>CM057464.1:4642500-5869500 GCA_030035585.1 Dugong dugon | reverse complement strand
CTCAGCCCACTCGGTAACACCTGGACTTCCCTCTCACTTCCATCTTGTGCCTTGCCCAAATGTCCCCTTACCTACCCACCCGCCCTCCCCACGCCCGGCCTCTTCTGTGTCTTTATCATCCTTCCCTAGACCTCATCCCTTCCAGGAAGACCTCCCCACTGCAGGGGGATGGGGCAGAAAGAAGTTGGAGCAAGATGGAGAACAGTTAGGTTATGGCACTCATGAGGGGAAAGGTGGGAGGAGGGCCTCAGGGTTAAAACATTGAGAACGGCTGACTTTCTCCTCCCATCCTGATTTATTTTACAAGGTATTTGGTGACCAACAGGGTAGAAGGCAAAGATACTGTATTCTGAGGGACGACAAAGCCTTGCCAGTCTTATCAGAAATGAAAAAAGAAAGAGAAAAACAGAGGGATAGGAAAATTTAAAGGGGTACGGAGGTATAAGAATATATGAGTAATCTTAGAGTTTAACTCTGTTTAAACCAAAGCAGATCTTAATCTGTGGGTAGCTAAACAGGAATTGGGTAATAAAGGGAGTCAAAGAGACAAAGGCAGCCAATCAGTGTCAATGAGACTCAGGATGTGGACAACCCTAAACTATGGGGCAAGGTACGTTCCAAGCTTTAATTGTTGCTGAGAGCACAGAACATGTTTTCCCCAAAAGGCAGTGTGATATGGAGAAGTCAGACAAAGCTGAGGGAATCCTGGTTCTGCGTTACCTTGGGCAAGTAGCAACCTCTTGGAACCTCAGAGAAATATAATATAATGATGGCTTCCTAGAAATACACCTCCACTGCAGGATTGTTATGACCAATAGCGATGTCTCTAAAGCTCTTGACATACAGCAGATGCTGGGTTAGTGATGGCTATTACTGTTATTTCACCACCTGTCTGTTGGTTTGTCGCACTGGGGTGGTTTGCATGTTGCTATGATGCTGGAAGCTATGCTACCAGTATCTCCAATACCAGCAGGGTCACCCATAATGAACAGGTTTCATTGGAGCTTCCAGGCTAAGACAGACCAGAAGAAAGTCCTGGTGATCTACTTCAAAAATAAGCCAGTGAAAACTCCACAGAGCACAGAATATTGACCAAGACCTTGACTTCCCTGCTTTGGATGCATCATCAGGTGGACGGATCACTGGAGAAGGACATTATGTTTGGTAAAGTGGATGAAGAGCAAAGGCTAGGGAAACCCTCAATGAGATGAGCAGACACAATAGCCACAATGGACTCAAATATACCTATGATCGTGAAGATGGCGCAGGACCAGGCAATGTTTTGTTCTGTTACACTTGGGGTTGCCGTGAGTTGGAGCCAACTCAATTGCAACTAACAGCAACAACAATTACTGTTATTATTATTTTTTGAAACTCTGCTTTACATGGCAGTTAAAATTAAAGGGAAAATCCACAGCAGCTGATAAATACCCTGCAATGTACTAGATAGACATAGAGAACTAGATAGAACATAGAGACCATAGAAACCCAACCACCATGTACTTTAAAATGCTTCTAGAGGAAAGTGTTCAGAGTTTCACAGGTGTTGGCAGATCCACACAAATGCCAGCAAGTTGGAGTTCAAGATGGAATTCACCTCATGAGAGGTGGTCAAGTTTCCGAGCTCCAGTCCCTCATCTACAGAACGAAAACAACAATGCACACCATACACAGATTGTAAGAAGATTAAAAATGGATCATTATCCCAAAACTGTGTTTTCTGGGGCACTAGCTCTATAGGATATTAACGGGTGTTACCAAAAAAGAAGTTGCCACAGTCCAGTGACGGTGGGAAACTCTGGGTCACAGATGATCTTGTACATCAATGGGTGGGCATAGAAATGTATGCAAATTTGCAGTATCTATCAACTTTTTAAGTGCATATATATACTCTGACACAGCAATCCCATTAATGAGATGGTGAGGGCTAGAGGGGGTAGAGAGGGAATAAAACATCTTTCTTATTGCAGTACTTCTTCAAGACAACATATTACTCTGTTGTGCATGGGCTCATCATGAGTCAAAGCCCAGTAGACAGCAACCACCAACAACAGAGTAAGCCTGAAATAAATCCCTGAATAAATGAACAAACCAACTGGACGTAAGTTGAGCATGTCAGTGAATTAGTCACTGCCTGCAGAATGAGAAAAGAAAGATCTTGGGAAGAGTTAGATCCAGTTGAGCAATGCCTCCTTGGTTCACCAGGTAAGTTGTTCTCACGTTACAGTGCCAGTGGGAATCTCCTCAAGTGAAACATCAAACTTAACAGCTTTGCTGCCCAGCAGAGTTGCAACTCCTTCTCAGAGGAACCGAAACCCAGCAAAGGGGTGGGAGAAAGGTCATTCTTCTTCATTTGTCAATAGACCTGGATTCTACGTAATCAGCTCAGAGAGCTTTTTATTTGTTTTTGTTTTGTTTGCTTTGTTTTTCTTTGAATATTGCCTCCCTGTCTTGCATCTTTATTGTGGAGAAGTCCACCAACTAGCCATCGGGGTTCCTCACTGTAACTGTTTGTGGAGTCTCCGAAATTCCCTAAATATGAAGACACAAAGTATAATTATTATCTAATAAAGGCAGAGAGGAGGAAAAGAAAATTTAACTGTATGCACAGTAGAAAGTATCAATAGTGACAGAAGACTCTCAATCACCATAATTAATTTTTGTGGGGTTTCTTATATAAGACTATGGAAAGCCACGTGACTGACGAAAGATACATATCATCTTAAAAGACTTGTAAACCCTGACACACACAGTAAGAGAGAAAAGTTGGTTGGCCAAGAAAGATAGATGTAAAAGTCAACATATTTGTTTAAGTACAATAAAATCAGGAAATCCTAAAGAATCTACAAGAAAACTGTCAGATCTAATCAATGAATTCAGCAAAGACAGGATACTAGATCGATGCACAAAAATCAGTTGCATTTCTATACACTAGCAATGAGCAATCCAAAAAGGGGATTAAGAAAATAATTCCATTTACAATAGCAGCAAGAAGAATAAATTTAGGGATAAATTTAACCAAGGGGATGAAACACATGTACACTAAAAACTACAAAAACATCACTGAAAGAAATTTTTAAATACCTAAGTAAATGGAAAAGGCTCTTGTGTTCATGGATTAGAAGACTTAATATTGTTAAGATGGCAATACTACCCAAAGCAATCTATAGATGCAGTGAAATCCCTATCAAAATCCAGTGGGCTTTTTTGCAGAAATAGAGAAGCTAATCTTAAAATTCATATGGAATTGAAAGGAACCTCAAAGAATTGAAACAATCTTGAAAACAAAGAGTAAAAATGGAGGACTCATACTTCTCGATTTTAAAACTCACTACAAAGCTACAGTAATCAGAACAAAGTGGTACTCTTATAATGATAGACATATAGATAAATAGACTAGAATTGAAAGTCCAGAAATAATACATGTATGGTCAATTGATTTTCCACAATGCTGACAAGAGCATTCAATGGGAAAGAATAGTCTCTTCAACAAATGGTGTGGGAACAATTGGATATCAAAAATACAATCAAAACCCAGTGAGATACCACTTCCTACCCAGTAAAATGGCTATAATTTGTAAAGGAAAACAAGTGTTGTCTAGGATATGGAGAAATCGAAACCCTCGTACATTGCTGGTGGGAATGTAAAATGGTACAGTCTCTGTGGGAAACAGTTTGGTAGTTCTTCGTTAAGTTAAAAATAGAACTATCTTACAATCCAGCAATTTCACTCCTGGGTATTTACCCAAAAGAACTGAAAACTTTTATACAAATGTTCATAGTAACACTATTCACAATAGCCAAAAAGTGGAAACAACACAAATATCCATCAATGGATGAGTGGTTAAGCAAAATGTGGTATACCCATACAACGGAATATTATGCAGCCATAAAAAAGGAATGAAGTCCTGATACCTGATGCACCTTGAAAGCATTATGCTGAGTGAAAGAAGCCAGACACCAAAGGCCATATATTGGACAATTCCATTTATATAAAATATCTCTAATAGACAAATCCATAAAGACAGAAAGTAAATTAACAGTTGCCAGGACTGGGGGGAGCAGAGAATAGAAAATGACTGCTTAGTGAAATGGTTTCTTTTGGGGGTGATGAAGGGTTCTGGAACTAGATAGTCATGATGGTCATGCAACATGGTAAATGTAGTAAATGCCACTGAATTAGATACCTTAAAATGATTAAAATGGTAAATGTTATGTAGAGTTTGCCACGATAAAATAAATGTTAAAGGTATAGCTGTGTATTCAGAAAGATGCATCTTTAGCAAGCAAAATGTAATCTAAATTCAAAGCAAAAAATTAATTTGTAAAAAAGTTTCCATTGATCTGAATTACAAATGCGACGGTAACCCTCTACCAAAGTTAATACCAAGGTGTTGTGGATTGTGTCCTCCAGAAGGAGATGCTGAGATGGACTTTGGGGGTGAGAATTTCATTAAGGACCAACATCTGTGAAAGGAAGAGGGAGAAGAAGGGCTGGGCAGAAGGGGAGGTTGAATGGTAATACAGGCTCAACACAGCTGCCGCCAACCTGGCAAGAAGCTTTGAAGTGAAGAGTGCCCATCCAACTTGGCCCCTTTTGGGCCAGAATGGCTGAACCTCTAGAGCCCCACCCCACCCCAGTCAGTCATGGGATGCAGGCTGCCCCGAAACGGGATAACCATGGGCAAAATGGCTGTCTGTAGATGAACAGACCCTGAAGGAGCAGACAGCTGAAGGCAGCCTTCTGACCACACTCCCTGAATTACGGCAGCAAGTCTTTCCTTGGGAGAGAAGCTGGCTAGGTGCATCTCTGTGTTCCCC
Organism: Dugong dugon; assembly: GCA_030035585.1. NCBI lineage: Eukaryota > Metazoa > Chordata > Mammalia > Sirenia > Dugongidae > Dugong > Dugong dugon. The sequence continues at coordinate 5,864,679 of CM057464.1, read as the reverse complement.
ACAGCAGTGCTGACCAAGAAATGGAGCACCATACGCTGAGAGGAAACAAAGTCAAGGAATGGATGGTACCACCAAGCACACATTCATTTACTAAACATGCCTCAAACATTCAGCGAGCAATTATTCTGGGACTAACAGATCCAGAAGCGAAGCCAGCACTGTCCCTACCCTCAAAGGAGGGGGCAGTGGCAGTTGAGTGGTAGAATTCTCATCTTCCACGCAGGAGACCCAACTTCGATTCCCGATGTACCTCAGGTACAGCCACCACCCGTCTGTCAGTGTGGAGGCCTGCATGTCCCTATGATGCTGAACTGGTTTCAGCAGAACTTCTAGACTAAGACTAGGAAAAAGGACCTGGTGATATACTTCTGAAAACGAGCTGGTGAAAACCCTATGGGTCACAGTGGTCTGATCTACAACTGATCGTGGGGATGGCACAGGACTGGGCGGCATTTCATCCCACTGTGTGTGGGGTCGCCACGAGTCAATGAGTCAGGGCCCGTGTTAACAGCAGCTAAGAACAACAACAACCCTCACAGAACACCATGTCAGCAAGCAAAGGCAGACATATGGTAAGGACTCTAAGAGAAGAAAGTGCAGAGGGCTGTGGGGCAGAGGAGGGCCACCTCACCCAGCCGGGGATGGGAAGGACAGACAGGATTCTTCTGATCTTCCCAGTGACATGCCTTCTAGACAGGTGCATCTACCATCTAACTAATTAAGACAAGTTGCTATCTAGTGAGCCTACCCCTGGTGATCTTATGGAAAAAGTAAAACGGGAAAAAATGACCTTGCGGCCATGCACAATGGTCACATGAAGGCAAATTGCCATTAACTTTCCTAGGCTTTGTTTATTCCTAGGAAATAAGGAGTGGACTCCATTTCAAAGAACAAATTAATTCCCATGAAACATGTCCGCTGGAATTTTGTGTAATTTCAAAACTTGGTCAGGATTATATAAACTCTGAGCTTGGTTTTCTCCGAGTTAGAAAGCTCAGTAAATTAAATTTACGGAGCCTACAGAAGGAGCCAAGAACCTCTGGGTAAGGGAAGGATGGATAAAAGAGGAGAGAAGGGAAAAGGAGGAGGGGAAGCACTATGCTGCTGCATAGTAATTAACTCACTCTCTAAATAGTTGTTCTACTTTTTATATGTTCCAGGCACTGTTCTAGAAGCTGGAATACAGCTGTGAGCAGAACAGACGAAATTAGCCACCCTCCTATAACTTACATTCTGGTAAGGGAAGGTAGTCAACAAATAAATAGGTGAATAAATAAAAGGGACAGTGTGTCTAACGGTTATAAACGCTATAGAGAAAATTAAGCAGAGAGAAAAGGTAGAAATACAGACCATTGTAATAACCTTGGTTTTTATTTTGAGTACGATGAAAAACCTTTAGAGTTTTTCGAGAGGAGTAAGTGGTATGATTGGAGTATTTTATGGAAGGGTCTACAACACCAACCACCTGAGGAAGATTATGAAACGTCCTTGTGCTAGGTAAGTCTTTTAAGATGGTGGAGAATTGGACTCACTATATATTAAAAAATCATTCCTCAACAAAACTGGTCATTAGCAGGAGAAGAAAGCCTCAGATAAGATTACTTTCTTGTCACACATATTCTCACCAGGCTCATAGTTTAGCATCCCCCCTAACTAGAAAGTGTAATGTGGCCCTCTGCAACTCAAAGTAATCCAGAGAGATCAGGCAGGGAGACATAGAAGTAGCTCAGAGCAAATTTTGGGCCAGTCAGTGAACTTCCAAGTTACCTAAGCTAACTCCACAGACGAGGCAACAAAGAACTACTCAAGCTTCAAGGGAACCACTGGAAAACAGTTTTAGTTATCTATTGCTGTGTAACAAATCAGCCCAAAATTTAGTGGCTTAAAAGAGAAGCAATAATTTATTATCTCTCACAACTGCTGTGAGTGAGAAATGCAGATGGGGCACAGCAGGGAAAGCTTATCTCTGCTCTGCAATGTCTGGGACATTATCTAGGAGATTCAAACACCAACAACTGGAATTACCTCAAGTCTCACTCACTCACATATTGGGCAATTCATGCTGGCTGTTGGCTGAGATGTTAGCTCAGGCTGTGGGTTGGGGCACCTAAAAATGGCTTCTCTATGTGGCTTGGGCTTCCTCACAACATGGTGGCTCAATTCCAAAGATGAGCATTCCAAGAGAGAGACAGCCAGACAGAAGCCATATTGCCTTTTATGACCTAGCGTCGGAGGTCAAACCACATCACTTCCACTGCATTCCACTGGTCAAGGCAGTTACAAAAATCTTTCCAAGTTCCAGCGTACAGAACATGCCTTTGCAATGGAGAAATGTCAATATCATATTGTAAGAAGAGCATGTAATATATTGCCTTGAAAAATACAATCTGTCATAACACTCAAGGCTTCCCTTGCATTCACACGATCAGACAGCCTCCCTCTAACCATCACATTCTTTGTGGAGTGTTCTGGAGAGCTGCAATGAAAATATTAGCAGAACAGCACTCCATTCCTGCCAAACTCTGAAGTGGGGAGGAGGCAAGGTGCAGAAGTGGGACATTTGGAATGCTTCTTTCAATAGGCAGAGGACTCACTTGGGCTCTGGGTTACTTGGGAGCAAAGCCACCCACAATGGTCATCACTATTGCCTGTGTCAGCATGCCATTTCTGTTCCTGTTTGGTACATGTTATACAGAATAAATCTTCTTGGGAAAGAAGAAGACATTACTGTACAGTGTTAAACCTCTAGTTTTATTTATTTATGGAAAATGCTTGTGGCATCATTAGGAATTTTAGACTGGATTCTTTCATTCTGGGTGGCCCATTTGATAGACCCCCATCTGATGTTGTTGTTAGGTGCCATCAAGTTGGTTCTGACTCACAGCAATCCTAGGTACAACAGAACGAAATACCGCCTGGTCCTGCTCCATCCTCACAATCGTTGCTGTGTTTGAGCCCATCGCTGCAGCCACTGTGTCAATCCATCTCATTGAGGGTCCTTCTCTTTTTCACTGACCCTCTACTTTACCAAGCATGATGTCCTTCTCCAGGGACTGGTCCTTCCTGATAACATGTCCAGAGTATGTGAGACGAAGTCTCACCATCCTCGCTTCTAAGGAGCATTCTGGTTGTATTTCTTCCAAGACAGATTTGTTCCTTCTTCTGGCAGTTCGTGGTATATTCAGTATTCTTCACCAACACCATACTTCAAAGGCATCAATTGTTCTTCAGTCTTCCTTATTTATTGTCCAACTTTCGCATGCATATGAGGTGATTGAAAATACCATGGCTTGGGTCAGGCGCACCTTAGTCTTCAAAGTAACATCTTCGCTTTTTAACACTTTAAAGAGGTCTTTTGCAGCAGATTTGCCCAGTGGAGTGTGTCATTTGAGTTGGTAGAAATTGAATTCAGACTAGGTCAGTACTAAGACAATAGTTCACTTTGGGCCTTCAAAGTCAGAGTTCAATTAAATTCTTTTTAATATCAATAGAATGTATTCATTAGTCAGAGTTGAAATAATCTAAAATACTCTTCCAACAATATAATTGGGCTGAAATAACATCCAGAGTGCTTAGATTTTTAAATGGCATTATTCAGTTTCCAAATACACTACCTTGAAAAATGAAATTTAAAGAACTCATTCTTGTTTTATTATCAGCATTGCTTCATAATTGTCCTTTATGTTCTTTCTTTATTTCTTTTTGACAAGATGGAGAAGGAGTGACTAATACAAAAGCAAAGTCAGCAACTTATCTTAAGCCATAACTACTTTTCCTGTATCCTAAACCCTCAAGAGAGGTTTCTGATGGGAAAAAAAATAAAATTAAAAGCCTTATCCAGTGGAATTTTGAGAGCTAGAAATAAAACACCTCAAAAGTTGTAACAGAAAGCTTTCTCTTTTATGATCACCTTCCCTGACATCTGTTGAGGGACGTTTTCTGACCAAAGGGCCTGTCAGTATCAATAAGGAAAGATGCTTTCCTCATTGTTCTAGAATCTACAGTGTCTAGGGTTATTGAAATGGATATATACTGCAGTTCATACCAAAGGCTGGAGAGAGGGAGTCAAAAGGGAGGAAAGGGGGAGCTTGGATTAAAGTGTGGGGGTGCCCCAGCTCTGCTTTGAATTCTCACTGGCTTTTTGGAACTTAACCAAGATCAAACCGGCTGTTGCAGCCAGCTCAAGGCCTCTGGTTCCCTGCAAAAAATTTAGGAGTAGATTTTGAGGTTAAGATTATGAAGTTTTGTGGTAACTTTAAACTGGCAAGTATTGCATTCACCTTTCATATTCCCCAAAGAAAGAAGAAATGCCTGGCCACGTAATGAAACTCCTTTCAGTCCAACCATCGTGTTAAGGAACAGATTACACACGGAGCAAATCTTCCCAACCAGACTCAAACGTTTCCCATTACAGCCATGCACGGGGATGAATGTGCAAGTGCCTGCTGCAAAGTGTGCAATTCTCCAAGCAAAATGCATGCACTCGATGACTTAGAACTAGTATCAAAAACAGCCGCAGTTGAGTACTTGTTTGCACTTACTATTGCCATAGCTTAGTGCCTGAACAATGAGAAAGCAAACACCCGAAATTGTCTTGGAAAAAAACCCATCTGATTAGACAGAACAGGCATGGCTCAAATTGTGGCAGCTTAATTCCTTGAATAAGAAGTAATCGCTCATTCTCAATGGCTACAATGTATCTTACTAGAATCCATCACAGGTTGGCAACTTATGTTTCGATGTAAAGCAATGCTAGAAAAGTGGCCTTTAAAATGATCCATAAAATTTTAAACTCTCTGAACAAGAGAGTCTATTCAGAAAATCATTTTTACTGAAGTCAGAAAATACTTAAATCAACAGAAACTTTCAGTCTGCCATAATATAGTTCTTATTGGGGTTTTAAAGGAAATTTCCTTCCCCTTTAACTTGTCTCAGAATGAATGTAAAAACAAAAACAACACATCGGTTCTTAAAAAACAGCTGCACACCAGAAAGGTTTAAGGCAAGGTAAAGTCACCAAGCGTAACCATAATAACCTTGATGAGAACAAAAACAATAGCACAAAGTGCTTTTTTATCCAAGGCATCAGTGCAATTCTTAGATGGGATCTTGTAAATCCTCTTCGAATAATAGGCATTGCTATCTCTTCTTTATTGGTGGGGAAATCAAGGCATCCAAAGATAACTGCCAAGGTCAGGCGATTCCTCAGAGTCATCCCACAGAAATGAGACCCCCTAATCACACTTGCTGCCTCTGGCTTCTAGAAAATGTCACTTAGGACAAGTTCACTCTAGAGTCCATTTTATGTTCCCAGCTCAGAAATCACCTTTGCTTGCACATGTGCTAGGAGTAACCTTTGTAGAAAATGTACCAACTGAGGTAAGTAGTGAAATAAGAAGAGAGAAGGAAGAACAAATAAGAGATGGGGGGGGGAAAAAAAAAGTCTGGTCTGTGACTCCTCGAAGAGCTTATAACTGCTCAAAAGGAGATCATTTTCTGGAGTTACGTGGAGCTACAGCATCATTTAACACACCTTGACTGGCTCAGATACACACTTTTTATCCTGAAAGCTTCCCTTTCTAATTTCAGAATTTAAAATTATGTTGAATACTTTTTCTTGATGTTTCAAAGCCTAATACAGTGAACTTCAATATTTTTAAGTGACATTTTAAATGGATTTTAATATGTATTACATCATACAAAAATAAGTATACTGTTACTTTACTGTATATGGATGTCAAAAAAACATATAGAGTAAAAACATTTGTACTATTCAACATATTCAGGTTTTGAAGAGCGATTTAAAATGTTGGAGGAGTTGTTTCAGAGTTTATCTGAAATTTATCCAAATAACCACTCCTACTTGTTTGGGAGAAGCCCTGGTGGCGCCATAGTTGAGTGCTCGGCTGCTAACCGAAAGATCAGTGGTTGGAACCTACCAGATGCTCTGTGGGAGAAAAATGTGGCAGTCTGCTTTCATAAAGCTTAGACCAAAACCAAACCAAACCTACTGGCGTCGAGTAGATTCCAACCGATGGGACAGAGAAGAATTACCCTGCAGGGTTTCCAAGGCTGTAAATCTTTATGGAGGCAGACTGCCACATTTTTCTCCCGAAGAGCATCTGGTGGATTCAAACTGCCAACCTTCTGGTTAGCAGCTGAGCGCTTAACCATTGCACCACCAGGGCCCCTTCTGTAAAAATTACAGCCTTGTAAACCCTATGGGGCAGCTCCACTATGTCCTATAGGTTTGGTATGAGCCAGAATTCACTCTATGGCAACGAGCTTGGGTTTTTTACTTGTTCGGGTGTTTTTTTGGTTTGTTTCGTTTTTCCTCTTCAACTGAAATATTCTTATTTGCTTACAGTATAAGTGCTTAGAGTAAGTAAGAAAAAACACAACTCTTTTCCTGCCTGGGAGCGTAACTGTCCTCTGGCAAAAACTTCCCTTTCTCTTATGTTCTCCCCATTTATTTGAATGGTGCAAACAGTCTGCTGTCAGTCACTAACAAAAAAGTTGGTGATTCCAATCCACCCAGCAGCACTGCAGAAGAAAGTTCTGGTGATCTGCTTCCATAAAGATTACAGCCAAGAAAACTCTACAGAACAGTTTTACTCTGTCAACACATGGGGTCGCCATGAGTCAAAACTGACTTGACAGCGGTGAGTTTGGGGGTTTTTTGTTTTTCAATCATCTGCGAATACCATCAAAGTGCACCCTAACTGCAGCTTAAGGCGATTTGACCTCAAAGTATGTGCACTGTAATGATTAGACTTTTGAAGCCTAGCGATTTTCCAGGATTCAAAGGCCATCATTGTGATGGTAGAATTCAGCACATTGGCAGATGGGGGAGCCATGTTTTAACACCTGGGCCAGTTCCCCTCAATTCATGTTACAGAAGCAAGTTCTTATATGTAAGGCAAGCTCTGAGACCAGCTTTTGATTACTCCTCATCTTGTCTTAAATTAAAAAAAGAAAGAAAACTAACAAAGTTGGAAAGAAGCCCACCAGAGAACGAGGGTCATTACTCTTCAAATCCGCAAATTCTAAACCCGACTGATAATCCCCTTCGACCTCAGTGGCCCTACCCCACCGCCACTGCCATAGTTATAGGGGGATAAAACCAAAAACCCATTGCCATCAGGTCAATCCCATCTCAAGGGGGAGCAGAATAGAAGAAAGGAGAACTATAGGCCTTAAAATAGGATTCGTCAGGAAGCTGTGCTCCTCACAAGGAGCCCTGGTGGCACAGTGGTTAAGTGCTCAGCTGCTAACCAAAAGGTCCACAGTTGGCACCCACCAGCCGCTCCACAGGGGAAAGGTGCGGCAGTCTGCTTCCATAGAGATTATAGGCTTGGAAACCCTATGGACAGTGCTACTCTGTCTTACAGGGTCGCTATAAGTTGGAATCGACTCAAGAGCAATGGGTTTGGGTTTTTATTTTTTGGTTTATGTTCCTCACAGAATCTCTGTAGCCACAAGAATTACTTATGCCTGTAATTTCGCAGTTAAAGATCCTTTCCTCTCCCAATAAAATGAAAATACCCTGGTGAAAGTTCACGTCTTATCTTATAACCTAACAGCATATCTCAGAACGTACTCTGAAGACTATCTACCACAGGAGCGCTTAGGGTATTTGGTAAAACTCAAGATTCTTGAACTTCAACACGGAACAACTGAATCAAAATCCTAGGGGCCTGGATGCAGGAATTGGAGTTTTAAGCAAAATTATTATTTGATTCTCTACGTGCAGGGAAGTGTGAAACGCCTGGCCCAGAGCTAGAGAGAATTAAAGAGAAAGCAAGAACAGAGGATGTGGAGTTGGAAGTACATGGAATCAAAGGAAAACACTCATAAATTATGGCGTATTTGGCAAGTTAGGCCAACCCTAGAAGGCACAGAGAGGGAAAATCAGCAAGAAAAAAGAAAGGAGAAGTACATAAGCTCTAGGGACCTGCCAAAAAAATAACAAAGCCATTGCTGGCAAGTGGACTCCAACTCATAGCAACTCTAAAGGACAGAGTAGAACTGCCCCATAGGGTTTCCAAGGAGCACCTGCTGGATTTGAACTGCTGACCTTTAGGGTAGCAGCCAGAGTTCTTAACCACTGTGCCACCAGGGCCTGACAAAGGCCCCTAAAATGTTGTTCTGCATTAACTAGATCTCTGCCACCTCCTCAAGGAAGGAATTTTGTAGTTGTTCTTCCTTCTTCCCTTTATTTCCTTTTTCAATAAAAATATGCCTTTCCCTACTCAATGCACAGAATTTTGCTAAGGAAATATGGGTTTTGTGGAGAGTTAGGAAATTATTTTTTAAAATAAACGCAATGAATACATACAGTAGAGTCTCTGGGTGGTACAAATGGTTAATGTGCTCAGCTGCTAACTAAAAGATTGGAGGTCTGAGTCCACCCAGAGACACCTCAGAAGAAAGGTCTGGCAATCTACTTCCAAAAAACCAGCCATTGAAAACCCTACGAAGCACAGTTTTACTCTGACACACATGGGGTTGCCATGAGTTGGAATCAAGTTGATGGCAGCTGGTACTGGTATACATACAATGGAACATTAGTCATAAAGAGAAATGAAGCCTGATACCTGTTACAACATGGATGAACCTGGAAAACATTATGCTGAGTGAAGTCAGTCAGTCAGTCACAAAAGGACAAACATTGCATGGTTCCTCTTCTATGGAATATCTAGAAGAGGCCAATGAAAAGAGATAAAAGAAGATTAGTGGTTACCAGGGGCTGAGGAGAGGGGGGAAATGGGACATGAGTACACAGTGGATCCTGAGTTTCTGTTTGGGGTGACAGAAAACTTTGGAAAATAGATATTTGTGAAGGTGGCACAACATGGCAGATGTAATGAATGCCTCTGAATTGTACACTTAAAAATGGTTAAAATGGCAAATTTGATGTTATATATTTTACCACAATTTTTAAAAAATGTAAGTATCCCTGGAAAGCCATCTGTTAATTGCTGGGACCAAACAATTAGCCGGGAGCTCTGGTGGCGCACCGGTTAAGAGCTTGACTGCTAACCAAAAGGTTGGCAACAATTAGCCAGGCTAACCGGCTGGGACAGAACCACGTAGGGCTGTGAAGAGGGAGGTGAGGGAATGGAGAGGTTTGGAAGCCCTGGTAGAAACAGAGGGAGACAGAGGTAGAGAGAAACAGAGGGGACAGTGACATGACCCCATACCACATGCTCCACCCAGGCACAAAACAATGAATGAATGAATGAATGAAAAAAATGGATGCTATGTGTTTATGAATCCCATATCTTTACCCATGTTAGTTTCTTCAAAGATGTTGACAAAGGCAGAGTTTTCTCAGGGTCTTTTTTTTTTTTTTTTTTTTAGGACATCTCTTAAAATAAGCAAAACCTTATTATTCACACAAATATCTTTTACTAACTCCCACCCAGTATTAGAAGATTTATAGCCCCTAAAGACTATCATGGTTATCCCTTGGACCGGGGTCGCTGCGCAGAGAAGCGCCTAGTCCAGGGGAACATGGACGAGAAGGCCAGCAGAGAGAGAAAGCCTTCCCCTGGAGCTGACGCCCTGAATTTGGACTTTTAGCCTACTTTACTGTAAAGAAATAAACTTCTCTTTGTTAAAGCCATCCACTTGGGGTATTTCTGGTGTAGCAGCACTAGATGACTAAGGCAGGCCTTTATGGGTTTCATTTCCCATATCTCTACCTTGTGTACTTCAGTTTGGAAAGGCAGGTGACTGCAACCAGTGCCTTTGTTCGTGATCCGTTGTTAAGTTGGCACTCTCTCTAATATTTAAAACCTTTGACTTTAGGAAGCTCTTTCAATGAAAATAAATATCTTTCCCTAACTCCCAAATTTGAGGCCAGCAGAAATAGACTGAAGCCTAACGAAGTGTCCATTTTTGCCAAAAATAGTAAAATCATTCCCTTAAAACTCTTTGCCATTGAGTCAGTTCCGACTCATAGTGATCCTATAGGACAGAGCAGAACTTCCCCATAGGGTTTCCAAGACGCTAATCTTTAGGGAATCAGACTTCCACATCTTTCTCTCATAGAGCAGCTACTGGATTCGAACCATCAACCTTTCAGTTCGTCGCCAAGCACTTAACCAGTGCGCCACCAGGGCTCTTTATCAGTAAATACAGCTTCAACATAAACTGTATTTACTCAGATAGTGATATGATCAGGCGCATTAACTGACCGTTTTTCATATCATAAGTTATTAATATTAGTATTTCAGTAATAGGCTTAACCTTTCCTTATTTACTCCCTACACTTCATCCACAGCTCTGGCCCTTGGGAAAGAGCTAGAAGAACGGCATCCCAAGAAGGAAGAAGCTTATAGGAGTCAAATCTACATAGAAAGTGGAGAGTTCTCACCTTTCACCCAAACAAAGGTGATAGATTGGTTAATTATGTAAATACTTGGGAAAAGTGTAGACAATCTTCATAACTCAGGCAAAAAAAAAACAAAACAAAGCAGATAAGTACTTCATACTTACTTTTACCACATATATGCAAAAAACATTTTCATTGCCATTAACTAATAAACAATTCCAATGTTAATTCAAAAAAAAAAAAAAAAGACTATCATGATTAACTTTCCTTGAATAAAACTTTAGGGATCTGCTTTGAACCCACAAAAGAAATTAAATGCACCGTTAAGACTGATTTTCATCATCAAGACACAACCGGGAATTGTCTTTAAAGCTGTCTCCTGCTGCCTTCATTAGAGTCTCCATCTCTTGCTGCAAATTTGTATTCCTTGGTGGGTCTAAGGCAGATACTGGATATCCTGTTAATCTACATTTATTAGGTGAGCTATTGACAAGTCTCAGTCTGCCACAAATTCATGGAGAATTTTCCCATGGCCACTCTAGCGGGAGTCTTAAGTGAAGACAACCTCTTCAGGATAAGTGGCCATTTTTCAGGGGATAAATGGGCATATTAAAAAAAATTATGTGCGAGTTAAAAACCCATATCAGCCCCTGCTTTAAGATGCACTTTGACTTGCCCGGCCAGCCCCAATCAACCAGGAAAGGTTAGGTACGCCAATGACAGAGAGAGCACCAAACTCAACAGGCTGTCTCTCCCCACTATCTCCTTTTCCAAATATCCCCTCCCAATTCATGACCTTTTGTGTCTGAATTGGAAGAAAGATCCAATTCAAAGCCTTTCTGATTAGAAAAACTTTGATCTAAAGAGAAGGAGGGATAGGTTGCCTGTTTGCTCTCAAATCCATTCCTTGTCTCTCTATGCATCGTCACAAGAAAGCCGACCTGTGCAAACTCCTTTTCCCCAGCCCTGTGGCCAACTGGCATCCAGCTGTGTTCAACCAGCGGGAGGCACTGGTGGGAGATTGGGGGCAGGAGGAAGAGAGAAGTCAGAATAGGCTTCCCCTTTCCTCTCTGTTTTAGGCAGCATCTTTGACCGTGGCTCCATCTCCTCCAAGGCTGCAACGCCTGCTAGGCAGCTCCCATTGGCTAAGCCTAGCTGGAAACCCGTTGGCGAGAGAGCCTTGGAAGTAGAGTTTGCAGCTGTCTGTCCCTTGTGCACGATCCAGAACACATCGGGGGAAGTGTGAGGAATGAATCTCAGTGCAAACAGGCACATGCCCGACAAGGAGGGCAGAAGGAAACAGGAGTCACTAGTGTTTTCTCCAGCTTGAAGAATTGTAGCTGATTCCAATTCTGTATTTACAGAGCATCTACCAGGTGCTAGGAACTGTGCAAGGAGCCCTGGAGGCTGGTGATTAGGTGCTCAGCTGCCAACTGAAAGGTCAGAGGTTCAGACCCACCAGCTGCTCTCTGGAGAAAGATGTTGTAGTCTGCTTCCATAAAGATTACAGTATTGGAAACCCTAGGGAGCTGTTCTACTCTCTCCTATACCCTATAGGGTTGCTATCAGTCAGAATTGACTCAATGGCAACAGCAACAATAGGCACTATGCTACTACCTACTATTACCTGTTGCTGTCGAGTAGATTCCAACTCATAGTGACCCTAGAGGACAGAGTAGAACTGCCCCCATACGGTTTCCAAGGAGCGCTTGGTGGATTCGAACTGCCGACCTTTTGGTTAGCAGTCGTAGCTCTTAACCACTGTGCCACCAGGGTTTCCAGGAACTGTGCTAGGTGCTAAGAATTCAAAGGTCAGTCATTTATCATCCCAGCTCTCAGTTTCATAGACCCGGGTTCAAATCCTAGCTCTACCCCTTTACTTCCGCTTGGTTTGGGGCAACTTACTTGGGTGCTCCCAGCTTCCTTTTCCTCTATTGGGATGTGCGGAAGGCAATAGTGTCAACTTCCCAGGGTGGTGGTAAGGGTTACATGAGATAATTGCTTCCAGTAGACAGCCAATGCATATTTGGTGAATAGAAGTGTAGCTACTGAGACGTTGCACGTTAGTGATTGCCTCCGCTGTGTGACCATCAGCCATGGAGCCCAGTGTTTCACATGTGCTATTTTCTTTAGTTCCCACAACAGCCATCAGGGTGGGGTAAACAGCAGTTTAACACAACCTGGTAAGTTCTGTGACAGTGACACCTACAAACCTGGTGGTAACACATGTGAGGGAGTCATTAGCTTCGCCTGGAAAACCTGTAGATTCTCACAGGGAGAATGTGGAGGATTTCATCAGGAAGAGACCGCTAAAGCTAGAGAAGGGGGCAGGACCCAGAGAGAAGCCTTGTACTAATAACAACAATTTTTTAAAAAGCACTTGCGGTTGAGTCATCTCTGACTCATGGTGACCTTATGTGTGTCAGAGTAGAACTGTGCTCCACAGGGTTTTCAGTGACTGATTTTTCGGAAGCAGATCACCAGGCCTTTCTTCCCAGGTGCCTATGGGTGAACTCAAATCTTCAGCCTTTAGGTTAGCAGCTGAGCATGTTAACCATTTACACCACCCAGGCAGGGACTCCACAACAACAAAAAAACCCATTGCCATGGAGCAGATTCTGTGGCCCTATAGGAAAGACTAGACCTGCCCCACCGGGTTTCCAAGGAGCGGCTGGTGGATTCAAACTGCCTGCCGGCCTTTTGGTTCTCAGCCGAGCTCTTAACCACTGCGCCACCAGGGCTCCCGAAAAACAGCTAACACCTAGAGCTCGCTCTGTGCTGGCCCTCGGCTACAAGCCTTCCAGAACCTCCCTCTTTTGAGAGCACTAACTCATTATGGGTACCTAGTTTTATCTTCTCCATTTTATAGAGAAAGAAAGCAAACGTTTGAGTTGCTAAATAACGTATCCCAGGCCACCCAGCTCGTTAAAAGTCTGGGCCAGCATTCAAACCCAAATGTGTCTGACTCCAAAGCCCACACTCCACAGAGGGCTGCTCTCCTGCCTTTATGAATTCACGGTTTTATTAAGAGTTAACCAGCACACAGCAGCCGCACAAATGACAAATTTGTGTGCTAACATTCAACAGACTGTAGACTCCTCAGGGGGACTGCTCAGACAGAGGCTGATTCTCAAGACACTTAATTCTTTGGGAAGTCCAGTGTGTCTGATTCCAGCGGCACAGCCCCAGTTCAGAGGTGCTCGGGACAAAGGCTCCATCCTGGGGTGGGGGGAGGTGGCCAGGGAGAATCAAGGGCTCTCTAGAAGTAAACTGTCAACCTTGAGAGATGAGTTAACCCTTTCCAGGCTCCAGGCTAATATTTGGTTTAATTATCTCTTGCAAGGTACTAAATGACATTCTAGTGGTCTCCCAAAGCAAATTTATTTCTCAAACGGAAACCATTTACTAACCGACTTCAGGCATCAGCTCCATCTTAGGTAGCTTTTCTTTAAAAGATCAGTTGTGAGCGAGAGCACTCCTTTTCTGCTTTAAAAAAAAGTGAGGAAGAGTCCTTAAAAACCTCCCAAGATTGTGTTTAATTAAAAAAATACTAATCCTTATTTTTCCTAGCTCTCCAACCTTCTGTGGTGCTGGGAGAGATGAGATATTTTGCAAATAGAAGTAGACCTTTTCTTCTCATTTCAGGGCTGTTCAATCACAAACACGGCTGCCTGCAAAGTTGAAAATCAATTCAACTGCAATCTTCTTTAGAGCTTTTTAAATGCAACTGCTAACCTGTCTAGATGTTTAACTTTCAGGTTTCAAAACCTGTCAGTTAAAACTTGCTTACTGTTACTCCTTTCTTCTCTGAAGCTACAGCCTGAAGAGAAATTATGTAGCAAATTGGAAACAAGGAACTAAGACTTGATAGGAACACAAAAGACCAGCTGATGGGCTGGGGTGGGAGAAACCACAATCCCCACTCTGTGAATGAATCGGGATTAGAGGGCTCATCTACAGGCGTCCTCAAATGAGGCTGTGCCTTCTCAGTTCTGAAACAAGCAGTCGATCTGATCCGTTCACGGAACACCTGGTCTATTCCGAGAAAAAAAAAAAATTAGTCAGACCTGTTGTTGGCTGAATTTACCAGTCAATTCCGTTAAATCATGGCTTGGTAGCAATGGGGAGACAGGGCTCATTCAAAATACCATTTGGGGAAATCTGAAGGCAGTGGAAGAGTCATTACTGAACTAATTCTATTGGCCTGAAAGAGTTAATTCAACTCCTAAAGAGAAGCAATTTACTTTCTATTCCCCAGGAGGATGAACCAGCCTCTTACAGAGCTTAATACAAGGCTTGTTTTTTGCCAGCCCTCCCCTCCATTACGCGCGGGTGAAGTCTCCCTGACGGTTGACAAGCCCTAGGCAGGACATTGGGAGGGTCACCTCCGCCATCCTCAGTGTGGGCCCCTGTCTCGCCTGAGGCGGGCTGGGTAATGCAGAATAAATCCGTGCATGCACAGAACACGCACAAGGACAAATCCCTGACTTTGTGTGTCTGGATTCCAAAAACCTACCCAGATTTTAAGCAGCACAGCCAGATAAATCTATCAACAAGAGTGGCGAAGGGATACCTGATTTATATGCAACCTTAGCAGTGTGTCATCGGGCACAAACTGCCAGTGTAAACGGCCCTGGACGGGCTCCAGGCTTGGCTCTTGGGCCACAAACGTCCTTATCTGCAGAAAAGCGAAGGGAAGGGGAGAGGGGAGAGAAGTATTTGATGATCAACACATTCTCTTCAAGATACAATGTTTCTTTAAAAAACTTTTCGTTAAGAAAAATGTCAAACATAGATCAAAGTAGACATAATATTATAATGACCTCCTATGTGCCCATCAGCCAGCTGCAACAATTAATAACTCACTGCCAATCTTATTTCAGCTGTACCCCCTCCACTCCCTTCCCATTTATCTTGAAGCAAATCCCAGACATTATAACACTTCATCCATAAACATTTCAGTATGGGTCTTGTTATGCATTGAATTGTGTCCCCCAAAAATGTGTTGTAAATCCTAACTTCTGCCTGTGGTTATAATCCCATTTGGGAATGGATTGTGTTTATTATGTTAACGAGGCAGGATTAGCGTAGGGTGTATCTTGAGTCAATCTCTTTTGAGATACAAAAGAAATTAAACAAACCACGGAGTAACGAGGGACCAGGGAAGAGAGATGCCAAGCCACATGAAGATCGCCCAGGAGCAGAAGCTGAAGAGTCAAGAACCTTCCCCCAGGACCGAAAGAGAAAAACAGCCCTCCCCTAGAGCCGGTGCCCTGAATTCGGACGTCCAGCCTCCTAAACTGTGAGAAAATAAATTTCTGCTTGTTAAAGCCACCCACTTGTGGGATTTCTGCTATAGCAGCACTTGGTGACTAAGACAGAACTCTAAAAGACAAGGACTTCTTAAAAACAAAACAACTACTACCCCTAAAAAAAAAAAAAAAATCTTCATATACTAAACTGCTAAGTGTTTAATTATCTCACAAATGCCATAAATTTTGTTCAGTTTGTTTGCTTGAGTCGGAATCCACATAAGGTCCGCATACTGTGGTTGGCTGGTATGTATGTCAGGTCTTTTCAAATCTATCCGTTCCCTCTCTGTCTGTTGCCCCCTACCCTGCCCCACGGCAATTGATTTACTGAAGAAAATTTTCCTGTAAAGTTCCCCACAACCCAGACTTTGCTGTTTGCATCCTTGAGATGTCCTCTGTCCTCTGTCTTCTTGAAAACTGGACAGCAGTTCAGATTCAAATTTGTTCTTTTGGCAAGAACACTGCATAGATTCAACTATACTACCACAGGGGCATATAAATGGCCCAAAATGTGAGTGTGCAAAGGTTCATCAACAAACTAGGAAGAGTGACTGGGGTCTGGGGGGGCACAAACCATTTGTGCTCAACTATTAACCTAAAGGTTGACAGTCTGAAACCACCCAGTGATGCCATGGAAGAAAAGGTTGGTGATCAACTTCTGTAAAGACTACAGTCAAGAAAACCCTATGGAGCAGTTCTGCTCTGAAACACATGGGGTCGCCATGAGTCGGAATCAACTTGATGGCGATGGGGTTTTTTGGTTGGTTGGTTGGTTGGTTTGGAGGAGGGTTTTTTTTTGTAATGAGCAGCTTAGTATGTGCTGTATACTGTTAGAGGGTGAGGGCGAGACTAATGAGAGGAAGCGCCAAAAAAATATTTTAAGGCAGAGTCTTTGCCTGCAAGAAACCTTCCATTTTCTTAAGGGGGCAAAACTGAAGCATGTGAAACAGTGACATAATAAAACCAAAAAACCAAACCTGCCAAACGTGACTTGTAGCGACCCTGTAGGACAGAGTAGAACTGCCCCATCGTGTTTCCAAGGAGTACCTGGTAGATTCGAACTGCCGACCTTTTGGTTAGCAGCCATAGCTCTTACCACTATGCCACTAAAGTAAGTCCTAAATTGTGCTGAGCTATAGATGTAATCATGTCCCAAAGGTGAGATAATCTAAGAAGGCCTCAGATAGGATAAAGTTTCTGAAATGGATCTTGAAGGACTGATAGATTTGGGAGAAAGAAGACATTCTAGTAAGTGAAAACTATGCAAAGAAAAGCACAAAGATTGAAACGCTTTGAAGGACAGAGTAGCAGGGGCTGGGGTCTGGGGACTATGCTTTCAGGGGGCATCTAGGTCATTTGGCATAACAAAGTTTATTAAGAAAATATTCTTCATGCCACTTCGCTGAGTGGTGTCTGGGGTCTTAAAAGCTTGCAGGTGGCCATCTAAGATGCATCAATTGGACCCAACCCAGCTGGAGCAAAGGAGAATGAAGAACACCAAAGACACAAGGAAAGTATTAGCCCAAGAGACAGAAAGGGCCACATATACCAGAGACTGCATCAGCCTGAGACCAGAAGAACTAGATAGTGCCCAGCTACCACCAGTCACCTCCCTGACAGGGAACACAAGAGACAGTCCCTGATAGAGCAGGAGAAAGGTGGGGTGCAGAACTCAAATTCTAGTAAAAAGACCAAACTTAGTAGTTTGACTGAGACTGGAGAGACCCCAGAAGACATGGTCCCCGGACTCTCTGTTAGCCCAAAACTAAAACCATTCCTGAGGCCAACTCTTCAGAAAAAGATTAGACTGGACTATGGGACATAAAATGATACTCGTGAAGAGTGCACTTCTTAGGTCAAGTAGATACACGACTAAATGGACCGCTTCTGTCCAGAGGTGAGATGAGAAGGCAGAGAGGGTCAGGAGCTGGTTGAACGGACACGGGAAATCCAGGTGGAAAGGAGGTATGTGCTGTCACAGTACAGGGAGAGCAACTGGGGTCACATAAAAATGTATGTATAGATATTTGTCTGAGAGATTAACATGAATTGTAAATTTTCACTTAAAGTACAACAAAAGAAAAAAGAAAAGCCCAAAGTTGGCATTAGGGCGTAAGTACAGAAGATGATTCAGATAGGTTGGTAATGATATTATATAAAATAACCAAAATCACTGCCTTCGAGTCAATTCTGACTCATAGTAAGCCTGTAGGACAGAGTAGAACTGCCCCCGTACGGTTTCTCCTAGGCTGTAATCTTTACGGAAGCAGACAGCCACGTCTTTCTCCCATGAAGCAGCTGGTGGGTTTGAACCGCTGACCTTTCTGTTAGCAGCCGAGCACTTAACCACTTGAAAACCCAGCAGAGAAATAAAGATTGAAGAAACCTATCGATCTCTAGAGATTGAGCTGAGCTGAATCAGATAGATTACTTACGTTTTGACATGCAAGCTTTGGCAAGATTCTAAACATCTGCAAATAACATGCGTGTGCTGAGAACCTGATCTCCAACATCTTTTAATAGAAGAACAAAGATTTCACCCTGCTGAAATCTTCTTCAATTGAGGTGATTCTAGGGACTGAACGTAAGAAGAAGAGTTTCCTGAAAAATACAGTTAGATCCTAATATGGTGTCTAGGAGTTGCCTCAAAATAATCTGGGGGTTTGTCCATGTGGAATCACCTAACTAGAAAAGCAACTTGGCCTTTTGGTCCTAGTTCCAAAGCCCCGCCTGGTCCGACCTTTACCCGGATTGGCAGGGAGTATGGGGGGAGGGAGGGAGCTACCCTGTAGTTGACCTTTACACAGATTGACTGCCCGCCCAGTGACTGATAAAAAATGCTAGAATGTAGAGGCTCAGATGAGGCCTCGTGATCAACAAGAGCCAGGACAGGAGCCTGTGGTTTGACCACGGACACCTTGCCTGACCCTCCCAGACCACGTACACTCGCAGCAGCAAGGGAGACAGCAGCCCTAACAGACCGGAAGAAAGGGAGACAGTGAGCAGACCGGGACGATGGCAGCAAAGTAAAAAAGACTGAACCCAGGCCAGGAGCTGAGAGGAGTGACCAATAGCCAAGCCTGATCCCAGGCCAGGGACTGACAGGAGTGACCAATAGCCAAGCCCACCGAGTGACATCGCTGAATTTTCCTTTTGAAAGTTCACTGATGGGGCAGAAGGAACACTGGCTTCCCGGAAGGGTGAGCGGGTGGAAACATAAGCGGTCTCCTTTTAGACACCGAGGCCCCGTGCTGGGTCCACTCTCAAACCCTTAGCATGTCTTTGTTTCTGTTTATATCCTTCTCCGTTGCTAAAGCTGTTATGGCAGTTATGTTGTTTCCGGAAGTTCTCTATGACCATTCCAATGAATTATCAAACCCACGAAAGAGTGTCACGAAGGGGAATGGCTGGTGTCAGAAATGGTGGAGAAGTCGGACAATGGGGATATATTTGATTTCTGTCTCATAGGAGCCAGCTCTGTCTTGATTCTTATGGTCAGGGTTATCCAAGAGAGTTCTATTGTAGGGTTGTTGTTTTTGCTAACTGCTGTTAAGTTGGCTCTGACTCATGGTTTCTGCACAGACAACAAAATGAAACATTGCCCAGTCCTGCTCCATCTTCACAACTGTTGAAATGTTCGAATCCATTGCTGTGGTCACTGTGTATTTTGAGTGCCTTCCAACCTAGGAAGCTCATATTCCAGCACTAAATAGGACAATATTCTATGCTTCATAGGGTTTTTATTGGCTCATTTTTGGAAGTAGATTGCCAGGCCTTTCTTCCTAGTCTGTCTCAGTCTGGAAGGTCTGCTGAAATCTGTCCAACATGGGTGACCCTGCTGGTATTTGAAATGCTGGTGCCATAGCTTCCAGCATCATGGCAACATGCAAACCACCACAGTACAACAAACTGACAGATTGGTGGTGGAATCTGAGGATAGGAAGGAAGATATAGATGAAAAAAGATGGATGAGCTGATAATGGTTGAAGCGGAATGATAGGTCTGTGGGACTCATTATGCTATTCTCTCTACTTTTGTATATGTTTGAATGGTTCCTTAATAAAAAGATATTTGTAAGCCTATTACTATTAGGGTCAAGGGTCATTCCCACGTTCTATGTTTCCCATGTTATAGCGAAAAAGGACACACTAGACCAGAAGATGTGGTGCTTGTCTCTTCTGTCTCCAAGCTGTTTAACTCTGAGCCAGTTATGTCACCTCTGTGGGCCTCAGTGCCCTTTTCTGTAAAATGAGGGAAAAGGAAAAAAGAACTAGCATTTATTGAGTGCCTACTATGTGCAGGAATTGTGCAATGCACTTTAAGTACATGATCTCAATTACAAGAGGTTGGACTCAGTGTTCTCCTGTTTCCTTCCTACTCTAAGATCCTATGAATTATCCATTCTTTCATTTAGTGATTTGATAAACCCATGTGCCAGATACCATTCTAGGCTCTGGAGACATACAGATAAAAGATACAGCTCCTGTCTTCAAGGATCTGGAAAGACAGACTGGTAAGAAAGATTATAATACAACTGATAAATGTTATACTAACTGCTGTTTATTGAACAATAACTAAATAGGTGAGATGCTAAATGTTTTACATTATTGTTATCACACATCCTTACAATAGGAGAAAACTATGAGATGATATAATGATGGAAATAGCCCAGGGAGCTATGGACACACATCCCAGTCTGAGGGGGTCAGAGAAGGCTTTCTAGAGGAGACAATGTCTAAAACAAGTCTTGAAGAATGAAAAGGAATTGAGGCAAAATAGGAAGAGACAAGCATTCCAAGAACAGTGAGCAACTTGTGCAAAGGCATGGAGAGCTATAGTTCAATATGGCTGAAGAAGAGAACAAGAGGACGCAAGGTAAGACTTGAGGCTACAGAGAGAGGCAGGGGCTAGACCTTTCACAGCCTCACGTACCCTTGGGAATGGGCAGTGGGGGCTAAAAGGAGATCTCAGGATCAAATCCCTCTTTTTCAATGCTGTTCTTTTTATCTTCTTTCCCCCACTGCTATACTTAAAATGACCACTTTAATATAATTTTAAGCAACTATTAGAAAACAATGTTTTTACAGCAAAGACTTCAGGCCCTCATCAAAGAAGACATACGCACATTGTGGTGACCCCAAACTTAGGTTTGCCCACGACAGTCTCCTTCACGCTACAGGTGTTCAATACATAGCAATGGAATACTCAATTGACTAGTTATTTGTGGTCAATGGATTTGCGCTATTTCACAAAATATTTTGCTCAAAATAGTATTCTCTAATGCATTGCTTTAATCTGGTTGAATTCTTTTCAGAATCAACTAAGCCAGAGCACAGATCTGATTATGAGATTCCACATCCAACTTTTCACCTAACTTTCTCCATAATATCGAATGAATCCCTTCAGTTGTGGCAAAAATGGTGCCAGGTAAACTCTTGGATCAGCCCATGTATGAACGAATTTATGACAGTGCAACCAAACTTCTTATAATCTATTCATTTCTATATTTAGCTTTAAACTCATGTGAACCCAATTACTTTCTAGAGAACTAGATGGCATGGTGTGCATGTATGTGTGCCTTTGTGTGTCTATGTCTACAGATTGGTTTAACATCCTTTGGTGGAATTTGGGTATTAATCCCAATGCTAATGAACACTGTAGCACCATGAAGGACAAATTGTTCTCACAATTGTTGTTAGCTGATATCAAGGTAGCCCCCGACTCTTGGCGACCCCAAGCACAACAGAACAAAATGCTGCCCGGTCCTGTGCCATCACATAATCGGTTGTGGATCAGACCATTGTGATCCACAGGATTTTCGTTGGCTGATTTTCAGAAGTACATGACCAGGTCTTTCTTGCTAGTCCGCCTTTGTCTAGAAGCTTCACTGAAACCTGCTCAGCATCATAGCAACACACAAGCCTCCACTGACAGACCAGTAGTGACAGTGGTGACAGCGCAGTGAGATGCGTTGGTCAAGACCAAACCCGGGTCTCCCACATGGACGGCGAGAATTCTACCACTACACCACCCATGCCCTCTATCTCACAATAAGATTCGTGAAAACTTATCATGTGTTCTTCAGGCTGTCTAACTTTCATGGAATCCATGTTTATACTTTTGCTTATAATGTGAAATAATAATGAAAATCAAGAACTACTATATTGACTTCTCAACGAAAGTTCTTTATCCCATTGAAGTCTGGCTTGTGTGTGCATGGAAGTGTGGTGCATGGTAAGAAGAGAAAGTACAGCCTACATAATTCAGTTTTTGCTTAGTAAGATGGTTCACGGATCAGAAAACAGTATAAAATTAGAACTCTGGGTCTGAAATCTTCAAACATGGCTCAGTCGATGGAAGTGGAGTTTGAGGTGGCTTTAGATACCATCGAGCAATTCAGAACGTCAGCAATGTGATTTGGCGACTACTGAAGCGAGTGATGTCCTCAAATGTATTGATAAAGGTGCGATGATCATAACAAAGGATAGTCTGGTCTCACTCTTTTAGGGACTAGTCACTTCACACCAGAGTTTGGTGTTCAGCTCTGATAGTATGATGTCTTAAAAGCAACTCTGAGGTGTCTGGAGGATAAGAAGAGTTAGTTGTCATTATATTCTTTTATTCAATTTGAGTGTTTTGCCAGGCACACTGTGTTGGTTAGGATTTAAGTTCAACTTAAAGTGATTAGGTTTAGGATCCACCCTACATTAATACGACCTCAACTGAAGATTACACTGTATTAGGTTAGAGATCTACCTTCCTCCAAAAAAGGCTTAAACAAAACAGTAGTCTATTTCTTTCTCAGATATAAGTACGATTGTAGAGATGGTGGAGTGGCCCCAGTCTCCATTCCACTGCGCAGATGTTGCTCTGTCCACATGGGCAAAGATGGGTCACCACCAAGTTACAAGTCACACGGAGGGGAAAGGTGGGAAGAAGAGGCATATCTCCTCCCTTTAAGGATGCTTCTCGAAAGTGGCACTTTCATTGGCCAGAATTAATCCCAAGGCCATGAGTCACTTCAAAGGTTGCAGGAACTTTAGTCTTATTAGCGGTAGCAAGGGGGTTCTATGACAAGGAAGAAAAGTAGAGCAACTATTGGGGGACCATTGTGTCTTTATCACATGAGCACCTGGTAAGCCCTGAAATTAATTCATAAATGAATGAGAAAGCAAGGGTTTGCTCTAATTCACACAATTAGTATAGAACCAAGACTACAATTAGATCTTCACACTCTTGTGTCCTTCTTACCATATCACACAGCTTTTATAGGTGACAAAGCAAGGCTGTGAGGGCAAGTCACTTACCTGAGCTTGTGCAAATAATCAGTAGAAGGGCAAGGCTTGAATGGCTTGGTGCTTGGCCCAGTTCTGTTTCCATTACAATATGATAATGCATTTATTTCCAAGCTCAAGGAGTTCCTGTCTCAGAAAAATTATGATGTTCACAAAAAGATTCTTAATCAAGGGCAAGAACAAATTACTTGAATTCATTTTTATTTTAAAAATAAATCAGAACAATCATATGTAATGTGTAACGTGTGAACCTTGATTAGATTCTAGATCGGAAAAGAAAAAGCTATAAAAGATATATTGGGGACAGTTTGGGGAAATTTATATTAGACTCTATATTAGAGAATATTATTGAATTAATGTTAATTTCCTTGGGTGAATAATAGAATTGTGGTTAAGTAGAAGAATGTCCCTTTTCTTAGGAGACAGACTAGAGTATTGGATGAGGGGAGTGTTATGACGTCTGCAATATACTTTCAGGTGATTTAGCAAAAAATATGCATAATTATAGAGAGAGAAAGAGATAACACAAGCGTGGCAAAATTTTAATAATTGGTGAATCTAGGAGAATGGCATGTGGTGTGTGTACCATTCTTTCAGCTTTCCTATAGGTTTGAAAATTCTCAAAACATTTTGGAGAAAAAAAAGATACATCAAAAATTTTAGGAGACAGAGACATGGATTTCAAACGGCAATACTTTCTTCTGAGCTCCAGACTTACACATCCGACTGCCTGCGTAGATTTCCTTTGGATGTAGTCTTAGTTACCTAGTGCGGCTGTAACACAAAGACCACAAGTTGGTAGCTTTAAAGAACACAAATTTACTTTCTCGCTGGTCTGGAGACTCAAAGTCCAAATCAGGGCCTCAGCCACGTTGGTTCCATCTGTGCACCTCTCTCCTAGTTCTGGTGTCTGCAAGGGATCTTTGGCATTCCTTCTCTTCCCTCTCTCTGTGTATGTCTCTGTGTCTATTCTCTTTTTATAACTCAGAAGGATTAGGTTTAGGATCCACCCTACCCTAATATGACCTCAACTGAAGATTACACTATATTAGATTGCATTTTGGGAGGTGGTTGCATTATGTTTCAAGTAAGGTGATCACATTCCACTTCATTCCATCACATCACATCACATCACATCGCGTTATGGAAGGTAATTGCTCTACCCAAGGCCAATTGATCTTATTGCATGTAACTACTCCACGACGGCAACTAGACTAGTGTTTGGGCAAACAACTGGGAACCTAGCCAAGTTAACATCTAAATTAACCATCACAGTATTCAAAGGCACCTTAAACTCAAGAAGTTCAGAGCCGAATTTCTTGATTCCCATAACCCTCATCCCCACCAAAGTCTTCCACTGTTTCTATCGTCAGTGAAAGACATCAGCGTTCATCTAGAGGTACAAACTGTCATCCTCTTCCTAACAAATCTCTCCATCCCACTACCTTCCAATCCCTCACAAAGTCCTATTGATTTCACCTTCTAAATATCTTATTAATGTCCACTTCTGTTCAAACTCATCACCAGGATCCCAGTTCACTCATCATTATCTTTCTGGCTTCTGCCATAACCTGCTCGGATGGCATCTAGTCTTGTACCCCTTTCAAAGCATCCTCCACACTGCTGTCGGAGTGACTTTTTGAAATACAAATCTGATCATGTGCTTCAGTAGCTTCCCATTGCAGCTAAGGTAAAAGACAAAGCTCTTTACTGAGATCTACAGAGTTCTGCATGGTCTGACGCTTATCTATCTCTTCTGCCTCATTTATCAACACCTCTCCCTTGCTGCCTCTGCTCCAACCACGTTTGCTTTCTTTTCATTCCTTCTTTCTTGGCCATGATTCGTCACCTCAAAGGTCTTTTCTCATACTTTTCCCTCTGCCTGGAATGCTCTGTATCAATTACCTAATGCTACATAACACTATTTATCAAAACTTAGTGGCTTAAAACAATCACCATTTTATTTGCTCCCAATTCTGATTCAACAATTTGGATTGGGCTCAGCTTGGAGATTCTTCTGCTGGTCCTGCCTGAGGTCACTCATGTAAGCTTCAGTCATTTGGCTGCTTGCCTGGGGCTGACTGGTCTAAGTTGGCCTCACTCATACGTCTGGTGGTTGGTGCTGGCTCTCATAGTTGGAAACTAACACAGTAATAAATACCTTCATAAGGCATAAGTTATGGATTAAATTGTGTCCCCCAAAAATACGTGTTGGAATTCTAACCCCTATATCTGTAGATGTAGTCCTGTTTGGAAATAGGGTTTTCTTTGTTATGTCAGATAATACCTGAGTAGAACGGATTCTAAATCTAGTAACGTTTTTGTAACTCCTGAGTTATAAAAAGAGCAGATTAGACAGAGACATATTCACATACGGGAGGAAGGTAGAGGGGAAACAGATACCAGGTGAGGATCATCTACAAAGCAAGGAACCAAGGAACACCCAGAACTACCTACAAGGAAGGAGTCGACATGGACAAGACCCTGATTTAGACTTTTAACCTCCAGAACTGTGAGAAAATTATTTTCTGTTCTTTAAAGCCATTCACTTGTGGTGTTTCAGTTACAACAGCATGAGATCAAATATTACCATGAGAAATTCTGTAGACTCACCTGGAACTAATATTGTTTGTCCTGACCACACAAAATGGCAGACCTTTGAGTTCAGCTTGGAAGATAGTGTTGGTCTGTGTATAGGAGAGATGCTTGCCTGCTCTTCCTAGGGAAAAAGTGAAATCTTGGTCCTTGTCTTGGTTTCCTAGTGCTGCTATAACAGAAATACCACAAGTGTGTGGCTTTAACAAACAGAAATATATTTTCTCACAGTTTAGAAGGCTAGAAGTCCGAATTCAGGTCACTGGCTCTAGGGGAAGTCTTTCTTTCTGTTGACTCTTGGGGATGGTCCTTGTCTCTCCAGCTTCTTTCCTGGCTCGTTGGAGATCTCTGTGTGGCTTGGCATCCATCTTCCCCCATCTCTGCTTCTCTCGCTTGTTTAATCTCTTTTATATTTCAAAAGAGATTGACTCAAGACATACCCTACACTAATTCTGCCTCATTAACATAACAAAGACAACCCATTCCCAAATGGGATTATAACCACAGGCCTAGAGGTTAGGATTTATAACACACATTTTGAGGGAACATAGTTCAATTCATAGTAGTCCTCATATAAATTACTCTTGATTGATGCTTATTATTTTAATCAGCAGGAACTAAGGCATTGCCCCCATAATCCTGATTAGATGAAAGATTTTCCATAATCCATTTGGGGACAAGATTGTAATAATACAACCGATGTTTTAAAATATATATTTAATTTTATTTTTGGCACAATATACACAGCAAAACCCATTTGCGTTCCAGTTTCTAGACATAATGATCAATGACACTGGTTACACTCTTCAGATTGTGTCAACTTTCTCATTATTTCTGTTCTAGTTGTTGCACTTCCATTTACCTAATCTCTCTGTCCCCCAACCTTCTTATCTATGCTTTCTTTAAAATAGCTGTTAACTCTTTGGTCTTGCATAGTTTTTGTTTATTTGTTTGTTTTAATGCAATACTCAAGGGTGACAATCTTTACTCTTTGGGCTAAACTGTAACTTAGTTTAAAGGTGACTTCAGGGAATATTCTCAATTCAAGATTTGAAGAGCAACTCAGCCATAGTCTTGAGATCTCCTCCAGCCTCAGTAGGTCCAGTTAAATCTAGATTCTTTCAGAATTTGAAGTTCTGTTCGACATTTTTCACCCTTTTTATCAGGATTTATTTATTGTGTTTCTGATTAGAATGTTCAGTAGTGCTAGCCAGGCACCATTTAGTGCTTCTGGTCTCAAAGAGGAGGAAGCAGTGGTTTATGTAGACAATTAGTGCTGTAGTCCAGATCCTTCTCTGATTCTTGAGTTTCCTTCCTTTCTCTTTTGTTCCAGATGAATAAAGACCAATAGCTGTACCTTAGATGGCTGCTCATAATCTTTTAAGACCCCAGACACTACTCACCATACTGAGAGGTAGAACATAAACTTAAGAACTATATATGCCCATTGACTTGATTGTCCTACAAGACCATGTCCCTATAAGCCCCCAAAACCAAGAGCAATATGCCCATGAGGTGATTGGTTATGTCTCATTACTATCAGCATTTGTAGCACCCCCCCCCCTTTTTTTCCTAGGTTGTTGTTTACAACTGATTTTTAAACGTTCTCCTCTGAAGAAAGGCCTGGCCATCTACTTCTGAAAAACCAGCCATTGATAACCTTAGGGAGCATGTGGTGTCGCCATGGGTCAGAGTAGACTCGATAGCGACTGGTTTAGTAAAGCTCTTGGCACAGTGATTGGTGCCCAATGAACATTCAGTAAACACAAGGGTTTTTATTATCTCATTATAACGATAGCAACATATTATTATATGTTTAGGAAGTTATGATTAATAATAACCACATATTATTATTTGACTAGAAAGTTAGACCCACTAGGTGGCAGTTGGGGTCACAACTACTGGTAGTAGCCCTGTGTGTTCCATCTAGTGTTAACTAGATCCATTCTTCATACCAAGTTTTCTTTGTCTCTAAGATTTATTTCTTTTAACACACGCTGATTCAAAGAATGGTGAGAATTCTTAAAAATGGAAGCTCAAATTTACAATTCTCTTCTAGAAACTGAAATCCAGATCACAAAGCTCTAAACCGAAGAATCGGGAAGCTAACATGTCTCCCAAGCGTTTTTGTTACTTTTGCCTTCTCCCCAGACTTCCGTCAATAATTCTACTACTCCAGACTTACAAAACTATAATTTTTTAAAAAGCATGAATAAAGAAGGAAAGGTTTTAAACTCCACAAAGATTGTAGGAAGACTCAAAGAAGACCTATGAACAGTACTAGCCATTTAACACTAGCATGGACAACAAAGGAAATTTGCACCATCTCCATCCCCAGAGAGCACCAAGAATAGATAGCCTGGATCACCATATGCCTTGAATGGTTTATGGTCTTAGATGTCCTGGGGCTGAGATTTTGACCACACCCCTTGAAATATCTTCTAGCACTAATATTCTAATAAAAAGTTAAAATGGACCACAAAAGTGAGGGCAAATTCTGTTTTTGTGGTATTTCTGTATACCTAAATACCAGAAACATAGCAAGATTCACACATCAAAGTCATCTCCAAGCCTGAGAGTAGGGTGAGGCAAGGGCAGGACTTTTACAACTGGGGAACAAACAGAGGAAAAATAGCCTTCCTTTGTCTATTTCTCTAATAAATTTTTCTCTAATAAATTTTCATCAAAGTGTTAAAGATAAGTCCAACATAAGTACTTTATTAAGGCACAGTATCCAAGAATGTGAGGAGTCTCGCATATACTCAGGGAGAGCAATGGCGTTCTACACAATTCATCTGAATAGAAATGTCTGTCAGTGCTACCTTGAAAAAAGCTTCCAAAATACAACAAATACCCATAGGATTCACCAGTTTAAGGCCACTCATGAAATACAAAACTACATGACTAGTAGTATTTAGAAAGTCTTCATACTTAATCTGGTGTGGAGGGTTATCCAGAAGAAAAAAAAAAAGTCATAAAACATTTCAGAATCTTAGACAGTCTAATAAGTGAATTTGATTAATTTGTGTCCTTATCTCAGGAGGAAGCACTTGAAAAACAAGGAAGGAAATGAAGCATCTTGTTGAGTATCTTTACATCACAAAAGTTATTTCACTGCTTGTGAAACACATCTCTCAAGTGCCTTATTCAGAAAAGGCTGGGAGCAAAGGAGAGAACGGAAAATACCAACTGGTTTGGAAGCCCTCTGCTTACACGCATTGCTGGGCTTATGATGTTACTTCTCTTCCATTAAACAGTCAGGCAATACACAATATGGCGGAAGTGAACAAAAATGACCAAGGCATGAGCAAAGGGCAACGACGGTAATTACTGTAGCACAGACAATCCTGCAACAATATAATATTAACAAACACTGATTTACAAATGGATACATTAGATAGATATGCCAGGAGGTGTGAGAGGGTATAAGGAAGCACATCCCCCTGCAGATATAGGTTTGGTGGTGGATATTTCTTCATACATAACTGTAGGTGCTGCTTGTATATTAATATAGACAATAGAGCACACAAGGGCCACAGTCAGGGCAACTTCTTAGCCATAACCATACATCTTGCAGGACAAAGTTCCTAGACTTGAAGGCAAAGGACTGTAGAGTTGGGGGTCATCTACACCAATTGGCACAACACTGTGAGTAGCATCTGGGGTCTTTAAAAGCTTGCGAGTGGCCATATAATTATTGGTCTCTTACCATTCAGAGCAAAGGAGAGTGAAGAAAACCAAAGACTCAAGGGAGCAATTAGTCCAAAGGATTAATGAGCCACATGAACCACAGCCTACTGGATCCTGAGACCAGAAGAACTAGATGGTGCCCAGCTACCACTACCAACTGCTCTGACTGGGATCACAACAGAGGGTCCCCAGACAGAGCAAGAGAAAAATTGGAAAACAAAAAATAAAATCCACAGAAAAGACCAGACTTACTGGTCTGACAGAGACTAGAGGAACCCCTGAGACTATGGCCCTAAGATACCCTTTGAACTGTAGCTGAAGCCATTCTTGGAGACCACTTTTCAGCTAAACCATAGACAGGCTCATAAAATAAACAATAACACCCGAGAGGAACATGCTTCTTAGAACAATCAATTATAGGAGATCAAAAGGGCAACATTTGCCCAAAAGCAAAGATGAGAAGGCTGGAAGGGGTGGAGAATCAGGACAAAGGGCAACAGGGAACCTAGGATGGAAGTGGGAAGAGTGCTGACACGTTGTGAGGAATGAAGCCAATGTCGTGGAACAAACTATCGAATGGCAAACTAGAAATGACATTTTCACAGTGTTGAGTCTACCTATCCATGAGCAAGATGTTTTTTGACTTATGCAGGTCTCTTTTGGTTTCTTGCAGTAGTGTCTTGTAGTTTTCGTTGTATAGGTCTTTTACATCTCTGGTTAGATTTATTCCTAAGTATTTTATCTTTTGGGGGGCTATTGTAAATGGTATTGATTTGGTGATTTCCTCTTCGAGGTTCTGTTTGTTGGTGTAAAGGAATCCAAGTGATTTTTGTATGTTTACCTTGTATCCTAAAACTTTGCTGAAATCTTCTATTAGTTCTAGTAGTTTTCTTGTGGAGTCTTTGGGGTTTTCTGTGTATAAAATCATATCATCTGCAAATAGAGACACTTTGACTTCTTCCCTACCAATTTGGACATGCTTTATTTCTTTTTCTAGCCTAATTGCTCTGGCTAGGACCTCCAGCACAATGTTGAATAAGAGTGGTGATAAAGGGCCTCCTTGTCTGGTTCCCATTCTCAAGGGGAGTGCTTTCAAAGCCTCTCCTTTTAGGATGATGTTGGCTGTCGGCTTCGTATAAAGGCCCTTAATTATACTGAGGAATTTCCCTTCTATTCCTATTTCAAAGGGCAAACTAGTTTGCACAAACTATCGAATGAGAAACTGATTTGCTCTGTAAACTTTCACCTAACGCACAATTAAAAATAAATAAATAAAGGCAGTCAGTTGGTTGATACTTTATCTTAAATAATTTATGTTGTTTTTTGTTGTTATTGAAAATATACACAGCAGAACATACCCATTCAATCATTTCTACATGTACAGTTCAGTGACATTGATTGCATTCTTCAGATTGTATAACCGATACTATATCTATTGAGCATCTACATACTGCTACAGACACCATGGGTTAAGCACAAAAATCTAGGGCAAAAGGTAAAGTCTTTGCCTTCAAGAAGTTGGAAGAGGCCAGGTATAAAACAATTTTAAAGTATTTAAACTATTCACCTCAGTGCTATTTATGAAGGTAAAAATGGAAACAACCTAATAATCCAATTATAGGAGTTTATAAAAGTCAGGTGACCAACTCATTCTGGTTCACCCAGGACTTTCCGTAAAAGTCCCATGTCCCCAGAACCCCTAAGACTTAGGCAAACGAGAGTGGATGGTCATCCTACAGCAATACAATGGAATCCTATGCACTATTCATTTTTAAATACATTAATAAAAAATTTTTAATAATATGGGAAAATGTTTATAATATAATGTTCAGCAACAATAACCAAAAGTCAGAATTAAAAATTCTATCACACGTATAATCTTAATCATGAAATTTAAAAAAAAAAAGTTTCTATAAGAAAAAGACAAAAATCAACTGTTACAAAATATGCAAAAAGGTTAACTGCAGCAGCTTCTGTCTAGCAGGTAATTGTCTTTTGTGCTTCTTTACAATTTAATGTACTTTCCAAATATTCTACCAATGAATATGTATTGCTTAATCAGGGGAAAAATAAAGGGAAAAACTAAGTACTAAGTTTCTGGATGGAGATTAGTCGCTTAAATTCCTACTGCCTTTGCTCTTGGAGAATAATTAAAATAAGAATTTTTAATAAGTACTTACTGTGTGTGAGCGGAAACCCTGGTGGTGTAGTGGTTAAGAGCTACAGCTGCTAACCAAAAGGTCCGCAGTTCGAATTCACCGGGCGCTCCTTGGAAACCCTGTGGGGCGGTTCTACTCTGTCCTGCAGGGTCGCTATGAGTTGGAATCGACTGGACGGCAACCGGTTTGGTTTGGCTGGTGTGCTGAACGTTGCTACTCATTTAATCATATTCCTTATAATAAAAATAATAAAACTACAATATAGGTACTACTATTATTACCAACTTCCAGATGAAGGAACTAAGCCTCTCAGAGATGAAGTAACAGCTGGAAAGCGGGGGAGCTAGGACTCAGACCTGAACGCTGAACCACTGTACGGCTCTCCCTCAAGTCAGCTTCTCTTTCCCCCAAATTGTTCACTACAAGCTGCTGATGTACACCATGAAAGAAAAGCTTGAGGTGGAGCAGCGGTTAAGTACGTAGACACTGAAGCCAAAAAAAGAGGCAATTATTAACGGGGAAAAAAATTGGTGCAAGGAATAAAAATGAATCACATTGTACTATATGGCTAAGTTATGATTAGTATTTATGTAATAATAATGACGTACGTGCTGAATGTTGACCCAAAGTAAATTATGATACAAACTATATTGGGAGAATGAGGAGGACAGGAAGTTTATGTCCTAGCTGGGCTGAGAGAGAGGTATGGTCTCACTTCCCAATTGGGAAATCAACTGAAAAGTCAAAAAGTAAGCATATACCTTTTTATTTAAAATTATGAAGATGACTACTGAAATAATCAACTGAAAATGTCTGGGGAACAGGAAATTAGTAAGGATGATCGGGGTTGCTGTTTTGAGTACTAAGCCTTGTAGAACTACGTGACTCTTGAAATTATGTACATGTCTAATCTTAATCTTGTGAGCTTCAAAGCAAACAAGTCTGTCTTGGAAGAAGTCCAGCCAGAATGCTCCTTAGAAACAAGGATGGCAAGACTTCATCTCACACACTTTGGACGTGTTATCAGGAGGGACCAGTTCCTGGAGAAGGACATCGTGCTTGGTAAAGTAGAGGGTCAGTGAAGGAGAGGAAGACCCTCAAGGAGATAGGCTGACACAGTGGCTGCAACAATGGGTTCAAACATAGCAATGATTGTGAGGATGGTGCAGGACCGGGCAGTGTTTTGTTCTGTTTTGTTGTACAAAGAGTTGCATTGAGTCAGAACCAACTAGACGGTACAACATAATCCTAATAAAAATAAACGGAAAATGACCCGGTAAACGTTCATGTGCATATATTGTTGTACTTGTGAGAAAGTAATTTATAAAAAGTGGGATTTGAGGGTCAATGAAAATGCATATTTTAAATGTTGATACATATTGTACAACTGTAATTCAGAAAGGTTAGATAAATTTAAACTACCATCAATAAATACATTATGGTATTCGTTTTCTTACTTCCTTGCCAATCTTTTGTCAATTTTTTATCTCTGACAATATGATAGAATAATACGGCATGTCATTTGTATTAGTTATTAGTTAAAGTCATTTCTCTTGTTAATGAGTATATAAATGAAATTATTAAGGGTTATTTCTTTTTATTCTTTTGCCATTTTTTTCTTTTGTGCTTTTTCTTATTGATCTGAAAAGAGTTCCCTGTGAATTATAGATATTAACCTTATGTTTGTCATGTACTTTGCAAAAATTTTTCCAAGTTTGTGCTTGGATTTTGTCTATAGTGAAATTTTTTTCCGTACAGAAGTTTTTGTTTTCATATTTGGGAAGATTTTCTCTATCTCAAAGTTATCTTTCAATCATCCATATTTTTATATTATTTTAATGTTTTATTTTTCGAAGTTATGTTTTTGACCCATTTCAATTCATATTGATGATAAAAAGTGAGATAGTGATAAATCATTCATTTTGAGTAAGTTTTGAGTGTTTTAGCTTCGGGGAGGCTTTCTGCTATCTTGAATATGCAGCAAAAGCAAACTCTATAACTTCTAGATTCTGATTTATTGTGTTTTCTCTATTTTTAGTTGAACTTAGAAGCATCTTTCCTTATTTTTAATTTTTTATTGCATTTCAATAGAAATCAGTTATTTTAAAATATGAATAAAAAAGTTAATTACTTGGAATTTAACTAATATGTCAGTAATTTTCATCATCAGACTATGTGCTTACTTTACATGATCTTGTGGGCAGAGCTTTTGAAGCCTTCAGTACAGTAAGCTTTTCCTAGAAATCGATGACATGACAGGGTTGTAGAGAAAGAAGGATTTTAGGTGCTTTTTTTTTTGGTCAGTAATTAGGGTAACTTAATCCTTTATGTTCTAGTTTCTGTCAGTTACTCAGGGAGTGAAGAGGGTAAAAAGGGGATCTCTGTAATACGATCTCTCTGCTCTAAACCATAACTTTCCAAGAAGAAATATCTGTAGAGTTTCCTCATATTAATGAGCAAAAATAGTGGAACCTCTTACTAATTTCTTATGTTCCCCGTCTGGGTATGTGCTCTGGAGGACTGAACTGTGTTGCGAATCAATTAGAAATGCCCAGAAACATAAGTGTGATTCCCTTCACAGACACATACGTGCACAAAAGGGAGACCTAATGAGGCTGTCTTTAGGCTTAAGGAGGGCACTGCTTTCTGTTAAATAAGTGACAGCCAAAGAACTGCAAACAGGAAAAATGTCCTCCCACAAATTTTCATAACTTAATTGGACTTTGGGACAAAAATATTTTGTAAAATGCAGCATTACGAAGTAGAAAAAGCACACGCTGTCCTGATTATTCTATTAACTTGTGACTAAAAGCCATTCATTTTGGTTTAGTAAACATTAATAGGGTATCTACCGAATGCTAGACATTGTACCAGGTGTGTTATTCTTAGTTGCTGTCAAGCTGGCTCCAGGTCATGACGACCCCAAGTACAAAATGTTGCCCAATCCTGCACCACCTTCACAATCTTGGTATGCACAAGTCCATTGTTGTGTATTTTGAGTGCCTTCCAACCTAAAGGACTCGTCTTCCAGTACCATATTGGACAATATTTTGTTGGGATCTGTAGGGTTTTCATTAGCTGATTTTCAGAAGTAGATCACCAGGTCTTTCTTTCTAGTCTGTCTTAGTCTGGAAGCTCCGCTGAAGCTTGTTCGCCATGGGTGACCCTGTTGGTCTTTAAATACCAGTGGCATAGCTTCCAGCATCAAAGCAACCCGAAAGCCACCACAGTACAACAAACTAACAAATGAGTTGTGGGTGCTAGGTATACTGACTGGGGTTATAAAAATGAATGTGGCATAATTTCTGACCTAAAGGGTCTTATAGTTTGGGGGATGCCACTAATTTCAATATTTAGGGCAATTGCTGTATCAGATGAATGCACAAAACCTATGGAGGTAGAAAGGTAGGGGTTTAGAGCAACCTGGGGGATTGGGGAAGGCTACTGGGGGAGCTGGTGGCTGAGTAAGAGTTAGTCAGGGTACAGCTGCATCAGCAAAGCCACTAGGACATAAAATAGTACAACATTCACAGAAGGACTGCAAGAAGTTTGCTATTACTGGAGCAACAAAAGGAAGGAGTGACTTGGAGAGAAATTAATCTGGAAAGATAGATAGATCCTGAAGAATTTCATATGCCACGTTTAGAATTCAATCTGTATGCAGTGCCAGTCAGCAATAGAAGGTATGAGGCAAGGGAAGAATAACTACCCAGTGGGCTTCATGTCTCTGGGTACCAGTTTTATCACCTATAAAACAAGATTCTGGCGATCTAATTCCAAAAGATCAGCCCTTGAAAACCTATGGAGCACAGTTCTACTCTGGCACACATGGAGTCGCCATGAATTGAAATCAGTTCAACAGTAACTGGTGGTGGAGGTTGAGGAATAGAAAGTTTTGAAAGCCCTTGCATACTCAGAATTTTATAATTCTATAAACAGAAACATACTCATCATTGATGTGCTGGCGTCATTACTTGATTTATTTCTACACTTAGCCAGGACTCATACAGGGGAAAAAACGGATATCCTAATAAAAGTGGAACTGTAACGACAGGAGAATAAAAATTCAGGTCTAGAGTCAAATAAACTCTCTGCCCACGTGATTTTAATTAAGGTATTTAATCTCTCTAAATTTCAGTTCTTATCTGTAAAACATGGCTAAAATCCAGCTCACAAACTTGTTGAAAGATTAAATGAGGTGATATTTATAAGCACATACTAATCAAGGAAACCCTGCTGGCACAGTGGTTAAGAGCTACGGCTGCTAACTATAAAGGTCAGCAGTTCGAATCCACAAGATGCTCCTTGGAGACCATATGAGGCAGTTCTACTCTGTCCTATCAGGTTGCTATGAGTCAGAATCAACTTGATAGCAATGGGTTGGTCTTTTTTTTTTTTTTTTTTTTTTGGTATACTAGTCAAAGGAGCCCTGGTGGTGTAGTGGTTAAGAGCTTGGCTGTTAACCAAAAGGCTGGCACTTTGATTCCACCAGCCACTCCTTGGAAACTACATGGGGCAGTTCTACTCTGTCCTAGGAGTCAGAATCATCTCCACGGCAATGAGTTTGGTTTGTGGTATACTAATTAAGACACACTTGGTTCAGATATTAGAAATCCAGTTAAAAGCAGGTCAAGAAAAAGGAATTTGTTGGATTCTGTAAACTGGGAAGTCATACATATCACTGGCTTAAAAAGAGTCAGGTGCTTGCATGTGATCATCAGTTCTTGTCTTCTCTCTTTCTCCCTCTGCATCCCCTGGCTGTTCCTTACCTTGGACATTGCTTTCATTCTCTTTCTACAACAGGCATCTTCTATAGTAGGAATAATGCCCACCGGTACAGCCAGTCATTTCCCCATCAGCCTAGGAACTCCAGTAGAACAAGGAAGTCCATATATCAATCCCAGAGAAGTACTCTGATTGGACCTGTTTGAGTCATGTGCCCACCCCCATTGCCAGGGTGATTGGCCAGACCTGAGTCATGTGTCTCCCCCTAGGACCAGGATAAAAGCAGTCATTTGTGGAAGTCACCTACACTTGAGGAGAGTTTTAAAGTATGTTTGTTGTTTTATGTACAGAGAAATAATGCATAGAACAGGTCTACAAATATATATCGGAATATTTACCTCTAGTAGAATTATGGTCTGTTTATTTTTTTGTTTGCTTCCCTTACACCTTTCTGTATTTTCCAAATATTCCACAGGGAACAGTATTGGTTTGTGTCTTAGTTATCTAGCGCTGCTGTAACAGAACTACCACACGTGAATGGCTTCAACAAATAGAAATTTATTTTCTCATGGTTTAGGAGGCTAGAAGTCCAAATTCAGGGTGCTGGCTCTAGGGGAAGGCTTTCTCTCTCTCTGGGCTCTGGGGAAAGTCCTTGTCTCTTCATCTTTGGTTTCCTTGTTCCTTGGAGATCTCCATGTGGTTTGGCATCTCTCTTGCCCCATCTCTGCTTACCCACTTTGCTTGTTTAATCTCTTTTATATCTCAAAAGAGATTGACTCAAGACATACCCAACACTGATCCTGCCTCATTCACTTAACAAAGACAACCCATTCCCAAATGGGAATATAACCAGAGGCATAGAGGTTAGGATTTACAAAGTATATTTTTGGAGGATGCAATTCAATTCATAAGACTTTGGTGATGAGGGTTAAAATTACAAAAACTAATCAGAAAAAGAAAATACATTGTGGATGAAACTAGGAACTCTACAAAGTCTTCATCAGGAAGACTGGGAATCTCCCAAACCATGTGATGCGTACTAACCAGAACCAGTTGTCATCAAGTCAACTCTGATGCATGGTGATCCATGGGTTTACAATTACTAATTTTTTGGAAGGAGATCGCCAGGCCTTTCTTCTAAGGCACCTCTGGGTTGACTTGAACTTCCAACCTTTCAGTTAGCAGGCAAGCATGTTAACCATCTGTACCACACAGAGTCTCCTATGAAGCATACTAGATAGAATATAATGCCATTTTTGAGTTACGATATGGTTAATTATAAAAAACATGAAACAAAATGTTCCTGACAGAATGAAAGGGAGCAGAGGGAATGAACTAGTGAAGATGGAAGGGTGTTTTGTGCAGCTCCCAAGAAAGGAATGCCAATAAAACAGTTTTGTTCATGAAACCAGCATGCTGCTCAAGGGGAAGTCCCAATTCTAAGGGGCTGGATCTCCATAGAAATGTCCCTGCTCTAGGAAATCTGGGTGCTCCTTCTCCCCTTGGCTCTCGTTCCCTGCTCTCCAAGCACTCTCCAGAGCTGAGCCTTGGTCTCTTGGGTGCATCTACTTACTCCAGAGATGGACAGCTCTGGTTATCTGGTGGGACACGTTCCACTGAAGTCCACAAACTGGCATTTTGATTTTTTGTATAATTTTTTTCATGTATTCAAGAAACTAGGGATAAAAAAAATATATGCTACATACATATAATGGAATACTGATCAGCCATAAGGAAAAATGAAGTCCTGATACGTGCTACAACGTGGATGAACCTTGACAACGTGACACTGCGTGAAGTAAGTCAGACCCAGAAGGACAAAGGTTGTATAATCTCACCTGTATGAAGTATCTAGAATTTGACAAATGTATATAGACCAAAGTTTATTAGTGGTTGCCAGGGGCAGAAGAGAGGGGAGTCATTGCTGAGGGGACACTAAGATCCTTTTAAGAATGATGGAAAAATTTGGAAATGGAAGTGGTGATGGCTGTACAACGTGATGGATGTCATTAATGTCACTGAATTATACATGTAAAAAATGTTGAAATAGAAAATATTTTGTTTTATATATATACATAAATATATATATATATGGAGCCCTTGTGGCGCAGAGGTTGAGCATTTGGCTGTTAACCAAAAGTTGAGCAGTTTGAATTCACCATCCCGCTCCTTGGAAACCCTATGGGGCGGTTCTACTCTGTCCTATAGGGTCACTATGAGTTGGAATCCACTCAATGGCAATGAGTTTGTTGTTTTGGAATGTGCCTACGGTATAATACAAGATGGGGAGAGTAGAATGAAATAAGAGGGGTCAAGAAGGGATTTGTTGGCACAGTATGGATTATTCCTTGTGAAAAGGAACGCCGTTATAAGTTCCTTGACTGGGCTTACCCTAGAAAGCAAAGCGTGAAACAAAAACTTAAACATGCATGCAGTTTACTTGGAATGATCCCAGAGAAGAGGAGAGATCAAGGGAGTAAGACAGGGAAGAAGGAAAAACCAACAGAATCAACAGGAGTGTCATTCCCCCGGACCGACCAAGAAGCACACAGAATGCCTCCCGGAATTGTCTCCATCGACAGTGGGACTGTTTATCTTCGGCTCCAGCTCCCAGCCTCTGCAACATTGGAGGAGTCCCCGGCGTGCACAGGAGGTAGCTGTTGTCAGTAAGAATTGACTGGAAGTCCTCCTGGGGCTGCCCACACCCTGTCACAGCTGGAACCAGAAGTGAAGCTGAGAGGACAGGGGGTTTCCACCACAGACAGGGTTTGTGGCAGAGAAAAACGAAGTCCGACTAGTGTTTCTGAAAAGAATCGCTCTGGCTGCTATGTGGAGAATAGATATGAGGACTGCAGGTTGGAGAGAGAAAACGAATAAGGATGTTATTGAAGTGGTCCCAGCAAGAAGACGAGGGTATCGTCAGAAGCCAACTTCCCAAATACCCTCAACACAAGGCAGGTCTTTCAATGCGGAGGCTTGATTAGAATTGGGTAAGGATCATGAGACAGCAATTTAGGACTGTTGAAAATAGCAAGGCAAGGATTTTGAAGCAAGATATTCAAACAATCTTTGCGCATAAAATGTCTGTTGATGGGTTATGTTGGAAATTTGATGGATCTTTCAGGAAATTCCTGTAATGAACAATTAAGTTATTTGCCTGGAAAAGTGCCTTGTGGAATGGTAAAGTAATGCTAATGGGGATAATGGGAAGGCAAAGAAAGTCATGTTAATGTAGGTAATGGGCTCTATGAGGGTGAGTCCTTTTAGTCCTCACTGTGTGCGGTGTCTAAGCTATGCGTAGGGTGTTGTTGCTGTGTGCCCTCAAGTCCATGCCAACTCTTAGCAACCCTATATGACAGAGTAGACTGCACCATAGGGTTTCCTGAGAGCAGATTGCCAGGTCTTTTCTCTTGAGGAGTAGCCAGTGAATTCAATCCACCGACCTTTCGGTTAGTAACTGAGCACTTAACAATTGAGTCACCAGGACTCCTTACATGTAGGGTAGATGGTTTCTATTCTGTGTCTTCGTCTGACATAGCAGCTCTGGTGATGGAGAAGCAAACAGATTCTCAACATATTTAAAAGGCAGAAAATATAGGGCTTCCTGATGGACCAGATCTGTAAGACACGGAAGAATCAACACCTAGAAATTTCTCTATGTTGAAACACAGGCGTTAAATAAGTTTGGGCTGGAGGCATAAATTTGGGCATCATCAGCCATAAATTCCGACTCATGACGACCCCATGTGTGTCAGAGTAGAACTGTGCTCCACAAGGTTTTCCATGACTGATTTTTCAGAAGTAGATCATCAGGCCTTTTCTCTGCGATGCCTCTGGGAAGATTCAAACCTCCAACCTTCGAGTTAGCAGCTTAACACTTTCCCCGTTTGTACCACCCAGGGACAGCCCATCAGTATATAATTATGATTTAAAGGTGAGTGAATGCATAAGGTAACCTAGGGAAGCATTTGAAAGAGAAAAGAGCAGAGTGCAAAGACTAAGTCCCGGGTATTTCCAAGATTCAGAATACATTTGATGGCAAATAACAGAAACACTACTGTCTGCAGTGTCTTAAACAGAAAAGGGTTTATTCTTTTCATGTAAGAAGTGTGGAGCTGGACGCCCAAGGCTGGTGCAGCTGATCAACGGGGGCAGATTATTCAATAGGCAAGGTGAGCATGACGCTTACCTTGCTAACCAGATTATCTGTAGTGAAATTGTTAACGACAGATTAGTAAGTAAGCACAAGTAAGCCCATGCTTACTTGTGCTTACTGGGTCATCCTCCCCAGTAGGGATTGTAAATTTGAAACGAGGCTTTGACTCTGTAGGAGGGTGCTGTTGTGTTGGGAGAGAGACAGATGCCAGCCATACCTAGAGGCAGAATCTTTGATATGGTGAAAACTACGAAATGGTTCGCTGCAGATGATCTGGTAAGCAAGGCAAGCATGGTGCTTACCTTGCCATTTGGATCATCTGCCCCTGCTGATCAATCACACTTTAGGGGATCCAGATTCCTGCATCTTTCTCTTCTGCCATCTTTACACGTACTCTTTACCTTCATCCATGTGGCTTCAGGGTCATAAATGGCTGCTGCTCCTTTAGGCTTGCAGCCACATTTCAGGAAGGAGGAGGGGCAAAGGACAAGTCAGTCTCTTCTTATAGAGAAACTGAAAGCTTTCCTAGAAGTCTTTACTCAACGAACCCTTCACTGGTCAGAACTATGACACATATCTACCCATAACTCTAAGTGTGTCCAGAAACGGGCACATTGGTGCCCTGGACAACACTGGG
Source organism: Dugong dugon (assembly GCA_030035585.1). Classification (NCBI taxonomy): domain Eukaryota; kingdom Metazoa; phylum Chordata; class Mammalia; order Sirenia; family Dugongidae; genus Dugong; species Dugong dugon. Next base: position 5,823,771 of record CM057464.1, on the reverse strand, counting down.
GCTTTGTCGGGAAGGAAGCAAGGAAGGGCTATTGCAGAAACAGCTAGTAATATGTGCCCCCAGTAGATAAAACAAAAGTCCATGAAGGAAACCGAGGAGTAGCAAGAAAGGTACAAGGAAAGAAGGGGAGTATGTGGTGTCCCAAAAGGCAAAGGAGAAGATTCTTTCCATAAAAAGGGAGGGATAAACTGGGTCAAATATTCCTAAAAACCTGAAAAAGATGAGGAGAGAGGGAAAAAAAAAAAAAAGTCCAGTGGATTTGTCAACATGGAAGTCACCGGTGACATTGACATGAGCAGTTTCTGTGACAAGGTGGATTTGGGGGCCCCACTGAGGTTCCCTAAGGAGACAATGGGATGTGAGGAAGTTTAGCCCTAAAAAGGGAACTTGGTGGATGAGAATGAGGAGTGAAAAAGAGAAGCAAGTTTTAGGATGGAAGACGTTGTTGTCAATCTCAGTAAGTTTCTTTGAGGCTACAACAGATAATAAAAAGCGTTAGTATGTTTTTTGAAACATGAAGTTTCGGGTTCTCATAACCTCGTTTCGCCCCAAAGCTATAGAACAAAGTGCATGAGTAGGCTTTGGCGTCAGAAAGAGCTAGGTTTGAATCTTAATTCTGCCGCTAAGTAGCTGTGTGATCTTTCTTTTTCATTTTGGTGAAAATATATACAACATGACATATACCAGTTCAATAATTTATACATGTACAAATCAATGCTATTGATTACATTCTTCATATGTGTCACCTCTGTCTTAGTCATCTAGTGCTGCTGTAACAGAAATACCACAAGTGGATGGCTTTAACAAAGAGAAATTTATTCTCTCACAGTCTAGGAGGCTAGAAGTCCAAATTCAGGGTGTCAGCTCAGGCGGAAGATTTTTCTCTCTGTCAGCTCTGGAGGAAGGTCCTCATCGCCATCAGTCCTCCCAGACTCGAAGCTTCTCTGTGAAGGAATTTCGGGTCCAAAGGACGAGCTCGGCTCCCAGCAGTGCTTTCTTGTTGATATGAGGTCCCCAACTCTCTGCTTGCTTCCCTTTACTTTTATCTCTTGTAAGGTAAAATGTGGTGCAGGCCACACCCCAGGGAAACTTCCTTTACATTGGATCAGGGATGTGACCTAGGTAAGGGTGGTGTTACAATCCCACCCTAATCCTCTTTAACATAAAATTACAATCACAAAATGGAGGACAGCCACACAATACTGAGAATCATGGCCTGACCAAGGTGACACATATTTTTTGGGGGGACATAATTCAGTCCATGATACCCTCATTATCTCTACCCATATTGTTTCACCACCATTAACTTGTACTCTTTATGCCCCTTAAAGTTCTCATCCATGCTTTAGAGTTACTGTTGCCAATTTGCTTCACATATAGATGATTCTTTAAAACAGCAAAATGTTAAAGTTGGATGTTATTAACTGAGCTAAATTGTTGTGTTGTTTACAGATGTCTTCATGGGATAGCTTCCTTCAGTTCAAGGTTTAAGGATTATTTCAGGACAATAGATTCAGGGGTTCCCCTGTCTCCATGGATCCAGTAAGCCTGGTTTCCATAGTAATTTGATGTTCTGTTCCACATTTTTGCTCCTTTTGATCAGGATCCATCTATTGGGTCCTTGATCAAAATGTTCAGTAATGATAGCCAGTCACCGTTCAATTCTTCTGGTTTCGCAGCAAAAGAGGTAGTAGTTTATGGAGGCAGTTAGACCAGCAGTCCATTTCTTTCTCCGGTTCCTGGGTATCCTTCTTCTTCTACTGCTCCAGGCAAATAGACACCAATTGTTGTATCTTCAGTGACCTCTCCCAAGTTTTTAAGACCACAGGTAGCTGTGTGAGCTTAAGCCAATTGCTTAACCTCTCTGAATCACAGTTTGCTCATAAACAAGATGGGACAATCATACTTACCTATAAAGCTATTTGTGATGGTTAAGATTGTGTGTCAACTTGGCTGGGCCATGAGTCTCAGCGTTTTAATGTAATCATTCCCATGATTGAATATACCGTGAGTAGCCAATTAGATGAAAGGAAGTCTACTTGGGGGTGTGGCCCGCATCTGTATATAAGCAGACATTCTGGCTTTTTGCTCTCTCTGGATCCTGCGGCTGCTTCCTGTTGTCTCATCTCCCGTTCTTGGGACTTGAGCTGTCAGCTTATTTGCCGAATCTGGGATTCGTCGATCTGCACAGCCTGTGAGTGGGAGCCCTGCTCTCTGACCTGCCGATCTTGGACTTGCCAGCTTCTGTGGCTGTGTGACTTGGGAGAGGCCTCTAACCTGATCCACAGACTTGGGACTTTCTAGCCTCAACAATCACGTGAGCTGTTTCCTTGATATAATCTCTCTCTATATATATATATATTTATACACTTTACTGGTTTTGCTTCTCCAGAGAACCCAGCCTAAGACATTCGGTACCGGGAGTGGTTCTAGAGAAACAAAATTGTAAGGATGAGTTTTCTAAATTGGTTCTCAAGTCTGGTTATCATAAAGACGTTGATGACTCTGCTTCCAGCAGTAAAGAGGTCACTGCTAGTCCATGAAGCGATATATCGCCACCGGTAGATCAGGTATTGGTGAAAGGTGAAGCTCAGGGTGAACACATGTGTGATGTCTTTCTACAGCTTTGTCAGAATTAGAAGTATAAGGAAGCTGGTTGGTTTGTCCTATTTCGCTAGACAAACTGATGAAGGAAGGAGATGCGCTCAGGGCTTCAGAGTCAAGGCTCAAGTGCCGCATACGTGACCTCAAGACTTCCACGTGTGCTTTGAAAAAAAGCCTTATTTCTTGTAGTAACAGAGCCCAAATTGCTGAAAACCAAACCCAGAGTCTTATTGTAAGAGTGGCTGAATTACAACGCCAGCTCAACTGCAAACCTCGAGAGGTGTCTGAAGTTAAAGTAAGGGCATCGATTGGGAAGAGATGGGATCCTGAGACTTGGGATGGGGACATATGGGCAGATAATCAGGAAGCTGGGGACACTGAGCCTGTAAATTCCATTGAATCACTCCTGCCAGCAGAACTGGTCCCATCTGAAGAGATTACTTCATCTTTGTCTGCTAAACCACCCTGCCCAGAAAAACCATTACCCCCTCCACTCCCATCTGAGGAGTTTAGCCCTAGCCCACCTGCCTCTAAAGAGCTCTTGCCTGAGTCATTGCCTGAGGCAGATGCTTTACAAGATAATGCTGAATGTTCTCAAAAACAATTCCACACTACTGATTCTGGCTTCTAGACCTATAACTAGGCTTAAGTCTCAGCAAGCCCCAAAAGGTGAAGCACAAAGTATGACCCAGGAGGAGGTACACTACACTCCAAAAGAACTGCTTGAGTTTTCTAATACATACAAACAGAAACCTGGGGAATATGTGTGGGAATGGCTATTAAGGGTGTGGGATAATGGTGCAGGGAACGTAAAGATGGATCAGTCTGAGTTTATTGATATGGGTCCACTGAGCACAGACTGTTCCTTCAATGTTTCAGCTAGAGAAGTTAGGAAAGGATCTAATAGTTTATGTGGTTGGGTTGCTGAAGCATGGATTATGAGGTGGCCGACACTAAATCAAGTTGAAGTACCAGACCTGCCTTGGTATACTGTAGAAGAGGGTATCCAAAGGCTTAGGGAAATTGGCATGTTAGAGTGGATTTATCAAGTTAGACCCACAGACCCACACATGGAGTATCCAGAGGACACACCTTTTACCACAACTGTGAAGAACAAATTTGTGAAGGGAGCTCCAGCAACCTTGAGGACTGCTGTGATTGCTATTTTATGTAAATCAGATTTGACAGTGGGAACTGCCCTAACTGAATTAAGACACCTAACTACAATGGGGCTGATTGGACCCCGTGGTAGTGGGGGCCAAGTGGCTGCACTCAATCGACAAAGACAAGGTAGGCTTGGTTACAGTAATGGACAGAGGAGTCAAAGCAGTAATCAGAATAGTCTGACTCATATGGACTTATGGTGTTAGCTACTTAGTCATGGTGTCCCTAGGAGTGAAATAGATAGGAAATCAACTAAATATTTACTTGATCTATACAAACAGATGAATTCTAGGTCAGGTGAATAGGAGTCTAACTCGAGTCACCAGAATAGAAAGTCACAGTCCCACAATCAATTCCCAGATTTGAGCGAGTTTAAAGACCCACAACCCCTTGAATGAAGGGGAGGCCGGATCCCCTTGAGGAAGGACTCCAATACACTGCCAAAAATTTTTACTGTTAATCTTTCTCCCAGCCTTCCCCAAAGGGACCTACGGCCTTTTACAAGAGTAACTGTTCACTGGGGAAAAGGAAATAATCAGACTTTTCAGGGATTACTGGATACTGGCTCTGAACTGACACTAATTCCAGGAGACCCAAAACGTCACTGTGGCCCACCAGTCAGAGTGGGGGCATATGGAGGTCAGGTTATTAATGTAGTCTTGCCTCATGTCTGTCTCACAGTAGATCCAGTGGGTCCCCGAACCCATCCTGTAGTGATTTCCCCAGTTCCAGAATGCATAATTGGAATAGATATACTCAGCAACTGGCAGAACCCCCACATTGGATCTCTGGCAAATAGTGTAAGGGCTATTCTGGTAGGAAAAGCCAAGTGGAAGCCATTAGAACTGCCCCTACCTAGGAAAATAATAAACCAAAAGCAATACTGCAATCCTGGAGGGATTGCCGAGATTACTGCCACCATCAAGGACTTGAAGGATGCAGGAGTGGTGATTCCCACCACATCCCCATTCAACTCACCTATTTGGCCTGTGCACAAAACAGATGGATCTTGGAGAATGACAGTAGATTATTGAAAACTTAACCAGGTGGTGACTCCAATTGCAGCTGCTGTTCAAGGTGTAATTTCGCTGCTTGAGCAAATGAATACATCTCCTGGTACCTGGTATGCAGCTACTGATCTGGCTAATGCCCTTTTTTCCATACCTGTTTCAAAGGACCACCAGAAGCAGTTTGCCTTCAGCTGGCAAGGCCAGCAATACACCTTCACTTGCCTACCTTAGGGCTACATTAACTCTCCAGCCCTATGTCATAATTTAGTCTGCAGGGACCTTGATCACCTTTCCCTTCCACAAGACATCACACTGGTCCATTACACTGATGACATTATGCTGATTGGATCTAGTAAGGAAGAAGTGTCAATGACTCTGGACTTATTGGTAAAACATTTGCATGCTAGAGGGTGGGAGATTAATCCCACAAAAATTCAGGCACCTTCCACTTCAGTGAAATTTCTAGGGATCCAGTGGTGTTGGGCATGTCGAGACGTTCCTTCTAAAGTGAAGGATAAGTTATTGCATCTTGCTGCTCCCACAACTAAAAAGGAGGCACAACACCTAGTGGGCCTCTTTGGATTTTGGAGGCAACATATTCCTCATTTGGGTGTGCTACTCTGGCCTATTTATCAAGTGACTCAAAAAGCTGCTAGTTTTGAGTGGGGACCAGAACAAGAGAAGGCTCTGCAACAGGTTCAAGCTGCTGTGCAAGCCGCTCTGCCGCTTGGACCATATGATCCAGCTGATCCAATGGTGCGTGAAGTGTCAGTGGCAGATAGAGATGCTGTTTGGAGTCTTTGGCAGGCCCTATTGGTGAATCACAGTGCAGACCCTTAGGATTTTGGAGCAAAGCTCTGCCATCCTCTGCAGATAACTACTTTCCTTTTGAGAAACAACTTTTGGCTTGTTACTGGGCCTTAGTAGAGACTGAATGCTTAACCATGGGACACCAAGTCACCATGAGGCCTGAGCTGCCCATCATGAACTGGGTGCTGTCTGACCCACAGAACCATAAAGTTGGACGTGCACAGCAGCACTCCATCATTAAATGGAAGCGGTATATTCGAGATCGGGCCCGAGCAGGACCTGAAGGCACAAGTAAGTTGCATGAGGAAGTGGCCCAAATGCCCATGGTCTCCACTCCTGTCACATTACCTTCCATCTCCCAGTCTGCACCTATGGCCTCATGGGGAGTTCCTTATGATCAGTTGACTGAGGAAGAGAAAACTTGTGCCTGGTTTGCAGATGGTTCTGCGCGATATGCAGGCACCACTCGAAAGTGGACTCCAGCAGCACTACAGCCCCTTTCTGGGACCTCCCTGAAGGACAGTGGTGAAGGGAAGTCCTCTCAATGGGCAGAACTTCAAGGAGTGCACCTGGTTGTTCACTTTGCTTGGAAGGAGAAATGGCCAGATGTGTGATTATATACTGATTCATGGTCTGTGGCCAATGGTTTGGCTGGATAGTCAGGGACTTGGAAGGAACATGATTGGAAAATTGGAGACAAGGATTTATGGGGAAGAGGTATGTGGATAGACCTCTCTGAATGGGCCAAAGAAGTGAAGATATTTGTGTCTCATTTGAATGCTCACCAAAGGGTGACCTCAGCAGAGGATGATTTTAACAATCAAGCGGATAGGATGACGCTTTCTGTGGAAACCACTCATCCTCTTTCCCCAGTTACTCCCACCACTGCTCAATGGGCTTATGAACAAAGTGGCCATGGTGGCAGGGATGGAGGTTATGCATGGGCCCAGCAGCATAGACTTCCACTCACAAAGGCTGACATGGCCACAGCCTCTGCTGAGTGCCTAATCTGCCAGCAGCAGAGACCAACACTGAGTCCCCGATATGGCACCATCCCTCGAGGTGATCAGCCAGCAACCCGGTGGCAAGTTGATTACATTGGACCACTTCCATCATGGAAAGGGCAGCATTTTGTCCTTACTGGAATAGACACTTACTCTGGATATGGATTTGCCTTCCCTGCACTCAATGCTTCTGTCAAAACTACCATCCGTGGACTTACAGAATGCCTTATCCACCATCATGGTATCCCACACAGCATTGCCTCAGATCAAGGGACTCACTTCACAGCAAATGAAGTGCGGCAGTGGGCCCATGCTCATGGAATTCACTGGTCTTACCACGTTCCCCATCATCCTGAAGCAGCTGGCTTTATAGAACGATGGAATGGCCTTCTACAGACACAATTACGGTGGCAGGTAGGTGGCAGTACCTTGCAGGGTTGGGGCAATGTTCTCCAGGAAGTTGTATATGCTTTAAACCAGCATCCAGTATATGGTGCTGTTTCTCCCATAGCCAGGATTCACGGGTCCAGAGACCAAGGGGTGGAAATGGGAGTGGCTCCACTCACTATTACCCCTAGTGACCCACTTGGAAGATTTTTGCTTCCTGTCCCCTCGACCTTATGCTCTGCAGGCCTAGAGGTCTTAGTTACAAAGGGAGGAGTGCTCCCACCTGGAGACATGTCACTGATTCCATTGAACTGGAAGTTAAGAATGCCACCTGGCCACTTTGGGCTCCTTATGCCTCTGGCTCAACAGGCAAAGAAGGGAGTTACCATACTGACTGGTGTGATTGATCCTGATTACCAAGAGGAAATCAGATTGATATTACATAATGGAGGTAAAGAAGAGTATGTTTGGAATTCAAGAGATTCCTTGGGGCGTCCCTTAGTACTACCATGCCCTGTGATTAAAGTCAATGGAAAACTACAGCAACCTAATTCTGACTTGACTACTAATGACACAGACCCTTCAGGAATGAAGCTTTGGGTCACCCCACCAGGCAAAGAACCACGACCAGCCGAGGTGCTTACTGAGGGCAAAGGAAATACAGAATGGGTGGTGGAAGAAGATAGTTCTAAATACCAGTTATGGCCACGTGACCAGTTGCAGAAACGGGGACTGTAATTGTTATGAGTATTTGTACTTTGTATGTGTGCATCAAATATTTTTGTTTCCTTCACTTATAAAATATAAGCTGTAAATGGGGCTAGTGCATTTTCAATTGTATGCATGTTAGTTGTATCATGTTAGGCACAAGTATGACTTTCTAATTGTCTTTATTCAGAGATTATGTATAGTTTAAGAAGATGTGTACATGTGCCAGGTTGACAAGGGGTGGACTGTGATGGTTAAGATTGTGTGTCAACTTGGCTGGGGCATGATTCTCAGTGTTTTAATGTAATTACTCCCATGATTGAATATACCGTGAGTAGCCAATCAGATGACAGGGAGTCTCCCTGAGGGTATGGCCCGCATCTGTATATAAGCAGACATTCTGGCTTTTTGCTCTCTCTGGATCCTGCGGCTGCTTCCTGTTGTCTCATCTCCCGTTCTTGGGACTTGAGCTGTCAGCTTATTTGCCGAACCTGGGATTCGTCGATCTGCACAGCCTGTGAGTGGGAGCCCTGCTCTCTGACCTGCTGATCTTGGACTCGCCAGCTTCTGTGGCTGTGTGACTTGGGAGAGGCCTCTACCCTGATCCATGGACTTGGGACGTTCTAGCCTCTACAATCACGTGAGCTGTTTCCTTGATATAATCTCTCTATATATATATATTTATACACTTTACTGGTTTTGCTTCTCCAGAGAACCCAGCCTAAGACACTATTGAAAGAATAGATGCTTGTAGAGTGCCTATCATGGCACCTAACACATAGTTAATCATCAATAAATGGTAATAACATTCCTTTTGCAGGCCAAATCTAGCATTTATGTATCAAGGGTCTAAATGAAATTTCTGTGAGATAGAGCATAAAAAACATTGAATAATATTTATAATTTCTTTTGAGCCAAAACACAATCAAGCCTCATAGGGCTGTGCTACCTAATACATACAACCCAACTTAGTCCGTAATGTTCCCCTAATTGTAAGGCAGCAGAAAATCATGTACCTGCTTGTCTCTGTGAGGCTCAAAGTATAGCCAGAGGGCTGAGCAGCAGCTGAGCATCTGCCTCCTCCTTGAAATTCAGGGTCAGCAGGAGGACAGACCCGCAAGAACGCTCACAAGGGGAGGGAGTTCTTTGCAAGGCAGATGTACGAACGAACATTAAGCAAGGAAACGTGTATTTAAGTGCATGGATGAAAAAATATATATCCTGAGAGCCCTTATATTAAGTGTGAGTTAAGTTTATGTTATTATTACTTTATCATAATTTTTATGATATTTACCTTTATTGGGGTTAGATCTTTATCTGTCTGGAACGGGATGTGGAGAAAGGGTCAATCAGAGTAGAATAAGAAGGCATTTGTAGGGCGAAATGAGAGATTCTAATTTCTCTGTCTTGCACACCACACTGAATGTCTTTCCTGGCTTTTAACGAATTACAGAATATTGATCAAGATGCTATTGCTTTGGGGGCTTTAGGGAAGGGAGCAGGGGCCCTTCTAGCGATCTTAGCGAAAGAGTACAAGTGCCGGTTCAAATACCAGCTCCACCATTTAGTATCTAGGTGACCTCAGGAAAGTTTCTTAACCTTTCTGAGCCTTAGTGTCTTTAATAGTAAATAGAGGTAATAAGGAGCCCTGATTGCACAGTGGTTAAGAACTCAGCTGCTAACCGAAAGGTCGGCAGTTCGAATCCACCAGCCGCTCCTTGGAAACCCTATGGGGCAGTTCTACTCTGTCCTATAGGGTCGCTGTGGGTTGGAATCGACTCCACAGCAATGGGTTGGAGGCAATAAAGCCTGTTCACAGTTTCAGTCTAAAGACCAAATTAAATCACGTATACAAAAGGGTTCCTGAGTAGTACCAACGGTTAATGCACTCAGCTGCTAACCCAAAGGTTGGAAGATCCAGTCCATCCAGAGGTGCCTTGGAAGAAAAGCCAGTGACCTACTTCTGAAAAATCAGCCACTGGAAATCCTATGGAGCGCAGTTCTACTTTGACACACATGGGGTTGCCGTGAGTTAGGAGTTGACTCCACGGCAATGGGTTTAGACAAAGGGTTCAGTGCCCAGTGTGCTGTTGGCGTCCAGACAGTACTTTTCTGCTGAGCCCTGTCCTACTGTATGTCATCTGCTGCCCCACCTGACACATGTGTGCCCCACACATATGCCCCCTGGGCATGGGACACTCCTTGGCGTATCTTCTTGGGTTCTCTGGGAAGCAGACGCTGGGATGGAGTTGGAAGCACAAAAGGTTTCCCGGGGGGTACCTGTGAAAGAGAAGAGGTGGGAGCAGGAGTAGGCAGGGGGAGCCTGTGGACCAGGATGAAGACCTGACAAAGTCTCTGCCAACCCAGTGGTGCTGTAGAGCAAAGTGCCCCTCAGAGGAGTCCCTCGCGGAGCAGAAACAGCGAAGCCCTCCTACCCCTACCTGCTCAGTCACTGATGGCGGTGGGAGGGCTGTCCTGAGAAGAGTGTGACCTCAGCTCAAAAGCAGAGGCAGACTCTAAAGGAGACAGTCGGAGGCTGACAGCCCAGTGCAAACCCTTTCTGGATGTGCATCTTTGTGTCTGTTATACCTCTGAAAACAGAACTCCTTTTTAACAAGCACTAGGAAATGCTTTTTTAATAAACACTAGAAAAAAGAAGACATCGGAGGATTTCTTAGTCTCCCCAGTGCTGGATCAGTGGTAGGAATTGAAGAGGAGGAGAAGGAGGAAGGAGAGGGGGAGAAAGGGGAAGAAGAAGGAGAGGAAGAGGAGGGACTGGGTGGTGCAGTGGTTAAGGTGCTCGACTGCTAACCAAAAGGCCAGTGGCTCTGCAAGAGAAAGATATGGCAGTTTGCTTCCATAGAGATTTACAGCCATGGAAACCCTATGGGATTGCTAAGACTAGGAATCGACGTTAGTGGAGTTTTGGGGCTTACTGAGCTCCAGTGTGATACATGAACTCTCCAGCACCCAAACTCAGCTGAAGTCCTGTTGCAGGAGAAAGAGCACAGGCTCAAGGGCCAAAACCCAGGATTCCAGTCTCAAGGCTGCCCTCAAGCAGCAGTGGCCTTGGGCAGATTTATTCCTGTCTTATCACTTTGTTTTCACTCTTTATCTTCCAAGGGAGGGGGTGGGTGAGATGATCTCTGTGATGCCTTCCAGCCCTGCCACCCTGGAGGTAACTCTGTAGTAAGAGAGAATTATTCCAAGCTAGGTTATGTATCCCGAGGCACTTGGTCATGCCTTCACTTTACAGGGGAAAAGAGGGAGAAATAACATCACTGTAGAAAATTAAATCAATCCAGACTGTTAATGGAGAATCAGAAAAGGGGCAATTTATTTTCTCATGGTTATGAATAAGGCCTTTCCCATAGGAGAGGCTGGTCTGGCTTTCTCGTTTCCCAGAGCCAGACCTCTTTCCCTTCGAGAATACACTCATTTCCCCCTTCAGAAAAGGAAAAGCCTCACGCACGCCCAAACCTGAAATCCTTCCAGTTTAGATACGCTTTAGGCCTATGGAGGCTTTTATTCCCTTTTTCATGAAATGAATCATGATTAATAATAGCCAGAAGGTGAGGAATTACAGTCATGCCTTATTACTGAAGATGCGTCTTCACCCCAACTGGTGATGGCAGCAATGATGAAGCATTTCATCAACTGGAAAAAAGCCTGAGCCCCACAGTTTCAACTCTGCACCCCCAGAGAAGGGCTGTGTTACAAGGGGGCTGGAAACACAGCCCCCTTAGTCAACTGTGTTTGTTCATCTACCTCCTACTGAATTCATAATTCAATCAATCAATACACACACACCAAAAAAAAAAAAAAAGATCCTGTTGCTGTCCAGTCGATTCCAACTTACAGCGACCCTATAGGACAGAGTAGAACTGCCCCATAGGGTTTCCAAGGAGCGCCTGGTGAATTCGAACTGCCAACCTTTTGGTTAGCAGCCGTAGCTCTTAACTATTACGCCACCAGGGTTTCACACACACACACACATGCACGCATTTTAAGAGATAATTCAAACGTTCTTTCAAGAATTAGTATTGCTCTAGGAAGATAAGTAAAATTCTCTTCTGACGGGATGAAAATCAGCAGAATGGTTAAAATAACACTAATTTTCCTCTAAATTCTTCCCCTTTCTAGGAGTTTACCTAACCAAACGATGAAAGCCACTTGTATTATGAAGTGAGTAAAGAAAAGAGACTGGGTGTCTACTAGCTGTTCATGTTGGCTAGAATTCTAGAGCTGTCTGGATTACTTCTTGGATGATGAATCAGTCTCAAATTAAAACATGGGGGTGGGGGTATTCCACACTCACAGAACAGAGAAATAAAATATATGGGGAAAAAAAGTGATTGAGTCAGCATGACTCACGAAGAAAGTCCTCTTATTACGCCTCTTGCCCCTACTCCAGTTCCTTCCTTTTACTTTGAGAACTAATGTTTTTGTCACCACGAGTGCAAATGAGGCTTATTCATTCGAGGGAGTCAGGTTGAGCCTGACCCCTTGACTAACTCTGAGCAGTGGATTGTTAAGTCGAATAAGCATATGCACATTTGTTCTAAGAACATTTGCATAGCTTTGGGGTACCGGGAGAGATGACCTGCAATGAAAATAAAATATTAAGTACTTAACATTTTACCATAGAGTTGTCTAATGTCAAATCATGTGGGATTTGATATCTTCTAATTTGATCCAGCTTCAGTTATTTTCTCTTACCGAGGTCAGCCTCCCCACCACCACCATCATCCCCACCCTCCATGGTTCACCCTCTCTCTGGGTTCTCCCATGGCATTTAAAGGACGCTGAGCCAACACATACACAAAAGGGGAAGTATGCCCCTTCCTCTCTTTAATTACAGTATATCCAAATGGTAAGTGGTTTTATTTGCATTTGAAGGAAAATTTCAAAGAATTGGGGTTGGAACGGGAAAGTTCTTAAAATCTTTTCCTGCATATCCTGACAATATCAACTCAAAGGAAGCAGAAGTCTCCAAGACTAGCAAAGGTAATGATAAACAAAACAAAATAAAATAAAGGAAAAAACCCTTCCTAAATATCTTATTCCATGATCCACACTGTCCCAAAGGGAGGGTATTCCAAATCTCTTTTCTCTTTCTACCCCTTTGTCTTCAATGTAGGTTTCTCCTTTTTCCCACACGTAGAGCCTTCTGGCTTCTTTCAGAACATGACTGTTTAAATCTAGATTCCTCTCACCCTGGGCCCTTCCAAAGCAATCCACCTGCCTCCTCACCCCACCCTCAAGCACTTTATTAAGCAGTGCTGTGTTTTTAATAAGGAGCCCTGGTGGTTCAGTGGTTAAAGCGCTAGGCCTCTCACCAAAAGATCACCGTTTAGAACCCACCAGCTGCTCTCTGGGGGGAAGATGCGACGGTCCACTTCGATAAAGATTACGGCCTTGGAAACCCTATGGGGCAGTCCACTCTTTTAGGGCCACTATGAGTGGGAATCAACTCGACGGCAGAGGGTTTGGTTTTGTTATTTTTAATTCTTTGTAGAACTGTTTCCAAAGCTGAAATGTAGTCTCCTTCCCTAAAATAGTTTTACTATTTATTTATCTGCACTTTTTGCTATTTCTCCACCCTTCAGGTGAAAGGGAGAGGCATCAAACATTAGAAACTGATTTAGGAAATAATATTGGAGTTATTATGCCCTGTCCTTGAGCACAGAGAATGTGACCCAGCTGGAGCTGGGCTCACAAGGACTCACAAGGGCACATCACCTGGGCCCTGAGATAAAGACAATAGCTAGGACAATCTTGGAAAATATCTTTTACGGAATCTTTCACAGAAGCCAATCAAGCAGAACACAAAAGACTTGCCACTCTTATCTTTTTCTATTAGCATTTAGTGAATAGAAAATTTGTTAGGCCAATGAGGACCCTCCCCACTGTCATTACTGAAACCTGTACCAATGATTGTTAGGAAAGAAATTCAAAATGTAGGATCACAGTTTCTAGCCAATCTGTGAAAAGGTGAAGCTTTCAATGGTTTTGCCCATTTGTAATATTAATATATACTGACGATTCTGTAAAGTTCCTTGGACTCAGTAGAGATGGCTGTGGCAGCGTGCTTGTCCGTTTTCCCACTCTTGCCTGTTCTGTGATATTCTTTGGACTTGGGCAGACATGGCTGTGGCAGCAGGCTTGTCTGTTTTCCCACTTTTATCTGTTCTGTAATACTTCCCCAGAGCGGGCAGATATGGCATGGTTGTCCATTTCCTACTTTTGCCTTTTTGAATATATGCCGAATAAAACTTTCTTTTTGCTTTACTAAACTTCCTGCAACAAAGCATAACACAAAGAAAAATCTTTTGGGTACTCATAGATACTGGTGCTCTGGTGGTGCAGTGGTGAAGAGCTCAGCTGCTAACCAAAAGGTCAGCACTTCGAATCCACCAGCCGCTCTGTGGAAACCCTATAAGGCAGTTCTACTCTGTCCTATAGGGTCGCTGTGAGTCGGAATCGACTCAATGGCAACGGGTTGTCTGTTGTTTTTTGTTAGACACTGGCAAGAGAGGTGGTTTGCCTCATCTCTCTGTCCAGCTCCCCTCCAGACTGAGGCAAAAGGAGCTCCTTAGTTTGAACAAAAGGTTACCCATATAACCAAAGAGCTCAGCTCTGGAGCCTGGATTAGAATTTACTTTTCTCATTTATTGATTAATTAATTTGAAAATGTTGGCCTATGTACCCACCATGAGGACTGTATACTCACGGAACTTATACTCTGGTGAAAAATACAAAGGGGAAACCAACAAGACATGTGTGCTATGAAGACCGTAAACACAAAGGTGCTAAGAATTAGGTTGGAGGTCAGAGAAGGTCCTGCAGAGAAGGTGACTTTTGAACTGAAGAGCCAGTGTCAGGAACGGTAAGTACATATGCAGGAGGGTGGTCTGCTCTAGACAGAAGGAAGGTTTGGGTGCCTGGAGCTCATTAGCTAGGGAGAAGTAGTAGGAGATAAGGTGGAGTCAGTGCTGTGGGAAGTCACTGGAGAATTTCACTGAACAGAATCCCATGATCTGATGGGGAGCCTTTTTATATCTTTTAATTTTTTTTTTTTTCATTGTTGTTAAGATCATACACAAGACAGCATACACCAATTCAACAATTTCTACGTGTACAATTCAGTGATTTTTTTCAATTCCTCAAGTTGTGAAACCAGTCTCACCCTCCTTAGCTGAATTGTTCTTCCCCCATTAACGTAAACTCACTGCCCCCTTAAGTTTCCTATCTATTCTTTTGAGTTGCTGTTGTCAATCTAATCCCATATAGATAGTTCTTAAAAGAGTAGGATAGTTAAGGGAAACAAAGTTAAGCTAAACTATTGTTTGGTTTATGAAGACTTCAGTGGATATTTTGGTTTAAGGTTGGAAGATTTTTCTCAGGGCAATAGTTTCAGGGGTTTATCCAGCCTACATGGAATACCTGGATTCCGTGAGAATTTCAATTCTGTTTTGCATTTCTCCCCTTTTGATCAGGATTCTTCTATAGAGTCTTTGATCAAAACGTTCAGTAGTGGTAGCCAGGTACCATCCAGTTCTACTCTCAAGGCAAAGGAGGCAGTTGTTCATGGGGGCAATTAGCCACACATTAGATATCCTCCTCCTGTTCCTTACTCTCCTTCCTCTGTTGCTCCAGGAGAATAGAGACCAAATGTTGTACCTTAGGTAGCCCCTTCCAAGCTTTTAAGATACCAGGCACTACACAATGAACTAGGAGAACAAGCGGGTAGAACAAACGAGGAAACCAAACCCTATGAGCTGCTTCAGCAGTTGGTCTTATGTTGTTGTAATTGTCAACATATCTATCACACAACTTTTTACAGGTGTACAACTTATTGACAGCAATTACATTAATGAGCTGTGCAGGGAACCAGTAACTCAGGTGAAAGATGATGGTGGTTTGAACTAGGATGATAGTAATAGGCATGGGCAGATAGAAGTTGCTAGATCCAGATTCAGGGTGTATTTTGGTGGTAGAAAGAAAGAGAACCTGATGATGGATTGGCTCATGATGGTGACATTTATTGAGATGGGACTGGAGAAGGTTAGAGGATGAAAGGTCTTTGCAGGGGAGCCCTCTCTGTGCTTCAGTCTCCTCATTTGTAAGCTCAGGACAATAGTGCTACCTCAGAAGCTTATGGTGAGGGTTGATTACAATAAAAAGCCAGGCAAACAGCATGAGCTCATATTATCTGTTTACATTTTTCCATAAATAAAAGTTGAGTTAAAAAAAGGAATGAGGAGGAAATTTTAATAGTTGAATACTGTAAAGAGAAATAACAATTCTCAAGTACAACTTTCAGGTAGCCAATAGACTGGACTTCCCTGCTGTTGTCCCAAAGATCATATGGGGCAAAGCACCAGGCTGGTCATTAGCAGAATGAATTCTAGGTCACTTGTATTACTAACCAGCTATATGACCTTGGTCACCCGTGCTTCCAAACCTGAAAAATACAACTATACAGCCACCACCTCTACTTTCATCTCTCACTCATTCACTCTTCACTCATCAAATATTAAATGAGCACATATTGTGCCAGATAGTGTACTAGGAACAAGGGATACCATTGTAAGAAAGGCAGACAGTCTGTATCTTTACGGAGTTAAAAGTCTAGAAGTAGAGACAAATAAGTAGCCAGGCTATTATAACATGATCTGCCATGTGCTATGGCAAGAAAAATACAGGTGCTCTGGGAAGCCTTGATAAGACCTCCAAATGTGGAATTGGGAATTTCCGGGAAGACGTGATGTTTAGACAGGAGAGAGCTGAAGGATGATTAGATGGGACTAAGGAAGAGAGAGATAAGTGGTACAAGTGTGCAAAGGACTAACGTGGAAGATGAGGTGGGCTGGTGAGAGACGAGGCTGGGGATGTAATGACCAGGTGAGCACCTTTCTAAGGAAGTTTGACTTTATTTTAAGATTAACATGTGTTTTAGCTATCTATTACTGTGTAACAAACATGTCAAAATTTAGTGGCTTTCACAAAACAATATATGTATGAATTTTTGAATGAGAAATTAACTTGAGCTGTAATCTTCCACCTAAAGTACAATAAAATTAAAAAAAAAAAAATTAGTGGCTTAACACAAGAGCAACCAGTTGTCTGCTCATGATTCTGTAACTTGAGCAGAGATTGGCAGAGATGGTTCTTCTGTGTTCCATATGGTGCTAGGTGGGGTGGCTTGAAGGGGACAGGAAAGTCCTAGGTCGTGGGGGCTGGAATGTTCATGATGGCTTCACTCAGGTATCTGGTGTCTCAGTTAGGGTGGCTGCAACAAGGGGGGGCTGGCAGGTCCTCTGTCTCTTCATCTGGTCTCTTATCCAATAATGTGGCTCTAACACCTTTTCATGGCAGCTGACTCCCCAGAAAGAGAGAACAGAAGCTAGGCTCTTCATGTCTGTGTTTGGAAGTTCCAGAATGTCACTCCTACCATATTCTGTTGGTAAAAGTAAGTCATAAGGCCTAGATTCAAGAGGAGGGGAACTAGATTCCACCTCTTGATGGGAAGAGTGCACATTGTAGTGATGGGAGTAATTATTGGCAGCCACTTCCACCACGGGTCATAAGCAGATTTGTGTTACAAGAAGAACTAATCTTGTTTCCTTGCAGAGAATGGATTGTAGCTGGGCAAGAGTGAGGGCAGGAACACCAGTTTGGAGCGTGTGACAGTGAACGGGCAAGTGTTAGTGGTCTAGGCTAGCAGTGATGGTGGAGAGAAGTAGATAGATTGGAAGGGTTCTTTAATGTGCTTGATGCTAATTGAAAAGTAAGTAATTCAAGTCCACCCGGAGATGCCTTGTAAGAAAGGCCTGGTGATCTCCTTCCAAAAATCAGCCGTTAAAAACCCTATGTACAAGAACCACACCTCAACTACCCTGAGCCCAGAAGAGCTATATGATGCCTGTGTACCACTACCAACCATTCTAATCAGGGCCACAATAGATGGACCCTGATAGAATGTGAGAAAAATGTGGAACAGAATCTCAAATTCCTAAAAAAAAAAAAAAAAAAAATCTACTAGACTGGAGGACTCCCCAGGATTACTGCCCTGAGATACTCTTCAAACCTTGAACCAAAACTAATCCCTGAGGTCATCTAGTAGCTAAATAACAAATGGGCTTAAAAAATAATGAATGTTACCGGTAAGTACTGTGCTCCCTTAGAAAATCACTATATGAGACCAAACAACTGCTTTAAAACAAACATACGAATGTGAGGGGGCAGGGAAACTAGGTTTAATGGAAATGGAACAACAAAAACAGAAATAATGAGAATCTTCACTCATTGTGAAGAATGTAACCAATGTCACTGAACAACTTGTGTAGAAATTGTTGAATGGGAACTTAAACTGCTGTGTAGACCTTCACCAAGAATAATAAAATATTATAAAAGAAAAGAAAACCCTACAGAGCACAGTTCTAGTCTGACACATATGGGGTCACCATGAGTTGAAACTGACTTGATGGCAACTGGTTTGGTTTTTGGTTTTATAGGAGGAAGAACCAGGTGACTGGCTATCGGTGCCAGGAGAAGGATGGAGAGAAAACAGTTAAGGATGACACCAGGGTTCCTCCTTAGTTTCAGAGCAGCTGCCCCCAGTTCTATCACATCTCAACCTAATAAAGTCACTCTTATTCCAAGAGGAATGTTATTTTTTCAGCAGTGCTTCAGTCTTGCTAAGAAATCACCCATATGGGGTTAGCATGACCCCAAGAAACCCAGCTTAAACTTATTAATTTGTTTAAAGAGGTCAGTCAGGGGCAATCTGCAGTCTTAAGAGAGTCAAGGAGGCAGCAAAGCTGGTAGCTTTAGAGTTGCTTGGGAGCCTGAGGTCAGCTGGCCCCATCCCAACAGGCTCTCCTCTGGCCCCAGTGGCCAGGAGCCAGGGTCAGGCTGTTCTGCCCTGCCTTGACCCCAAGCTCTGGGACTTTCTCCACTGGAGTGTTCTGGAGAGTCAGGCTGACCTATTTTTTCTCCAACAGGTATCCCTGGCCACTAGCTGGATTCAGACTCTAAAATACTTGAGGTGAGTGAGTATACAAGGCTGCAAATGCCTCAGTTCTTGTCCCCAGAGAGCAAGTGTCTGTTTAGAAAGTTGGTTCTTTGGTCCGGGATGAGAGACCGGTGATTCTAGTCCAACAGGTCCATCAGGAAGTCCTGATTCTTAGAGTAAAAACTCCTCAGGAAAACAAAAATCTAGCCAACCAAAAGAGGCTCCCAAGTCTCCCTTTACCCTAGGCCAGAGGACAAGAATGAAACAGCAGGTAGAACCTCCTGGGGCACCTCCTCACCTTGGCTCCTGCCGCTTAAGATCTAAACCAACTCAGTTGCCTATTGATCCCTTAGCCTCTGGGGCAATTTTAGGTTGTATAAATAGATGCACCTAGATCTTGTGCAAGATACAAAACTAGCTTTTTTTTTTTTTTTTTTAAATCCTCTAAGCACCAAAACTAAGTTTTAAGGGAAGAAGCAACAACTACAGAAACCAAGGAGAGAAAACTCAACGCGTCCCAAACTGAAATAATCATCTTTCCCCCACCCCCAGTTTCCCTTCCAAAAACTGGTTTCCCCTCCTAACTTCCCTATTTCTTTCAACAGTAACAGCATTCTGAGCTGCCCAAAAGCTCTGAGGTTTTTTGTTTTGACCCTTCCCTGTCCTCGCCCCTCCTACTAATTGTCACCAAGTCCTGATGGTTCTTCCACCCATTAACTCACCAAAATGTGAACATAAGGTTTATTCTGAGCACTTACTTTATATGCTTCTAGGGAGACCATTTTGATTCCAGATGATCAAAGAAGCTAGACACATAAGGCTTATAAAGAGAAGAGGAGGGAGAAATATAGAAGATCAGCCATTGGCTAATCTTAAGGTGATTGATTAACCCTGCCTCCCCGCTTACTGATGTCAGGTTGCTTCTGGCCCGCCCTCCAACCACCTGCAGCCAAGAGACTTTCTGAGGTTTAAATTAGTAGGTAATGGTTTGACAGCTACCCATTTCTAGCAGGATAAGACAAATATACATTGCCGTAGAGCAGTTTCTGGCAGGCTTTCGCAGTTTGGGTCAGGCTTTTTATGGTGAATATTTGGTTTCGTGGATAAGAAAAGCCTTAAAATCAAAGTTGAAAAAAAAAAAAGAACACAAAATCCTGTTGCCATCAAGTCAGTTCTGACTCATAAGGACCCTACAGGGCACAGTAGAACTGCCCCACAGGGCTTCCAACGCTGTAATATTTACGGAAGGGCCCTGGTGGCACTGTGGTTAAGCGTTTGGCTACTAACCAAAAGGTAGGTAGTTCGAATTCTACCAGCCGCTCCTTGGAGACACTATGAGGCAGTTCTACTCGGTCCTATAGGCTCCCTGTGAGTCGGAATCAACTCAATGGCAAAGGGTAGTCTTCACAGAAGCAGACAGCCACATCTTTCTCCTGTGGAGCGGCTGGTGGGTTCCAACCGCCCACCTTTCGGTTAACAGCCAAATGCTTTAACATTCCCAAAAGCTTTGTGATATTCCCACAGTCCCTCACCCCCTTCCCAGGGTCTAGCCTTTCACCTTTCACCCCTGTACGTGCCCTGCCAGCAGCTTCCCTCCTTTCGGGCCCCATCAGAGTGCTGTCTCCAAGCTGCTCCCCTGACCATGTCATACTCCCCTCACACCTTTGAAACAAGCCCTAAGCTTCTCTCCTCTGGGCCCTTCATGGTGTCACCCCTGCCCATGTCTCCAAGGCTCACCTCTCTGGTCGCTTGTTCATTTCCATCCTTGGCCCAGAGCCAACCAATTTGCTTGGGGTTCCCGCAAAACGCCCCTCCCTGGGCTCCTATGCCTCTGCACATGCTGTGCTTGTCTGGGATGCCTTTCCCCGACTTCTGCACCTGGTTCAACTCCCTGGGAAGCCTTCCCTGACTAGCCCAGGCTGGGTGTCTTCAAAGTTCAGTGCCCTCTGAAGCCATCGATGGTGGTGCTCACCAGCACTGTGTCAGCTTCTTGTCTCCCACCACTACCCTGGGAGCTCCTTCAGGGGAGATGTCCTCTCTCTGGCCTCAGTCATCACAACAAGCATCCATAAGTGGGGCTGAAGGACTGAGCCCATTCCGAGAGCCCCTCGGGGTAGCCTTTCCTCCTCCTGCATTTCCTTCTTCACAAGCTTCTCAGTCTAATCTTTCTTTCATAATCTGCCCTGCCCCTAAAACAAAACAAAACAAAGCACACACTTAAGGGAGAAATTTCTAACTGAACCCCACACTCCAGAGGCCCCTGGACACTCTCTGCTTCAAGGGCAACTTATAGCCAGGCCTTTACGTGAGGTGCGTTGAATATGCGCATACCTTGCTTCAGGCCCCTTTTCCCTTTCCCCAAAGTTTTCAGTTGGCTTAAACCTCTCAGAAGTATACAAGTCTGAATCCACTCGGTGGCAACCGGCTTTTTTTCTTTTTCTCAAGCTCCACCCCTTCCAGGAAGCCTTCTTACTCAGCATTGTCTCTTTCTCCCCTTTCCTGAATCCCAAGGCATTCACTACCTAAATCATTTATTTGTACTTAATCCTATACTACCTTGTGCTGTTATTTCATTTTTCTCAAGGGTATGTTTTTGTTACAACTAGAATTTAAGGGCAAGGATCTTTTCTTAGACATCTTTTAGTTTAACTCCCTTCAGTGTAAATCACTGACACCTAACAGGCCCTTAGTATATATTTAATGAGTCATGGAAGAAATATAAAACCCAGGAACAGCAGGAAACATAGTGAACTTTTTATCTTCAGTGTACTGTCAAGGGTTGGGAAGGAAGAACTGAGGGGTCTGCCTTCATGGGGTTTGCAATCTAATGAACGGAGATATAAGAAATAATGATTAAAGGATTAATCTAAAAGAAAAAAAACAACTTTAGTTGTAAAGAGAGTTACTTTTACAGAGATTTACTAGGCGATTTGGAAAACCAAAATCAGGAGAGTTGCTGTCAGGCCTGAGAAACCGTTTTAATTCTCCTGGAATCCAGATTTCTGGGTCCATGGAGTTGGGGTGACCCACCCAAGCCATTTGCCCTTAGGTGTCCTTTGAACCTTAAGCCTTGAAAAAACTGGTTCCTAAAAGTCACTTTTGAGTCAAACAATGGTCTAGGTAAGCTAATAAAGTTAGAGCTTTTTGCCTTAGACACTGTGCTCTTTTGAAGAATTCCGTCAGTTTTGGGAAACAGACTGCAAAGGTCAGACTGGGAGCTCTGTTTAGGGTAAATCAGTAATTATTTTAATTGTTCTTCAAGACAATGCTGTATGAAGATCCTTCCTGGCCACAAGTGTGTTGATCAGTTCTGTTCCGACCCTTTTTTCCATGACACTGTGGATAAGATTTGGTGTAAGAGTGTTTCAGTTTCTCTCATCTTTGGAACATTTTTTTGATTCTGTAGTCGAAATGTTACTCTGATTTGCTGTGCTCTGTAGGATTTTCTTTCTTTCTTTTTCTTGGCAATTTTAACTTTGTGTGTGTGTGGAGGGTGAAAAAATATGCATAAAACATACATCATCTCAACAATTTCTACATGTACAATTCAGTGACATTGATTACATTCTTCAGGGTGTACACCCATTCTCGCTATCCTTTTCCAAATCATTCCACCATCACAAACATAAACTTAATGCCCCCCAAACACGAACATCCCTTTCACCTTCCTCTCACCTCTGGTCACCACTAATAATTTTTGGTTTTTATATATTTGCTTATTTCATAGAAGTGAGATATACAGTATTTGTCCCTTTGCAACTTCTTTGGCTCAGCATGATGTTTTCAAGGTTCATCCATATTGTGGCATACATCAAGTATTCATATTTTCCATAGGGTTTTCAACAGCTGATTTTTCATCAATAAATCCCCAGACCTTTCTTCCAAGGTGCCTCTGGTTAGCAGACTAAAGCATTAAGTTCACACCACCCAAGGGCTCCAGGTCTGGGGTCCAGAATGTGCATTTCTAACAAGTCCCCAGGTGATGCTGATTCTGCTGGTTTGAAGACCCCACCTTGGAGAACCACTGGGTTGTACCCTCTTATAACCTAATTATGGCCATTATTGTACGTTTTCTGTTGTCGTACTTTTCAGTGTGTCACATCTTTCTTTCAAGTAGATTGTAGTCTCCAACAGGACACGGACTATTTTATCATTGTTTTTCTAACCTCTTCAAACCCAGCAGTGTTGCACACAGAGTGTAACTCCATACAGTTTTAAAAGCTGGAGCAGAGAGAAAATTGGATCCCTAATGGCAAGAATAAAGACCAAGGAAACACTTGCATTCTTCTAAGTTTCGGCCAATTAGAGAAAATAAATACTGCAGTAACAGTATTTGTGCTAGTGCTTTCCAAGTAAACTAGTTCTGCCTTAATAGGACTGAGTTATTCTCTAATTAAAAGTATCCTCCATGAGAGCTACGCGTCATGACTCAGTCCATTCATTCATTCATCCCAAACCCTGCAACGATCTGAATCAATGTAAACGTGATTGAGTAGCGCTATCCAGAATTCATCATATTTGCTACAGGAAAAAAGATCAGTTTGGCAGGGAACAAATGATATTACAGGGCCCAAAGGTGGGTAATTGGCCCTAATGACTTGGAAGTAAGTTTGAATTCACATTGGGCAGGCTGTATAAATATCTACTATATAACTGTGTGCCTGGTGTTTTGGGGGGCAGAAGGGTGGGAGGGGTGGGGACAAGGGGAGGAGAGAGCATTGTTGCAAGCTGCCCTCGCAGCTGGTGCTATTCCCACTTTCTTCTCCTCCCCAAGCTGAATGACAGTAGGTTAAAGGAACTGCTGAAGCACGGACAATGAGAGAAGAAAGTGGCAATTCACAGCCTATTAACCTTGGAGTTGGGAAGTTGTGCCACTCTCATTGATTCCCCACTGCAGCTGGCTTTAAAATCACAGCCTCTGGGTCTTTGCTGAGACTTGTACTTTTGACTAAGAGTGGCAAGAATTGGAAGAATTTCCCGGGACTCCTTTGTGGTCCAGAGAAGCAGAGTCCACAATGGTGATGGCAACAGATACCTGGAATTTATATCACACCTTTTCTCCCAAAAGAATCCTTGGCTGGGGAAAATGGTCAGATGCTGGACTACCAGCCTTCGGGTTGGCAGCTGGAACCCACCCAGAGGCATCTCAGAAGAAAATCCTGTTGTTCTGCCTCTGAAAGATGGCAGCCATTGAAAACCGTATGGCGCACAGTTCTACGCTGCAACGCAGGGGGTAACCGTGAGTTGGAATCCACTCAACAGCAACTGGTTTGAGTTTTTGTTATTTTTTTCTCCCAAGAGTTCAGAGGAATGGGTACCATTAAAGCAGGCTTTGTTCAGAGGACATTCATTGATTTGTTATTCAGAAAATATTTATTGAGGGTCTCTTCTGTCCATCATTGGATGGACAGCCAATAAAGGCTCTACTTTCATGGAGCTTGCAGTTTCCAAAGTCTTACCAAGCAAGGGTATCAATCATGTCAGTTTGCCCAGGACTCAGGGGTATCCCCAGGTGTGGGACTTTCAGTACTAATACCTGGAAAGTCCTTGGTTGATCACCCTGTAATCTAAACCAAAATGTAGACTCATGCCTAGTCTCCGCAGTCCCTAGTTTCATGTTTGTCATTCATGAATGTGGGCTTTATAAATACATAAATAATAAATTATTCTACTTGAATCTTTGGAACTCTGCTGTTGAATATAGTAGACACTCATAGTAGCCATGGATGGCTATTGAGCTCTAGAAGTGTGGGGTGTTGAAAGAAAAGCTAGACAAAAACTTTTGGTAAGATGGAGAGGGAGGTGTACTCTTAAGTAGAAAATCTGTTGAAGAGAAGGTTTTTTTTTTTTGGGGGGGGAGGGAAGATTAAATAAGTTTTTATCAGTTTCAAAGTAGAAAGAAGAAATAGGAAGAAATGTGAAGAACATAGTAACTTTGAGTTAGTGAATTCCTGGCTGAGTAATGAGAGGGTAGGGAAGGCAAGGGAAGAATCCAAGAGTTTTTTGGACTGGTCCTTAGCCTGAAAGCATTGACAGAGTGTGGCAAAGGATCACCGCCACTCACCTGATGACAGGGCCTAGCAATGGCTGGTCATCAGGCACATTTTTAATGTATTAGGGCACGATATCAGGTTTTGATAAAGGGAGTAATTACGATTATTTGAGGACAACAGACACTGGCTTGTAGAACAGTAGGCAAGGTGATTAGACAGCGGGTATGAGGGGGCTATTGCAAAAATTTATATTAAAGTCATTTTCCAGAAGACTGCATTTCTAGTATTCTAATGAGAACCCAGGAAAAGCAAATTCTCTGTACAAAATCTGCTTCGTAATCAAAATTTCTGGAAAACATTTGTCTCGCATACTAAAAGATATCTACAAATAATACCTTGTGTCTCTGC
The DNA here is from genome assembly GCA_030035585.1 of Dugong dugon. NCBI lineage: Eukaryota > Metazoa > Chordata > Mammalia > Sirenia > Dugongidae > Dugong > Dugong dugon. Next base: position 5,798,663 of record CM057464.1, on the reverse strand, counting down.
AGGACTTTTCTTTTCAATTAGCTTTTATATTTCCAATATTTTTTTCTTCATCCAAATCTATACTAGAGCATGTGAGAATTTCTCCATTGTATTGATAAGAAAACTCAGATATTAAAGATACTTTGCATACATGATACCTTCCAGAAAAGAATAAGTGGAAAGAGCAGTAATTGTCTATAAGCAGAACTCACCTAAAATAAATGATCTCCTGCATCCACTTATCTTCTCCTTCTGTTCTCCTGAAATTCCTACTCCTCTAAACCCTTTTGCGCCAAATACTTAACCTAGTCCCTACCTTCCCTATGCAGGCCTTCACCCATACCCTGTGTCTTGCTGACGCTCACCATCTTGACACAGTGTCTAATGAGACGGTAGAGGTCCCTAAGTTAGGACTTTCTTCCGAGTGCCTCTGAGTGAAGTTGAACCCCCAACCTTTGTGATTAGCAGCTAAGCTTGTTAATTGTTTGCACCATCCAGTGAGTGCAAAAGATTCTTACCCATCCTAAAGTCTAAGAACTGTACAGATGCACATATCCTCATTTTGTTTCCTTAGCCCTTGCTAGAAGTCAGGTTTACTAATCTCTATTACTTAATTCATGATACCCTCTTAATGACTGATAATGGTGTAACACCTCACCCAGGGTGCTTTCATGTTAAAAATAGGTTCCTAGATCTTGGATTGTCTTACCTACCCCAAAGGAATAGTTTTCTTTTCAAAAATGGCTTTCTGATGGTAGAACTCCTACTGCGTAGGTCATTTAACTACCTAAAAGGACAGCAAATGATCTGTGGTCATCTCTGACCATAGTGTGAGAAAGGAGATGTTTTATTAAGTGCCTCTCTTCACCTATATAGTAATCTGGGCTTGAATAAATAACATAAGCCAGCTAAGCGGCTTTTAGGGATGTAAAACTATCTATTAAATCAGCAAAATCAAATACATTGTCTGCTTCCTTTTTTTCTTTTAAATAATTTATTTTATTTTGCTGTGGTTGAAAATATACTCAGCAGAACATATACCAATTCAACAATTTTTACATGTACAATACAGTGACCTTGATTATATTCTTCAAGTTTTCAAGTTGTGCAACCATTCTCACCCTCCTTTTCTGAACTGTTCCTCCCTCACTGACCTAAACTCACTGCCTACTAAGCTTCATATCTAATCTTTCAAGTTGCTGTTTTCAATATGATCCTATACAGATAGTTCTTTAAAAGAGCACAATACTCAAGGCAGACACTGCTTCTTCTTCTTCTTTATTTTTTATTGTGCTTTAGTTTACAGAGCAAATCAGTTTCTCATTAAACAGTTAATACACAAATTGTTTTGTGACATTGGTGGCAACCACACCATGTGTCAACATTCTCCCCTTCTCCACCCCAGGTTCCCTGTTCCCAATCATCCAGTTTTCCTGTCCCTTCTTGCCTTCTTGGCTTTGCTTTTGGGCTGGTGTGCCCATTAGTCTCATATACACGATTGAACCATGAAGCATGTTCTCACTTGTGTTATTGTTGGCCCTATAGACCTGTCTAATCTTTGACTGAAGGGTGAACTGAGCTAAAAGGATGTCCAGGGGCCATACTCTCGAGGTTTCCCCAGTCTCTGTCAGACCAGCATTCCTGGTCTTTGTTTTGTTTTTTTTTTTAATTTGAATTTTGTTCTATATTTTTCTCCCACTCTGTCCAGGACCCTCTACTGTGATCCCTGCCAGGGCAATCGGTGGTGGTAACCAGGCACCATCTAGTTGTTCTGGGCTCAGTCTCGGGGAGGTTGTGGTACTTGTGGTCCATTAGTCCTTTGGACTAATCTTTCCCTTGTGTCTTTGGTTGTCTTCATTCTCCGTTGCTCCAGCCAGAACAGACATTGCTTTTTAATTAAAGAAGTTTTGAGGAAAAGAAAATTTTTTAGGCACAGAAAGACGTTTTATCTTTTTAAAATCCTCCTTCCCCTATTCTTTGGCGCCCTGGTGGCACAGTGGTTAAGAGCTCAAACTACTAACCAAAAGCTCGGCAGTTCAAATCCACCAGCGGCTCCTTGGAAACCCTATGGGGCACTTCTACTCTGTTCTGTAGGGTTGCTCTGAGTTGGAATCAACTCAACAGTAATGGGATTCGTTAGGAATAAAAAATAAGAAGCCTCAAATGGCCAAGTGAAGGTTCTAATTCTTGAAAGGGGTCTTTGGGTGCTGCAAATGATTAATACACTTGGTTGCTGACAGAAAGGTTGGAGGTTTGAATCCACGCAGTGACACCTGGAAAGAAAGGCCTGGCAATCTACTTCTGAAAAATCAGCCATTGAAAACCCTGCGGAGCACAGTACTATTCTGACACACATAGGGTCGCCTCGAGTCAGAATCGACTTGATAGCAACTGGTACTGGTAATTCTTGGGGAAAGGCAGAGTAACCCAGGATGAAAGCTGAAGAAGAGCGAGGTAAAATATTCTTAAAAGGCAGGTCCTTCTGTAAGGAAGATGTCTAGTCTTGTCCCAGTAGTGGATATTAAGCCACTTCTTGGGCCACTGTACTGAAAATTGAGAAGCATCATCCTTTACCCCCTCCCCCTGATGTCTACATTCCTGGAGAGTTGTCCATCTCTGGATTAAGAGTCAGGGCCACCAGGCTAGCTGACCGCTCCCTGTGGAAGGAGATTCTTCTTCCTTGTCAGCTTTGGAAGCTTGGATTTTATTTTGTCCAGGAACGCTGCAATTTCCTTATACCTGTATGTAGTCCTACACTTCAAATGATGTACCTGTATGTAGTTCTACACTGCAAATGACGACAGGTAGCCCTTGTTTTGCTGCATTCTCTCCAAGGCATCCAGAGACAGAGCAACCTCTTAAAACCTCATTAATTCTAATTGTGTCCATTCATTAGTTCCTCCTTCGGCAGGAGCTACAGCATTACACATGAGAATTCCTGAAGTCTTCAGGTCCAGGCTAATATATTTGTCTTTGTCCAACTGATAATAATTAACTTTACATTCCATTGCAGACAGATAGGACTTTGCCTGATTAACTGTGATGTAAAATTCAAATTTTTATACTGATTACATTTTGGGGGGGGGGTATTTTCTCTTTCAAATTTTTTTTTGTGGGGTGTAAATATCTTTCCTAGTTATGATCCTATGTCTAGCCTTTGTTATGCATTTGGCTGTTTCTAATACACATATACAGAATCCCCCGGTGGTGCAAACAATTAATGCACTTGGCTGGTAAGCAAAATGTTGGCGGTTCAAGTCCACCCAGAAGTGCCTTGGAAGAAAGGCCTGACCATCTACTTCTGCAAAATCGGCCGTTGAAAATCCTATGGAGTTGGGAAGCTAAACTGCTGTGTAATCCTTTGCTGAAAAACTTACAAAATATTATTAAAAAAGGGGGGGAACCTATGGCACACAATTCTACATTGACACATATGGGGTCACCATGCACCAGAGAAGGCTGTACAGCAACTGGATGATACCCTGATACGAAATCCTGAATGAAAGAGGATTGAGGAGATGGGAGGTCGCCTGGTAAGGATGGATGCACAAGGCCTAGGGGCTGAGGCTAGAGTGTTGGCAAACCTCAGTGAAGTGTGAGAGCAAAGGAAGGTAGAAACAGACCTTCTTTCCAAACACTATTAAAAGGGAACACATGCACGTACACCAAGCAGTGGACTGAGTGAGGTTCCTTTTTGCCGTCCTACTTGTTTTGTCAATGCTGCTAATGTGCAGAACTGGGTGAGGATGACATTTAGCCTTGTAAATTGTGTGTGACATTTTTAGGGCTTAGGCATCCTACACTCACTCCTCCACCCTCACTGAGGTGCAGGTGTGGACTGTGGATCCAAGTAAAATGAAATCCTTGACCATTTCAATATTTTCTCCCTTTATCATGATGTTGCTTATTGGGCCAGTTGTGAGGATTTTTGTTTTCTTTATGTTAAGGTGTAATCCATACTGAAGGCGGTGGTCTTTGATCTTCATCAGTAAGTGCTTCAAGTCCTCTTCACTTTCAGCAAGCAAGATTGTGTCCTCTGTATGTTGCAGGCTGTTAATGAGTCTTCCTCCAATCCTTCTTCTTATAGTGCAGTTTCTCGGATTATGTGCTGCGCATACAGATTGAATAAGTATGGTGAAAGGACGCAACCCTGACACACACCTTCCCTGATTTTAAACCATGCAGTATCCCCTTGTTCTGTTTGAATGACTGCCTCTTGATCTATGTACAGGTTCCGCATGAGCTCAATTAAGTGTTCTGGAATTCCCATTCTTGGCACCATTATCCATAATTTGTTATGATCCACACAGTCGAATGCCTTGCATAGTCAATAAAACACAGGTAAACATCCTTCTGGTATTCTCTGCTTTCAGCCAAGATCTGTTTGACATCAGCCATGATGTCCCTTGTTCCATGTCCTCTTCTGAATCTGGCTTGAATTTCTGGCAGTTCCCTGTCGATGTACTGTTACAACCATTTTTTAACTATCTTCAGCATAATTTTACTTGCGTGTGATATTAATGATACTGTTTGATAATTTCCGCATTCCGTTGGATCACCTGTCTTTGGAATGGGTGTGAAGATGGATCTTTTCCAGTCTATTGGTCAGGTAGCTGTCTTCCAAATTTCTTGGCATAGACGAGTGAACGCATCTAGCGTCACATCCATTTGTTGAAACATCTCGATTGGTATTCCATCAATTTCTGGAGTCTTGTTTTTGCCAATGCCTTCAGTGCAGCTTGGACTTCTTCCTTCAGTACCATCAGTTCTTGATCATATGCTACCTCTTGAAATGGTTGAACATCGACCATTTTTTTTTTGATACAGTGACTCTGTGTATTCCTTCCATCTTCTTTTGATGCTTCCTGCATCATTCAATTTTTTGCCCATGGAATTCTTCAGTGTTGCAACTCAGAGCTTGAATTTTTTCTTCAGTTCTTTCAGCTTGGGAAATGCTGAGCATATTCTTCCCTTTTGTATTTCTAACCTCAGGTCTTTGCACTTTTCATAATGCTTTCCATTGTCTTTGTGAGCTGCCCTTTGAAACCTTCTGTTCAGCTCTTTTACTGCATCATTTCTTCCATTTGCTTTAACTTCTCTACCTTCAATACTAAGTTTCAGAGTCTCTTCTGACATCTATTTCTGTCTTTTCTTTCTTTTTAATGACCTTTTGCTTTCTTCATGTATGATGTCCTTGACGTCATCCCATAGATTAAAATCCTATAGAGGATCTTAATCTGACCCACTTCATCTTGCAAATTCTAGTCATAGGGGAAGTGGGTGAGAGAACAGAGCCTCACAGGCTATTCCCATTACTAGAAAAACAACTCAACATTCAACTCTTTTGGCTACTGGTCAGTTTCATTTTCACATAGAAGGTTAAATTTGCAAGGCAGCAGACAAGTATCTTTGTCAAACACATCCATACTGATCTTGAGTTTTAGACTTGTTATTTGAAAAATGTCCGGGAGTGTTACGTTACTGAGCTAACATAAAATTTTTCATTTCATTCTCTCTTTGGACATTTCATAGCAGAGGAGTTCTGGCTTGAAAGCAAAATGGAGATCTTTTAAATGCCACTTGTCAAATAGTTTCACTTACTCAATAATTGCAACTCCTTAGTGATAGCTGACCTATTTGAAAGAGCACCCCAGACGTAGAGAATTATTTGTGAACAAAATGGTAATTGGCACAATACTTGTGTCTACTCTTTAATTTAATAAACACTTATTTATTATGTGATAGGTAGTTTCTAGGTAAGTGGTAGGTACTTTGTAAGTGGGTGGGTAGAGAGTAGAGAGAGTGCTAATCTGACCATGGATGTCTGGGACGTGGAAAGTTTGGGAGAGCCCCAGGTGTACTGACATGGCTTGAGAAGTTTTAGAGGATTTGCTCTGTAGCAACTTCAGAAAATCTGGTCTCCTTCCTCTTCATTGCTCCTGTCCTATAGATTAAGAGAATCCCTGGGGACCAATTTTGGGCTCAAGGTTACTTGCAAGATGTAGATTCTTCCAGAACTGGGTCCCTGGTTTCATCCTAGAAAATATTGACCCAAACAGAGTGCCAGAAGCATAACCTATGACCAATGTTCATTTATTCTGTCCACCCATCCATCCATCCACTTTTTTATCTTTCTCTCTCTGTCATCTATCAATCAGCCATCTACTGACTTACCCATCTCCTTACAGCTTTCTGAGAGCAATTCTATTTATATACTCTGAGTGTATGTACTATGAGCATACCTAAGAATTTACTGTTGTATTCATAATTTATAACAAAATTAACCATGTTGTGCAAAAATTGGTATGATCACACGTTACCAAGATTGGTATTGTTTTGTATATAATCATGGAATATTAAATTTGAAAGTGTCTTTAGAGCTCATCTAGGTCAGTTCCCTTTTTCACAAATGAAGAAAGTGAGACCTAGAGAAGTGACTTGTCCAAGGTCACAAAAACTGAGCCAAAAGCTCAAGGCTTAAGATTCCCAGTATAATCTTGTCATTAAGCTGTACTGTATTAAATACACATGTTAATTTTATAGTGTTTGTATTTGCATTTGTCTAGAATCATAAATGTCCAGAGTTTCCTGTATACCATACACGGTTTGAAAATCCTCACCTTCCTTATCTCATACTCATACAGTAGTGGGTAGAATTGTGTCCCCCCAAAAGATATGTTCAAGTCTTAACCCATGGTACCTGCGAATGTGACCTTATTTGGAAATAGGGACTTTGCAGATGTAGTCAAGTAAAGATGAGGTCACACTGGATCAGGTAGGCACTAACCCAGTGAGTGGTGTACTTAGAAGAGGTGTGGACACAAATGAAGAGGGTCTTGTGAAGACAGAGGCAGAAGTGTTAGTGATGCCACTGCAAGCCAAGGAATGCCAAAGATGGCCCCCAAACACCAGAAGCTAGAAGAGGCAAGGAAGAATTCTTCTCTAGGGCCTTCAGGGAGAGCTTGGCCCTGTTGACATCTTACTTTTGGACTTCTAGTCTCCAGAACTATGATAGAGTAATTTTCTGTCGTTTAAAGCCACCCAGTTTGTGGTACTTTGTTATGGCAGCCCCAGGAAACTAGTACACATGAACACATGAGCTCATGAAAACACTGTCATTTTGTGATAATAAAGGCCAGATTCTGACAACCCAGGCTTCTCGTGTCTTGTCCTGGGTTTCCTGGAATTTGTTGTTAGCTGCCGTTGAGTCAACCCCAACCCACGGCGAGCCCGTTCACAATGGAAGAAAATACTGCCTTGGTCATGAGCCATCCCCATGACTGGTTGCAGGCCGGACCATTGTGACCCATAGGGTTTTCAATGGCTGCTTTTCAGAAGTAGATCTCCAAGCCTTTCTTTCTTGTTTGTCTTAGTCTGGAAGCTCTGCTGAAACCTGTTCAGCATCATAGCAACATGCAAGCCTCTACTGACAGACGGGTGTGGCTATGGATGTGGTGCATTGGTAGGAACTGAACCAGAGTCTCCTGCACGGAAGGCAAGGATTCTGCTACAGAACCACCATTGCCCCCACCATCATTTTGTAATAATAGAGACCAAATTCTAACAGCCAGTCTCCCTTGCCTTGTCCTGGGTTCCCTGGAGTTTACGTAGATTCAATCCTTCCTCCCCTTTCCCTGTCCCAGCTGCTTTTCATGTTTGAGGACTGTTGGCTTAAGGCAATAGAAGCTCTGCATGGCTCACAAAAGGGTCCAGTGAAGGCAAAGTGCAGAGTAAGGATGGACATTGGGTACTATTTGAATGAATGAATGAACAAATAAAAACTAGAAGGAGAGGGGAAAAAAAAAAAAGGAGGAGAGATGACTTCTGGATCCTTTGCATTTTCAAGTCTTGGTGCTAAGGAGTAGGCAGACAAGGAGTGAAGTTAAGGAGTTGGGGGAGAGTCCTCTTTTGCAATCTAACGTAAGGTTCAAGACCAGAGCAGGTCCTGGCCAGCCTTCAGCTGAATACAGCATAGAGGTTCCCTTCTACCCTCTAATATCATTCCCACTTCTATGTTACCTGATACTCCTTTCACAAGGAGCAAAACTCTTAATACTTTGAGTGCATGCTTTGAGGATAGTGTCTGTGTTTTATTCAATTTTACATCCTTAATAGGTCTTCAGGAGTACCTGGGTGGTGCAAACAGTTAAGCGCTTGACTACTAACCAAAAGGTTGGCACTTTGAACCCACCCAGAGGCCTAGCAATCTGCTTCTGTAAAGATTACAGCCTTGAAAACCCTATGGGGGCAGTTCTACTCTGTCACATTGGGTTGCTAGGAGTTGAAAACGACCCGACAGCACCAAACAACAATGACAGCCTGACAATTTAGAGAAATGCAAAAATATGGGAATTAATAATCTCCTAAATTTTAGTCACGGTGTAGCTGTCAACGTCTGAATCTTCTGTGTTTTACTTTGTGTGTTCACGTATGTAGGATTAGAAAAGGGTTTCTGTAAAGATGGCAGTGAATCCGGGGTTTTGAAAACCTTAAGGTTTTGGAAAACAGATTATAAGCTTTGAAGACTTCACAGTTTTACAGGAGATTGACTCTGTTGTTGTTTAGCAGTACATAGGTGAGTAGAAGCTGAGGGCAGAAACGTTCAATACGGAGATCAATCAGCATCTTGGCACATGTCTGTGAATGTAGACAATAGAGTGAATGATGAGGTGGATATCTACTGAGCTGGACTGGTCTAGAATCCAGTGACTCATTAGGCTTCTGATTGGTGGAAGGCACTTTCGTCCTGCTCGCTTGTGCCCCTGACAAAGTGAAGAACTGATGACTTCAGTGGTGGACTGGAATCCCTGTTGTTTTTTGCTGCCCAGAGTGCTTTTGCCCCACTCCTTCTAACAACAAATTCTGTCTCACCCCCGCCTCCATGGTGGGAAAGAAGAGTTTTCTTTGGAGCTATCTTCCCTCCTTGGCTGCTTGGAGAGGCTGACAGAAGAGAGCAGTCCTGAGATGAACAGAGAGCAAAAGAGAGAGAAGGAAGGAGGGGGGAAGGACGATGACACCTTTTGAAGCCCTGAAACTACAACTCTGGTTTTCCAGGTAAACGAACAAATCCCCCTTCCCCTTTTTGCCTGAAATCATTTTCATTTGGGCTTCTTCCACTTGCAGCCCCAAGGTGCCCTGATGAATACAGCTGCTCCCTCTCTCTCCCTACCTACTTAGGGGAGCCATGGAGTCTCTGTGTGACCCCCTGCGGATTAGTTGATCACTGATAAGTTTTTTTCCAAACACGGAGTAGACTACTATTATAAACAGTAACTTCTATTCTTAGGAACTGCAGGTTTCTCGTTTTGGCTGCTTTACCACAGTTTCTGAATCAGAGCCAGCTCTCTTTCAATAACACAAGACACATCGAACCAAAATAGTAATGATCGTCCAGATTTTTTAAAGCATCCAAGGAACCAAGGACTTCCAGTGACTCATATAAATAAGGCCCACAGACAACCGGTAGATTTTGAAAACCTCATTTCATTGTCTCTCGTCTGTGTTGTGTCCCTTTAGTGAGGCTTGACAAATAAGACTGTAAATTCAGGGACAGGAAACACAGAAGAACAAAAAGAAGGAATGTCTCCTTGACATCACACACTGTTAAGATGGCTGTTTACTTCTGAGTTTACCTCCTAGTGTGTTTTAAAATACTCTTGCAAATCTCCATTGGCTTGAAATAGCTGTTCTACCTTCTTTCAACAGAAGCCCCCACCTTCTGAGTCCACTAGTGTATAGTTATTTATAAACCAGATGTCAGTCTAAGATGATTTTTTACCTCCTTCCTCCCTTCCCCTCACATATGAAGATAGACCTACATAAAATCAGAAACTTCACTTAGGATATTCAGTCACTTAGGTAAGAATATTGTCAGTTAGCCATCGTATATGAAGCACAAACTCATCATGGGAGGGGAAGTATGTCTCTAAGAAAGTTTCATGAACACCAGCTCCTTTCAAAATGGCTTCTGCAGCCAAATAAGTTTAGAAAACTATATGCCCCTTTGGGACTTTAGAATCCTTCCATAAAGTAATCAGGTTAACTTCCTGGAAAACAGCAATTCCCAAATTAATTGCATCAAAGACTTTTTTTGCTGTTGTTGTTGAGTCACATCTAATAACATTTCCTGGAATAATGTCTCTTGAGTTACATTTTGGAAAGTAAGGAAGGTGGACTGCAAGGGAAGTGGAGCCCTGAGCTCGATTTCTGGTTCTGCTACCCTACTACTTGTATGACATTAAGCAAATCACAGCCTCTTAATAGTCTGTTTTCACATGGGTAGAGTAGGGACGACCGAACCTATCTTGATCTTGGTGGTTTTATGGATTAAATGAAATTATTATGACAGTGTACTTTAAACAGTGTAAAAAGTTATACAAGTGTTTTTGTTAATGGTGGCGGAATAATTTAGAAACTGATAGTCCCGATGGTTGCCCAACTTGAGGAATGTAAACAATGTCCCTGAATTGTACATGTAAAAAATGTTGAATTGGCAAATGTTTTATAATATATATATTTTACCACAGTACTATATATATAATACATATATATATATATATATATATATATATATATATATATATATACATACAGATGAAAAATATTGGATATCTCAGAGAAATATAAGGTGACTGTCTCAGTTTCTTAGTGATGCTATAACAGAAATAACACAGTAGGTGGTTTTAAACAACAGAAATTTATTTGCTCACAGTGTAGGAGGCTAGGAGTCCAAATTCAGGGTGCTGGCTCTAGGGGAAGGCTCTCTGTGGTCTCTGGGGGAAGGTGTCTTTCAGTTTCTGTAGACCTGGCATTCCTTCATTCCTTGGCAATCTCCATGTGGCGTGCCACGCATCTTCCCCTCTGTTTGTGCTTGCTTCCCTAGGCCTAATCCGCTCTTTTTATATCTCTAAAGTGAGTAGGTTTAAAGCAGGCTCTACACTGATATGGCCTCATTAACATAACAAAGAAAACTCTGTTCCCAAATGGGTTTACATCCATAGGTATAGGGATTAACATTCCAACACATATAGTTTTGGGACACAATTCAATCCCTAACAGTAATATTAGGAAATTAATAACATAAAAGTCTAAAGGCGCTTTCCCTAGCAATTCTTAGTTAAAAACTGTGTATTTATGTCTACTCTGGGGCCATCACTGAGAGGGGCAGAAGGAAGCACAGTACAAAGGTCAGACTAGGATTAGACCATGTTGGATCCACAAATGTCTTTGCCAGTAATTGAATTCAACCCTCTCATTTTACAGATGATGGACTTGAGGCCCAGAGGGGTCAAGTGAATAGCTTAAGATCACTCCGAGAGTTAATATTAGAAACATCTGATTCCCACCTAGTGATGGGCCTCATTGCCAACTGATGCCTCAATATGAGACAAATCATGCCCCTATAAAATTTTTGATCTAACTAGAAGAAACAAGATATACAAATGACATAGTCAGAAAACAATACAACACAGAACACAATTTTAAAGCTCAATAAATGTGGCTGAAGTAACATGGGCAATGAAGCCTCCAGGAATGAGTAGGTCAAACAGCCAGGCTGAGTTACAGATAGGACTGGAGCTGGGGCCTTGAAGAATGTAAAACACTATATTGAATTTGGGTAATGCAGAGGAAAATAGCAGTGTTGCAAAATGGAATTGGGGATGATAATAACAGATTAAATGGCTGTTGACAGTCTAAATAGCTGGGCATTACAATTTGGTGAAATATTCAACATTAAGCCTTTACTAGACAGCTTCCAAATTCTCTTAAGTATCTGTAGCTTTGGGGAGGATATGAGAAGTAGATGACACCATCTCTGACCTTTCGAAGCTTTTTTATTTGGAGATAAGAGATGGGAACATAAAGAAATCATCGGAGAATGTAAGTAAATAAGGATGCAAAGGGGAGAGTTTATGGAGAAGATGAATCTTGAGTTATTTCTTAGGAGATCAGTGGGTGTGGTTGGTGTTTGAAAGCATGGAGGATAATTTATGTCATCTCCTGCATTAAGAAGAACATCTCAATACGCATGTAAGGCAAGAATATGGATTATTCCTATGTACTTGGGTCCTTGTTAACTTTTTAACTCTTTCTCTGTCACTTCTTAGAGTAAATGAAATAGTGGACAAACAGCTTAATTAAATATGATTGTCCATACAGATTTGAACCCAGAATAGTGCCTGCTCATATTCGTGTCTGAAGACTTGACACCTCTGCCTCTCTCATTCCCATCACATTCCTATTCTTCTGCGGGTGGATAATTGATCTGATTAAAAGAGCATAAAAGGTAAAATTAAGAAGTCATTTGAGACTCAACTCTGTTATTCACCATTCCTTGCAGCTAACCAGTTCCCATGTCCTGTGGGTTTTTGACATTGTAAATATTTCTCAGCCAGTTCTCGGTTCTCTGCATGGCATTCCCTCTGACACTTGATTCAGATCATCACCATTTCTCACCTCACTTATGCAACAACATTACAACTGGTGTCTAGGTCTGACTGCCTCCAGCGTCTCTGTTTTCCAATCCTCAATTCCATCTCTCCCACAGTCAGAATTCCCTTTCAAAAACACCCATCTGCTTTATACCTCTAGTTCAAATCCTTCTAAGGTTCCTTTTAGCCTACATGACAGAATCCAAACTCCTTTGCCTGGCATACAGAGACTTTCCTGTAGGGCATGGCTCCTGCTCTGTCTCATCTTCAGTCACTCCCAAACAAATATTGTGCCTCATCCATAACATGGCATGTTTCTTCAGGTCTCATGATTTTTTTTTTTTTGTATTTTACACGCTAGAAAGTTGCTCTAGTTACATAAAACTGCTGAACCCCTACTCATCCTTCAAAATCCCCTAATCTCTGATCATCTCAGCTCTGACTCCCTTTAGCGTTGTTTCTGTACTACGAATATAGCACTTTTTAGAGCTATCGCAATCGATTTTAAAGTCTGTCTTGTTGTATGCTTTAAAGTCTGAGTTGTATGCTTCTTAACAAAGCACTTTTGGGCTTTCTCTGCATCTTCAGGGATGAGGACATAGGTCCGACGGAATCAGTGTACTTAGAGAGGGGTTCCCCCTTCCCCTTGACTTGAAGAGGGAAAGAGAAGTGATTTAAGCATTTAAAATAATCGGGAGAAAGAGTGAATTAGACTTACAGAAAGCGTGAAAGATGAAAAAGAAAGGAAAGATAACATATGGCTTTGACAAGATGGCTGGGACAGAGAATTCATCAGGAGACAGTTAACTTCCAAAACAGGAAAGGCTTTCAACTGCTAAAAAGGCCAATCTATTTTCCTTCTCAGGGAAAACAACACTAATGTTATCCAAATCTTTTGGAAATGAGCAAATTCCTTCCTTTCCTCTGCCTCAGGCCTCAACAAGCCGACTAGTTTTAAATTCCTGGTGATCTGGAGTTGGTAGCCCAGCAGGGGAGTTCACAGGCCCAGCACTGAGAGGCCCAGCCTCAGGGGCTAGCTAAGAGAACCAAGAAGAAGCCCATCTTTGTTCTATAATATTTGCCTGGGGAATGACAGAGCTGACACTAAAACCCCGGAAAGCTAGTTAAAAAACCCTAACAGTGTGGAGAAGCGGACATCCTCAGTATACAGGTTATAATGATCTGGAAGTCTTTTGAAAACACCTCGTTATAACCTAATCATAACAATCACCTGGGTGGCCAATAGCGACCGGTTAAATTGGGTCTGTTCTATTGGGTCATTCCCAGTAAATGGCACCCGCAAAGAAGTTTTGCAATATTAAGGCATGGAAGGTCATTCATCTTCCTGTTTATGAAATGAACGTAAGATGATTTTATTTTAGAAAGCATTCAGATTATTAAAAAAATCAGATAAAGTCATAATTAACAGAATTTTAAAAAGCCTTTCATTTCCAGCTAACGTTTCCTGGATGCTTCCAAAGACCTTCTGGGTACTTAGCTAGGTAGACATTATTATATAATCCTCACCACAAGGTTTGGTTGTCGCTAATTTGCAGATGAGAAAATCGACAAGCTCAGAGGCCATAAGCACCTTTTAGGAAGCGGCCAAGGGGTGATTCGAATCCAGGTATTTTACCCTCAGTTTCTGAGATCTTTCTAGACACCATGGTGATCTCTTCTACACTACTGCAAATAAAATCTAACGAATATGTTACCCGAGTATTTGTACTTTAGAAGTCAACAGAATCTAACGAATGGGAAGGAGGAGAAAATTTATGGGAATGAGTATGAGGGAAGGCTTATTCTACTTTTCATTTATTCTGAGAATGTCTTGAGCGATTTAAAACGTTACTTCTCTAAAACCACAGTTCTAACAAGAAAATTAACGATTCAGAATGGCTACGTGAGACTTGACGAAGTTATTAATAAGGTGAAGGCTCAAAGATATACACCAGGGCCTGCTCCTTCATTTATTTCAGCCATTAACTAAGGGGGCGGCGGGGGGCACAGGCAGGTAAAAAGCGGGCTCTCGCATGGCCCACTCAGTTGATATTCCTGGCACTCGGTGTTCGAGATGCTTCCTTACAGTTGGCATCTCCGTGTGGCGCAGTCTCCATATTTCGCTTATTTTTACCTCAATGTTTTAGTCGCGCTCATGGACACACCACACACAAATACGCCCGTCAAAGCAACGATCGCGCTCAATCTCTTTAAAGCCGGCGATCGTGTTTGGTAGGCAGCCGCCGGGCTTTCACTTTTGGCCACCACAGAAGCCTCTCTCACTCGCCGGTCGGTCGGCGACCCGGTCGCCAATGCCGGGCCGCGTGCCGAGCCGGGAGGTGGCCTCGAACCACGGTGATCCCGGCCACCCGGGGCTGCCCACGCGGCCCGTGGGGGCGTGTGCGGCTTCCGGGCGTCGAGAGCCGGGTGGCGCGGGAAGAGGTGACCTCAGACTACCCCGAAGGCCGACCGGAGCGGGCTCCGCGCAAATACGCGAGGCGGTGTCCTGAGGTGACACCGGCTGCATGGCACAAGCAGCAGGCGCCGCCGATCAACTAGCTCGCACCGAGGCTCCCTCTTGGTGCGTGGCCCACTTAAACTGAGGACGGGCTCCAACCCCTCACTGACACCGCCCCCCGCGCAGCCACGCTCCAAGGCCTTCACGGGGAAGCCTCGCGTCCCTCCCCCGCGGCTCCGGGAGGCGCGCGCGCGCGCGATTCCTCGATTCCACAGGCAGTTCGAGCTCCGGGTGGGGGCAGGGCGCGCGGGGAGGGGGCTGGCAGCCGCCGCGGGGGGTGGGTCCCGGGCGGGGGCGGGGGCGAGCCGGCGTGGGGAGTTCCTCGCTCGCAGACCACACGCTCTGCGGGCCAATCCGGAGCCAGCCTCTAGCATTGTCGCACGCGGGACACGTCCAAGCGTTTGTAGGCAGAGCTGGTGGGGGAGGGGGCGGGGAGAAGGGAGGGGAATTGAGTGACAGACTCGCGGGGCAGGCTGGGAATTGTAGTTCCCAGCTTTCGTGGCCATAGCCATTTTGTAGTCGGGAGACTACAACTTCCAGAAGATCAAGGGGACCATTCTAAGGTGCCCCGGGAATAGGCGGCTCCCCCCGGGGCCGGGCGTCCTGGGGCACTCGTACCCAGCAGCCCGGCTGCAGGTAGAGGCGAAGGCAGTGGCGGTGGCTAGCGTGTGGCGGCTGTGGGGTGAGCCGCCAGCTAGGGAAAGGGGGTGAGGTGGAGCGACCGAGCGTGCCATGCATTGAGCTAGGGAGCTTCTCTCAATTCCACTCCAAGGCTCGGCGTGGGAGAGATGCCGGGGGGTTGCCTGGGCAGGGTTCGTCGAGGCCTCTCGGGTGTCTAGTCGACGGGGCTGCGGAGGTCCTCCGGACTGGGCCAGGGGCGGTCGGCGCCGGGGTAGGCGGGCGCCTGGTGGCTCAGCTGTGGGAGTTTTCGGCTAGCGTCCGACGGGGAATTACCCGAGGAGCCCTAACTTGTATAAAAGCAGAGTCCATTTAAAGTTGGGCTGGATAGCCTCTCTCTCATTGGTTAGGGGGCTTGGAAAAAAGAGACTCGGCGAGCTCTCGCTGTGGTGGTGCCGCCGCCGCCGCCGCTGGAGTTGACTCTTCTGCTCGCACTGCTGCTGCAGCACAGACGTGACTTCCAACATTTTTTATTTATCTTTCCCTTTTCTTTTCCAAGATGTAACTACAGATCAGATGCTAAAGACCTTCACGTTTCGCTGATGTAGTTTTTGGAGGAAAAAAGGGGGGAGTGAAGGGCGTCGGTTTTTTTTTTTGTGTGTGTGTTTCGGGGAAAATTTTCCATTATGAGTGTTTTACTAAAGTGAAATATTTTTTTTGTTTGCTTCGTTCATCTTTGGCTTTTTTTTTTTTTTCTCCTTCCCAATTTCGGATTTATTTCAAGGCGAATCTGGCTTTGGGGGAAGAGGAAGAAAAGTCGGATTACAAGATCAACCACCACCAACAACAATAAAAACCACCAGGATATTTTTTTGCAAATTTCTGACGGCTTTAAATTCATGAAGCAATTGTCCTCTTTTGCAATCAGCATTTGGATCTCAGAATGAGCAAGGAAAGACCCAAGAGGAATATCATTCAGAAGAAATACGTAAGTGCCCTTAACAACACATCCTTTGACTTGCAGTTTTAAGCAATGGCTGTGAATGTCAAGTTTATAGATAATTCTGCTGCTGAAGGGTTTTAAATACAGCGTCCGATAAGGCTGTTTCTTTCTTTTCTGAAAGAGGGCTTTTCAGGGAAAGTCGTGTCTGCCTAGTTTGGTTGAAAAAGCAGATTGGTGTAGAGATACCTCAAGTGAATAAATTGACCTCGAATGACACACCATAATCTAGTTTGAGATGAAAGGCAAGGGATTTTGGTGGTGCTTGGGGGGTGGGGGAGGGCTGCGGTAAGGTAACTAAACTGCCTTCTCGGTCGAATTTGGCCCTATATTGCACTTTGCATGAAATGAGCCTGTGTTATTATTATTAGTGTTTTTTGGAAAACCATGTAACGCTAGTGTGTTGGAAGCCTTTTAAGTTGCAGTCGAGAGTCCGATTATGGCGAATCTTGTTCCTTGTACTGGCACATCCAATTTAATGTATGTGGTCGTTTGGGCTTATCTGGTTCGCAACGTAAACCAGTTGGGAATCGTGTTACAGCGAATACATTTGTTGGGATTGACTGTAATAATGGGGCTGGTTTTGTTTAAAAATTCATGGTTTCCAGTTTTAGGGGGAGAAGACATACACTGGCTGTTTTTAAATATGTGTGTAAATGCATATGCAAGTGACTACAAATAATTACTGCCAGTTAACTGGGCTTCTGAAATTGGCTGGATATTCAGAGATTTAAATGGTTTGGAATAGTTAAATTTGTTTTGTGCATACTACAGCTACATTTTGATTGGCATAGGGAGTGTTTTTGTGTGTGGTGGCCTTTTTTTTTTTAAGTTTGGGGGGAGGGAAGAGAGAGGGGGACAGAGGGATTAACCAAATATGCGCTCGACTGATCAGTGATGAGCTGCATGCTTTAAATGAAAGAACCTATTTTTTAAAAAGGCCGAATGAGCCTATATTAAGGATAATGCAACGTTATAAGAAACTTTTATTTAACTCGAGTCGACAAATGGGTGTCCTGTTTTCCCTGTTGTGGTGTAGTGGGAGATGACCTTTGGGGCACCGGTTTTGTAAGAAATATATTTAATGGAAAAGCTGAATGCTTCTTCTAGTGGACTGATCCTAAGGCAGACACTTTAAACTTCAACTCTGAAAGAAATACCAGGTGAAATAATCCAGCCCAACTTAAAATGCTGTTCCATAAAGAATTTACGAATTAAAATACATCCGCATTGCAGAGGGCTGGCTAGAAAGCAAAGGACTAGTTTAAACTCGGGCAGGATAAACTGCCTGTAGACAGCCTTGCTTGGAGCGTGGAAGCCTTCCCGGGGCACGTTCGTTTCGGATGCAGCCACAAAGCAAACTGGGCAGAACTTGGACAGGAACCACCCCCAGCCCAGCCCACCCTAGACCTCGTTAAGTTGCAGAGCAGCGTGGCGTGGGTTTTTTTTGTTGTTGCTCGCCCGCGAGCGGTGTGGCCGCCGGAGTGTGGAGTCCGGGCGGCAGCCACTGGGTCAGTGGCAGCGGCCGCGGGAGGCAGAGCGCGAGTTAACGCTCCGGGAGCGGGACCCGTGTTCCCGACGTGCTCGAGCCGGTCGGGAGGGAGGGGAAGGAGGGCGCGCGGGGGTCGTCGCGGCCGGGGCCGGGGCTGGCGGCCGCGCGGCCTGTAGGGGGCAGACTGCGGGCTCCCGCGGCGGCGCGAGGCGGGCGCCTGGCGCCCCGGGTCGGCTCGCGGGTGGGTGGGGTGCGGCAGGATCCGGCCGCGAGGGAGAACGCGGCCTGCACGGCGCGGGGGCGTGCCGGCGAGGGGGCCGCGCCGAGGCGCACAGCTGCAGCGGGTCCCCCCGCCGCGCGCACGGCCGAGCATGGCGGCGGCCCGGCCGGCTCTCTGCGGCCCTGGCCACCGCCTCGGAGGCAGGCTTGAGAGCAACAGGTTAAGCTGGCGAGACGTCAGTGTGCCCCCTCCTTCTCTCCCCCGGCTCCTCCCCGCCTCCCGCCGGCGCCCCCTCCCTCCGCGCCCCGCGTCTCCCGGTTCCCCTACGCTCCCGGCCGCGTTCTGTTGTCATTGTGACGTCACAAAGGGACGGGCCCGGGTGGAACCTTCCCCGCCCCCTTCTCCTCCGTGACGTCAAAAGTCGGGCGGGAGGTTCCAGGCACGTCGGGCCGCGAGGGAAGGAGGGAGGGAGCGGAGGCGGGGGCTGCGGAGGAGCTGGGCGGCGGCGCGCTGCGACCGCGACTGCCGCGTGGGAGGAGGAAGAGGATGCGCTGTGCCTCTGCCTTCCGCCCCGCAACGCTGCGCTTCCCACCAGGTGAGCGCTGGGAGCCTTGCGTCCCAAAGCGAGTGGCCCCCGGGCCTCCTCTGATGACATTTAGGAGGTGGGGAGCACAGGGGAAACGCCTCTTTTCTGCAGAAACGTTTTGGCTTCCTCTGTTCCAGGTCTCTTGGCGGTGTGGCATTACTGCTGTGGCAGTTGTGTGCCCTCACCAACGCTTTTCAAAGGAAGGAAACTTCATTCAGGGAAAGCTTTGCTTTGTTGGGGGACGGACTCGGCCACCTTGTCACGAAGTCGTGTTTGGGGTGTCCTTGCAGGATGTGGTGGGGGATGTTCAGTGTGACACAACGGGAGCTACCTGTCAGTTGTTGCACTTATCTGGAAGCCTGTGGAGGGGGGCGCTCCTTATTCGCTGGGCCAGATCTGTGTCTAGTGAGAGTAGTTTTTTGTGAGGCCGGACTGAGAGAAGAGTTATCATGGATGCTTCGGTTTGGAAGTCCCCTGGACTCTTTTTAAGTCTCCAGGTGTTCTGGTCCTAGCTCATGTTCTGAACGTACGACCTAGTGAGAGAGGCTCACCTTACCTGCCTTTGCCACTTCACCAAGTCATTGAGAAGATGAGTGGATGAGTAAGATAACGTGAGTGGAAGATGTGAAGCACTGTCTTCATTATATATACGGTGGTATTGTTACTTGAGCTCGTGGAAAGCATCACATTTCCTACAGTTGGTCTCAAAAGCCTTAGGTGCCTGCGGATTTGCTGTTTAGTTTTATTGCTTAGCAAAGCAGAGTTTGGGGTTTAAGATTGTAGATTGTAGACTTTGGGAGAAATGATCGTTATATTTCATATTAAAGGACAACCTTGAGAAACTCGTAAATTGCAGTGTAATGCTGTCTTAATTGTGCTGGGCACGACTCCCACTATAATACCTTAAATAATTGAAAACATTTGCCTTTCAGAGTCCCAGTTCACTGGGACAGTAAAAATAGTTGCATGTTTTGCTCTAGGGGAACTTTCTTCCATTTCCATCACTCCACTGGTGGTTTATTGCTGGGGAGAATGTCAGCCATGGTATCTAGGCTTCAAAATCATTTGATATTTGATGCTTTATAGCAGATATGAGTTTAGGGGGAAAAAAAGAAAAGACATCTCTGCCACGAGAAGATACGGTTCATGCAGTTAACACAAAAACAAATTACCAGTTTGATGTCTAGGACACTCAAGCAGAATTTGTACCACTGTAAGTTTTAAGTATCTAATTTTGTGATTTAAAAGTACAGTATGATTAAAAAACTGGAAAAAGTTGCATTATAAGATTCAAAAGCAGGATTTACTGTAATTGTAATTACATAAAATCGTAAAGGGAAAAAAGAGTAGAAAGAACTACACTCGAATGGAGTAGATGGATTTATGAGCCGCTGTCCTTCCCCTCCCCTCCCATTTTACACACACTCTTCAGTCTGGTTATTTTACGGTTCTAGGGGGAAAACACAGTACCAGTTATTTAATTGCTTTGTTTCTCTTTTCCTTGGCGGTTGATCTGTTCACACGGCTTTCTTTGTGCTTACCTTTCTCTTTGTCACAGAAGTCTAGGACAGAAGCTGTATAGCAACTGTCCCTGTGAAGAATACAGAAGGAATGCTATTGAGAGGCCAGAGGGCATCATGAAAATTTAAAAGGAAAAATAAATTGGGTCTGAAAATAACCAACCTTGGTTGTTACTACCTGTCTTTTACTCTAGGCTAATATTTGCCCTCTGTGTCCCCATAGCCATGGGCCCAAAAAGCCAAATAGAATTATTTGGTACTTAGGAAGTATGTATAATGGTTGTTTTTCCTTTCCTAGTAGGTGAAGCCAGTCCCTGTTGCTGGACTAAGGGCTGTTGACCCACTTGCAAGTACCTTGGAAACAACTCCAGTGTTAGTATGTACCCTGCCCCAAAGGTTATTTAAACTCTTTGAAAGAGAAAATCATTTCTTTTTTTCAGAGAAGACGTCGAAGTCATATTAAGCCGAGTAGATTAAACATTTTGTAAATGCTAGAGTGGAGTATTTTTCATCTAGTGGTTTGATGTTCTGAGGACCCAGACTCCTGGCCTGTTTATCTGCATGGTTAAAAGCTCTGCAGTCTGAAAGAAATTTAGTTTTGGAATTCAGCTTGTATTTTAATCCTCCCAAGACTCTTTCAGGATACGACAAAGTTCTCCTAACCATCTACCTAACCAACCCACCAGCCCTGTTGACTGCTGAAAACCCAGCATGAAGCCAGGCCAGCGGGCAGCTCTGGGGTGTGTTTCTGCTCTCATCGGCCCCCACCCGTAAAAGTTCTTTTGCTTGCCAAGTGTTAGTTATGTGTTCCCAAATCTGGTTATTCCAGTTGGACTTAGTCTAATTACAGTTAAGTATTGCGTGAACCATTGAATGAGTGTGAAATATGTTTTCTATGAAAGATTTAAGTTGAATGTTTTGGGAAGACTTGATAAAAATGAATTTCTAAAAAATAAGGCTGTTAAATTAGACGCGGGCCAGACATTTAAAAGGTTTGGAGGAAATCTGTAAGGAGTCGGTACACGCATTGCTTTGCTTGATTCCCTTTTAAGAACCAAACTTCAATTATGTGCAAGTCCCCTCCCGAATAAACAAACAAAAAAAGCCTAATGAGGAACACCAGAACTCATTGACTGGGCGGCGGCGGGGGGGGGCAGAAAGATTTCATACCTCACTCAGGAGTTGAGAAGCTGGTAGCTTGTAATCCAGCAGCTTTAATTACTTTGTTATATGAGATATCGCTGAAGTTCTGTTCCATTTAAAATCCGTAAGCCTACCTGTTAATGAAAACGAGAATGTTCTTTTCGTTTTCCAGATAACTGTTCATTCCTCTGACTCCCCACACAAGCCTCAGTTGCTTTTCCAGGCCCCAGCCTTCATTTTTTGTGGTTCCTTTTGTCCATAGAAGGAACCCTGGTGGTGCAGTGGTTAAAGCGATCAACTGCTAACCGAAAGGTCGGCAGTTGGACCCCACCAGCAGCTCCGAGGGAGAAAGATGTGGCAGTCTGCTTCTGCACAGTTTTATAGCCTTGGAAACCTGTGGGGCTGCTGTGTCGGAGTCCACTCAACTGCACTGGATGGGTTTTGTCCATGAAGCCTTTTGCGTACTTGCCTCACCATCGGAAGCTTCTTTCATTCCAAGAGGCGGGAACACTGTTGAATTGGGTTTCCTAAGATTAATGTTTAGTATTGCTACTTGTCTACATTTTCGGGGTGGGGAGTGAGATTTTTCTTGTTATCCTTTTAGGTTTTATTCTTTACTGGGACTTCAGTGGACCCCATAGCCTTCTCACTGGCTCATACTTTTTATTAAGGGTTTTTTCATTCAATTCAGAATAAAATTATTAAAAGCAGAGTTGACCCCGTGTAGAAGTGGCAGGCCCAGCTGGGTCCCCTTTTGTTCATGGTAGAGCAATCTTGCATGCTCCCTGGACTTTTTGTTCACATCAACTCTTGCAGGTGACTTTTGTCTTTTTATCTTTCTTGTTCTCTTTGAGTCTGGCATGGGAAAGGAATGGATCCATGTTTTGCAGATATTGCCCTCGGTGCGAAGTCTAGTCAAATCTGAGTGAGCAGCAGAAGCTGACACCTGGGTCTCCAGCTGGGCTTCCATCCACTTCACCCACCCGGTTTCTCTTGCTTCTCCCAGATTTCACTGCTCTTGGGAGGATGCTGTCCTTCTCTCCTGGGACTCTCTTTGCTATTTGGGGAAATGTGCCAGAAGAGCTTGGATTGTAGAAAACACTTCTGGGTGACACTGTAACACCCACTCTGCTCGAAAACATCGTGAAGAGAAGACAACTTCAGTCGATTCAGAAATAACCGCCCATGTTTATTGTTTCCATAGTGATTTCACATGAGAAAAGTCCGTTTTATAGAGGAGAAAACTGAGGTGAATAGAAGCTGTGGCCACGTAGTTAAGGCTGTATCCTGTCCCCATTTTTTAGTCCAGATAAAGTGTGAGTGTAGCCTTGAAACAGGGAGAAGGACCATACACGGGGCTTTTGGCAGCCTTTGGAGAGGTTTTTATTTAAATGGCAGAAAGCTGGGCAAGTTAAGAGTCTGTTCACCTCTGGAAACCCTGGGAGTGTCAGGCTCAAGTGCCTGCTCGTTGTTTTTTCCAGCATCAGTTGGTGGAGCTCCCCACTTACCCGAGCTGGGCTGTCTCCTTGCATCGTCCTTGGGAGAAGGGCTGAGATCCTAGGACCCCTCGGGATGGTTAGTGCACTCCTCAGCCCACCCCTCTGACTCCACCTGAGGGGCCAGCGTGGGCTGCAGAAGTTCTCATTTCTGGGAACTGGCTTGCTCTCCCAAGGCTTTGACAAGTCGGCTGGATACTTTTCCTTGCCTTTGTATTCTTGCCTTCGACTTTGCTGTTTAGGGGGCCTTCGGCACCAGGGTCAATCCTTTACCCTCAATCCTCACCAGGGTTTGGGCCATTCGGTAAACTAAGGCATGGCGTATCTGCCCAGACATGTTAATGTGGCAATATGAGTAAGGGGAACGTTATCCATAACTATGCACAGTCATATGACATATGAGGGTGTTAGAGAAAGGGGAGCCCTGGTCATAGAGGTTCGTGAGAGCTTGTGCTGCCTAAAAGGCCCCAAGTGGATTTTAAGTTTTGATGTTGGTTTGTTGAGCTTTGCCATCCATGAAGAGGAAGCCCAGTGAGCACTGACGTATTATCCTAGAAGGTTAACAGAATGCCCACCGCTTCGCTCCGCCGCACTCCCAGTGAGGCTCTGCTCAAGTGAGCACAACCAGGAGTCCTTTCCAGCAGCACTTTTTGGGGAAGAATAAGAGGGGCAGGTTCCGTGTCTGTCATGCATCAAGACACCCTCTGGTAATCACCCAGGAGAATGTGGGAGACCTTCTGGCACCCTTTTTGGGGCTCTCTCTTGCAGCCTGGCTGGTTCTTTCTCCATTATATTCCCTAACCGCCATTTTGGATAGGCCTTGATCTACAGTGGTTGATCGTCTTATCTCTTGGTTGTCATTTCTGCCAGCTGTTTTGGGGCCTGTGGGGGGCAGGAACAGGTGCCAGGAGGAAATGAGAAGGGTTGCGGACTGAGCAGTGTGTTGCATTTCTACTTTCTGTAGGTTTGCAGAAGGGGGCTGAGTGAGTGCTTGTTACTCTGCTGAGTAGCACTCAGAGAGAGTATTAAAACGTGGAAGGTTCTACCTTGAGTAGTACACATGCCTGATGACTAGCACATGGGCTTCAGTGATTAAAGCCCTCAGGTTTGGACAGACTTGTTTTGAATACGTGAGGTACTTCTGCCGTAGTCGACAAAGTTGGCAGTATGAGCTGAGTTTAAGCTTGGACTCCACATTAAACTGGCTGTGTGACTCTGGGCAAGCCGTACAACCTCTCTGAGCTGCTTCCTCATCAGGAACACTTCTTCATGCACCTCAAAGGTTTGTTGCTGGGAGGGCTGGTGAGATTTTTTTTTCCCTGAGTGATTTTTACTTATTTATTTTTGGTTCTTTTTTTTTTTTAAATTTTATGTATTTTGTTGTTGTTGTGGAGAATATAGACAGTAAAACATAACACCAGCTCAGCAGTTTCCACATGTACCCTTTAGTGACATTGATTACATTTTTAGAGTTGTGAGACCATTCTTACCCTCCTTTTCTAGGTTGTTCCTCCCCGATTAACTGCCCTCTAAGTTTCCTATCTGGTATTTCGAGTTGCTGTTGTCAATTTGATTCCATGTATATTTCTTAAAAGAGCTTAATGCTTAAGGCAGACATTTTTTACTAGTTAAGCTGAACTACTGTTTAGTTTTAAGAAGACTACAGGGGATATTTTTAGTTTAAAGATTATATCAGGGCAATAACTTCAGGGGTTCATCTAGGCTCCAGAAATTGTGAAGTTCATGAGAATTTGAAAATCTGTTCTGCATTCTTCCCCTTTTGATCGGGATTCTTCTATGGGATCTTTGAACAAAATGTTCAGTAATGGTAGTGGTGCATCATCCAGTTCTAGTCTCATGGCAGAGGAGGCAGTTATTCATGGAGGCAATTAGCCACACATTCCATATCCTCTTTCTGTTGCTTTTTCTTCTGTTGCTCCAGGCAAATAGAGACCAGTTGATTTGCCTCAGATGGCTGCTTGCAAGTTTTTAAGACTTCAGACACTATGTAATGAACTAGGAAGTAAAAGTAAAACAGAAACACTTAACATATTATTAGGCCAGTTGTTGCTGTTGTTATTAGGTGCTGTTGAGTTGGTTCCGACTCATAGCGAACCTGTGTACAACAGAACAAAACACCGCCCGGTCCTGTGCCACCCTCACAGTCTTGCTACTTTTGAGCCCATTGATGGTAACCACTGTGTCAGTCCATCTCATTGCGTGAGAATCTTCCTCTGCTTTACCAAGCATGGTGTCCTTCTCCAAGGACTGGTCTCTCCTAATAACATGTCCACAGTAGGAGAGACGAAGTCTCACCATCCTCGTTTCTAAGGAAAATTCTGGCTGTACTTCTTCCAAGACAGATTTGTTCATTTTCTGGCAGTCCATGGTATTCAGTGTTCTTCGCCAACACCATAATTCAAAGGCATCAATTCTTCCTCGGTCGTCCTTATTCATTGTCCAGCTTTTGCATGCAGGCCAGTTAGCTGGTGAGATTTTTGATGTGAAAGCACTTTGTATACTACATACTACTGTACAGACGCTCAAGGTATTATTTACACAGTTGGAAATCAGGAACCTGGAGACATCAGTCCTGCTGGCAGCCTCCTGAATCAAACAAATTCTACACTTTACCGCTGAATAAATCACATGAATAGCAACAGATACTATGAAGTCCATTTTGGGACATAGAACAAGGCTTTAAAGCTTCGAGGTGGTGTAATCTCCCACCCCACCCATTGGTTGGTTGAATCTCTTCTGTATTATCCAACTCTTGACTCCCAAACTTGTGTAGGTGGTGAATTAGAAAGGGGGATAGATTAAGAATTAAGATTACTGTGACACTGGATCTGTGCACAAAGATGTTTAACCAAAGATGTTAAAGGGTGATCTTGGAGGTTTCTTTAGGAATTGAATTTCTCATCACAATCCTTCAGTGGTTCCTTGTGGCCTTCAGGATCAAGCCCAGAGTTTGCCCTCAGCACAGTATAAAAAGCCCTTCGTGGTTTACCCTGTGCCCAGCCTACGGCCTGTTCCACTGCATGTATCCTGCGCTTTACCCGAGTCCAGCCTCTTTGTCTTTCCACTCCAGGTTCCTCCACCTGCTCAATGAACAGACTGCCTGAGACCTCTCCCCGGTGAGGCCTTCTTGGATAGCTTGCCACTCTTCACCCTACATCAGGCAGGGCATATTTCCTTCGCCCTGCTGGTTAGGCTCCTCACACCTACTTCTGGGTGCTGTAATTATTTGTTTACACGTCTCTCACCCTATTAGCCCCACGAGAGGAGGGGCTGAATTTTATAAGGCATTTTGGTTCTGGGCTAATATCTAGAATGTAGCACACAGTTGAGGAATTCTTGTCAAGTTAAAGCTTTTGGTGTACTTTAGATATTACCTAGGAGTGGGAATGAGGAGCCGTGGTGGCCCAGTCGTTAAGTGTTTGGCTGCTAATCCAAAGGTCGGCAGTTCAAATCTACCAGCCACTCCTTGGAAACCCTATGGGGCATTTCCTGTAGGGTCACTATGAGTCAGAATTAATGGCGATGGGTTTGGTTTTTTGGTAACTGAAGATTAACCTCATTTAACAACCTACCTGAACTAAAAGGACTTTCTGCTTTTAGAGCTGAGAAAACTTGAGGTGTGTCTAGTACTGTTACGTGACTTGTCTAAGGTGGCACGTTTTGTCGGTGGCACAGCCTGGGCATGAAATCCAGCTCCCAGCTCCCTCATGATACAGTAGAAGGCCGTTTCTGTTACTGTCTTTGGACAGGTCTTTCAGATAGATGCTTCTTCGTTTCAGATAGATTCTCAGTTATCCATGCTAACGGGTATTGATTCATTTTCATGGAAAAAAAAATAAAATCCACACAGAATCCCAATCCCTAATGAGAGCAACAACACACTTTCCCCCTTTTGAAAATAGCTTTTCTGCTGTATAAGAGATCATGCAAACCAGA
This sequence comes from Dugong dugon, assembly GCA_030035585.1. NCBI lineage: Eukaryota > Metazoa > Chordata > Mammalia > Sirenia > Dugongidae > Dugong > Dugong dugon. The sequence continues at coordinate 5,771,703 of CM057464.1, read as the reverse complement.
CAGGTAGACAAAGCTAAAAATCCCTGAAATGGCATCTCTGGCACACCTCCCCGTGTCCTGGTGTGACATATCCGTGCTCATTCTCTTAGGTCCTGTTCTCTTACTTTGTTTTTGCGTTTATATCGTATTTCGATATCAAAACACAATTCTGCATCATTCTTTTTAAGGGCTGCAAGGCACTCAGTTGATGTGTGTGCTGCCGTTCACTTCATCTTCTCTTGTTGATGGGTTTTCCCCAACTTGGGGGCTCTTGTACAAAATGATGTGTACAGCGTGCTTTATGCATATGCTTTTTAAATTTCGTTGTGTTTTAGGTGAAAGTTTACAGCACGCGTTCTCATTTCACAACTTGATACACAAATTGTTTGGTGACGTTGGTTCAGTCCCTGAAATGTGTCAACACTCCCCTTTGCCTTTCCACCCTGGTTCCTTGTGTCCACTCGTCCAGTTTTCCTGTCCCTTCCTCCCTTCTTTTTTTTTTTGGTGCTTTAGATGGAGGTTTACAGAGCAAATTAGTTTCTCATTAAAAAATTAATACACATACTGCTTTGTGACTTTGGTGGCCAATCCCGTGACGTGTCAACACTCCCCCCTTCTTGACCTTGGGTTTCCTATTTCCTTTTGTCAAGCTTTCCTGCCTCCTGCCTTCTGCCCTACTTCTGTGTCCCTAGGCTGGTGTGCCCGTTTAGTCTTGGGTGTATATACGCGATTGAGCTATGTGTAATTTACACGCATGCTTTTGCACTTAGCTGCAAATTCCGAGAAGTGGAATTACTGGCGCCGAAGTGGCCATGTTTGCATTTAGCTCCGCAGAGCCCCAGTGCTTTCTGGAGAAAGGCCGTGCTAATTTACAGTCCTACACACAGAGCATGGTAGGCCAGTGGGTTCGTTGGTTTGTTGGCTTTTAAAAACCAGTACAGGCACTTGTAACGAGTAGTAAAGATGTCAGCTGAGTTTTATTTAAGTTTCTATGTTCTCTCCTTGTCCTCTCGCAGGGCGGTAGAACTCGATGAGATAAGATATGGGAAAGTACCTGGTAAAACACAATTGCTGTAAAGAACCACTGAAGGGAAGGTCACAGCCTGGGTGGTCGTACAATTACATTTTTTATATTTACGAGATTTTTTTTTTTGGGGTGAGAATGGACATACTTAATAACCGTGACCCAGAATTGTGTTGTTTTCACATCAGCCTCGCTTGTGAGGAGGGTCAGACTGTGACTTCAGTTAAACACAGCTGATATTGCAGATTGTCTGCTGTGTTCTGGGCTCTGTGGTAGAAAGTACCTGCTCGGTGTCCTGAGGGCTCTTAGGGTTCAGTTGACAGCAGAATGGAAAACACTGAGAGAAGAGAGCAGGCCTCTGGAGGCAGACTGAGATGGAGAGTCTCGGCTCTGTTTATATTGGGTAACCATGGGTAAATCACTTTCTCTAAGTCTCAGTTTCTTCATCTGTAAAATCAGGAGATTAATACCTTTATTGGAGCCCTGGTGGCACAGTGGGTAAGAGCTTGGCTGCTAACCCAAAGGTTGGTAGTTAAAATCCACCAGCCACTCCTTGGAAACTTTATGGGCCAGTTCTACTCTATCCTGTAGTGTTGTTATGAGTCGGAATCAACTCAATGGCAATGGGTTTGGTTCTTATATAAAGGAGTCCTGGTGTAGTTGGCTGCTAACCAGAAGGTCTGCGGTTAGAGCCCACCAGCCACTCTGGGAGAAAGGTGTGGTGGTCTGTTCACATAGACTTTTTCAGCCTTGGAAACCGTATAGGGTCGCTATGAGTTGGGATTGACTAGATGGCAAAGGGTTGGGTTTTTACATAAGCCCTATAGCTCTTTGTGGTTGTAATTCTTCAACCTTAAGGTGGAACATAGTGTTTCTGGGGTCATCTGCTGATGACAGCATATCCGGGTTGTCTGAGAAAAAGGACTAAGGCTTGCTTTTTCTTCCTAACTTGCAGAACGTTATGGAGCTCTCTGGTGGCGCAGATGGTTAAGTGCTGAGCTCCTAACAGAAAGGCTGGCAGTTCTAACCCACCCAGAGGTGCCTTGGAAGAAAGGTCTGGTGATCTACTTCAGAGAAATCAGCCACTGAAAACCCTGTGGGGCACAGTTAGTTCCACTCTGAGAAACATAGGGTCGCCATGAGTCAGAGTCTGCTTAATGGCAGCTGGTTTTAGGAGTCCCTGGGTGATGTGATGCCAGCTATTAATGGGCTCTGGCTCCTGACCAAAAGGTTGGAGGCTTGAGTCTACCCAGAAGCACCTTGGAAGAAAGGCCTGTCGATTTATTTCTGAAAGGTCACAGCCATGAAAACCCTCTGGAGCACACTTCTACTCTGAAACACACGGGGTTGCCATAAGTTTTTTTTTTTTTTTAAATGGAAAAATACAGTGGGAATCTATACCCAGGCACATTTTAATTGTTCCCATGATGAAGTTTTTTATCTTTTTACTCCTCTGGTATATGAGAATGAGGCAGTGTCACAGTCCTGCTAAGAAGCAGTAGTATTGGTGTGTGTTTAAGAGCGGACTTCTGGATGAGCTGCTTTTTCAGTTCCCAGTCAAGAGGTCCTTTAAAGATGAGGTGGAACTTCGTGTTTATTGGTTTTACCCAAATTGCCCCTTTTCCATTCTTATGGTGCCCAGAGCACTAAAGCTGTTTGTTCTATTTTCAGCTTGTAATAACATCTTGATGTTGGACGATGAAAGGGCCAGTGTGAATGGAAGGCATTTAATAAGGACCCGTGGTCTGGAGTCCAGCTAAATTGGTAGCACATGGCTTTCATCTGCCTGGAAGGGCTTTGGTTATGTTGCTGTGCTGGAACTGTGTCTACATGACATCACAAAGCTTGGTCCTCCACGCATGCCACAGCCTGCTTTTCAAAGGCCACAGCCTGTGATAGATGCCAAACAAAATGGTGGCCTGGGCTTTTTAACACTTTGGAAATCATGAAATGATGGGTGCATGTAGGAGAGGGGCGGGAGGGTGTGGCGGGGGACAAGGAGGCACGATTGAATGAATGAGCCCAATTCTTCTAGTGCCATTTTGTGTAACATTCAGTTCCCCCCGCTCTTCAGCCTTTTCCGTGGGACTGGTTACATTTTTTGAGGAAGTTTTATTATATGTATTTATTTATATATATCACACCTCCTTCCCAACAGGTTGGAAAGTCTCAATGAGCTGTCACTGGAGGCGCAAATAATTTCTGCTTTGATGATCTTGAAGTTCACTTTCTAAATCCCCAAAGTAACAACCAGATGATAATATGATCAGCTGTCATTCTGAACCAGCGGTTTTGGGGCTGAGCAATTTTCTGTTTTAGCTTTTAAAAACTTGACCTAAAACTTTAATTAAAGGCGAGTTTTGTTAAGTACTATCGGTATTGACACCCTGTAAACTTTTAATCTGGAAGAATTTTAAAGATGCATGAAAGTAATCCCCAGTGGTGATTACATTGTTGAATGGCAGAGATCACATTTCTCTTTTAATGCCAATGTAGTTTATCGCTTTTTTTTCCACCGTGCAGGGGGCCAGGGTGGGTCTGGATTTAATAATGAACAGAGCTTCAGTGGACTTCTGAACTTGAGTTACTTTGGGGTGAGGGATTGGTGGATGTTTTTACATGATTCAGTGTTCTTTGTCTTTAAAGATGTTTTAAAATACTTATTCTGTATCGTCATTGTCAAAACTGTTAGGATTCCAAACCATTGTGGTTTAAACTTCGCTAGAATCTGAAAGGTGGCTGACAGAGTGAAAGGAAACCTCTTTAATAGGGAACACATTTGGCTTTTGCCTGATAGTCCCGGCATCTAGGCTCTTGGCGTTTCGAAGCCACAGGCCAAGTCTCATGGTTGCAGAGGTCGAAGAATACTTGTTTCATTGTGCTGAACTGGTTTTTCCCCAGCCCAGTGTAAACACCATCAATTAGTCCTGCAGAAGCTCCTGTTATAAGAATTTGTAAAGCTTCATGTTATACCCAGTTCTTGTCTAGGTGAGATAAGGATTGTAGTACTGCATACTCTACTGTACTTGTGATAAATCAGAACTCTAATGATGGTGTTAAAATGGGTTTTCTTTTGGCCTGGTAAGCTAGAAAGCACTGGGGGATGGGAAGGATCTGACTGGGGACTATCTGAAGCTCAAAAGTGCGGCTTTTCTCTTCCTTCTAATTCTCGTCCCTGCTCCAGTTGTTCAGGTGATCCAGTCGCTACCTCAACGCTGACGTACCCACAAATGAGACACATTTTCTACTCAGCTAGCCTTTTTTTCCTTTCCCTCTTACAAAAGACTTGCTGAAGTTGTCATGTTATTTCCTTTCAGAATTTATTGGAGCAGTAGGCAAAAGCCTCTTGGGGGTATAAATAATGATGATTATAAAGAACAGTCAGTTTTCCAAGGAAAGCCATTATCTTTGACTTGCAGAGCTTTTATGGCCAAACATTGTTTGCTCACAGTTGTTTAATACACATGAAGAGCCTAATGGTACCTATTGTAAGAGGAGTCATTTTAGTTGGTTTGTACACAGAGGCCATCCCAATAAAGAACAGAAGATGTCACCTTGCCCAGCATAACAGCTTGTTTCTGTGGACGGGCATTATATATGAACGAGGCAGTACCTTGGATGGTGTTTTCTCTGTCAAGTAACATGGTTCATGGTTGCTTTCTTTTCTACCATCAGCAGCAAATACTCCTCCCTGCTGGGTGTTAAAAAGATTTCTAAAGCTGATAAGTAATCCTGAATTCCTTTTGGAGTCCCCTCTTTCACTTCACTGTTTCCTACCCAATTTCAGAATTCAAGGATGGTTTTAAAACTGATTGAAGGGACTTGACGGAGCAGCACTGGCACCGAATAAGTATATTTAGATGGTGGACTCTTCATGTTCTTAATTAAGATCACAGTATGGCTTTGGACAACTGGAGGCTCAAAAGTGTAGTTTTTGTTTGTTGAGAGATTAAAGTTGCAGCTCATAGCGCTTTTCACCGTAACTACGGTGCATATGTGTACGGCTGTGCATGTAAATTCTTGGCACCCGTTGCTGTCCTTCACTACTGTATCTTTAGCAAAGTATTAGCCCTTGAACTTTTTTTTTTTTTAACCCTCTTATATTCCTTACTTGGGACTCTGGTGGCACGGCGGTTAAGTGTTTGGCTGCTAACCAAAAGGTTGGCAGTTCCATTCCACCAGCCACGCCTTGAAAACCCTATGGGGACATTTCTACTCTGTCCTGTGGGGTCGCTAGGACTTGGAATTGACTCAGTGGCAATGTGTTTGTTTTTTTTTGGTATATTCTTTACTTATTCTAGTTCTTCCTGGCATTTCTTCAGCTATTTTTCTCTTGGCTCTTTAGTGGTAATTTAATTCAAGACAAAAGGCATTTTAGGCATCTCAGTCTTTTTGTAATTTTGGATGTGAATGTGCTTTTTTTTCCCCTTTTTTTCAAACAATTCAGTGGATTTTAATATTTTCAGAGTTGTGCAACCATCCCCACAATCAATTTTAGAATATTTCATCACCTCAAAATGAAACCTTCTACCCATTAGCAGCTACTCTGCGTTTCACCCCAATCCTCAGTTCCTGCAGACCACTAACCCGCTTTCTGTCTCTGTGGATTTGCCTATTCTGGACATATCACGTAAATGGAATCATACAGTGTGGTCTCTTGTGCTGAGCAGAGTGCTGTCAGGGTTCACCCTGGCCAAATAGTATTCCGTCCTATAGATAGGCCACATTGTTTATCCGTGCATCTGTTGATGGACACTTGGGTTGTTTCTTCCTTTTGGCTACTGTGAATATTGCTGCTGTGAACATTGGTGTACAAGTTTTTGTGTGGCCGTATGATTACATTTCTCTTGGGTGTACGCCTAGAGCAAATGTGATTTTTAAACCTCAGAAGGTAGAAGACCTTGCACATACACATTATTACTAATTTTATTCACTGTTGTTTCACTGATGTGTTTGCCCCTGAGGTGTTTCTCTCAGCATCTGCCCTGCATTCTCTTCGGTTGAGTGCTGTACTGGTGCCTTGCCTTTGGGGAAGGTTCCTCACTTTTCTCTACACCTGACAGCCCTCTTCACTCTAGGTGGGTGGGTGGGTGCTAGAGTGCTGTTGCTTCCTCTGCCCGTTGTCAGACTGTGAACATCGCTCACCCTGGCTTATGCTGGAACTGTGTGCTCCTCTTGCTTAGGCGTGAAACTGGTGAGACTTAGAATTTCATCTCGGGATGATTTGATCTTTTGAGGGGCTCAGGTGTTTTTTGGCTGTAGTTGTGGGTCTTAGGTGAATCTCTCGACAACATTTACCCTGTAGATTTGGGAGAGGTAGAGTAAGAAGACCTCTGGTTTCGCTGGGACCGTGGAGAGGACAGAGGGGCCTTGAAACTGTGTGGTTTACTCTCTTGTGGGAGGGACTTATTTTCCTGCCATACCTTTGGTTGTGACTTTCTTGGGGCTACCTATGTTAACATTCTTCCACACAGGATTATGGGGACTAGAATGATTGTCTGGCTAGAAATCCTCCTTGATTTTCTTACTTTACCTAAGCCAAAAATGCTAAAACACCCTTCATAATTTGCTCCTTTAAGAGGAATGATGCCATATTTTCTTTTGCTGCTTCTGATTTGATCACAGTTTGCCTACTTTTCCCCAAGTTGGTGTGAAATTGAGGCAGGGCAGTTTTTACTCATTGTTATGTGTTGAGAGAAAGTACCAGATGATAGAAGAGAAGTGGAATGGTGGGAGTTGGAGAAGGAATGCGGGCTGATGGCATTTGAGAGGCCGATCGAGTGTGCATGTTATGATCCTCTGACTACAAGTACACCTCTCATCCTTTACTCAGGATTTCTCAGGGATTGGAAGCCAGAGACCAGCCAATGTGCCTGTCAGTATTTGGAATGTTACTTATTACGCTGCTCTTGATTTCTGGGTCAAACAATTCTACTAACGATGTTAATCATGCTTCTCACCCTCTCTGAGTGTTTCTGGTAACATACTCTGTTCCACACTGACTCTTGTGTTCAGGTCATTAATTTGCCTTACCTAATGGGGGAGTCCTGATAGCTACGTTCAGTATGTTCTCTGTAGTTGCCAAAATACCAAGAATTTGCAAGGTTAGGTAATGCCTCAGTTTAGAAGGTAGGTCTGAGAGAGAGAGAGAGAGAGAGAGAGAGAGTGTGAGAGAGAGAGAGAGAGAGTGTGTGTGAGAGAGAGAGAGAGATTGTATCTAAGAAGGACGTAATATTTTAAACTTTGCATTGTTTAACTGGCAATCTGTTCTACTCTGCGGGGCTGCCTTTGTGTGGTGCACCCATAACCTATATACATACGTGCGCTATTTCAAAAGCAAATGCCACATCCCTGCTACTAAAATTGCTCATTAGAGCTAATTTTAAGAATTGGGTTAGAACTGCCCTATAATGTAATGCAGAATATTTCCCAATAATGCCTAGGTTAACAATGATAGTCTTGCTGTATTGTGCAAAAAAGGCTTCTGTTCAGACCCAGCTGGGTTTCAGGCTTAATTCATTGCTCTATGGTGGGATCACCACAGCTGCTGTGGGGCCTTTACAAATGCAAAAAAGCTGTCAGTGTTTGTTGCCTCAGCTGCATAAGTGATGAGGCCAAGTTGAGGAATCCATTCCAGTGTGCAGTGTGCAGGCTGTAGCCATTATTGTTTACAGAATTAGTGTGTTGGAGCTTTAAAATAGTTGGCACAACGTTCGCCCTTTAAAAGCGCAGGACTGAGGGAACAGGACCAGTTGGTGGTGGTTGTAATGTTGACCGGATCCAGTCTAGCCCTTTTCTTTAACAGTCGCTGTGCCAGACTGACCATCTTTTAGATGAAGTGGGGTGCTGAGTTCTTGGCCTTTTAGTTCTGCACCTCAAACTTAGGTTTGCATTTTTGGTTTAAAGCGAGTTTTTTAGTTCTTTGGTTTTTTTTTTTTTTTCTTTTTCTTTTTTTTAATATTTTATTGTACTTCAGGTGAAGGCTTACAGAACAAATAGTTTCTCAGGAAACAGTAGTACACATGTTGTTTTATGACATTGGTTAACAACCCCACAACATATTAACCCTCTAACTTCTCAACCTTTTTTTCTGGTGAAAATACACATAGCCAAAGATACACCGTTTCAAAAATTTCTACATACACAGTTCAGTGACATTGACCGCGCTCTTCCAATTGTGCTGTTATTCTCACTTAAGATGAAGGCTTACAGAACAAAATAGTTTCTCATTTCACAGTTACTGTAAATGTTGCCCTATGATTAGTTCTTTGTTTTTAAAAGTCTTCATCGTCTGCCTAGCTCCAAGTAGGTATAAGACTGTCAGCTGGAACTTCAGATACCTGCGCAGAACATTACAGATTTGCCTGTCTGAAGGTTTATTTTGGGAAGTGACATTGCTTTGGGAATTGCCGTCATACAGAAGAGAAGGCTACTTCCTGGCTGGATGAAAGACTCATTGGACAGGTCACCTTCCAGCCAATGAAGGAATATTCCTGAAGGGTCCTCAGAGGACGCAGTTAACAATTTAAGGCGGCCCTTTCACCAGGGACGTGGCTTGCTGCCTTGACAGCATGTCCAGTCTCTTTTGGTCTGAGCAAGCAGGAGTTTGGGACCATCCGTGATCTTTCATGGGGCAGCGTGGAATTGTCCCAGCCTCCCTTTGATCTGAACCTGATTTATTTTCCAGTCCCCTTCTGAGGGGTCTTCCTGAAAACTGTGCTTCCTGGAGGCTGGAGGTGGTTGGTGGTGGCCAGTTCATACAGTTTTAAAAGTTGAGCTTGTCAGGTCTCTCAGCCAATGGGGATGAATAATTGTGCTTCCTTCCTCTTAGCTGGAAAGGTCCCAAAGTGCTCGCCCATAATCATAAAAAAGATGGCACAAGGCTCAGGGTCTCCAATTTAAAGGTCGGTACTGATCACGTTTATCTCAAATAACTGTCACATATTCTTTTCTCAGTTCTTTATGTCTCCGCATTTCACCCTACAGAGTGTCTAGGCAGGAGCCCAGGAGGACAAATGGGTCCGATTAATCCCATGTGGTGTTTGTGCTGATAGAGCAGAGTTTAGGGATCCTTCTATGTCCCCTGTTGGAGGCGGGGGCAGGGAGGGGGACTTACTGACCATGCTTCTCTCCTCCCCGCTTTTGAAGAGGTCTCTTTACGTGGGGAGAGGATGGTCTCTGATGAGTGTATTTTAACTCTGTTTCAGTGAACTTGAAAAGCAACAAAGAACAAATACAAATTTCAGCCTAGGTTTGTACTTGCTTCTTGATATCCCTGCTACATGCACGCTCACCGTGGAACAGAAGCAATGAAAAGGAAAATAGCAGACGGTGAAGGACAGTGAACTCCACATCCTCTTCCCCTGGGGAAGGACTAATTTGCAGGGCCTGTAATGAAACAGCAGTTTTCCTGGTCATTGTTCTCTGCCTAGCAGCACTGGATTGCACTTCAACCTGTTTCTCCTGGCTAGGGTGTTTGTTTTACATTTGGGGCCTTAAGAAGCTTTTATTAACACCCGCTCTGCATTTTGGAATCACAGTGAGGCAAAACATTTTGTTTTAGTTTGTTAAAAAGCACTACACTCTCAATTTTGTTGGGGGTTGGGGTTTGAGAACAGGTTTGTGAATACATGGTGTGTGTGTGTTCACGTGAATGTCATCTCCCTGCCCCAGGAGCCCCCCTCAGTGGTCTGTGAGTGCCCAGCAAGCTTAGCTCGGCATCTTTAAGGCCTCGGTGTTCTCCACTGTCAAATGGAAGGAAAATGCTTCCCTGCGTGAAGACCAGGTGTTCACATAGGTATCGCTGTGCTCCCTGCATCGTTGGCATTCCCTACCTGTGCCGGTAGCATCACTTTTCTCAAAGCTTCTCTGATAGAGGGCTCGGATGACTACTGACACATTACAGCTGGCCGAATGGCAAACTGCTGGTTAAGTTGTCCTCTTTGGTGGTGAGGAGAGACGGTGAGCTCAGCACTCTGAACCTGAAAACCCGGGTCCACAGAGAGCTTCTGTGGATGGTCACCCTTTCTTCAGTCCTGACCTCAACCTCTCCCATCCACCAAAAAAAATACAGTGACTGGCCAGTATCCCATGCGTAACGAGAGTGCCTTTCCTTTTCCCATAAAAACCCAAAAACCCGAACCCATTGCCATCATAGGCAATTCCAACTCATCGTGACTCTATAGGAAGAGTAGAACTGCCCCATCGGGTTTCCAAGGAGTGCCTGGTGGATTCGAACGGCTGACCTTTTGGTTAGCAGCCATGCTTTTAGCCACTGTACCAAGGTTTCCCGTTTTCCCATAGAGGTGGCTAGAACATCTGCTTGAGGGAAAGCGAAAGGCACAGGGTGCCAGCAACTGGAAAAGGAACGCTGGAGTCCTAGCCAGCTGGCTGTACACAGCACTAGTGCTGACCCAGTGCTGACGAGGGAACCCATACTCCCTGGAAGGGTGGCAGTCATACTGTATAGTCCAAGTAGAAAGTTGATTTTAGTCAGGTTTCAAATTAGAGGAGAGTGTAGACAGGTTGAGAATATCTGGGATTGGAACACGCTGGTCATGGTGGATGTTGTTGGATTGTTGAACCGTTTGGAAAGTCTGGTGTGACGTGGAATGAGATTTCATTCTGGTGGCCCCAGGCCATGCCTCAGACAGCGCTTGGGTACTGTGATTCCAGAGAGATGTATTTTACCTACAGTCCTGAGGACGTAGTGTTACTTGTGGTCCTGGGAGTGAGCTCCATTCAACTGAGGGTTTGCTAGAGGAAAGTTTGTTTCATGAAATGTAAATTGTCACAGTCTCCCAGAATGCTACTGGATCAGAACTTCTAAATTCTAATCCCAGGATTTGTAAAGGAGATTAGACATTTATACTCTCTGGCCACCGTGGAAATAAATGAAGTATGAGGACAACCCTGTCACCCACCCCACCAAGGGGTATGGATGATGGAGGATAATGGGACACTACCACTTACTAGCAATCATGATAAGAGATGGCCGCCTCCACTTTTTCCTTCTCTGGAAAGACCAAAACTCTCTCTCTATGGATTTTAAACAAGACCTTCAAATTCTCTCAGACTGCACTGTTGACTTGCATCAGCTTTTTGTGAGGGTCAAGCTGAGCTCCGAACACAACTGCAAAGCTCATTTTTGAGCTTTTACTGTTGTTGACAATGATTATCTTGCTGCTGCGGATAGAAAATAAAAAGTTCATTTGCCAAAATCATTGTCATTTCCCTCCTAGGAGTGCCGCTTAACTCCAGGACTTCATTTAGTCAGCCCAAAATGGTTGCTACCTCCCTGTTAAGCTTCTTTCCATTATCCAATTGTGGCAGAGTGACTGTCGGGGAGGCCTGGGGAGATGGGGTAAAATAAAGGAACAGCTACGAAGTGGTTCTGCAGAATGTCTACTTATATCTGAAAGCCGGTATGGGAAGGATGGTGGCTTTAGAAAGAGGGTAAAATGGAGGGGAATAGCAATCACTGAAGCATGACAAGCCTCCAAAGGCTCCTGGGACTTAAAAACACAAAAAGGGAGCTTTCTGCAGGTCTTTCACATGCACATGTCTCCCTTGCCTCCATCCATCCTCCCCTGCTGTTTTGTAAATCTCCCAGTTGGAACTTTTTAACATGGGAGAGTTTCTTCCTGTGCTTCAGTTGGCCGACCCGCTTACATGCAGCTGCAAAGAATTGGCTTTTCCTTTTCCCAGTACCTCTCATTTAAAAGCATTAGTGGGACTACAAAACAAAATATAAACTGGAGGGTTTTTCAGAAGTCGAAGCCAAGTTTAATTAAAGTCAAGGAAGTTGGGGGCTGTAACTCTTTTGTTAAACCCCTTAAAGTCAGGCGTGTGCCCGTGGCAGGCAAGGTGGAGATGCCAGCGGGAACCAGTTAGGACGTTTAAGGTTCTGCTGGTCTGGATCGCGCTTGGGGAATCTCCTAGAGTATGTCAAAAAGAAGTGCTCAGCCGTCATCTCGTGGTGGCCTCAGAATGTGGTTTGTTCCCTTCTTGTTGGAGGTGGAAAGCCCTAAACAGCTTTCTGTCCACCCCCCACCCCCGTAGAAACCTTTCTAATCTGAATGCCTGACTCAGCCAAGCCACTCAAGTTCTCATCTGGTAACTGCTTTCTAACACTGACTTTTTAATCTTTTAGTATCCTTTGCATGTACCCCTCCTCAGCGTGGTGACTGATAGACCGGTTTCTTAAAATTAGTTAACCTCTTGATCTAGGAGCCGTACAGATGTTCATAAACAACTACGTTTACTCGGTAGATAAACACAGGCTCTGTCATTCAGGCAGTATTTATGTATATCTGAAGTGCTTCCTTGGCTGTGTAGACCACACAGCCCAATCAATGTCTAGAAGTGAATTAGTAGTCTAGTCAGACCCTGGATTGTCAACAGGAAGGAAACTCAGAATTTACCTCACAGATTTGAAGATAGGCGGATTTAATAATGGGTGATGTGGCCTTAGGTTGTGTTTTGCCAGAAGATTAGTTAGCTTCACCCTAGCCTTTTTATGTCTTTCCGTAGTAGTTTTATAGAAAAAAAGTTATTTTTTTAAACACATAAGGAATATGGACACCACGAAACACACACACACACACACACACACACACACACACACACACACACACACACACACACACACACACACACACACACACACACACACACACACACACACACACACACACACACACACACACACACACACACACACACACACACACACACACACACACACACACACACACACCCCAGCACTTCTTTTCTTCCAATTGAGGAAATTATTTGCTCAGATTTGTTCTTGTTCTTGGATCATTGTATATTTGATTTGTTACGTAGATTTTATATGTGTAGAAATTGGTAACTTTAAGAATCTTAATGGTTGCAGATTCTGACAGGCCAATCCATAGTGGAACTTGAAACTACATTTTGACTCCAGGCTTTCCAGTGACCTTGTTCTAGAGGCAGTTTAGTTTTAGATTTTTGCTGCTTAGAAAAAGCTGGAGTACCATGGATAAGTTACTTTGCCTTTCTGCTGTGGGGTTTTCCTTAGTTGTGAAGTAGTATGTGGTTGGAACCTAGAATTCCCCTTCAGAAGGTGGATTTTTGTCTTCCTAGACCTTTGTAGCCTGGTTTCTCTTTCATTTTATTCAATTTTCATTCCACCAGTATTTTTTAATTATCTGTTTTGTGCTGTTTGCCCAGTTATATTTTTTTCTCTTGAGGAAAGGGAAAGGACATGGGGGATTGATGAGCTTCCGCATCCTGGATTGAGATGAAGTTTGAGATGAGGTTCAGGCCCCTGTTTCTCCCACTAATCACATGGGGATCTTGTTAAAATTTAGGTCTCTGGTGGGGCGCTGGGGTCTACATCTAACAAGCTCCCAGGGGGTGCTGACGCTTCTGCACCAACGCTTTGAGTAGCCAGAGCTTAGGTGTAACTTAGGTGTAACCACAGGAGTGGGTGTCAGTACAGCGATTTTCTCTCTTCTGATGTCTCTGTCCCCACCAGACCACCTCTGTATCCATTGGGAGTTCCCAGTAAGGTCTCTGCTGCCAAATAAAGTTGGACAACCATGTCACTTTAGGGGACCCAGCTTTCTGAATCAGTAGGGACTGAAGAGCATGTTAGTCATTGTCTCACGTGTTCAGAAATGTTTGAAAACAGTGATGGGATTGCAAGGCTCCTAAGCATTGCTTGAAAAAGCCCCTTTTGGCCCAGTGCCCCGCATGCTCTCCTTTCTGAGGGCCATGCTTCAGTTTTTACTCTGGAAGGAAGCCTGGAGCTGTTTCCTTACAGTTAGCTAGCTATAATGCATTGTCTGTATGGTGTTATCATGCTTTTTCCAAAATTCTGTCATGTCTCATTTGGTGAACATAGAGCAGCTTCAGGAATTTCTGCGTGGAGCCTGTTGCTTTTGCTGGTTTCCGAACAGAACTTGCTTGAAAGTGTATGTCTTTTAAAAAAAAAAGTTCTCTATTGAGTAATACCTACCACTGGTTGAATGCACACCTAGCTAAATGGGTGACATACAGTGTTTTACTTCACAACCCTGTGAAGTAGCCATTTTCCACAAATTACCAGTGAGGGAACAAAGCTGCGGGTGGAGCCAGGCTCAGACGCCTGGGTCACGTTTCATTTGAAAGCCTGTGCTTGTCATCAGCCATCTAGGCGAGGCAGGTTATAATCTGCAGCCAGATCCCCTGGGTTGGAATTTTAACTCTTGTCACTTAATCTTTTAATTTACTTAATCCGTCTCTCCGTTTCCTTATCTGTAAAATAGTGGTTATAAATAAATAGTATCTGTCTCACAGAATTTTTGTCTGTCACCCTTGTTGCTGTACATTTAATTTCTGTTAGTACTGTTTCATTTATTATTATTGCCACACTGTCATTGAATTTATCCATCTAGCACCCCTGTACCCACCTCAAGTGTTAAAAGTGGTGATCTCAATGATCTTCTCTGGAGTTAAAAGCTTTGATTCTAGGTTAAGGGCTTATATTTATATGTTATCAACACACAAAGTAAAGCCTAATAAGTAGCTGTTTACAGAGAAGTGATTCGACTGATCTAGAATATGGTGTTTAGTAGATCTTGGTGCCGAAGCGTCTCCTTTTTTTTTTTTACTTGATCGTTTTCCTTCTGCAGCAGGGGCATTTCTTCTGCCTTGAGACGGGAATCCAGACATTGCAGCTTTGTCACGTGAGAATGTTATGTGTCCTGGTCTCCCTCAAACTGGTGTTCACTGTGGTCTTGGGACTATTTTTTAAATATTTTATTTGCTAACAGTATTGAATACAAAGAGTGGGTTCTCTGTAAACCTGCTGAATTGAATGGCCAACTAATTAAGCATAGAAATGTGCTTCTTCCTTGAGAAGCCATATTTTTAAACATGGAGACGTGATCTTCAAATAATCATTCTGTTCTTAAAAAAAATTGTTTTTCTAAGGGCAGTTTTCTTGAAGCATGTTGAAATAGTGATTTTAAAAAATAGTGTAAATTACTAGGGCCCTGGATTGTGTCCCTAAAAGATCAGTGACGTTCTTGGGGTAGAAAATACACCGTTTCATTTTTTTCTTTTCTGTATCTCTTTGAAAATCTTTTCTGTCTATATCATTTCCCAACTTTCAAAAATTATATCACTGGGCACTAAGAAATATGTATTTCTTTATAATGTTAAGAGAGTTTTTGGGCATGTCCCTAATGTTTTTGTGTTTCCTTAGAGGTATATGAAGAAAATGGTCTGTTTTTATATGCTAATTAGAGAGAATTATGTAAATTCTAGTGTGTGTGTGTGTGTGTGTGTGTGTGTGTGTGTGTGTGAGACAGAGAGAGATTCTGTTTTATTTTACAGAAAAGCTAAATGTTTCGATGTAATATCTGTAGTTTGTTTTGAAGGAACATGTCCTATTTGTAAAACAAATGTAAGGGAAAAGGGCAATTCAGCAGCATGCCTTGGGCTCCCAGATCTACTCTTTATTTCCTTCATTCAGATAATTTAACACAGCCTAGTAACTGATGTTTTTAGAGTGATTTATTATACAGCAGCACATGGGGTAAGGGGGTGATTTTAGAACTTCGAATATCTATGTATAAAGGGGATGATTTAGAAGGCCAGAGCACGCTTTTCTGTTAGCTCACTGATAATTCTGGATTTTTCTGTCAGGTGATCCTTGCCACCTTTGATGTTTGATTGGGTCTAGGAAGGCAGTTTTAGAGGTTTTCATTCTCTCTTCCCTGCCCTCTCCTGCCCTTCATTCCCTGATCCTGTCAGTTGGACCCTTAAAAAGCCTTTGACAATCTGATGGTCTAAAGCTCCACCTGCAGTTAGAAGCTGGTGATCCTTCTGGAAAGTTCTTTGCGGGGAAGCTGGTAAAAAAACCTCCGGTCTTAGGCCTTTACTTTAGCTTTGCTTTCTCTGGCGAGGCCATTAAACTGTAGGAGCCCTTGAGGTTTCTCATTTTGTGTCCAGGCCTACTGGACGGTAGTGGTAGCGTTAAAAACCTGTTTGCTGGGTTACATCGGCCTCCCTGATTAGCGGTCACAACCTTATTGGCAGAGGAGTGGCAGCAGGTGTATGGGCAGCAGGAATAGCTGCTTGATCTCCCAGGAGTGTCTTCTGGCTCAGGGTCCGAGATTGGAGAAGCATAGCTTGGGAGTAGAGGCAGGGGCCTAAGAACAAGCTGGAAAACTGTGTCCTGATCTAGCAAGAGGTTATATAGATAGGGTTTTGGGTCTTTGGGTGTGTGTGTGTGTGTGTGTGTGTGTGTGAGAGAGAGAGAGAGAGAGAGAGAGAGATAAGGAGGCCGTGTGCACAGCTGTATGTTCAGAGTTGGAAAATTTCCTACATATACAGCTTCTTTATTAGATACTGATACCAGTTAATTCAAAATCACTTGTAATTGGGAGCAGCTGCTGTTTCCCAGCGGACTAGGTGTTGGAGTCAGATGCTTTGAATTAGCTGGACTTGGATTATTCATATTTTAATTAAAGTCCATTTTATCTCCCCCCAGTCTCTTGCCTCTCCAGTGACCGGGGTTTTACAGTAATACATTTGAAATTACACAAGCATCCCAGTAGAAAGGCATAATGTAAGTTCAAGGACTTGCAGTTCATTATGGTCTTGGATTATTAAATAGTGAACTTAACTGTGCTGTAATTCCCTTTTGTCGCCCTCTGAACCTTGCTTCTGTAGTGGGAGAAAATTTCATTCCATTTAGAAAAGTTGAGACTTTGTCCGCTTCTTTCTTTTGGGACATAGGCGTATTAGCCTAATTGCTTGTGTCCCTGCTTCAGGGAAGGTGCTGCATGGAATGGGACAGGCAATTTTCTGGTACTTTTTTTCTAATGGGGTTTGCACATTAAGCTGTGAATAGTGGGGCTTTGGGGGCAGTGGGGATATTTTCTTAAAAGAAAAAAAAAAGTTAGCAAGTGCTTTGGTGTGACTGCTGTCTAGTGCTTCCGTATAGAAGTGGAATGTTCACAGAGCAGCTGTAGGAAAAAAAATGACTGGCTGAATTTTTCCAAAAAAAGTTAAGAGGGAAAATGGCTTTGCGTTTTTCTCCCCAGGATGCTAATGAGGAAAAGAGGCAGTGCTGGAGGAAAGGAGATAAATGGGCATTTCCTCCCTTCCTACTTAAGCTACCTGACTTGACTAAAGTTTGACCTGATGAATGTCCTCGTTAATTTTGTGTTCATTCCTTGTCAGCCCTTGAGTGTCCAGTACAGTTTTAGCTGAGTTGCAGAAAAACCAGGGCACTCCAGCTCCGTCAGATTTGGCATGCCTGTTGTAATGCTTCAAGCATTCTCCATGGTTTGGGAAGTTTAAAAGGGCCCAGGAGACATGCTCTTTGCCCACGAAGGAGTTTAAAATGTCCCTGAAGAGACAAAGCATATACCTGTCAATGCATTTAGGGAATTAGAGCAATCATTGTCAGTCTGGCCCATATGATTTGGCACTGTTGAATGCTGAGCACTGGGAGAGCGGAAGGAGTTCTAGGACTGGTGGCTGTTGGTGGGTAGAAGTTTCCTTCTGGAACAATTAAATAGGCTGTCCAGGCCAGTCGCCCATTTTCACAGGTGGGCAAGCATCCTCTTAAGAGGCTGTCTAAGAATATACAACTAGTTGGCAATGGCGTGGCTAGAGAACCCAAGTCTTGTCTGTTTAGCACTTTCTGCTAGGCCCGCTCTGCGTTAGCTCTGAGACAACCCACCTCCTTCATCTGGACTCTCGGCTGAGTTATGGGAATAACTCAGATCTCTTGAGGGCTGGAACAGAGGCTGGCCTTGGAGGATAAACATGCTGTGGTGTTGCTTTTTGGGGGCAGATGTTCTGTGATGCATCCTTGCCACCTGGAATTGTAAGTGAATATTCAACAGAAAGTTGCTGGAGTACCATATTTTTATGCAAGTAACGTGTGTTATACATTTTTACCAACCGTACCACCCCCTCACGCAGTATATCCTAGGCGCATTATGCAAGTTACATGTGTGAGTGCGTTATTTGCTAAAATAATGGTAGTTAGTGTTTGTGTATCTGTGGCCTGCATGGTGGCAGAAGGTTTTGGAGTGTTGTGTGGACCCCCAAGCTTGTGGCAGGTGAACTCTGACCTAGAAGACCCAGACCTAACTCTGGGTAGCTGCGGTCTCCACGCTGTTGCTGGAGCTGTCTTGACAATGGAGAGGGCAGGTGAGGCCTGGATCCATTTCCAGGAGGGGATTGCATTCACGCTGATGCTGATTCTGACCACTCAGTCAGCGGTGGTGGGAAGTGCTCACCATGGCCCTTGCTTGTAAGCTTAGTGCACACCTATTTCCTTAAAGAGATAACCTGTTGCCGTCGAGTCGATTCTGACTCATAGCTACCGTGGTTCCTTCAGATTTTGAAGCCTTCATGAATGAGTTATTGGAACAAGTGTGCTTTGTTGAATTCTTTTCATGACAGTAGCTGTTAAATAGCAGAATTAAATGCCAGAGAGTATAAACTGTGTATGTTCTCATACACCTTGCAAAGGACAATTTATTCTTTTCTTTTTACTGATGAATTAGACCGAGCTATTGAAACAACTGACCTGAAGGAACCTGTGATGTAGGGAGAGGTGGAGTTGAAGCCCAGTTTTCTCCATTGGCTGATTTTAATAAAGAGACGATTCTTCTGGGTCCCAAGGTCTCTCTCATGGGTGAAGTTCCTCAGGGTGGTTGGCCAGTCTTTTTCAGGATACACTAATAAAAAGAGGAACTAGGAGTTAAGCTATAATTGCTAATCAATGGCTAATAGTCACCATTTTGCAATTTAAGGTAACTGTTGACAGTTATACCTTAATGAGGGAAAATGTGATATTACTAATTGAATAATTATTTTTACATCCATTCAAAAGTGTTGTAAGAAGAAAAAGCATGAGAAAATTCTGTACTTCATCATGACTTAACAATAGCTAAACAAGTCTGAAACAAAGCACGGATTCTGTCTAGTTAGAAATGATTGGAGAAATTTCAGGAGAAAATCAGCAAAAACAAAATTGGTTGACAGAGAGAAAGCAGAACCAACTCCTTGTCTTGGAGACAGTGACTGCTGGAGCATGTTATAAAAAGTACAAGGGGAAAATTACCTCTAATAAGAAATGTAAACTTGGTAAGACCAATGTAGCTGACAAAAAGGAAGGGATACTTCCGGGAGAGGAGGGTCTGGAGCACAGCCCCCCGAGTCTGCCAAGCCTGCTGCATGACTTGATTGTCAGACGAGTGGATTGGGCAGAGGTTTATCCAGTTTGTATAAACCCAACTGCACAGCCTCAGACTGGTTGCTGCTGGCTGTTGGGGCTTCACCTAGCCCCTGCCCTTGAATGTCCCAGGAGGCTCCTGAATGCCTGGGATTTTCAATTGATGGACAGACCTAAGCCCCTGTGAGAGAGGGTGAGGGGTTGGGAAGGGAGATTATGAATATGTTTCTTAACTCAAGGAGCAGGAAACCTAGATCTTCACAGAGTGTGTTGAAGGAATTCTAGATAGAGACTAAACAAGAATTCTGATATTGAGAAAAAGAGACCTTGGATTCTCAAAACTAGATGGGTGGGGAAGAATGACCCTAGGGCCACCCCATAATATTATGCATTTAAAAAATAGGGGTGGGGGGAGGCAACGACCCGGTCTGCCTTTTCACAGAGTGCCTACCTGCAAAGGCTATAGTATATAGTAGGCCGCCGAGATAGTGAAAGAGGACAAGGAGGGGAAGCTGTCGGGTTGTCTGCCTTAGAAAGGAAAACATCGTTTACATTTTGAAAAAGTATTTAGGGAGCAAATGTTTTTATTTTATTTTATTAAAAAATTTTTTTATTTTACTTTAGATGAAGGTTTACAGAACAAATAGTTTCTCATTAAACAGTTAGTACACATATTGTTTTATGACAATGGTTAACAACCCCACAACGTGTCAGCACTCTCCCTTTTTGACCTTGGAGGACCTTTTTTTGGTGAAAATATACATAGCCAAAGTTACACCATTTCAGAAGTTTCTACATGTACAGTTTATTGACATCGATTACGTTCTTCCAGTTGTGCTGCTGTTCTCACTGTCCTTTTCCAAACTATTCCATCACCACTGTCTTCAACTCACTGCCCCCTAGGCTTCCCGTCGTGTTTTTATTTCATTGTGTTGTTGCTGTTGAATATACGCAGCAAAACATACACCCAATCCGGCCGTTTCTACATGTACAATTCAGGGACATTGATTACATTCAAGTTGTACAACCATTCTCACCCTCCTTTTCTGAATTGTTCCTCCCTCATTAACATAAACTCACTACCCCCTAAGGTTCCTATCTAATCTTTTGAGTTGCTGCTGTTATTTTGATTCCATATAGGTAGGGAGCAAATGTTTTGCAGTAGTCTTCCCCCCCCCCCAAAAAAAAAACAAAAACAAAAAACACAATTTATATAATTCATATAACAGTTCATATATGTATATACAGAGACCTGGTGGCACAGTGGTTAAGAGCTGTGGCTGCCAACCAGAAGGCTGGCAATTCAAACCCACCAGATGCTCCTTGGAAACCCTGTGGGGCAGGCAGTTCTGCTCTGTCCTATAGGGTCACTGTGAGTCAGAATTGACTCTACGGCAATGGGTCTGGTTTGGTTTTATACATACATATATACAGTGATGATGGACAATAGGCTCCTTCCTTTTTTGTTTTTGCTACTAAAGACAACGTAGCTATGACCCTTTATCATTATCTCTCCCAAATCACCTGTATAGGAAGTTCTCTAATGCATAGACCTAGGATTTAAATGGCTGGGTCATAGGGTTGTGTGTATTTTCAACATTAATAAATGCTAAGCTCTTTTCTGAACTGGTGGGAGGGAGCTCTTTACTTCTACCAGTAATGTATGTGTTCCAGGTAATACAAATCCTTGCCAGAGTTTGAGATCATCTGTTTTTCAAAATTTTGTTGAGCTTGAGTATAATATGTGTGTGGGGATTTATACGATGAGCTTCATGGTGCAGTTTGCCTTCTGTTCTCAGTGATGTTCGTGGCGCTGGGGTCATGAATGTACCCACGTATATTTACTCTTTATCTTCCTTCTTGCTAATTATAAAAGCCTTTACTTCCATGAATGCTCACTTGATTAACACACCACTTGCATTAAAATTCCACTCTGTGCTTTGTTTAGCTTTTCCAGCACAACTTTCTTGTACTTAATTTATACCATTATTCGTTTGTGCTTGTCTTGATTGGTCAGTGTTGATAAGGCACTGCCGTCTACTCTCCCTGCTGTTGCCATAGTTAGGTTTCCTTAACAAAAGTTACTTTCTTGCTCAAAAATCTTCGGTAGCTCTCCATCGCTTATGGTATAAAATCTAAACTCTTATGCAATACCTAAGACTGTTCACTAATTCAGTCTTCTTCTATCTCATCTTCTGTGTCCTACATGCTCATTCATTTCTCTCTGTGTCTTTCCTGTCAAGGACATGGTCCTGTAAGACTGATTATATTGCGTGAAGGCACAGTCTTGCGTTCACACAGCAAATACCTGTGTGGTTCATCTTTGCGTCTGTACTTACTGGCACTTAGCAGGCAGTTGGAAAGTGTTAGTGGTTATTCTAGTTCTGGGTTCCAAGTTACACTGAGGCTCTTCTGCATGAATTTGATTAAATCCCCTCCTCTCCAACTTAACGTATCTAGAGGAGTTGAAAGAACAGTCTGATGAACTCTTGGACGCTCAACCCTTAGACTTGACAATCAACATCATGTTGGTGGACACACATTAGCCTGTTACCTGTGGCCTACTCTCTTCCCTCACATCTGTGACTTTGGAAATTTTGAAATAGTTCTCTTAGTTATCCATTAAAAAAGGAGAAATAAACATGCTGTTGCTTCTGGTGCAGCACTTTGCTAGTAATAAAAAATAACTTCAGTGACTTTGGTTTTTTTCTGCCAAAGTAAATGTTGGCTCTCTTACAGCTCCAGTAAAGTAGCTTTCCTAAATTTGTTCGTGTTAAACTAAAGCAGGGCCAAGTTGAGAAATTCGCTTCTCGGTTTTTTTCCCTTCCAATTCAGAAAGAAAGTCCTTTGGTTTTGGATGATCTTGTTCTTACAATCCTGGTTCTTTCCTCCTCCTGTGTTAAGAAAGATCATACAGATTTGGCTATGATGGCCGTGGAAGGAACAAAGACCCAGATGTTACATTATCGATGGGAGGGTTGTTGGCAGGAATTCTAAAACTTCTGAACCCATATTGAAGGTAGTTAATTCAGTACCTTGTATTCTGAACCCTAAAATGTTATGTAAAGGTAGAGCCTTCATCCTTTGGTTTTAGACCTGTGGTTTTGCTGTTTTGCAACATGTGTGTACCTGTAGCTCAGAAATTCAAGCAGATACTAAGTAATGCTGTTAGGCAAGGGAAAGCTCAGAGCGTTTATCCATTAGCTGGTATTTGAAAGGCTGACTTGGGGGGTGTTTGAGAGTTTAAGGGTGTCAGTGTTTGTGGATAAGTGTGGGGGCGTGAATGGAGTAAGGCAATTGGGAGATGTTTGCTCCGGCTTCTACTCCCTCTGCACGCAGTTCTTTGGATTTGCCCCATGCTGCCTTTCAGTTTTCACTGCAGTTTGCTTGACTTGATGCCATTAAGACATAACTTTGTCCAAACAAAATAAGTGAACACATCATGTATACAGCATTCAGATTGGAAGCACAATTCAGGATCAAATTCGGAAGTGTTCCGAGCAAAATAGGAAGCTCCCCTCTCATCTCCCGTGAACTCCACCCGTGAACTCCACCCCCTTCCTCAAAAAAGTTGAACCTCAGTCAGTGGTTTGTGCGTCCTTCCAGTCTACGTGCATGTTTATGTAGGCATATGCATAGGTTTTTCTTTTTGGGGGGCTTGTTGGCTCGCTTATATAAATGAAATGGGATCATGTTCTATGATTTCGCTCTTTCTTACTTGGAGATCTTTCCATGCCAGTACGAATAGATCATACCTTTTACTCTAATGGTGAGTAGCATCTGATAGTACTAAAAAAACGAAACCACACCCATGATTCTGACTCATAGTGACCCTGTAGGACAGAGTAGAATGGCCCCATAGGGTTTCTAAGGCTGTAATCTTTATGGAAGCTGACGGCCACATCTTTGTCCTCTGGAGCAGCTAGCTGGTGGATTCGAACCACCATCCTTTTGCTTAGCAGCTGAGTGTTTAACCACTGTGTCACCAGGGCTCCTTAGATAGTACTTAGTAAACTGTCATTTATTTAACTGCTTCCTCATTGATGGTTCTGTTCCTAAATATTTAGGTTGTTTCTACTGTTTAATTTAAATAATGCTGTGGTAAACATATTTCTTTATGTACATCTGTCACACGTGCCAATATTAGCATAGGGCTGAATGGAGGTCCAAGGTCCAAGAATATGTGCTTAATTTCCATAGTTCGAAGAGATTTTTCTTCCTAAAAGGTTTAACTAATTTACATCCCCACTAACAGGGTATGAGAGTTTTTCTCTCTCTCCCTTCTTGCCCGCAGTTGGTATTATACATCTTCTTTAGTTTTTTGTCACTGAATAAAGTATGCAACATCATTGTTTTAATTTGTATTTCTTTCTCTGTATGGAGCATTTTTTCATTGATCTGTCAGCCAGTATTTCTTTATAACCTTTGCCCACTTTTATATTGGTTTGTTTGTCTTTTTCTTACTGCTTTCTGTTAGACCTTTTTATGTTTTGGACATTTATTAAACATATTACAAATATTTGCTTCAAGTCTATACTTTTTCCTTTTACTGTGTTTATAGTTCCTATTCTCATATAGAAGTTTTAAATTTTTCTGTCATCCATTCTGTTAACATTTTCCTTTATGGTTTCTGGGTTTTATGCCTTAGGAATATTTTTCTATCCTAAGAATGTGAAAATGTTCTCTGAGAAATTCCCTTTCCTTATTACTTCCCATGTAGTTATCATACCACCGTACAACTTCTTACTCCTCTTACTTCGTTCTGTTCCTCTTATTCTGTCCACTGTCACCTCAGCTATGAAAAAGGGTAAAGCCTCAGCTCCCTGAAAGCCTCCAGTAATGACTACTGATGGCCACGTTTTATGGATACCTTAGAGTTTATCCTTGTCTAAGTACCAAACAGCTGAAGGTTTATTTTTTAATGTCTTGATCCTCAGTTATTGTTGTGCTCCTCATCACCGTATATTCAGAGATGTGTCAGTTACTTTCAGGGTACAGGAAGAAACAGCTCTGACCCAACAGCCCCAGAGCTTCTGGATTCTAGATACCAAGTAACACCCCCACCCCCACACCCCCACAAACCCATTGCCATTGAGTCAATTCTGACTCATAGCGACCCGGTAGGACAGAGTAGAACTGCCCCAAAGGGTTTCCAAGGAGCAGCTGGTGACTTGAACTACTGACCTTTTGGTTAGCAGCCGAGCTCTTAACCACTGTGCCACCAGGGCTCCAAATACATAATGCATAATAATCTAGGTAAATTCTGAGTTGTAAGAGGTAACACCTACTGTACCATTTTAAAAGTATATGTTGTGTGTGTGTTTATATATATGTGAAAGGTAGAAAACAGATAAAACTAGGCATCTATCCTTAAAATAGGTTTAGATGGGGTCGGGTTTGCATAGTAGCGTCCCATTGACTGACTGAGTGCCTCACCTAGATTTTAGTCACGACAGCTTGCTTTGATCTGTTGTTCATAGTGCACAGGAGATTTCTTTTAAAGGATATAGCTGCTTCAAAAACATTTCAGAACAAAGGCTTTAGACTTGTGTTTTTTCATGAACTCAAGTTTTTTGATAAGATTTGCCACTTAACGATTGCTACTGTCAGTGTATCTTGTGGTATATTTTCATCACGCGATTAATCATCATTTGGGAAACCTGTTCCTTGGGCTGTTACTGAGTAAAGTTAAAAAGTACTTGGATAAAGGACTAGGGCTCTGTAATGAGCAGTGATTTCATGCAGGGGCTTTGGGATTGCTTTTGATTCCTCAGAGATCTTTTTGGCTTATTTTCTAGTTCTCTAACATATTCCGTAATAAATGAGGTTATAGGATAACTGAATTCTAGAAAAGGTAAATGTCTCGTGTTTCTAGTCTTTTGCCTACTCTGCTGAGTGAGTGCCTTGCTTCACATGCTAAATCATTCCACCTTGCATACAGAAAGGTGATTTCTAGCAATGCATTCCTTTCAACAAAATTCATATTGCAGTAAAACAATTTGGATAGCCTTGGAATCTCCTCTAAAGTAGATTTTCGCTGTCATAAAACAAGCATGATGTATCAGACTTCTATATTAAAACCGATTTGAAAGAACAGGAGTTTGATTCCAGTTGACTCAGCAACCTGCAAAGTTCTGAAGTTTAACCGTGTGCATCAGGGTTAATCTTTATAGTTTGATTATACAATAACGTTTGGAGTTTCTCCTTTTAGTACAGTGTTTCTATGGAAATGATTCTGTTTCTATAGCAGAGGCCACTAGAACCCCACACTTGGGGACATTAACTTCCCCTTGTTTCTCTGTATCTACCTTGTTTTTCTTTGTCCCCTCTCTCCAGACAACAGTGACAGTAATCGGTTTTGTACTTCCATTTGCCTGCCAGTGGCCTCCCGTTGTACTTCAGCATTATGCTAGGCCCTGTTGGCATCTGTCACCACACCCCTGCCCCTCCAAAAAAAAAAAACCCCAACAAAAAACCGGAAGAAAACCCACACCCCAAACCCTGGGCCTTTCTTCTTGTTCTCTGCTCCAGTCACATGGCCTTCCTCTGTCCCAAAGCTCCTTAACCTCTTGTAATCTGGTGAAGTCTGTTGACTGTGTCGTTAGAATGTTTCCCAATGGTTGAAATTAAAACACACAGGATTACAAAGGGAGCCAATTACATTGCAATATAGCCATCAAAATATTAAAAGAAAATTTGTGCTATGATACAATATGTGCTTCCCTATCCTTTATTAAATAACAGGCTCTAATGGTGGGTCTAATTCCTGTAATTTCAAAGCAGTGATCTGAGCAAACAGTATTTCAGGATACCTGCAACCACTTTAATGGGCTACAAAAAGATTTGTGATGTTTTTTTTTTAAATTGATGTCAAACACACAGATGCTGCTATGGCTGGTTTGTTGCCTGAACTTACAGTTTAAGGAAGTGCTAAATTTCAGTTAGAGATGAGTGAAAATAAGCATGTCATTGTTTTCCTGTCCAAGATCCTGGATTTGATTGAGAACCTCCATGCATCTCCTCCTTGAGCTGACCAGACTCCTTCCCTTCCTCCTGTTGGAATGGTTCCTTTGCCTAGAATGCTTTTCATCCCACTATTCAGGCGAACCCTTACCCAGGCTTCAGCTGAAATGCCATTTCCTGGTTAGGACCTGTGAGACATGCCCGGAGCAGCACGGTCTACTCATTTGCAGTACTTTGAATCATGGAAATTAATTAAATTATTTGTATAACACCTGTTTCCCCAGTAGACTGCGTGAGCTTCAGGGGAGCAGGGTCACTGTCTGTCTGGTTTGCTGCCTAGCACAGTACATAGGCATGTGTTCAGTACGTTTATCTTGGATGATATTGATAGCACCCTAGGCAGAAGGAGCCATGTGGCTGAGGAAGGCCCAGGAGGTGTGAAACCAGTAACAGGCTCCCTTCAGTGAGGTGGCACCTGAGCTGGGCCTGTAAGATGAGATCAGTCTCCTTCTGCTGAAGGCTGAGTCCAGACGGAGGGACTAAGGTGAGCAAGAAGAATAGGAGATGTGATTCCTGCATGGGGTATCAGAATTCTGTGCACAGTGTGGTGAGCTGCTTTGGGGTGCCGTGGGGGAGGTCTGAAAAGAAAAAATCTATTCTTTTACATTATAAAGCTGATCTTTCTGCTCTTACATATGTTAAAAATATGCTTGGGAAAAGAAACTTGTGTTGTATTAGTTGGGGAAAAATATATAAATGAATAAGCCACCTGTCTTATTGGAAAGGGGGAGGAAGAAGATTACTAAATTTTCTAACAGTCATATTAACAGATGTCCACTGAGGTGTGAGGAGCCATGGTGGCACAGTGGTTAAAGCGCTCAGCGGCGAAGTGAAAGATGTGCTTCAAACCCACCAGCTGCTCTATGGGAAAAAGGTGTGGCAATTTGCTTACAGCCTTGGAAACCCTCTGGGGCAGTTCTGCTCTGTCCTGTAAGGTCAGTGTGAGTCAGAATTGACTCAACAGTAGTAGGCTTGGTGTTTGATTTTTACTCCCTGGTGGCGTAGTGGTTAAGAGCTACATCTGCTAACGAAAAGGTTGGCAGTTCAAATCCACCAGGCGCTCCTTGGAAACTCTGTGGGGCAGTTCTCCTCTGTCCTGTAGGGTTGCTGTGAGTTGGAATCAACTCGATGGCAGTGGGTTTGGGTTTTTGGAATGTACTCACAGTCAAATGCTGCCCCACTTTCAGATATACAGTTCTTTGCTTTTCGAGGTCATATAGCCTCATCTAATCAGTACCCTATTAGGGTCTAAAGTAATTTTTGTCACTCACACGTCCTGTTCCGTCCTTTTTCATCCCCAACATTGTTAGGATTTCTGTCGCTGTAGATGCACATCGTCTGTTCTTTTCAGCATAATGTTTTGAGATTCATTCACGTTGTTGCATTTGTCATTTATCAGTAATTCATTCCTTTTTATTACTGAATAATACTCCATTGTATGGATTTCCTATGATTTGTTTATCCATTTACTGGCTAATGGACTCTGGGATTGCTTTCAGTTTTTGGCTGTGTTAGGACTAAAGCTGCTAAGAACATTTAAGTCTGTGTAGACACAGGTTTTCATTTCTCTTGGGTAAATACTTAGGTGTGGAATTGCTGGGTTGTAACGTAAGTCTGTGTTTATAAGAAAGTGCCAAACATTTCTCCAAAGTGCTTGTACTATTTTGCAATCCCGAGGGTTGCTCCATGTCCTTGCTAACCCTTGGTGTTTTCAGTCTTAACTGTTTATAGTGCTTTCTTTACATGGTTTGTAGTGTTAGTATGTGGCCAGACCCAAAATGTAAAGATTTTGCTGATGGAAGAGCTGGGCAGTAATTTTTTTGGATGCGTGTAAAAAAAAATTCACATTAGATTGGGCTCGTACAGTTACTGAATAGCATCTTGGTTAAAGTGTTGGTCCTATTAGGTTAAAACTACTCCTTTCTTTACTCGTCTTCTTTTCACACATGGTACACCTTGCTGCGGCAGTGAAGTTTAAAGGGACTGGTACAGGTACGATCTGCTGTTTTTACTGGGTAGTTCTAAGCCACCTAAATTATCTGGTTTCTCTGCCTGTGTCAGAGGTGGGACAGCAGTTAAGTGAAGAAGGGGGATTTCCTAGAGGAGAGCTGACCCTCAAATGTAGGTATGTCCCAGAACCTGTGACACCCCCAATCCTAATGGTCTGGAGCATTTGTCTTGAACAGGCAATGAGATCTTCCATTTCAGTAGTTGTAATATATATGTGCATATTTTAAGATAATGGGGTTTTCCCCCAATTATGAAAGTAGGAACACAGAAACCACAGAAAAGAAAATAATTCCACTGCCCCACACAACTGTTGTAAACATTTTGGTGTAGTTTTTAAAAAAAGCTGTTCTTTTCCTTCCATGCAAATACATATTTTTTGTTTGAATGTACATCTTTACTTCTTTTGTGTAAATACGTATGAGTGGCGTTGTGGGATATTATTTAAGTTATGTTCAGCTGTGTAAAAGAATCATCAGTCTGTTTTTCAAAGTGGCTGTATCTTTTCTTGCCTTTCGGAAAGCACTTTCATTTTTCAGAAAATAATGATATTTTGCATGAAAGTTTACACAGAAAATTAGGTTCCCATCAACAATTTTTATACACGTTGTTCCATGCCATTGGTGACAGTTTTTACAGTGTGTCCTCATTCTCATTATTTCCATTCTGTGTGTTCTGTTTCCATTGATCTAGCTTCCCTGCCCCTCCTTGCCTTGTCATCTTTTCTTCTGGGTAAATGTTGGTGTTTGATCTCATATGGTTAATTGTTTAAGAGAGCATGTTACTCACAGGTGGTATTTATAAGCCAATTTATTATTTGGCTGATAGGTGACCTGCAGAAATAGCTTCAATTCCAAGTTCAAAGGGTTTTTTAGGGCAATAATCTTTGAGGGTTCCTCTAGTGTCTGTGGTCTAGTAGGTGTGGCCTTTTTTAGGAATTTGAGTTTTGTTCTACATTTTTCTTCCATTTTCTCTGTGTCCCTGGTTAGAAGTGGTCAGTAGTGGTAGTCAGGCACCATCTAGTTCTTTTGGTCTCTGGTTAGAAGAGGTTGTGGTTCATGTGGGCTGTTAGTCCTGTGAACTAGTTTCTTCTTTGAGCGTTTGATTTCCTTTGTTCTCTTGCTCCACGCGAGTAGAGACCCTTAGTTGTATCTTAGATGGCCCGCTCGCAAGCGTTTAAGACCTCGGCTGCTGCTCACCAAATCAGGATGTGGAACGTTATCTTCGTGAACTCTGTCATGCCAGTTGACTAAGTTGTTTCCTAAGGCTGTGGCCGTGCAGATGTTTTCGTAATCCTATTCCATATACAGTTTTGTGTCTGCATTTTTTACTGGATAGTATAATCAGCATTTTCTCATGTTATGACATACTTCTCATAAAACAAATTTTGTTTTTAACCCATCTCATTGTCATCTCTTCTTTTTCTGAAACAAACGCTTTACTGTAATAGGTAAGTCATAGTCTTCCTGGCTTTTGCAGTATTGCCTGATGAGGCTTATTTGTGTAATTTGTTCTTTTTTCTTTTTTTTTTTAAATAATAATTACACTTTTAATGTGTGCGTAATATTTTATTTAGTGAATGTACACCTGCCGGTGGATACTGTATATTGTTTTGAGATTTGATGACTTTGCACACCACGAACACCTTTATGCATTAAATCTTTTATCGGTCTAGGATTGTTTCCTTAGGATAGATTATCAAATAGGGAATTCCTAGGTCAGTGGAAACAGACATCTTAAAGCCTCTTGATGTATTTTTCCAAGTGATTCACCAGAAATATAATACTGCTGTTCCCCCCAGGGTGAGAGAGAGTGCTTCTTTCTCTGCAGAGCCTCAGATCCCACTATAATATCTAGATGTTAAAGTTACAAAGTCTAGAATCACCTGAAGCTTTAATTCATAGTGTTCTCTGTTTTAATTCAAGGCAGGGCATGGTTTTAGAAGTATTTTCTTCTTTAATGACAAAGTTTTCCGGTGAATCCACCTAGGACTGCCATTTGCTTTCAAGCCTGGAAAACAGTTTGCTTTCTGAAAGTTGTGTGTTTCCTTCACATAATCTAAGAAACTGTTGTGTGTTGGCAACTGGAAATGTGTCCCCCAGAAAGATTGGTTGAAGTCCTGAACCCTGGTACCTGTGAACATAACCTTATTGGAAATAGGGTCTTTGCAGATGCAGTCAAGTTCTGATGACATTTTAGGGTCGCTCTAGGTCAGTGACTGGTGTCGCTAAAAGGAGCAGTGATTTGGAGAGAGAGACGGAGAAGGGACAGGGAAGAAGGCCACGTGAAGGGCCGGCATAGACTGGATTGTGCTGCCCTGGCCCAGGGAGTTCCAGACGCTCGGACTGAGGGAGCTCGGACGGAGGGAGCGTGGCCCTGCTGACACCTTGATTGTGGATTTGTGGTCTCCAGAGCTGGGAGGGAATACATTTCTGTTGTTTTAAGCCACTCAGTTTGTGGTAATTTGCAGCCCTAGAAACTACTACACAAACTAATCAGTTAGAAGAAAGTTACCCAACTAACTGTAAGCTTAATTCCTTATTTCTACCCCTAAATGCATAGGATTTTGAAATAGATGAAGGTTCCTTACAGAGGGGAGGTGCAAAGGGCCTTTCCTTTTTGGGGCCTGGTGACTTTGATGCCCTTGTGCCCATTCCTAGTTAGTTGACTAGGGGGCTCTGGGACTGGAGGGTGCCCCAGTTCATTACCTTTGTGATTGGTGGTTGGATTTGGGTCTACTTGCATTCGTTTCTACAGAGCCCAAGCTGATGTCGAGTCATGGCCAACCTTGTTAATGCATTATCCAGGTAATTTTGGCCACATTTCAAAGGATAACTGCTTTCCTCTTAAGTTGGATGCCTGTTGATGCTGAAAATACTTTCTGCTTACAAATTATTGTAGTGTTTTAACGTTCATGTGCAAAGAGCTGTAGTTCTTTGAAGGGGCAAGTATTTTGTAAACAAACGAATTAGTTGGTAGTACTTTTGTATGGAAGTTGTAAGTGCTTTTAATAGAGGCTTGTTAAATATTTATTTAGCACGTGTTAATTGAGTTCTCATTATTTTCCAGTAAGATTGCTCCTTATCTAAAGGATCTGTCAGTCTAGCAGGGCAGACACGTACACAAACTGATGATAATAATATGGTAAATGCGCTGAGGGTTCTGCACAGGCCTTTAGGAAAGCTTCCAGGAACAGGGTGCTGAGACCATTTAGGGGTGGGGCAGATGGGTGAGGGAGGGCTTCCTGGAGGAATGGCTGGAAGGTGGAGTAGAAGTTAGTGAAGTCAGAGGGGTTGGTTGCAGGGTTAGAGAAGCAGGGTGAGAGAGCATTGTAGGCAGAAGGAAGAAAAAGAGTGTGAGGGTCCAGAGTGGTGTGTGCTTGTGTGTGCCTGTGTGCACATGGGTGCCCATGTACTTGTGGGTGCTCGTGTACTTGTGTGTGCCCTTGTGCACGTGTGTGCCCATGTACTTGTGGGTGCCCATGTACTTGTGTGTGCATGCCCGTGTGCACGTGGGTGCCCATGTACTTGTGTGTGCCCATGTGCACGTGGGTGCCCATGTACTTGCGTGTGCATGCCCATGTGCACGTGGGTGCCCATGTACTTGCGTGTGCATGCCCATGTGCACGTGGGTGCCCATGTACTTGTGTGTGCACGCCTGTGTGCATGTGTGCATATCACTGTGTACATTTGCTAGAGTGCAAAGGCCGCAGGGCACGGAGGGAGATGAAGCTTGAGAGGTAGTGCATACTTGCTCTTCTTGGCAGTCCGGAACCACTGAACTTTGGGGGTTTTAGGCTGGGGTGGGGGTGGGGGGGAACTGTGGAGTGATGCCCATCCGAAGCCCTGATGGGGGGAGGTGGCTTCCGTGTAAGAGTGTGAACCTGGTTTGTGGTAACAGAGACACGGGGAAGGACTTGGAAGGCATAACGTGTTTGACTTTGGAGCTTCTAGCAAGTATTCCCCCGTGTCACCTGGAAGACATCCTGAGAACCTGGGACAGAGGGAGAATCCTGGAGCAGAAGCTGATTCGGTGCAGTGGTTAAGAGCTCAGCTGCAAACCATAAAGTTCGAATCTACCAGCTGTTCCCTGGAAAACCCTATAGGACACTTATACCCTCTCCTGTAGCGTTGTTAGGAATCGGCATCGACGACAGTGGGTTTCGGTTGTACTGAGTTCAGGAATTCATTGTCTGATTTCTTGAAAGAGGAAACTTACAAATTGTGACAAGGATGTAGATAACCTGAGAGTTTAACATTGTGTAGTTTTATAATGGGAGAGCCTGTCTACCATGCTAGTTGGCAGATTCTTCCTGGTATTGAACAATCTCATTGTCCTTATATGGACCATTGGTGTGATCAGATGTGTCATTTCTAATGTTAACAGGATTAATTTATGTAAGTAGTAAGATTTCAAAAAGTTAAGCAGTTAGCATGTTAGGGCTTTTTTAGTTGAAAAAATTTTTTAATTTTCTTCAACTCAGTAGTTGACCCTTTAAATGAAGGTTGTATGATGGCACTAACTAACTTTAGTATACTAAAAACCCATTGCTGTCGAGTTGATACTAACTCATAGTGACCCTGTAGGACAGAGTAGAGCTGCCCTATAGGGTTTCCAAGGCTGTAATCTTTATGGAAGCAGACTGCCATCTTTCTCCCGTGGAGCAGCTGGTGGGTTCGAACCACCGACCTTTCGGTTAGCAGCCAAGCGCTTAACCACTGTGCAACCAGGGCTCCATGTAGGATACTAGAGACATGGATTTTGAAGGTCGGCTAAGCTTGTCTAGTTAACGATGCCTTAGCTGCTCGGTGATACGATGGAATACATAGATTGTGTAATACTAGAAGTGTTTGTTGTGAGGAGTTTGCTGTATGATGATGAGTTTAAAAACATTTTATGCCTCATGTAAACTTTACTTCTTGATATCCAACAGCTCCCAACATACAAAATGAAGACCACATTCACCAGGCCTCTGGTTTTTCTCCCCTCTTGTGAGGCTAGAACCTCCTGCACAACAAATACTTTGATAAAATTTTCAACCTCCTGCATTTTCTAATCTCGCTTGTTTTTAGTTTAAAAAGACCTTTCTCACTGTGTTTTAAATAACGTGCAAAAAACAACTCCCTTGTCCGTCACATCCATGTAAGTGGTTTTGTCAGTAACATTTTTACTAGTTTGAAGCTAATGCTGTTTTTAAAAATTATTCTTGGCATAAGTTGCTGCTTAAACACTTGGGTGTTCGTGGTATACCTTCCAGCGGAATCGTTCTGGAGTATTTGGTCTTGATAAGGTTTTAGTAGAGAAGACAGACTGCAAAGGCCGCGAATCAGTATAAACCACTGATACCCCCATATCTCTCACAGCTTCCGTGACAGTTTTTCCTTCATATCCCCCATCTTAACTTTAGTTGGTGGTATTTTCTAAAATACGATTTGCAAATTTATAGAAAAGTTAGGTCCCTGGGTGGTGCCAGTGATTTGCGCTGGACTACTAACCTGAGGAGCCCTGGTGGTGCAGTGATTAAGAGCTCGGCTGCTAACCAAAAGGTCAGCAGTTCGAATCTACCAGCTGGTCCTTGGAAACCCTATGGGACAGTTGTACTCTGTCCTGTAGGGTCGCTGTGAGTCAGAATTGACTCTGTGGCAGCAGGTTTGGGTTTTTTTTTGTTTGTTTGTTTACTAACCTGAAGGTTGACATTTTGAACCCACCTAGGGGTGCTATGGAAGAAAGGCCTGGCAGCGTGCTTCCATAAAGATTACGGCCAAGAAAACCCTATGGAGCAGTTCTACTTGGTAACATGTGGAGTCACCAGGAGTTGAAATTGACTCAGTGGTAATGGGTTTGGTTTGGGTTAATAGAAAAGTTGCAAAAATAGTACAGTTTCCTAAATTTTAACATTTTATCATGTTTGCATTATCGTCCCCCTCCCCCCTCCATACATAATGTTTTGTTCAGAACCATTTGCGAATAAGTTGCAGATATAATGCCTCTTAATCCATAAAAATAAGGATATTCTCTTACAAAAGCGTAGCACTGTTATCAGTGTGGCCATTAATATTGGGTCCCTTTAAGCTGCCTCCTGGCCCCTTTCAGCAGGTCCCCATCATCCTTGAGCCCTTCCTTATTTTTTTAGCACAGTGGGATGTTCCAGGCTGTCACCTTGTACTTCTGCATCTCAGTCATTTTTATGGTTTTTAATGTGGTTGTAAAAGGTGTTGTTTTTAAAGAAAAAAGATTATTTTCAATTTCCACGCAGTGTTTCTAGCTCCTCAGGGTTGGCCTTTTCCTTGTGTCGGCCCCGTAACATGCCCCTGACCATCCCCATCCTTGAAGAGTTCACCTGTTTGAGTAATGGTGGTGTATCTCCAGATTGCTGCTGCACTTCCCACTCTGTACCTGTCAACTAAGGCAGCTTCATAGGCTTGCTTTCAACCAGACGTTATGGATTTCTTAGCAGCTCTCATCCATCTATCTGTTACTTATCCACTTACGCTTTTGTAAGACACAGTTAGTTCCTTCCCTGGCTCTCCTTCCCCACACAGCACACCGCCATCTTCCTCTTTACCAGCGGTGGATGTCCCACGTCCTGGACGCAATGCTCCTGGCGGCTCTGCTGGTCTGCTGGAGTTGACACAGAACAGTAACAGTCTTTTTCCCCTCTGAAGTACATATTAGATTGTTTAGCGAACCCTCTGATTTCACAACAGATGCAGCATACTAATATTTTCCTTTTTGAAAAGTAGCAAAAAGGAAGGACAAACTATTTAGAAAGTAGATAAAAAGAAAACAACCATTACCAGCAGTCTTATTCTGGAACCCCACAGCATTCCTAAACTCGCTTCTTACGGTAATCCAGTTCTGTGCACAGATACACCTGAGATGTATTTGAATTGTAGTTCAAGCTATCTTTTACCAGTTTGCTAACTTACTCTTTGAGGTAGCCTCGCAGGTCTTCCCTCTCCTATTTTTACAGAATCTTTATTGGTAGTTAAAAAAATTAGTCTTCACGTGACTACTAGTTTTTTGTTAGACAGTTTTCAATGAAGTCACAGTTCTAAATTCTGAAGAGCCCACTTTTATAGTCACAACTTGAAATTCCATGAGTTTCTCTGGTTATGTTTTGTTAACTTCCTGTCATTTGTACATTTAAAACCTCAAAGGATTAGGATAATTGCCTTTTTCAGTTTCTTTGCGCTGTAACACTTCCATATTTTGCCCTATACAGTAGTATACATTTTTTAGTGAACATTTATTCATATATCACTTAGAAAAAATCCTCTCCTCCAAATAAAGACTCAAATCAAGCCATCCCTCCCAATCAAGCCTCCCCCCGCTCCAAAATCAAATGAGTAAGAGTGGAGCATCGCCCCTGTGTCTTCTGAGAAATATACTTCTTTTTGTGGGGCAGAAACTTCAGTGGTCAAATAATTCTGAGGTCTGTCTCAGAATCACAGTGCACATGAACAAACCTGAAAGAAACCTGCTTAAATCTGACATTTCTCAAACTTGACTAGGGAGCCCCCCCCCTTTTTTTTTAGTGTAGGCATTTAGCTTTTTTTTTTAAAATTGAACTTTAGCTGAAGGTTTACAGAACAAACTAGCTTCTCATTAAACAGTGACTGCATATACTGTTTTATGGCATTCGTTAACAACCCCATGACATGTCAGCACTCTCCCTTCTCAACCTTGGGTCTCCTGTTACCAGCTTTCCTGTCCCCTCCTGCCTTCTAGTCCTTGCCCCTGGGCTGGTGTGCCCCTTTAGTCTCGTTTTATTCTATGGATCTGTCTTATCTTTGAGTAAAAGGTGAGCCTCCGGAGTGACTTCGTTACTGAGCTAAAAGGGTGTCCGGGGCCTCTGTTCTTGGGATTTCTCCAGTCTCTGTCAGGCCAGTAAGTCTGGTCTTTTTTTGTGAGTTAGAATTTTGTTCTACATCCTTCTCCAGCTCTGTCCAGGACCTTCTGTTGTGATCCCTGTCAGAGCAGTCAGTGGTGGTAGCTGGGCACCATCTAGTTGTACTGGACTCGGTCTGGTAGAGGCCGTGGTAGTTGTGGTCTGTTAGTCCTTTGGACTAATCGTTCCCTTATGTCTTCAGTTTTCTATATTTTCTCTTGCTCCTGAAGGGGTGAAATCAGTGGAGTATCTTAGATGGCTGGAGAGCCCATATTTTGAATAATACCTCTGATTTCTGGAACCCTCTTTGGGAAAGACTGAAGTAGGGTAAAGAATATTGACTGGGTTCCAGTCTGGGCCCTGCTGTACCAACTAATTTGTAAACAAAATGAAGGTGTCTGTAGGATGAACTTTGAGACATTAGCTCTGACACTTTAGGGTTCTGTGCAACAGTGGTAGTGGTGTGTTTTGACAAGGGGGGAGTAATGACATTGATCTCTGGTTGGGGTCATAATGAACAGGGTCTCATACTGATGAGATTCTTTCTTGGGGAAGGAAGGGGTGGTTGGGGCAGTTTTCCAGGAACCCAAACATTTGTTGAGCCCCAGGCTTTTTGCCTGTGCTCTTAGATGCTTTATCTCAGTAAGCCTTCCCATCAGCTTTCATGAGTAGGTATTATCCCCTTTTCTATAGTTTGGAATTTAAAATTTGGAGAAGGGGAGGAGTTGGAATTCAAACCTAGGCTGGCCTGCATTCAAAGCCACCTGTTCTCACTCTGTTAAGCCTGGGTGGGGGGAAATGAGAGCAGGTCAGCCCAGCCCCCAGAACTGTGTTCTCTGTCTCACTTCATGCTCTGTGCTGTACCACAGCTTGGGGGCCATCTTACTCCAGTTCCCAGAGCAGGCTTCATGTGGCAAAACATGACTGAAGCAACCTCTGCCAGCTTTCCCCACATCAGAGGAGTGGGAGCGGGAATGGGGAGGGAGTGGGTGTGGCCATGGGTAAATGAGATAAGATATTTACTATCAAATATTCTGTTAGTTTGACCTGCTTGCTCTAAGGCTGATCACTCAATCCCCTCCTCGTGATCAGTTTCCCAACGGTCCCTGAAGAGGATGGGGTCCTGCCTGGCCAGTGCCAGTGTTTTCAGCCTGTGGGTTTGGGCTTGAACTGCCTGTCCAAATGCTTTCCCACTCCATTTTCCTACGAGTGAGCAGCATGGAATTACTGATAGTCTGAAATGTGATTTCTGATTGGTCCACTATTTGCAGGAATAAATCACAAATTCCAGAGTGTATTTATTTGTCGTTCCTTTTGGGATAGGGATAGCACGGGACTCTTATTTATGTGTGAGCCAGAATTTATTGGAAGAATTTCTAGCAGTGAAAGTTTGATGAGTGCTCTTTGCTGTTTGCTTTAATTCTTTGACTGCTACAGCCTTTTTCTCATAAGCGTTTAAAATCTCTGCTTAAAGACCTGACCTTAACTATATTTTAAGGAAAACCAGATGTTGTCAAGTGGCTTCCGGCTCATGTAACCTTGTATGTGTCAGAGTATCGCTGTGTCCATAGGGTTTTTAATGGCTGGTTTTTGGGAAGTAAATGGCCAGGACTTTCTTCTGAGGCACCTCTGGGTGGACTCAAACTCCAGCCTTTGGTTGGCAGCCAAGCGTGCTAACTGCTTGCACCACCCACGGCCTCCTATTTTAAGAAAAGGGTCATTCCAACATGATTGGATAGTTTAAGCTTCATTCCATGGAAGCATCTAGGCCTGGAAACCTCCTTCCCCTCTCACGTACAGCCTCTGAGATGCTGTGCTTATTCTGAGCTCGTTCAGAGTAATAAACTGCACCCGTAATTCATGAGTTTGCAAGGCCTTCTTTAACAGCTTGCAGCCAAAAGAGTAATGGCAACATTTAGAATTACAGATCGCTTATTTTGGCCCCTTTCTGTTTCAAGTTATGGATTAAATTTATGAGCCAGTTACTGGGTGCTGGAGCCCATTTGGAAACCGCAAGTGCCCCCATGTTGTCATTGCTGCTGCTTGTGTTCTAGGGTGTGTGTGTGTGAGAGAGAGAGAGAAGAGGAGGAGGAGAAAGCTGACAGCTCTCTTTTATCCAGAAATCTCTGGGATGTTAACAAGTCCAGTAACAGCACAAAGTTTGTATTCTTAATTTGAAATAGTTTTTACAGAGAGGTTTGGACTACCCAGATCCTATCAGCTATAAAGAGTTATTAATGATTAAGCACAATGCCTTGCACATAACTGTGTAATGAATACATTTTAAGAGCCAGGAAGCAGAGTATAGTGGGGTGAGAAGATGCTGCTGGAACAAGCTAAGATTTGTCTTTTAATCTTTTACAAACCGAAGAATCAAAGGCGGCAAACATTTAAAGCAGTTTATAGGTAACTGGGTTTTCAGGAACAGTTCCTGAAATGGTTATAATTGCCCAAATCCCAGGTCTTTAGAAATTCTAAAGAAACAGAGGGGCTGTGGTAAAAAGACTATATAAAGTTTCAAAATGATGGGGTTGTGACTTGAATAAGCAGATTGCAACTGGAGCCCTTGATGCTTTAAAAAAAAATTTCTCTTTTCAAAGACTGGTGAGGGTCTTAGCAGAATGTTAATGCATTTAGAACTGAGATCATATTAATCATGGGCATTTCACTTTCTGTCACGAGTTGTAGACATTTTGGCCTGAAATCAGTCATCAATCAGTGTGTTTACTGAATTTTGTTTATATCTTCACGTCTTTCTAGTCCTCTCACCCAGGTTTTATCTGCGGGACTGGAAGTGACATTTATTTATTGATTATGGAGGCTACATTACCCTAATGGATTATTGCAATCCATTTCCCATTAAGAGAGTATAACATTAAACAGGGGACAGTTGGCCCCATTTTTATTTATTTTATGGTATTAACTCTACAGTCAGTAAGTTCTAGAAAGTGGTCTGTGTGGGAAGATTCAGTTACCTTTTCCACTGTGCTGTGATTGGAAGAAGGAATGCAGTATTACTGTTGTCCTGTGTATTGGAAACATAAGGGAAATTTCAGGTACACTTGAGTATTACGGTCAGCTCAGGAATGGGGCTGCCCTCCTGGGGTAGTAATAAGGAAAGAGCTACTTATTTTTCTGCAGAAGTAAACATTTTCGTAGTATAGATTATCAGTGTTGGTGATTTTTTATTTTTATTTATTTTTTGGGTCACTGGTAACTTAACGGAAGAATATCTCTGGAGAGAAGAAAGTGGTGTACGCGGGAGGGGAATGTGATACCTTTTGATCTTTGTGCAGGAAGATTGATTCATGATCCCCAAATCCTTCATTTTAGAATTCCCAGATGGGTTGCTTTCAAGAGCCATGAGGAGAGAACTGTTCACTGCTGGTTTAGTAGCTGAAAGTCTGATGGTGCCAGTGAGAACTGTTCACTGCTGGTTTAGTAGCTGAAAGTCTGATGGTGTCAGTCTGTGTGTTGCTGATACTCAGAACGGTTTGTGGATATGCTTTGTATTGATGGAGTCTGGGCCCATTACTCTCTCACTTTTCCATTTTGTATCTTATTTTGCCAGCGTTGTTGATTTTTATGTTGTTAGCTGCTGTCGAATTGGTCCTCAACTTGTGGTGACTCCACTGGTTGTGGACGGTTGTGACCTATAGGGTTTTATTATCTGATTTGCCAGAAGTAGATCACTGGGCCTTTCTCCCTAGTCCTTCTTAGTCTGGAAGCACCTCTGAAACCTGTTCAGCATCATAACGGTGTGCAAACCTCCACTGACAGCTGGGTGGTGGCTGCACGTGAGGTGCATTGGCCGGAAATCAAGCCTGGGTCTCCCACACAGGAGGTGAGAATTGTCCCCCAGAACCATGCCTGCCGCCTTGTTGATTTTGTAAGGACCCATTTTTAGTAAGCGGGAGTTTTCTCACATAACGTGAAACAGGGTTTCCACTGCTCAGGACGGCCAGCTACTTTACAAAGATCCCTAATAAAGTTCCTTTTGTTCACACTTGATGGCAGGAATTAGAATAAAATGGTAATTCTAATTTGTAATTATAAGGGTAAATTAGAGAAATTCAGTGCTTATAGTGACCACTTAGTAACAACTGGCTCTCTTAGCTTCCAGCTTTCTCTTGGTTTTAGGTAGAAAGCAGACTCTGTTGTAAGACGTGTGTGTTGGGAGATACACGTCCTGTAGGGCTTTATTCTTAGTAGCCTTCACGTCAGTGCCGACTCATGGAGGGACCCTGTGTGTGCAGAGTAGAACTGCTGTGTGGGGTTTGCAAGGCTGTGACCTTCGGAAGCAGATTGCCAGGTCTGCCTTCCAAGGCACTTCTGGATGGATTTGGACTGATGACCTTTTGGTTAGCAGCTAAGCTCTTAACCACTGCGCCACCAGGGCTCTGGAGATATTATCATTTCTTCATGTTTTCAGAAAAAGACTCTGGGGCAGGAACCTTCTCAATCTCCTTGTTGGGGTTCCTTTCCTATGGCTAGTGGGGCTCTCCTGTTGAGGCCCCAGGACAGGCCAGCTCCTGAAGGATCTCAGTCCTCTCTGCAGAGTCACCAGGCCGTTATCAGACAGCCCTTCATCACACCTCTCCCCCTTTTACAGGTGATGCTTTACCTTTGTGCTTTGGCCTTGTCCCCTCTAACCCTTAATTGAACATTACCCTGTGGGGTTCAAAATGCACCCACAGGCTGCTCTGTGTCTTTCAAGGAAGTATGCCCCAGTCCTGCGCCTTAATGGAGACTGCAGTAGCCCTGGCCAGCTCATTTAGTAAATAAATTATGGCCACTGAACAGTCTTAAGTTTTCCTTCAGAGTCACTGTGTGTGTCCAGAGCACATGCTGGCCCAGGGGGATCCAGTTCCAGGTTTGTGATGTTGTGTCCTTGCTGCTTAGTGTGGCTGAAGAGAGCGTGGCCGAGCAACTGTTCCGTACCATGTGTTTAAACCCTTTTATCAGCCCCTTTCTCTGCTGTGAAAGCTTTTTATGACCAGAGTGGTGGAGCATTTGAAACTGCTTTTGGGGTCACCACAGTCGGGTGTCCCATCTTGGTGACTGGCCTGAGTGGCGCCCGCTGGGAACCAGCACCAGCCTGGGAGTTGTTGGATGGGGTTTCTTGCCTATAACTAGTGTCTAGTAGGACAGTGAGCCAGGGCCAGGAAGTTGCTGTGGTCTTTTGTAAGGCCTTCTCTCAGTGGAACGTTCGCCAGGTTGCTACTAGCATTGTTATGTAATAGGAATCCTTAAGGAAGTTCTCTGTTTAAAAGGCGTCCACTGAAGGCTTCTGTTGGCTGCTTGTGCCTCCCCTCTGTCTCCTCAGAGCAGCTCAGATCTGGCCTGTCCTTGTAGCCACCGTCCTGGGGCTGAACTAGAGAAGGGGTTCCGGAAAGTATTGACAGCACCTCATCTATATCATTTCAGGGAGGAGAAAGGCCCCATTCGGCGTTGTTTCCCCTTAAAAAGTATTTACAGTCTTCACCAAGAGAAATCCCATTCTCCTTCATCATTATCTTTCACTACAAAATAGCTCAGCTTCGAGTTAAAAGTGGTTGCATTCCCTGCTGTATGATTGTTTCTGAGTTTTCTAAAGAAGTCCATGTGTGGATGAGTCTAGGTTGAAGCTAGAGTGGGTTCTGCTGCGTGAGTAAAGCAAGCTTATTTCCCACTAGACCTCAAGCTCATCATTGGGTAACAGGCAGGAGCAGATGTCGCTGTTGACTGAGAATAAACAGAGTTCAGGGGGGGTCTGAAGGGTTCTCAGCCTTGATTTTTCTGGTCTCGTTGGAGCACTCCTTCAATAGCTCATTGTTAACATTCTGTATGTGAGAGGTTTACTTACCGGTTCCAATGAAGTCTTATGAATTACTTGAGCAGTGTATGTATGTTTACAAGGGATTCCACCATCTCTTCGGGGTATTTATGTTATACACGTATACGTTATTCTGAACTTTTTAAGGGAAAGGATTGACTAGAGTTTACTATTGTGGTTTGGCTGCAGTTTTTAAAATGCAAAGAAGAATTCAGTTTACATTTCTAGAGGCCCACTTGTGGGACTAAATCTGTCTCTTTTCTAAATGTCAGGTTTTTAGAAACTCTACCAGCAGTTCCTTAAAGCTTGCAGTTTTCCTGGCAAGTAACTTTGTATTCATACTTTGAGATCACAAATAGTGGATGCTTTCAGTGTTTCACAGATTGGATGTTTTTATTTGAGGGGGGAGA
The DNA here is from genome assembly GCA_030035585.1 of Dugong dugon. Taxonomy (NCBI): domain Eukaryota; kingdom Metazoa; phylum Chordata; class Mammalia; order Sirenia; family Dugongidae; genus Dugong; species Dugong dugon. Next base: position 5,729,325 of record CM057464.1, on the reverse strand, counting down.
ATTATCTGGTATGTCCTGACCATCCTTTGAGTACTTCAACCTCAACAGCAGCAACAACAAAAACTTGGAGTCCCTTCCCACAAACCAAGCAGCCCGCCTCCTGACTCATTGGCAATCAAGCAGTGGTTGTTGGGGTGGCAATATTTCATCTTAAGGATCATGTCATTGAGTCTAAATTATGGGGCAGTACTGTCCTTTTAAAACCTATTTTCTGGTACTTTAAAAAATCTTCGAACTTTAAAAATTGAAGGGACACATGCATATAGAAGCATGCACAAATCATATTATCCAGTTGCAGAAATCATGACATACAGTCGGCGTTTTCACAAACCGAACTGTGTTACCAGCACCCAGATCAACAAACAGAACCCTTCCAGCCCCTCCCTGGGTCTGTTTTCAACACTGTAGTTTGGACTGTTTAGGGCTTTTTTTTACACAGGTGTGGGAAGGCCTTGTTTCACGAGAGGAAGACAAAACAGTGTGAGGGGAACCTAGGAGTAAAAACAGGAGGAAGTGGAGTGGAAAACGAATGGACCGTGGGGAAGATTAGTAGTAGCCTTTTTTTTCCCCTCCTGACCTCATTATTATACTTTGAAGTTTAAATATGTGTTTGTTGTTCTGTTTTTAGTATATTGAAATTAACATTTACACTCAAATTTTAAAATTCCGTGGACTTCTCTGCCTGGGAAGGGGTTGTGTCTTCTAAAAACATGTACCTCATCCAACAGGAAATTGATAGGTCCATCTTGGGGAGATTTTCCTCTGTAGTATTTGAGGTTTTGGAAGGAAGTTGATCTGGATGTTTTCCTTTTCTGATGATGCACTTCCATAAATCAAAAATTTTGTGTGTGGGGAGACATTTTTTGCATTACTGTGCTTTCGTCCATTTCTCTCTTTAATTACATGATTAGTTTAATTGAAGATTTATTAACTTAGACGCAAATGAGAAATACATACATTGCCCACATTGACTAGGATAGTAGGCCCTGGCTTCGGTTAAGCTGCAGAGTTTATTATATTGCATAATTGATAGGGTTCGAGAAATTCTGACTCCCAGCCAGTGTAGTCTGAAACGTACTGATCTTCTTGAGCCAGTCAAGTGACAACTAAAATAAGCACTTGCTAAACTATAGACCCTGGCTGTCTGTCTACCATTTTAACCTGAGTTTTTTGTTCTGCTGGTTAGGCCACTGCGTGGTGGTAACCGTGCATTCCCCTTTAATTTTTTTCCGTTCTCCGGAAGCGATGCAGGGATTTCTATTAATTTTTTCTCTAATGTTCCTGAGCAGCTTCTAGTCATCTTGCTTAATCCTTTCATTCTTTTCTAATTACTTACCCTAGTGAGTCTTGTTTAACCCTTTAACCCTTGTTTGAAAACCCAACCACCATTTGAAACGTTGTTTCTGTGATGAACTGTATTGAGTTTTAAGCTGCTGATTAAGGAGTGAACTTTTAGAAGGTAGACTATTTTTTTTTTTAATTTATTGTACTTCAGGTGAAGGTTTACAGAACAAATAGTTTCTCATTAAACAGTAGTACACATATTGTTTTATGACATTGGTTAACATCCCCACGACATGTCGACCCTTCCCCTTCTCGACCTTTTTTTTGTTTTTTGGGTGAAAATAGACAAAGATACACCATTTCAAAAATGTCTACATGCACAGTTCAGTGACATCGACTATGCTCTTCTGATTGTGCTGCTGTTCTCACTTTAGATGAAGGTTTACAGATCAAAATAGTTTCTCATTAAACAGTTAGTACATATGTTGCCCTGTGACAATGGTTAACAACCTCCCAACACATTAACACGGTCCTTGCTCAAGCTTGGGTTCCCTATCACCAGCTTTCCTGTCCCCTTCTGCAGAAGGTAGACTATTTGAAGTGGATTCTACATATATTTTTTAGCAGTCCTTCCTGCTCAAGGCCATTCATTATCTTCATCCCTCAGTGGTGATGATTAGTATCTGACAGTTACGGGGCACTGTGTGCCTGGAACTGATCTAAGCATTTTACATATATTGACACATTTAATCCTTACAGCATCCGTATGAAGATGATCTTGTACGTTAGAGATGTGGAAATCGAAGCCAGAGGTGCCCGTCTCGCTCCAGAGCCCTCTCCTTAGCCACCAAGAACTTGCTGTCTGTTAGCACTCAGTTTGTCATTTCGCTAATCCCAGCCTCTCAAGAAACTAGACTTTCACAAAAGCTGAAGCACAATGTTATTTTTCCCATCCCTTAAAGAAATATCTCTTAGAAACGGACTTCATTTACATATGAACGTTGATAAAAATTGAGGAAGAGATAATCCTATTTCCTCCCCTGTGGTTAAATAGTGACAGTTGATCCGTTGAATACCTTCCTTCCTTTAAAAACAGGGAGATTAGACAATTAAAGCAAGTAAGTGTTGTCATTAGCTCTCCACTCTGAGGGAAATCTTATGACATGTTTCTTGCTGTGAGGCTATGTCAAATCCTCCCCATTTTGAAAAGGTCCACTGTTCCATGATGACTTTTTGCTTTTGGTGAGATTGGTTCCCTCATAAGCAGTTTGTGTGCAGTAAATATGCCATGGAGTCCCTGGGTGGTGCAGCTGGTTAACATGCTTACTGCTAACTGAAAGGCTGGAGGTTCGAGTCCACCCCAGAGGCACCTCGGAAGAAAGGCCGGGATGATGTATTTCGGAAAAACCAGACATCGAAAACCCTGTGGGACACAGTTCTACTCTGACACGCACAGCGTCACCATCAGTCAGAATCGACTTGACAGCAACTGATTTTTTTCTTCTGATTTTAAGTATGACAGATGCTCTGACAGTACATAAGCTGATAGAGGAAAGTTTAATTGTGACTTTTCTCCAGTTTAATTTAAAGAATGAAATGGTAAGTACTCTAGAGGGTTGAAATAGTTGTAGTTAAACATGAGTGACCTTTTTGGTTGACTGACTGATGTTCTGGTGAACCTGGTTCAATATCTTTCCCCTGTGAGGAGCCCTTCTTGCCTCACCCCGAGTACTCAGAGCAACTGCAAGCTCGCTGTTGCATGGGACAACTCTGGGAAATTACCATTCTCTTGAATTTAACAGAGTACCTCTTCACATTTCTCTGAGTTGGTGCTGGTTTTGTCCTCAGGAGTACAAAACAAACTCACTAGTCATCTACTCTGGGCCAGCCATGCCTCTGTCCCCTCTGTCATTTCTTCTCTGAAGAAGATTTCAGGTGCCACCTTACTCTGGATGTGGAGATTCTGCCAGTATCCTTACAAAATCATGACCCAAAGTGTTAGCTTTTGGTAGGTACTATAAATATAAAAAGCCATAATATTTAGCATATCATTTGGCTGAGCCACTCTGCTTTTAGGAATCTATTTAGATTTGGCCACAGGGATGTGTATCAAGTGTATTTCACTGTGTATCACAATGAAAAATTGTAACCAATTGGGGAATGGTTAAATTATGGAACATCTGTTCCATGCCATGATTAAAATGATATGGTAGCAGGAATATTTAATGACATAATGTAGTAAATTAAAAAAAAGAGAAATTGAGAAAACCGTATGTGTAGTTCAACCTTATTTTGCTTTATAAATTGAATTATTTGTTCTGGAAAAGTGCTAAGAGGATACGCACTAAAATCTGCAGTGTTTTGTCACTGGGTGGACCAAATAGTTTTATTTTTGTTTATTTGAGAAATATTTGTTGGTCTTCTAGCATATGCCAGGCACGTGCTAGGTGCTGGTTATTCATTGGTGAACAGTGGCCTGTACCTTTTAGAGGGAGGGACAGGCACTTTGATAGATGAAGTGTCCAGGGTGCTGCAGGCACACTTTGGAGGGAGGAAAAGAGGCTTTCTGGACGACACAGCTTGGAGATGTGAGGGTAGGAGTTAGACGGGTGCAGATGGGCCTGGTGAAGCAGCAGAGGACAAGCATAAAGGCTCAGAGTTGAGAAACAGCGTGAAGAGTTTGCGGGGAGGGAGGGACTGTTTGGAGATGATGATGCATGTCTGTATTTTCTCCAGTAAAGATGTATTACTTGCTTAATTTAAAAAATGGTGCCTAGAAACTTTCTCTTCCAAAGAAGGAGTCAGGGAAGAAACACGAAAACGGAGAGGCTGCTAATGCTGCTTTTGGACTGTGGAAGGGCTCTGAGGTTTTCCCAGGCTGACTTGATGTGCTGGGTGTCTCTGGTGACATAGATGTACTCCAGATAGCTAATTTAATTTCCAGAGGTGCTGCTTAAATGCCTTTGCCTCTTACTGCTGGTTAGGGCAAACAAGCATGTGATTTATGTAAAAATACATGCATATTAATTTTTATCATAACCCTGCAGAGCAGTGTAAAAGCGACACCTCCTCCCATAGCCACTTAGCAGAATGAAATTAAAAAAATCAGTGTTCTTTGCGAATGGCTAGTCACCGTGGAAAATACTGTCTGTTGAATTTAGCATTCGTAGTTGTGTTAATAAATCGCCCCCTCCCATACCCAGCCAAGAGAGAACTAGCGGTTTACATAGCAAGAGACCCTGCGAGTCAAACAGACCTGGTCCTGTATTGTAGTGTGGGGAGTTTCAGAGAGCACAGGCCGGCTGACTGTCTGTGCCCCCTCCCCAGCTCCACCCCGTGCTCCCTGCCTGTGTTTCGTTTGTTTTTCTTAAAATAATTTTATTTTTGTTGCTATTGTTAAAGGTATTCATTCAATGCAACAGTATTCATCGCATTAACAGTTCTGTGACATTGACTACATTCTTCGAGTTGTGCAACCGTTCTCATCCTTTTTTTCTTCCGTTTTTTAAAATGCACTCAGTTTTTTAAAGAACAGTTTTAAGTTCACAGAGAAATGGTGCAGAGAGTACTGAGAATTTCCACATGCCCCTTCTCCCCCACTGTCAGTGTCTCATATTAGTGTGGTAGGTTTGTGACAGTTGATGAACCAGTACTGATATGTCATTATTAACTGAAGTCCACAGTTGAAAGTTCATTATTGCGTTACGTGGATTTGTGAGTTTTGACAAAGGCACAGTGTTGTGTATCCACCGCCACCGGGTCATGCACAGTAGTCTCACTGCCTTTCAAATGTCCTGTGCCCCACGTGTTCATTTCTTCCCCCTCCCTTAGGCTATATTCACTTCTACCAGTTTCTTTCTTTTTTAATGGTGTTTCAGGTGAAAGTTTACAGCTCAAGTTAATTTCTCGTTCAAAAATTTATGTTTTTGTGACATTGGTTGCAGTCCCCACAATGTGACAGCACACTCCCCCTTTCCAGCCCAGGTTCCCTGTTTCCATTCTTCCAGTTCCTGTCCCTTCCTGCCTTCTCTTCTTGCCCATTTGGTTTCCTATATTTGATTGAACTAAGAAGCACATTCCTCCCATGTGTTGTTTTCCCATGTTTGTTTTCTAAGCCTGTCTAATCTTTGTCTGAAAAGTGTGCTTCGGGAATGGTTTCAGTTCTAAGTTAGCAAGCAGGGTGTCCGGGGGCCGTTGCTGGGGGTTCCTCCATTCTCTGTCAGACCAGTAAGTGGTCTTTTTTTGTGAATTTGAATTTTATTCTACATTTTTCTCCTGCTCTGTCTGGGACCCTCTATTGTGATCCCTGTCAGAGCTTTCAGTGCTGTTAGCTGGGCATCATCTAGTTCTTCTGGAGTCAAGCTGGTGGAGGCTGTGGTCCTTTAGCCCTTTGGGGTAATATTTTCCTTCTCATCTTTCTTTTCTGAGGTGTTTCTCCCCCTTTAACATAATCACTGCCCGCTAAGTTTCCTATCTAATCTTTGGAGTTGCTGTTGTTACTTTGATGCCTTATAGGTAGATCTTAAAAGAGCACAGTGTTCAAGGCAGACGTTCCTTGCTAGTTAAACTAAACTATACTTTGATTTTAAGCAGACTTCAGGGGATATTTTTGGTTTAAGGTTTAAAGATTATCTCAGGGTAGTAGTTTCAGAAGTTCATCCAGTCTTCATGGCTTCAAGAAGTGTGGAGTCCATGAGAATTTGAACTTTTGTCTTGCATTTTCCTCCTTTTGATCAGGATTCTTCTATAGAATCTTTGATCACCATGTTCAGTAATGGTAGCCAAGCACCATCCAATTGTCATCTCATGGCAAAGGAGGCAGTTAGCTACACATTCCATATCCTCCTCCTGTTTCTGACTCTCCTTCTTCATTTGTTGCTCCTGGTGAATAGAGAGACCCGTCTTGCCTTGGATGCTCACTTGCAAGATTTTAAGGCCCCAGGCACGCCTCACCGAAGTAAGAGATAGAACAGAAGCACTAAACACGTTGTTAGGCCGATTAACTGGGATGTCCCATGAAACCATGATCCTAAACCTCCAAACCAAGGAACCAAATCCCATGGGGTGTTTGGTTGTGCATAATAAGCAGCCTTAGCAGCTACTTTTTTGTCTTTTTGGTTGTTGTTGTAAGTATATCTAGCATGCAACCTTTGCCAGTTCAACTTTTTACAGATGTACAACCTACTGATGTCAATTACATTAATGGCTGTGCAACCCCACCCTTAATTGGCTATGCAACTCTGCTCCTTAATCAATGCGATTTTTCCATCACTGTAAACTGAAACTCAGCACTCCATAAGCAGAACTGCCTGCATTTCTTGCTGGTTAATTTTAGGGGTGCTTTCTAAGCTTCTGCAGGTGTCCAAAGGGAGTAAGCTAAACCCTCTAAGTTTCAGGCATTACTGATCCCTTCTAGGAGATGGGATTTCAACCTTGTAAATACTCAGCACCCTTTGACCTCTTCGGATGGCCCAATTCTGCAAGTTGAGATTTAGTCAATATTATTGACTTAAAATAAATTTTGAATGATACCACGGCCAGAATGATTTGTAAATCATTTTGTGCCAGGAACTGAGCAGCTGACTTTGGTTTGTGGGCTGGAGTTTGCTAATTCCAATGCTGGGAATTTGTTCTGATTTTCTCTGCCCTGCTCAGATGTATTGCATTGGGCAAATCTGCCGCAAAAGACCTCTTTAAAGTATTAAAAAGCAAAAATGCCACCTCGAGGACTAAGGTGGACCCAAGCCATGGTATTTTCAGTTGCCTCATATGCTTGCGAAAGCTTAACAGTGAATAAGGATGTCTGAAGGAGAATTGATTCCTTTGAATTAAGGTGTTGATGAAGAATATTGAATATACCATGGATTGCCAGAAGAATGAACAAATCTGTCTTGGAAGAAGTACAGCCAGAATGTTCCTCAGAAGTGAGGATGGCGAGACTGTCCCATGAACTTTGAACATGTTATCAGGAGGGATCAGTCCCTGGAGAAGGATCTCATGCTTGGTAAAGTAGAGGGTCAGTGAAAGAGAGGAAGACCCTCAATGAGATGGATTGACGCAGTGGGGCTCAAACAGCAATGATAGTGAGGATGGCACAGGACCAGGCAGTGTTGCGTTCTGTTGTACACCGGGTCACTATGAGTAGGAACCGACTTGATGGAACCTAACAAGAAGAATAAACGACCTGACCACAGTCCCCCCTTGCAAGAGCACTCATGTTGTCTGTGCCTGCTCTTCTTGATTCGTGACATTGTGATTGTGACAGTGGTTAAGAGCTCACACTGCTAACCAAAAGGTCGGTGGTTCGAATCCACCAGCCGCTGCTTGGAAACCCTATGGGGCAGTTCTACTCTGTCCTACAGGGTTGCTATGAGTTGGAATCGACTCGACGGCAGTAAGAGCAGGCGCTCCTTTGGGATGAAGAGATTTGAGTTCCAGTGCTAAGATGGTTTAGTACAGCCCTTTTTTTGTACCGCGTGGAATAGTTTTGGTTGTTGTTGGTTGCCATCCGATCAGCCCCCAACACATGGCAACGCCACGCACAACAAAACACTGCCCTGTCCTGCACCCTTCCCATGATGTGTGGTGCGTTGGACCCTTGTGATCCACAAGGTTTCTCCATTGTCTGATTTTCAGAGTAGATCATCAGGCCTTTCTCCTGCCCCAGACGAGTGCTTATCACTACTTTCTGGAGTGTGGGGACCTTCTCTCAGAGATGGGACTGTATAGGGTCTCTCTTCTCTGGTATATCTGGCTTCAAAGAGCCTGAAAACTTGTGAGGCAGACTTTCCTTCCCATAGGTGAATAGTGGCTTTTTCTGCTCAACATAAGAAAAATTCTTTGACACAAACCACAACTTGTTCTGTGATTCAGCTTGCAAAATAGTGGCTTTTCTTCTCTGTCTTCTTTCTTTTTTTGGAGATAAAAATCTAGATTTCCTTTAAATGTCCAAGCTCTGAAGGGGAGTTTGTATTGTAAGTATTTGCTTAATAAGTCACTTTTAACAGCATGGAACATGGGAAATTTTCCACATTTGGATCGGATCCCTGGATTCTGTCTCCAAAGGTGTGACTTTGGGCATTGACTGTAATTTGGATGACTGCTTTCTAGCGAAATCAGTTTAACCTAATGACTTGTCACAGCTCATTCTACCTTGCCACCCTTCAGCCCCACTTTTAAATTTGTCAGTTCTGATTTTTGAAAAGTTGAACTTTATTGGCATATAATGTACAGATAATCAAATGCAGCCATTTTAAGTGTACGGTTTGGTAAATTTTGACAACTGTATATACCTAGGCACTGCCATCCCATAGAGAAATGCAACATTTCTATTACTTCAGAAAGTTCCTTGATGCCTCTTTGCAGTCATGCCCCTTCCTCGCCCCTCCCACTATCCAGGCAAACACTCACCTCATTTCTAACACTAACTTAGTTTTGCCTACTTGAAAACTTCATATGAACGGAATCCCCCTTGTGTCTGGATTCCTTTCTCAGTATAATGGTTTTTGAGATTCATCCATGTTGTGTTATCAGTAGTTTGATCCTTTTAATAGCTGAATAGTTTTTCTTTTTTTAAACTGTTTTCTCCTTCCCCCCACCCCATAAGAACTGCCTGGGCCTCCAATTGCTCTCTGTAGAGCTTCTTTTATCCCCTGGTCGTGACAGCAACTCTACCATTCACACAAACTGAAAGAGTGAGATAGCTCGAGAGACGATCCGGCTAGATTCCCGTGTCCCGCAAGGGGGGAAAAAGCAAACGTCTGAGTAGACCCACAGCTGCAAGTATGAGAGCTGGGACCAAACGCGGTCCTTCTCACTCTTGTTTCAGCATTCTCTCTCCCTAAACTGCAGCCTTCACTTCTAGAGTGCTTTCCACAAAGTAGGGAAGATTTTTGTTTGTGCTGCTTGGGGTTTTTTTTTTTTTTTTACGCTTACGTTTTTGAAACAGAACTCAGTGATGCAAAAGGATCTTAATTGTGTATCACAGAGCTCAGGACTGGGAAACCTATTTCTTTACCTTCTTCTGATGGAAAGGGAGAAATGGGCCCTTCTCACAGCCCTCAGAACAGCGAGGAACCATGGAGCCTACACTAAACAGGAAAATGTGTAATGATTTCTGCTGGTGCAGTTTTATTAGGTGCACATGTCCCCTTCCATTGGATCTATGTGCTGCCTTGCGCACACTCTAATTTTCTCATTTCTTTGTTGTTCAAAGAAAGTGCTTTGTTGAGAACAAGTGTCTGGGGTGGAGGGTGCCTTGGGTTTGGAACCACCAAGGCCCATCAGGGTGCCATCCCCACGTGCCCCAGGAGGCCCTGAGCAAATCCCAGGAGCTGCAACACTGTTGGCACAGATCTTGCATTTTACGTCTTCTTCATGGATGGCTTAAGAGAGACAGCTTTTCTCAGAAATCCGCTGTCAGAATTGAAATGACACACGTTGCTGTTCCAACCAGAGCCTGCTGGTCGTTGGTGCTTCAGCCATGTTGGCTGTGAGTGCTGTGGAGTTGGGAACCACTTCTGTTTAATTCACAAGGTGATGTGCAAACTCTCAGAAATGGTGTGTTTCTCTCAGTGGCGTTCATTTTCGAGTTGCAAATGGGGGGAAGAACAAGAAGTTTGCAACCAGTCTTGGTGGGAACTGGAAACACTCCGTGGCTGGTACACATGAACCTGTTGATTCGACTTGCGTTTTAAGTGCCGATGATTAGAAAATTAGGAGCCTGCATTTGTAAATTCACCTATGTGCTAAAATTTGTTTGTAACCCTAAAATTAGTACTCAGCTTTCGTGGCCATTTGTGGATGTGAGCACGTGCAGAATGGTGAAATACTGGAGTTGCTGGCGCACGAGGCTGGTTCAGTATTCACTAATTCAGTGTTGAGGGTACTTTACAGCACATAGCTACTGTGAATGACAAGAATCGACCGTGCATTTGTTATCTATACCTTTCTGCTCATTCAACTGGGGCCTGTCCTGGACCCAGTAGGATCAACCTGTTGCCATAGAGTTGATTCTGACTCATAGGATTTCCAAGGAGTGGCTGGTGGATTTGAACTGCGGACCTTTTGGTTCGCAGCTGAACGCTTAACCACTGCACCATGGAGCAACTGGACCCAGTAGGGTAGGAGCGGTGATTATCTCTGGTCTGTCTCCTTTTTTTTTTTTTTTTAAAACCATCTCCTGACTGTAGCTTGCCCTGAAGCCCCCGTGGAGGTATCTGCTGCTGTTTTTCTCTTTTTGGTATCTTGTAGAGAGGGTCACTATGAGTCAGAATCCACTCGATAGCGGTGGGTTTGGTTTTGGGGAGAAAATACTGCATTTGGACTCAGATGCCCAAGGTTCAAGATCCAGCTAAGGCAAGACCCTCTAATTCTGGGAAGCCGCGAACCGGCTGGTACTGTTCACAGGTGAAGGATGCCTGTGAGGCTTGCAGTGGTCAAGGCACTAAGGTACCTCAGGTCGTGAACGGCAGATGCTGCACTCGATCGAGGTCTTGGTTGACTCTTAGGGTGATGTTGCCTCCCTGCGTGGCGCACGTCATGTTTCCCTCTCCTGTTCTCCTTCCTGCCAGTTATTCTACCACATTTCCCTGTGACTTGCCCCGCGTACCACTGTCTCAGTTACTGCCTTCATAATTTACTTGTTTTTGGTTTTCTTCACCAGAGCAGAAATCATTCGGGTCTTGGTTACAGATCAGTGGCACATGGTATTTGTTGAATGAATGAATGAAATGAGTAGTTTGAACTTCCGTTGTAGCTTCAGTTGTGAGTTTTGGTGCTAGCTTTCTTGTAGGTAGAGTTTTAATTTAATACATGTCTAGTTAAGTATAAACTATGTATTAGACATAACTGATAGATGGGTATGTGGACACAGGCTGACCAACCCGCCTCCCAAAACACAAAAACAAACAATTGGTTGCTGTGGAGTCAATTCAGGCTCATGACGACCCCATGCAGTCAGAGTAGACCTGCTCTACAGAGTTTTCTTGGCCGTAATCTTTACGGAAGCAAATTGCCAGTCTGTTTTTTGGTGGCGCCATTGGGTGAGTTTGAACTGCCAATCTTTTTATATGTAGCTGAGAGCAAACCGTTCACGCCACCAAGGGGCCACAGAGGTTGACAGACCACTAGAAATGCAGTTGAGGCATCTTGGAGAAGGAGAGGCCGCTGGAATTTGAAAAATGGCAGAGGCAATCCATGGACCATAGATGCCAGGAGTAGACCTTGGAGGGAAGGTTTGGCAGCTGTGAGACGAATGTGAGACACTAACAAACATTTAGTGTATTATTAATTACTTGCATTGTTCTTGGTTTCTGCACACTGAGGTAAAGCAAAAAATACGCAGATCAGCAGAGCCCTTGTCGTGTAATGGTTAAGCGCTCTGCTGGTAACCGAAAGGTTGGCGGTTCAAACCCACCCAGTCGGTGGCTCCACCAGATTACAGTGTAGGAGCCCTTCTACTGTCTCACAACGGGTCCCCGTGAGTCGACAGCACCTTTTTACAACTCTGGTTCATACAACAGAAAGAAGATTAATGATTTAAAAAAGCACAGATCTCTTGCTTGGTCCTAGCTACCACTGTAAAAGAAGACTTCCACAAGAAGTAGAAGAGAGCGTATGCGTGTTCTAGAAATTACCATTGTGCTTAATGTGATTCTGCTAGAAAGAAGAATGTAGACATGTTTTTGTTATAACCATTGTTTCATTAAGAGGCCAGTCAGTGGAGGAGTCAGAGCAGTCCGGAGGGTCAGATACCATTTAGAATAATGTTGGTTTGGGTTGACTGCTTTGGTCCCTTGGAATATTGTTCGATTCCTTTATGGGCCTTTTGTGGAATCTGGTGTATTTACACAAAACCAGTGTGTCTGGAGGGCAGCTAGAATACTTTCGTGATTAGAATGGGATGTGCGAAAATCAGTGAAATACATTCAGCTGCTTCACTGGCCCCCATTGGTTGACGTAGTCCTGAGCTCCTGCAAGACGTGAGTGGAGCTTCTGTGCAGTTCTTTCTTGTGCTCCATGTCTAACTCAGTCTGAGGGTTCACTCTCTCACCGTCACCTTGGGAGAGTGCAGGAACGAAGCGTGTCCAGCGCCGTGTGCTAGCTGGGCCCAGCGTGCCCTCGAAATCTTCAGCGTCTGGTGTTACTGACTTTTGAAATATAAAAATTTTTATGGCTTCCAAATCTGTGAAAGAAGAAAGTGATGCTTTTAAAATTAATCCTCTTATCTTCAGATGGGATTCTCTACTGACTGAACTGAAGGCAGAAGCTGGAGGTCCCTCATTGCATGTCTGAGGACCAGGATTAAAAAAAAAAAACCAAACCGGTTGACACTGAGTCAATTCCGACTCATAGTGACCTTATAGGACAGATAGAGCTGCCCCATAGGGTTTCCAAGGAGCGCCTGGTGGATTTGAACTGCCAACCTTTTGGTTAGCGGCTGAGCTCTTAACTGCTGTGCCACCAGGCCAGGATTAGAACCTAGATAATTGACACGAGTCCAGCTTTGTTCTGATTCCTTTCCACAGATGTGTTCAGGGTTTCCTTAACTAATACTGAGAATACAGCTGAAGCCGGGGGCCTGTACAGTCTTCGCATCTGAAAAAGGGTTCTAGTGCTTGAAAAGATGTTCTCAAGTACAGATTCGGTGCTCTGACTCAATATCCAGCAGAGGCTGCCAGTTATGAATATTTTATAGTGAAGATCGCCTCTGTAATAACTTTAAGGGTTGTTGCTGATGACCGTAGTACTGCGTATGCTTTGAATTACTTAAAAATGAAGACATTTGGGACCGTTCTGGGCAGTAATAGTAGTGATAGGACAGAGAAGAAGGGCAGTCATCTTTATTTCCCCTTTGCAAACAATGTGAAATGACTAATATGCTAACGTATTTTAGTGTTTGCTGTGTATGTGTTTTGGGTCAGTTGAAAGACACACAGAGAGAATGTTGCTGTGTGAGCGAGCTGAAGTCAGGGTGAGCTCAGAGGCCACATTGCGATAATCTCTATTAAACGCAGCAATTGAAGGCTGTGGGACTGGCAGCAAATGAGGAAATTCCTCTCAGTGCTAAGACCGTCTGCTTACCTACCTACCCACCCATCTATCTCAAGATTGCTTTTGTAATGCCATCATTCTGTTGAAAGAGCTCAGCGACTGTTCACTTAAGACAGACTTTTGAAGTGGTCTGATGTAGCTAAGAGGATGCTAAGAGTGGGTAAGCCAGCCTCCCCGGGCTTGAATTTCAGCTTTTCTACTTCGTAGTGGAATGACCCTTGTGCAAGGCACATAGCCTCTCAGTGCCTCAGTTTCTTCGAGTGTAAATAGGGGATAGTAGTAGTGCCTTTTTTAGATGGTTGCTGTGAATGACTGCGTGCCTACTCTGCAGTGGAGCCTGGTGGGTCCTATTAGTGGCTGGGCTGTTACACTTCTGTCAGTTATTTATGATTAGAATTGATTGTATCAATTTAGCAGTAGAATTTTTTCAGAGAGAAATAGTTTCTTCCCTTCCCTCTGAAATCCCCTTGAGAAGGAAGAGGAAACACAGCTACTGGGACCAATTCAAAGGTAATCTCCATAGAGACAATGTTAGCATTTCAGTTTTTTCTCCTTTCTGTGAGAATGCAAAGCCTCACTTAAGGTAACAGGTGATTTTGGTTTGGTGTAACTTTGGGGGTCACTTATAGGTGACATGTAGATTCACAAGTAAAGTAACACTTTTGTTTGATATCTGAGGTACTCAGCAAACAATTGTGGTAAAAGTACTTTCCCCCAAAACTCCCTTGGAAATTTTTTATCTTTTACTTTAACAAACCCGAAGATTTGCGTTGCTTCCATGACCATTAAAGGTGATGAGAAGGTGCTTGAACGTTTATGAACGGGCTCCTAAGGCGACCAGAAGATCCTGTCTGACTCCCTGGGGCTTTGGGTATGGAATGTACCTTTTGGGTTTTAGTTTGAGTTAGTTTCTCTTGGTGAGAAAATATTGTGGCTGCGTGGGCATCTCTTCCAGCTCCCCACCCTCCTGCACCCCCAGGGTTGGTGTGGCCTTGGAGGCCATTTGTTACCTATAAGGCAGCCCACAAAACTGAATGTGGAGACCTAGCTGAGGGCAGGAGTAGGGAAGTGAAGCCCTGGTGGCACAGTGTAAGAACTACGGCTGCTAACCACCCCCGCAAACAAAGGTTGGCGGTTCGAATCCACAGTCGCTCCTTGGAAACCCTGTGGGGCAGTTCTGCTCTTCTGTGTCCTAGTGGAATGACCTTGGGTGAGGCACTTGGCACCTCCCTTTTCCTGCCATGTCTGTTGCTGGCTGTGCTGTGCTGACAGGTCAGAGCAGATGAGTCCTGTTTTTCTGGCGCTGAGCAGGCTCCAATGAAAGTGAATGTGACAGCTGTGAGGAGAATAACGATTCAGCAGCCAGACCTTGCTCTGGCTCTGTTTTTAAACTTCAGAGACAAAGCTGAAATCCAGGGGAAGGCTGGGGGATACACTGATAGAACCAGCGTGTCAGGTTTAAGAGGTGAGCGGGACAGGGCAGTCCCGTTAGCGTTTCCTCTGCCTGATGGCTGGTGCTAACTTCACAGCTAGGACGGAAGAGCAGTTGTACCCCGAGGCGTGTACATGTCTACGTTTAAAAAAAAGAAAAAGATGATTTTAGAATATCTTGAACATTTTACCTATACCGCAAGAATTTAGTGATTTCTCAGTCCCCCTTCCTGTCCCCCAATTTGTCTCCACCTGTCTACAACGAGAAGGGCTGTCCTCCTGGCTTTGCAGCACTCCAGCTGAGCAGCTGCTGGGCAACTGAAGCTGCTCCTTGTCATGATGTTCCCCAGAGGCACCCCCATCCCCACCCCTTTAATTTTAGGGTGTTTCGGAGGCGTGTCATTTGGTGTGGCTAGGCCAGGACTGGCTGGCCCCATTAGGAACTGTTTTCTTGGAGCAGACAATGAGGGGTGGGAAAAGTAACAACAACCTCTTGGGATTCAGGATGTTGTAAACAGTGAGTGCAGCCTTTGATCTGGGAGGGTGGTGTGGGGTATGCAGGAAAGAGGGAGAATGTTTACCGAGAAGAGAGAGAGTAGAGCCACACAGCCCTAATGGCTTGTCCAAAGGCCGCTGCAGATCCCGGTGGCAAAAAGCGCCGTGCTGCCCACTAATTTCTGTTTTCTTTGCTGTGGTTGGCTTTATTAAAAAGGCATAAGGAAGCAGCCTAGATGTTCTGTTCCAGTCAGCCTTCTGTGCTAACGGGGAAAAAAGGAGGCTTTTTTGGTGGTTTTAAAGAAAGCAGGATGACTGGCTTTGTGGCTTGTTCACTTTCTTGGAGGAGGGGACACACAAACATCTGCATAGTCATCCACACATATCTAGATAATACAATAACACAATACATATGTGCATAATACAGTAATATGTAACATAATACATACATGCACACATGTAGATATAAATTAAGGCCTTAAGGGATAACCAGAGCCTGGAACATTCTAAATCATCAGAGAGGTTCGTGAGGCACCATCACAGATGCTTCATGCTGTTTAGAAACACGGGAAGGTTCCATGTTGGTGGACCAGTGAGGTGCGGCTGCCATAAACATAATTTGAAAGGATGGATGACAGGCACTGTGTCACGTGTAACCCTCTTTACATGGTTCTGCACTTGCCACTTGCTGTTGTTTGCTGGCGCTGGCGGAATACCTGTCTGTGGTTTCTGGAACAAAATTGGGAAATATGAGGTCTCTACTTGAGGGAGTGGCAGGCAAAGGGCCTGTGAAAATGGCCCTTTAACGTTCTATGATGAAAAACTATGAACAGTTGCAAATTATGTAAATGTGATGCAGTAATCAAGCTTCTTGCTCCACTGCTTCATTTACCTTTTGATTTCAGAGAAGCTCAGCCCCTGGGCTCTTTTGGTTTTTTGAACTGGAGCGAAGCACTGAAGTATTTCAGTCACCCGTTGGTTAGGGATGCGTCTTTTGTAAATACAAGGTGGTAGTTTTAAGTAGACGCGGCTACGTTATGAGAGCTGGGTTAATTTAGGCTCAGTCATCATCACAGCTTGTTTTAGAAATTGAAACCTTGTCGGTTGTCACTTTTTTAGCAGGGCTAGCTGATAGCTGTTGATCCCGTGTGGAAGAGTGTGCAGTGAATGCTGCCTGGAAGAAGCTTCGGCGGTGGTTGGGGAGCTTGTGAAGAGAATGAAAAGTGCATTGCTGTTTTAATTTTCTTCACAATTCCAGTGAATTAATATTTAATTAAGACTCAAGGAACGTCTTGGTTATATGCCAGTAATCCAAGCTAGATTAACCCTGTTAAACCGATTTGGAAGGAAAAGGGAAAATGTATTTAATTAGGCAGCTTGTAGAATGTATGGGTGAGAGTAGAATAATATGCTTTAAGAAACTTTCTGATTGTACTCTACACTCATTTCGAGTGGATTGGTAGCTTGGGGGCCTGTCTTGTGAGTGGGTTGAGTAGAAGGTGAAACGTTGACTGTTCATTAGCAAAAGGCCACATAAATGTGATTTGGAAGTTGTTTTGAAAGTGACTGTACTGTAAACTCATCTGGTATTCATTAGGATGCAATTTGTAAACAAGATGAAACTGTAGCTAATGACATCAAATGGTTCCTCCTTATCTAATCAGGAGTCTTTCTTGAGCATCTAGATTAGATGTTATTCAGAAAGGATAATATGGGAAATAATTACACACTATATTTCATTTGTGGAATTAACTGTGCGATCTCTGACCTATGTGTATTGCATATGGAAAACCAATAAAAAAAGTCTATGGTATTTTCCCAAAGGCACAGAAGAATACGATACACTTGATTTTTTTCTTTAAATATGCAGGTTATTAATATATTTTCTTTTTTTTTTTTTTTATCGTACTTCAGGTGAAGGCTTACAGAACAAATAATTTCTCATGAAACAGTAGTACACATATTGTTTATGACATTGGTTAACAACCGTTACCACAACATGTCAACCCTCTCCCTTCTTGACCTTTTTTTGGTGAAAGTATACGTAGCCAAAGATAACACCATTTCAAAAATTTCTACCTGCACAGCTCATTGACATCGACTACACTCTTCCAGTTGTGCTGCTGTTCTCACTTTAGATGAAGGTTTACAGAACAAAATAGTTTCTTATTAACAGTTAGTACACATGTTCCCTATGGCAATGGTTAACAATACACTGTTGATTTTTACAACCTGGATATGACATGTGATCTGCAGTTTGGAGTAGTTTTTTGATCTTGGTGCATTTGCCCATTTGTTTGGAGAGAAACTGTAGTTTTTTAATGCGGGGCAGGGGAGGCAGTGTGTCATACTGAATAACATCCAAGAAACTTTCATTGTACAAGGCAGTGTTTAGGACACTGGAGGCATGTTGTGAGCAGATTAAAAAAACTCCAGAGTTTTGAATTTCAGTGTCAGAAACTCACAAAAGAAGTTTAGGAAGAAAGATGACTGGATCTCTTAAAGAACTCGAGTTTGATTTCTGAATGTTATCAGTTATAGAAGGCTTGGCCCCACATCAGTTTATATCCCCATTCCGTTTTAATATCATCAGCCACCTTCTTGTTGTGGGATTAAAGAGGCAATTAATTCTTCATAGTTGTTTGTAAATTAAGGAGCCCTAGTGGTATAATGCTTAAGCACTCAGCTGCTAACGGAAAGGTTGCTGGTTCGAACCCACCCAGCGGCTCCAAGGGAGGCTAAGACCTGGTGATCTGTTTCTGTAAAGATTACAGCCTAGGAAACCATATAGGACAGTTCTGCCCTGTCCTGTAGGGTGGCTATGAGTCAAAATCAACTCGATGGCACACAACACCTACACCCACATGGGGTGTCCAGAATATTGGTTGTGGTACACATTTTGTCAGCGTGAAACTGCAAACCTAACAAAGGATTAAGTGTTAATAGCAATGCAGTTCAAATGACGTTTGACCATGAAAGTTTGAACAACTTTTTGGTTGGGTCATGAAACATATGGTTTATAGCTTTTTATGACTTCTGTTTGGCTTCTGTGTTTAAATACTGGTGTCATTGAAATCAGGTTGTCTGTTCAGAACCAAAGACTAAGTGCCGAGCTGCTTAACCTATTTCGTAACAGTAGTAGACATTTTCTTCAGTTCTTCATGTAATTACCCCTCTCATTTATTTGCAGATTAATTGCTGTATATTCTTCTCCCGGTCAGTTACTAAGCAAGTTAAAAACAGCACCAAACCACAAAAGAGAAAAGTCCTTTCCTTGAAGATATGAGAAGTTAGTCAGTCAGTGATAGTAGAGTATGAGTAAGAATAGCAATCTAATTTTATAATTGGAAGAGTTCTTACAACCTATTAAAACGGAGGTCTGGAGGTTGATGGAAGGGTGGCAAACATAGCTTCTGATGGGTAGAATGAAAAGAGTAATTTTGAACATAGAAATAACAGAATAATAATGATCACTTGTTGGAGCTTAGTTTCAAAGAACAGTCAGAATAAGGTTCATCGGTATCTGTGGTTTTAAAAGAGTAAAGATTTTGAGGCTTAAACCTGGTTAAAGAACAGGTGTAGGCTCAGACGTTAAGAGTTATTACTCCCTAGACTGATGTATTATTGATTTGTAACTGCCTACAAAATGTTTTTTGTGGCACAGTGAACTTATCCGTAAGACGCTCTTGACCAACTGCCTAGGTGGGCGCCTTCAATAACGTTCTTCACCTCTCTGTCTCCTCTCCCTTCCGTATAAACAGGAGATACTACGTATTAACACTCACCTTGTTGGGTGGGTTAAATAAGTTTTAATTATATGTCAGCTGCTTAGAATAGTGCCTGGCATATTGTCAGCGTTCAATAAATGCTGTTTTAGGGATTCCTTTCAACCTAAATCCTGAACTGTATTTTCAGCTGGTGCTTAGGGAGCCATGAGCATTAAGCCCCAGACTGAACGACACCTAAAGCCTCTGAAATAATCACGTAGCAGAAAAAGAGAGTGAAGAACCAGCAGCTCATCAGTGGGATCCTTTGTATGAGGCACCTGTAAGCCCGGGGGCGGTAGCAGGGAGATTTCATCATAGAGAAGAGGAAATGATTTCCTAGCTACTTCTAGATTATGTCTTCAAACAAAATAAAACTTAAAAACACCCCAAATTCCAGAATAGCAGACATAACCATAATATAAACATTACAGCCAGCACATCGTTAAGCCAGGGAGAAAAAACAAAGTCCAAGCCGTTGGGAGTGATCAGGTTGGTGGGAGATTTGACTGTGTGCGGTTTGTCATAAGGGCAGGCTTCCTCTAGTAAGGCAGTTAAATGAACTGCTTAGGTGGCAAGCACTAGGACTATAGGTTACTTTTCCCCACAGCCGACTCTGGTTACAGGTTTCCTAACAATCATTTTTGCTGTTTTTCTTTCCCAGTCCTTGGGGCTGTGGTAAGAGGCCTGTTAGATCAGTGTGGGTGGTGATCTTTGGCTGCTAGGCAGGTGGGCACAGCCTGGCTTTCCAAACGCGTTTCTCTTGGGTGGTTTTCGGCATCCAGAAGTGGCTACCTCTGAAGTGCCTGGATGGTGCAAACTGCTAACAAGCTCAGCTGCTAACCTAAAGGTCAGAGGTGGGAGTCTTCCCAGAGGCTTCTTGCAAGAAAAGCCCGAAGATCTGCTTCTGAAAAATCAGTTCCACTCCACCCTAGCTCTGCTTGTCCCATCCCTTTCTCTAGAGGAAATGCTCTCACAGGTTGTCCATGTGTTTTTAAGTGTGTGTAATTTCCATTTCTTTCCTGTTAAAAATGATTATACTAACATTTGTAACTTGCCTATTTCACGTAATGTATAGCAGCCCCCCTGAGTTTGTGTGGTTCCGTTCCTAAATGCATTCATGAATGTTTTTATAATACTCAGTTTTAGTTTTTAGTGTACAGAATATATATTTTCCTGGAGGGACAGAGCTGGTGAGTGCGCAGGCCTGTGGCTAATTTGCTAGCTGCGTTTGGGGCAGACCTGAACCAGAGTTGGTATGTATGTGCTGAACGCTGCCCGGCTGGCATCTGCCTGGCTGTAACTCAGAGCACATACACAATCATGAGGAAACTCCGAGCAAGAGGCTTCAGATTGTCAAGACCCCCTGCCCCCTGGGTTTCAAATGGAGGGTGACTTCCTCTACCACAGTGCGGCACCTCTTTATGGGGTGTGAGAAGTTGCTGCTGCAGGAAGGTGGCTTGTCAGGTGTGTAAACTTGTAAAACACTCTCCACTTGCTCCCTAGCCACGGCAGCCCCAGCGTGGGACAGATGTGGAGGGACACAGTTGTTCATGCAGTGGTGCACGGTGGCCAGCAGTAAAAGCTGATACCCTCAAAATGGGCTTTTTGGTAGGCCTCTTTCCCTTGGGTCCACTGAGAACGACCACTGTAAGCCCATTAGCTCAAGGGGGCCAGAAACTGAATTTAGGAGCCCAAGCAAACAATGTGTGTGTGGTTCTTGAATTCAATGAGACAGAAACAAATGTCCTGGTAATATTTTTGTTTGCATTGTTTCGGTGTCCCCTTAGCCCTCCGAATCCCTCCTGACTCATAATCTTACATCCCATGGTCTCTGGCCTTGGATTCTTCTGCTCTGTGTTTGCGATTAAGCCTGGGTGGGGGGTGTGGGGGGATGTGGGTTGGTGGGATTCAGAGGGGGGGATGGGTCTGGATAGGGCAGCTGTTGCCAAAAGGATCTACCCAAGGGTTTATAAGAGTATCAACAGTCGGCCGGGATATTTGAGTATGATTGTGGGGTGTGCTGAAATGAACTTCCTGACAATTCTGCCTCTGCACTCTTGGCAGGCTCCCTGGGGGAAGGGTGTGTGTACACGGAATGTGCTGGACTGTCGATGGCCTCTCTCTTACCCATCCCCGTCAGATGGGCTGAAGAGACAGTTTTGAAGTCCTTTCTTGAATAGGAGCGCTGATCTCTACATGCTGGTTAAAGTGCGTTTGTTCTTGTCCAGCCTGTGAAGGTCAGGCAGCCGCTAGAGTTTTGTCTCCCCATTTCCAGACTGATGTGCAGTGTTAGGGATCTTTTGGGTCCCTGGGCGAGGAAAAGAAAGGACATGAGTCTGTGTTGGGTTACAAACACTGTCCCTTTAATTTGAAACACCTTTGGAACATATTGGTGGAGTTTTGTGTTCTTTCATAGTCCTGATGTCTTCTTGTCTTTTGATTTGAAAAACTTAACCTTGTGTATCCCATTCTTGGTCCTGAGCAGGGAAATAGGTGTTCAGCAGGAGGGTGCCCTCCGTTAATTTTCACCAGTTTTGTATGGAAATGAGCTTTGCATTCATTTAAGGAAGGGGCTGTGGTGTTCTTTGGTTATGATCTTTCTGTGGTCTGGGAGCAAATGCTGGTGAAACCCTTTGTGTCCCCCTTTCCTCTTTGCTTTCACAAGTGAGGCTGTAACTTTAAAAGAAACGGTAGGGCTGTTCCCCAGGTTATTCACAAAACGAGTCTTTGTCTGCTTGTTCATTCACCATCTGGTTACAAAGCTAAATTGGAATCCGTGCTTGTTTTAATTATTTTCTACTTGTGTGGCCAGGAGGTTATGTGGATTGGTGAGGCTGCACTCTGAGCTTGCACACTCATTTATACCACCGTGTCCACATCCTGCGCCAGCACCGGGATGGTTAAGTTGATCCACTTGTGTGGCCGGCTTGATATAACGCAGTGGTCATGACTTCAAATTACCGGAGGAAATGTGGCGTCAGTGTGTGGGGTTTTCCCCGTGTCTTTTTTCATTTTAACCTCCAATAATGTTAATTGTTTAAGTGCGTCTTTGTTCCAGAAGAAATATGATTATAAATGGCTTAGGCTGGCAAATTTAGTGTGTGGTGTTTATTAAAGGGATGATGTGTATTTCAAAAGTTTGTGCTGGTCTTAATAAATTAAAAACAGAGTGTCAGAGAAGAAAGTTCTAAGCCAACTACATTTTGAACACTCCACATGAAGAATGAGAAAAAGTGTGGTCAGAAACTTCACAGTTTAGTCATTATTTTCGGTGAATCAACCAAAAGATGCAGCCGTTGCGAAGAGATATTTTTTTTAATACGGGGAAAGTGACATCACAGGCTTTCCCAAGATGTTTGCTAAAAAATCCTCTCTCAGTTGTCTGCGTTCCTACCCACAAGAGCTGAATCTTTCAAAGTGGTCATTGTTTTAAGAAATTCTGTGAGATTTTGTTAAGTGTTACAATTGTTTCTTAAGGTAGTCTTGTAAATGGAGAGAAAACTTGCCTAGTCCTTTTTCCGTGAATGAAGGTGGTTCTTGAACACAAACTCTCCCTATTCCGCTTTCAGAAAAGCAAAGTCTGCAGGCTAATCTTGGGCACTGGAAGTGGATCAAAAGCTTCAGTTTGCCAGAGATGGCAAAACCATAATGTCTTTGCTAGTGACTGCATTGTCCTGTTTGGTATTTGGGAGCATGCCAAGTATCCGTTATACATCCATTTTACCTGTGCATCCATTATAATCATATACTTGGGCATAGGTTCCGGAATCAGGCCATTAAGTGAGACACTTGAAGGCTGCTTGTAAATAAAAGTACCACCAAACTGAAAACAGGTTGCTCCAACTGAAGCGTTTATATAAGTGTGTAAGAAGGAGGAAGGTGGGAAGATTAAAATGGGCTAGAAGAAACCCCGTCAAAGAATGATAGGAGTATTCATGCAGAAACTGTTGTTACTGATGTTTTACAGGAGGGGTGAAATGGTTGTTTCAGAGAAGTAGAAATTAGCAATTTGCCTCCTGAATTTAATTTTTAAGATATGTGTGAATAGCAATATAAGCTCAAACATGCCACATGCTTCTTTCCTTTTTTCCCTTTTAATAATGGATTAGAACACACCATGTAATAGAACGTGAACATAAAAGACTCACCGGTTACAATCACATCTTTATTTTATTTTCATTTCATCCAACTGGCAGGTCTTTTAAAACAGTACTGTATAAAAACAGCTTTATTATGTGGAAGGAGCAGTGTTTAATACCTCCCTTCTAAATTACCCATAACTTCTCTATCCTTCTGAAAGAATATTTCTAATAATGACAGAAGCCTGGATTTCATTCAGTTCCAGGAGAAGAGACCAAGGCCTTTAGAAGAGGCATTTGGCTGGGTGCTCTGGTGGATGCTTGTTCTGTAAGTACATTTGCTCTCCCTGGTCTGCTGCCAGTTCTCCAAAGTTGCAGCAAGATTTGAAGGCTTCCCTTCCTTGTTGAGACCCTGCAGGGTTGCAGAACGGCGCAATTCCTTGCGTGGATTTCCCTGGGGTGGCAGAGGGGGAGGGAGAGTAGTGTTCAGTGCATACAACCTTTTCTTTTTCTGTTTTCTTCTGCCTTTAGTATTTTAAAACTTCCCACTGTTTTTTTTTTTTTTTTTAAACAGTTTCATTGAGATATAATTCACTTACCCATAAAATTCACCCTTTTAAAGCCTATAAATCAGTGGTTTTCAGTACATTCATGATCTAATTTCAGAACATTTTCATCTTCACAAAAAGAAACCCTTACCCTTTGGTAGTCACTCCCCATCACCCCTTTCTTCAGCCGTGACAACCACTAATCTACTTTCTTTCTTTATGAATTTCCCAGTTCTGGACATTTCACATAAATGGAATCATCATATAATGAGTGGACTTCTGTGGTGGACTTCTTTCACTTAGCATAATGTTTTCAAGATTTATCCATGCTGTAGCATGTATTAATACTTTATTCATTTTTATCACCAGATAATACTCTGGTGGTGCAGTGGTTAAAGCGCTTGGCTGCTGACCTAAAGGTCTGTGATTCGAACCTACTAGCCGTCCTGCAGGAGAAAGATGTGGCAGTTGGCTTCTGTAAAGATTTGCAGCCTTGAAGTCTCTATGTGGCGGTTCTACTCTGTCCTATAGGGCTGTTATGAGTTGGAATTGACTCGATGGCAGTGGGTTTGGTGTGTGGATATGCCGCGTTTTATTTACCTATTCGTTTGACAGATGGTTGTTTCCTTTCGGTTATTATGAACAATGCTGCTGTGAACAGTCCTGTACAAGGCTTTATCTGCCCATGTGTTTTTAATTATCTTCTATATATCTAGGAGTAGAACTGCTGGGTCATATGGTAACTATGTGACTCTTTTGTATATTTTTATTGGAGAAATGTCTTCAAATCCATTTGTATATAATGAGATTCAAGTCCCTTATCTAATATATGACTTACAGATACTTTCTCCTCTATTGTCATTCATTCACGGGGGAAGAAGGGATGTTTTGAAGCTCCTTTTTTCGTGAATCTGTCTGAAGGAGTTTGGTACTAGTGGAAAGGATTGTCTCTAGTTGAGGGTCCAGATTTGTTGAGAAATGTGTAGGTTGAAAGAGAATGAAAGGAAATGGAGGTTCGGTTATGTGTGACTGGCTTAGGGAAATCAGAAATGAGATTCAAAGTTCCTGCTAGGACATGCAGATGAATAGGGAGTACTGGGCGCGGAAAGGTAGACCAGAAGGTAGAGAGTTCATCCACATACCAGTGAGCAGCAGCACATTTCGGGGAATAGAGGAGAGGGGTATTTTCTGTCCTAATTTCAGTCTGTGTTGATTAGTATGGGACAAACACGCGAAACACGTTAAATGGGCAAACCTTTGAAATACGACGCTTTAGAGTGTGGAAGTTCATGGCCCCAAAGGAAGGCTTGCTCTTTGCATGTAGAGGCATTCTCGATGCATGTTTAACTCTGCATGTATGTGCAAACAGGAATTGATCTGACAGCGTGAAGAAGACACGGCAGCCTCCTCTAATTAAACCCCCTTGATGACATTAAACTGTGTTGCTGAATCATGATGAATCATACATCAACGAATCATGTCTCTGAAGGCATCTAAATTTGACCTTGTAATCATAGGGGTTCCTATAGGGATGGCGGCTCTTGTCACCAAGGGGATCGTGAGCCCCTTTTGAGTTTTTTTTTGAACAACTCAAATCTTACAGAATGCTTCCTAATAATTCTGTTTACATGTGTATGTTGTATATATATGAATATATACTTTAAATGTGAGAATGTTTTATATACCTTAAAAGGAATAAAATTTCTACTTATTCCCTGCTTATTTTAACTCCCACTGTTTTTTCTGAAATCCTCTTAATTTTCAAGCCAATCAGGGCTTGGTTTAATTCACATGGTAGTTTCTTCACACTCATTTGACATGGCACTTGCTGCTTTTAAAAGCCTTCCTGCAGTCAGTGTCCTAGCATCTGGCATCCAGTGGATGTACTGCCCGGTGGGTCAAGGAGGTATTGGCCATTGTTGCCACAGGGCTTCTGGGAAGACATCATGTCCTGAGTACCTATTTCTCCGCTTGTTAAGCTGTATATTCAGCAGGGTGTGACAGTAGCAATGGAAGATCCTTTTGAAATTCTTTATGGAGTAACAATGAAATATGGGCTGATATGGAACTTGGGGAAAAATCTATTTCCTGTTCACGACTGACTGCCCCACCATGTAAAGAATGTGAGTGTGATAGCAGGTGACACCATCTAGGCTCAGGAATGCCGCTATTACTTTTTTTTTTTTTTTTTAAATTGGTTTAATTAAAAAAAAAAAATAATGGTGTTAAATCAGTGAGATGTATTTAATTTCTTCTTGATGCAGATTATTAATACTTACTAGCCTTTTCTTTCTTCATTTTTATAAATGGTAGGTGAAGGTCAAGGAGCCTGGGTGGCTCAAACGATTGGCTGCTAGCCTAAAGGTTGGCGGGTCAGACTGCACAGTGGCTTCGTGGAAGAAAAGGCCTGGTGAACTGCTTCCTTGAGGAGCACAGCCAGAATATCCTATGCAGCAGTTCTATTCTGTAACACATATGGGTTACCATGAGTCGGAGCATGGCTCTGTGGCAGCTAACGACGACAATGATAATTGAACTTCAGTCTGTAGCGCTTGAGGGGACCCTTAGGATAACTCTGTCCACACCCCTCATTTTGTACATGACAGTGTTAGAGAAGTCAGGGTCGTCTCACTAATAAGTAGGGGTCTGCTTTGAACCCAGATCTTTTATGTCATGGCCCTTCCTGCTCTATTAAAAATAACCAAACCAGTTGCCCTCGAGTCGATTTGGACTCATGGTGACCCTGTGTGTGTCAGAGTAGAACGGTGCTCCACAGGTTTCCCCATGACTGGAGATAGATTGCCAGGCTTTTTTTCTGCGGCACCTCTGGATGGACTCAAACCTCTAATGTTTTGGTTAGCAGCTGAGCACTTAATCATTTACACCACCTAGGGATGTTCCTGTAGTCCTACTATATATAGTCCACTTCACACGTGCACTGTTCCTCCTAAAAATTCTCTCTCCTGCCTTTGTTATTCTCTTTCTTCTCTTCCTGTCTTTGACCACTCTCTTGCTGCAATTCCTGTTTCTCTGCATGTCTCTTCATGTTGAGGGGTCCTTGAGCATCTGTCTCAGATTTCCTCTTTTCTTAGGGCATCCACTGTCTCTGCAAAAGTGTGCTCAACCATGGCTTCAGCCACCACCGTTATGCTGAAGAAACCCCAATTCTAGGTCTGTACCTACCCGTCCCTGTCTGACCGCCCACTGTTTCTAAGGCCACTGTTTCTAAGGCTGCCGTTTGAACAGGCTTTGCCTGTCCTCAGCAGATGGTCCTGCTGTCATCCTGTTCTGGTGAATACCATCCGGGTGGGCTGGGCTTCTATCCCCAAAACTATGAAGAAAAAGAGTCCAGCAGGTGGATTGACCATGGGAACAAATGGAACTTTTAGCAAGTCTAACTTGTTTGTGTGCTTTATGACTCCAGTGTTTGAGAAATAATTGTTCCTAGAATTTCAGTATGTTATTGTTAAAAATAGGAATCCAAAATTAAACAAACCTGACTTTTCAAATCTCGGAATGAACTACTTTAATTATCAAGCTGAAGAGTAATAATAGGTAACATTTAGAGCCGTAGTTACAGAATGTTATTGTGTGTATTTTAAGCATACATTTAAAACAATTGGTTTGTGAATTCCTATATACAGTGAGAGGAGCTGTGATGTTTAAGAGCTCGGCTGCTAACCAAAAAGTCAGCAGTTTAAATCCACCAAACTGCTCCTTGGAAACCCTGTGGGACTCTGTTCTGCAGGGCCGCTATGAGTCGGAATCGACTGGATGGCAGTGGGTTTATATACAGTGGTGCACCCTAAGCCTTTTATAAA
The DNA here is from genome assembly GCA_030035585.1 of Dugong dugon. NCBI lineage: Eukaryota > Metazoa > Chordata > Mammalia > Sirenia > Dugongidae > Dugong > Dugong dugon. Next base: position 5,701,846 of record CM057464.1, on the reverse strand, counting down.
TAAGGAAGCCTTTTTTTTTTTTTTTTGGGAAGGGGGAAAGAGTGTTGTACCAATTCCCAGATGTTGAAAGCTATTCGCTGGGGCTTGTTAAAAGCACACGCCCTTCAATGTTCCAATTCATCATTGGTTCTGGGGGTGAAATTCAGAATTTTTTTCCTTTTTGAAATTATAAAGTAAAAATTTTGGACATGCAGTTTTGTGTATTTTAACACATAGATTTGTGCAGCCAGGATTGTGTATTTTTTAACATGCTCTTGGTTTTTCTGATGTGCAGACAGGATTGGGAACTAGTGCTGGATTTTTACCACCTTTTATTTTTTATTTTTTACCACCATTTTTTTTGGGCCAGGCCAGGGTTAACTTTTATTTTTCCCTTTAATTTTAATTTTTTTTTACAGGCCAGGGTTACTTTAAGTTAATGAGCATGATTCAGTAGGTTACATATATACATTAACTTCTGTAATTCTGATCTCCCCTTATGTATTGCACATTATGGATTTATAACTATTAATGAAGATACTATTTTCTGATGTTACAGCTATACAGTATAAGAATAAGGGCCAACGAATTTTGCGGTGGCTGTGAAGGGCCTGTCATGTCCTAGACACACGTGTTGTCTCCTTAGCCCTTCAACAATCTGGTGAACACCAGATAGTGTCACTTGACTTTCCACATGAAGGAAGCTGATGCCAAGAGAGGTCACGCAGTTAGTAAAATTGGGGCTTGTTTGTGAGCCTTTTTCTAATTCTGTATCTTATGTAACATGGGTGGTATTTTCGATCCTTTGCTTTTCATTAGTTGGGGCACGTATTTACCAGCTGCATGAGAATGATGATGAGCAGTCAGTCCAGTGCTAATAAGAAAAGGTAGTTCTGATGCCTTGCCTCAGTGTGCCGACCCCGAGACTGTGGCGTCTGCCCCTCGTCATGCTTGAACCTTCTTTGTAGTGGATGAATATTGGAAGGCTGTTGAACTGATTTGTAGGAAACATTTGATTTGTTTAGAATAGACTTCCATTTGTTTGGCTTTGAAGCCCTGCTGATGTTACATACATGTTTCACAGTTACAGGGTGGTGGCAAAGGTGAATCTGTGGAGCTGGAGCTGATGCATGATCTTTATCCCAGTTCTGCGTGGTTCCCTGCGTGTCAGAAATATCTTGTTTCCTCTTCAGGGGGGAAAGTGTGGTTTCCTTCTAAAAATGTGGACTAGTTTTAGATAATGCCCCTGTGATCTGTCTCTAGGCCTGAATTTACCTGTGGGATGTAAATGGAATTTTGCTTCCAAGCTCTGTATTCGAATGTGGCTATCTCTCCCTAATGGTTTAGTCCTCACCACCTTGAGCTTTCATATGAACCCAATGACCTTTATCTTAAAAAAATAAAAATAAAGAAAAGAGACTGTTTTCAAAAGGAAGTCTTTTCTTCTGTACCCACGCTCTCCTTCCTGCTCTTGCAATGTCAGAAAAAAAGTGTTTTCATTGTTATGTAAAAGTTCCTTATGTTTTTTTGTGTGCAATTTTGAGACGTTCGTCAATAGAAAAGTATGAAATATCCACGCAGCACTAGTAACCCTCTGTCAGCCCATTTCTCTCTTGCTACATGTGTCTGTTATTCATGGATTCTCCTTCCCTCATGTGGGCTTTCCTCCTCTTCCACACTGGTGGTGGGAAATTAAAAATTCCATTCTTACATGTAGTTGTGGTTTTTCATGGAATTAGCTCGTGTTAGATCTGCAGAAGCTCTCTTGAGCAGAGATGCTTTCAGCTTCTCTGCAATGGACAGGGAAGCAGCCACCTTCCAACACCAGGCAGGTTTTTGTTAGGAACATTGCCTGCTGTTCATGGCCCTGCCACATTATAAAACAAAACACCCAACCTCCATGCCCAAACACACAAACCAAACCCAAACCCACAGCTGTTCAGTTGATTCTGACTTTTAGTGACCCTATAGGACAGTAGAACTGCTCCATAAGGTTTCCAAGTCTTTTCTCCGTGGAGTGGCTGGGGAGTTCAAACTGCCACCCGTTCAGTTAGCAGCCAAGCGCTTAACCACTGTGCTACCCAGGCTGCTTATGCATTACTGGGGCTCCATTGCACATCGTCATTATTTCAACAAAATCTGCCACTCTTTGCTGGCTGGGCCTCCTGTTTATGTCTTCAGAAAAGTATATTTTTACATATAAAATTTCTTCTTTGGGTAATGGTATACTCTAGGAATTATTGATGGGAGAATTGTTACAAAGTCTAGATGCCCATTAATTTTCCCACTGATTGCTGGATTAGTCATTCTTCTTCAGTAAAGGGAGAACAGAAATCAGATTGATGAAAGACTGGGGTTTGGAACAGTGCCCAGGCACAGATAGAAGCAGCCTTGTAGTACCTGCATATGATAGATACTCAATAAATGTTTAAAAAATGGAATTATGTAATTAAATATTTTTGGAGGGTGTGCAGTACCGAGAATGGCTCAGGCACGACCCGCAGAAAGAGAAAGAATATAATCTGGTACGGTTTGGTAAGCCCTGTTTGGTATTTGATTTATTTTAAATAGCATTTTGTATTACGAGAGTAATGCATTTTCAACTTAATTGCTTTCAGATAATTTTTGGCAACTTTCTTTTTGTGATTGGCTGTAGAACGTTCCACCACGCAGCTGAACTGAATCTCTGCAGTGCAGTCCGTGTTTGTTGAACAGTGACTGTGTGCCAGGTAGTGTGCAATGTGAGTTTACCTTACCGCCCCTTTAGAGTCTCTGGAACAACCCTGTTGTGATTGTTCACAGATGTGGGAACTGGGGTTTTAGAGTCTCAGTGCTCATTAGGGGTATAGCAGATAGATACGCAGGGGTCTGACACTCTGTCTGTCAGCTAGCCCAGCCATTGTGTTGTGTTGCCTGCTAGTTTTGGGATAGCTTAAAACACATCCCCCTGGCAACAACAACAAAAAAAAAAAAACCACAAAAACAAAAACCCTGTAGCTGTTGAATGGATCCTGACTCATAGCAATCTTATGGGGCAGAGTAGAACTGGCCCATAGGGTTTCAGAGGACTGGCTGGTGGCTTCAAACTGCTGACCTTTTCTGTTAGCAGCCTTAGCTGTTAACTGCTGTACCACAGGGCTCCGGGATAGCTAAAGGTCTCCTCTGATTCTCTGCTGTTATAAATAACACTGTAGTGAACATCCTCCAAGTTAAATCTTGGTGCATCTACATACTTACCTCCTTAGGATAAAAATGAGTGAATTACTTGGTCAAAATATACACATTCTTAAAAGGCTTTTGATAAGTCTGTCTTTTTAGACAACTTTAAAATCCATGGAGAGGTGAGGTTTCCTAATTTGTCAAAATTAATAGAAAAAGCTTAGGAAATGGTTTCTGTTGGCACGTATTTTTCATAAGATTCTTCAAATAGCCTCTCGTTCAAAATGAACATTAATATGAGTCTTGACCTTTCCCCACCCTGATAATTAATTTATGTCCTTGGTGTCTCATCATTCGGAGTTTAGTAAAAATAACACCCTCACTGGGTCAGTCACAGGCACGAAGTTGGTCAGTCACTTTTTAGATGCCTTGACTGTAGTTTGTTTTTATCTATGAGCATGTTCTAAGATGAGGCAGTTGAGGCCTAACCAGAAGCTGTTACTGTGGCGTCTTCTCTGATACTGACTGACCCTACATGTGTCTGAGTTGAACTGTGCTCCATAGGGTTTTCACTGGCTGATTTTTCAGAAGTAGATCACCAGGCCTTTCTTCTGAGGCACCTCTGGGTAGACTTGAACCCTACCCCTCCGTGTTAACCGTGAGCACCACCCAGGGACTCCACCTGTGACCTAGGAAGGTAAAGGCACGCCTTTCTATTTTGGTTTTGTGATTTCTGGGATTTTCCAGCTTAATTTCACAGGAAGGTTGTCCATTAAGTTCTCTCCAAATGCAGCCAAATCAGTCCAGCAGTTTTGGTGGCTTTATTATTGCTGGTGCAATTGAAAGATGGTGAATATTGTATTAAAAACGTCTAAAAAGCAAGGTGACATTACATAAAGGGTCGGCGGTGTCTTGAGACTATAATCAACTCCTGGTGTAAAATGAAGCTCTTGTCCATCACAGAGGCCTGTCCTGAGTGAGGCTTCATCGGTGCCTTCGGAGGGACAGAAAGGCAGCTTTATATCCTGTCCCTGTGCCCTCAACATTGAGCAGATGTTCTCTGAGTTAATGTTGCTCTTCACTTACCTTTGACTGACGCAACGTCTGGTTAAGGTCAGATTGTTTAGACTAATGTACATTGATCTTGGCATAGTGATAACAAGACTCTAAGCCAGCTAGACAAAGAAAAGCCGGTAGTGAATTATTAGATTAAAAAACAAAGTCATTAATAATCACTGAATAGCTTCAGTGCCCTGGACTAATTTTACAGAGTAGAGATTCGCTCTGTAAAAAGATGTCTGCTGCTTCTAGATTTACCTGGGAGAGCCTTTTAAATAGCTTCAGGGTATCTGGGCTGCATGGTGCTGGTCCTGCTAAGTGGATCTGGGCATGAGAGCTAGTGCTAGTCATCCTCTTAGACCCTCAGGATGATGGAGACAGCGAGCCACGGGTGGGTCCTCAACTACATGACACCCCCTTGTTTGGCACTTGGGCTGAGCAAGAGTTTAATTCGATGTTTGTATTAAAACAGACACGCGTATGCCACAGAGTCAAATGCAAAGTTCACTTGAATTTTAAGGAAGTACACAATATTCTATCACACTTGGGAGTGACTAGTGATTTTATAATTTCTAAAGGTGGCTGTGAAACTCACTTTCACAGTTTACTATAAAGACCTAGTCCGCCCTAAAGCAATTTTGGAAAGTAGATGAAAGAGAGAGATTCACTAGTTCTGTTATTTTCATCGAGTGGGTGGCTCGTGAGTGATACAATTTCCTCCTCTCAGTTCTGTTATGTTCCATACAACAAAGACTCAACACACTGTGGCGTATGGAGACTTCTTTGCTTACACTGGGGTTGGGGGTGGAGTGTGGAGTGAGTGTGGCTCTGGCAGGCTCAACTGGCAGAATGAAAAACAGAATTACAATATGTGAAAGAGGATCCTATGTCAGCCTGAGTTCTCTCTGCTTTAAAAAAACAAACAGCTTCTCCTTCTCATATTGTACAGTCCACCCGTTTGAAGTGTAAAGGTCTGTTTTTTAGTAAATTAGTAGGGCAGTCATCATCGTAATCCAGTTTCAGAACATCTCAAGCCCCAGTGTCTCTGATTTTAGATGCAAATTAGCTGTGTCTGTTTCTTTCCATGAACGTAGATTATGGGGACTTGATGGGAATTGGAAGGATTTACCCCACCCAATCCCTGAGTGACAGACAGCTAAGGGCTAGACTACTAACTGAAAGGTCGGTGATTGGAACCCACCTGGAGGCACCTTGGAAGAAAGGCCTGGTGATCTGCTTCGGCTTGGTCACAGCCTTGAAAACCCTGTGGAGCAGTTCCACCCTGCGCTCAACAGCCACCTCGTCAGTGTGTATTTTTTTTTTTACAAATTACCTTTGTAGATTCTTTGTAGAAAAATTTAATCCCAGGTTGTCTTGCTGTTCCCAGGCTGAAGTTTTCTGTAACATTCAACTTTGAATTAGTGATAATAAAGTTTTACCTCCGTAACACCTGTAATGTTCCAGACATAAAAATGTACATAATTTTATTAATAGCTTAAACTCTACAGATGCTACTAATAACATCGTATACTTTTCAAAGCTTGCATTACTTGCTGTTTTGGAGTATCAGCCTGTATCTTTCAAATGGATCATTGAAGATAGATTCTAATTTTTTTGTCAAAATTTGATTAGGAAAGCAGATTTGCTGCTGTTGTAAAAATGATCATGCACGTTAGATATGATTTGTCTCTGTGCAGGCACTGTTGGTTTTGTTTTTGCGTGCTGTGGCTGTCTTCCAGGCACAGGGATCACAATGGGATGGAATTGTTATAATCCATACACTTTTCATTGGCTGATGTTTGGAAGTAGATCGCCAGGCCTTTCTTCCTAGTCAGCATCATAGCAGCACGCAGTCCTCCACTGACAGACATGTAGTGGCCGTACATGAAGTGCATTGGCTGAGAATGGAAACCGGGTCTTCCTCTTGGAAGGTGAGAATTTACCACTGCACCCCAGTGCCCTCACAGGCATTGTGGCAATGAAGTATGCCATCTGGGCGTTTTATGAATTTAAAAAATTTACTCTGCCTTGAAGTACAAATTTTGACTTTATTTTATTCCTGTAAGGTGGGACTTTTCCAAAGTGAAATTCTGTTTTGTTATATATTCTTAGGGTAGCCTGGACAAGGTTAGGGTTTAACATAACCCCTGGGTTGGTATGAACTGTTGGAGGCTCACTGTACCTACATCTAGTAGGTTGAGTGTGTAGACTCTGGAATGAGCTGCCGGAGCTTGAACCTCTGCTCTGCCACTTACTGGCTATGCAGACTTGGACAAGGTAGCTTTTTGCTTTCATGGGGTGCTTCTGAGACTCAATTGTGATAGTACTTGTAAAATGTGAGGGCAGCATATAGTGAAAACTGAGTTAAATGTTCATTGTTTTTGTTGTTATTCTGCTGTTTTGTATTTGAAGGAAGTATTATTAAGTGGATTTACCTTGCAGTCATATTACAGTGTGTTTTGTCGGATGTAGCCTGGAAGCTTTGAAGAGGTTCAGACTTTTTCCATTCTGTTAAATGTTTATTATTTCCCCCTCTGCATTGAAGCGTCTGTTTGCTGAATGGTACTGTGATGGCCTAAAATAGTTTAAAATGTGCTTTACAAAGAACCTGGCCTGCATTAATGTATTCATGTATTTGTTAGGAAAGTAATTCATTTTTTATTACACAGTAGCTTGTAGCAGGTGTTAGAAACTCCCGTTGTTAACACCAACAGCAAGCAGCATTTAACTTGTTTTCTTCACTGTGTCCTGTCTTGTGGTTTTTCTCCATTTATTCTTAATTGTCATGTGTAGTGGAGGTAATTAAATCCATGGGTCTCCTCCCTTGTTTTAAATGTTTGCACCCCTTTTAATTTTTCTTGGCTTTTCCAGATTCTGCTTTCGATTAACATTTACTGATGGTTCTCTGCTCTGTCAGGCAGATTAGCCGGCTTTGGTGTGGCTTTTTACCTTGTTCCTTCCCGCCTTGGTGTGTTTGGTTGACACACCTGTGTACATAACTCTGTGCAAAGAATGTCTCTTCTTTCTCCGGGAGAGGGGATGTGGAGCCATCATTTAAAGAAACCTTCCTGGCATCCTCCAGAAGCGCGTGGCTCACTTTCATTTGTTCTGAATATGCCCCAGAGGACCTGAGCACTTGGCTGGTTGTGATTTACAGATCGCTTTTGAATATAGTGGGCAAAAACACTTTTTTAAAATTTCTGTTGAAGTAATTCAGCTATTTTATATCAGAAGAGAATAATACAGTGCTGTGACTCAAATGTATTTTTTGAAAAACTAGGCGGGATGATTTCCTAAGGCAGTATTTCACTTCCCAACCTGGTTTAAGTCATCTGACTAAGCGAGATCCCACGTGTAAGATGCCATTCATCAAATTGTAGCTACTGTAATTGAAGATCTGGGTGAGAGAGTTTGGCTCGATTTTTTTGTGGAGGATATGGGGGAGAGAAGGGCCCACCTAGCAGGTGGGATATGTTATCCTAAATCTTTTTAAAGTGTGGAGAAACAGAAATATGCTGATAGAAGAATGCAGGATTTAATGAGAGAGACAGACAGACAGACACAAGTGTAAGTGGGAGAAGACATCACACCCCTGCTCTTGAGAAGTGGGTATTGTCGGCAAGCAAGCATTCTTTCACGTATTTAACCTTTTAAGCCTTCAGAATCCATTTTTTCCTTCTCTTGTTACCCTCTTGGCTGGTGAAGATTTCTGAGAAGGGCTTCAGCGCCCATTTCATCAGTGGGTTAGACTCTCGGGTATACTGTGTGATGTTTTGTTGAGGATGTGAAAGAAAACAAGACAAAGAATGAGAGAGACATTCTTCACCGGTTACACCAAAAGTTAATTCTGTTTCGCTTTAACATTTATGCTCTGTATGTGGTTACTGGTGGTGGCTTGAAATCTCTGCTACAGGACAAGGAAATTTAATTGTCTCTCTTAAATAGACATTTTCTCTGAAATTTCATTGCAGCAGATAGACTTTTTAGGGGGATAGTCAGTATTCTCAGTTTTATTTTCTAAAATGTATTTGGGAAACTTCCATAAGCTCCTAGAAATGGCTTAAAGTTTTAATATGATTTGACCTTTTGTTCCCGATGTTTTAAGTTGTGGATTTTCCTCTCCTTCTCTCTTTAGTTATACATGGAAGCATTGTTCTTGCTTTCTTAAGTATAAAAATGGCAGATGTGAGGTTTTCCTTTATTCTTCACTGAAACCATTAGAGGAAGGAAAAAAACCATTATCAAGCCTTTGCCAAACCAAAAACCAAACATTGAGTCGATTCCAGCTCATACTGGCCCTACAGGACAGGGTAGAACTGCCCCATAGGGTTTCCAAGGAGTGGCTGATGGCTTCGAACCGCTGACCTTTCAGTTAGCAGCTGAGCACTTTAACCACTGTGCCAGCCAGGGCTCTTTCAGGCCTATGCAAATAGGAACAACTCAGTGCTAGGTGACAAGCAGCCACAACAGGCGAGCAGGGTAGGAGGATCTAATCCGGAGGTGATTTGCTGCTGAGGTTTAGCGTTTGTTCGATTTACTGCCACTTTACCAAACCAACTCGTTGCCATCGAGTCGATTCTGACTCATAGCAACCCGATACGACAGGGTGAAACTGCCCCATACTGTTTTTCAAGGAGTGGCTGGTGGATTCGAACTGTCAACCTTTTGGTTAGCAGCTGTAGCTCTTAACCACTACGCCACCAGGGCTCCACTGCCTCTTTAGGGGGGGGAACGTAAGCCAGTTAATCGATAAATTGTTTATTTCAGTGGAAGAGGCAAAGCATAGTCTACCGTCTGAGGCAATCAGCGTGGTAGTTGAAGTTTAAGACTTTGTTAATTCAGGCTATGTAAGGAACACCGGGGGCATAGTTTAAAAGGTTGTTCAAATGCATGGTATGTGCCTGCATCAAGGATGGAAAAAGTTTTGAGCATGAACCCTTAAAGCATACTGAGTGTGCAGTTTGTGGTGGTCTGCTTCTCACTTAAGAAGCATGTGAGTTTCACCTGTGATTGATACTGTAGATTAGATGTGGAAAGGAGGTGGTGGTCCTGGTCATTTCTGCAAGTCCTACGTGCTCTTTTAGCTAATCCAAGATGGTGACTTCCTTTGGGCGATGTGAGATACTGAACACAAACGTTCCATCTGAGGATGCAGTTTTGTGGGCGGGTGGATTTTTAGCATCTCCATTTTCTACCACAACCACATTGTGAGCCGTAATTGGGCGCGCGTGAGTCAAGTGGGCCTAACTGGGTTAACCAAGTAGAGAGAAGTTTTCAGTCAAAACTATTTCCAGGTTGGAATCTTCCCATTTCTATTTTGGGGAGCGTTCAGCCTGGAGGTAGAGTGCAAATTAAAGAGCATGGTTTGAGAAGTGGGACTGGGTTTTGGCATTGTCAGCTGGATAATTGCAGTTTGGGCAAAGGATCATCAGTGGGTTTTGGCCAGCCTTAAGGAGCTCCTGAGGAAAAAGGAAGAAATTCTATAAAGGGCAGTGTCGACTCTGGGAAATGCTGAGCCTTTCACTTCCCCTGCTTTACGCTGCGGTTGTGTCTGTATCAGCAAGACGGGAAGCTGGTGGACTGAGGAAAAAAGGAAAAAAAAAAAAAAAAACCGTTTATTCAGGCCTTCATTTTAACGCATGTATTTTTTTGTAGCTAAAAACTCTTGTTGGCTTATTTATTTATTTTGATGACAGGGCTGTGGGTTAAAGAACCTAGTTTGACCCTAAGTAAGGTGGCCTTGGTCCTTGGCTCTGCAGAATGACCCTTGGGGTAGTTGGGGTGCCTTGCTCTGTGACTTCCAGGCCACATCTGAGGATCTGTGCTGGCAAATGGGGGTTGGCCAGACCAGAAAAGACTCAGCTGGGAGGCTGATAATCAAGTAGCCTCAGGAGGCATTAGCCTATCTTGCAGGACAGGCCAGTAAAAAGCCCAGAACACGAAGGCTCAGAGAGCTTCGGGGTCGCAAAGGGAGGGTGACAGGCCAGAGAGCTTTCGGGGTCGCGAAGGGAGGGTGACAGGCCAGAGAGCTTCAGGGTCGCGAAGGGCAGGTGACAGGCCAGAGAACTTCGGGGTCACGAAGGGAGGGTGACAGGCCAGAGAGCTTCGGGGTCGCGAAGGGAGGGTAACAGGCTCAGAGAGCTTCGGGGTCTCGAAGGGAGGGTGACAGGTCAGAGAGCTTCGGGGTCGCGAAGGGAGCGTGACAGGCTCAGAGAGTTTTGTGGTCGCGAAGGGAAGGTGACAGGCTCAGAGAGCTTTGGGGTCACGAAGGGAGGGTGACAGGTCAGAGAGCTTCAAGGTTGCGAAGGGAGGGTGACAGGCTCAGGTTTGCATGGGGAACCCTCTCAGCCACCGCCAGCGCATCTCTTCTTTATGATGATCCAGATTTACAATAATAGAACCAGTAGTCGTAAGTTCTGGGAGTCACTCCAGCGAATTAACGAACCCAGGGACTGTGTCCTTGTAAGGCCTGAGCTAGCCCTGGGTAGCTAGGGCTAGAGAGAGAATGTGCGCCCTGTGGGTGGCTAGCGTCAGAAATGGTGGAGAAGTGGGAAAGCAGGGATGTGATTAATCTCCACCTATTTGGAATCGACTTTCTTCTCATCCACGGAGCTATTATCATAGGTACCCTTTTGGTGAAGGAAGAGAGTGTTCCTGAGCTTGAGTATTTACGGTGGCCACCATTGCTGGTCAAAGTTAAGCTCACCTCACTGAGCTTACACTCTAGTCGGTGGGGGAGCTAAGCGTTGATTAGAATCTCTGAGTCAATTTGTTGTTCTAGTCTGGGAGTGGGTTCTGAGGAAGTCTTTTTTGAGGTGAATAGGCATTTTCAACCCACACTTGAAAGGTAAATATGAGCTAATTATGGGAAAAGAGGCTAGGATTTGAGCAAAACGACCGTTTTACTCCCATAGGTAAGTCAGTGTCTTAGTCACCTAGTGCTGCTGTAACAGAAATTTCACAACTGGATGGCTTTAACAAAGAGGAATTTATTCTCTCACAGTCTAGTAGGCTACAAGTCCAAATTCAGGGCATCAGCTCCAGGAGAAGGCTTTCTCTCTCTGTCGGCTCTCGAGTAAGGTCCAGGTCCATGTCATCAAACTTTCCTTGGTCTCGGAGCATCTCAGTGCAGGAACCTCAGGTCCAAAGGACGTGTTCTGCTCCCAGCACTGCTTTTCTTGGTGGTATGAGGTCCCCTGTCTCTCTGCTGGACTCTCTCTTTTATATTTCGAAAGAGATTGGCTTAAGACACTATCTAATCTTGTAGACCTCATCAATACAACTGCCGCTGTAATCCATCTTATTACATCATAGTGATTGAGTTTACAACACATAAGGAAATCACATCAGATTACAAAATGGTACACAGTCATACAGTACTGGGAATCACGACCCAGCCAAGTTGACAGATATTTTTGGAGGACACAATTCAATCCATGACGTAAGGGAGTCCGAGGTTATTCTTTGAGAAAGTCACAAACAGAAAAGTTTCTTTTTAGTAGGGGGCAGTGTGGCACCACATTGGATAATGAAGCTGGAGGCCTGGGTTCCCATCTCTGCCTCTCGGTAGGACTGTTTGATTTAGCCTCTTTGGTTCTCACTTTGGTCATGTGTCCAGTGTGAACTGGTGGAGTATGTTAAGTTTTGGGGTGTGCGTGCGCGTGCGTGTAGCTTTCTGCTGCTGGAATAACGTTTCCATCACGCAGGCCGAGTGTACAATAGCCTCTCAGCTGCAGCTGTGTTCTTGCAGCCAATTCCTGTCACCATCCCCTTTGCATTTGCTGATTTTCCAAAAGTGACCGCTTGATGGCTTAAACGGGGCAAATTACTCTAAGCCCCTGAAAAGTTGCACTTTAATGCAGCGTTATCATTGGCCATTTTGACGTCCGTAGCTGCTTCCTTTGGTGAGGAGATGAACAGCCCAGGTCTCTTTCCCTCTCCTGGTTCCACCTGTTAACACATCCCCAGGAGATTGTCTCTTCAGACTAGGCTTGGCTTGGCTGGAGAGTTTGCATAAGGGAGCAGATACTCCTGTGTGGATCCTTTTTAATGGGAAATCTCTGGGCTGAATCCGAGGCCACTGAGGTGTTAAAGCATAGGGTCACCCTCATTTCTCTCACAGAGCCTGGAAGCGCAGCCCTGACATGACTTCTCACAAACCACTGTCTCACAGCATGCGGCCCTCCCTCTGAGATCCTTCTGTTGGTTCCTTGAGCTCACATCAGTTTATTGGCACGCAAGGACACTAAGGCTGCTGTACAACTGAACAATTAGGCTTTGCTGAGAGGCCTGTGAGACTGTTGGTAGGTTTTAACAAAAAACTCTCTTTGGGGGTACACCCCCACTCCCCACCCTATCCCCAACATTAATGTCACCCTCTGCCTACAAGTTGTTGCCTGGTAACAATTGCACTGTTATTGTAGGTGAAGGTTCTCTGGGTTCAGACATAGACTCCTAAGGGAGGCCTGACTTGGCCCCCTGCACGGCCATGAATCAGGTGTGGGATGCCCAAGGCTGCACCTCTGCCCGCTTCCCCCCCCAGTCTCTTCTCTCTCTTCCTGAACCTGCTGTGAGCATGAAGTTGTCCAAGTGTCTGTTAAGCTTGTCTGTCCTATCATGTAGGGAACAGACCATGCATGGATGGTGTGCTTCCAGCTGGCAGAGCAGTTGAGAGGTAGCCATCCAGCTTCAGTCTTTCACCTTTTAGACACGGTTGTAAGTCTCAATGGACCGCAGAGTACATAACTTGTTGAACGTGCAAAGTACAGTGAGTTCTGTGAATACCTGTAGTGTAGCACAGCAGGTTTGTTACAGGTGCAAAAGGCAAAAGTGACGGTTTAAAAACAAAAACCCTCAAACAATACAGCTTGTGCCCGGGTTTTGTCACCTTTGAGGAACTTGAGGTGTGGTTCTGGTGTGGGGAAGGGACTTTTTTTAGAAAACAGTTTTGTGTAGATAGGTAGGTAGATTATAGTCAGTACTTACTCCTTTTCATTGTGAAGTAGAACATTATTGTATGTATCACATTATTTATCCATTTATCCGTTGATGGATATTTGAGTTATTTTTCCTTTTTGCTATCCTGTATAATGCTGCTATGAATGAACATTCGTGTGCAAAGTTTCTCTGTGGATGTGTGTTTTCATTTCTCTTGGGCATATACCTAGGAGTGGGGTTGCTGGGCCATAGGGGAATTGTCCGTGTTTACTTTCCGAGGCCCCATAGAACTGTTTTCCTAAGTGACAGCACCATTTTTACCCGGGCTCCGGTTTCTCCCCATCTTTGCCAACACGTGTTGTCCTGTCTTTTTGGTGATGCGTACTAGTGGATGTGAGGTGGTGTCTCATTGTGCTTTCGATTTGCATTTCCCTAGTGACAAGGGATGTTGAGCATCTTTTCTGTGTCTCCTGGTTGGTCATGTTGTGTTTTAGATTAGAAATCTTGGGTTTTATTAATTCAAACTACCTCACCTGTCATCTCTGAGAAAGCTGTGGCCTGTTCATATGTTCTCTTATTTAAATTTTTAACCTCAGTACTAGTTTTCGAAAATTACAGTTGGAGGTTTGAAAAAAAATGTTTTCTCTATTGCTGTGAGTCTGAATTGACATGATGGCAACAAGTTTTTTTTTTTTTTTTTTTTAAATTTAGGGAAGAGGTGACAAATAATTTAGGAAGCATTCTTTTTGAACATTAAAATCATATCCCCAAGGCTAGTGCCATTTGATGCGGTAAATTAATAATTAAAATAATCAGTTGTGAACTTAGAAGGGAAGAACCTTCTATCAGTTATACTACCCCTATTCCTAATAGGAATCCCTTCCAACCAGTTCTCCACCCATCTGCCCCCACGATTTCAGCGTGGGGGAAAGAGAGGGATGTCCTTTCAGTCAGCAACGCTCAGTTACTTTTCTGCCTTTTTAGGGAAACAGCAAGCTTTGAGGATGGTCAGCCTAAGAGACTCACCAGTTCTTATTGACCCACTCAGGTGTTCATACTTCATTAGTAGGAGACTTGGGGAACTGGTTGTGTATCTACACTAAAGTAAAAAACAAATAGTGGGGTGCCCAGGGCGGGGGGGATCTGCCTCTTAAGTCCTGAAACATCATCATTTACAGCCTAAGATAGCATTCCCCTCTGTCCCAACACATCCTACTATATGTGTTGCAGAGTTCAGCAGTGAACTACACCAGCTGTACTTTGGTGGGCTGAACATCCAAGTCCACAACCCAAAGATATCCAAATCCTCATCTCTGGAACCTGTGAATATGTTTTACATGGTAACGCTTCACAGGTACGATTCAGTTAACCATCTTGAGATGTTCAGACTGTCCTGGATTATCTGGGTGGGCCCAATGTGACCACAAGAGTAGGAGGGTCAGAAAAAGGAGATGTGATAACAGAACCAGGGTTTGGAGTGATTTGCTTTGAAGGTGGAGGAAGGGGCCACATGCCAAGAAATACAGGTAGACTACTAGAAGCTGAAAAAGAAAGAAATCAGAACCTTTGCTCAGAGTCTCCAGAAGAAACCAGCCCTGCCAACACCTTGAATTTAGCCTGGTAAAACTACTGGCCTTCTGATTTCCAGAATTATAAGAGAATAAATTTGTGTTTGAAACCACTAAGTTTGTGGTAATTTGTTATAGTAGCAATAGGAAATTAATACATCCACCCTCTTTTAATATAGAAATCTATTGGATCTGGAAAACCAAGTCCCCTATTTAAACTAATTTAAGATTCATACATAGTACAAATTAAAAGGTAGTATCAACCTGTACATTTTATTGATAAACTGTTTGTTTTCAATAGTCATATAGTATTAGAAGTTGTTAATGAACATGATAAATCAAAATAAACAAGCTAATACTTTTGTTCTCTGAGGATACAATATTAACAATATATTTTGTATTAAGAAATGCTAAAATTTGTACTCAGTAAAAAGTGACTGGTTTTATTTTGCAAGCTGATTAAAGATCATATTGTAAGTTCATTTTTTAAAGATAAAATTCATATAACATAAAATGTACCAGTTTACAATACAGTCAAACACTTTGAGGGACAGAGTAGCAGGGGTAGGGGTCTGGGGACCATGCTTTCAGGGGACATCTAGGTCAATTGGCATAACAAAGCTTATTAAGAAAATGTTCTGCATCCTTCTTTGGTGAGTGGCATCTGGGGTCTTAAAAGCTTGCAAGCTGCTATCTAAAATGCATCAATTGGTGCCAACCACCTGGAGTAAAGGAGAATGAAGAACACCAAAGACACAAGGAAGCATTAGTCCAAGAGACAGAAATGGCCACATAAAGCAGAGACTTCATCAGCCTGAGACCAGAAGAACTAGATGGTGTCTGGCTACCACCAGTGACTGCCCTGACAGGGAACACAACAGAGAGTCCCTGATAGAGCAGGAGAAAGGTGGGGGTGCAGAACTCAAATGCTAGTAGGAAGACCAGACTTAATGGTCTGACTGAGACTGGAGGAACCCTGGAAAGCATGGCCCCTGGATTCTCTGTCAGCCAAGAACTAAAACAATTTCCAAGGACAGCTCTTCAGACAGGGATTGGACTGGACTGTGGGACATAAAGTGATGATACTCATGAGGAGTGTGCCTCTTAGCTCAAGTAGATACAAGAGACTAATCAGGCAGCTTCTGTCTGGAGGTGAGATGGGAAGGCAGAGAGGGTTAGGAGCTGGTTGAATGGACATAGGGAATGAGGGTTGGAAAGGAGGAGTGTGCTGTCACAGTATGAGAGAGCAGTTAGGGTCACATAACAATGTATGTATACATTTTTTATGGGAAAAAATTAAAAAAAAAAGCGCCAGTTTAAATATCTTAAAGTGTACAATTCAGAGGCTTTTAGTACTATCACAGTGGCAACCATCACTTTTATCCAGTTCCAGAATATTTTCATCACCCCTCAAAAAAGAAATTGCATACCTGTTAGCAATCACTCCCCATTCCTTCCTCTCCTCAGCTCCTGGCAACCACTATATTGTTTTGTCTTTGCCTATTCTGGATGTTTAATATAAATGGGGTCAGTATGTGGCATTCTGTATCTGGCTTTCTTTTAGTACAGTGTTTTCAGGTTTTGCCCATATTCTAGCATGTCTTAGTACTTCAGTCCTTTTTATGCCTGAATGATAACTCCATTGTAGGGGTACAGCACATGTGGCTTAACTGTTGATAGACGTAAGGGGTGTTTCTACTTTTCGGCTATTGTGAATAATGCTGCTGTGATAATTCATGTACAGGCTTTGTACGAGCATCTGTTTTTAGTCCTCTTAGATGCAGACCTAGAAGCGGAATTGCTGGGCTATACGGTGATTTCTTTGTGACTTGTTTTGCGGAAACTCCTTACTGTTCTCCAAAATGCCTGTGCCGTTTAACATTCCCCCAGCAATTTCTCTACACCCATGCCAGTATTTAATTTGTGTATGTTGCTCAAAGCCACCCCCGTGGGTATGCATAAGTCTATTTTAATGGAATCTCTAATTAGTATATACATTTTTACCTCATATTTGTTAAGTGCTGCATGATTTATATGTAAAGGAAAACATGATTGATATTTTTAAAAAATAAATTAGCATTCATGCTTGGTTTTGGAAGAAATGTATCTTACATTTTAATAATGTGCACATTTTACTACAGGACCAAAATGGAGTTGAGTTGTTTTTATGATCTGATGTTTTGGAACTCTTGTTTGTGTTAAAACTTAATTTGTATTTTCTAACGATTGAGCCAAGAGGGAAGGTTTCAGACCAGTTTTCTCTAAGCCCGTTTGCTTAATGTAAAGCGGAACTCTAGATCATCTCTAGGGAGAAAGGCCTCCTGCCTAGTCTTCTAGGGCGAACCTTCTAATTTCTGTTCTTCTCTTGTTTCATCAATGAATTATTTCGTGTTAATCCCTTGGAATGGTGCCCTGCTCCATAAATAAGCTCCATAAATGCAGCCATGACTATACACAACACTAGAATTTACGTTAACGAAGTTATCAGTTTTCATAGTAGAAAACAACTTTTGTTCAGACAAGTACAGATAGTTCAGATTTACAGACTGGTGAGGGTTATGTGTGGCAAGTGTGTAAAATTATTTTTTATGCTTCTTATTCATTCACATTTTCTAGGCTTTACTCACACATCATCATCAGTAGGATTTAAGCAGCATATTTCAGAGAATGGAAGTCATAATTTCAAACTGATAATCACATCCTCTAGGGAGGATGATGGGCTGAACTTCTGGGGGACTGTTGAACCTGCTCAGCTGAAGACTGTACTGAGAAGCTGTTTTTTAGTGTCAATTTCTATAAATAATTTTAATTAATCGATTTTAAAAATCCCCAGCATCGCCGCTGTAGTAACTTGGTGACTAGCAAGCTGTTGGTTGGGCAACTCTGTGTCAAACTTTGGGGAAAGAATAAAAACCCAGAACGGTGACAGATTCAGCCTTCCTGAGAGATTTGATGGAAACTCTGTCTTGTTTGTTGGATTTTCCGAAACTTAAAAAAAAAAAAAAAAAAATCCAGATCTGTGAACCCTGTTTGTATCTTTGCAGCCCTCTGCAGAGGCAGGGACAGCCCCTTACTCCACTGAAGCACTTCCCCATGCATTTCCTTGTCTCTTGCTGGGAAGCAATTCTACTCCCCTGCCACGTTATTGTTGGCCATTTAATGTTGTTTATGATGTTTTTGTTGCTGCTGCTTTTCCTTGTACTCTGACTCAGGAAGCCCATCTCCGTTTTTTGTTTATGGTAATTACTGGAGAGCATTTATTTTGGCCCCTGGGGAGTTCCTGCTGTGTTTCTTTGTGTAGGCAGGTAGGTTAAAATTGGAAAGTGTTTTCTGTGGTCGGGGCTTTTGTAAAAGGGTCTAAAGTCTGTCAAACTCTGCCTGGCCTTCAGAGGGGCTGGGAGGGGGGTAGACTTGTATAGGACTTTTTTTCCCCCTCTTTAGAACTTTTTAAAGCTTCAAATTTAAGGATAAAACAGTTGTAATATGGGTTCGTTACTACCATGTTGGAAGGAGAAGACCTGATTTCTCTTGTGTATGGTGTGGATGAGCTCTTCATCATAGAGCAGGGGACCTTTAGGGATAAAAGGAGGGTGACAGCGCAGTCTCTCTTGATGTTATTCTGCTGTTGTTGTTATGTGCCTTTGAGTCGATTCTGACTCATAGCGACCCCATGTGCTGGAATAGAACCGCCCCACTAGGTTTTCTTGTAATCTTACAGAAGCAGATCACCACATCTTTTTTTTTTTTAAAGCCACTGGGTGGTTTCAGACTGCCAACCTTTGGGTTAGCAGCCGAGCACTTAACGGTTGTGCCACCAGGGCTCTTTTGATGTGTTCTAGAGGCTCTCTCATCTGGAAACAGAAATGGATAATCCATTAAGTGGGAGGAGATTTTAGAGTGGAGCCTGATGCTGCTTATTCTGGCAGCACAGCATTGAGGAACAGACCCTAGAGTTGTGTCCTTTCAGGTACCTGGTGGCTTGGTGTGTTCTCTACTAGCTTGGTGTTTTCAGTTAATGAGAACAGCTCAAATATTTTTTCTCCTCATTGTAAATTCACCTTTATTTAAAACAAGTGATGAGTTCCTGATGATGGAATACTGAGTCAGAGATGGTCTGCTTTTTCATGTCTCTCCCTTATAAGTAAATCAGTGATCACCAGGGGTGCATTATCCAATATCCAAGGTAGGCATGATGCCCACCTTGCTTTTCAGATCATCTGTAGTGAACCATCTCACATTTCTTCACTGCATCAAGGATTCTGCTTCTAGATATGGCTGGGATCTGTGTCTCCCCCAGCCCCACAGCAACTTCCTACAGAATCAAAGCCCTCTATTCAAATTTACAATCCCTGATAGGGATGGATTACCCAGTAAGCAAGGTAAGCACAAGCTTACTTGTGCTTACTTACTAAACTGTAGTGAACAAAACCTGTATGAAATTGTGTTCACAACGTACCTTCCTGATACTCGGACTAAGTCATTGTTTTTTTGTTTATTTTTGGCACACCAGAACTTCTCTCTGACTCATAGAAAGGCAGAGTTAATGGGAGTTTCCTCGTTCAGTTGAAGCTTCACATAGATGATGATAGTGGTTTGGTTCAGTTCTTTGATTCTGGTAGGTGCTTGCTTTACATTTCAGTGAATGAAAACTTAAGCGTCAGCTAAAACTGACACCGAATTGAGTGATTCTCAATTCTTATGTCTCCAGATTCCAGAGAGTAAATATTGACTGTCAAGAAAATGTAAACTGTAGGAAGGTATTCTGTGTGCTGTATTTAAAAAAACAGAGCAGAGTTATCTGATTTCATTAGTTATATGGGTTTTATTTAAAAAGAAAAAAAGCTTCACTTAAATACTTACTGAGCTCCTAATGGGTATCAGGCTTGGTGATAGAAATGAAGGAGTTGTTAGAATACTGCACAGTAGTTGCAGCACTTGGCTGCTAACTGAAAGGTTGGCGGTTCAAACCCACCAGTTGCTTCACTGGAGAAAGATGTGGCAGTCTGCTTCTGTAAAGATTGACAGCCTTGGAAACCTTACGAGGGTAGTTCTGCTCTGTCCTACGGGGTCGCTATGAGTCAGAATTAACTTGACAGCAATGACCAAGAGAATGAAAAGGGGCGAGGGAAGGGGCGTGGTGAACCCCATGTGTGTCAGAGTAGAACTGTGCTCACTAGGGTTTTCAATGGCTTGATTTTTCTTAAGTAGATCACCAGGCCTTTCTTCCGAGGTGCGTCTGGGTGGACTTGAGCCTGTAATCTTTTGTTTTTTTATTTAACAGTTTGCAACACTCAGGACCATGTTAATGCAAGGAGACGACGTGATTTCATCACAGGAGGGAATGTGGAGAGATGGAGGTGCAAGGACTGAGTTCTGGAGCACCTGTTCTGAGTTTAGACAACCCCCGGTCCCCAGGCCACATCCCAGACAGTTGCATCAGAAAAGGAGTAGGTTTCCTATTTTGTAATCTTCCCCAGGTGATTGATTCTCACTGCAGCCAAGGCTGAGGAGCCCTGTTCTGAGAAATGTTCCTAGTGTTGATGAAATGTGAATGCCAGTCACCTGGGGGTCTTGTTCAAATGCAGACACTGACTCTCAGTGGGTCTGGGCAGGGCGTGAGAATATGCTCCATCTTTAACTAGCTCCCAGGAGGTGCTGGTGTGGTGGCCTGGTGCCCTGTGGACCTTAATTTGAGTAGTAAGGGTTTTAGAGCAGGGCTTGGAACCAGTTTGAACTCCTGCTGAGAACTTGCATTTCCACCCCAGATGTACTGAATCAGAATCTACATTTTAACAAGATCCCCAGGGAATCTGAAGAACCACTGCTCTGCTAGTGGTTCTGAGGACAGGTCCAACCAGCAGCAGCAGTAACATCACCTGGGAACTTGTCAGAAAAGCAAATTCTCAGCAGGGCTTTTGAACCTGAAGACACCTAGTTGAAGCCCTGGCCTAGAGCAGGGTCAGGAGAAGGCAGCAATGGAGATGAGAAGGAACAAGGTTTCCTGGAAGGCCCAGTAAGAGTGAGAATCTTTGCTTCAGGGGCTCAAGGTTTACTGATAAAGAAGATGAAATGGAAAGAACACCATAGGTATGGTGGTGGAGTGTGACTCATAGGTGAGTCACTTGTTATTATAAATTGTTATTTATTACTATAATAAACTTACTATTTAGTGGAAATTATTATCTGTGCCACGAATCCCTGGGTGGCACAAACGGTTAGGTGCTACTAGAGTTGGTGGTTCGAACTTACCCAGAGGTACCTTGGAAGACAGGCCTGGCCCTCTGCTTCTGAACGGCCGCAGAAAACCCTATGGAGCAGTTCTAGGCTGCACACGTGGGTTCGCCGTGAGTCAGAACTGATTGTGGCAGCTAACAGGAGCAGTGTTAGTTCCGCGGACTCCCAGTCATGGGGTTACTTTTGAAATGAGGTCCCTTTGGACTCTGGGCTGCTGCTGTGCCCCCTGGGTCCTGGCAGCTCTTCTGTTTGTTGACCCCACCAGGTGCTGCCTGGGACCCAGAGGGAACTGCCCAGGATCCTGTTTGGAATTCCTTGAGAAAAAAACAGGTTGTGCTTTGTCTCACCTTCACGCTTTGCATATTTAGATGTATTTCTCTTTTTCTCATTTGTGGCCACTAGAAAACTTCCTGTGTAGTCTGGACCATGTGTTGGCCTTGGTGAGTGGGGGCCGCAGGTCAGCGTCTCCTCGGGTGGCTTGTCCCTGCTTAGGATGAGTGTGTCAGTCATTCTTCTTACTTGCATGTGACGCCTAAGTGTAGGAAAGGGTGTGTGCGCAGGTGAGTGGTTTATGACTTAATACTATCGATAAAATTTCCCTTGCAGCAGCGCCTGAGCTCTGTAGTATTGCTGTTGAGCAGTGCTTCATTATTGCTTCATTGCTGAAGCTAGGGCTCGATGTCAGATACAGATTTTTATACAATGGCTGTTGAGTACACAAAGCATTCCTTTTTTTCTTCCATGCTCTGTCCTCAGCCTTCACCCAGTATTTGTTAACACATTGTTTTCTGAAGGCTCTGAAACCCTTCCCAGCGCTCCAATGACATGTCCAGGTCAGCCAGTCCTCACTTGGCTCTGCTCCTAACATATGAACGAACAGGTACAGTATGGTTTTCTGTCTTTCAATAAATTAGGGTACCTAAATTTTGATTCTCATTGTCTAGGTTTGATCTTTAAACCACCAGCTGTATTCAGATCTCCAGCTCTGATAGATCGCGTGCTTTCTGAGTTATTGCATATCTGCACTCTGGTCTGTAGAAGACAACTGAAGTTTAGTACAATCTAATCTCTTGGTCCATTCCCTCCCACCTTCTGTTCGCAAATGCTCTCTCTAGAGAGACCCCCGCCACCCACCCGTTCCATTACTTAGATGAAAACTTTGGCTTTATCTTTGATTTCCTCTTTTCTCACACATTCCACATCAGTCTTTTGGCTCAGCCTTCTGAACGTTTCCTGAATCTAACCAGTTGTCACAAGTGTCTTCCTACCACTCTGAGCCTCAACTTTTTGTTTCCACACTGAACCCCCTGCCAACACCCCCCACCCCATAGTTTATTCTCAGTACAGCAACTAGTAGGATCTTTTTAAAATGTAAATCCAGTGCTGTTACTTGTTTGCTCAACATTCTCCAGAGGTATTCCGTTTAGGGTAAGTTTGTCATCTCCCCACTTCATGCCTTATTTTTTCATGTACACTATCTGAAGTGTAAATGGCGGACTTCTACTTATATCCATTCTGCTTACCACACGTATTTTGTGTCTCTTACCATTTGAAACGTCAGGGTAGGAAGAACCATGAGAACTGTGGACAGCTGTACTTGGGTTCTTTAACTACTTTGCTTTATAGTGAGGTATACAAGCTGTGTCACGTTTTTGCGGTCAACCCTTATGGCTTTGGGGGAGCTTTGTCAATTTTCAGTAAACACGTGTCTTTTCATCGAGCCTAGATCATGATAAACCATTCCAACTTTATAGGGTTAAATAACTGCAGGAAACCACCTTTCTACATGAAGGAAGAAATACTGGAACCAACTGGGGTTGCAGGGACCAGTGACATTTAGGTGACAGTTGTCGTCTCTAGAAACCATTGTGAAATAGCAATCTTGTTATTGGACTGGAAACAGCTGTTATTGTTAGGTGCCATCGAGTAGGTTCCGACTCATAGCGATCCTACGTACAACAGAATGAAACGCTGCCTGGTCCTGCGCCATCCTCACAATTGTTGTTATGCTTGAGCCCATTGTTGCAGCCACTGTCGGTTCATCTCCTTGAGGGTCTTCTCTTTTTCACTGATCCTTTACCAAGCAGGATGTCCTTTTCCAGGGACTGGTCCCTCCTGATAACATGTCCAAAATATGTCAGAAGTCTGGCCATTCTTGCTTCTAAGGGAACATCCTGGCTGTACTTCTTCCAAGATAGATTTAATTGTTCTTCTGGCAGTCCATGGTGTGCTCAGTATTCTTTGCGGACACCATAATTCAGAGCCATCAATAATTCTTCAGTCTTCCTTATTCATTGTCCAGCTTTCACATGCGTATAAGACAATGGAAAACACCATGACTTGGGTCAGGCACACCTTAGTCCTCAAAGTGACGTCTTTGCTTTTTAACACTTTAAAGAGATGTTTTGTAGCAGATTTGCCCAGTGCAATGCGTCTTTTGATTTCTTGACTGCTACTTCCGTGGGCATTGATTGTGGATCCCAGTAAAATGAAATCCTTGACAACTTCAATCTCATTTCCGTATATCATGATGTTGCTTATTGGTTCAGTTCTGAGGATTTTTGTTTTCTTTATGTTGAGGTGTAATCCATGCTGAAGGCTTTGATATTCATCAGTATGTATTTCAAGTCCTCTTCACTTTCAGCAAGCAAGTTGTGTTATCTGCATATCGCAGGTTGTTAAAAAGTCTTCCTCCAATCCTGATGCCTCGTTTTTAGAAACAGTTTAACATGTAGGAAAAATACATCAGTTTGAATACAGTGCAGATATTGTGCTGAGGGTCCTGATCACTTAAGATCTCGAATTCTATGCAATATTCACAGAAAGAGGCAAAGGTAAGTACTCAAACAGCCATAGCTGGTAAATTGAGCCTAATTGATAGTTTATTTCTAGGTACTTAAGCTATTCATATATACAAAAATTTGAGAAGGAACTTCTGTCTCTCTTTTGAGAACAGTTTACTGTTGAATTATTTTTCAATCTATTGATCAGTATTGATGAATAGTAAGACTACTGTCGCCTGATATTTATTTTGAGGATGCCCCTAGTTGAGTTCACAGTGTGTCATTTAGAGGGTTGGTAGTTGTAGGGGAACTAAAGTGTTTAACATAAGTTGGATCCATCATAAAAGCGTCTTTGTGGGCCATGCTAAGAAAGTTGGAATTTTCCCTTGTAGACGTTGGGGAGCCATGGAAGGCTTTTGAGCAGGGGGATGAGTGACATGGATTGATGGTTTTAGGAAATAACTCATTGCAGTGTGGCTGTGTTTTTAGAGAAAGAGTGTATGGCTAGCTTGATTGGACTAGGGTTCGGTTGTTGGTAGAGACATGGCAGATTTTTTTCATATGGTGGGAGATGAGGCCCTGTTTTAAGTCTGAGTCCAAGGAATGGAGAGGCATGTATCAAGAAGAGAGATTTTGGAAATAGCATTACCTGGATTTAAAGACGGAATGTGAACAATGAGAAGGCCCAGGCACCCCAAGTTTTACAGGTTCACAGGAGGAGGTGGGTGTGTGTTTAAGGGTGGGGATGGGGTGAGGAGAGAGGGAACCATCAGGAAAAGGATTTAATGGTCATGGGTATTTAGATCATAATTAGCGATTGGGAAGGGAAAAACAAAACAAAAAACCCACAATTTTTCGGGTGGTGGATGGGAGGAAACTGCAGAAAGGATACTTGACATGACAGGAAAAGCAGGGGAGAGTAAGGCTTGCCAATAAAAAGTTTGCATTAGATTTGGCAATTACGATGTTTTTCATGGCAGTGGAACACTTTTCATGGAAAGGCGAGGATGGAAGTGAGATACATTGCTACGCTAGTGTACGTCAGTGGTTTTCAAAGTGGCATCCCGCACCAGCAGTAGCTGGGAGAAACCCTGGAAGTGGGGCCCAGCAGTCTGTGTTCACAAGCCCTCCAGTGATTCTGATGAATGTTCAAAGCAGAGGACCACAGCCCTAGACAATCTGCATCACAGAGGAGGAAATATAAGGCCCAGAGAATTCCAGGAATCTGAAATCAAGGCATCGTAGAATGAATGACCTATCTAAGCAACCCTGATGACTGCTGACTGAAGGTCCAGCAACTCAGAACCCGCCAGGGGTAACTTGGGAGAAAGATCTGGCAGCTTCGGTAAAGAGTACAGCCTTGAAAACTCTATGGGGGCAGTTCTGCTCTATCCTGTAGGGTCTTGAGAGCTGTGATTGATTTGATGGCACACAACAACATACTTCAGAATTTCTTTTACATTCCCAGCAAAACTGAAAGACAGGATGTAGCAGGCAGAATCGGAAACACTTTCAGGAGAGAGTTGTAGGGCTGGTGTCTACTTTTGTTTTCTTGTAAGTTGTTTTCGTTAGGTGCCATTGAGCTGGTCGATTTCATAGCGACCCTGTGTGACAGGGTAGAACTGCCCCATTGGTTTTCCTAGGCTGTAATCTTTAAGTAACCAGATCGCCTCGTCTTTGTCCCACAAAGCTGCTTGAGTGGGTTTAAACCGCCGACCTCTCAGTTAGCGGCCCAGTGCTTAACCATTGCGCTACCAGGGCTCCCTTTTTTCTGTGGTTACCCAGAGTTTGGCACTTTAAATAGTTCTTAATCTGTTTTTTGGCTTAATTTTCTTAATCTCCCAGAATGTGCCTGTTAAACAAAGTAGGGTATAAGGCACAGACTTGAATGTCAGGGATGCAGTGAAATAGTACACATTGTCCGTTGAACCCCCGTACAGTTTAATGCACATTTAAGCTCTAGAAAAATGCTGCCCCGTAGAACTTTCTGTGATGACGGCAGCATCCTATAGTTGTGTTGTCTAATTCATTAGCCACGTAACTGTTGAGCACTTGAAATGTGGCCAGCTGTGACTTACAGAACTGAATTTTTAATTGTAATTTTAAACGTAAATAGTTACATGGGGCTACTGTATTGGGCAGTACAGCTTAGAAATGCAGTTTGGGGATTATTTTCATATTCTTATTAACATAGAAAGGCTTTAATGATTGAAAGATTCAAATCAGTTGGAATTCCTTTGGGAACTGACTTGTTAATTCATAAAATGAATGGTTGTGTAGTCGCACATGCTGATATTTTTAAAATGGCATTATGCATGCTGAATTTTATCTCATTCTGATGTGCTTTTTTCCAGACATAAGCCAAGAATTTATTTGTAGTTTGGTTTTCATTATTTTTCCCATTCTCTCCCCCGAAGGTAGATCAAGTACCCAGGCTTCCGGCTGCTTTCTGGGTTATAATCCTGCTGTAGATGTTGGGTCTTTATTTTTTTTTTTTTTTGGATTATATTGAGAAAATAACCTGTCAGATCCAGAGCTGCTGGAGGTTTTAACTCTGTGTTTGGTGGCCCTTGGCGCTCTGTTCCCTTACTGTACCATTTAACCATGAGCACGTCAGGCTGTGGATGTCACGGCACAGGCTGTCGCGGACTGTTGACACGCTTAGACGCCAAAGCGCTGACTTGGCAGCTGCCCAGAGGATTTTTATAAAGGCTCAGTTGGTGGTCGCAGAGTCAGCCTCTCAGAGCTGTGTTATGCAATAAATCGTTTTCAGCAGAAGTTCTTAATCCCATTTCAGTTGTAGCTTTTTTTTTTTCTTTTTTTTCAATAGGCGGCAATCAAAGATAAGTACACATTATTTAACGGGAGTTTGGAAGAAGTAAAACTCTTCCTTGCGTAAGCATTTTCAGGCCGTTTTCTGTAACGCAGGAAGCATGTCTTGGTCTGTGGAAATTGGCTGCTTGGAGTGCTTTTAATGTAAAGTCGAAGAAAGAAGACATCATTCCTCAGTTCAGCCAGTTGCTTCTCTCAGGATAGTTCACGGCCGCTTAGCTTTTCTGTAGGTGCGCGTTTCTCCATGGTTTCTCTTTGATGTTTTGAGTATTGACAATTTCAAACATTTTATAGAATTTTCTTTTAATGGATTAGCATAGAGCTGATCTGAATGATTTCTAAGGAAGTCTTACTTTTTTTTGTTTAAGGGAATAGACGGTAGGTTTAGCCTAAGTCTAACTCGTATGGTTCTTCGATAGTCTTTGTGTGTGTGTCTGCCTTGTCTGCCTGTCTTTTGACTCTGTAAATCCTTGTTTCTGTCTAAGATGTGCCAAGAGGTTATTCAAGAATCAGCAGCCCCAACACATTTCTTTTGATGCCTTCATTGTTCTCTCCTCAGTCTGTTGATGGAAGAGGTTGGCATTTCAAACAGCAACAAATTGCATTAAGTAGGATAATTTCACAGCAGGTATATGTGAAACTTGTTCTCTTGAAAATAAAAGGCATTCCCGTATGGTTTCCAGTCATTTTCCTTGGGAGGAGGAGAGGGCTAGCAGCTCCTCCTCCATGGACCCATCCTTCACATGTTATTTTCTTATTTACATGTCAGCTCTGTGTCAGACCTCCTTCCTGTCCCCCACCTCATCCCTGCTCCATGGTGTCATTTCATGTTGACCCAGCTTAAGATAAGGTTGGGTATTGGAATTCAGACTCACACTCGATTTTCTTTTTAAAGGTAATTAAGGAGAAAAAGTCACAAATCCTTGTACCACCAGACCTTTGCTGAGGCAGATCAGAGTAGGATATGTGCAGGTGGTTTGATAGGTAACTCACCCAGTGGATTCTGCAATCAGATACTGAGTTGTTTGTCTTAGCACGTCTGTAATTTTCAATACAAAGAGGTGTCAGGTTAGGAGATGCTCTTCTGTCTGTGGACATGAAAGGCTGTTTTCTCATTTCGCACATTGTAAGCATGAACTTCCTGAGCACCTTTGCCTTGGAAGCAGCAGAGTTTTCTGTGGGATGCAGTGCCTTCTCTAACTGTGCTTGTTGCCACCCTCTTCTCGGTGTTCCTCTTTATAAGCAGATGGACGTTTCAAACATGGGAGGGAGGCTTTTATATTCCACCTGAACACACAGATGTGTTTGGCACTGTAATCCTGGTGTGTCTTGACTTCATTTTTATTTGGTGAAGTAGCTAACAGAAAGATCCCTGGGTCAGTGTATATCCTTTTTAGTGGACTTAGATCTGTTGAGATTAGCTGAGTATAATCCGCTAACCCACATCCCCTTTCCACCTGTTGTCTCCACATCATTAACACTGTACCCTAGGTCAGGTGATTACTTGGCCACCCTGCTTGTGAGTCTCTGAAGCACTGGGCCCACAAGTGATAGGAAATGAACTGTGTCCCATCGCAGCCCTGTTTCATTTTGAATAGCTGTACTTGTTAGAGAATGCTTTTTTAATTGATCAGAAATGAGACTTCTTCTAAGCCATGCTGTCTGATCCTTGTTTTGTTTTGTTTTTTTTCTCCCTGGGTCAAGATATGGACAAATGGCCTAAGGTTGGATTTAGAGGTGCTCTTGTTCTTTCTTTAGGGTCCCTATGAGTCAGAATTGACTCAATAGGGTTCCCTCCCCTTTCTTTCTGTTACGTGAGGTAGCTGTAGAGGTCTGTTAGAGAAAGCACTATTTTGTTGTACTTTTCTTTCTCTAAGTGAAAGAAGTTATTCCTGTAGAAGCAGAGTATATATAGAGGAGATACCGCAAAAAATTGTTATTTCGTACGTTTATTATTCTCTTTGAACCTTTTACATTGTTAGTAGTTTTCAATGTGCTTTAATTTAGGAGTGAGTATCAGTTACACATTTGATGTTTTCGTTTTAAATAACAACTTCCAGAGTTTGAAATTTCACTTCCCAACCTTGCACCTGTGATGTTGATCTTGCATCTGTGATGTAAGCAGAGTGATTCATGTGTCCGCTCTCGTTACTCTCCACCTGCTTGACCTTTGGGCAGGACAACAAGATTCATCTCTAAAATATAACTAAATCTGAAAGGTTTTTTTTTCCGGATTACTTCCTTTCCCATGCAATTAAAAACATTTGTAGTATTTTTTGGGGGGGGTGGTTAAAGTATATATAACAATACATACGCCAATTCAGCAGTTATTACATGTACAACTCAGTGACGTTGGTTACATTCTTTAAGTTGTGCCACCTTTCTTGTTACTGTTTTCCAAATTATTTTGCCATCATCAGCACAAACTCAGGTGCCCCCTAAATTTCTCATCTAGCCTTTTGAGTTGCTGTTGTCTGTTCGATGAAGTATAAATTATTCTTTAAAAGAGCACAGTGCTGAAGGCAAACTGTCATGGATTGAATTATGTCCCCCCAAAAATGTGTGTATCAGTTTGGCTGGGCCTTGATTCCTGGTATTGTGTGATTTTCCCTTGTGTTGTAAATCCTGCCTCTGTGATGTTAATGAGGGAGGATGGGTAGCAATTGTGTTAGTAAGGCAGGACTCAATCTACAAGATTGGATTTTGTCCTGAGGCAATCTCTTGAGAGATAAAACAGAGAAGTGAGCAGAGAGACAGGGGGACCTCATATCACCAAGAAAGCAGTGCCAGGAGCAGAGCTCGTTCTTTGGACCCGGGGTCCCTGCGCGCAGAAGCTCCTAGTCCAGGGGAACATTGATGAGAAGGCCGACAGAGGGAGAAAGCCTTCCCCTGGAGCTGATGCCCTGAATTTGGACTTACAGCCTACTAGACTGTGAGGAAATAAACTTCTCTTTGTTAAAACCATCCACTTGTGGTATTTCTGTTATGGCAGCACTAGATAACTAAGACACAGACGTTCTTTTCTAATTAAGCTAACCTGTTGTTTGGTTTAAACATGACTTCAGGAGATAGTTTCCATTTAATGTTTTAAGATTTCCTTAGAATAGTAGTTTCAGTGGTCTTCCAGCCTAAATGGCTTCAGAAAGTCTGGAATTGATGAGAATTTGAAATTCTGTTCTGTATTTTATCCCTTTTGATCAGGATTCTTCGTTCAGTGATGGTAGTCAGGCACCATCCAGTTCTTATGGTCTCATGGCAAAGGAGGCAGTTTCCTGAAAGCATTTAGATATCCATTCCAATTCCAGTTCCTCTTATTCCTGACTCCTTTTTCCTGTGCCACTCCAGGTGAATAGAGACCAATTGTACTTTGGATTGCCCCTCAGAAGCTTTTAAGAACCTAGGCACTATGCAGCTAACTAGGAGGTAGAACAGAAGTAGTGGGATAGTAGTGAGTTTGTGTGATGGGAAATCTGGCACTGATTAAGGCTAATAATGGTTATAAAACATGGTTAATGCAATTGATATCTCTAAGCTCTACACCTGAAAAGGGTTGAATTGGCAAATGTTGTATTATATATATTTCTACAAAACAAACAACCCAAAAAAACCCACGGCTTCTGATACTGCCTGTGTACAACCAAACACCTCATGGGATTTGTTTTCTTGGTTCAGAGGTTTAGGGTCATGGTTTCTTGGGACGTTGCAGTCATTAGCCTAATACAGATTTTAGTGCTTTACCATGCGTTTTAAACCTACAGGAGAAAGAAGTGGTGGTGGGAACCTTGTACTAATGGGAGACTGAGTAGAGAGATTAGACACATTAAATGCATTAACTCCTGAGCACAGTGCCTGGCATATAGTGAGCCGTCTAGTAGACCTTTGCTATTGTTATAATCATTACCACTTATTACATATCCTAATGGAATATTCTTCCCTTGTGGTTCCAAGCATATTTCCCTCTGCTTAGCACCAGTTTTGCAAGCTTTACAGGTCCAGATGTCAGTGTTTTCCTGCACTAATGTATGTGAGTGCTCTGATGGGATCTTTGAGGGGCCCATCTTGGTGTGAAGAGTCGGAGAGCCCCAGCCTGTGAAGGCTCTGCCTGGGACGGTGGCTTTGTGTGGAATGCATGACCTTATGCATTCAATGATCTGATAAGCCTCGAGATAATAAATTATAACGACTCTTGGTGCAGTTATGGTATATACCCAATCAGTAATCCAGTGTATAAAGCGTGGTCATGTAGAGACATTTTGAGTGGTCAGCAAATTTATTTATATTATGATGCCTAATTCTAGACTTTATTTAAACTAACACTGATTTGACTTTATACACTGTCACCTGAGGATGGAGATAATGCAAGTACATCAGAAACAGCTGTGGTGTCAATCTTCATGCTTACATCCTCTACCCCATCCTTCTCCAGGAGGGTACGCAGCTGGAAAAACAGCCACCTGCACCACACAGGTTCTGTACCTTATTTTTTGATGTCTGCAAAATTTCTTAACCTGGGTGGGAGGGCAACTTAGTTTATATATATTATCATGCACACGTGGCTGCTTCTTAGTGGCTTGGGGTGGGGAGTGGGGGCTTAGCAGTTGAAAGCACCACAAAAAATAGAATTTCACAGCTGGGAGCTGTGATTTTTGTGATCGGGGCCCTCCTTTGCTTCTTATTGCACTATGGGACAGTAAATATATTTTGATCTCTCTCCCCTCCAAAAAAGAAACAAAATCATCATAGAGGTATAGTTAAATGCAAGAGTCATGAAATCTACGGTATAATGTAGCTGCTAAAGTTAATCGTAAGTTTTGGATTTTTTTCATGGATGTAGAAATGATCTTCCTGCATACGTTGACCTTGTTCTAGAATAACCTTCACTTGTTGGAATGTATGCTTAATTCTGAGTCAGATTGTAAAGGGGAAGTGCATGAAGCTGGGTAATCAGAAGATGAAGGTTTGATAAGGAATGATGAACCAGCATTACTTAGTGCCTTGCCTTCACCTGTGCTATGTGGGTGGTTGTTTAAGCTTTGGGAGCAAAGTCAGAGGAACACTGAATGCTCTCCTTTATGTATGTGAAGGGGCCTCTTAGGGTATGTTAGTACAGACTTCTTAATCCTGACAGTAGTAACAGGAAATGATAGAAGAATTCACACAATAGAAATCTTAACAACAGGAGATGCTCAGCATTGAAGAGGTGGTCTGAGGTGATCTGATTTCTGTCACTTGTAGACACGCCTTTCAGAAACCCTGGAGCCCATAGGGAATGCCCCTGCTTGAGTGACTCCTCTTTTTGGCTAAGTCTTTAATAGTACTGCTTGGATGATGGCAATTTGCAGACAATTCCAGTGGCTTGCTTTGATCTCTTGACAGCAGATTTTTATTAGAGTTTTTGATTTCGTCTTTGCCATTGCCTGTATTCTGATGGAAACTAGAATAGTGATGTGAAATGGGCATGAGGTGGGGCACTAGTATGCGGCCATGCTTCTCAGACATTAATGTCCGTAGGAATCACCTGGGGATCTGGTTAAAATTCAGATTTTGATTCAGTACTTCCAGGGTGGGGCCCCCAAGTCTGCGTTTCTAATAAGATGTTTGGTGGTCTGTGAAGCGCACTTTGAGTTGGGAGAATATAGAAGAGGTGGTAGAAGGCTGTAAGCTCTAGGGAATGGTTAGATCCTGCTGCCTGTGCTCCCTGAGCTACGTTGTGTTTTAGAGAAGCTTGGACCAGGTTGTGGTTATGTTGTATGTGTTTGTTTTACTCCCTTAGTAAAAAGGATTATGACCATAAGCATTCAAGTTTAATTCCTGACTCATCATTTTTGATAAGAAAGAAATGCCCTCTTCATTTCAAAGAATGGCAAAATTTTGGGAAATTAAAAAGAAAACCCTGTCGCTTTACTTTCAAAGGCGTTATTACTCATTCTTCGATTTAGCAAAGAAATTGGTTTATAGTGGTCAGTGATCAGTGAATCTGCTGTGTGATCTTATTTTTCAATGAGCAAACTCAAAATTTTATATATCTATATATATATTTTATTTTTTGTGAAAATATACACAGCAGCAAAGGATATACTGTGTCAACAAATTCTCCATGTACAATTCAGTGACGTTTACATTCTTCAAGCTGTGAAACCGTTCTCACTATCCTATGCCAAATTATTCCACCACCGTCAACATAAAGTCAGTGCCCCAGCAGGCCCAAATATTTTTATTTATATCAGTGTTTCTGAAGTATTGTTTTTTTTTTTAGAGTTGGGAAATACAAGTGAGTGATAGGAAGGAAGGAAGGAAGATGGTGCATTTTCTGGGAGCTTGGATTGTACTTTTCCAACTTTGTTTTGGGGTGTTAACCTAGTTTTCTTATGGAAACCCCAAATGGCGGTAGCAGTTTACATGTTTAATGAAGCTCATGAGAACTCACAGGCGTTCTGGCTAACATAATTAGCATCAGCATGAAGCTGCTGAACTCAACTCAGTGGCAGCCTGTCTTTTATTTACCTGTATTAACCTGCCCAATAATCTGGGATGGCATTGGGTGGTTGTCTTAATGGGGCATTCAGGAGTGATTCCATCTCAGGGTGTGAGAGCCATATGGCCTGAAGTGGAGTAGGACAGTAGAAAGTCTTAGTTGGGCCTCTTGGGCATTGAGGCATGAGTTAGGATATCAGCTGATTTGAAAATAGTGATCTGAGAATGAATAATTGAACATAGAGGGAAAGAATCCTGGAGCTTACAGAGGGAAAGGGGCCTGTATAGGTGTGGTGAGGGAGGTGGGAAGAGGAGCAGCAGATGGAGATGTGTTTTAAGAAGGAATTGGGTAATATTTTAGAGCATAAGGGTCATTAAGGAGTCCTAGGAGCACAGTGGTTAAGCATATTCAGCTGCTGATTGAAAGGTTGGTGGTTCAAACCCACTGGCTGCTCCTCGGGAGAAAGATGTGGCTGTTTCCCTAAAGATTATAGCTTTGGAAACACTATGGCAGTTAGTTCTACTCTGTTCCGTAGGGTTGCTATGAGCTGGAATCAACTTGACGATGGCAGCGGGTTTGGTTTGGTTAAAGGTCATTAGATTTGGGCCCTATAAGACCAGGTGAACTTTTAAATGGCCATTGTTTTTCTTGCCGGGAACTGGGTAGTGGAGGAAAGGGTGGTGGCAGCCAGTGTGTAGGGCAGATGGTTCTAGTAGGATGAAAAGCTTCCTGCTGAGATTGAGGGGTGGAGCTGCGCCCTTTTGGATCAGTCACTATAAGGGGGTGTTATAAGTGATTGAAGAAGAAAAGAATGAAATTATCTCAGGCACTTTACTAAAAACTTACTAGATGTTGCCTTCAGGTAGGTACTGGCACGGCAGTATGGCTAAATGTGGGTGGGAAGATTGAGATTGGCTGAGTTTTGATTGATTCCAGAAATATGCATTGAGCACCTAGAGCATCAGGCAAGTTTTAGGTGCTGGGGACTCAGTGGTGAACGAGAGGAGCTAGCTAGTCCTGACTTCCTGAAGTATAGTGATCCCCCTCATTGCTGTAGAGTCCATTCCAACTCATAAGGGGCCTTATAGGACAGAGTAGAACTGCCCCACAGAGTTTCCAAAGCTTTAGTGGAGGCAGGCATGAAGACAGTTTATGAAAAAGGGAAAGGAGAAAGGAAGCCCTGTCCTTGGGAGTCAAAATAAACTCTTAATGGAGAGGCGAGTGTTGGTATTTTGTGTCTGCTTGACCTCTGATGATAGAGTTATGTCTGAGATGTTTTCTAGAGTGTTCAGTGCGTTGGCTTGTTCTCAACAGCAATGAAGCCAGAGAAGAGTGAGTGTTAAAAACTTGAAGTGTCTTCCTCCTGACCTCCCAACAAACAGCACCCAGATCTGGATAGCCTTGTTCCGCCTTAGAGTTGGTGCAGGTAGTCCTTTGGTTTCCGCACCTAGAAATCCACTCTGAGGGAGAACTGTGAGGTGAGTGCAGGATGGGTCTCCGGGACTCTGCAGCTGCGAGAGCCAGGTTAATGTTGAATATTCTTACTTCTTTACCTGCAGGTACATCTTTCGGAAACAAAATAGAGCCGGCTTACTCTACCAGGTTTGGGACTCGGCCTCACCATTGAGGAAGCATTCTAGATTCTGAAAGAACACTTGTAAATAATAATTAAAAAACGGTTTGATTTGAATATCTAGAATTTTAATCTCCATACCCTGTGTCATGGATTTGTGTGTCCTGTTTTTAAAGAAAAGCCCTGGTGACGCAGTGGTTAAGTGCTCAGCTGCTTACGCAAAAGGTCGGCAGTTCGAACCCACCAGCTGCTCCGCTGGAGAAAGATGTGGCAGCCTGTTTCCGTAGATTTACAGCCTTGGAAGCCCTATGGGGCAGTTCTGTTCTGTCCTACAGGGTCGCTGTGAGTCGAAATCGAGTGGACAGCAGTGGGTTTTAATAGGTGTGAAGAGGTTGCTTGTGTCAGTAACTGAACCTTCAGTGTGCCTTCCTTTGCCTAGGAGTTTTCATCTCACATGGTTTATGTTTTAATTAGACATTAGTTGCAGGGAATAATTCTCTCCTCTGGAACCTGAAGTCAGGATGAAGTCACCAGCCAGAGCAGAGGCAGTAAATCTTTCCGGGAGTTTTACGTTGAAAGCTATTTTGGGGTTTTATAATTTATCAGCTGTGTCTATGCAGGAAACAGCGGCATTACTGTCCCCTGCCAGTGTTTGTTGTGGATGGTGGTGAAGGGAATTCTGCCAGATGGAATAGACAGTGGGTGCTGGAAAGGTGGATTTCAGCCCTGGAAAGCGCTAACCCGTCCTGCATTTCAGGCTTACCAGTTGCAGTGGGCTCGGGAGCATTCGTGCAAACTCCTGGGGATTACTGTCAAAATGAACTCAGCTGCGTTGCACTTTTCATGTGGCGTGTAGCTAACTCATCTACAGTCTACTCATTTGGTTATTTGGGCCCCTTAAATGGGGGCTAGTTAGCTGCATTTTTCTGCGTTTTAATGATGTGATTGGAAAGGCTTCTTTTGAATGTCTTAGCGACTTGTCCCCCCGTAGTGGTTTCAAAATTATGCTTATTCCTCTTGTCAGTTTGCGTTCAAGTTTGCTGGCTTTGTCTCTTAGCATTCACGTCTGAAGTCTGCTTGCCCCCCAGGTTTATAGATGTCTCGGTTCCCCCAGGAGAGCCATCAGGAAGACAGGTGTGCCTTTGTCTAGAGCTGATGTCCAGAAAACAGCTCTCTATCGCAGCTCCGCGGCAGTACAGGCCGCCTAGTGGAAGGTGGGCAGCATCCTGGTGCTCTCTTCTCCTTGGTCTTTTCTTCCCCTAATTGTAGGAGAGGGAGAATTGCTCTCATTCTCGGAAATCCTGGAAGCGTAACAAGGGTGCAGCTCGAGTTATTTAGGGCTTAGAGTCTCTACATGGTTGGGTTTCTAAGATGTAGTTTGTGTTTATGCCGGTTTAGGAATTTAAGAACTGGAAAAGACCTCTATGATGGGGCGTTCTCACGGAGTTCCTTGGAGGCTTTACATCGCCTGTCACCGAGGCAGTGGCGGGGAGCCAGCACCAGTCCTGCTGTCTGTCCAGTCTCGTCAGCACCGGCTAACCTGTGAATTTGTGTGCTCTGTTCAACAAAAGGAACCTGAATATCTGAAGTCCTGCTTTTACCCAGTATTCATCTTCCCATTATTCTTCTAAAGCCCCAGATATCTGGGAAGTTCATGTACTTCCATCCTTAAATTTAATTCTGCTGGATTTCTTCTTGGTGATTTCCTAAAGCAGGTATCTCTCCCCCAGTTACCTCAGTTCAGTCAACCATCAGTCATGGGTATCAACATCTTCACCTCCCCAGGCTTGTCTCTTGTTCTGTCTCAATTACCGGCTGATGTTTTTTTCTGTTTGGTGCTTCTTTAATTTTAATCTGTCTTTACTATTGGGATTGTTGGAATGTTCTCTGTGCCGGTTGCCTTTTCTTTCCTGTTGCCATCTTTTACCCCACAAACACCTGGCCTTCATTTTGTTAATAAGGAAACCAAGCTTCATGGCCTGTTAATGCGCGCGTGCGTTGGGTGTGTGTGTGTGTGCGTGGGGTGTGTGCGTGTGTGTGTGGTGTGTGTGTGTGTGGGGGGGTGTCTGTGCGTGGGGTGTGTGTCTGTGTGTGTGGTGTGTGTGTTTCAAATCACCACCCCATCTCTGTTTCACCATGATTTGTTGTCCTTACCTGCAGTGGTTTCTCTTCTCTGCTCATTTCTGTCTCATTTTATTAAGAGGCCAGTGCAGATCACCCCTCACTTCTGAGTTGTAAATCCTTTGAAGGCAGGGCCCACGTTTTGTTACAGCCTCCCAGCCCCCAGTGGCAATACCAAAACATTCCAGAAGGCTGTTGCACATGTCTGTAATGCAGTACACATTCTGGTATTACTCAATTTAAACAACTCCAGTGAAAATGCTTTGTTACACCTTTGGTTGTTGGGTTTCATAACCTCTTTTTCTAAACTTTGCCAGGAATATAAAACGCCAGCATTACTAGTTGTGAGTGAGTGTGTTTGGGTGTCGGGTATATAAAGAAAGGGAGGTCTTAGTGTGTTTCTTTCACTCCTTCCAGCAGCCTATGGATTAACCCTGTGCCGGGAGGGCCAGTGTTTTTCCTTTTACCCCGTGATGATTCTGATTCTCACATCTTGGGTCTCAGTCACACAATACTTGTTTGGATTTTCTTTTTTTTTTTTTTTAAAACATGAGTCAGAATATAAATTTGCTTGCTTGTAAGTAACTCCTCTTTTTCCTTTGTTTCTTCAGGATGACAGTGATGGGATTCCGTGGTCAGAAGAAAGGGCGGTACGGAAAGTCCTTTATTTGTCTCTGAAGGAGTTCAAGAATGCCCAGAAGAGGCAGCACGGTGAAGGCCTTGCTGGGAGCCTCAAAGCGGTGAATGGTGAGTTGACTATCCTGATGGATTGGAGGATGTCTCTGGGCACGACCTTGTTTCTGCATTGGGTGTATCCTGGGCATCTTGTGCTGCTTGGGCTCAGCACCTCTTGGCAGTGTGTAGACTATGTGACTGTGTATCCCGAAATCCTGTTGGGTCTGTAGATTTGTTTTTATGTTCTTTTTATGTACTGTATAATGTAATTTACAAGGTGCCTTATTTAATCTGATCCCTATTAAGAAGACCAGGGCTGTGCCATCCAATATCTAGCTAGGTCCTGGGTTGACTGTGGAGCCTGTATCTTTTCTACCCAAGTAGGAATGCAGACCCCCTTGATTATCTAGCTGAAACGTGGAGCCCTTAGTTCTTATCCTCTGTTGGTGTAGGAAATAGTGTAAATCTGCTTGCCCGCTGCCCTTCCTGCTCCCTGGCTCAGTACCCGCCTTAGTAGTTGCTTCTGTCCGTGGTCATCAGGCTGGGCAGGTCACTGCACGGCAGCAGGAATACTGTATTTTTTTTACGCATGTAACACGTGCCTTCTACACTTGTTTGCCAGCTGGCCCCTCTCCCCGTGAGGTATTACATAAGTGTGCTATGCTAATTTTTTTTTTCTTTAAGACAGCAACATGTAAAAAAAGAAAAAAATTGCCTTAGCGGTGCTTATGAAGATACCTTGCAGTAGGAGGGCACGGTTGGCAGACAGACATAGAAGGTGTGCATTATTGGTGTAAAAATAAGGTACCATGGAATAGAATTCCTGTGCATTTAGAAGTGTACCTCTGTCTGGGATGATTCTCAAAGGGATCCTTAAAACATGGAAGGACACTTGTTCCTCTCGAGTTAATTCTGATGTCCCTTTTTAACAAGGCTGCTCTGATTCGGATGAGATCAGTGAAAACCATGTCAGAAACAACCTTTGGTACTATTACCTTTTTTTCAGGGGGAGTGGCTGTGATGGCACTCCAGTCTCTGTTGTGCTTTCATCTCATGGAATTGTTAAGAAATGTGAATGAATTGAGTATGTTCCAGTTTTTGCTTGGAACAAGAGATGAAGAAGAGGAGGAGATTCTGTTCTCATTTTAGAGGATCTTTCCTTTGAGGAGCTCTTCTGGTTAACCCTATATGGAGTTCCTTATATTTGGGGTGTGCAGAATGACAGATTCAGTTATGGTTTCCAGTTCCTTTCCAGCCTGCCTAGTTGTGAGCTGTCTGGGAGTCTCTTATTGGAACTAGTACTTACAGACAGGGCCTGGTGCTGCTTCCTTTCCATAGGTCCGTGGCGGGCTTTCCTGACATGGCCTCCGGGAACTCCTCTGGGACTTGGAGTCTACTCTCCTCACCCAAGATTCGTGAAGTTGCGGTACTCTTTTCTTCCAGCATTGTGTAGCTTGAAACAAGCAATGACCTCTCCCTTCTGGTTTTTCTTCCTTGTTAACAGTCAAGGCCACAGTGGCTCAGTCAGGCAGCCCTCCCCCCCAAACACGTATGAAAGTACCATTTTGAGTTTCTTTCGTATTCTCAGAAGCAAAATAAGTCAGGTGTAAACTGTCTCTGAGATCAGTGGAATCTACTGTCAGAAGTATAAAATTTGGGCCCTTGTATGTTATTTTACTAATGTGTACTGTATTAGTCATGTAGTGCTGCTATAACAGAAATACCACAGTGGATGGCTTTAGCAAAGAGAAGTTTACTTCCTCACCGTAAAGTAGGCTAAAAGTCCAAATTCAGGGCATCAGCTCCAGGGAAAGGCTTTTCTCTCTCTGTCGGCTCTGGAGAAAGGTCTTTGTCATCAGTCTTCCCTTGGTCTGGGAGTATCTCAGTGCAGGAACCTCAGGTCCAAAGGACGCGCTTTGCTCCTGGCACTAACTTTCTTGGTGATACGAGGTCCCTCTGTCTGCTCGCTTCTCTCTTTTATATCTCAAAAGAGATTGGTTTAAGACTACTATCTAATCTTACAGATCTCATCAATATATATAACTGCCACTAATCCGTCTTACTACATCATAGTGGTAGAATTTACAACACGTAAGGAAATCACATCAGATGATAAAATGGTAGACAGTCATACAATACTGGGAACCATGACCTAGCCAAGTTGACAGATATTTTTGGGGGACACACAATTCAATCTGTGACAGATACCCTACCTTATTATCTGGATCTCCAGTGGATAGGGACCCCATCCATCCCTTGGCTGCTTGTAATACGGTAAACTCTAAGCCCTGTGTCTATTTAGAGAGCATTTGATATGTTAGTTCTTGTTTATTGTTAATGCTTCACATTAAACATCAGCCTTTTGCTTGATTTAAGCTTTTTGAGGGGCATGTGTGCTGGGGGGAGAGTATCATTGAATGTACCATGAAAGTAGAAGAATAGCTGCTATAATTTTAGATTTTATTGTGATAAGGAATGTTCTCTCACATCTTGCTCTTACGCACTGGTGATACTTATTGCTTCTTTGATTCTCTAACTGAATTGAAAAACAGCCCATGCTTTTTTTTACTGTGGAAAACTCAGCTTCCAAATAGAGCAGTTAGCCAGGTGTCCAGGGTTTCCTAAAGGTGGAATTTGGGTAAAAGAACGAAAAGCCAAAGTTGGTCATTCAAGAAATGACTGGCTCTGCCAGCCAGTTAGCCAAATGTAGCCATAGTTTTTAAGGGCTTGATGATAATGAGGAAAGAATTCTAAGAAAAGCTGGCATAGATATCTCTCTGTTGGGATCGCTGAAGACCTTAATTCTTGCACCTCCTTCATAAAGAAGAGTTAGTCTTTGTGGTGATAGTTTCTTTCTCACCTTGATAAAAGACTTTCTTGTCAGTTTTTTTTAAACAACGAGACACAATGTCTCTCTTCTTTTGTGGTGAATTTGCTGTGAAGATGCCCTTTTCTGGTCATTGCTGGTGTTGAGACGGCATGCAAGACCACCTTTTTATTGTTCCGTGTGTTGAATTTCCGTAGCAGTTCTAAATAAATGCATCTCCTTGTTTCAGAACTTAAGCGTGTTTAAGAATAATTTTCTGAAAGTCAGCTAACATGCTAAACGGTGTGCTTTCTTGTGTGGGGACCACTGGAAAGCACCAGAAGGCAGAAGAATTGCCACGGGAATAACTTCTGTCTCTGTGAGCCCCACTTGTCCTGGGATCCCAGGCCTGCTCTGTGTGGGGTGGGGTTGTGAACCAGTGAAAGCTGAGAGCAGGGAGATCCAAGACTTGTTTTGGGGCTTGTGCTGTTGGGAGTAGGGGTGATTGCAAGCAGTGTTCTCTCTGGATATATGTGTATATATGTATGTTTGTATGTAGATCACTTGAGGTTGAATCTATACATTATAGTAGGTCATTACTCACATACTATGCAATTGAATGACGACCTTGTCCGAAACTACACATTCATTGCGAGGCAAGTGAAACCGGAAATAGCTGGGGGGAGGGGGTTTGTGTTTAGCATGCATGGTATACGTTTATTTTTATTTTTTAATTTTTTGGCCCCCTCCATTTCCTTGAGGTTCCCTTTCAAAAGCTGAAATAATTCCATTGGTCCAGTTTTAATTGTCACAGAAATTAGTCTGGTGGTAGAGTTTTCAGACTGTCTAGTTTAGAGCCTTTGGGAGGAGACTGAGATTGGGTGGGGCAAAGGTGAGCGCAGTCCCAGGGTACTACAGGGGTGCTGATTGCTAACTGAAAGGTTGGTGGTTCGAGTCCACCCAGAGGCGCCTGAGAAGAAAGGCCTGGTGATCTGCTTCTGAAACTCAGTCATTGAAAACCCTGTGGAGCAGTTCTGCTGTGACATCCATGGGGTTGCCATGAGTCTGAATCGACTTTTTTGTTGGCATGTGGGGGGCTTCTACCCCTCTGCTTCCGTTTTTCATGGATTTTAGTGTGGGGACCTTGGGTAGTTAGCCATCTCTGAGAACCCTGCCCCCTTCGTCCACCACCTCCTGTGTGTAAGCAGAGGAACACTGCCTTGTGAGGCTTTTGTGACTATCAGACAAGGCCCCCCCCCCCCCCCCCCCCGTATGTGGTTGTGACTTCTGAAGGTCACACGGCTGTTTTTCAGAACTGTAAGTGCATCTCAGGTCGTGTAACTCTGCACCCAGAACTTATTTTAGAACATGGGATGGGTGAACATTACGCCCCGTCTTTTTAACAGTGGTATCGAAAGCAAAGGGTTTTGTTTTTTCCCCTAAAGTTTTTTAGACAGAGATGTTTCTGGATTATTGGCTCTGCCAGAGCTTCCTGGGAAAGTTCCGTTTTTTCCCCCTCTAATGTTTTTCATTAACAATAGAATGGGCTTGACATAATTTTATCTAATTTGGAAACAAATCGACATCCCTTCTGCTAAGCAGTTGGCATCTGGGGTGATGAGCTCGCAGGCCCTTACCCTGACATTTGTGCAGAGGGGGCTGGTGTCTGCTGTCTGTTAACACCTGAGAGCAGCATGGAGGCCCACCGGCCCTCTTCTGCGGGTCTGGTATAGTAGTAACAACCCAAGCCGCCGTAAGACAGTAGAGAGACCTGGTATTTTATGTCATAGAGTCCATGTTTGCTATCAGTCTTGTTTCTGTGGCTCTAAGGTAACAAGGAATGAATTTTTTCCATCAGCTTCAGGTAGCGAATGTAAGTCTTGGACAGCTGCATGGATGGTCCCTGCTGGAACTGCATCCACCGCTGCAGCTCGGTGGTTGTAGCAGGGCTTGGGGGTGGTGGCCTTAAGGTCTGCTGATCGTGAGCCTCCTGTCTGCTTCCTGCTGTAGACAATGCCGCTTTTTCTGGCTGTAATAAACTGACCAAAGCATAGGAAAGCACTGGCAGAGGCTGAGACCTTGGCCACCTTTTTAAGGCCCCTTGGCCTGCTGGGGCTGAACGGGGTACCTTTAAGTAATAACATGGTGTACCAATAATGAGTACACATAATTATACAGTAAGAGGGGAGCTGGTAGCTGTATTTGAATTTCATTTGCTTCCTAGAAGTGTCATCTGAGGCCCAGCAAGCTCTTTGACCAGCTACACAGTCTTGCCTAGCTTTTTCTTACATTTTCCTTATGGACAATAGTTGTTATAATAAATAATTATAGCACCAGCAGCTAACTCATATTGCGTGCTTGCTGTTTGCCAGTTACGGTTCTAGTGTGTTACCTGTATTTAACTCACTTATCCCTCGGGAGAAACAGTTCCAGAGAAGTGCAGACCATGTAGTTGTGTGGATGAGTAGTTTGCCTCTACAACCACGAAGTGGTGGAGCCAGGATTCTGGATTAGCGATTCCATGCTTTTACGCACCACTTAGAGGAATAGAAGAAATTTTAGAACTCTATGTGAAATAGGATTGCAAAAATAAGACTTTATTGGAGGATTCGGGTTTTTTTTCCCCTCTAATAGCTGTTTCTTTTGAAGGAGATGTGTCAAAAATTTCATTGGGAAAAAGACCTTGGAAGGGAGGGAGCCTATCTTACTGATAACGTGAGCTTGTTTCCATACTCTTATTAGAGCTTGTAATTGGTAGTCGAAGGAATTTAAAAAAAAAAAAAAAAAAAATGCAACCTTTGAATTCATTGCCTGCCTTTCTTCAGGCACAGGCACACATTGCTTTCATTATTTCTTCCGGGTTTCTTTTCCTGGGAGTAAAAAAGATGTGTATTTTTAATCCTGTTGTAGTCCTGCTCAGCTGGAAATCCCAAGAGGACTGACCACCTGTCATATCTGTGCAGCTCTGGGAGAGGGGCACTGCGTCTCATTTGTGGCTTTGTGGCATTAACTGCCAATTTGTAGCCAAGGACCAAAGCTGAAGTGCAGATACAGAGACCTTTATATGGAGTTAGAGAGATAGGGAACTTTGAACTCCCTTCAGAATCTTGTAGTCAGTCTTGAAGATAGTTCCTGATCTCTATGTAGTGAAACGTGTGTCCAAATCTGCAAATTCCTTATCCACAGAAAAAAGTAACATGACTTGTGCATGATCATCAAAAGGCCCAGCCAGAATGTCTGATTAATGGAAGCTTTACTTCGGGAGCCACGTTTGAGATGAATGTGTGGCGTGTATGGGTGTGTGGTTACTTTCCCTCTGCCAAGGAGACACCCTTCCCTTCTGCTTTGGGGCTGAAGCTT
The DNA here is from genome assembly GCA_030035585.1 of Dugong dugon. NCBI lineage: Eukaryota > Metazoa > Chordata > Mammalia > Sirenia > Dugongidae > Dugong > Dugong dugon. Next base: position 5,658,285 of record CM057464.1, on the reverse strand, counting down.
TTCAGGTCCAGCAGGTTTATGGATGGTCTCTTTGACAGGTAATTATTTTCTTCTTCTGAAGAAAACAGCTTACCTCTCTGCTTTGCTCAGCTTGAACTGCGGATGGGTAAGCTGTGGTGTCACCCTCAGCAAGTCTCAGGCCAGCCCGGCAAGGTCTCCCGAGACAACAGCTGCATGCGGGGTGGTGCCTTGGTTGGGGTGCTCTGACACTGCGGTGTCTGATGTGTGAGTCGCACCCCATGTGAAAGAAAGCTGGGTGGAATGAAGGGAAAATACACTTCATTGGAAACATTCTTTGTTGGAAACAAAGCTAGCTGCATGTCTCCTGGAAAGTGGCTGAGTTGCGAAGGCGTGGTTTCTTTCCCTCAGCAGCTGGGTTGAACTCAGTCTGTTTATGACCTAAGTATGCAGATGGGGCTTTTCTTGATAAAGCTTCCATTTAGCAAATATCCGATTGAGTTTTTTTTAGTACGTGGGAGGCATTGTGGGTAACCGAAACCGGGCTCCAGTTGCTTATTTTGGAGGAGTCCTAACACCTCATTTCATTCAGTCAGTCACCACTGAGTGATGCCCCATTATTATGTGTGTCAATAAGAAGGGGAACAAAGCCAGAATACAAGTTTAAGTCATGAGTGTAGGATGCTTTCTAATTCTAGAGATACATGTTTTAACAAGAAGGGTATGTGAAACTTAAATTTAGGGAAGTATGTTAAAACACTAGAATAAACGCTTTCAAAAGCAGAGAGAGAGAGTGAGTGTGTGTGTGTGTGTGTGTACGTACATGCGCGTGCGCACACACTTGTGTTTGATACAGTGTGAGGATGCCAGCGGGAAGCAAGATGATGTCAAAGGATCTGTCTAGAGCTACCAGGAAAAGCTTCAGTGGAGAAGCTGAGGGAGCTTTTCTGAGCAAGAGCTCAAAATTGGTATTAGGAGAAGCTGGTGTTAGGGGTACGGATGGAGACCAGCAAATCAGTAATTTTAGGGTAGGGAGTTTAAAACATTTTTATTTTGAGATAATTTTAAACTTACGGAAAAGTTGTAAGAATAATAGAGAGAACCCCATACACCCAGGTTCTTTACCAGTTTTTAACATATTGCCGTATTTGTTTGGCCATTTTCCCTCCCGGCTCACCCCTCCCTCTGATTCTCCACACACATAGATAATTAATTAATTTTTCCAGAACCATTTGAAAGTACTTCGTTTACATCATTCCTTTACCCTTTTAATTCATGGTGTTTTCCCTATGAACAGGGATATTAAGTGACCACAGTGCTGTTGGGTGCCGCTGAATCAAATTTTTGACTTACAGTGACCCCATGTGGCAGAGTAGGACCGTCCCCTAGAGTTTAGCAAATTGGTATTTAGCCAGGCTCCTTGTGCGGCTCTGGCACTGAGGATTTGGTGAGTCCCACGCAGCCCTTTTGGCCACAGAATTATGGATTGCTAGAGCAGGAAGGGACGTTGAAAGGTATATAGGTCAAACTCAGCACTTTACAGATGAGGAATTTTGAGCCTTGATTATGAGCTTAACTGGAAGTAATGGATCATGCTGGAGACTGATTGGAACCAGCAGTCCAGTTTAAATGACAGCGAGAGACCGCACTTCCTGTAGGCATGGCTGCAGGCGAGTATTTCATGGCAAGTTAGGAATGGAGGTGCCTGTGGAGCTCCTCTCTGGTCAGTGTGTGCTTTAGATCCCTGCCCCCTCAATTCCCTTGGCCCACTGCCTTTGTCAGTTGCGTGAGCTGCACTTTCTGTTTCCTGGAGTACATCAGCATTCTCTTCACCTCATAGGAGGGGCATGCAACAGACAGAGTGTCACCTCTGAGGGGAGGCCCTGCCTCGGGAAAGGCAGGGTGTGTGTGTGAGAGAGAGGGCAGTCCTCTCTGGGGTGGTGGTTTCCTGCTCGTCACAACTGGTAGAGAGGCCCAGCTTTGAGGAGTGGGGAATGCATGAGGAGAGGAAGTCCACTGTGGTCCGGAAGTTGTTTAAGCTGAAGGGGCTTTCTATCTCTAGTTGTCTTCACTGTTTGTGCACTAAGTCCCTTACCCTCTTGTCTCTACAAGGACTCTGGAACGTATCCGTCCTTTCTTCATTACTTATCCCTTTCTACTAGATTGGAGCCCTGGTGGCGCATTGGTTAAGAGCTATGGCTGCTAACCAAAAGGTGAGCAGTTGGAATCCACCAGCCGCTTCTTGGAAACCCTACAGGGCAGTTCTGCTGTATCCTGTAGGGTTGCTATGAGTCGGAGTTGATTTGGCTTCAGTGGTTTTTAGTAGATTATTCCCATCAGTAAGCAAAACATGTCGTTTCTCCCATGATAAAATAAAGCCTCTGCTGACCGGGCGTCCCTCCTGCTATCTGGTTCTCTCTCTTAGTTTATACCAAGTTCCTTGAAGGAAAACATCAGAATTGTCTGGCTCCATGTACTCCTACTTAGATTCATACTAACATCCTCCCTCTCTTCCCATTCCTTTTTGAATCCCTAAGAGTCAGCCTTCTGGACCAGGCCACTCATCAGGGAGACAACCCTGGTTGCCAAATCCAGCCTCAGCCAGTACACTCCTTAGTTGCCCATTCACCAGCATTTGACAGTCAAACCTCTTCTGAACTCCAAACTGGTGTGTCCGCCTGCCTACCTGATACCTGCACTCGATAGACTTCATCAACTTAGCATGTCTTAAGCCAAGTCCATTTCTATTCTCCCATTTGCCCACCCCCCTTCTTCCCATTGCCAGTAAACGGCAGTTTGTTCCTTGAGTAGCTTAGGCCCCCAAAACCTTGGAGTCACCTGTTGCTTCTCTGCCTTGTTCAGATTGTGCATCCTATCCTTTAGCAAAACCTGATTATTCTTAACTGGAGATAATCTTCTGAATCTGAACTGGTACCACGTCCACTGCTATCAGCAATGGGTGGATGCAGTCCTGTGGCCCCCTCACCCCCCAGTGCAGGAGCCAGAGCAGGTTTTTAAAATACAAAGTGGAGCATGCCCTGCTCCTACCCTGACTCTAAATCCCACCCCCGCACCCCCCCCAGCCCCCATCGCCTAAAAACAAACAAACAAAAAAAAACCAAACCCGTTGACGCTGAGTCAGTTCCAACTCACAGTGACCCGGATAGGACAGAATAGCACTGCCCCATAGTGTTTACAAGGAATGCCTGGTGGATTCGAACTGCTGACCTTTTGGTTAGCAGCCGTAGCTCTTAACCACTGTGCCACCAGGGTTTCTGTCTCTCCTAAAGTGATACCAAACGTCCTTAGTTGGGCACTTCCTCTCTGATCTCGCCTCCCCCCCCGCCTCTCTCCCTCTCTCTCTCCCTCCCTTCTCCTGCCTGCCCACCTGTTCTGCTCTGCCTGCTGTTTCAGATGTGCCAAGTAGACTCTGGTCTCTGGGTTTTTGCTCTTGCTGACCCCTCTATCTAGAACTCTCTCCCTTTAGCATCTGTGTCTTGATCCCTCATTGTTCAAGTGCCTCCTTACCAGAGGGCCTTCCTTGAGCGTCTTATTAAACATTGTACCTGCTCCTGTTCCTCTGGCTCCTGACCTTGGGAGAGTGTTCTCTGCAGCATTTCTCACTGCCTGGCGCTGTATCCTGTGTATGTGCTGCTCTCCCCCCACAGTACATTGTAGGTTCCCGGAGACGAATGGCTTGACGGCTGCTCTTCTCACAAGGCCTAGGTACTCCATGAGGAGCCCTGGTGGTGCAGTGGTTAAAGTGCTCGGCTGCTAACCCAAGGTCAGTGGTTCAAACCCACCACCTGCTCCACAGGGGAAATTTGTGACAGTCTGCTCCTGTAAAGACTTACAGCCTTGGAAGCCCTTTGGGGCAGTTCTGCTCTATTCTGTAGGGGAGCTATGAATCGGAATTGACTCCACGGTGGTGGGTTTGGTGTTTTTTTTTTTTTAAAAGGCACTCCATGAAGCACGTGTTGTGTCGAAGGAGAATGAGGAGTGCGCACACCTTGTCTGTACCCCAGCCATCCCTGCCACTCCCTCTCCAGTGCCCCTCTGCTATGCTGTGGACGTCATGCACTCTGGGGAAGTTGAAAGTGTTAAGATTTGAACCCCTGATTTCATTGTGAAAGTGTGCACACCTCACCGTTCTAGCCCCCAAGGTGTCAGCCCAGGCTGTTTTGCCTGTCACCAAAGGGGACCTTTCTACATAATTATGACTTATTTTTAAGTCTCACCTTCATAGAGAGTCTTGGAACTGGGCCATCCTTGTACCCTACTCCATTTTCAGTAGGTGAATAGAAGAGCTGTCCTTTTAAAACATTTGTTTTTTCTTTCTGAAACACGTTTGTTGAATGTCTGTTTAGTTACAAGACACATTGCATGGTAGTTTAAATTACAATGGGGCTTTTAAGAAAAAAAGTACCTCATTTAATTCCCATGACATTATGATAATTATACTATTTTTGTAAGTTTGTAGAATAGGATACGGGGGCTCAGACTATGTTGAGTACGTGGCTCAAGGCCACATAGCTAGGAAGTGGTCAAATCAAGGTTTAAACCCAGGGCCCCAAAAACACCAAACCCATTGCCGGTGAGTCGATTCTGACTCATAGTGACCCTATAGGACAGGGTAGAACCGCCCCGTAGGGTTTCCAAGGAGCTGCTGGTGGATTCGAACTGCTCACCTTTTTGGTTAGCAGTTGAGCTCTTAACCGCTATGCCACCAGGGCTCCAAACCTAGGGCACCTAACTCTAAATCATAGATTTTGTGTGTTTGTTTTTGTTTTTGAAAAATGAAGAAAAACTTTAAAAAAAAAAAAAAAAAGAAAATACCGAGAAAACCCAAAAGAAACCAACCAAATAAACAAACAAAACCCCCAAACAACTATCGATTGTCGTCAAGTCAGTTTGGACTTATGGCACCCCCATGTGTGTCAGAGTAGAACTGTGTTCCTTAGGATTTTGGATGGAAGTTTTTTTTTTTTTTTTTTTTTGAACCTTGCCAGGCATTTCTTCTGAGGCACCTCTGGGTGGACTTGAACCTCCAACCCTTTAGTTAGCAGCTGAGCACCTTAACCACACACTCTGAAAGCATGGATTTAAGTGTACGATTGAGGTTTGACAAAGGTGCACATATACTTGTGTGATCAACACACGATAGTAAATGTAGGACTTCCCCTTTGCCCCAGAAAGTTCCTTCTGCCCCTTCCAGTCCAGCTGCCTTCATTAAAGTACCTACTTGTTTAGGGGATTGTCCACACCACTGTCTCTATTTTTTAGGAGCTTTTCTGATTGTACATGGGTTTATGATGTTTCCCCAGAACGTGCCAGATGCCTGAGAGTGTCTGCCGGCAACTGACATGCCTCGTGAGTGTTCCCTATGCAGTTCCTGGGGGGCCTGTGTGAACAAGAACCCCACAGCTGAAAAGGCTGGCAAACTGTAGGGGCCAGATTCTCTCTGTCGCTCTCAGTGGCTGGTATTGCAGGTGTGGTTCTGAGCTTTGTGGAAAGGCAGACTAAATGGGCCTACAGAAGAGTTTTAGTTCTCCTTTGCTTTAATATCCTCTTTCTCTTATGGCACTTGAGTAACCGCTGGTATGGGCCTTGGTGTTTTAGTTTGCAAGTTATGTAACCCAGAAACGGCTTTCCCCAAGAGCATGTGAAGAGGCATTAGAAGTCGTGTTCTGTCTCCTTATTCACTGTGCTTTCAGTTAGATCGCTTCTTGTAAGGACCCCTGGTCTGCATTTTGGCCTCAAGGATGCAGAGCCATTGGCGATGCGAGGGTAGGGTCCCTGCTTTCTTTTCTGTTCATGGCCTTGTGGTGGTGGATATCTGGTGCGCTGTAGGGCTTTGTGATGGCCACCATCTTATTTCATTTTAATTGTAGAGTCTGTTCTTTCCTATAAAGTCTATAAAGTCTTTCTTTTTGTCTTATTTGATAGTGGAATATTTTCCTGGGAAGTCAGGAAACCTGAGTAGCTGTTTGACCCTCGAGAAGTCATTGAGCCTCTCCACTGTTTGGGATTAAACCTGGGCTTGTCTGTGTCGAGTGAGAGACGGCTTGGCTTTGCTAAGTGAGAGGATGTGTAGCTTCAAAGGTGAGGGTAGCATGATCCAAATGCAAATAATGGTGGGATTACTCGAGGACATTTGAGGTCGAGAGAATCCCATTTGTTGTACACTAACTTGTCTTGCTAACCAAAAGGTCGGCAGAGAGAACCCAACAGCACCTTCGTGAGAAAAAGATGTGGGGTCTTCTTCTATAGAGATTACAGCCCTGGAAACGCTAGGGGTCACTTGCACTCTGTCCTATAAGGTTGCTACGAGTTGGAATGGACTCGATGGTGGCGGGTTTTCTTTTTAACTCATTTGCCGGAACGTTGTGCTCTGAAGGTAGTTTAGATGGATAACTGACTTCAGGTGAGTTTGTACTCATGGTGACCCCAGGTACAACGGCTCCTGCCGTCTTCACAGTCATTGGTGTATAGAGCCCATTGTTGTGGCCACTGTATTTTGAGGGCCTTCCAGTCCAGGGGGCTCATCTTCCAGCACTATCTCGGACAGTGTTCTGGAGTGATCCCTAGGAGTTTTCAATTGGACATAGATTGCCAGGCCCTTCTTCCTAGTCTTAGTCTGGAAGCTCTCTTGAAACCTGTCTACTATGCTGCTTTTAGAAATAACAGTGGCATAGCTTCCAGTATCATAGCAACGTGCAAGCTACCCCAGTATAACAAACTGACCGACGGTGGTGGGAAGGTGGTTTAGGGCTTTGCTTTCCAACTGTTTCAACTTCTCAGCATGTGTGGAAAGGGAAGGCCATGTGGGGGTAGCATGGGGGCTGTTCCCACCCAGAGGGGCTTGTTTATCTGTGCTCATTCTTGTGAGATAATAATAACACTCATCTTGTACTTAAGGAAGGGCCTCGTGTGTTTCTAAGTCTGACCCGTTTCAGGATTTGAATTCTGTAATGTGTGTACTTACGGAGCTTTATTTACTGTCACATTTACCACAAGGGACTACCGTGGTTTTGCTTTGCTTGTGCCTTTCTTAGATTGCATGTCCCCCATTTGAGAGGGCCATTTACTTAGCTCTTGGGAATACCCTGTTATTACTTGACCCACATTGAGTGTCTAGAGTTCGAGATGGTATGTTTTTAAAGCCAAAAGAGTGATTTACTCGATATGCTTTTGGGAAATTAGGCTGCTGTCCATACATCCTTTAATTTATGATTTCTTTCTTACTCTCACCTGCTGCCACATGTCATCCGTCCTTCTCGCTTCCTCTGCGGTCTCCAGGACCTTTTTGCAGAGTCCTGAATTTGGCTTCTGCATCCTTTCTTTTCCGAGTGTCGTAAAACTGCACTGGCCGCTCATTCCAGGAGGCAGGCACGAGCTGTTTTAGAACCTCACTCTTGGCCTCGGAGGAGAGGAGTCGCCAGTGGTTGATCACCCAGCCCATCTGTCTCTGTATTGTGCCATCGACATCCAAGGAGAACCTTTCCCTGGTGCCGGCAGGCTACCCACTTGGCACTCTGCTTCCTGATGTTACCAGTGTTCTTGGCTCCTTCACACTTTGGGTCTGATGGCTGATTCGGGTCTTCCTCCACTGACCTCTTTCTGCACACAGGTCCTCTTCTGTGTGACCTGTCTCCGTCTGTGGCTTCGGGGTCCATGTTTCCCTTCTGCAGGTAGGCTGACAATCCTGGTTTTGCCTGGCACCCGGGGAAGCATCCGGTGCTCTCTGAAGTGGCTGTTCCTTCACCTTTTCCGTGGGTCTCTAGAACAAGGAGGTATGTTTTTGCTCTTAACTCTGACACTCTCCTTCTTCCTGTGTGTTATGGAGGCGTTCCTGAAGGAACTCATGATCTTGGATTTATTTTTGACAGTTGTATCTCACCTCCTTCTAGACTGATTCTAGAGGGTTGCAAAGGTTGATGGATGCTGTCCAGACGAGATTAAGGCAGGTGAAATGATCCCTCAGTTATTGTTTTGACATGTAGGCGGTCTGGTAATTTTTGGAAGGATCAACCTTTAAAATTTCCTAGTGTGTTCCCTAGTGGCTTTACCCGGAATTCACGCAGGAGTTTACCCAACTTCAGACTTCTTTGTTACTAGTGTTATTTGAAAAGCGCCTTTCCAGTTTGCTCAGTTGGAAAGTGTTACAGAGTTTTAAAGGGTGAGCTGGAAGGCTCTCAGCTGGCACTTTCTGAATCCCTCAGAGGAACATGTTGGCAAACTCTCAACACTCTGCCTGAACTCTTATAAATTGAGAAGCCAAGAGTTGCAGCCGTGTCTCACAGGGTCCGAATGAAGGGTGTGTGTGTGTTGGGGGGGTGGGGGGAGGCACACGTCTTTGTCCATGCTGAGGTACTGAACTATTTTCCAATAATATAACAATACTGTTTCTTCCCGCTTTCCCACTAACATTCTGATTTTTCATAGAGCTTTTGTGTTAATCTTCCCAGCTACTGAAAATAGAAGTGTGTAGTGAGCCCAGTCTACAGTGCAATCCTGTTTTTTTCCTGGAGAGTCTTTTCTCTTACAGATCCACATAGCTTTTAATTTTTCTTTCTTTTATAATTTGGATGGTAAGAAGGAGAGTGCTTAGGCTCTATCAACAGGTGAGGTACTTCCTACTAAGGAAAGTAGCCTGGTTTATTTGCCTTTTTCCCCTGTGATTTCAGGGGACAAGAAGCAGAGATATGGGGGCCTACAGTTGATTTATTGTCCTGTTGGTTGCCGCCTGTCTGACCTGCTCTTTAGTTTGTTGGTGGACGGCCTGGTGTGAATGTGGCGTGGGGTCTGAGAGAGAGATTCCTGTTTTCCTGAGGTGTGTCTGAGCGCGCAGAACCCATAGTCACCTCTGCCTAGCCCCCGGTGAGGTCCGTGGAGACAAGGAGATGGAGGGTAACCAAGGGAGATAGATGGTGGGATAGTTCTTTCTTTATCCCTGTTCCCCTGGCTGCTCTGCAGGAAAGGTGCCTTTTCTACCAGCGCTGTCCACACTGGGCAGCCCAGTTTTGGTTTGTCTCCTCTCTCGCTGTCTCCCTTGGTGGAAGGCTTCCAAGGGAATAGATTAAGATTGCCATCAAGTGGCCGCTCCTGGTAGTGGACGGAGGACACCAGCTGCCGCTTCCGGACCACCAGTCACAGATGCGCCTTCCATTTCTTAGTTGCTCTCTGAGTGCTTTCTGTCTGGCGAGTTGACTTGGTCTGTCCTTGCCCCTTCCAAGAGATTTCAAAACACCTCTGTATTTTACAGCCTTAAAAGAAGGCGTCTGATTGAGCTCAAACCGCGCCTTCCCTTGGGGACTCTGTAAAACTGAAGGCAGGCTGACTTGCAGTGGTCTGAGTTCAGGGCCTTGGAGCTGTGCACCCTCTGGAGAGAACAGCTGTGCATTCACCCTTCTGCCCGTTCTGGGCATGGGTTCTTGATCCTACCACCAAAGCCCTCCAGCTTGCTTTGTTAGTGGAAATTGGGCAGTTGGAGTCCACTGAGGTGCCTTGGAAGAAAGACCTGGCAATCTACTTCTGAAAAATCAGCCACTGAAAACCCTATGGAGCACAGTTCTATTCTGACACATAAGGGCTTGCCATAATTCAGAATCGACTCTGCAGCAACTTCTGTTTTTTAATTGTGCTTTCCTCCTTACAAGGATGGCCCCACAGTCTCAGCAGGGGTCAAAAGAACAAACCAACTTGGAGTCCACATTCTTTTTGGCTCGTATTCACTGTTTTCCACTTCTGTAATGGGGGATCGTAATTTCTTCTCTGAGGTGGTGGTCTTCAGATTCATGGGATGATTTACTGGGGTTCTAGATACACATTTACCTAATTACGTCCCATAAAAGTTGGAGCTATGTCATAAAACAGTACACTGAGGGGACTGTATTAACATCATCTGCCCTGTGTCCCCTGCTGTGGATGCTGCATCTTGTCGTTAGGCTTAGCCTAGGACTTTGAGAGCAGAGCCCAGCTCTGTCCCAGCTGGAAGGAAGAGTTGCCTATTTTCCCCAGCAGGTCACTTCTCAGTGGCCTTGGTAAAAGCTGCTAAATTTGTGTCTGTAGCGTGGCCCTCCCCACACAGAGTGCTTGTTTCTAGTCTCTGCGGAACCCTGGAGGGAGGGTTTCTGAGCTGGCACTCGGTACCTGGAAGGAAGAAGATGGAGCACAGCCAGGTGGGATGGAGGGGAGAGGTTGGAGGCCGGGAGAGGGGACTACCAAGTACATCAGTGCAGTGAAGGAGCTCTAGGTTAGGGTCAAGAAAAGGCCATGTTTAGGGCTTATCCATTTCCAGCAGCTTTTCAGAAGTGATAGAGACTATGTTATAAAACCATTCACTTTGCAATCTGTCAAATTATATTAAACCAGAATTCCTGGATTCTAGCCATTTTAAGCAATATTGAGTGCATCAAAAACCTGATACGTTGGAACGAGCACTGACAAATTGGATCGGGTTCTCGTTATACCAGTATCTGGGTGTCACTGTGTGCAAATCATCCCTTTACTGGTTTCTTCTGCTTGTAAAACAAAGTCCATGGACGTTTGTGTGAGCCAGTAGGGACCCGTTTGTCCTGTTCGGTTTTGGTTTAGTGACGTGTGATACAGTGATGTTTACAGTGTGTGCTCGTTTTCATCTCCCAGTTTTGTGGGCTCACTGAGTCACAGCAGGTGTTTTAGGGTGGGAGCTGGTGCCCAGGCAATCGAGAGAAAGTGTTTCCTCCTCGGACACTCTCCTGTATTGTGCGTTTCCTCCTCTTCGCTCACGCTGTCACATGTACACGCAGGCGTTCAGGATGACAGTTTCTCTCTGGAGGACTCCTGTAAGTGTGTGGCCTCGATCAGAGAGAGTATTTGTGTTTGTGAAGGAACCAAGGCAGCGTGCCCAGAGTGATCTGTGTGTGTGTTTGTACCCGTGTGTGCCTGAAACGTGAGGTAGCAGTGTGAGTCCACGTCAGAATAACTTCCTGGGCCCCGTTTGTAAGTTCATGGGTATTAGTCGGAACGTAGCTGCCCTCTGAGCCCTTCTCTGTCCTCAAACCACATCAGGATTACCTAAAACCGTTTGTGATTAGAATCACCCTTGGGGATAACTGCTTTGCAAACAGAAAGTTTTTCTGCTGTTACTAGTTTTCTGAGTGAGTCTGTGGTTTCTTTAATGGTTCCAAGCTCTGTTTTCCTTTTTCCCTCCTCCTAAGAGCTAGACTGATTGCCACCTTGAGCCATCTGCTGCTGAACTGCAGCTTGCCCCTCTTCTCCTTTTCACCCTGCCCCCCCCCCAAAAAAAAAAAAAAAAAAAAAAGAGCCACCCTGTGTCAGACTGGGTGTCACTGGACCTAAGCTCACAGCAGAGGACAGCTGAGGGGCAGGAGGGATTGTGGCTGCCTGCAGATTTGGCAACAGGATCTTGAGATTAAATGGAAAAAAAATCTGTAGATTAGCATTGTCCAGTAGAACCTTCTGTGATGGCGGGTATGGTCTATATCTGGGTTGTCCTATATGGTAGCCGATTGCCTGCCAGCCACATGTGAGTCTTGGGCCCTGGGACCCTGGCTGGTGTCATTAAGGGACTGAATTTTAGATGATTTTATTTAATTTTAGTTAATTTAAATTTGAAAAGCCACATGAGGCTAGAGGCTATTGAATTAGACCACACAGCTATAGCCAGAGAAGGGATGAAGGTAACTGGGAGTTCTCCCGCTTTGTCCCATGCACCGTTTTTGGTAGGAGGCACGCTTTGGTTTTTCTAGACGGCCATTGTAGTTCATTTTAGAAACGTTCTTTTTTAAGCTACTTTCATGGTATGTAGACAATTCTGACAAAATGAAAAAACAAATAATACTTTACTTAAAGGCTTGTAGTGTTTTAGGAATTTTTGGAATATTTTTGTTCATGGTATTGTCATTTGTATTTCCTTTCTACGATATAACAGTATGGTACTTTCTTCAAAATAATGTTTGTCTGCTTTGTCCTTCATCTTATTTAGGCTTTTTATTAGCTCCGCATAAAGTGTTTAATATTTTATTTTAATCTTATTTCCATCAACTAATTCTTTTGTGATTGGCTATGACTTCTATGTTGTCAACTCTCCCAATGTCCCAGTTAATACCATTTCAATCATTTAAAAAATGTCCCTTTTGCCATATTGTTGAAAGTAGTTAATTTGAATTGTGGAAAAACTGGATATCTTAGAAAATTGCTAAGAAGCTTGCCACTGAGGAGAATACTGTTTACGACTACTTTGCGATTTTCTGCAGCTTTGTTTTGTACTCATTTGTTTGTAACTCCTGTGTAATTATTTTGCGCAGTGGAGTATTTGCAGTGTAAAACCTGGTGAGCCTTCTGCGTGTCACTTAAGATTTTGAAAACGTGATTTTTCAAACTCATGTGCAATAATTATTTAATAAAGTTATGCTCCATATTTAGCACTAGGACAGTAGGTTATTTCTAGTCTTCACTGTGATACGAGGCTTTTAAAAAAATGTTGGGAAGAATACACACCAAATTGTTAACTATGATTACTTGTGGTATATAATTTTGCTTCATTAAAAAGGTGATATGATTATGTGTACTTTTGACTTTATTTAAAGTTTTTAGTAAGACACAAAATTAGTTGAGTCAGCAGGATACACAAGATACATATTTTAAGGAAGGCACAGAGCAGCTTTAGATACCGAAAGAAAGGCTCAAAAACGTAAAAACTGCAAAATTAACTAATAAACTGGTAAATGTCTAGAAAACACTATTGTTTAGTGATTGTTCAATTTAGTATTCATAAAATATTTTCACCTGACAATTTGAAGGTTAGATCTTCTACATCCCAAGAATTCCTAACTTTGAACAATGAGTGCCGAGAAATCCTAGTTTATTATACATGAGATATTTCTAGCCAGTAATTTTAAACACAAAGACAAGTAAGTCTTTGAAACATTTTCCTCTCCAGGAAGATAACATTGAATGTGGAATGGGTGCGGTTGAATGCTTGATAAGTTACAGATAGGGGTCTCTGGTGAGAACACCTTAGCCTTATGAAGGCCCTGAAATGGCCCCCAGGATTATACTTAAACTCATTGCACAGTATTATTGAGCATATGGAGCCCTGGTGGCGCAGCAGTTAAGAGATACGGCTGCAAAGCAAAAGGTCGCCAGTTTGAATCCACCAGCTGCTCCTTGGAAACCCTATGAGGCAGTTCTGCTCTGTCCTGTAGGGTCGCTATGAGTCGGAATAGACTCGACGGTAAGATTTCATTAAGCATCAGCAATTTTTCTCTTCCAGGAACATTGCTTCGTTGCTGTTGGTATTACATGGAAGAAGCACCTAGAAAGCAGGTGGTGGGTGTCATTGAAGGCTTCTAGGGGAGGTAACATCCTACTTGAAAGAGGAGCAGCAGGAGCTTGCTAGGCAGATGGAAGATTGAATATCCTAGGAAGAGGGAACAGCATGTACAAAAGCATTGAAGCCTGAGTGATCTAGTAATGAAGAGAACGTGCCAGATCCATACTTGCCGGGCCCAGTGCCTCCATGGAATAGACTGAGATGTCGCCAGGTTTCAAAACCAGCACTGCTAGTCAGTCCATTGTATGGCCCCGAAAGCTGATCTAGAAGAAGTCTTTTTTTTTTTTTAAACTGATGCAAGTACAATTTAAACCAGTAGAAGCAGCACAGAAATAATTAAAACAAGCTGTGTTGAAATCCTTGCGGATACATCTTTGTTTCTCTCATTATTTCCTTAGTATTACCTTCTGGAAGTGGAATTGGCCAGTTTGCTTCTTAAAGGTTGTTAGCATCTATTACCATATTGTGTCAATTTATTGTCAGACTAGCAGGGATGAGAAGGATAGGTTTTGTCAGCATTAGAAATTTGAGAAGGCTATCAATTACTCTTCAGTTGTGACCTTAATTTAACCTTTTGTTTCACTGTTGCGCAAGCATAATTTCCCATTATTCATTATTGATAAGTAGGTAAAATGTGTATGTGGTGATTCTGATTAAATTTTATTTTATAATATTGTGGGACATTTTTCAACATATTTTCAAACAATATTTATGATCTTTACCCAGCATCATTTCTGTGTTTAGCCTTTTTAGTTCATTAAGTGAATCATACTCAAGTATACTAAACACTAAAGTCTATTTTATCTTCTGTTTTTTTAAATCAAATAATTAGAAATATATATTGAGCAAAAGATTCTGTAATTCACTAGCATGTAAACTTATTGAGGCATATAAGTAGCTTTTACAAAGAGCTGGTGGTTACGGTGTACCCCAAGTACTTTCACTCATATGATTAATGCCCACCACAACTGGCGTTTTCCTTACTTTCATTTAACTGATGAAGGCACTGAGGCACGAGAGAGGTTGTAGCAATTTTCCTTAAGGATCACACAGTTAATGAGTGGTAGAAGAAGTATGACACCCAGGCAGCCTTATACCAAGGTCATATTGCCACACTCTGAACCGGGAAGGTCCTTTGTCCAAGCTCCTCAATAAATAAACCTGTTCTTTTCATTTAAAAACTCATAGGAAGTATTATTTTCAGATAGCTTCTGAATTTGAACTTTCTGGTTTAGTTGTATTACCATTTCACTATTATTAGTGACTGAATCCATAGCAACCAAGTTTGTTTCACTAGTTACTGTGCAGTCACCCTACCCAGTTCTCCCTACTGTGTTCTTGTAATTATTGGTATTATTTTATAATTGTATGGTGTGTCCTTGAAGTCACGTTGGCCGGAGGGCCAGCGGCATGTAGTACACAGTTCAGTGCCATTGGTACTTCAGGAATTACGAAACGCCCTTGGAAGGAGTCCAGGCCAGACTCCGGTGAACCCGATGTGTGCTTGGTATAGTGCCAGTGTATTGAGTTTTTTACTTTAATATAATTCTAACAAGTTAATGTTTATTACTGTGACTGCTGCCGTAGCATGCCCACGTATTCTTGACCATCAGATATTAGCACAGTGGATCACTTTTCTGCATTACAGCCTAGGTGTGCTATGATCAGTACAGATAATAGGAAAATAAGCATATAAACAAATGGTCAGTGTCATGTGTTCATTAAGATCCTTCATTTCATATAGGAAATTCTCAGGCTCCACAACCTTATTATATGATCTTCTGCTCTCATACATGACAAGCCCCCGCCCTGTCTTACCTGTCCATTATTAGTTTTTTCTTTAAATTATTAATTGCATAGAACTCACTTGGTAAGGCCCCACCTTGGGCAAGCAGGAATTTGTATGGGTTGTAGGAAATTGAAAAGCTTTTTGAGACAGATATGGATGATAAAGGGGTACTCCTTGATTTGCGCCAAGTCTGTGAGGCTTCCTTTCCCTTTATGAGATGGGTCCCAGCTCTCAGTATGGGCTAAGTTACATTCTTGATTTGGATACATGAAGGTCTTATTCTTCTGATGAGGCAGATTGTGTAGTTAATCAACACGGGGACACTATTAGATACCCAAATTTGATTAAGATGTGCAAATAAATTTCTCTGTCAGCTTTATCAAAACCCTGGATTGAGGTTTGCCCGGGTCATATGTTTCTGAAATGTTGAGTGCCTCTGGTGGGGCTGCTGGAGTCGGCCCAGCTCAGTGCTAATGAAGTGGTTGTGGACAGCCATAGATGCTGGATTCTGAAGCTTTTAGAAGCAAAATATGGCGAGAACGGCCTCATGTCCTCTGAGGGTCTGGGGTTTAGGCGATAATGAGGTGGATGGTAGCCGTGTACCTGGCTGGCTTCATAGCATTTCTTACCACACTAGATAGTTTCTGAAATTCTGACCTCTTTTGAAGTAGAAATTTGAGAAAAGTGCCTTTTTCTTTGATGTCTTGAGTAGTTAAGTATTTATATTTAAGCACTTAGAGATTACAATGATACATTGGTTGTATACAAGCAAAAATGGATGCAATCTGCTTTGGAAACCAATTTGCCGTTTTCTTGATAATTTGAACACTTGTATGCCCAAGGATTTCCACTCCTAGTGTGTACCCAGGAGAAACTCTAGAGTTCGCTTTCCAGGAGACAGAGGGTATTGGCAGCATTGTTCATGATAGCCATAACTGGCCACAATTTGGATGCCCTTGGACAAGAGAATCAAAATAAATTGTGGTATATTCATTCAGGGGAGTATTATTATACGTTAGTGAAAATGTGTGGGTCAGAGCTGTAAGGAAGGCACAGTGAAACAATATAGATTGAGGTCACGTTTCAGTAGCTGGGCTGGGATGTGGGTTCATGGGTAATCTTTATATGATTAAAAATTAAAGTGGAGGAGACTGAAGTTGATAATATTTGGGGAGTCTTCCTTTAAGAATTGGGTCTTGCTTTGTTATTTGAATGTTGAAACTTAGCTGGTGTACTGTCATCATATTAACATCTTAACAGTGAAATATTCCTCCAAGCCTCACCCTGTCTACCATCTCCTCTTCAGAGTATTTAAATATTTAACGCTGTATTGCTTTTCTTAAACTGGGCCCAGTATCAGTTGTTTTCTTTTATACCTTCCTTAGCAGGGGACCAGCATTTTATCTAAACAATTCATAACCTGTTTAAGTTCATATAGAGTTTTCCAACTCTCCTTCCAGACTGGACAGCAGAGCACAGGCCCAGAGTAGACACACAAGTCTAATTTCTATATATTTTAGGGAATGCTGAGTGCAAGACCAAGATGACAATGATTTTTGGGAGTAAAAGCCGTTTGTGGCCGACATCCTGTGTTGGGTCTTATCTTTTTCAGCTTTGATAACTTGTTACTTTTTTAAGTTGCTGTGAAGAGGAGGAAGTGTTGGTGTCCTGGAGAGTAGATAGGAAAAGAGCAGATACTGTTGACTGCTGATGCCTAAAAACTCTGGGGCCTGTGTGAGTGAGCTGGGCATGTTACGAGCAATCCGTGTCCATGTAGGATCCTCAGACTTCATTTCTGGTCAGCTGTGTGTGTCTTGGTTTCTATTTTTGTTACTAACCTTTTATCAGAATTATACCATACATCCAAATAACTGGTGCATATTTCCAATTCTCTGCTTTGGATGCTTTTGATTAGTGAAGGAGCCAAAAGACAGTCGCAGTTGAAGGAAGAGGAAATGTCCTTTAATTGAGGGTGTATGACTTATGCGGCAGTGGGATGCATTCCAAACAATTGTTCACTCCTGTAGGGAAATACTGTGCTGGAGAACACTAAATAAAGGTTGGCTCTGTGGGACCACCCTGGGGATGACATGATTGGAGAGGGATTTTCCATCCCTTTATGTTCTGTAGGGAATTATGTCATGGGATTGTTCCAGAGTCTTAACACAACCCTGACCCTGAAGGTCACCGGGCCCTTGAATGGTCTTTTGCCTATTGAATCATGATGAGGAGCTAGCTCTGTGATTAGAGTTAAGAAGCAAACCTCCGTTAAGTCTCAGTTTTCTCATCTGTAAAGCGGGAGCTTGTACTAGATTGTCCTAAAGTCCTATCTATAATTCTGATTTTAAAGTGGTGGACTAAAAGTTGAGATTAAGGAAGACCATTCCCTACCTCATGGTATTGTTTGTATAAAGGTGGGGTTAAGTAGGTGAGCCCTGGTGATTTAGAAATCAGGAGGCAGTCACAGGGGAGGGAATGGTCCCTGGCTTTGGCCTTTCATCGTGGTTTGAACCCCTGCTGAGAATTTGCATTTCTAACAAGTTTTTTGGAGATGCTAATGCTGCTGGTTAGGGACCAGTTCTGAGAACCACTATTAGAGGAGTGGTTCTCAAAAATTTCTTATAGGTAAGAGTCAACCTGAGGGTCTTGATAAAATGTAGATTCTCAGCAGGGGTTTGAAGTGGAATGAACTGGTTCCAGGCCCAGCTTTGGAGTCAGACAGAGGGCCCTGGATAGCTGCTTGCCAGGTGACTTCACTCCTGAGCATATCTAATGCCAGCCTTTCCGGCTTTTGTGAGGTATAAATAAGTTAATGGGTATAAAGGATTTGAGCCCAGAAGCTGCTTATTAAATGGTTAAGGGAAACAACAACAAACTAAAAGTAAGGGGAACTATTCTCCCAGTCCCCTTGGAGGGATCTGTGAGGAAAACTTCCAGTGCCTTGTAGGTTTAGAGTACTATGTCACCATCTTTTCTACCCCTTGGAAGGGCTTAAAGAGAAAGAGTGTGGTGTGTTGTTCAGAGTTTGGGATTTGCCAGCTGAAGTTAAAAGCCTCAAGAGAATTGACTTTCAAAATCAAAAAGCATATGACATGAAAGGAGACGTGTGTTCCAGGGATCTGAGGCCCGGGAGCTGGCCAGTTGGAGACTTGCCTTTCACCCTGCCCAGCAGCTGCCAGGCCACAGATCCTGTTTTGTGAAAGATCCTCCAGAAACAATGAGGGAACACCAGCCTCTGTTTTATTAGATTAGATCAATTTATGAGCCTTGGGGAGGGGCTGGGGCAGGGCTGTGTGGGGGTGGCCGTGTGTTGGGGTGGGTGGGCAGCCGTGGCCCATGTGCGTTGAGTATCATGAGGTCATTTCAGAAGTGATGAAGCACCCTGGTTAGCTGGAATTGTAGGAAGGGGTGGGCGCGGACAGGAGGAGGTGCCTGGAGGAGCTTGTGGAAAGAGAATTCTGCAGTCTGTCTGGAGAGCTGCCCAGCTTTCCCAGCCAAAAAAACAAATAAAAATAAATAAAACAAGTGCTGAATGCCCCAAATTACGATATTAAAATGGGATGCTGTTGAAAATGTGTCATTGAGCCTGCTGTCCGGGGGTGGGGTGTGCACATGGGGTGTGTGTGTTTGTATGTGTGTATGTGTGTGTGTGTGTGTGTGTGTGTGTGTGTGAGACTGGGCCAGCAGAAGTGCGGACGATTAAACTAACTACCCCCGCCGTAAGAAATTCTGTAATTCCGATTTGCCTGCATTGCAGGTTGGGGGAATTGCAGGGTGAAAAGCTCGTCGTCTCTTTTCATTTTCCTCGTTTTAATTTATCAGGAGGAAAAAAAAGCCTGGAGACCCCTCCTCTTTGGTGTGAGACGCCCTCCCACCCACATAAATAACCTTCCTGGCTGCCGTCTCCCCTCCTCCTCGGCCCCAGTGCTGCTCGCTGTCCTATTGCCGCGCGGAATCGGCACGCCGCGTGCTTATTACGTACCGCCCGAGGATTGTTGACAAGGTGCTCTCCCTCCGCCGCCTGCCTCCCTCTGTCCTTCTCTCTCTCTGTCTCTCTGCAATGATCCAGCTCTGAGGATGGCCGCTCCACGGGTCTGTCAGGTGCAGTTTTTGGTGGCTTATCTTGAGGAGCCTGGGATAGAAGGTCTGTTCCTCTACATAAAATCAGAACCAAATAGCTCTCGATTTCTTTCAGGCTGGTATGGCTTTTGTTGAAGAAATAGGCCTTTGTGGGTTTCCCTGCTGGGGTCCTGATTAAATCCATTATGGATGGCAAGGTGCTATATGGAAAAAGTGTTGCAATTTGCTTAATATTAATCTTTTTTTTAGCTTTGAAATCCACCCTAGGGGCGACTGTGGCTCCTGCAAAGGCACTGTGGAAATTTACAAGACAGAATTAAGGCCGCTATTAAAGCATTAAGCTCTGTTGACCATTTTGGCCAAATCTGCAGTTTTAACTGGGATCGTATGAATTTAGACATTTCTCTGGGGACTGAATGCCATCCGGCTATGGCTGGTCCCTTTATGTTATTGCCAATTTATTTGTTCATTTCCCAGAATTTAAAAATAGATGTTTAATGAAAGTTAATTAGTCTTTCTCACCATAGTTTTGGTTAGGTTTATAAACAGCATGCATGCTTTTCATTTCCCTTAGTCCTCTCTGTGTCCACCTTCTTGTCGTCTTCCTTGAAGGATGGAGGAAACTGAGGCATGGATAACTAGATCTTGTCCAAGTTCCCAAGTGATGGTGCTGGGTTAGACTATAAAGCTTGAAACTTTAAATGGTTAGGGTACTTCTTCCATGTTTTGTGCATTAATCCATGTTTGTATTACTAGATAGAAACACACAGGAATTTTGGAGGTGACCGTCGGGTGCCTCAGATCTTGGCAGAGTCCTTTGCCACATCCCTATAGTTGTGCCTCTGACTGCTTCCATGATGTTTCAATATTGTAGAGAATGGTGCTCTGGGAGGCAGTAGGCCTTCCTGAGCTTTCTGTCAGCAGATTTTTTCTAATCCTTCTAAAAATATATCCATCTGAAAAATGAGTGTGCAGTTGAATCTGTACATGAATGAGGTAATGAGAGAGCTGGGAAACCACTGCCCTTCCCAGCCATGCTGCTGACAAAACACAACTTAGAACTTCTGAGGGCCCCATTTTTATTGTCTTGGGGGAGTAAAGGCAGCAGAGAGGTCTGGGGGAAGGGCGTGACTGTTTACTTATCCACCAATTATTGTATATATTGTAATGTTTGTCAGGACACAAATTCTGTAGAATTTGCTCATTTTATCCCTTTATCGTGAGAGACTGGTATGCAAACTAGTAACTCTATGGCATTTTGTTGACCTGCATTAAAGCCAGCTTTGCTTTACCTTTGTAGAGATTTGCTGACATGTCAGAGACTGTTTTCTTTGGATACCGTTTGTGGGATAGATGTAATGATTACATAAAGCATTAAGGACGTGTGTGTATTATAATTTTTTAAAAGTAGAATATCATTAGCTATCTGCAAACATGCAATGTTTTGAAAAGTGCGAATAACATGATTTGTAAAATCAGGTTTTGGCCTGTCAGGTTTTCTTAAGGTGTGGAACGTGTTGATCTCATTTATCTATCAAAAAAATACGTCAGAAATGCCCTTGTGCTAACCTCTGCGGCATGACTCTGAAGTTCCCATGCTCTGTAATGACGCCATTGTTCTGCACTTCACTTCCTCACACCAGCCTGAGTTCACTGGTGCCTTTGATCACCTTTCTTCGTGGGGAAGGCCGCTCTTGACTTCTGGTGCGGTCAGTACAGGATCCTTGCTCCCGTGGAACCCTGCTCCTGGTGGGCATTTGTAACTAGGTGGTTTGACAGGCATATGTTTGACTGGCTTGCCAGCATAAAACTAAAGGAGTGTTGGGCTGGGATAGAGGAGTTATGATTGGATGCAGAAGTAGAGCTTGTCGCTGTAGAATAATGGGGTTGTTTATAATGCAGTAGCTATTATTCTCCAGTAGATACTACCCTTGTTCTGATTGTTAGAAGTGAGGAATGTGTGAAAAGGAGCAGAGTATAGGGAGGAAGAGTCCTTGCCTAAGAAGTAAGGGAGTCATGCCCAAACACTCAGTACATCTTACTTTACTGTTGTGATCATCAGAGATGAAATAACTTCTGGGCTGGTCCAGAAATCTGTCCTGGAGACCCAGGCTCCATCCACTGAAAGACTTCTGTGTCCCAGTGCAGCTCACCTGTCAGCTTGTTGTTGTTGGAGCCCCTCAGTGAGTGAGTGTTCCAACAACTGTCTGGTGACTCCTGGTGAGGATGTGGGAAGGGAGAAGTCTTTTGTCTGTCAGTGGTGTTCAGCCATGCAGGGATTTAGACAGCTAAAATAGGGCCCATTTGAGTAGTAGCAAAGATCTGTTCATGGTGTAAATATGGCATACCTGGCAGGTTGGTTCCTTTGTGGTTCAAGGTGAGGAAATGCCTTCTGGCCTCAAGGGTGGTCTGTTTTCTTGATGCCGGTGTTTCTCAAATTCAATCATTTGCTTGATTCTGAAATAGGAAGAGAAAGATAGGGTCAGACATTTCCTCACCTACAAGGTGGCTTAACTTCTGCATGCTAATCATTATCACTGTGCCAGGTTTGTCTCTTCCATATTTTCTCAAAAAACATCAAAACAAAACGGGCATGCAAAGGAGGTTTAGATTACCAAGAAATGCTTTGTGAGGAAAGAGTCTGGTGGTCGTAAAGGGCTCTTGTGGGATCATTGATTTGATTTGATTTTTTGGGGGGCCTCAGACTAACAAAAACCCATGTTACCCTTCTATCTTGGGCTGTTTTGAAGGGATCATTGGAGCTGTTTTTGAATTAGACTTTCTTGACTGGAATGGGGAGTCTCCATTGCTGATTGAAGAGTAGACAAAGGGGAGCCCCAGTCTTCTCAGGGAGCATTCTCGTGAGGGAGAAGGATAATTATTTTCAATAAGAAAATAATTTTCAATAAGAGAATGGTATTAAACCATTTTCATTTGTGTAGCACGGACCATGCGTGTGCCAGTGACACCCTGCCTCACTCACGCTTGTCATTTGTTCTCCGGCACATCAGCGTTTTGCTGTGGAGAACGTGTCAGTGGACAAGCTTGGGCTTGGCTTCCCAGACCTCTGCACCCTCACCCCTTCCCTGTAACCCTAGCATCGATCGGAAGCTTAGCTGCTGACCTGGATTGTACAGTTGGGCTTAAACTACCTACCCTACCTACCCAAATTAAAAAGGAAATAATCCAATTTTTTTCTGTCCGATTTCGAACATTATAAGTTAAGCCCTTTCAAAATTTGAGTGAAAATAGGCTTTATTTTTCATTAGTAATTACGGCAAACCATACGTTCTGAATACCCCAGAGAGAGTCCTACGTCAACCCTGGAGGCCTTTTCTATAATTTTTCTCTCAACTCAAAGTGCTCCAGGCACCCTTCCCCGCCCCCGCCCCCCCCCCCCAAAAAAAAAAACAAAAAACAAAAAAACCAAAAACAAACAAACAACAAAACCAAAAAAACCCACTAAGAAATGACTGCTGAAGATGAATGCCCTCCTTGGATGCTTAACTGTTTAATATGTAATGTGATACCTTGTCTCCCGTTGACAGGGTGACGGACGGCATGGGCTCTGTAGTACAGAATTACCTTTTGTGCATCTCCCCTACAGCAAAGCTGTAAACGTTGACTCTCCCTCATGCTCATGAGCTTGGTGTGCTCCAGATGTTTTCGAAGCACTGGACCAGCTTCAAAGGTCTACTGGTTTTTCGTTTCTTTTGAACCCTTCTCTAGGCAGCGTTGCTTTTGGGGGATGGAAGCACTTTGGTTTTGGATTCTGTCATGTATCTGTAGCTAATAGGACTGAGTAAACTTCTTGGGGCCTAAAACGTAAAATTATAGAGACCGGAAGTTCTACTCCCCCTTCTCAGATGTTGGGAATGAATTATCAATCGATGCGTTTGTGTTCTGAAATCTATAGTTCTCATCAATTGCTTAGCTCTGAAGTTCCTTCAGTGAAAGGAATCGTTGGCCTAATTTGTGTTTCAGTTTTTCCAAACTCCCCTGCATGTTAAAGCAAAAGGGAGAAGACCATTATGAATCTCCAGGAAGGACAACGATTCTCTTTCCCCCTTTCTGCTGCTGTCCCAGGTTCAGAAAGAAGCCAATTTCGTTGTATTGCCTTTTGCGGCCTTGGTAGCCTTTTCATTTCTTGCTCATTTGGGAGATGGCATGAAAAGCCCCTGAATGTGGAGAGCCATTGATGCCGGGGTTCTGTTTCATTTGTTTTCTTTGGGGTTCTCAGCTTGTGAGAATGGATGCGGCTTTGGGGTGACTGAGTGGTCTCGGGCCTGTCACACACTGCTCCTGTCAGCTGACAGGGACTCCGCCGAGGTTGCAAGCACAGTCCCCAAGCTGCCTTCACCAGAGTGATGTGGAGTTTTCAGCTCATATTTATTGCTTTTGTGAAAGACAATAGGCATGCTTTAATTTAAGTTCAACCTACTGAATATTAATAGAGGCGAACAAATGCTAATGTGAAGAGACTGAAATCTTTGGGCCATTCAGTTTCCTCTATTTAACCTCCTCTCCCCAACAAAGGTTTGTGTTGGTGGGGGGTGGGGTTTGGAAAAATCAAAACGCCTTGTATGTATGTAGGAGGGGATGCCATTTCATTATTTCTCATTGACTGAAAATGATAATTTAAAGAATTGGTGGCAGGGCTTTGTTAGATGGGGGAAAGAAAGGCAGCCCACATGAGCTTGTCTTAATGTTATAATAATGGCTATTCTGCCCTGTGGCATCATATTCCATCTTGCTGACGTGGCTCTTCTGGATTGGGCAGGCTGTGTGATTGGAATTAAAACGTTAAAAAATAAAATAGGACTGTCAGTACACTGAAGATATTTAGGGAAAAGTAAAAAAAATAAAGGAAAGGAAAAGAGAAAGCACAGGCTTATCCATTCGACTCCCTGCCTAAAAATGTAAATTGTATCTGTGCTGATATATACAGAATGGGAGGACTCAAATCGAAAAAGATTTGCAGTTGATCATGTACAGAATAAGACAATCTAGCACCTTCATAGAGGCCCTAAAAAGCTGTGTTTCAGCTCACACAACAGGCAATCAATGCCCTATGCTTGGAGCCCATTTCCCTAATCTGGAAATTGAATTGGATTTAGGTACTCCGTGTCTCTTGTAGTTCCGATAGTCATTTTTAATCCTCGAAATGGGGGAAATCTTGGAGTCCTTTGCAGATGAGTCTGATTAGGGCCTGGGACAATGGGATCACTACTTTCTTTCTTTTTAATGCTCAGTAGTGCTTTATATTTTTTCAGAGCAGCCTCTGTCTGGCCACACGTTGAGTTCACATACAGTCAATTAAAATTCCCGGGTGTTTTTCAGGTAGAGTCTTTTAATCCGCCTTCCCCCGATATTTGCATTTATGCACAGTATTTTCACTGTGTGTTACTTTTTTGTGAGAAGTTTTATAACTTCTTTGCCCCATACAGAATTTGGTGTGTGGATGGATGCCATCTGCACTGCCAAGTTGTATTGTGAAGATTGTATCAACTTCCTTTATCTCCCTGGCATTTATTTCCTACTTGCAGTGAGATTTATAGTGGGTTAGAGTACCTAGCAGCCCTGGTGGCAGCGATTAAGAGCTTGGCTGCTAACCGAAAGGTCAGCAGTTTGAATCCAGTCGCTCCTTTAGAATCCTGTGAGGCAGTTCTGCTCTGCCCTGTAGGGTTGCTGTGAGTTGGAATCAGCTCGAGGCAGTGAGGTTTTTTTTTTTTTTGTTTGTTTGTTTGTTTTTGCTTTTAGGTAGCTAGGCCTTCTCTTAACTGTCTTGTACTTTACTTTTTAAAAAAAAAAAAAAATAGTTGCTGCTGTTACTGAGAATCTACCCAGCAGAACATATACCAATTTACCTAGTGGCTCTTAAAGTTTCACGATCAGCAAAAGCAGCAGCAGTATCACCTGGCAGTTTGTTAGAATCAGACACTCAGGGGCTGATGCCAGGCTGACTGTGCCTTAACAAACCTCAGGTGATTGAGATGCTGGCTCAAGTCTGAGAAACCCACTCACTCACAGTCTACCGAGGCTATTCTCAGAAGGAAGAGTGAAGTGGTCATTGAATAGCTTAACTTTATCACGTTAGTTGGCTAAAGCGATCACTCACTTCACTCATTCACTCTGTCACTCACTCACTCTCTACACTCACTCACTGACTCACTTAGTCACTCACTGTCTCAGTCACTGTTTCACTCAGTCACTGTCTTAGTCACTCAGTCACTGTCTCTGTCTCACTCTCAGTCACTGTGACTCTCACTCAGTCACTCTGACTCACTCTCACTCAGTCACTGTCTGACTCACTGTCACTCAGTCACTGTCTCACTCACTCTCAGTCACTCAGTCACTGTCTCACAGTCACTGTCTCACTCACTCTCACTCAGTCACTGTCTGACTCACTGTCACTCAGTCACTGTCTCACTCTCACTCAGTCACTGTCTCACTCACTCTCAGTCACTGTCTCACTCTCAGTCACTGTCTCACTCACTCTCAGTCACTGTCTCACTCACTCTCAGTCACTGTCTCACTCTCACTCAGTCACTGTCTCACTCACTCTCACTCACTGTCTCACTCACTCTCACTCAGTCACTGTCTCACTCACTCTCACTCAGTCACTGTCTCACTCTCAGTCAGTCACTCAGTCACTGTCTCACTCACTCTCAGTCAGTCACTCACTCCACAAATACCTGAGGACCTGTTAGGTAACAAAGGGCACAGCACCTAGTCCTTCCTTATTTCTTTCTTGATCCAAATGTGGCTTCAAAGCAACCTCTTTCTCCATCAGCATCACCCCTTGTTTTGTTTTTGTTTTTCCTTAGGCATATTGCAGATCCTGCTGTGGTTTTGTATTGCATGCGCCCTCTTCATTCGTATTCCCTTACCCTCCCCAATCACCGTCTCCTTGCTGGACAAGTGCATAATAATAACCAACTGCTACATACATAAATGCATGTCTTTCTGTCTCTCTCAGTTGGAGTTTGTCTTGAGTATGCCTCTGTCCCCAGGGTCTGTGTGTGTGTATATATATATATGTATATATATATAGTAGTGAAGTAGATGAATTCAGATTCTCACCATCCTTTCCTTCTTTATTTTCTATTGTTATTAGTTGCTGTAGAGTTGATTCCGACTCTTGGTGACCCCATGTGTTAGAGAGTAGAGCTGCTGCATAGAGTTTTCAAGGGTATGACCTTTTGGGAGCAGATTGCCAGGCCTTACTTCCGAGACGCCTCTGGGTGGATTTGAACTGCCAACCTTTTGGTTAGCAGTAAAGCACTTAACCGTTGGCACCACTCAGTTGCTGTTGAGCTGATGCCACCTCATGGCAACCTCATGTGTATCAGAGTAGAACTGTGCTCCATAGGGTTTTCATGGGCTGACTTTTTGGAAATAGATCACCACGACTTTATTCCTTATACATATATACTATTGAAGAATTTCGACTAAGAGTACGCGCGCACACACACACACACACACACACACACACAGTTAAAATGCACACCCCCTGTTTTTTTTTTTTCTCATTAATTTTACATATTCTTTAACAATATTTTTTTTTATTTGGAATTTCCCATTCTTTTCAATGTGATAATTTATCTTCTCTTTTTACAAATATGATTTATATCCCTAGACCATACTTTATCTAAGTTAAGTATTGTCTATACAGTCAACTGATTGGATGGGCTGGCATCCTCCTCTACCCTCTTGTCTCCCCACCCCCCATAATGACATTACTAAAGTGCTATAATTTAGCGCTGATTAATAGAAATACTATTTGAACCATATATGTAATTTTAAGTTTTCTAGTTCTGCATTAAAAGAAGTAAAAAGCAGGTGATATTAATTTTAATGTATTTGAATTAATGTAATACAGAATAATTTTTAAAATTATTGAGATGTTGCAATGTAAATTAATTCCAATTAAATAAAATTTAATGTCCTTATTCACACTAGCTCACTAGCTTACGGGACTAATGGTTACTGTAAAGGATAGTGCAGTTCTCTTCTCTCTGAAATGTTGATCACATTCAAAGATTTCCATACAGTTATGTCTCTTTTTGCTTTGTGGTGTAAAACTCCCACATTTTCTCTGTCTATGGGAGTTTGTATATGTTTTTATTTCTGTGTTATAGTCACAAATTGCAAATCCACATTGTTAAGTGATAGCCTGAAATTTTACTTACTGTATTTTATTACATTTCTAAACTTATTACTTATATTATGAAATGATGTAACAATAGATAGATGGAGGAACATATGCATAAACAGGCAAGTCACCAGGGTTTTGTTGCAATATACTGTGTTCATCATGAAAATTTTATCAGATGTACAGAATGTTCTGTATAGTGTTTAATGCAACTAACAGGAACCATTCTAAGTATTTCAATCAGAAAGTGATTTAATACAGGGAAGCTGGCGCAAGGGCTGGAAGAGCAAGAATCCAGGGACCAACCTGTACTTTTGGCCTCAAGCTCAAACATCGTAGCTCTGAAACTGCAGATAAGATAGGTTATCATTGCTGCCACTGACCAGCTTCTGATACCACAAAGCTGATGACCAGACAGTGTACAATGGTGTCAGCCCCTGAAGACACTTGTGTCTGTGCAAGCAACGCGTTCTGTCACAGAACCTAAATTGTATCCCAAAACCATAGCTGCAAGGGAGTCTTGGTGGTTTAAGACAGGGATTTTATTCAGCCTTCACCCACCGGTGTGGCCTTACTGCTTATAATAGTACTTGTTCTCGAGTCCCTTGAGGGCCAGCAGCTTCTTCCCTAGGATCTGTCTTACGTTCTGATTACCAGAAGCACAGCCAGAGTCTCCAGGATTCTGTCTGTGGATGCATGGTGGGTGTATGTGCAGTGATAGAGCATCCTTTGAAACAATCAAAGACAAATCTTGGTTAGGGTCTATAGTCTAATGGATTGCTATGAAGAGCAACTTGTTCTATAGGATTTCTAGTTAAAAACCTAAGATAGGCTACAAAATAATGATTCTTTTTTCTTATATGGCAGTTAGTGGTTCCTAAAGGCAATTAAAAGAGATTTTGTCCATAAAAAGTTTAAAAGTCAATTTCAGCATCTCTAGACTAAATATGTAGCAATTCTAGGATAAGTAGTTTGATTTGGTAATATTTGAAATGTCTTTCTTCCTTTCAACACCCTCTCTCCTAGTCCCCAAGATGTACTTAACAAAAGAGCCCAAAAGTATATTATTATTACAAATTTCTGCTCGATTTTTCTACTGTAGATTTTTTCCCCCCATTTCAGGCATTTCACTCTTAAAAGTAGGAAGAGGTTTAACTTTTTTTTTTTTCCTCTCCCATTGAAAAGGGACATGGATTTTTAATTCTCTTGTATCCACATTCCTTTGTCTCTTCTCCAGCCACTGCGTAGGGATAACTGTGCTGCTTCCTGATACCATGTTTCTAAGTGTTTATCCCCTTCTCTCATCTGTAGGGTTCCTTGGTAATGGCCAGTCTAAGGCATTAAGACCAGCATCAGAACAGTCAGAGAATGAGAAGGATGATGCATCCCAAGTGTCCTCTACTAGCAACGATGTTAGTTCTTCAGATTTTGAAGAAGGGCCGTCGAGGAAAAGGTTAGTACCCAAAGCAGGAAACTTTGGCACCCGAAACCAGGGGCTGCAAACTCAGGCTGCAGCTTTTTGCCAGACGGGAACATACGCCCAACTCGCCTGATTTCAGTAGAAGAGCAAGAATTCTGGATGTTTGAAATTTCCTGATTTTTAAATATTGGTTACTGTGTCTAATTAAAAATGAATCAACCAAAAAATTCTGCGGGCCAAACAAAATACGTTCCTGCCATAAGAATTGCTCCAAAAGTTGCCAGTTTGTAATGGCTGCCTTCGCTGGTCATTTTAATTGGTTCTCATCAGTAGTAAGTAATCCTGAAGAGGATGTTATATGATATTTTGTTCACTTCTGAAAGGAGTTGTTTCTAAAAAGGTAAAGAATTAACTGTGCTGTTTCTTTAAAAAAAAAAAAAAAAATTTTTTTTTTCCTTTTTCTTGTTAGGGAAGCAAAAATTACATGGTGTGCATTTTAATCCATTGACTTTTAACCAAGTTAGTAGTTGTCAAATTGGTTCTTAAAACTTAAGTTACCAGCAGATATTTTTGTATGACTTTTCTTAGATATGCTGAAGACTGTTATGAGGACGTTGACTATGGTAGTTTGGTAAGAATTTGTAGTTTCATGGTCAAACAGTGGCAGTGACATTATAGAATATTACTTTTAATTGGGTGTTTTCAAAACCCATTGCTCATCTCTGCCTTATTTTATACTGCACGCGTTGTTTACTTTTCTCCCCCCTTTTAGAATTTATATCTCATTTCATTACTTTTCCGATCACGTACTCGATATTTTCCTGGGATGACTAGATTGATGTCCTTTTCTTAGAATCTGTTAGTTAGAGAGTTTGGGGAAAGGGAAAAAATTTTTTTTTCCGTGATCTGCTTCCATTGTTTGCTCATTCTGCAGAATTATACTTTTCGGAAACTAGATGTGTATATGTCATGAACAACTGCGTATACTGGAAAATTGAGAAAAGGACAAGATTAGCAGCTTAGCAGAACTGTATTTTGGATCTCAGGTTTGAGATGCATAGCTCAGCTTTAGTTTATTTTCATCCGTTACGCAGTGTCTTTATTTAAAAGCTCACAGTACGCCGAGTGTATATTAATTATACTAACTTCCACCTTCTTTTGTCTTAGTCCTCAGTGCTGTGTCTTAGAAGATACCATTAGATTTGTTATTAGCACATTTTGATCTACCAGTGCCCTGGGCTCCGTGTGTTATTCTTTTTAAAGACACTTGGGTGAATATCTTAAAGACAAGCCTGTTATGTTGCAGATATGCCATAATGAACCCTAACCCACCCCTCCCCTCCATCTTAAAGATGAATCATCATGAAAGAGGGATTTCAAGTCTGTGTAACAATATATCAGTAAAGTATTGGAATGCATAATGATAATACCTATTATCTATGCTTTTGAGCTTGGGTGGTTGTTCATGCATCTGACATCATCTTTCACCTCCATTTGGGGAGCAGAGTTTTATGAGTCTGTGATTGGAGGTGGCAGTACCTACTCCTTCAGCTGTGTGGCTTTCCCTCATGCACCCCTTTGGCTGTGAACTGTTCAGCAGATGAGTGTGATGATGATCAGCAGGCTTCATTTACTTCGAGGTGGCTCTTTTTCCCTTCCTCTGAGTGCGGCTTTCCTCCTCTCTGCAGTGGGACCGTGATGTTGTGTAGCTGTATGCCAAGGAGTCTGGTAGAGCTTTTTATCATCAAAGAAAACTTACGTGGCAGATCTGCCATAATTATTAGTGGGCCAAATACCTTGTCCATACTGAATTCATATGGATTCATATTAATGGTTCATAACAGCTTATTAGTTGGTTATGGTCACACTCTAGTAGTGAAATCCATCAGGGACGTGTGGATTAAGTTTTAACAGGTTAAGCTCGATGTGGGACTGGTCGGAGTGGCCTTGAGTACAGGAGGAAGGGGGGGCATTTGTAGCTTTCAAACAGGTAGTGTAGTTAGGGTATAGTTTTCTTAGCCAGGATACAATGAATGATAATTTTAAATGAATACCTTCAGGTTTTTAAGTGCTAATTTTTGATTCCTCATTGGTATTTTGTTGACATAGTATGAACCCTGTCTTCTGAAGGATGATGGATGAAATGGAGTGTGAATTCCTGGAGCTTTGTTAAGTGTACTGTTGAGATTGCAGTGCTCAGCCTCCCATCGTCCTCAAGGATAGTACACCTTTTCTAATGAGTTGATGGAATGTGCTGTCTCTAGTGAAGATGTCAAGTCAAGCTCAGAGTAACTGCCTCAAATGGTTGTTTTAAGATGCCGTTCAAGTGCTGCATGGTTTGTTGACTACGTGACATTTCTTACTTGGGTCTACAATTCTCTAAACATCATGTATACACAGATGAGCGTGTTTGAAAGTTGAACATTTGGATTCTCTTTTGGTATGTAGTCTTTCTAGGACAAAATGCTAAATTCAGAAAATCCAGGGTCATATTTTATGTATTGGCTTTGGAAAAAGCATTATCTTTTTCAGAATTACATGAATTACTGGCTATTCTTGTACACTTAAATTATTCCTGATGTATACATCTTTTTAGGTACGTGCTTTTAGGATTAGTTAATAACCGTTTTGCCTTGGTCAGCAGAGAAAGAGAAGGAAATTTCTGTTGACTTCCTTCTTCTGAAAAATTTTATCTGTATGGGGTGGTGGGGCGGAGACCAGTTCCAGCCTCAGTTCAGACCTTAGCCAGTCTCATTTTGCAACCTGCGAGTTGGAACGAGTACTCTTTTTTCAGATGATGCCTGTAGCATGTTTTTGAGAAATTTTCAGCCAAAGCATCTCATGTATTTACTAAGTGTCATTTTTCTGCAGTAAACCCCTTAAGCTATGTTTTTCCCTCCTTATTTGTTGCCCTCGCTTTTAGTTGAGGTTAGGGATCTTTTTGGCAGATATAAAAACGGTAAAATCCAGAGTTCCTATAGGGTTGTTTTGCCCTTTTCTCGAATTTGTTATTCTTTTCCTTGGTATATTTCTTTATGGAGGTTTTTAAGAAAAGGTATTTTTAACTAACCATTTAAAAGTTATTATCTAAAATCATGTTTTGTAAAAGGAAAAGTCAGCTCCTCTTTAGAGTCTCTCTGTCTGCTCGGTGGACAAGGCAGCCCAGCACGTGGAGATAGGCAGCACTCAGCTCATCTGGAATCCTGGGTTTTTTCAGTTTCTTGGTGTCAATTTTCTCTTCATCATTGTGGTAGATGACTTTAAAAAAAAAAAAAAATTAAACATGAATGCAGTTTTTCCTGTGTGGAATGACACTTCTCTCCCGAATTTGGTGTACACGCCTAGCTCCTCAGCCCCGACTGTCTTCTGTTGACCATCCTGTTACTTGTGGTTGTTTTTGTGAAACTTGTGTTTCCTTCAAGCACCTGAGTATTCACAGAAGCCACAATGGACAGATACCAGGCAGGTGTGAACTGACTGTGAGAAACTCTTAGGAATGAATAGGTATGGAGATAAGGGGTGATTTGTTTGCCTGGGAGAAAGAAGTAGGTTATGGTATTCTTTCAGATGTGAGTAAATGGAGGATCCAGAATTCATGGTCTCAGAGACATGACAGAATTCATTGTGTGTATGGGTATCACTGCTGTTTGAAAGTTCTCTTTACGCCACTTTGCTTTTATGAAAGATGTACATTTTTACCTGTTATTGCTAACTGAAAGAAATACGAAGAGGATTTTCACTTTTTCGAAAAAAGGCGAAAAGCAGAAGTAGCGTTCAGCGTTTGTTTGCAGTGAGCCTTTAAAGAGGGAGCGTGTACCCCGGGCAGTGAAACTGGCGCCCCCAGGCTCCTGCGTCAGGAACTACACTCAGCATCTCAGCCTCAGGCCACCATAGCTTTGAATTGTGTCTGGGAGCATCTGTGCTTTTTATGGATTTATTTTGTGCATCTGTTAGCAAGATGTGTCCTAAGGTATCAGAAAAACCTGAGAGAGCTCGGAAGTGTTTTATGTGTATTTAGTATGATTTGCTAGGTTATATTTTGGGCGTGGGAATGCTCAAAAAAAAAAAAAAAAAAAACCCATGTAAATTAATGGTGATTCCTTTCTTACTTTTTGCCATCTCGGCTTATGAAAGGCTTTATAGGAACTCTCTACTTTCAGATAGTGGGGGGATACCCGTATTTCTTTGACTTTATTTTTTTGGTGACTGGATGGGTGGAGGGAATAGCTAGTAAAATTTTAAAAACGGTAGGTGTTAGGGGTCTCTGGGAAGCTGTATGTGTAGCACAGCGGTTAATAGTGTGAACTGCAGCCATAGTAGCTTCTCTTATTCCAGCTCTACCATTAACTTGTTTCGTGACCTTGGGCAGATTAAATAGCCTCTCTGGGCCTCAGTTTGCTTGTCTGTAAAATGTGTATGACAGTAGAAACCACCTCAAATGGTGGGTTTTGTGAACTGGACTTGTTAATTCATAATGAGCACTTGTATGTGTGTTGTTAATAGCTGTCATCTGTATACGTGAGACATGAATGAGCACGGTCATTGGTGACTTCTCATGCTTGTCTTTGAGGGATTATGATTAAACACAAGTTGTGATTTATCTTTTCTCCACGGCGCCCCATCACAGCAGTCCGTAGGCAGATGGAATCGTGTGGGCACGTGGCCCTCTTTGAAATGACTGAGTCACGGGAAGGACTGTTGTGGTGTGACTTCCCTCCACAGAGGCTGGTGTGACCAGGTATTTGCATGAATGAAGCAGGCATGAGTGGGGTGAGGTTGCGGTTTGAGAAGATTCCATCTGTTCACACATTAGTCACTACTTCACCTTTGGGAACGACCTCTATGTCTCTAGTCCTTAATCCTGAGATCATTCATAAAATGTAACAACCTAATGTGTTGTTAAGTGTATACTACTTTTTGCATGCTAACGCGCTTTATGAAACAGACGCCAAGCATTTTTACAGGAATACTTAGAAAAGCACAGACGCCTCTGCAGGGGAATAACTGCTTTCTTTTTGTCAAACAAAGAGCTGCTTTATTTTAGTTAGGCCTTTGATAATACTGTAAGAGGGACTGAGTTCAGAGCTAGTTGGTCCTGTTCAAGAGTATTGAATTTTCAGTGTAAAGAGTTATTTTAGGGGTGAATGCCATGACTTTATGAAGTTTAGCTCTTGAATATGAATAGATGTTGAAAACGATCAGAATTCTCCCGGGCTTCTAACCGGTACTCCTTTCACAGCTGACGTGTCAGTATTGCTGTCCTCCTCAGCCTTCCAGTTCTGAGCTACTTTGTTGGTCTCACATACTTCCTGCCTCCCCGTTTGAAAGGCAGATAGTCCTGTATGCATAGCCTTCTTGTTGGGCAGCGTGCACTCTTAGAAACTGGTTTAGTCAAGAGACGAAATCCTTAAGAATTCAGTACTGATGTCAGTAGAACTTTAAATTTTCAGAAACTTCTTACATATCTCTTTAACAGAATCATCCGTAGTGTTAAATGCACTAAATGGTATTGAGTTAATGTTAGTCCTGTCCCCCCAAAACAAATAAAACAAGCAACAGCTTTGCCCAATTTCTCTAAACTCTGATTTCGGGTTAAAAGCCTCCACTGACTAGTGCAGACCATTGTGTTGTTACACCTCTGACAGTGTTTACAAAGGGGAGGCTAGTACTGTTAGAATTTTAAATTAGAGAGCTATCTTGTCTGAAATACAATCTCTACTAACAGTAAACAACCGGCAACTTGTAGGAATAGGATTTTAGATGGATACGCTGATATACCGACAGAAGGGAGTTTTTGGAAGTTGATGTAGATGTGTCCAGCCAGTGGTGTGGCTACCACAGAACCTACCTGCTTTCTTTATTTACCTACCTGGTAGCCATTTCTGGTGTTCTTGGTTCCTTCCTATAGATCCAGGTGTCCTCATATCATTTTCCTTTCTCTTGAAAGACTTTCTTTAATATCTCTGATACAGGTCTGCTGCTGACCGGTAATCTTTCAGCTTTTGTGTATCTGGAAAGACCTTTATTTTACCCATTGTCAATTTTTTTTTTTTTAATTTTGTGATTATTTTAGAATTACATGCAGTTTTGAGAAACTCATCTTAATTTTTGAAGGATTCTTTCTGTTGATTATGGAATTCTTGGTTAACACTCCCCGCTCCATACTTTAAAGATGTTGCTCCCTTGTCTTGTGGTTTGCATTGTTCCTCTTGTTTCATTGTGGTTAACATGTATTATAAGCATTTTCTTCTACAATATCTAATCTGCTGTTAACTCCCATTCAGTGTATTTTTCATCTTAGATATTATTGGTTTTTATCTCTAGAAGTTTGATTTGGGTCTTTTTATATCTTCAGTGACTCTCCTTAATATGCTCCGTCTTTACCTTCTCAAAAGTATGGAATACTGTTATAATAGATGTTTTAGTGACAGTGTGTACTAATTTATCATCTGTCATTCCTGGGTAAGTTTGGATTGATTGTTGTTTTTTTTCTTCTTTTTTTTTCAGATACCAGGCATTATAAATATTACTCTCTTGGGTACTGGCTATTTTTGTATTTCTCTAAATACTTTTTGAGTTTTGTTAACAGTTTAATCCTTTTCAGTCTTGATTTTAAGCTTTTTTAGGTAGACTCAGAGCAGTGTTTAATGTGGTGGGTGGTGGTGTTAGGTGCCATCAAGTTGCTTCTGACTGGTAGTGACTCCATGTGACACAGTGGAATTGCCGCATAGGGTTTTCTAGGCTATAATCTTTATGGGAGTGAATCACCGGGTCTTTCTGTTTTGGATCCACTGAGTGGATTTGAACCACTGACCTTTTGGATTGAAGCTGAGCGCTTAACCGTTGTACCACCAGGGCTCCTTTGTGTTAGTGTAGGGCTATGTTTTTCCCATTACTCAGGCAAAACCCTTCCGAGGACTTCTCCTGATTGACGCCTTGTCAGTTATGTTTTCCTCTATGGCTGGTAAGGAACAGGCGCTATTCCGGGCCCTCCAGCCCTTCTAGTGGTACTTGCCCTTGAGTAGCTCCTCATGCACATGTACTGGTCAGTACTCAGCTAAGGACTCGAGGGGTTAAGTCACATTTCTCGTAAGTAGCGGAGTCAGAATTTGAACCCAAGTCTTCATTACTATAATGCCTGGAGTTTTCCCACTACACCCTCTCACCTCCCATAAGGGTGTGTGGTAAATGACTGTATTACATGTATGCCTTATCCTTTTAGGTACTCACTGTGGACAGACAAATTACAGATTGACACTCCCTTTGGGCCAGCACCTGGCTTGGGGAGCTGAATCTCAACCCACCTACTTCCTCATTGGACACTTTGTGCAATGCACAACAGTGGTTGTCCTCAGATGTTATAACCAAGAAAACACTCTCTTCTCTGCCAGTGTTTGTATTCCTTCTTTTTATGAAATCAATGAAATTAAATTTTCAGTGTAAACCAAGCAGTAGATAAGAGAGTGAGAAAACTTTAGCTTATCTTGAGCAGTTCACATTTGGAAAGAGTTGGTTGATTTCTGAGATCTTGTAGTAACTAGAGGTCTCCAGTCTTTGAGGTTAGAGATCATGCTTTCCTCTGCAAGGGCACTTGAGGGTAGCCTGAATGTGAGAACATTTCTGACCTAGCTCGTTACTGTGTTTCAGGAGACTGTTCCAGTAGATCTGTGATCACTCTATGATTCTACTGGGTTGTTCCACCCTTCCTCTGGATGAATAATATTTTTCCATTCAGTTGATTTGAGTTGGTGGATTTTGGAGGTGTCTACTTGTGGGTATGCTTCACCTTGCCAGCTGTTGCAGGTTGTGGGAGGGGGGTTTGTATTTCTTAGTTCTCGGTACCTTACCTTGATCCTAAGTGTTTTCCCAGATAAAAATGGTCACCAGGATGATCTGAGGGCCCTGATTTGATGTCTCAGGTTGGGCAGCACAGAGCTCTGGAGCCTTTCTGTTTGTGCCAGAAGCACACACGAGTTGTGCTCACTGCCGGGTATGGCATGCATGTCACCCACACTTGTGGCCGGGTTTTCTTTGGGCTTCTGTACAGAGACCTCTCAGGTAATGCTCAGGAGTTCTGTTTCCTCCCCTAGGGGACACAAGACACTGGTTGTCTCTGGTAAAGAGGAGTGTCCCCTCCCACCATTGTGAAATAGAGCCTGGTCGTGAGTATCTGCAGGATGAAGGAAGCTACTCAGATAAACATAATGTCTGACTGTTTCTGCGTGTTCAATTATTTAGAGGAGATTTATGGGCTTCCCCTCCTCCCTTCCTGTCTGGGAATTTTAACTGCTTGGTAGATTATTCCTTATGTAGCATGATTTGGGGTTAGAAGACAACCTTTTGCATTGCTGCAGTTTACAGGAAGTAGATCTTGAGTCTCTATCTGGGTCTTCTTTCACCTGAGTTAGGCCTAGTTGATTGTAAAGGTGTTAGGCAACCCTCCTTCGTGGAGGTCTAAACATGTAAGTCATGGCAGTGAGGTCGGGTGTATCTGAACCAAACCAAATCTGACCCGTTGCCATCGAGTCGATTCCAACTCATAGCGACCCTACAGGACAGAGTAGAACTGCCCCGTACAGTTTCCAAGGAGCGGCTGGTGGGTTTGGACTGCTGACCTTTTGGTTAGCAGCCAAGCTCTTAACTACTGTGCCGCCAGGGTTCCAGGGTGTATCTAAAATTGATTCATTAGAGCCTGATTTTTGTGCTACGGGAAATCCCCATCCTAGGGAGAAGAAAGAGAGAAGGAAATAATTTGCGATGCAGTGTGAAGAGAACATTAAGAAGAAGAAAGAAGAGCACGTTATGCCTGTAGAGACGCAGAGCCAAATGACGAGGGGAGTGTCTAGGGAAGTTGGGACATCTTTAGTATGGTAACGTGCGCCTAGTTTTTTCTTTCTTGGGGAGGGGAAATAAAGGGTGAAGATTGGTTGTTGAGGAAAGAGAGCAGGTCCCAGTCCATTTTTCTGTCATGGAGGGAACCTCATTCTGATAGTTGATTTCAGAAATCTCTCTTGTAGTGAGAACCTGGCACACCCTAGACTCCCTCACGCACCTTTTCCTGGGTACAAGAAGGGCCGTACTGGCCGGGCCTGCAGAGATGGTAAGGGTCCATGGTGGCACAGTGGTTAAGTGCTTGGTTGCCAACTGGAAAGGTTGGTGCATCGAGCCCACCACCTGTTCTGTGGGAGAAAGAGGTGGCAGTCTGCTTCCGTAAAGATTACAGCCTTGAAAACCCTATGGGACAGTTGGACCCTGTCCCATAGGGTCACTGTGAGTCAGAATGGACTCGACAGCAGTGGGAGGGCAGAGGCGGTGTGGGGTGGGATGGGGGCAGTGCAGGCTTTGGGTTGAATGGCACCAGAACCACCTAGGCCACATTGAAATATCCAACAACCCCCAGGGTGTTTTAGAATTAAATGAAATCACATCCCTCAAGATTGAGCTGGAATGTGGTAAGCTTTAGACTTGGTCCCCAAACCAGACTAAGCCAAGACGTGCTTAGATGGCTCAGGCCGTGCATCTGTGTGCCCTTGGCAAATGAATGCTGAACAGCAGTGTTAGCTCTCTGTGGTTGTAGGAGGGAACAGACAACTCCAAGAGGGTTTCAGGGCTTCACCTCAAACAACAAATCCCAATCTTTCTTTCTTTCTTTCTTTCTTTTTTTTTTTTTAATAAAACCCCGATGGAAGAAGACAGTTAAAGAGGTTCTTGGCTAATTAAAAGGGAGTTAGAGGGCGAGGGATTGTACTTTTCTGAAGCCAACACTGTTGTTTTATGGCTTCATTAGAAGACTAAGAGTATAAATTCACATTGGCTTTATCCTGCTTTGAGTTGTAAAGTTACCATCCTCCCCTGCCACCCCTGCCCCGATGGTGAGGTGAGAGACAGAGTTAAGACAACCACATATCTGACTTGAGTAATTTGAGCAGTACCTTTGTTTACAGGAGCCCTGATGGGTCAGTGGTTAAGCACTCAGCTGCTAACTGAAAGGTCGGCAGTTTGAACCCACCAGCTGCTCTGTGGGAGGAAGATGTGGCATTCTGATTCTGTAACATCACAGCCTTGGAAACCCTCTGGGGCAGTTCTGCTCTGTCCTGTAGGGTTGCTATGGGTCAGAACCGACGACAGAGTTTTTTAAAAAATTCTTGGTGTGTACTTTGGTGTATGTGGAATTAGCACTGCATAGGACTGTTTTTCCTGGTAGGTGTGGATTTCTATCTGCCTTCCTCAGAGGTTAGTCTGCGCAGGTCCTAGAAGAAGGAAGAAACGAGCAGCACAGGGCCTGCCTCGGAGCCTGCGTGTCCTGTGCGATCTTAAAGCATGGCAGAGACGCATCTGATTTAATGGTGATTAGTTGTTGCTGATGACACATTTTTAGACACTTGTGGGGATAAGTATCCACCCCCATAATTTGCTTGTGGTTCCTGGTGAGCATGCAGCCTTCTGCCACATTTATTTGTTTAAAGAAAATGGCTAGAACGAGGCAGTTTTATGACTGCTGTGGCCATTTCCTGTCTCTGTTACCTGGGAGATCAGATTGCAGGGATATCACTTCCACCTCCCATACAAATTATGGTCTAGCATGCTTTGTGGTTGCCAGGGAAACTGCTGGGTACCAGCTTCTTCCCTTCCTCCTCTGTCACAGCTCTTTCTCATCTTTTAAATACGAATGTCTCTGTCACCTGCCTTTGCCCTCCTTACCTTTCACATCCCCAGAAGACAGGTAAACATCTCGCTGGTACTTCTCAGTGGTCTCTGAACCACCTGGAAATGTTTCGTCACTTCCTCAATCTTCCTCGCTGAAAGTTAGGGTGAACACGTAGATGCTGTTCCAGACATCTCCCGTGAGCAGCAGTCGACGCAGCATTGGTGAGGGCTTGGAGTCACCTGGCTTGGGAAGGAGATGGCAGCCATTAGTGTCACTTGTGGCCCACACGTGAGTGCTTACGTGGGTGGTGTTAGACGTGCCTTTTCATGCAGGGTGTTTCTTGATATCAGCACCTCACTTGCTGACTAGCAGCTCAGTTAAAAGCAGTGCAGGTTGTTGTGACTAAGATAGGAATAGTGTGCCTTCTCACTACCCCACCCCATGCCTTTCCTGTCGCCTCCCTCGCTTATATTTTTGTGATGGAGTTAGGGGGTTGGCTGGAGGGATTCTAAAGTACAGGTTAAAGAGGGAAGACAGCACCCTAAACGACTTGATTAGGAGGAGA
Organism: Dugong dugon; assembly: GCA_030035585.1. Classification (NCBI taxonomy): domain Eukaryota; kingdom Metazoa; phylum Chordata; class Mammalia; order Sirenia; family Dugongidae; genus Dugong; species Dugong dugon. Next base: position 5,618,331 of record CM057464.1, on the reverse strand, counting down.
TTTTGGTTCGTTTCTGCTATTAGAATAAGTCATTATCAGGCAGGAATACTTTCTCTTTGCTTTAGGCTCAATTACTGTGATTTGCAAAGTCAGAATCTTTAAAGATTTTAATCCTCATGAAATGTCTTGATAGATTGTGTCCCGCTAGCTTAAAGTGCATTCCACAGTATGGATGTAGAACCAGCGCCATCAGTGTGTGTTTGGGAGGGGAGAGGTGTGGGTGATTGACATTGTCCAGGCTCTGCTCACTTGATTGTTAATTTTCTTTGTTCAGGCTTTAAAAGAATTTGACCCTCACATCCCTGAGAGATGAGACTAGTTTTGTGTTTGGGTGCAATAAGTGTTCTGTAAGCTTTTGAGAATGTAAAAGAAAAATTCTAAGAGTAGCCCAATCAGGTGTAAGGAAAGGAGATGTTTCTGAGCAGTCATTATATTTCAGAAGTCAGTTTTCTGAATTTTGAAGATAATCTATTTAGAATTGTGCAGATCTTTTGCACTGTCTATCATACTGGGAGGTGTGTATGTGTTTGAAGTATTATGTATACAGTTTTGTTTAAGACAGGTGAGAACTGAGCCAACTTTTTGTGGAAGTAGTACACTGTGTTTCTCTATCCTTGTCTCCCTCTGGTTCCATGACTATTCCACCGGCCTAGTACACCACACCCATCTATTGAAATACCAAAATGTTTAACTTGTAAACTTTATTTTACTCTTCATCGCCTCTCTTGGGGCATCTGATTAGGCCATAAGGAAGCCCCTGTTTCCAGTTTCACAGGTTCTGGAGTCCTCAAAGTATAAGGTCACGCAGTTGCCATCAGCCATCTTTAATCAGTGACACCGGGAGAAAGAATGGTGTCTTCTTCCTGCCTGAAGGTCTTGGAATGGCACTCATTCAGCGGTGTCCACTTAAGGTAGACTCTTGCCTTCTGGTGTCTTTAAAATTTTTTAAAATATTTAAGCTGGGCATCTAAGCCCATAATATCATTCTTTTAAAAGGTACAGTGATAGGTATATATGACATTTTTTTTCTGTTATCTCATATGCTCAGACTGTGGTTTTCCCAGAGATGGAAGAAGAACTTCCTTTGCTTATTTGCAGTCCAGGAGTTTAGTTTGGCTGGGGAGTTGTAAATTTTAAATACCATATATAATCACTTTATAGAAAGCCTCGATTATGTGGAGTTCATCTTAATGTTAGTTCCTGTCGTTTACCTACATGTACAACGTAGATAGAAAAAATTTACAAAGAAAACAAAAGCCATGTCTTAAAAATGAGAGTCCCGTCTCCTGCTTCTGTGTCTTTGGTTTCAGATATATGTGGAAATGGGTGGAGACCTTTTGAGATGCTGCTGTTATCATATGAAGTACAATTCTGAGAATGTAACAGTATAATAGGATAGGTGCTTTGCTGAGTAAATTGTTTCTCTGATAATACGTTTGAAAAAATATACTAAGCAAGCACTAGCTCTAATGTTCATCACTGTTAAGTCACCTTCGAGTCATGGCGGCAACCCCATGTACAAGAGAATGAACCGTTGTCCGGCCCTGCAGCATCTTCACCGTCATTGATGTGTTTGTCCGGTCCTGCAGCATCTTCACAATCATTGATGTGTTCCAGTCCATTGTAGCTACCACTGTATAGTTTTGAGTGTCTTTCAATCTAGGTAGCTCATCTTCCAGCACTATATTGGACTGTATTCTTTTGTGATCTGTAGGGTTTTCATTTGCTTAATTTTTGAACATAGATCACTGACCCTTTCTTTCTAGTCTTAGTCTGGAAGCTCCACTGAAACGTGTCCACCATTGGTGACCCTGCTGGTATTTGAAATACCAATAGCATAGCTTCCAGCATCATAGTAACATGCATCCCACCACAGTATGACAACTGACAGATGGTGGGGCTCTGATGTAGTACGATGTAGTTAAATCCACGTAGCAGTCATTGATAATCTTGTGGGAGGACCATCTTCGTCACTGCCTCCTTACCTGGTGGTATTGGAAGTACTAGGGCATTCTTTCCAGGTGAGAGCCCACCTTAGCTTTCACTCACTCTTAGACAATGAAAGGTCTGTAGAGGATGCTTTAAGTAACCATGAGCATAATACAGATACTTGGTGATTAATTGTGGTGTATGTATTAACTTAAACATTTTTTATTAGTTGACTTCAATGTTTGTGGGATAGGAGTCTACCATTTTCTAAATCTGTGTACTTTTCAGAGTCGTTCCTCATTCTTTTTCTAGAATACAGTTACAGATTTGTTCAGCCTGTTACTCAGTCCTGAAGAAATATGTTTGCAATCAGTGTGGAAGCCTGCAGACTGTTGGTACGATGCAGGCTATAATCTGCTTGTTGTTCAGACAAATGCCATTGTGTAACATGGGCTGGCACTTGGCCTTTCTGGAGCTTGCAGTTACTCCTTTTTGTAGGGCTCTGATCCACCTTTGCCATACTTTCCTTCCCACTTCTGATTTCTTAAGTCTTCTCCAGTCCCGCCTTGTTGAACTGGGCTGGGGTAAATACATAGAACATTTGTATTTGAGACCCACCCCCTGTTCTAAACTGAGAAAGCTCAGGCTGGCAGAGGACTGAGGAAGAGTGAGCCCTCGTGATTAGAATATTTATTATACTTGGAATGGTTTATGAACCAAAATGTACACTCATCTTTTATCATTATTATGTGTTGTTGAGTAGATTTCGACTCATAGTGACCCCATCATGACAGAGTAGAACTGCCCCACAGGGCTGAGCCTTCAGCTGCTAACAGAAGGCAGTTTGAACCCACCTAGTGGCTCTGTGGGAGAAAGATGTGGCAGTCAGCTTCCGTAAAGGTTACAGCCTTGGTAAGCCTATGGGGTAGTTCTTCTCTGTCCTGTAGGGTCCCTAGGAGTTGGAATCGACTCCACACTAACGGGTTTTGGCTTCATCTCTACCCAAGCGGATCGCCAGGTCTTTCTCCCACAGAGCCAGTGATTGGGTTCGAACTTCCAGCCTTTCGATTAGCAGCTGAGCACCTAACTATTGTGCCACCAGGCCTTCTTTTCTAGACAGCCAAAATAGAAATGTCTTCTCAAAGAGCTCCTCCTGCTGTGTAGCTCTGGGCAGGTGTGAGAAGGCTAGGAGAGGAGGGTATGGCAAGTATAGCTTTCTCTTCCTCCTGGAGACCTGTTTATTTTCAAAGTCCTGAAGGCTAGTGCCAGCAAACACACACTGAAGGCACATTAAAGGCTTGTACATATGCTGTTACGTCACTGTCACCACCACTACCTCCTCCACTTCCGCTCCTGCTGCCTTTGGTGTTAACCAAGTACTTTACACGGTGATCAGATTTCCTGGCTCAAGCCTCAGATGGGCAGGTCAAGCTTTTATCCCTGCTTGAGGACAAAGCATTTGCCCCTAGTCTTCAGATTCACAAAGGTTCATCCTTACTGCTCTCCCACATCTACCCCCAAGTATGTTTTTTAATTGCATGCTTTTATTACATCCTTAGTACACAAAGAATGTATTTCAGGCCACTAATAAGCATTTTCCCTTCCAGTAAAGAAACTTACAGGTGTCCGTTTGGATAGTTGATACCATGGATTTTCCACGGAGGTCCCATCTCCAGTGTTTAATCTTAACCTTCTTTTCCTAGGAACATTGAGGCAGAACTGTGGGCAGTCTGTCTTGCTGTATTGCTTGCGGTCCCCTTAAACAGTCACTAAAGGTATGGAAGCACTTGTTAAATAAAACCAACAGTGGCCGGTTGCCAGGAATCCTTGGCTAGGCAAGAAGGCTAACCATGCTGAGCACTGCCCGTATATTTTTGCTGACGGAACTAGGTCCTCAATTAATATGGTGCCCGTGTAGTGTACTGCTCTTTATTTTGGAAGTGGAATTTATCAAAAAGTGAGAGGACAAATCCAGAGTTAAAATCACTTTGAACTGAATCCATTTTTGTTAAATTAGATTAGGAAACAGGCCTTTGATACCACCCCCCACCCCCCCACCCCCCCATGAAACCAGGCTTCAGGTCCACTTGCAGGGAGACTGTCCCCATAATGTGGTCTCATAGCACTCAGGCTTGGAAGGAAGCTGGGTCTTTAGTTTGCAGCTGTGCTTTTAAAGCTGCTTCAAGTCTCTGAACCTCCAGGTCCTTCTCTGAGAAATGGCGACTGAGATACCTTCAGTAGACCCAGTTGCCATCTAAGTTACCTCTAACTCGTGGTGACCCCGTGTGTGTGAGAGTAGGACACTCCTCCCTGGGGTTTTCAATGGCTGATTTTCTGGAAGGCAGATCACGAGGCCTTTCTTCCCTTTCGAGGAGCCTCTGGGTGGGCTCGAACCTCTAACTTTTCTGTTAGCAGCCACCCAAGGGCCTCCGTAATACCTTAACCCAGGGGCTTTGAGACTTGAGCACATATCACAGTCACCTGCAGGACTTGTTAAAACCCAGCTTGCTGGGTCCTGCCCTGAGTTTTTGATTCAGTGGATGTTGTGAGGAGCCTGAGGATTTTCCTCGCTGATAAGTTTCCAGGTGATTCTGGTGCTGTTGGTCCGTTGATCACTCTGTGAGACCCTCAGGTTAAGATGTTATATATGATTTAAAGCACCTGGCATATGTGTGTTATTCAGTCAGTTAATAAATATCCATTCTCTGTATTAGCTGTGTCACTGCACACTGGTTATCTCTGTGGTTGGTTAACCTAAGAAATCTTGGGAGTCCCTTAGCCTTTATCAGGCAGATGAAGCTTTGCCCCTGAAATGCTGGATCCCACATGAATAATCTCTCTTTATTTCTGCTTCACTGAATTGACAGTTTGTGTGACTCCTTTTGATACGCATTTAATTGACTGTTATTTTGTTATTTTTTTTTCATGTGCTCTGTGCTTACTTTGTTTTCTGTTTAGGATTCTTGTGTAAACCTTTCCTCAGACCCCGTGGTACAAATATCATTAGTTTCTCTCCTCCCTTTGCCCTCATAGGTTTGCGCTTAGACCCTAGCAAAGATTCTCATGCCTACTTGTCCTTTTGAGATGTGGGTTTTCTTCTTTTCCCCCTAATATCTCCCCTAAATATTTCCTTCCTTAGCTTGTGCAGAAAGAGAAGAGCAGTAATTTCTTACCTTTCCTTGCAGTGTACTTGAAATTATTTATAGACGAGGCATTGGCTGCACGCCTCCTCCTCCGCAGCTTCTTTTTTTGGGTGGAATTTCAGTAAGATCCTTGCTTCCCTGCAGCGCACCCTACCTCAGGGCAGACCCTCTGAGGGAAGGTATTTTCTTGCTGTAAACAGCTCATCAAAGCAGACAGTGTGATTTCACGTGGGAGGGACTATGGAAGCCATGGTGGTATGCGGGCTTTCATTTCCCCTTTGTGAGACTATTCCCGGCTCTCTCTAGGTTGCCCGGCCTAGTGCTTCCCTTGGCCAGGTAGATGGACCCACCCCGACTGTCCAGCAGAGGACTGCAGATGTTTTCCCCTGTTCCTTCTGGGTTCTGGGGAGGACAGTTTGGAGACTTTGTCATCTCCCTGTGTGTTATTTCTTCTTTGTCACATGCTTAGTATTCACGGATGGCTGTCTAGCTGATGAGCAGACAAGAATCCAGTATCTGCCACATCCCTATTTTTAGGATTCTTCCAGGCCTTAAGACGTTTTCCCATAGCTCTCCCAGGTAGGGGTGTGTGTGTATAAATGTTAAGTATGCCAGCGCACTTCTCGTTCTTTCCTTGCTTGCACACGTCTCAGCTTGCACAAGACTTCATTGAGTTTATACCCAGAGGGGAATCTACCCATAACTTACATATGTCCCCATAAGTCTGTCTCCACCTTTTACTGCGTGCCTAACAGTTTCTGTTTGGAGCAAAGCAAGTTGTATTTTAGAGCAGAGGTGCAGAGATGACACTAAGTAACATCATAGGTGTCCCTAGGTGCACAGAATTCATGCTTACGGTCTCATTTGCTCTGCAGGGCAATTCCCTATACTGATCCATATTTTCTCGATGGCTTACGTGTTAAAATGGACTTTTCTGTATTTTTAGCCTATGAAGCTTTTTAGTGTGGGGGCAGGAGTGTCCTAGAGTTGCACAGAGGCTGGTGTGGAGCCAGGTCCCTGGAAGAGCTGATGGGGAGAGGAAAAAAAAGAAATTCTTGTTAGGACAATTCATGGCCAGTTCTTCACTCGGAAATGTGGAAGGGAATGTGACTGCATGACAGCAGAGGCACCAGAGGAAATAAAGCTGTCCCAACTCCATTATGTGAATTCAAGTACTTTCATACAACGTCACGATAAAATATTCCCTAATAGTATGCAAAAGTAGCCTAATCATCGTCAAGGCGCTGAATAATGTGAACCTGTGAAAGGCAGAAACCTGTCAGAGAAGGAAAACTCAAATACTGTATTTCCCACTAAGTAGAGAGCGATAGAAAAGTGGTGACTGTGCCCTGTCAGAGGAGGAAAACTCGCAAGACCCGGAAAAACATGCAGTCCTACTGAGTTCCAGCTCTCACATGTCTCGCATATCTTTCCGGAGTCTGTTTACTCATCTCTCAGGAGGTGATGGGAAGATGGTCAATTCTAGAACTCTGTTTCTCAAACTTCTGTATCTCAGACCTTGAGAGAGCCTTCCTCTGCAGTTCGCATATGTCTTAGTCATCTAGTGCTGCTGTAGCAGAAATACCCCTAGTGGATGGTTTCAACAAAGAGAAATTTATTCTCTCACAGTCTAGTAGGCTAGAAGTCCAAATTCAGGGCACCGGCTCCAGGGGAAGGCTTGGCTCTGGAGGAGAGGGTCCTTGTCATCAATCTTCCTTTGGCCTGGGAGCATCTCAGTGCAGGAATCTTAGGTCCAGGGGACCCACTCTGCTGGAGGTACTGCTTCCTTGGTGGTGTGAGGTCCTCAGTTCTCTGCTTGCTTCCCTTTCCTTTTCTCTCTTGTAAGATAAAAGGTGGTGCAGGCCACACCTTCGGGAAACTTCCTTTACATAGGATCAAGGATATAACCTTAGTAAGGGTGTTACAATCCCCACCCTAATCCTGTTTAACATAAAATTACAATCACAAAATGGAGGACAACTACACAATACTGAGAATCATGGCCCAGCCAAACTGATGCACACATTTTTGGGCGGACATAATTGAATCCATGACAGCATATTTCTTTGAAGGTTTGTCTTCTCAATTCATGAAACTAAAATTGTTTTATAAATTGATCTGGGTTTGTTTTAATAAAGGAATGTTAACGATAAGCAAAGTTTTTGATTTTTGTTAGTTTATTTTTGATTTCCACAAGTTTCATGTGATTTCCTCATCAGCATATGTTGTCAAATTTGGCTTTTATTTATTTAAACCTAATAAACATAATCTGATGATTCCAATGGCTGGAGTTCTCCCAGGTCCACTTCTGCTCAGATTTGCTCTTCAAATTTGTTTCTTTGCTTTGGTGATGAGTTATTCAGCTTGTGGGAGGTTCCCTTAGTCCTGATATGAAGAAACCTTTTTCACAGAATGTTTGTGTTTGCTTTTGCTAGACACCTTATGACATTATCATTCCAACTAAATTTAGAATAAATTCAGGACTCAAGGTATAATTTTGGGTTCCAAATCTTCATCAGGGTCAGTTTATTTTGACAACTTTTCTGGAAAGACAGCAGTTTGCTCCTTCTGTTCTTGTCCATACCAGCCATCTTATTTGGCATTTCCCTGGAGGTGGGAGGGGGGCATGGGGAGAAGGTCTCACCCTTATCCTGAGATAAGGAATCCAGATGAGCTGGAATTGCAGCTTCATGTGAAAAAGGGTCTCCTATTATATTAGAGTCCGCACACTGGCGTTTGAAGGGTGGCTGAGGAACCTTGGCTTTGTTGTCTTTCCCCCTTTACTGTCAACACCAGAAAAAGCAAGTTCAGGTTTGCCTGGTTTAGTCTGAATATCTTAGCCTGCCTGGAAATGGCCTAGTGAGGTCAGGGATTCAAACTGATGGCTACACCTTGTGGCTTCCAGTCGCTCACCACATCATCATAAGAAGCATAGGATTGGAAAATCCCTAAGAATGCTGCTTTCTCCGAGGGTTCTAAGTCTAGGTGGCAGGGACTAAAGCCTTGGTACCTTTTTTTTTTTTTTGAACATTTTATTGTTAAGGTGAAAGTTTGCAGAGCAAATTAGTTTCCCATCCAGCAGTTTATACACTTGTTTCGTGCCGTTGATTCCACACTCCTGAACGTGTCAGTACTCTCCCCCGTTCCTCTCTTGGTTCCCTGTGCTCGTTTGCCCAGGTTTCCTGCTCCTGTCGTCCTTCTGAACTTTGCTTTTGGGCAAAAGCTACCCTTTAGGTCTTGCATAGTTGATTCCTCTGAGGTGTACATTCCTCACGGATGTTATTGTTCATTTTGTAGGCCTATTGTATGGCTGTAATGTGATCTCCAGGAGTGATTTTAATTCCAAGGTTGAAGGGTGTCTAAGGGCCATAGTCTGGGGTGTTCCACCAGTCTCTATCAGACCAGCAAGGCTGGTCTTAAATGAGTTTCAATTTTTGTTCCACATTTCTCTCCTACTCTGTCCATGATCTACTATTGTGGTCCTGGTCAGAGAGGTCGGTAGTGGTAGCTGGACACCATCTAGTTCTTCTGGCCTCAGGCTGGTGGAGGCCGTAGTTCACGTGGTCCATTAGTCCTGTGGATTGTTTCCTTGAGTTTTTGGTTTTTACCACTCTTCTTTGCTCCAGACGGGGAGAGTCCAATTGTATCTTAGATGGCCGCTCACAAGCTTTTAATATCCCAGTCGGTACTCACCTAGATAAGATGTAGAAACATTGTCTATATGGATTATGATATACCAGTTGACCTTGATGTCCCTAAAGACTGTGGTCCATAGCCCTCAAGCCCTGGAGGTTGTATGGTTATGGCTAAGAAGTTTTCATGACTGTCTCCTATGTGCACTGTCGCATACCTAGGTATATTTGCAGCTTGTACACGTGTATGTACGTGGGTCTACTTTCATATCCTGTTCTACCCGTTCTGCTTACATATCTACCTGTGTATCCACTCGTACTTTATTGTGTGTTATTGTTGTTGCAGGATTGTATGTGTATTTACTGTTGTGTATGTTTTAGTTGTCTTCCGTTACCTTGATTATGTTGGGCTGACTTCCCGACATTGTGTATTATCTCTGACTTCAAAGTTAATACGTGTCTACTGTCTAGTTAGTGGTTTTCCCTCTCCACCTCTTCCCTTCCCCTCAATCCCTAATAACTATATAAGATCATTTCTGTCTGTGTGAAAAAGTTTTCTTGAGTTTTTATAATAGTGGTCTCACACAATATTTGCCCTTTTATGACTGGCTTATTTCACTCAGCATAATGTCCTCTAGATTCATCCATGTTGTGACATGTTTCTTGATTTCGTTGTTAATCTTTAGCATTGGGTAGTACTCCGTTGTGTGTGTATATCATGGTTTATGTATCCATTCATCCATTGATGGGTACTTAGGATGTGTCATGGATTGAAGTGTGTCCCCTGAAAATGTTGTGTCAGCTTGGAGAGGCCATGATTCTCAGTATTGTGTGATTGTCCACCATTTTGTCATCTGATGTGATTTTCCTATTTGTTGTAAATCCTACCTCTGTGATGTTAATGAGGTGGGATTAGTGGCAGTTATGTTAATGAGGCGGGACTCAATCTGCAAGACAAGGTTGTGTCTTAAGTCAATCTCTTTTGAGATAGAAAAGAGACAAGCAAGCAGAGAGACATGGGGGACCTCATACCGCCAAGAAACAACAGCCAGGGAAAGAACACACGCCTCCTTTGGACTGGGGTCCCTGAAGCTGGCACACTGGATTCAGACTTCTAGCCTCCTAGCCTGTGAGAGAATAAATTTCTCTTTGTTAAAGCTATCCGCTTGTGCTATTTCTGTTATAGCAGTACTAGATAACTAAGACAGGCTGTTTTCCATCTTTTTGCTATCGTAAATAATGCTGCAGTGAACATGGGCGTGCATAACGTTTAGGTCACGGCGCATTTCTTTAGGATATATACCTAGGAGTGGGATTGCTGGATCATGTGGTATTTCTATTTCTGGCTTTTTGAGGATGCACCATTATCATTTTCCATAGTGGTTGTACCATTTTACTTTCCCACCAGCAGTGTGTGAGAGTTCCAGTCTCCACAGAGCTTCTTCAGCATTATTTTTTTTTATCAGTGCCATTTTTACTGGTGTGAGATGGTATCTCATTATAGTTTTGATTCACATCTCTCTAAAGGCTAATGATGGCGACCATCTCTTCATGTATTTGTTGGCTGCCTAGATGTCTTCTTTGGTGAAGTGTTCATGTCTTTTGCTCATTTTTTTTATAATTGGGTTGTTTGTCTTTGTTGTTGAGTTACTGGAGTTTTCTATAAATTGTAGAGATTAGACCCTTGTCAGATACGTTGTGCCAAAGATTTTTTTTCCTGTATATGAATTCTCTTTTTACTCTTTTGGAAAAGCCTTTTGATGAGTATAAGTACTTGGTTTTCAGGAGGTCCCAGTTGTCTAGTTTATCTTCTGTTTGTGCTTGTTTAGTTATTTTTGATAGCCTGTATTTATGCCATAAATTAGGGCTCCTAGGTTGTCTTTATTTTTTCTTTTACATTTAGGTTTTTGATCCATCTTGAGCTAATTTTTGTGTATGATGTAGAACCTGTTTTATTTTTCTGCAAATTGATACCCAGTTTTGCCGTCACTAGTTTGTTAAAGAGACTTATCTTTTCCCCATTTAATGGATTTCAACCCTTTGTCAAAGATTAACTGTCCGTGGGTGGTTGGATTTATTTCTGGGTTCTCAATTCTATTTCTTTGGTCTGTGTGTCTAAGATACGTAGATGACACAGCCTTTTTGCTGAAAGTGAAAAAGACTTGAAGCCCTTACTGATGAAGATCAGAGACTACAGCTTTCAGTATGGATTTATATCTCAACATAAAGAAAAAGCCTCATAACTGGGCCAATAAGCAACATCACAGTAAATGGAGAAAAGATTGAAGATGCCAAGGATTTCATTTTACTTGGATTCATAATCAATACCCATGGAAGCAGCAGTCAGGAAATCAGACCATGTATTGCCTTGGGCAAATCGGCTTCAAAAGACCTCTTTAAAGTATTAAAAAGCAAAGATGTCACCTTGAAGACTACCATGTGGCTGACTCAAGCCGTGATATTTTCAGTTGCCTCATATGCATGTGTAAGCTGGACAATGAATAAAAAGGCCAAAGAAAAATTGATGCCTTTGAATTATGGTGTTGGAGAAGAATATTGAATATACCACGGACCAACAGAAGAATGAACAAGTCTGTCTTGGAAGAGTGCTGCTTGGGAGGATGGCGAGACTTCGTCTCACATGCTTTGGACTTGTTATCAGGAGGGACCAGTCACTGGAGAAGGACATCATACTTGGTAAAGTAGAGGGTCAGTGTAAAAAAGGAAGACCCTCAATGAGATGGATTGACACAGTGGCTGCAGCAGTGGGCTGAAACATAATGATTGTGAGGATGGCACAGGACTGGGCAGTGTTTCATTCTGTAGTGGATTGAATTGTGTCCCCCAAAAATGTTGGGTCAAATTGGCTAGGCCATGATTACCAGTAGTGTGTGATTGATTGTCCACCATTTTGTCATCTGATGTGATTTTCCTGTGTGTTATAAATGCTATCTGTATGATGTTAATGAGGTAGGATTAGCGGCAGCTATGTTAATGGGACAGGACTCACTCTACAAGATTAGGTTGTCTCTTAAACCCATCTCTTTTGAGATACAAAACAGAGATGCAAGGAAAGAGACATAGGGACCTCATACCACCAAGAAAAAAAGAGCCGAGAGAATAGCGCGTCCTTTGGATCTGGGGTCCCTGCACTGAGAAGCTCCTCAGACAGGGAAGATTGATTACAAAGCCATGCCCCCAAAGCTGAAAGAGAGAAAGCCTTCCCCAAAGCTGGCACCCTGAATTCTGATTTTTAGCCTCCTAAACTGTGAGAGAATAAACTGTTAAAGCCCTCCACTTGTGGTGTTTCTGTTACAGCAGTACTAGGTAACTAAGTTGCTGTGAGTCAGGACTGACTTGATGACACCCAACAACAGCATGTGTCTATGGTTGTTCCAGGACCAGGTTATTTTGACTACATGGCTGTACAGTAGGTTCTGAGATCAGGGAGTGTGAGGCCTCCTACTTTGTTCTTCTTCAGTAATGCTTTACTTATCCAGGACCTCTTTATCGTTTCCATACAGTGTTGGTGATTAGTTTTTCCATTTCTTTAGAAAGAATGTTGTTGGCATTTTGATTGGGATTTCATTGTATCTGTAGATTGCTTTGGGTAGTATTGTCATTTTCACAGTGTTAAGTGTTCCTATTCATGGGAATGGTATGTTTTTTCCATTTGTATAGGTCTCTTGGTTTCTTGTTGTAGTGTTTTGAAGTTTTCTTTGTAGAAGTCTTATATGTCCCTAGTTAGGTTTCTTCTCCGGTATTTTATCTTTTGGGGAACTGTTATCAATGGTATTGTTTTCCTGATTCACTTTTTAGAGTTCTCTTGGTTAGTGTAGAGGAATCCCACTGATTTTTGTATGCTAATCTTGCATCCAATTTGCTAAATCCTTCTGTTAGTTCCAGTAGCTTTCTTGTAGAGTCGCTGGGATTTTCTTTCTTTCTTTCTTTTTTTCTTTTTGATATTTTGTGTTTTTGGTGGAAGTTTACACAGGAAATTAGATTTTTATTTAACCATTTAACAGTCCGTCTTTCTATCTGTCTTGTTCGATGACATTGGTTAAATGCTTCACAGTATATCAGCATTGTTGTTATTTCCATTTTGCTTGTTCTGTTTCAACTATTCCAGCTTCCCTGTTCCCCTTTGCCTTCTCATGTTTGGTCTAGAGTAAATATTTACCGTTTGGTTTCATCTACACAATTATTTTGGGGAACACAATACTCATGGGTGATATGTAATTTGGGGGCCAGTCTGTTATTTGGCTGAAAGGTGACCTCTGGGAGTGGTTTGAGTTCCACATTGAGAGTTATCTTAAGGTGATAGTCTTGAGGGTTCATCTAGTCTCTACTGGTACCTTAAGTTTGGCTTTTTTTTTTTTTTTTTTTTTTTTTTAAATATATATATAGGAATTTGAGTTTTGTTTGGTATATTTCTCCCTTTCTGTCCAGGACCATCTGTGAGTGTCTGGTTGGAACGGTCAGTAGTGGTAGCTGGGTACCATCTAGTTTTTCTGGTCTCAAGGTATGTTATGTTGTTATTCGTGTAGACTTTTGTTCTGTAAGCTAATTTTTTCTTTGAGTGTTTGGTTTCCACCTTTTTCTTCAGCTCAGGATGAGTAGAGACCAATAGTTGTATGTTAGATGGTCTGTCACCAGCTTTTAGACTCTGGGATTTTCTAGGTATAGGATCATGTCATCTGCAAATAGGGATTGTTTTGCTTCTTGCCTTACTGCTTTAGCTAAGACTTCCAGTAGAGTATTGAATACAAGTGCTGATATAGAACATCCTTGTCTAGTTCCATTTCTCATGGGGGAATGCTTTTAGGTTCTCTCCATTGAGAATAACATTGGCTGTTGGTTTTGTATATATGCCCTTAATTATATTTAGGAATTTTCCTTTTTTACTATTTTGCTGAGTTTTTATTAAGAATGGATTTCGAACTTTATCGAATGTCTTTTCTGCACTGATGGAGATGATCATCTGATTCTTTTCCTTTGTTTTATTTATGTGGTGAATTACATTGATTTTCCAATGTTAAACCATCCTTGCGTATCTGGTATGAATTCTCCTTGGTCATGGTGTATTATTTTTTTGATATACTGTTGAATATTGTTAGCTAAGATTTTGTTGAAAATGAGGGATATTGGTCTATAATTTTCTTCTTTAGTGGTATCTTTTCCTGGCTTTGATATCAGGGTTATACTGGTTTCATAGAATTTATTTGGGGGTATTCCTTCCTTTTCTGTGCTCTGGAATATTTTGAGTAGGATTGGTTTCAACTCTTCTCTGAATGTTTGTTAGAATTCTCCAGTGAAGCTGTCTGAGCTGGGACTTTTTCCTCTCAGAGTCTTTTTTTTTTTTTTTAAATCCCTTCAATGTCTTTTGTTGTTATGGATCTGTTTAAAGTTTCTAATTCAGTTTGTGTTAGTTTAGGTAGATAATGTCTTTCTAGAACTTTTTCTATTTCTTCTAGTTTTTTAAATTTGTTGGAGTAGTTTTTCATAGTATTCTGTTATGATCCCTTTTATCTCCGTTGGTTCTGTTGTAATGTCACCCATCTCATTTGTTAGTTTAGTTATTTGCATCTTCTCATTCTTTCCTTTGTGAATGTGGCCTGTGGCTGGTCTACTTTATTGATCCTCAAAGAACCAACTTCCTAGGCTTGTCGATTCTTTCTAATGTTTTTCTGTTTTCTATTCCATTTATTTCTGCTCTGATCTTTGTTATTTACTTTTTCTGGTGATTAGGCTGCTTTTGCTGCTCTTTTTTCTCTGTTTGTTCAAGTTGTGTAGGGTTAAGCTATTGATTTTGGTCCTTCATTTTTAATGTGGTCATTGATTGATACGATTTCTTCTCTAAGCTCGGCCTTTGTTGTGTCTCAGGTTTTGCTATGTTGTGTTTTCATTGTCATTTGATTCTAGGAATTTTTTATTTCATTTTTAATTCTTCTATTACTCAGTGGTTTTTCAGCAAGTGTTTATTCAGTTCCCATCTATTTGATACCACCCTCCCATTCTTGTTATTGATTTCTAGTGTTGTAGCATTGTGGTTAGAGAAGATGCTTTGTATTTCTATGGGGCCTAATATACGTTGTATTCTGGAGAATGATCTATGTACATTGGAGATTAATGTATACTGTGCTTCTGTCGGGTGGAATGTTCTGTATATGTTTGTGATGATTAAGGTTGTGTGTTAACTTGACTGGGCCATTTTTCTCAGTGGTTTGGCAGTTATTTAGTTTGGCGGTCGTATAATGATGTAATCACTTCTGTGATGATAAAATGTGATCACCTCCATGGTGCGATCTGCTTTGAGTAGCAAGTCAGTTGAAAGGGTGTTTCCTTGGAGGTGTGGATTGTACTTTTTGGCAAGGCTCAAGGACTTTTGTTTACTCTGGATCGTGCAGCTGACTCCTGTTCATCTGACTTCTGGTTCTTGGGACTTGAGCTAGCAGCTTGCCTTCCAATCTTGGGATTTGTTAGCCTCTGCAGTCTGAATCTTGGGTTTGCTGGCCCCTACAGCTACCTGAGTCAAGAGAAGCCTGCAGCCTGAACCGTGCATTTGGATCTCTCTCCCTCTCTCTCTATCTGTATAGATGCTTCACTTGTTTTGCTTCTCTAGAGAACTCAGTCAGAGATAGTGTATGCGAGTTCAGGTTGGTTGATTGTCTTATTTAGGTTTTCTGTATCATTGTTTAGTTTCTTTCAGTTTCTTCTGTCCTTCATTGCAGTGGTGTGTTAAAGTCTCCTACTATTACAGGCATACCTCATTTTATTGTGTTTTGCTTTATTGCGCTTTGCAGATATTTCATTTTTTACAAATTGAAGTTCTATGGCAACCTTGTGTCAAGCAAGTCTTGGCACCCTTTTTCCAACAGCATGTGTTCATTTCATGTCTCTGTGTCACAATTTGGTACTTCTTAGAACATTGCAAACTTTTTCATTATTGTATTTGTTACGGTGGTCTGTGATCAGTTGTCTTTGATGTTACTATTGTAATTGTTTTGGAGCTCTAAGAACTGTGCCCTGGGAAGATGGTGAACTTAATTGATAAATGTTGTGTGTTCTGACTGCTCCACCGACCAGCTGTGCACCTGCCTCTCTCCCTCTTCTCAGGCCTCCATCAGACACGACAATATTGATATTCGGCCAGTGAATAACCCTACGATGGCCTCTAAGCATTTAAATGAAAGGAAGTGCTGCACACCTCTCATTTTAGATCAGAAGCAACAAATGATTAAAATTAGTAAGGAAGGCATATCTAAAGCTGAGATAGGTCGAAAGTTAGACCCCTTTTGCCAAACAGTTAGCCAAGTTGTAAATGCAAAGGAAAAGTTCTTGAAGGAAATTAAAAGTGCCATTCCAGTGAACACATGAATGATAAGAAAGTGGAAGAGCCTTATTGCTAATAAATGGGGAAAGTTTTAGTGGTCTGAACAGAAGATCAAACCAGCCACAAGATTCCCTTGAGCCAACGCCTAATCCAGAGCAAGGTCTTAACTCTCTTCGATTCCATGAGGGCCGAGAGAGGTGAGAAAGCTGCTGAAGAAAAGTGTGAAGCGAGCAGAGTTTAGTTCATGAGGTTGAAGGAAGGAAACCATCTCTATAAAATATAAGTGCAAGGTGAAGAAGCAAGTGCTGATGTAGAAGCTGCAGCAAGTTATCCAGAAGATCTAAGATAATTGATGAAGGTGGCTACAGTAAATAACACATTTTCAGTGTAGACAAAACAGCCTTATATTGGAAGAATATGCCATCTAGGACTTGGCATTAGCTAGAGAGGAGAAGTCAGTGCCTGACTTTAAAGCTTCAAAGGTCAAGCTGACTCTCTCGTTAGGGGCTAATGTAGCTTGTGACTTTAAGTTGAAGGTAGTGCTCATTTACCATTCCGGAAATCCTAGGTCCTTAAGAATTATGCTAAATTTTCTCTGCCTGTGTTCTGTAAACAGAACAACAAAGTCTGGATGACAGCACATCTGTTTACAACATGGTTTACTGAGTACTTTTGAGACCAACTGCTCAGAGAAAAGATTCCTTTCAAAATATTTTACTGCTCATTGACAATGTACCTGGTCATGCAAGAGCTCTGATGGAAATGTACAAGGAAATTAATGTTGTTTTCATGACTGCTAACACAACATCCATTCTGCAGCCCATGGATCGAGAAGTAACTTCGACTTTCCAGTCTTTTTATTTAAGAAATATATTTCATAAGGCTATAGCTGCCAAAGATAGTGATTGATAGTGATTCCTCTGATGGATCTCGGCAAAGTGAATTGAAAACCTTCTGGAAAGGATTCACCATTCTAGATACCATTAAGAACATTTGTGATTCATGGGAGATCAAAATATCAACATCAGTAGGAGTTGGAAGAAGTTGATTCCAGCTCTCATGGATGACTTTGAGGGGTTCAAGATTTCAGTAGAGGAAGTAACTCCAGATGTGGTGGAAATAGTAAGAACTAGATTTAGAAGTGGATCCTGAAGATGTGACTGAATTGCTGCAATCTCATGATAAAAGTTTAACGGATGAGGAGTTGCTTCCTATGGATGAGCTAAGAAAGTGGTTTCTTGAGATGGAATCTACTCTCGTGATTTAGAACATCACATAAACATATTTGATAAAGCAGTGGCAGGTTTTGAGAGGATTGTCTCCAGTTTTGAAAGAAGTTCTTATGTGGGTAAAGTGCTATCAAACAACATCATGTGCTGCAGAGAAATTTTTTGTGAAAGAAGAGTCAGTTGATGTGGCAAACTTCATCATTGTCTTACTGTAAGAAATTGCCACAGCCATCCCAACCTTCAGCAGCCACCACTGTGATCAGTCAGCAGCCATTAACAGCAAGGTAAGACCCTACAAAAAGATTATGGCTGAAGGCTCAGATGATGGTTAGCCTTTTTCAGCAATAAAGTATTTTTTAGTTAAGGGTATGTACATTGTATTTATAGACATTTTGCTATGCACATTTAATAAACTACAGTATAGTGTAAACATAAGTTATATACACTGGGAACTCGAAAATTTTGTGTTGCAGTATTTGCTTTCTTGCAGCATCTGGAACCGAACCCACAATATTGCCAAGGCATGCCTGTATTGTAGAACTGTCAGTTTCTCTTTTCAGTGCTGTTAGTTTGTTTTATGTATTTTTGAGCTCTGTCACTGGGTGTGTAGATATTTATTATGGTTATGTTTACTTGGTGGCTTGTCCCTTTAATCGTTATAGGATGTCCCTACTTGTCTCTTACAATGGATTTTGATTTAAAGTCTATTTGATCAGGGATTAATATTGCCACTCCTCCTTTTTGGTTACTCTTTGCGTGATATATATATGTATATTTTTTTCCATCCTTTGATTTTTAACCTATTTATGTTTTTGTGTCTGAAGTGTGTCTCTTGTTGACAACGTATTGATGGATCACTTTTCAATTCATTCTGCCACTCTCCGTCTCTTGACTGATGCATTTAAACTATTTGCATTTAGTATGGTTATCAATAGGTATGAATTTACTGTTGTCATTTTGTTCTTGAGTTGCTGTTTTGTCTAGCTTAATTTTCTGTGCTGAGTTCTTTTTGTGTATTTTTTTTCCTATTTCCGTTGTTGATTTTTTTGTTTACTAAGTCTAATATTCTTTATTCTTTATTTTTGTGAGTAGGTTTATTAACTTTTCTCTATGGTTACTCTGACCTTTATCTTCCTAAGTTTGGTATCGCCATGACTTCCAACCATGTGAAAGTTCTGTGTCTACACTGTTCCTCCTTTTTGTTTTGAAGTTGTTTGCACTTACAGATTTACATTTGGTTCTATTTTCAGTTCTCTAGTTTTGTTTTACTTTTGAGATTTCTCTACCTAGGTTGGTATCTCTGTTACCATCCTGTGACTTACTCTCAGGTTGTTACCTGATGTTGTTAGTTCTCTATCTGGAGAATTCCTTATCATATTTCTTGTAAGGATGGCCTGGTTTTTACAGATCCCCTTCATTTCTGTTTAGCTGAGAGTGTCCTAATTTCTACATCATATTTGAGAGACAGTTTTACTGGTTTATGATTCTTGGTTGGCAGTTCTTTTCTTTCAGGCTTTTATATATGTCATCTCATTGCCTTCTTGCCTGCATGGTTTCTGCTGAGATATCAGGGTTTAGTCTTATTGGAATCCCTTTGTAGGTGATATTTCATTTTTTCTGATCTGCTATCAGAATTCTCTCTTTATCTTTAGACTTGGAAACTTCGTGATATGTTTTGGTGAGTTTCTATTGAGATGTATCCTGTATGGGGTTCGTTGTACTGCTTGGGTAGAAATTTCCTTCTAGCAGATCTTCAAAAATTCTCTCATGGTTTTTTTTTTTTTTTTTTGGTCTCCTCCTGTTTTGGTATTCCAATCACAGGTAAGTTATTCATCTTCATAGTATCCCACATAACAATTAGGCTTTCTTCATTTTCTTTTTATTCCTTTTTCTGATTGTTCCTCTATCAAATTGGTATCAAAGGATTTGTCCTTTTTTCGCTAAGTCTTTCTTCCATTGTTCTACTTATATCCTTTGATTGAGTTATTTATTTCTTATATTTTATTGTTAGTATTCTGGATTTCTAGTTGCTGTTTTTGTATCATTTCTGATTATCTAGTTAATTTGTCATTTTTTTCTTGTATTGTATTGTTTTCCTGAATTCTTCTAAGGTTTTGTCTGTGTTTTCCTTGATTTCTTTGAGGACCCTATATATAAGCTTTTTGAATTCCTTAGCAGCTCCACTACCATCTCTTCATCTAGAAGGCTTTCTGCCACTTTATTTTTGTCACTTGGTTGAGCCATCATGTCTTATTTCCTTTTTTTTTTTTTTTTTAATTTTATTTATATTGTACTTTAGATGAAGGTTTACAGAATAGGTTGTCATTAAACAGTTGGTACACATACTGTTTTATGACAGTGGTTAACAACCCCAAGAAATGTCAACACTGTCCCTTCTCAACCTCGGGTTCCCTATTATCAGCTTTCCTGTCCCCTCATGCCTTCTAGTCCTTGTCCCTGGACTGTTATGCCCCATTAGTCTCGTTTTGTTTTATGGGGCTAGCTAATCTTTGGTTGAATGGTAAACCTCAGGAGTGACTTCATTACTGAGCTGAGAGGGTGTCCAGGGGTCATACTCTCGGGGTCTCTCCAGTCTCTGTCATGCCAATAAGTCTGGTCTTTTTTTGTGAGTTAGAATTCTGTTCTACATTTTTCTCTAGCTCTGTATGGGACCCTCTGTTGTGATCCCTGTCAGAGCAGACAGTGGAGGTAACTGGGCACCATCTAGTTATACTGGACTCAGAGACTGGTGGAGCCTGTGGTAGTTTGGAATAATCTTTTCCTTTGGAATAATCTTTTCCTTGTGTCTTTCCTTTGGAATAATCTTTCCCTTGTGTCTTTCTGTTTTTCATTCTCACTTGCTCCCGAAGGGGTGAGACCAGTGGAGTGTCTTAGATGGCGGCTCACAGGGTTTTAAGACCCCAGATACCACTCACCAAGGTAGAATGTAGAGCATTTTTTTTTTTATACCATGTGGTGCCAATTGAGCTAGCTGTTCCTTGAGACCATGGCCCCCAAAGCCCTCCATGAAGCAATTTGGTCCCTCAGGGAGTTTGGCTGTGTCTGTGGAGCTTCTGTGACCTTACCTTGTACTAGTTGGGCTGGCTTCTCCAGTATTGTGTAGTGGCTTAAGCTTCACCAAAGTTACCACTTATCTATTGTGCATTTAGTTTCCGCCCCCCCCCCCCATCCCTCGTAACCAACAAAGATTGTTTCTTTTTGTGTGGAAACCTTTTCATGAGTTTTTACAGTAGAGGTCTCATACAATATTTGTTCTTTTGTGATTGACTTCCTTTATTCAGCATAATGTCCTCCAGTTTCATCCATGTTATGAGATGGTTCACAGATTCATTCTTGTTCTTTCTCGTTGCATAGTACTCCATTGTGTGTATGTATCATAGTTTGTTTATCCATTCATCTGTTGATGGGCATCTAGGTTGTTTCCATCTTTATGCTGTTGTGAACAATGCTACCATGAACATGGGTGTGCGTATGTCTATTTGTGTGATGACTCTTATTTCTCTAGGATATAGTCCTAGGAGTGGGATTGCTGGATCGTATGGTATTTCTATTTCTAGCTTTCTAAGGAAGTGCCGTATTATTTTCCAAAATGGTTGTATCATTTTGCATTCCCATTAGCAGTGCATAAGAGTTCTGATCTCCCTGCAGCCTCTCCAATATTTGTTATTTCCTGTTTTTTCGATTTGTGCCAGTAATGCTGGGGTGAGATGGTATCTCATTGTGGTTTTAATTTGCATTTCTCTAATGGCAAATGATTGCAAGTATCATTTCCTCATGTGTCTGTTGGCCGCTTGAATGTCTTCTTTGGTGAAGTGTCTGTTCATTTCCTTTGCCCATTTTTTAATTGGATTATTTGTCTTTTTGTTGTAGAGGTGTTGGATTTTCTTGTAGATTTTAGAGATTAGACCTTTGTCTGATTTGTAATGTCTAAAACTTTTTTTCCCAGTGCGTAGAGTCTTTTTACTCTTTTGGTGAAATCTTTTGATGAGCGTAAGTGTTTTAATATTTAGAAGATCCCAGTTATCTAGCTTATATTCTGGAATTTGTGTGTTGTTGGTAATGGTTTGTATCCTGTTAATGCCATGTATTAGGGCCTCTAGTGTTGATCCTATGTGTTTTTCTATGAACTTTATAGTTTTTGGTTTTATATTTAGGTCTTTGGTCCATTTTTAATTAGTTTTTGTATATGGTGTGAGGTATGGGTCCTGTTTCATTTGTTTGCAGATGAGCATCCAGTTTTGCCACCACCATTTGTTAAAAAGACTGTCTTTTCCCCATTTGATGGACTTTGGGCCCTTGTCGAAGATCAGGTGACCGTAGTTGGATGGATTTACACCTGGGTTCTCAATTCTGTTCCGTTGGTCAATGTATCTGTCTTTGTACCTGTACCAGGCTGTTTTGACTACTGTAGCTGTATAGTGGATTCTGAGGTCAGGTAGTGTGAGTCCTTCACTTTATTCTTCTTCTTCAATAGTGCTTTACTTATCCAGGGCTTCTTCCCTTTCCATATAAAGTTAATGATTAGTTTTTCCATCTCTTTAAAGAATGTTGTTGGTATTTGGATGAGGATTGCATTGATTTCCAAATTGCTTTGGGTAGAATTGTCATTTTCACAGTGTTGAGTCTACCTATCCATGAGCATGGTATATTTTTCCATTTATGTAGATCCCTTTGGGTTTCTTGCAGTAGTATTTTGTAATTTTCTTTGTATAGGTCTTTTACAACCCTGGTTAGATTTATTCCTAAGTATTTAATTTTTTTTTAGGGGCTATTATAAATGGTATTGTTTTCCTGATTTCCTTTTCATCATTGTCTTTATTGATATATAGGAATCCAACTAATTTTTGTGTGTTTATCTTGTATCCTGCTACTCTGCTGAATCCTTTTTATTAGTTCCAGTAGTTTTCTTGTGGAGTCTTTGGGTTTTCTATGTATACTATCACATCTTCTGTAAACAGGGACAGTTTAACTTCCTTATTACTGATTTGGATGCCCTTTTTTTCTTTTTATTGCCTTATTGCTGTAGCTAGGACTTCCAGCACAATATTAAATAGGAGTGGTGATAAAGGGCATCCTTGTCTTGTTCGTGTTCCAAAGGGAATGTTTTCAGCCTCTCTTCATTAAGAATGATGTTGGCCGTTGGTTTTGCTTAGATGCCCTTTATTCTGTTGAGAAATTTCCCTTCTATACGTATTTTATTGAGAGTTTATCAGGAACGGGTGTTGGACTTTGTCATAATGCCTTTTCTGCATCAGTTGAGATGGTCATGTGATTATTTCCTTTATTTATGTGGTGGATTACGTTGATTGATTTTCTAATGTTGAACCATCATTGCATACCTGGCATAAATCCTACTTGATCGTGTTTCTATATATGATTTGATATTGTCTGTTGTCTCAGCAGCATTAAGGTGTTATTTCATTTATTAATGATTTTGTTTTCTTTTGGTATATCAGAACAGGTGCTTTCTCCTGTGGGGAAGGGGTAGGGTGGGCAACTGGGGAAGAAGGGAGAATAAAAGAAAAAGGGGAAAAAGAAGGGCTTGTCTGTTGCTTTCCCTACTGGTGAGGTACCTCTGCTGGAGTCTCCCTGCCCTGTGTACACTGGGATCCTTGAAGGTTCCCTCCTTAGCTCCAGTTCATGTCTTGCTCACCTCGCTTCACTCCGGGTATGTCTTCACAGTTTCTCTGTCTCTGTTGGGAGTTGTGTGATGTTGGCTTCATGTGCTCCTCACTCAGGGTCACTGCTCTCTTTGTCTCAAAATGGTCCTGCTGTGCCAGACAGGTTGGCAGGCACCGTTACCCCATTATCTCTCCACATTTGCTGCTGTAGTTGAATTTCTCTTTCCATCCCGTGTTTGATCTAATTCTGTGTCCTTTCATTTGATGCCCAGGGTTCCAGGGTTGTCATCTGTATTTCTTACACTTTGTTTCTCTGGGCTGTAGAGGGACAGTATGGTGCATCTGACTATGCCACCATCTTGAATCCTTCTCAATGGGTAGCTTTTTATTATGTAGTTTTGTTCCATAATGGAGTTTTTATTCTTTGTATGTTTTCACATTCAGTTTATGCGTAAATGGGACTTTCATTGATTGTCCTTCTCTGAGATAGCATTTGATTCCTTCTCACCTGGTATGTGGTGTTTTATTCTGTATGTGCCTCTTAGGTGGGGTTTTAGGATTTAGGATTTCTAAATGGGCCCTAGCTTGCATATCTAGGCCCTTTAAGAGCCTAGCTTGCTTGCCATTGTCCTCCTCCCAGCTTAGTTCCTTGCCTGGGTGGTTTTATTGCTGAACTGATCAGCATAGATTCTTCCTAGAAGCCCAAGGTTGTGAGGTTGTCTTTGCCTTGAAGGACCTTCCAGAAGGGAATCAGGGGGCCCAATTGTACTTTTCTTCTTGGAACATAACCTGTGTGGTGAATGACTGAGTTCCCAAGCTGATATCTATCCCAGAGGGAAGTTGTTTCAGGGCCTGGCAGGGAATGGTAGAAACTGCAGTCTCAGCTGACTCCCGGGTTTTATCGAGGTCATAGTGTATATTGTTGTGCTGGGACTGGATTAGGTTGGCCTTCATGAAAACCAAGGCCTGGTTAAGGTCTGGTTGGCAGGGTCTGTACGTGTGTCTGTCGGCTTTGTTTGCTCATTTCCATTGGTCCGTTTGCTCTTCACCTCAGTTGTACCATTGAATCTCTCTCTTCCAGGCCTTTGCACAGCTCTTGACTGAAATGCACTGTCCTCTACTTGCGCTTGCATTTCAGGGGTTCCTCCTTAGCAAATTAAATATTTCATGAGCTTATCTTCTCATCTCCTTTGTTGGAATAGAAGCTAAGTTAGGAAAGAAAAGGTTTTCTTAGTTTTATGAGTTGAATTTGCAGTTCAGACATTGCCTTCCTCGTTTGTGAATACATTTACAGTTTTCCTGGCTTATTGCATCTGTCACTCAGTACTGTTATTCTTCACAGCTCAGGTTTATCATCCTAGAACTGAGAGGTCATGGATATTTAGAACAAGGAGGTAACTTAGCACCAGAAGCTCCAAGAAAGCATCCTATTCCTTCCTGCACGGCTTATTTGTATAACAGTTTTTATTTGTAAAATCGTCTGGCATGAAAAAGACAACAAAACAAAAAAACCCCTGTGATGTGAAACTGCCATACTGTATATCTCAAATGAAATGTCCATTTTAGAAACTACTGGGTCAAATCTGGGATACCTGGATTTGTTTTAAAAAAAAAAAGAGACGAAACCAAGAGGAAAGCAATGGAAAGTAGCAGCTGGGAAAGGTGAATTATCATCCCTTTCCATACCCAGTGGGTTCCTCTCGGTCAGTGTATTGGGGTCTTTTCTGGGTATGAGGTTCGGGTAGGTGCCTTCTGAGGATATTTTGGGTGTCGAGGGTGGGAAGCTGGACATGTACAGCTAGAAGTGTTCCCTTGACCAGGCTCATTTACAAATTGCTGGGGATAAAGCAAGAGCTACTCTTCCCACTGCTGATCTGTGGCTGGGAGTGTGGTGTTTGGCAGTGTATTGACACAGTTAAAGACGGATGCCTCTTTGATCAAAGTGAGACCCATTAGGACATGTTTAGGCAGCAGAATTGAGGAGACTCATTATAAAGAGTTTTATTATGTCCCTTCCCCCAGGGTGCCTGTCACTCGCATCTTTATGAATGTGGTTCTGTTCTGGGTCAGTTTGCTGGCATAAAGCGCTGCTGAAGCCAGCACTGGTGAAGAAGCCCTTGTTTAGGTTCCATTTCTTTTACTGAGTTATGAATCGCAGCGATGAGAAGGATGATTATTTCTCTGTTTCTGAGCATATCCTTGTTTCTGATGCTATTTGGAGAATGTGAAAAGTTTTCTCATTATCGCACCCCTTGTAACTCACCCCTCCCCTGGATGTTTCCTTGTGGTTCCCACATGCAGCCCCTCCCTGAAAACACACCCTACCCCCAAAATTGAAAAAGTAGCGCAGCATGTCTTGAGAATAGCCGTGAAATACATTTTAAGTCCCATTGACCGAGTGTCTGTGTGGTGCTAACGACTAACATGCTTGTCAGCTCTAACCGAAAAGTTGGCTGTTCTAGTTCACCCAGAGGTGCCTCGGAAGAAAAGCCTGGTGATCTGCTTCCCAAAAGATCAGCCGTGGAAAACAGTTCTACTCTGACACACATGGGGTTCCCTTGAGTCTGAAATTAACTCAATGGCAACTTTTTTATTTTTATTTTTTAATGTCTCCTTGCTTTGTCTGCTCAGTTGAAATAGTTTATTTTCATTTTGGGTGGAGGATAGAGTCGGGGAAAACCCAGACAACACACGTGACAAAGACTGATACTGCCCACTGTGAACGGGATGGACTGAAGCTAGACTGAAGGCCCCCTTTGCCTGTTGCTGGCAAGTGGATTCCGACCAACAGCCACCTTGTGGGACAGAATAGAACTGCCCCATAGGGTTTCGAAGACTGGAATCTTCATGGAAGTAGACTGACACATCATTTTCCCATGGAGCGGCTGGTGGGTTCCTACTACCGACCTTGCATTCAGCAGCCGAGCGATTTAACCACTGCGCCACCAGGACTCCTTTTGATCATCTTTTCTGGACTTCTCTGTCGTGTCCCACCCGTGCTATGTAGTGCATAGACCAGGCAATGTGGAGGCTTGGTGCAGACACCTATAGGATTTCTGGCTGCAGCTGTCTTTGGAGGGTTTAAGCTGTGCTGAAGGAAGCTGACCTTGTGGCTTTATTGCTTCCTGTCTACAGACAGGGAAAATGGGCTCAGGCAGGAGGGATTAATGAACGACTTAATTGAACAGGAAGTCTTTCAGGCCAGTGGCGTTGCTGCAGAGATACATGCAGCCTGCTTGTTTATCTTGAGTCCTGTTTAAGAGGCTGGGTTTCTTTTCTCAGGATGTTTCCTGAGACTGAATGGGGATCAGACATTGTCAGGGAGTTTAAATGCTTGGAGGGAAAAGGGTGGCTCAGCAGTGGGTGAGCAGGAGGGCTTGTTGGGATTTCCTCATACCCCAGATTCCCTGGGACTCCTGCTGTTGGTTTTGCTCAAGTCCACAAAGTGTCTGTTGAGCAACTTTTGTAGCATCACAGCAAATGCAAATATATTACCTCTGGGAAGGATCTCCAAATAACAGGGTGCTTTGAGTCTTCATCTTATTAACAGCAAGTCTAGACCTTCAGCAAAGGGCTTCCTCGATGGAATGGTTGTAATTTGCCATCAAGGCCCCTTGTGAATCAGAGAATGACTTTCCCCTTACCTGATGTAAGCGAGGTCTATTAGAAGACATTCTTGCCAGACCCTCTGAGGGTTCATATACAGTTATGGTGGACATGTCCTGCAGATGTTCCCTGAGTATCTGTCGTCTGCTGCTGCTGTCCTCAGACATGGCCTCCTCTTTCCATGTAGTGGAAAGCTGTGGGAGGCCTGTGCATTCATGTCCTGGGAGATGAGACTGGTATGCCAGGTGGCTGGAGAGGATGAACTGGGAGGAGTTTTATTTGTACTGGGGAAAGACATCTTAGGGCACGGAACGATGATTAGGAACATAAATGACACAGAACATTATGAGTGAGTTGGAAGGTGTGAGTTGACATGCATGCAGGCATACACCCTCAGGTCGGTGTGGTTTGAGAGCAGTCAGTTTGGTTTATCTCAGCAATGCCATTTGGAAACAGATTTCCACTTCTTGGTCTGTAATATACTTACCCTGTGCAACATTGAACCTTGGTAAAAATTCAGGGCTCTTGAGGGGCTGTCTGGGGCATTGTTGGGAAGGAAGGTGATTTCCAAGGTTTGACTCCCTTTTGCCTACTTTGGGTTGATAGTTTCCTTGGCTTATATTTAAATCTCCAGGTCACATAGGTGTCCCCTATAACTGGCCTGGCAGCTGCCAGTGACTCAGCACTGAAGATTAGGAACTGTGCTGAGCTCCTATTTTCCAGTAGAAGAATGTTCCATTACTCCAGGATCACAAAGCAAAAACACTAAAAAAGAGGATAGTAGGTCTCCTCATATTCATTAGCCATGAGCGGGTTCTTTAATTATGATCAAGTTTCCTCATCTTTCAGCAACTGTCCTAAAAACCTGGATCCCTTTTATAAGCGTTCAGGAAGAGACAGTATATGAATTGTTTTGAATTCTTTTATTAAAGAACAGACTTCACTTGGCATTTTGATTGGTGATAGCTCTTAAGTAACGCCCCGTACTTTGAAAATAACAGATGACGTGTTTCAGCCTAAGAAATAAATCTGACTTTGGGCTTATTCCTGAAGGGTACATGTGTTAGAAGCACGGTGCCATGTTTTAGTGTTAATATTTTCCTGCCTTCTTGATGATGAAAGCACTATTTTTTGGCTAGGGGAAGGTGGCGTTTCAGACAACAGCCCTGTGGGTTTTTAGCCCTAGGCACGTTATTTTGTTATATACAAAAGCTCTGTTGTGAGGTATAATGTATTTTCCATTTATCTTCCTCTCTATACACAAAGGGAAATACAGCAGTTTGCTTCAAGCTAGGAACCTTGAGACATTGGGTCAGCGGGATGAAAAGGTATTGCTTAATAAAGTCCATGTTCCCTTTTCCATGAACAGCAGCTGGTACCAAATTTTAGTGCAAGTCCTGAAAATTGGTTAATGCTAGGGGCTTGTCAGAATTCCTTTCTCCTGAGAGTAATCCCAGAGCGCCGCTCTAGAGACTCTGTTGCCATCTACTGGCGCCTGTTGGCGGCTTCGTGAGATTTCTAGTGGGTGGGGAAATTGCCCAGGTGTCCTTTTTCACTTGTTACCCTTTCAGAAGGCAGATCTCTGTTAGTGAACTTGCTCGCTTAGAGGCAGAGGATGCAGGGATGGTTCCAGGACTGTTCGGCGTCATGAGCACTGCCTTTGGCTTTTGGGGTTTGCAGTTTGGATCTCTGTCCCGTACTGAGGGGACATCTAGAATCACACCCACCACACAACTCAGTCTGGATTGTTTCTGGTGGGAAGTTTCGGCAGGATTAATTTCTCGGTTGTACTCTTAGAAGGATTCCACCAGATTTAGGTTTTTCATGAATGAGCTGCGTAGCATTTTAGAAAGTAGTTTCTTCATATTCCCCCTATACAAGAACGACGTAAAACTTGAATCTCTCCTCACGAGGTCATCCACTCTCACTGAAAACCATCATCTTCGCCAGGATTAAAAGAGATTGCTGGCAGTTTGTAAGTGGGTATTGAATAACAGAAAGTAGGGAATCTGCTGAGGTCTTGAATGGGCAATCCCACTTCCAGAGAGGGTGGAAAAGCAGACTAACATTCTGAGTGGCTCTTAGTGGCTTTTAAAACTGAATGTACTGTAGATAACTTGTTCACACCTTGTAACTGCAGTAACATACTAGGAATTTCTTTGACCAGATTCTACAGATTCTTAACCTCTGTGTGTTCTTTTCTCCTGACCTGATACCATTACTGGGTCACTTCTGTTGTAAGATAGAGCTTTCGGTTGAGATGGCCCTGAAACTGACTGCTTTTGTTGGGAATAGAATTGGCAGCTCTTAGGTCTTGGGTTTGGAGTTTGGGTCTCCAATGAGAAGAGGGTTATACCACTTGGATGTGGCAGGACAGGCAGCTCTGCATAGGTGGTGAAGTATGACACACGTGGCATTTTCTGACTGACAGGACAAAAGGGCTTTGTTGCCACTTTAATTGTTGATTAATGATGATCCCTCTCAAATTTGATGTGGTTGCTTTCCAGAACACAAAGGAAGTCAATGTCAAATATTTCCTTGATCATGACAGTCATGATTTCCAGGCAGTCTTGGTTCTTTGATGTTTCAGGATGCCGCATAGGATTTTAAAAAACACGATTAAATAATCTTATTAATTGAATCACAAGCTGGATTGTGTATGACTTTTAATTTGTGAGATGTTACCCTTACCTGGGGTTTGTGTGTACCAAGTGGATGTTTTGTTTGGGAAGACAATGTAGGTAACTTGTAGATATTTAGTGCTGTTAATAAACTTGGATGTTCTTTTCTCCTTCATGTCCCCTAATCCTCCCTCCTTCAAAAAGTGAATAAAGGAAAGTAAAGGCCCACCGTCCTTCTCTGATGCCTGCCTTCCAATGCCTGAGTTCTTGGGGAGTACAGTTTTTTTGTGGGAATTATGGCATCTTCGATGTGGTGGTAGTTTTTGCAGCTGTTGACTTCTACTTGGTTTTTTTTGGTAGGCAGAGTTAGTGAGTGTATCTCTTAAGTAGTTATGCTAGGGTTCCTAAGGAAGTTTAATGACGTGCTTCCCTGCGTGAGGATTTTATTCTTCATTGGAAGGATTAAGTGTTAGGAAGCAGAGCATAGATTGTATTGCTACTATTTAATAGTTTAAAGGAAATATGGGACAATGTTTTAAACAATTTATACTAATTCTTTTTTTTTTTTTTTTTTTTTTTTTTTGAGTTTCTTACCCCCACCTTCTAAAGTGCTGGGCAGTAGACACTTATCTCAAAAAAAGGATTTTGTGCTGTTATCTGATAATCTGTAGGTAGAAAGTTGGTGCTTAGGAATCTTTAGCTTAGAAACACTGCCAGTTAGGAGATTAGGTTGTGGTTTCTCTCTGGGCACAGGCAAAAGATCAGTACTTCTCTTCTTGCATCCAGAATAATGAAATCCTATATCCAAAATGTGGTGCAGTGGTTAAATGCTCACTGCTAACCAGAAGGTTGGTGGTTTGACCTCACCGGCCGATAGTGGAAGAAAAGACCTGGCAATCTGCTCCTATAAAGTTTACAGCCTAGGAGACCTTATGGGGCAGTTCTGTTCTGTCCAGTAAGATCGTTATGAGTCAGAATCAACTTGGCAGCACAAAACAACGCCACAAGTATTTGTTGGCTTAGAATAAGCTCACAGAGAGACGTTTCGAAACTGAAACTTTTGGCTAAACTTTTTAAGCTTTGTGGAATCAGTGCTGATATTCTTTGCAACAGGAGAACATTTTGAAGCCAAATTTGATGGGTAGGTTGCGTCCATATATATATCTGTATCATTAATGTACTTTATGAATCCATTTTAATGAGTTTATTTGTTATTCTTAGTATATTAGAAATGCTTAACAACAACAGATCCAAAGGGAATGATTACAGGAATTATTATATTCAACTACCCATTGTTTTGTAGTTAGAGATCAGAGAAGCTTGGAGCTAGAAGGGGCCTTAGAGTTTTCACGTTTTTATAGTCTACCCCCCCCCCCCCCCCCGCCCTTTTCTTTTAAATTTTATAAAATCGAGGCCCAACTTGCCCTGGATGGTGAAGGCCCAGGGTGTGTGATGCCAGTATTCTTTGTACTCACTGACCGAGCAAAACTTTATATGGATTCATCTTCAGGGGCCTGAGCCAACAAAATGTTTGTTTAGGCAAAGCTGGTTATAGCAAACTTTAACTCTAAATGGCTCCCTATGTGATTTAATTAAGAGTCGCACATATTTAATATCCTGTGTTTTAGCGTAAGTAAACTATTTCATCTGTTTACACATAATAGAAGAAACAAGGCGTCAGAACTAATATGGCTAGATCTCCAGGAATACCCTATAGCAGGTGTTCTGTGGAGAAAATCTTCTCCTGGAGCCAACCAGACACCCTTTTCTGTCATTGGGTAATGTCCGCGCAATCTGCTAAAACAATCACTGGTTATAACTGTGTCAGCAGAGTGGGGTGTGAGCTTAGAAGAATAAAATCTCTGGGGACTGCTTCTTGTTTCATAGGTTAGGACTGCTAGCCTCTGGGTTCACCTGAGGATGTGTTTATTTTCTCTTTACTCTTCAGGATGTTTACAGCCATCCTCTGTGGTTTGCCCGCAACTGTACTGCATTTGAATTTCGTGGGCAGCATGCCCTGGGTAGAGGATATCCCCTCACCCGACCCCCCGCAACTGCTAGCTCACGCACACATGAGCACACTCTGGTTTCTTTGAGGCGCTGCCAGGTTTGTGGTGTGTATGTCTGTGAGTACAATAGAGTGGGTAATTATTTGGGAAATGGAAACACAGGACATTTTTTTAGTTTTTTGAATAGGCCTTTCAGTAAGTTGGCAAAGCGTCAGGTTCTGCTCCCACACCGGCACAAAGAATGCAGCTATGCTGGTCACTTTGCATTTGCCAGACACGAAGTGTCTTATTTTTCAATGAATAGACCCTCCCCTGCTACCCATTCCTTGCCCTTTGTTTAGAATGGGGATGTAATCTAAATAATTGGATTTGCTGGCTTACGTTTTTAATATTGGAAAATTAAGTTAATAAAATGGTGCTTTGGCATACATGTCCCTCAACAAGGGACCAGCTGTGCATGTCTCTAAACCTCCCTGCTCCCCTCACGCCTGCGTTCGCCGACTGAGTTGTGCGCTTACGCTGTGTCCTTCTCGGGCTTGTCAACGATCAGAAATCCTGGACTGAAATGGAATTTAATTAACCTAGAAATTTCTGTTGTGTCATATTTAGGACTGCCCTGGAGGTTGAGTGCACCGATAGCCAATAAGCTGGCTAGGTCTCCACTGTAGATTACCCCAGAGGAAGCCTGCAGAAGCAGTGCCACCCTCTTGTGAGGCTTCTAATGGCAGGCTGCCCAAAGCTGCTATAAATGCGTGACTGAGGGGGCGGGGGGTCACAGGGAGAGTCTTACAAAAGGGGGACAAAAAGGTACATTTGGCCCAGGCTTCTTGACACCCAGTCTTGCAGTTTATTTTTTAACTTTCAGAATAAGGCTAGTGTTTATTTTGGTGTTTCTTTTTTCCCATAAAGATCATATACTTTTTCACCTGAAAGTGACAAATATTTAAGAATTTACTTGGGTAAATTTTTAAGAGATAAAGCAAAACATTCTTCTGTCTGTGATGATGCCATCTAACCCCAAAGAGAGGAGGCTTTGGGAGGTCAGGAGCAAAAGACCGTCATCTTCTCTGTAAGTCTAGGGAGTAGGAGGGTAGACGGGAAGATGATGGACTTTCTGTCCCTCTAGGTTAATTTACAAGGAGCCCTGGTGGCACAAGGGTGAAGAATTAACTGACAGGTGGGTGATTCGAACCCGCTCAGCAGCACCATAGGAGAAAGACCTGTCAATCTGCTCCCTTAAAGATTACGGCCTAGAAAACCTTATAGGGCTGTCGACAGTTCTACTCTGTCCTATAGGGTCGCTATGAGTCAGAATCTACTTGACAGTACACAAAAACAGGTTAATTTCTGATGGTTCTTGATGCTCACTCTGATTAATCAAGAAGCACAGCATCTCTGATACGTGATGGTCCTTTCTGCCTGGGTATTGTCAGGCACAGCCTCCAGGATGCACAGAATGTGGCACATGGATCCCTGTGTGATGGAGGACAAATGGGAGGATCCCTGTGTGATGGAGGACAAATGGGAGGATCCCTGTGTGATGGAGGACAAATGGGAGGATCCCT
Organism: Dugong dugon; assembly: GCA_030035585.1. NCBI lineage: Eukaryota > Metazoa > Chordata > Mammalia > Sirenia > Dugongidae > Dugong > Dugong dugon. Next base: position 5,585,622 of record CM057464.1, on the reverse strand, counting down.
GTGTGATGGAGGACAAATGGGAGGATCCCTGTGTGATGGAGGACAAATGGGAGGATCCCTTCGGCCACGTGGTGGCTGAGAGCCAGAGCTAGTCTCTGTAGCTGTTGCTGTACCATAGTAATGATGGCCTTAGTAAATCCTAGTAATTAATTCACAACCATGGTGTCTGTGGACATTGCGACCACATGCACAGGTGCTTCATCGGCTCTTATTAAATGGCCCCTTAATGAAAGTGGGAGTCCCCATGGGACAAAAATCGTTAACTGCTCAGCTGCTGACAGGCTGGCAGTTCAGGCCCACCCGGAGGAGTCTTGGTAGAAAGACTTGGTGATCTACCTCTGAAAGATAATAGCCCTTGAACGCCCTATGGACCACTCTTGAACTCTGACACACAAGAATTTAATGTAAGTCAGGATCAACTGGGTGGTACCTGGTTTGATTTTGGCAGTGACACTGATTCCTGTCTACCTTTGATTAATAGACTCTTACACCTGGATGCCCGGTAACTTTACCTGGGGTAGATCAGCATGCCTCTTTCTCTCCTGTAGCTGTTGGGTCTGGTTCACATACTTCTAGCTGTCTCCCTGGAACTTCTGAATTGCCGTTCAGTCTGCCTGCCCCTCTGCTCAGAAAAACGTGCATGTGCTTAATTGTGTGATCTCTAAGTAGTGAGTGATGTATGGTGTAATTCATAAATAGTACAGCATGATATTATGCTCGCTGATCCTTCCCAGCGTTGTGGAGGACTTGAGATCTATTCGTGGTAACACGTGCAGAAACAGGCCATACAGAGGAGACGGCAGTGGAAAGTAAGTATAAATTCCTATCGAGGTCTTTGCGAGGATACTTTTTTTTCTTTTTAAATTTCTGGTTCTTCAGTGGCATTTGTGAGATGCCCTAGAGATGTGATCAGTCATTCTGTCAGCAGATACTCAGGAAGCTTCTAGGTTTGTACAAGGATCTGGGGCTCCAGCTGTCTGTGTGCAGGAGGCGGATAGAAGATCACTTCAGCATTAAGTTCTGTGAAGGTCAACCAAAGGGCAGAGGCATGGAATTGGGGTTGAGGGGTGGGTCTTGGATGGTTACTACTTCAACGTGGCGACCTCTTTCTCAGAAGGTGACATTTGAGCAGTCAGGGAAGAAGTGTCTTCAATAAATGTAACAGGGCTGCAATGTTCTGCTCCCTTACCTTGCCTGGATGAGCAGGAGCTAGATAAAGGGGAAGATGGGGAGGTGAGTTCCAGATGGAGGAAGCGCAAGGAATAAAGGCCCTATTTTATAAACAATAAAGGCCAATAAATTATAAATAATAATATTATATATAAAGACAATGTTTTATAACACATTTTTATAATAAAGAAAAATATAAATGATAAATTATAAATAATAAAGACAAAATAAAGAAGCAAGTTCCCCTTTGACCTTTCCTACAACATTTGCTGTCAGAATAGTATAAGAAATGGAATGGGAAGGGTTGTAGGAATGGTGTTTCTTAGGGCATTTCTTTCTAGACTGATACGCTACAGGATTAGGCAGTAAATTGACTTAAAAAATAATTTATTGTGATAAGCTACATTTAGCAAAATTTGCTGGTTTTCAGTGATATTAACAGCATTCACGATATTGTGCGACCATTACCGTTACTGATTTCCAAAACTTAAACCACTTCAAACAGCAGTGTGGCCCCATTAAGCATTAACTCCCCACTCTCCTTTTCCCAAGTCTCTTGTTCTCTAATGTCCTTTCTGTCTCTGTGCATTTGCCTGTTCTAGATACTTCATGTAAGTGGAATCAGACAATATTTGTTCTTTCTGTCTGATTTAGTTTCTCTCTGCGTCATGTGTTCAGGGTTCATCCATGTCACAGCATGAATCAGAACTTTAATCCTTTTTTATTTCTAAATAATATTCCAATATATGGATATACGTTTTGTTTATCCATTCATCTGTGGATGGTCTCTTGGGTTGTTTTCACCTTTTAGTTATTGTGAATAATGCTGTAATGAACATGGGTGTACAAGAATCTGTTTGAGTTCCTATTTTTGGTTCTTTTGGTATTTATATACCTAGGAGTGGAACTGTTGGGTCATATGGTAATTCTCTGTTGAACTTTTGGATGAACTACCCAACTCTTGTCCACAGTGGCTGCGTGCGCCATTTTGATTCCCAGCAGCAATGGGAAAGGGTTTCAGTGCGTTCACATTTTTCGCAGTACTTGTTATTTTCTGTTTGTCTTATAGCCATCCTAGTAGGTGTGAAGTGCTACCTCATTGTCATTTTGATTTGCATTTCCCTAATGTCTAATGGTGATGAATATCTTTTCATGTGCCTATTAGTCACTTGCATATCTTCCTTGGAAAAATGCCTTTCCAGTCTTTTACCCTTTTTTAAATTGTATGGTGTTTTTGCTGTTGAGTTGTAGGAGTTCTTTATATATTTTGGATACTAAACCCATATCAATAGATTGTTACCAAATATTTGCTGCCATTTTTTCACTTTCTTGATAATGTCCTTTGATGCACAAAACTTTTTAATTTGGATGAAGTCCAGTTTATTTTTTGTTGTTGTTGCTTGTACTTTCGGTGTCTTATTTAAGAATCCAGTGTCGAGTCTAAGACCATGAAGACGTCCCACTGGGTTTGTTTTTAAGAGTTTAATGAGTTTAGCTCCTCTCTTTAGGTTGTTGGCCCCTTTTTCATACATGGTGTGAAGTAAGAGTCCAACTTCATTCTTTGTATGTGGAAATCCAGTTGTCCCAGAACCATTTGTGGAAGAGAAGTCAATTGGCTTTTTAGCATTTTATGTCATCGTTTTTGGGACATTTTAAGATGAATGTGATTCACACTAGCAGGTTGGATTTTTGTGCCATGGGCTCTTGAACTGAGGAGTTAGTTTACAGAGAAGGGGGCAGGGTTTGCCTCACCTCTCACCTGGAGGTGGCTCTGCATGACAGAAGGCTCTGCTCTGGGATCCTAGGTTTGTTCTGCCATCCAGGCTATGTGGCTCTAGGCAGGTCGCACACTTATATCTTCTTAAATATACCCTTAACACTCAAAGGAGTAGGAACCTGTATCTGTTGTCCTGTGAGCTTGTCGTTTTAACTTTTCAGGGCTTTGATTCACATATACACATTTATACCATTAAAGGTGCCTGAAATTGATGTCTAGGACAGTGCCCTTAAACAGCTCCTTCCGTCTCCCCCACTGCCCTCAGCCCCAGGCTTCCCCACTCTGTCAATGAAACCTTGACCTCTCAGTACATTGATTCATTTCCTCTCACTTGATTTACCAGGTTGGGTTTATTTGATCTGTTTGATTTGATTTAGTTGGTTTCCTTGGCATAAGAGTATACCTGGAGTTCCTGGAATTAAGGCGTCTTCTTTGAGGGAAGATTGTTTCTTGATCAATGATATTAAGTACATTAATAAACCACAAATATGGAAGTAAATCATGCTCAAGTAGCCCCTGTAATTTGTATGAGGGACAAACACCCTCTACAGGCTTTTCCTATTACCTGGCAGTGGTGATGGTAACCCTAGCTAAAATCAGAGCTGAAAGGCTCTGGAGGCCCCACATTTCTCAGTGTCCCTACCCGTGTGATGACTCTGAACCTTTCTTTTTTTTTTTTTTTTTTTTGGGTGGGGGTAGTAGAAAGGCACCTTTATTTCCTAGCAGAAGGAAAGGAGACAGTTGGGGCTGTTGCCTCCAAGACTGCTGGCAGGCAGCTTGAGGAGGCGGGTTTTTATAGAGAGCAGACAAGGAAATGCAAATTTATCATGAATATTCAGGACGACCTTCACTCAGGCACCCAGAGCTTGGGGATGACTAGGCATTTTCTTTTTTTTCTTTCAATTGTGCTTTAGATGAAGGCTTACAGAACAAATAGTTTCTCATTAAACAGTCAGTACACATACTGTTTTATGAACCTTTCTTTAAAAACCAGTTGCCATCAACACTGTTCCGACTCACGGCCACCCCACGTGTGTCAGAGTAGAACGGTGCTCCGCAGAGTCTTTAATGACCGATGTTTTGGAAGTAAATTGCCAAAGGTTTCTTCTTGGGCACCTCTAGGTGCACTTCAATGCCAGCCTTTCAGTTAGCAGCTGAGTGCATCAACCAGGGTCTCCAACCCTCTCTTAGTTCAAACAGTATTTTCATTTTGAATAGTTTTTGCTCTGATAACGAAAGGTTTTGTTCTTGGTTAAAATGTCAGCTGACAAAAGGGGCAAGTGAAATCATTGCTGCAGCAGGTGGGTAGACTGCTGCTCCCTGTCTAGCCCAGTGGAGCAGTTTAACTGCAGAGCCTCTGAGGGCACTGCCCTGCCCTCTCCTCCCCTTGGTCTTCTGGATTCCCCCCTACCCTCTGCCTCACAAGTTCCCCTGCCTCTTCAGCCCCTCCCATCTCCAGCTGCAGAATTGTCCCTTTTCAATGCTTCTGCATTCCCCCCCCACCCCCCCCACCCGATTTTAAATAATGCACACCTATTTCCTTGCATCTGACATTCTGCCTGCCTGATAGTAGTGCTCATCCCCAGGATTTGGTTCTAAAATGTGTCATTCAAGCCCTTCCGTCCCATGGGAGGAGTTAGCCAAACACCTTTTTAATCCTCCTGGGTCCCTGCAGATGAAAAGCCAGACTGCAGACCTGCCCTTTGCGGACTGACAGCTTCTTCTGGCTTCTTGAAGGAAGATATTGGCTTGTCTTGTTCTGCAGTTCCTGGTTTCCTCTGGGTCTCAGAGGCGCTTAATCATTTGGGAGCTGGGCTCTGAGGGCTAATTTATTTGGCTGCCACTTTTTAATCTGTTTTGCCTTATTTTTCTTGGTCTCACTGGGGGAGTCGTCAGGAACAAAGTGGCTTTTATTTGAACAGCGGTAGAAGTAGTTTATGTTCATGGTCCCGAATTGTAAACTATCTTACGGTGTCCCACTCTGTCATGTGGACATCATCTGTGTTTGTTTTTATCGCTGCACAGCCTTCTCGTGACGTGTGGCGTTTGTTGCCGACTTTTGAGAAAGCAGTGAACACTTAACATCCTGTTCACATGCAGGCAATATTTCTGTAAAATTCCTGCTGTTCTCAGAGGGCGAATCATCAGAAGGATAGTCGGTAAGGAGAAGCCTTGTTGGAAAAGGAGGACAGTTCTCTGGGTTTGGTCCACCCCGAAGGCCGTGTTGTATTGCTGTGTGTTGTTGGAATGCAGGGGAGGTTCTGGAGCTTTGGCCCTTCCTCTGAAGAGGGGTTGCTTTAAGGCTTGCCTGCTGCCTGGAGCCTGTGTGTTTACTGCCGAAATGGGGAGTGAGCGGTGAGAAACTTAAGCAACTGGACAGTGATTTTATGTCTGCTGAATCCCTTAATAAATTTAGGCTTGTATTGTATTTCTTTGAATTTATTATTCTTATGTTTTAAAAATATATTTTCCACAGATAGAAAATTTGAAGGAGAAAAACAAACACAAAACCGATCCTCATTTCAGAGAGCCTGAGAAGCACCACCTCAGAGTTGGTCCCCCTGCTGTTATCTGATTCTTCAGTGCTGAGCCCCCAAGTCACTCCTGGTTTTAGTCACTTTCCCAGCAAACAGTTTCTGGTGTGTCATTTATTGTATACACGCAGGTTATTCGTCTGCCAGAAAAAGATCTTTGTTCTTCCAAACTGGGAAATAGTGGCATTGCCTTACTTCTTACAACATTTGGGAATTTTTATGAAACTTTTTCAGCTTTCTACTAAGACCTTGCTAAAGTAACTGATTTCCTTTGGTTTTGCCTGGGTGCTGATGTCTTTGTGATTAGCTTTCATGATCACAGATTTTTTAAAAAAGACTCTAGATTGCCCAGTAAGTAACTTAACAGTCATCCTTTCTCTTCTGTGATTTAATGGCGCGTATGTATGAGGGACCGTGACCTCACGGATGAATACATACTACGTCATTTTGGTTGTGTAGGCAGACACTGGTCATAAAGCAAAGGGATTAAAGTTAATATGAGAGGTAGGTTGATTCAAGGAAAAGTATTTACTAATTAAGAAAGGAAAGAAAGTATAAACATCTGGTAACATTGTGGCATTTATCCGTTTTTGCAGGGAGGGGAGTTGATGTTAAATTCACTGAAAGTGCTAATTTTTACGAAGTAGAAAACTGTATGTGTGTCTTTTTTGATGTAATATTTTGTTCAATATTAGAATGTTGTTTTAAAATAAATTATGATATTTTGGACATAAGCTGTGTGTTAGATACTATGCTTCCAATTTTACATACTCTCTACTCCCAATGATAATATTTTTGTGCTTTACAGATATAATTGATTTCTTCTTATTTTTTGCTGAATATTCAAAGCATCCTTGAGAGGGAGCTTGGTGTTATCAGTCCTGCACAGTGATTGATGCTAATTTGAGATTCTAGTCAGATTCTGAATCCTTTTTCATGAGGTTGCGTCTTGCTTCTTTGTTCTTCCCCTACCTTCCAATACTATTTCTTCAGCAGCTGTCTGAGCAGGGCTTGTTAGGTGGCTGGGAGCGGTACACAGGCAAGTTCTCACCCTCGAAAGTGCTTCCGGCTCCGTTATGAACCAAGCCCTGTACAGTTAAAGGGAGAGCTAGTAGGAGACATTTTATGTCAGGCTGGTTATGCAGAAGGTAAAATAGGTTCGTATATTTACTAGGATAGAGAAAGGAGAATTCACTGTTGGCTACAGTACTGGGAAGGAAGAAGCCTTTGCAAGATTCATTAGGATTCAAATAGGTAGAAAGGAATATCTTACACATAAGATTTTGTAGATCAGAGATGGCTAGTTATGAAAATCTAAGTTGTGCTTTGTAGATACCAAGTGGGTAAGTTAGGTGGTTAATGTCTGCGTAGGATTGTAATGGGGAAGTATTATGATGGAGAAGAGGCCAGAATGATAGTTTGAGGCCAGTTTTTCTGATCCCTCACTAAGGACTCCTGGACTGAATCCCTAACTAAGGGCTTCTTTCATAGGCAGAAAAGACCCATTGCTGTGGGTTAATTCCTGCTCATGGCACCTCCATGTGTTACAGAATAGAACGGTTCCATAGGGTTTTCTTGGCTGGAACATTTTCAGAAAGAGTCCCTGGGTGGTGCACATGGTTAAAGCTCAACCACTAGCTGCAAGATTGGTGGTTTGAACCCACCCAGAGGTGCCTTGGAAGTCAGGCCTGGTGATCTGCTTCTGAAAGGTCACAGCCTTGAAGACCCTATGGAGTTAGTTGTACTCTGTACATATGGGGTCGCCATGAGTCCCGAGTGACTTGATAGCAACTAATAGCAATCTTTATGGAAGCAGTTCTCCAGGCCTTTCTTCCATGTAGCTACTGGGTGGGTTTGAACCGTCAACCTTTAGGTTAGCAGCTGATCACAATCTATTTTCACCTACCAGAGATCTTCTGTAGGTGGAGGGGAACCGATAATTTGAAGGGAGAATGTAGACTAGAGAGAGAGATTTTTTCTGTTACAAGCTTTAATTATTGTGGCAAACTTGTGTGGCTGAATTAGAGTCAGAAGAGATTAGAGGTGGAGAGAATACTTAATTTAGGATAGAAGCCTGGGACGGCGATGTGTTAGACAGGCGAAGGTGGACTGAGTGTCGGGATGGCCAGTGTGAAGGGATCGTGTGTGTAGTTGTGAAAGTATCGGAATAAAGCATAGAAGACTGTATAAATGCGCCTGTATGATTTGAATTTTCTCTGTAATTACTGTGGGCTGAGTTCAAAGTACAAAAGTGTCTAATCAAGTATTGTCCAACATGGAAGTTTCTGAAATGCACAGGCCCCCATTTAGTGTGTGCGTGTATACGTACTTCCACATGCATGTGTCCGTGTTTGTGGTGCATGTTTCATATCAGAGCCCTCTGACCAACTTGATTGCAGTTAGTGGTTTATGAGAGTGTGAGAGATCGAGAACTTTAATTAGAAAGGAGTAGTTGAAATAGGGTCTTTTTTCCCCTTTGTGTCCTGATTTTATTGCTGCACGTAAGATCCTCTGATCTCTGTTTAATCTATTTTTAATTTTCTTCTGTTTTTACAGGCCCAGGCTGCAAGCACAAAGGAAGTTTGCTCAATCTCAGCCCAATAGTCCCAGCACAACTCCGGTAAAGATAGTGGGGCCGTTGCTACCCCCTCCAGCTCCTCAAATTTCTGACCTCTCTAAAAGGAAGCCCAAGACAGAAGATTTCCTTACCTTTCTCTGCCTTCGAGGTAAGATGGTATCGGCAGTTAGTTTGCGAGGAACCGCCTTACTGAATGAGAAAGGAATAAAACCGTGCACACTGAATAGGTGTTTGCTTTGGTACATCTTTTAAATCCCCAGCCTGGTGTGAGGGAAAATTTACAGTGAGAAACGGCACTTTGAGGGTACCTTATCGGTGTGGTCTTTAAACCAGCTGTATGTTTGAGTTTCGTATTTTCTCCTCCCTTTCTCATATGACTCTTAAATCCCCCTTCTTGACGTCTCTCAACGCAGACATACAGAGATCCTGCTTTCCTCTTAGAGCTCAGCTTAGTTTTAATTTTTATAATTAAACTTCTCCTTCCTGACCCCTTCACATCTCCCTCCCATCCCTACAATATACACCCGCGTGGCTGCATCTAATTTCGTTTTAAATTTTGCATTTTGTTTTCTGATTTTCTTTTGGTAGGGAAGGTGTGGGTGGGTTGAAGTCTCCTTTCTTCGTAAGTCCTAAGGTTGGCCAGTAAGCCACACTGATGGAGGCTTCACTGTTCTACTGGGCTGGCGATAGCTGAAGAAACACAGTACAGTGAAACCTGCGAAAGGCAGAACCTGTCAGAGATGGAAAACGCAAATATTTTCCAGTAATAGAGAGCAGTAGAAAAGTGGTTAAGAATGCATTCTGTCAAAGGCAGAAAACTTGCAAGACCAGGGAAAAAAAGGTAGTCCCGTTGAGTTCCGGCACTTGCAGCTTTCACTGTAGTAATAGTTTCTAAGTATTGTTAACAGTGAAAATATTGGTCCATGTATGTGAACCAGACCGATTAACAGAATGCAGGGTGTGCGTGGCACTTTCTGGTAATAGATACATTTGGATTTAAATGGACTTATTTGGGACAACGTTGATTAGAATAAGTTTTGTAACAGTTATGAGAGAAGAATACACAAAATTGACAAAGAGATTAGGAGCCTCCTTAGGGTATATGATAGAAGGAGAGGTAGAAAACAGGAAACCTGGTTAACAGTTACTTGGTGAGGTTAGTTGTGAGGGAGGAGAGGATCTCGCTATTGGCCGTTTGTGAGGAGGGCTTGAGGATAATTATTGTAATTATTATTAATATCTTATTAATTTAAATGCTTATTATAAAATGTATTATTTAAACTAGTTATGAATTTTTAAAAATATGAAATAAGGTACAGGAGGGGTAAGATACAGAAAGTTTAAGGTACAGTACAGTGAGCTTCCTTTTTCCTGGAGTATTTGAGAGTGCGTCTCCACCCTGACCTCCCATTACCCATCAGTACGTTACTGTGTAATCTCTTCAGATGAGGACATTCTCTCTTATAAGCATCAAAATTAGGAAGTTAATGTTGATGCCTTACTATCATCTGATATTCAGATCCCCATTTCCAATTGCTTCAAATGCCCCAGTCATGTCCCAGTTGAGGGTCATCGCTTCCTGTGCAGAATCAGCCGTTGCAGTTAATTGTCAAGTTTCTTTAGTACGGAGCAGTTCCTCAGTCTGCCTTTATCTTTCATGACCTGGGAGCTTTCCGAGATCACAGGTCACTTATTTTGTAAAACATACCTCGGTGTGAGTTTGCGTTTCCTCATGAGTAGGTTCAGGTTTTTTTATTTTTGATGGCATCACAGCTGTGATACGTTGTTGTGCTCCTTGTGTTCTGTTGGGTGGCACACGATTTTATCCTGTCCCTTTACTGGTGATGTCACATCGGTCACTTGACTGAGGTGGGTTTGTCAGGCTTCTCCACTCTAGAGTTACCTTTCCACCTTTGTATTAAGTGTTTGGTTGGAAGATACTTTGAAACTGTAAATAGTCATTTTCTCATCAAGCTGGACTTACTTATTTTACATTTGTACGGACTCATTTCCTTTTTTATCCCAAAGGCTATATAATCTGTTACTGTCATTTATTTTGGTGCCCATATTGTCCCATATTTTGTCCACGGAGCACTTCCAGCTGGCTTCTTTGTCCTTTTCACACATCCCCACGTTTCAGCCTTGCTTCCTGGCACATTCTGTGCTGGCCTTCTCAGACCTGGAATCAGCCATTTCTCCAAGGAGTCCTTGTTCTTTTAGTGAAAAGTGCTATTTAAAATCCAAGATCTGGGCACTAGGCGTGTCTGTTACTAGTAGAGTGACATTTTCCCCAGGCCCTGAGTGAACATGGCTAGGAGGTGTGTGTGTGTAGGGGTGTGTGTGTATATATACAGATACATACATGCTCATTTATTACATCTACATCTGTATCTCTGTGTTTATTAAAATCTGTGAGGTAAAACTGAAGCTTCAAATTCCAGTTTACCACCATAGGGTTCATCCTAGTCTTCTTCCTTTCCATGTTCTGCAGTGAGAAACCTGTCTTCTGTTATCCTTAATATACTGTATTTATTTGCTCAATCTCTTTCATTGTAAACCCACCTTTCATCTGTTGCCACCCCTCCCCCATGTGGGACCCTTCCTTCTAATCTCACTTGGCTCTGACACCCCGTAGTGGGCCGCGCATATGTGGTACCCCACTCACCCTTCTGGTGTTGACACCCCACAGGGCCCCCCGTGGCTGCACCTTGCCATTTCCTTACTCATTGCCTGCTGTGCTGTGCTCACCAGTGGACTCCAGGAATGAATTGTTAGGGATGGGAACACCCAACGCCTGAAGGTTATGCTGACATTACAGGCTATTGATAGTCCCTGGAGGTCTGTAAGGCATGCAGAAGAATAATGATTGTATTTCAGATAGAAATTTTCTGGAAACTAGGTGGGATCCCCACCAATTCATCTCTGTTAACTTGTACATAACTCCCACTGAGATACTGTAGTGACCCTGGGTTTCTCGTGTGAAGACGGGAAGGAAGATGACCAAGGATGGAATAATCTGGTATTGGATTAGTTGAAGGGTAAAGGGAAAAGGTAAGAATGGTTAACAGGCTGTGAAGCTGGTAGGGTGTGGCATAAGGGACTAATGAATGAACATGGGATGAAGTTCTCAGAAGAAAAGGCATATGAGCTAAAGGACGCTTTGAAGGGTCAGCAGTGCCATCGGCAAGAAGATGGGCTCAGGTCTGTGGTGGTGGGGAACTCTGATTTTCCACCGTTGGTCATGCATGACTCTTCAGTGAATTTTAGCCAGATTTTGCTAAAAGGGTACCCATGACTCAACTAACGGGCACTTTTCTTTAGGAAGGAGTTTTGTCTGGAATTACCGTGGGCAGTTTGCTTACTGTAAATCATGAAGTATAGTCTAGAAAATCCTGCCTCTAGAAAATCCATTGATCCTGTTGTATCAGGATGTCAGAAAATGGCTGTGTTGATTATGGACTTTATTTGTGGAGTGAGTGTGCCTCTGTTTTAATTCCCAAAGGTAGGAGAGTAGAGAAGATAAAGAAGGTGTCAAAAACTGGGTGTCTGTGCCACTTGTCCCTATTACAGATTGGTTCTAAAATATATTTTCTGTGTTTCTGGGAGGTTTGAATTGGGCCTTATTTCGAGAAGGGTATTTACTGCTCAGGTAAACCGCATCTAGGGAGAACATTACTGAGTACCCAGCTTTGAAGTTTCAAGACATTGGACGTAAGAGAGTCATGTCTCCACAGACACAATTTGCTTCTGTGAGGTGTCCAGTGGAACAGAGGTTTGAATGAGGGAAACCTAGAAGATACCCGGAGCCCTGGTGATGTAGTGGTTTAGAGGTATGGCTGCTAACAAAAAGGTCACAGGCAGTTCGAATCCACCAGGCTGCTCCTTGGAAACCGTGTGGGGCAATTCTACTGTGTCCTGTAGGATGGGTATGAGTCGGAATTGACTCAGTGGCGATGGGTTTGGTTTTTGGTTTAGGAGATACTTAAAACAATTTTGGAAAAATGATGTCTGGGAAGTTTATTCCTACATTCACAAGCAGGCAATAAAATAGGATTTGTTATTTGTTTTCATCTGACATCCAGTGAGTGTTCCTCTCTCGCTGTTCCTCCTGTCCGTTTGAGATCTGAGGTTTGTGAAATGAGAGTCATCTCTGACTTAGAAGAAATCGTTTTCTCATAAGATCACTAAAAGCCTAAAATGTCGGATAATTCGTATGATATCATCATGTCCCTGGGAATATTTGATGGCCTTACAAAACTTACTTTAATATGTGGTGTGGTTGAGGTAGTTAAAACTCGTATTTCAAAGTGTAGAAGGGTGGTACTTAAATAATTTTCTTTCAGTTTTAAATTATGGAAAATAAGGTGTCAAATTTTTTTATCATAGAAGTATTTTATGTCCTTCATGGAACTATCAGGAGAAAAGAAGGGTAAGTGAGCAAAAAGAATAACCTGAAAATGCCCTCGTTTGATCTCCCAGATAAAACCACTGTTAGCAGTTCCTTGTGTGAGTATCTCACTAAGCCTTCTGTGTAGATGTATAAGACAGCTTTCCACCTGAAATGGTATTGCATTATACTTTTATTTCTGCACCCTGGTTTTCCTACTTAACAGTATCACGTAGATTGCTATCTGTCATGCCATCTTAATAGTTTTAACAGTGTCTTGCTTTGTTGATGTCTCATATTTTATTTATCTGATTCCTTATTTACATTTGGATATATTTCTGACTTTCTGGTATCAGCTGCAGATGCCGCATATCCTCAGTTAAATCTGGCCTCATCTGAAGTCTTTTCAGGCCAAGTTGACAGTTGGGAATCCGATTACCCTTCTTATATCTGCATTCTAATTCTGTTTCTTCTTTTGTTTTTTTTTTTGGTGCTGCTTCCAAACCTAAAGAGTTTGTCAGATCCCCAAAACTAATGTTCACCGCATAGAGCCCAGTCACTTCATCACCTTTGGGTGTCAGTGGGCACTGTGCGGGTGAAGAAGACTGTCTTTAATAAGCTTGTTATTTACCGGAAAGGAAGTCTGGCTGCAAAAATCACAAAGGAATCCAATCAAAGACCTGAAAGTGATGTTTGTGGCCAGGGTTTACAGGTCCCGATTATTACGTTTAACAGTCACAGCTCTAATTTGGAATCTGTTAAAGGCTGAGGGAAGGATGGGATGGGGTGAGATTCTTTAAGTCTTGCTGTTCATTATCCATTAATGAGAGCCCAAGACCGTGCCTTCTCCCTGCAGCCCATTAGGTACCCTCAACGAAAACCTTCGAAAATGACCCTATAGTATTTAATGCTGGGATTAGTGTATATATGTAAACACACCAGGCAGTTTTTCAGGATTAAAAAGCTTTAGGGATTTTTCAGTCTGTTGTAAGGCTCTCAGAGACCTATCTGGCAGGGCTCAGCTCCTTCTCTATTTAATATCATGACCTAAAATTTCTAAAGGGAAGGAAGGAGAAGGGTATGAATAGAGCAGGCGTGCCCCAAGTGTTTGCCTGCAGTGTTTTTATCTTTAAATAGCTGCCTTGGAGGCCCCCCCCCCCCCCCCCCCCCCGTGTCTCTTGCCAGAGGCATAATTAGTATGTTTCACTAGTCCATGCGGAGGGGAGGAGATGTGCCCTGTGCAGTGATTCATCCCAACACCCTACTTCCTGTCACCAGTATCGTTATTCTTAATGAGTTCTGGCTTCTTCTCTTTGTTCTGACTCTGATTATTAACAGATTACAAAGTTGGACGCAGCAGAGACACGGCAGTTTAAATGATTCTCTTATTTATATTTTTGTCTTTACGTGGCATTGCAAATGAGGGGGATTTGCAAAGCGATTCCTGAAACATGTCCACCTACACAGAGTTCATTCTTCTGACTGTGGATGGAACAGTTGAGGTGGGCAAAGAGAACTGGTGTTGGAGGATTCCCATCAATCCGATTTTAGGGCTGGCTGCTTTCTGCCTTACAGGATTTTCGGTGATCAGCTGTCATTCAGTTGCTAACGAATTTAGCAAACCTTTCTGTTACCCCTTTTTGCATACTAAAACCAAAACCAGACCAAACCTGGTACCATCCAGTCGATTTCAGCTCACAGCAATCCAGTAGGACAGAGTAGAACTGCCTAACAGGGTTTCCAAGGAGTGGCTGGTGGATTCGAACTGCTGACCTTTTGCCACCAGGTCTAGACGCTGAGAAAACAGACTGGAAGCAGGAAGGCATCATTAGTGTGATGGGCGAAGTTGGTGGTCACAAAATACTGTGGGGAAAGGAAGTGACGTTTGAGCTGGGGCTTGTAGTGTGTTAGGATCCTTTTCAGAAAGGGCCTGGGACTGGGAAGGAGTTTTACAGAACCCTTACCAAGGCATGGAAGGGTGATGGATTGGTACTGGGGTTTGTTGCCTGGAGGGCCGGGAGTTAAAAGCTAAGGGAGTTTAAAAAAAAAAAAAAAAAAGAAAGTTGTGACTGACACCTGCTGACCCCATGCGTGTCAGATAGAACTGAGCTCCATAGGGTTTTCAGTGGCTGATTTTTCAGAAATAATTCACCAGGCCTTTCTCTTGAGGCACCTCTGTGTGGACTCAAGCTTCCAGCCTTTCGGTTAGCAGTCGAGCACATTAACCCTCTGCACTACCCAGGGACTTGTGAAGCATGGAAGTTAGGATGCGTCATACTCTGTGAGTCCTGGACTACATACTAGAGCACCACTGAGGCTTCATATTCCTAGGGGTTTAGAAGTACACCTTGGAGCTCTGTTCAGAATGGATGGAGGTGGTCTGTGGGCCTTCTCAGGGCTTAGGAGTACAGGCACGAGGCTGAAGTCTGGAAGACTGTGGGCAGATGACTTGAATTGCTCTCGGTCTCAGTTTCCTCTTTGTAAAATGGGTAGTTTAGCATCTGTAGCACACAGTTGGAAACCCTGGTGGCATAGTGGTTAAGTGCTAAGGCTGCCAACCCAAAGGTCGGCAGTTCGAATCCAGAAGGTGCTCCTTGGAAACCCTATGGGGCAGTTCTACTCTGTCCTTTAGGGTTGCTGTGAGTCAGAATCGACTTGAAAGCAACGAGTTTGGTTTTTGGTGTTTTGGTTTTTTTGAGCACACAGTTAATGGCATGAAACAGCCCAGAATGGGACCTGATGTAGTCATACATTGACAGTTCCCCAGTGAGTTTGGGGCGTTATGTGCAGAGGGAGAGGAGAGGACGGGAGGATGGTTTGATTTTAGAAGGGATTTAGGAGGGACAATCTAAAAGACTGGCTGGGGGTGGTGGGAGCCTCCAGGTGGTAGAGGAGACAGCCCACTTGTGGAGTTTTCTGCAAATGTATTTGCTGGCCTTATTGGCACACAGCACTTTATCTGATGTAGTACTGGCCTTGGGTATTGGGGACAGTGAATTCTAAGTAGGGCAAATGCAAAAGCCTGGGGTGATTTTGAGGTCACAGAATGAAAGGGGATTAACCGGCTAGAAAGCAATTAAATAATCCCCTGATTGCAAGGAACACTATGGTACTAATAATGAATTTACTTGAGCAAAATGGGAGTACTTTTTATTATAGAAACTCTTTGGGGAAGAAGGCACACTATCACAGCGGTACACAACTTTTTTGATGATCCCTTCTGAGAACTGTCGCATCTTAATTTTGAGAACAGTAATGGTGAAAAAATGATCCAAAATAGCATGATGATTGCGTCCAGGGCTTCAGGAGCCATACTCTTTTCTCCACGTCGTACCAGCCTTATGTGCGTCATACGCTTGGTTTTCCACTCGCGTCTGTGTTACTTGGCTCATTCTGCTGAGCAAGCGATTTGATTCCTCACAGTATATCAGGCGAGTTCTGAAGAAATACGAATTCTCGAGCTCTGAGGAGGGGGTGGATGGGTCCCTTTTAATTGCTATGCAACCTTGACCTCTGGTTAAGACTCCGAAGCATTTTGCTCACAGGACAAGCATTTTGCTCACAGGACGGGCCCTGCTCCAGCCCTTGCTGGGGGGCCAGCTGGCCTCTGATCACGCTTTGCCCTCCCTGAAGATGAAGCAGGCTCCAGTGGCTGCTGGCACAGATTCAGTAGTACTTCAGAATCATCGCTGGCCCCTCCTTAATTTCTAGAGACTTTTGGCATTCATTTCTTGTCCTTTCTGACATCCATTTAGAGAAGGTTGTTAGGTGCCATCCAGTTGGTTCCAACTCATACTGACCTGTGTACAACAGGACACGGCCCAGTCCTGCGCCGTCATCACATTGCTGTGTTTGAGTGCATCATGGCAGCCACTGTGTCGATCCATCTCATTGAGGGTCTTCCTCTTTTTCGCTGAGCCTCTACTTTACCAAACATGATGTCCTTCCGCAGGGACTGGTCCCTTCTGATGACATGACCAAAGTGCATGAGACAAAGTCTTACCTTCCTTGCTTCCATGGAGCATTCTGGCTGTACTTCTGCCAAGACAGATTTGTTTGTTCTTCTGCCAGTCCATGTGTATGTTCAGTATTCTTCACTAGCACCATAATACAAAGGGGTCAGTTCTTCTTTGGTCTTCCTTATTCGTTGTCTAGTTTTCACATGAGCATGAGGTGATCAAACGTACCATGGCTTGGCTCAGCCGCACCTTAGTCCTCAAAGTGACGTCTTTGCTTTTTAACACTTTAAAGAGGCCTTTTGCATCAGATTTGCCAAATGCAATATCTCTTTTGGTTTCTTGACTGCTGCTTCCATGGGTGCTGATTGTGGATTCAAGTAAAATGAAATCCTTGACAAATTGTCTTTTCTCCATTTATCATGATATTGCTTATTGATCCATTTGTGAGGATTTTTTTTTTTTTTTTTTTGAATGTTGAAGTGTAATCCATATTGAAGGTTGTAGTCTTTGGTCTTCGTTAGAAAGTGCTTCAAGTTCTTATTTCTTTTAGCAAGCAAGGTTGTGTCATTTGTGTATGGCAGTTCGTTAATGAGTCTTCCACCAATCCTGATGTTCTTCTTCATATAATCCAGCTTCTGGGATTTTCTGCTGAGCATACATATTGAGTAAATATGGTGAAAGGATACAACGCTGATGCACACCTTTCCTGATTTTAAACCATGCCGAATCTCCTTGTTCTATTTGAAAGACTGCCTCTTGGTCTAGGTTCCTTGTGAGCACAATTAAGTGTTCTGGAGTTCCCATTCTTTGCAGTGTTTTCCATACAGTCAAATGCCTTTGCATAATCAATACAACACAAGTAACCATCTTTTGGTGCTCTTCTGCTTTTGGCCAAGATCCATCTACGTAAGCAGTGATACTGCTTGTTCCATGTCCTCTTCTAAATCTGGCTTTAATTTCTGGCAGTTCCTGTCGATGTACTGCTACAACTGTTTTTGAATTATCTTCAGCAAATTTTACTAGTGTGCGATATTTACGATATTGTTCAATAATTTCTGAATTCTGTTGGATCACCTTTCTTTGAACGGGCACAAATACAGATCTCTTCCAGTTGGTGGGCCAAGGGCTGTCTTTCAAATTTCTTGGCATAGATGAGCACCGCCAGTGCTGCATCCGTTGGTTGAAACATCTCAGTTGGTATTCTGTCAGTCCCTGGAGCCTTATTTTCTGCCAGTGCCTTCAGTACAGTTTGCACTGCTTCCTTCTATGCCATCGGTTCTTGATCATATGCTACCTCCAGAAATGGCTGACGGTCGACCAATTACTTCTGATACCGTGACTCTGTATTCTTTCTATCTACTGCTGATGCTTCCTGCATTGTTAACTATTTTGCACATAAAATCCTTCAGTGTTGCAGCTCAAGGTTTGTATTTTTTCTTCAGTTATTTCAGCTTGAGAAGTGCCGAATGTGTTTTTCCCTTTTGGTTTTCAAACTCCAGGTCTTTGCACATTTTATTATAATACTTTACTTTGTCTTCTCGAGCTGCCCTTTACTGTTCTCTGTTCAGGTGTTTTACTTCATCATTTCTTCCTTTTACTTCAGCTACTCTATATTCAGTAGCAAGTTTCAGAGTCTCTTCTGACAGTCCATTTTGGTCTTTTCTTTCCCGTCTTTTTAATGACCTTTTGCTTTCTTCACATGTGATGTCCTTGATGTCATCCCACAACTTGTCTGGTCTTCAGTCATTAGTGTTCAGTGGTCATTAGTGTTCTGTTCTTGAGATGGTTTCCAAATTCAGGTCGGATATACTCAAGGTTGTAATTATTTCTTGTAGACTTGTTTTATCTTCACCTTAAACTTTCTTATGAACAATTGGTGCTCTGTTCTGCAGTCGGCCCCTACCCTTTTTCTGACTGATGAGAGTGAGCTTCTCCATTGACAGACACATGGTAGTTAGAGAAGGTAGATGAGACAGTCTAATTTTGTTTTGTAATGGCTGCTGGGATGACATTACTCTGCTGGCACCAGAGTAACTGTATCTGTATCCCAAAAGCAAGGTGCACTCTTACGAGTATTAATTGTGTCTCTCCATTGGGATTTGAAGTGATTTGTGGAAGCGTCACGTGGTGGAGACTATGCAGTTTGGTGTACACATTGTGTTGTGTAACCTTTATCACTTTACTCTCGAGCTTCTTACCCCTTCTGCACTTGAGATAATACCACCTGACAGCATCGCTGTGTTGGCTGGAGGTAAGGTAGGTTGAACACATTCATGATGCACTGTGATATGCTTTGTGTGGTCTTTGAGATGAAGAAGTCCAGGGACTTTGTTGCATTTGCTTTGATGTGTATTTGTGTGCATGTTTTAAGCCAGCGTGCAGAGAACAATATGGAAAAGATAGGAGGGGGAATGTTCTAGCCTTTAATTATAAAGCTATGTTTTATGTTTGCTGTTGGCTGGATCTGGGTGTGAGGTTGACATTGTTGGCAGGAAGAATGATGTATTACCCATGGAGTTCTCCTTGCTGAGTCCCACACATCTTAAGGGCTTTTGTATAGAACAGGTGCCCTGATGTGAGGAATTTCCTGTATCTGACAACAGATAGGTGCTGTCATTCAGGAGAGGAAGAATGCTGAAGGGGGCCACACAGGGAGGAGGAGGAGGAGGTTCTTACTTCATCTCTTGTGCGTCTGTAAGAAAACTTACATGGCTGAAGATTTCCAGCTCTCACATGGCATTGCCCTCACACTCACCCCCCATTTTCCAGAAACCCCTGAATGCACTTTGCTCTTCCCATGCCCTCACGTTCTTGTTGGCAGTCTGCTTACTTTCCCAGAGAGGAAATAGTCTTTGCTTTCAACTGTACAAGAGAGTGACAGTCTGTTTCAGTAGGTATGAATTGTCTTTGTCGCCAAATCCATGTATTAGCCTAATGATGTCGCTTTAGCGAGCAGCTTACAGAGTGCTTTTGCATGTATTACCTAACAGCCTAGGGTCGTATAGTTGTTATGGCTGAAGACCTTGTACTCACTGTACAGATTGTAAACTCCAGGCCTCATGGAAGGTAAGAGTCTGCCGGAGCTGAGGCTTGATCCTGGGTTTTGGAATCAGTGCAGAGTCCTTTCCAAGGTTGGATATGTCCATATTAAAAGAAAGAGAAGTCCTAGGATGGATTCAATCCTGGGATGGCTAGTCAGCTCCTTATCAGTAGGAACAGAGGTGTCCCGTGTGTTTGACTTTTGCTCTGGGGGGCTGTTTCCCTGAACCTATTACATGTGTCCCTGGTGGTAACAGAGGTGACTTTTAGAGAAACATTTTTATTTTTATGGTCATTTTAATTACTACCTTTTTCGGATAAGTGATACTAGTTTTCTGTTGATATAATAGAAGTAAATCATTTAAGGAACGGATGGTATACATGGATATGACAAACGATTGCATGGTGGTGTTATGCATGCTCCTTAGAAGTCAGGACGGTGAGACTTGGTCTCACATACTTTGGATGTGTTATCAGGGGGCCCAATCCCTGGAGAAGGATATCATGCTTGGTAAAGTGGAGGGTCAGCAAAAAAGAGCAAGACCCTCGACGAGAGGGATTGACACAGTGGCTGCAACAGTGGGTTCAAGTGTAACAACGATTGTGAGGATGGTGCAGGACCAGGCAGTGTTTTGTACTTTTGTAAATGGGGTCACTGTGAATGGGAGCCAACTCAATAGCACCGAACAACATGCGAATAGTTGATGTGTGGGAAATCCAGTTGTAAGTTCTACCCTCGTAAGGTGTAAAGGCAGACCTGAACGGGACAAAAGAGAGTGCCGTTGAATGTGTTACAGTTGTCCTATAGCCTTTCAGGGAACTTTCTGTGTATGTGTGCGTATGTGTGCCAGAAGAGTCTAGACGTAGAGTATAGAACAGTGCCTGGTGCACAGTTGGATTAATGAATGAAGGTAGTTGCAAGTGCTTTGTTTTTGGACTCTCCAGTTTCAGCAGATGGCGCTTCCCCCTCCTCTAACTCAGGAAATCAATATAGTCGCCCCTGCTTATCTGCAGCATTATGTTCCAAGACGCTCTGTGGATGCCTGAAACCGCAGATAGTACTGAACTCTGTATATACTATGATTTGTCCTATAAATACATAACCATGATGAAGTTTCATTTATAAACTAGGCACAGTAAGATAACAACAATAACTAATGATAAAGTAGAACAGTTAATAACAATATACTGTAATAAAAGTTACGTGAATGACAGTGGGACGGCATGAGGTTTCATCATTCTACATACTCATTCAACATTGTTGAGCCGTGGTTAACCACGGATAAGGGGGTGGCTACTGTAGTTAACCAACTTACCCTCTGTCCCCTACTCTAGTCCCTACCAGATCACTTTGAAGTTTTGTGTTTTAGTTTGATATTAGGGGCTGATAACCTTTCATTTGGTCTGTGTGGCCTGAAAATGAGTCACAGGTTGTACCAACAGGGGAGGGAGGTGTCGTCAGCCCAGGATTGTTGGGTCCAGCTACAGAATTAACTCCCAGCTAAATGATAGTATGCAGGGAATCCCTCTAGGTTCTTTCCAAGAGAAGGAGCAGAGCTATGTTTGACTTGTTAAGATACAGAACTGGTTGGGGGAGGGAAGAAAACGGGAGAGAGGGCTTGTTTGTGTACGTGATTCATGGAGAAGAATCCAATTTTATAGAAACCGCAGCCCAAATTAGAGAAAGCAAGCTTTTGGATTAAAATGATTTCTGTTGTGGTTGTAACATACCACAGTTTGGTTTTTGTCCAGATGAAAACATTTGGTTTGCACTTCAGTAAATATAGTGGAGACATTGCCAGCTAATTCTGAAAAGTAATGAAATACGGGTTTGGCAGAGCGCAGAGGCATTCCCGACTCCCAATTCCACTTCTCTGATCCAAGTTCAGATTTTTTTCATATTTGCTAATGTACTTGAATAATCGAGAAAGAAAATCTGAATGTAATTTTGATAGAATACTGTGTATACTTAATACTCTTTTAAAAATGCATTGTTTATAAAGTTAACCACCCCCATGTACAAAAACTAAAAAAAAACCCAAAAATGGAATCGTTAACTATCTAAAATGTTCACCTTTTGTTGATTCCCTTTCTAAAACTACAGAGTATAAAGGAGACATGTTTCCATGTGATAGTCAGATTCTCTCACATATTAATTAATGTTATAAACCGGGCTTATATGTATGTTGATAACACAAGGGCATGACTAGGAAGAAGGGTGCCCGAGCCCTTTCTGAGGACAGCCCCCGATTTTCACCTTCCTTGCCGCTGTTTTGTAGCAGGTGGTTAGGTGGCCCCCGCTGAGGTGAGGACAGGTCTCCTTTTAGACAGCCATCTGATGAATTTTCGCCATGTAAATCACAGGTCTCTCAGGTAGGTCATCCTGTAGTTGCATTCCTGTCTTCTTGAATATTGGACCTACAGTGCGCTTTTCAGAAGCTGACATTTGGGGGGAAGAAGTGTTCCCATGTAAATTTTCTAGGTAAGAGATTTACCCCTTCAGTGCCAGGATCTAGGTAAGTTTCAAACTCTTTTTAATGAAAATTTAACAGCACGCCCACTTTTCTGTTTTCAGATATGCCTACTGAATATTAGTTCAACTTTCTATGGGCTCAGCATAAACCATAACACACACATTCACCTATTTTTTATTGAGGATGTGGAAAAATTTTCACCAGCAATAGCTCTGGCTGCTGTGTATTTCTGGAGTTTTTAAATATCCTTTCCTTTTTTTTATTTTGTCTAGCAGATTCTTATTCCCCTACACTTTTTAAAAATGAGATTATCACGCTTGTATCTGGGTTAAGAGGAAATAAATTTGCTTTGCATGAATGTCATAATTCTGATGTGAGTTTTGTTTTCTTTTATGTATTTACAGTTTTTAGATTGCTTCTTTTTAGTATTAGCATGTAACAGTTGTGCTTTTTCCTTTACCTTGGTAATTTTCACTTCCGTGTGAAATATGAGATTGTCTTACTGTTTTTGTCTGGATGAGAAAGAAGGAAGTTGGCTTGGCTTGATTTTCATCAGTGCTGTGGTTTCTCCTGGTCTGGAATCCTAACTTTCTGTTTTGGTGGTCCCTCTCCTCGTTTACATATGGACATGCTGGTGGTGGTCTTGGGGGTCGGGGACTGACAAAGAATCACATGGTGACAGAGCATTTGAATGTAGTCTTGTTGTATGGAACACTAGACTCAGATTTAGGCCTCTCTACCTGCTTGGGTTTGACTACAAGGCTAATGATTGACTGCAAGGCTAGTAATAGGTACAGGTATGAGAGAACCGGCAAAATTCTGGAGGTATGTTCCTCCTAGAGGAGATGTTAACTGTTCATGAGTGTTGCTCCTCGTGGATCGGATTGGTAGAGGCTTCTTGGTGAACATGTCTGGAAGGACAGAAAAGCCGTATCCAGGCTGACTGTTGTCCTTGGTGAGTGGTGTCTGCCGGAGGGGGAATTTGTGCAAGCCAAATATTTGAACTAAGGGGAATGTTCTTCTTGCCTCTGGTAGTAAACTAAATTTGCCACCTGAAGTTTGTATTACTGGACTTTAATCCTTTTCCTCCACTTTCCCTTCTCCCTGAAGTTTTCCTTTATCATACTACCCCCTCCTTTCTCCATCTGGGCTCTGAACCCTTTGTAACCTTTTTTCTTTACTGATGATTTACCTTTAGGTCCTGGGCAATGTGTCCATCATGTGAATAGAATCCAAGTCACCTTTCAGGGTGAAGGCAACCTGCTTTCTTCCCTTTTCCACCCTGTACTTAGAAATCCTGGTCTTTCCCACCACAGTCAGTTCCATGAGAAGGACTTTGTATTGTTAGAAGCTTTTGGTTGGAGAGCTAGTCCCTTAGAAACTCTGCACTTCACTGCCCTTCTCTGTTTTGTACATCTCTTGCTTAGCCTCTGACTTTAGAATGACTAGTGTTTTAGGTTAGTTTTATTTGTATTTCCTGAGAAGCTCTGAAGACAAATCCAGCCATAAGATTGGTTGTTTTCTGCTTTTGTTGAAGAAGTTACCAAGTAAGCTGTCTTTAGGCTATTAAGGAAACCTTGATGTATCCTGTCTGAGCTTCTAGACATTTGCCCCAGCTTGTGACACTCTTGCTTGCTTGAGGAATGCATTATTTTCTTGGGTTTAAAAAAAAAAAAAACCAAAAACTTAGATTCTTTAAGTGGAAGTTAATTTCTTATAGTAATATATAATAATCCCGTGTGCTACATGTGGATTTTATCTGATTTCTCTCTGAAACAGAATATTTTTATCAGGCTGTACTTTCCTCTTATTTTCACACTACTCCCAGATGGCCTTAGTTGGAGAGTTTCTTATCTCTTCTGCTGAGGAGGGAAAAGGGGGGTTAGATAGATGTTGTCCATTGAACTGTGCCCTTCAAAAATATGTGCTGTAAATCCTAACCTCTGTACCCCTGTGGTTATAATCCCATTGAGGAATGGGTTGTCTTTGTTATGTTAATGAGGCAGTAGTAGTATAGGATATGTCTTGAGTCAATCTCTTGATATAAAAGAGATTAAAGGAGCAAGTGAGAAAAGCAGAGATGGGGGAAAAGAGATGCCAAGACACAGAGAGACGCACAGTAACAGAATCTCAGAAGAGACAAGCACCTTCCTCCAGAGCCGACAGAGAGAGAAAGCCTACCCCTGGAGCTGGTACCCTGACTTTGGACTTCTAGCCTCCGACACTGTGAAAGAATAAATTTCTGTTGGTTAAAGCCACCCCCTTGTGCAGTTTGTTACAGCAGCACTAGATGACTGAGACAAGGGGTAATGCTTATCTCCCAGAGCACCCCTCTTTAGCCTGTCCCTTCTCACTCTCCTCGTGCTGCTTCCTTCCAGCAAATGGCAGAGGCTTCTACAGGATCTGTACAAAAATCCACCCATTTTTATTCAGTTAGGCTTTCTGATTTCAGCTGCTAGTCTGTGCATTGATGGTAATGGAGATTTTGATCTGGAAGGAATCTTAAGAGCTTATATAACCTATTCCCTCTCATTGTACAAGAGAGGGAAATGAACTGCAGAGTCTGAGCATTACCTGGCAGCGTGTAACAAGTTACCTTGTCAGGTACTTGCTGGAATGAGTTGGATCTATGGTAAAATGATTTGAACATGTTTTGAATGCTGAAATAGGATTTCTTTGCCTCATCTTAAGCACTTATACATTTAGGTTGAGGAAGGAAGACTGACAGTATTGGTATATTTGCCTGTGGAGGTGCCCCTATATATAAAAATAACCTCATTGCCGTTGAATCCATTCTAACTCATAGTGACCCTGTAAGACAGGATGGAACTGCCCCATAGGGTTTCCAAGGCTGTAATTTTTCTGAAGCAGATTGCCACATCTTTCTTCCATGAAGCAGCTGGTGAGTTCAAACTGCCAACTTTTCAGTTAGCAACCAAGCACTTAAACACTGCACTCCCAGGCTCCAACCCATATAAATCCACCTGTGAAATGTGTTTCCTGCCTGAGGACCCCTGGTGAAGACGCCAGGAGGGTGATGTCTCCTTTTTTTCTAGTTTACTCTGTTATTAATTCTAAATCCAGTTAGAATAAGAGCATATTAAGTTGTTCTAGTGGAAGTGTGGTCGGACAGTTCATTGATTTTTTTTTTTTTTTTTTTAAACTTCATCTCTAATTTCTAGTTGATTAAATGATTTTCACCAAAGTTCTGTGTCAGATTTTAAGATTCACCGGGGCCGGGGGGAACCTTAGGAAATGCCTTTTGTCAAACTGTATTCAGTGCTGTTACCCACAGATGATCTTTTTTGCCACATAAATCTCTTTGGAGTTTTCTTTCCACCCAGTGGGAGTGGTGGATCATGGGGAGGATGGAAACAGAAGGACGGGGACTGGACGTGTCTGCCTTGTCTTTGTAATTTTGCCGTTTCGGGAGGTAGACGTTTGGTGTGCCACATCAGCTCCTTACAGCAGCTCATTCATTCCCATCTCCTCCTTATAGACCACGCTGTTCCAGAGCTGACCAGGAATGGTCTTTAACCATTGTGTTTCAATTTTGAGGGTTTCTTTGGGAGGGAGATCAGATCAGTTACTGGTATCTTTGTTGGTGTTCCTGGAGTTTTAGATTATACTAGTTACAGGAAAATGAGCAAGAAAAGAAATGAATTTCACATCCTCCCTCTGCTTCTTGGTAGTATTATTCCCTACGGTTCTTGCTGGGTGTCTTAGTTACTAGTGCTGCTATCACAAATACCACAAGTGGGTGGCTTTAAAGAACAGAACTTTATTTTCGCACAGTTCTGGGGGCTAGAAGTCTGTATTGAGGATAACCGCTATGGGGAAGGCGCTCTGTCAGCTCTCGGGGGAAGATCCTTGTCTCCGTCAGCACCTGTTGCCCAGTGTTTCTTGGTTCCTTGGTGATCTTATTGTGGCATCTGTATCCCATCCCCTCCTCCTTACCCCCTCGTATGTGTTTGCTTCTGTGTCTGTCTGCTTTCTTTATGTAACTCAGAAGTGATTAGGTTTAGGATATGGCACTAAACTGGGAAGACCTCATTAATATAACAAAACCCTGTTCTCAAATGGGTTTATATCCATAGGTATAGGGGTTTAGATTTTAACGCGTATTTTGGAAGAACACAGTTCAATCCTTAACAATGGGAAAAACAATCCAAAGAGATTGATTTGCGAGATTATCTTGAATTTTAGCACCCTTGGTCCCCAACAACACACCAAAGACTTCCCTGGAGCAACTTCTTGATTGTCATTTTAGTCCATAAAAAAGGACTGTTACACTTCTGTATAGTACTGATTGTATTCTGGTGTTACTAGTTTATCTTAAATTCAGAAGTGAAAACATTTGGAGGTTGGAGATTTTAAGATGTAAAAGGAGTGAGGGACATAGGTTCTTCTATAAGGAGTTTTTTTTTTTTAACCTAGCTTTTTTCTTTAGTGTTGTACGAGCATTTATTTTAATAAATTTATGTGCTGTTACCACCATGTGTCTGTCAGTTTGTCGTACTGTGGTGGCTTGCGTGTTGCTGTGATGCTTGAAGGTACGCCACTGGTATTTCAGATATCAACAGGGGTCACCTATGATGGACAGGTTTCAGTGGAGCTTCCAGACTGAGACACTAGAAAGAAGGACCTGGCGATCTACTTATAAAAACATTGGCCAGTGGAAACTTTATGAATAGCAGTGGAACATTGTCTGGTATAATTCTGGAAGATGAGCCCCTCCCTCAGGTTGGAAGACTCTCAGGATAACCACTGGAGAAGAGCTGAGCTACCTCCTCAAAGTAGAGTTAACTTCAATGATGTGGATAGACTAAAGCCTTCAAGACTTTCATTTGCTGTTGTGGCACAAGTCAAAATGAGAAGAAACAGCTGCAAACATCCATTAATAATTGGAGGTTTATATGTACAAAGTATGAATGTAGGAGAATTGGAAGTCGTCAGAAATGAAATGGAACACATAAAGACCAATATCCTAGGCATTAATGAGCTAAAATGGACTGGCATTGGTCATTTTGAATCAGACAGTCATAGGGTCTGCTATGTCAGGAATGAAAATTTGAAGAGAAATGGCATCCCATTCATTCATCATCAAAAAGGAACATTTCAGTATATGTCCTGAAGTGCAGTGCTGTCAGTGATAGGATAATATCTATGTGCTTAGGATGACCAGTTAATGCGACAGTTACTCAAATTTGTGCACCAACCACTAATTCCCAAAGATGAAGAGATTGAAGATTTTTACTAACTTCTGCAGTCTGAAATTTTATCAGACATGCTATCCAGATGCATTGTTAATAACTGGTGATCGGAATGCAGAAGTTGGGAACAAAGAAGGATTGGTAGTTGGAAACTATGGCCTTGGTGATGGAAATGATGCAGAGATCGCATGATAGACTTTTGCAAGACCAGCAACTTATTCATTGCAAATACCTTTTCTTCAACAACATAAACAGAGACTGTACATGTGAACCTCACTGGATGGAAAACACAGAAATCAAATCGACTCCATCTGTGGAAAGAGACCATGGAGAAGCTCAGTATCATCAGTCACAACAAGGCTGGGAGCCGATTTTGGAACAGACCATCAATTGCTCATATGTAAGTTCAAAGTAAAGATGAAGAAAATTAAAACAAGTCCATGAGAGCCAAAATATACCTTGAGTATATTCCAACTGAATTTCGAGACCATCTCAAGAATAGATTTGACACACTGAACACTAATGACCGAAGACCAGACCAGTTGTAGGATGACATCAAGGACATCATACATGAAGAAGGCAAAAGGTCATTGCCTTTAGGCTGGGTTCTCTGGAGAAGCAAAACCAGTAAAGCGTGTGTGTGTATGTATATATATATATGTGTGTGTGTATATATATACATATATATATATATATATATATATATATATATATATATATATAAAAATATGTATGTGTATATATATATATTTATAGAGAGAGAGAGAAACAGGGAAACAGCTCATGCAGTTGTAGAGGCTGTAA
The DNA here is from genome assembly GCA_030035585.1 of Dugong dugon. Lineage (NCBI taxonomy): Eukaryota > Metazoa > Chordata > Mammalia > Sirenia > Dugongidae > Dugong > Dugong dugon. The sequence goes on along the minus strand of CM057464.1, from coordinate 5,557,687 downwards.
AGTCCCAAGTCCATGGGTCGGAAAAGAGGCCTCTCCTGATTCACGTAGCCACAGGGCCTGGCAAACCCCAGCTCAGCAGGCTGGGGAGCCAGGGCTGTTGCTCACAGGCTATGAAGATCGATGAATCCCACGATTGGCAGGCAAGATGGCAAGGTAAGCTGCTGCTAGCTCAAGTCCCAAGAACTGGAGGTCAGACGAATAGGTGCCAGCTGTAAGATCCAGAATGAGCAAAAGCACCAGAGCCCTACCTGAACGTCGGCCTGCGTGATATAGGCCACACACCCAAGGAAACTCTCCTTCAACCGACTGGGTACTCACAGCAGATCTCCTCATGGAGGTAATCATGTATCAGATCTCAACAGGGAAGTGATCAGGACGTTATCCGACTGCCAAAACACTGAGAATCATGGCCCAGCCAAGTTGACACACAATCTTAACCATTACAGTCATTAAAAAGACAGGAAAAAAAGAAAAGACCAAAATGGATGTCAGAAGAGACTCTGAAAGTTGCTCTTGAATGTATAGTAGCTATAGTGAACGGAAGAACTGATGAAGTAAAAGAACTGAACAGAAGATTTCAAAGGGTGGTTCGAGAATTCAAAGTATAAAGTGTTATAATGAAATGTGTAAAGACCTGGAGTTAGAAAGCCAGAAGGGAAGAACATACTCAGCATTTATCAAGCTGAAAGAACTGAAGAAAAAATTCAAGTCTCGAGTTGCAGTTTTGAAGGATTCTGTTTGAAGGACGCAGGAAGCATCAAAAGAAGATAGAAAGAATACACAGAGTCACTGTACCAAAAAAGAATTGATCGACATTCAGCCATTTCAGGATGTAGCATATGATCCAAAAATGATGGTACTGAAAGAATTCTAACCTTCCCTGAAGGCATTGGCAAAAATCAAGGCACTAGGAATTGACGTAATGCTTTCTGAAAGTGAACAAAACTTGAAGCACTTACTGCTGAAGGTCAAAGACTACAGCTTTCAGTTTGGATTACACCTCAACAAAAACAAAAATCCTCTCTACTGGACCAGTAAGCAACGTCATGATAAACGGAGTAAAGATTAAAGTTGTCAAGGATTTCATTTTACTTGGATCCACGATCAATGCCCATGGAAGCAGAAAAAGACCTCTTTAAGGTGTTAAAAAGGAAAGATATCACTTTGGGTGACTAAGGTGCATCTGACCCAAGCTGTGTGATATTTTCAGTTGCCTCATATGCATATGAAAGCTGGAAAATGAAGAAGGAAGTCTGAAGAAGAATTGATGACTTTGAATTATGGTATTGGCAAAGAATATTGAATATACCTTGGACTTCCAGTAGAACGAACAAGTCTGTCTTGAAAGAAGTACAGCCAGCATGCTCCTTAGAATCGATGATGGTGAGACTTCATCTTACATTGGACATGTTATCAGAAGGGACCAGCCTCTGGAGAAGGACATCATGCTTGGGTAGGGTAGAGGATCAGCAAAAAACAGGAAGACCTTCGAGGATATGGATTGACAGATAGTAGCTGCAACAATGGGATCAAACAGTGGTGATTGTTGAGGATGGCGCAGGGCTAGGCAGTGTTTTGGTCTGTTGTACATAGGGCGTCTGAGTCAGAACCGACTCAACGACACCTGACAGCAACAACATATGCTGTTAACATAATCAGAACGTTGATGTAAGTTCCAATATCCTCTGTGATTTTTGGGAATCGTGCCTTTCATTCACCTCCTATAAATATAAGAAAGTGACCTTACTTAAGGAAACATTATTCCCTGTTTTTACCACTTGTTTGTCTCTGTGTTTTATTTCATTTATAAGTTCATCTGCTTAAATTTTATATTTCTAACAAACAGAACCCCCAAACCCATTGCCACTGAGTGGATTCAGGCACATAGCGACCCTTAGGACAGAGGCTGTAAATCTTTATGGAAGGTGACTGCCCACATGTTTCTCTTGTGGAGCAGTTAGTGGATTTGAACTGCTGACCTTTTGGTTAGCAGCTGGGTGTTTTAACCAATGCACCACCAGGGCTCCTAGTAAGTTATAAATACATAGCAAAATAGTTCTCAACAATGTTGGTAGTTTTCTTTTTTAAAATAAATTTTACTTGCTCACTTCAGTCCTTGATTCTTTTTTTCTTTTCTTCAAGAACTATTCAAATGTGATTTTTTTAAAACATTTTGATTTGTTACGTTTGTTCAATGGCGTCATCCCCCTGCTGGGGGATTTTGCTTGAAATCTGTTAAAAGGACGCAGATGGAGTTTTATTTCCTGGGGGATATTTGGAAAATGAATTAACAATGGCGGTGGAGATGAATCAGTTTGTTTTATGCGCTCAGCATAGTTTTGTGACTTAGTCATTGTCTCCATTGTGCTGCTTCTGGGGGTGGGGGTGGAGATCAAGGCCTATGTTTTTGAGCTATCTTCTTACACCCACCAGGTTCTCCTGCGCTGCCCAACAGCATGGTATACTTTGGAAGCTCTCAGGAGGAAGAGGACGTTGAGGAGGAAGATGATGAGACGGAAGACATCAAAGCAGCCAGCAACAATGCTTCATCTTCATGCCAGTCAACCCCCAGGAAAGGAAAAACCCACAAGCATGTTCACAATGGGCACGGTGAGTTCACTATTGAATTTGCTTTTCTTAATTTTTTTAATAGGATAAAATCCAGAGCTTTTGGTGAGATACCTGGAAGAGATCATCTTTTGACAAGACGTGAACTGATGAAGGCTGTATAGCTGATGGGTGGCAAAGCTAGTTCTGGATGCTTGTCTAAGAACCAGAGACTTTAGGGGCAGAGAGATTAGTACAACAAGCACAATCGAGGGTATTCTAGAGGAATAGATAGTGGAGTGTGAATATTCTTACGTTGGTGCCTATGATAAGTTCTTAAGAACTGCAGACCAATCCCATCTAAATGCGAACACTTGTATTAGTTCCCTGGTGCTGGCATTTCACATTACCCTCACCTGGTGGCTTGAAACAACCTTCTCTCTCAGTTTTGACTTCAGCCAGAATTCTGAATTCATGGTGTCTGTAGGGCCGTGCTCTCCCCAAAGGCTCTAGGGCAGAGTTCTTTGCTTTGCTGGCTTGGGGCAGCATCATCACTTCAGTCTCTGCTCCCGTCTTCACGGGGCCCCCTTCTCTTCTCTCTCTCTCTTTTCTGTGCGTCTCTGTTAAGGACACTTGTCCTTGGATTTATCACCCATCCCAATAACTTCACACAGTCTCCTTGTCTTTCCATGTGTCCTTTTGTCTCTTACAGTGGCGCGCTCATTGGATATAGGGGCCACGGTAATCTCCTATGATTTTTGTCTTGATCTTTACCTTAGTTATATCTACAAAGATCCTATTTCCATGTAAGGTCACAATCTTAGGCTCTTCATAGAAATGAATTTTGGGAGGGACAATATTAACCCACCATAGTGATCAGGAAGATTTTGGGAGGAAACTTTGGAGATTAATTTTTCATTGAGATTTCAGCAGGTAGAGATAGTGGAGAAAGACTATTATTCATCATATGGAATCCAGAAGATGCACAGAGTTTGTGAAGGAGACCGATTTTCCCTCTAGTATTACAGGGTGTAGGAGAAGTGGCCAGAAAGGCAGGAATAACAGGTTTGAGTATCAGTTAGAGGAGGTTCTTTTTAAATAACTTGGCTGCAGAAAGTGCCCAGTGGTTTTCGACAGGCGGGAGACTTAATTGGAGTTGTGCTCTGAGAAGATTAGGCTGGCAGTGATTACAAGGATTTTCTAAAGAGATATGATTTAAAGAAAATGAAACAAATTAGAAGGCTGTAACTGTAGGCAGTTACCTGGCCAAAGGTAACAAGGACTAAAAATTGGTTCTTGGCAGTATAAATAGGATATAATAGAAATGTAAAAAGGCGAGTGAGCTATGGAGAGATCACAGACCGTACTGAGAGGACATGTTGGAGTAGCATGGGGTAGGCAAAGCAAGGAAGACAAGAGAAAAGTAGAGTGAAGCAAAGAGAATGGGGTGTTGGGAGCAACTATGGCTGTTATTTGTTGAGCTGCACCTCATATCATTTAGGACTCACAGAGGCGTTATGAAGTAGAGTCCCAGTTTACAAATGACACAGAATCCATGCTGTGTATAACTGATGGGGAGGCAAAGAAGATTTCTCATTTTCTCTCAAGGCCTTTGCACTGACCTACCACTTGTCTTTCTGGACTCTTGAAAGTAGAAGTTTGGGGACAAGTTGTTGTAACAGAGCTTAGAAGAGATGGAAGTCTATGTCTAGTTTTCATCTTTGGCCATTTCTGCCTTGTCAGTTTAATGATGGTTCATCTAACCCACCTCTTGTTTAGGTCTGTGTTTAGGTGGCGTATAAATTTAGTAGAAGACGTGACCCCTTATTAGTGCTTGAACCGTTTAGTTGGGGAGATGGGTCCAGCGTTACCAGTGTTTAATTCAAAATGGTAACTAAATTTTAGCTCAAGTTTTCAGGAAAAAGGATTTTACATGAAGCTGTCGTCGGTAGGGAACCTTGATAGCTGAAATATAGGGCTGCCTGTCTAAGTTGTAACAGGTACAAGTGTAGAGCTAAACTTTCTAGGGAGGAACGACATGAAATATGGAATGTGTAATACTTTGTGGTGGTGGGATGGTAGAGAAGTTGTCCCGTCAGTGTGAAAGGACGTACTTTGGGTGATTTGAAAGGGAAGGATATAGCGTTGATAGCAAGAGCCCTGCTGGGCAGGAAGAAGAATCCAAATATTAATTTGTAGTGAATAGAGAACTTCCACTGATTTTAAATGTGGAAATTAGATGAAGTAGATCAAGTTCAGAAAGATTCCTCTGGGTAGCCGAGTTTAGTCTGAAATGAAAGGGAAAAGGGATATGGTATAGATGTGTGCAAGAAGCATTTTGAAGTTAAACATGATGAGGTTTTCACAGCTGACTGGATAGGCGGACTTGAAAGTAGTAGAATAGAAATGAGGAAGGGAGTTAAGGGGGGAGGAGAAGTTAAGAACAGTGTTATCTGTTGAGGTTGAGGTGATGGTAAAGAAAACAGAAGCCCATAGAATGGACTGGCAGCTTAGCATGGAGTTTCTGGTTGAACCTGTCAGAAAGAATGAGTTTTCTGGGAGAGAATGTCAAAGAATGAGACTTGTGGGAATCTTTTTTTTTTTTTCTTTTTTTATCACTGAGATGTCTTGTTTTTTTGTTTAATAGAGAATCAAGACGAAATAAATATGAACAAAACGTGAAATTAGCTTTAATTTTTTATCAGTCACTGTGTGTCCAGTGATAGAAATGCGTTTCATTAGTATAAGATCAGAATGATTCCTGAAGATATGTCTATATTTTTTCATCCTTTTATTATAACCAGGCAGGTGAATTCCTCTGTCATGTTGAATGGCTAAATTAATCCCGTGTATACTTCTTGGGTTTGTGGTTGCGTCTCCAACTCCGTTCTTTTTCTGGCTTGGTGAAGAGACTTGTGGTTCACCAGGCAATTTTCTCATAGATCCAACTTCTAATGTCAGAATTTATCATGTTTCATGGGCATGGATCTTATTATTTTAAATTTTCTTTTTACATGAGCTGCAGGGTGATTACGAGAAGGGGAGTGGATATCTGGCAGCAGTTCTGTGAAGGGGGTGGGGTGAGGCTGAAGGAATTGGCCACATTCTTTTCATCGAAGGAAAGAGGATAATGGTTGTGCATTGATCACTGTCGTTACAATGAAGGAGAAGTGTTTCCTGGTCTGTCCGTATGTTTATGGATCTGCACATACATGTGTACACACAGAGAAACTTCCAGGTTTTCAAAATGTTAGGAGATTTTACTATTTCCAACAGTTAATGTTTGCATGAAAACAATATTGGGGTTACAAAGGGTTGTAAATTTTTGCTTTGGGGATTTGTTTCCTGTTCCAAACATTTTCAGCGGTTCTTTTGGATTTGTTTTCTGTACTAATGCATTTTCTGTCTTTTGGTCGAGGTCTGTGTAGGATAGTGCGTGTCCCGGGCTCTAGTGTCGGAGGGCTCCGTGGGAGTTGGGGGAGAGGGAGTGTCTCAGGTTAGGGTTTCCCACATGTCCCCTCTTACTGCCTTTTCTGAGTTTGTGCTCCAGCCCTTCTCCTTCCCTTCTTCCTCCCTTCTCTCTGCCTCAGCTGTCTTGCCATCTTCCATGCTGGAGACATAGGTTACGCTGGAGGAGTAGTGGAGAGGAAACCAAAGTGCACACAGGCCGCCCCTGGATTACCAACGAGTTTCATTCCTGAGTCTGTTGGTGTAAAAATGGCATGGGGGCGGTGTCTGACCTTCTCGAACTTCATGAGAGGAAAGCAGAACTAAGATCAGCAGCCCAAGGCTATCTTCCATGAGGCAGAGGCCAGACAAGCCTCCTCTCTCCGCCATCTTTACTAATTCTGACACCAACCATCCCTCCCACAGCACTCTCTACTTCTCTGCTGGGTTCCATAATCCATTGCAGTGGCCACACAGCACTCACGGACAACACTAATGGTTATGGGATTTATTAGAGAAGTAACAATTACAGTTCAGGCTCAGGAACACTCAGGATACAGTTCTTCCATTAGGACAGCCTCTTCCCAGCTGTGCTTGCAGGCACACCTCTCCCCACTGGCCCTCGGCCTTTGCCCAGAGGCGCTCAGCATTCTCTGTCCTTAGGCCGGGAAGCCCACCGCCATCTCTTGCTGTCGGGTCTCTCCTTCCTTAGTGGCGGTGGGCTCCTCCTCTCTGCTCTGGAATTGGCTCTCCTTTAAGGCAAAACTGACCAATTCCCTTGGTAGGCCACAATTACCCTGTCACACTATCACCTGTGTGGGACTTACAAGGCAATGGCTAGAAAGGCCACACACAAAAGTAATTAATTGCGCCACAGTCGGATTTGTACGTAAGTTAGGTACACTTCGTATCTAACCGCAGTCAAATGTTTGTTTTAGTATATGGTATATAGTGTACTTTTCTATGCATAAAAATCATTAAACACTTAAGATACCCTAAAACATCTTTAACATAATAATACGGTAATAATAACGTTTTGATGTGTGTTATTTCGAACCATTGTGTACCTTGGATTTTTAATATAATAGGGTTTGCAGGGGTTGGTTCGTAACTGTGGGTTGTATGCAAGTCGGACATCCCTAACCGTGGACTTCCTGTTCTTACAAACACTTCTGTGCTTTCTTTAATGAGACATTTTGAAACCAAAGTTGCAAACCCCTTTTAAAGTCCTTGTCTGCTAATTCTAACAATTGAGTTACCTTAGGGTCTGCTTCTAATGATTTTGTTTTTTTGATGGTCGGTCACATTTATGTCTTCTAATTTTTAATTGTATTCCAGATACTGTGTGTGAAAGGGTGCTGCTGTAGCAGAATTTATCTCCCAGGAGTGAAGCCCTTTTCTTCTTTTTGGCAGTTCAGATGAAGGGCTGCCCCCTCAGATTCTCCTATAGTCCAGTGGGGCTGTGGCTCACAGCTTTAGTTAGACTGAGTTCATCTGTGAGTAGCCCATCCTCCAGACCTCTGCGTTTTTGCTGGTGTCGGTGTTTGAGCTGGGAGGGGATTGGCTGCATTTTTGGGTATTTTGGTTTGCTTTTGGGTTCAGCTCCAGCAGAGCCCTGGAAATCATCATGGTGAGAGCGAGTGGTTGTGCAGTTTCTGCCTGTCTGCACGCCCCTGAGCTTGGGGGAGGGGTCATTGTGGGCCCATGTGGTCTGTGTTTGTTAACTGCTGTCCCATACTGCTGTCCAGAGCCGCAGCCTAATTCCTGCAGAGCCTTTTCAGACCCGTTCCAAGATCAGTCATCCACCCCTCGGCATTTCTGTCTAGAGCTTGGTTCATCTGCTTTTCTTAAATTGGGGGGAAAAGAAAAGAAAAAGTTGTTGCCCTCCAGTCTGTTCGGACTCCTGGTCCCCCGTGACAAAGTGCAGTTCAAAGCAAAGGAAATGCTCACAGACACCAGTCTAACACCATTATGATTTTTCCAGGGAAATTACTTTGTGAAATTTCAGCAAAGGTTATGCCCAGACTGTTACAGAAAAGTTTATGTTTGCATGTTCCTAAAATTGCTACATTTGTGGAGTGGTTGGGATGAAGCAGTGGAAATCCTATTTCACTATAAAAAGTGCTGAAACATCATCATAGGGTCTTTGAGGGTGGTCCTTACTGTATTGGCCATGGTTAACCAGTTATGAAGTTTTATGGAGCTGGTTTTTCTGTCGGGCATAAAATAAGTTTATCTTCTGTGCATTTGAGAAACGTGTAAGACCCTGTGTTAACTTATGCACTTTGGCAGATAACACAGATGAACGAGGCATATAGGCTCTACCCCATGGAGCTAGTGGTATAGAACACTTCTTGACAACCCTGTCAGAAATGTCTGGAAAAATTCAAGCTCTGTCCATATGTTTCTTCTGATCACACAGGTTTTAATGCCCCTTTCATATGCACCACCCCTGATGTCGTTTGTGTTTCTCGAACACTCTGTTCCTGTCACTTGTCTACAGTGTATCCCATTCTTGTGTCCTGTACACCTCACACTCAGGTGTACAGGTCTATGACGTCAAGGACTCCTTGAGTCAAAGTAGCTACAATAGTCCAGCGTTGATTGGGCTCCATTAAAATGGTGTTGTGCACTTTTTGTAGATGTTTGTGGGTTTTGTGTGTGTTTTCTTTTTTCGGGCACATGATAAACAAATCTTCTGTTAAGTGCATATGAAGAGGATATATGACCCAGTTCCCCTTTTAGTGTGAGGGGATCATCATGTAATGGGAAGGTTACATGTTATTTCTCTCTACCCCTGTCTTTGCCCCTCCCTTCTTGAAGGAAAGGGGTTAGTTACTCCAGCTGGACTCTTTGGCAAAGCTATATGTGAATCATGTTTATATTTTGGAAAGATGAACTAGGGTAGCATTTTTAAGGCTAGATTTGAGTGGTGGTAGTTTAGAGGCAGGAAGACTCTTACCGAGGCTTCTGCGCTAGCCTTTGCAGGTTCCGAAGTTTTATTTAAGCAAGAAGGTGTCCTTGACATGAAGTGTAAAAATCAAAATCAGAGATTTTAACACATTGAGGATGGCTTGGTGTCAATGCAAATAAGGGTCCACTTGAAAATACAGGTCTTTAGTCAGTCCAGGACACTGGGGGCTGTACTGATCTGGGATGAGGCCTTGAGTGAATTAGTTGAAGCTTCCTGATCTTGAGTCATTTTGGCAAATACCAAATTTGTTAGGTGAACTTCAGCCTTTGGCGTTGCTAATAAGACTAGGAGTTGAGGGAGCTGAGAGAATAACACGATTCAAAAGCAAGGGCTTCAGGCTCTGACCTAGTTGGCTTTCAGTTGCTAGCTGTCTGCCCTGGAGCCAGTGGCTTAATGCTTTTCAGTCCTGGTGTGTAGGGCAGGGATGAGGTGAAATGTTTGTGTAGGCACGCTGTTAACCGTGTGTGTAGACCTGCTCATTGTGGGAAGGTTTTCTGATTACTAAGTGGTCTCTGAGAGATCTCCTTCCTTTTGAGAGTTTGATTGAGGGCTGTTCTCCATGAATGAATGATATTAGGAATACTGTCCTTTTCAGGGTATATTCGCCTACATTCTCTTTGGAGTCTATTATTGTACAACAGTCATTGTGCAGTGGTCAGGGCAGGTCGTGTTCCTGCTTTCCAGTTGAGGAAATGGAGGTTTTATCCCAGGTCTTGTCCCCGTCACCATAAATGGCAGAGTTCAGCCAAGAGTCAGGCTCTTACAATGCCTCTTGTAGTACTCTGGCCCCTCCACCAGTCTGCTGTAGGGATGAAAGCTTGACCACTTGCCGTTGGTGATGGGTAGAGTCCTCAGTGTGAATGTGGACTTCCCGCTTCCTTATTATCTGGTACACAGTGTCAAGAAGCTGGCCCCACAAGCCACTGCTGGAACATTGGCTTCCATCTCCAGTCATGCTATTGCCGCATGGCGTCAATGTCTTTGGAAGCCAAATAATAACACCCCAAAGGAAGCCAGTGGAGGCAGTGGGCTGGAGCCAGGTCAGAAATGTACCTACCGGCTATTTGGAATGCCTCTTCGGTTCCAATTGACACCAGGAGACAGAGGTGTCAGCTTTGTAGAAGGCCAGTTTCAGCCACGGATTTTGTCAGTATTTCAGAAAAGCATCGAGCTTAAGTTACTTTGTTGACTGTGCTGCCTTTCACTCTGTTTGCATTCTGCTTTTATTTAAAGAAGACAAACCAAGGTCAACAGTTGTTGAAACAAGTACTAGCGGTCCTTGGTGGTGAGTACAGTAGTTCAGCGTGCCCAGGCAGTAGGCACTGGTTGAATGTAAAGATAAGGGGATGGAAGAGGCTGTTAATATTTTCAACAGTACAGAAAAGAATTACTGGCATTAGAAGCTCTCACCCAGAAGTGGTAGAACTTAAATGTAGCCTTCTTTCAAGATTAAAGATTTTGCCATGGAATGTTCTCGTATCTAGAATTACTCTTTCGCCAGCCATCTCTGGATAATGGAGATAACACTGTAATACCAAGTTGTCCAGCATACATATTTGTTTGTTCCTGCAAAGGTCTTTGTCATCAGGGTCATTATTTCATGCCCTGTTTCAGCGACTGCAGGGGGTCACAGTGGTTAAGAGCGCGGCTGCTAACTGCAAGATTGGCAGTTGGAATCCACCAGCCGCCGCTCCTTGAAAACCCTATGGGGCAGGTGGCAGTTCTCCTCGGTCCTGTAGAGTCCTATGAGTCAGAATCGACTCGACAGCACGGGGTTTGGTTTTTTGGTTGTGGCTGCTAATTAGCCATGTGTTCCTATGTACGGTGTTTCACTTTTGGTTCAGCGAAATGAGCGGGTTAGAGTGGGTTAGCATCCATTCGTTCATTTCTCAGCGTAAAGTAGTAGTTCCTGAGGGTGTCTCATGTACCTCAGATCTCCTATCATGGACAGTGTCCACTGCTGTGTGTTCAAGGGAAATGAATTTTCCAAAAGCATCTGGGTGCTTATCCCTGACTAAAGTTCTGTTCCTATAACCCACTCTTCTTTTCCCGAGTCATTGCTGCCTGGTTCCGAGTAGAAACATTGATAGCTCGCCCTTCTCTGGACGCTTTCACTTTCTGTCTGTGCTTTGTCTTCTCACGCTGTTATACCCCACAGGACAGTTAGTTTATGGTTGTATCCTCCCATCAGAGTGTGAGTTGCAGAATGTCACCAGTAAATCCCAGGATTCCAGTGGTTTACACAAGAATCCTCCAAGTGTTCAGGCTGGGATCACCTCAAAGTTTGTTTTAATAAATACAAATCAAATGTGGGCAGCAATTCCGATTGTAGCGATAAGTTGTCTTTCCTGCTAATCTTTAGCTGAGGGCTTTTTTTTGGGGGGGGAAGGTAGAGCACCAGTTAACCAGTTGCCATCTAGTTGATTCTGACTGATCGCGACCCCATGTGTGTCAGAGTAGAACTGTGCTCCATAGGGTTTTCAGTGGCTGATTTTTGGGAAGTAGATTTCCAGGCCTTTCTCCCAAGGCACCTCTGGGTGGGCTTGAACTTCCGACCTTTCGGTTAACAGCGAGCATTTTAACTGCACCATTCAGAGACTGCAGAGGTAGAGCACAATTCCTCAAAATTCCTGGTAATGAGGTTTCATGATGGTTACTCATCAGTTTTAAAAGACAGTCTTTGTTTAAATGTGATGTCTAACAAAATGAACCAGATATTTTTGTAGAGACTTCACTTGAAATAGGAAATTCCAGGTCACAGTCCAGTGCATGTCTAGTGTGGTGGCATGGTGTTGGGCCAGTACTTTTATCTTTAAACTGGATACAGGCGCTTGGTGGTAGATGCACCTGTGCCTGGGACCCCAGGCCTACACCCAGGCCCAGACCGTCACACCTGGTGTGGCCGGAGGGGGAGAGCCCTCAGGTGTTCTCCCAGTTTCCTTTCATCTGTCTGGGCTCCAGAGGAGGCCTTCTTCATGCTCAGAAAATTGCTACCTTCTTTGCTGAGAGCACCTGCAGAGGTCCAAGCTAGGTTAGATTCCCCGGGCACTGATGCCTGATTACTGCTAATGAACACTGGGAGGTGTTAGACGGTACAGAGCCAGGGTGGGGCCTCTCACTGGCTGCTCCCCAGAAGGGGTGACAGTCAGAGTCCCCTGCGGTGTTAACACCTGTGTTGTCAGGAAGCCCGGGGTGGTCTGCCCTGCTTCAGATGCTCCCTGTCAGCCCCTCCCCATGTTCTGTGTCTCTTCGTGAACATAAGCAAAGAAGGACCATGGTTTAGATTAAAGAAGGTTCTCTGAATGTGTGGGAAGGAAGTGTGTGAGTGAGATGAGGACCCCCCCCGCCGCCAGTGCCTCAGTTTTATTCCTTCATTTTCTACAAAGTAAAATAGAGAAATGGGCTATCTCTGTAGCCTTTGGTTTCAGACGTGCAAGCGTTAAAATTGGTTTTCTACCAGGAAGAACCCGAATAAGGGGATAATAATTTTGCCATCAAGCAGGTCCTCAGAATCGTGGGCTTTTTCACAAGAGAAAGGGGAGAGCAAGCTGGTTTTTTGCGACTTCTTCATGACACTGTATTTCTCTTGTCAGAGTGGTGCTGTTCCTTATTTCATAGGATGGAGACATTGAGATGTGCCAGGAAATCCAGCCACATCGGTGTCTCCCCCCGAAGGATCACCCTCCACTAAAACATTGGGAACAAATGCACAGAAAACAAAGCGTGGACAACTAATAGCCTGTTACGTGGCTGGCTTTGCCCAAAAGCCCTGATGAGGCTGATGTCCGGCAGAAGAGCTTTAGTTAGATGTAGTTTGTTTGAAGAACGTAGGACACAAACTGGTAGATGGTGCCCTGCTTCATCCCAAACTTGAACCTGGGTGAAGCAACAGGAGTTCCAGACAGACCAACGTCCCCCAGGGCTTACAGGGTGTGCAGGCAGGGCTGGGACAGCTGGTCTCCTGGGAGGAAGATGCAGGAGAGAATATACAGCCTTAGAGAACCTCAGCCTCGGAAACAGAAATCTGCGCTTCACTGGGCCCATATGTGACCACATTTGTCCTCCTTGGGGTAGGAGCGCTGGCCCAGTAGACGCCTGCTACAGCCTGGTGTCCTAGGCAGATGTTTAGTTTAGCAAATACTAGGCAGGACTCTCCTGTTCTCCTGTATAACCCACTGAACATCCTAATGGAAATGAGTTTGCTTATTAAAACACATACTCTGAAATGACATGGCCAGCATCCCCGGTGCGCCCAGTGTTGGGTTACAGCAATTCCCTCCAGCAACTTCTGTTTTGATAGCTCTTCACAGTTTCCAGAATCCTCTTCATATACAGAACCTCAAATGATCCCAACAATATACAGCCCTTAGGTAATCGTTATTTGGAAACAAAACGACACAATCAAAACTCTACTTTGTGGATATTTATATTACAAGTTGATATTTGAAATGGCCTTTTTTTGTTGTTTTTAACGCTCTCATAATTGGTTATATTTTTCCCAGTGGGGTAATTGAGGTAGACTAGAGGAGTTAATAAAATTAGTTTGGAATGAGTTTGGCTTTAGTTTTTCCTCAGTGTTGAATTGTGGTGACTCCGTTGTTATGCTTTGCAGAGGAGAACTTTGTGAAAGTTGATAGCTTGAATCAGCCACATACTGAATATTCTTCAGATGTTTTCACCCTGATGAAAAATGCAAGAAATAGAGGAAGGGATTGTTTCCTTTTGTGCCCATCTCTTTCGGAAGAGGGACATTTCTCAGAAGACGTTTTAAACAACATGTCATTGGACGCCCAGCTGGAATGATTTAATTGCTTTTGAATTCACAGCGGGGGTACGTTGTGGAAGGGCCAAAAAGCAATCATTTGAACGAGTTTACCACCTTTCTGCTCTGTGGTTGCCTTCAAGGTGTGTTCAGCCCTGTTTTTGTCTAGGGTGGTGGGGGTGCTGAGTGCAGCCAGGGCCGGGGGCTTACCATAGCCACGCTCAGTGTGGACGTGCTCTCTAGCTGACAAATGCTGTTTTTTTGTTTGTTTGTAATTGACATTTTCATAGGATATCCTCTTTTTATAATCTCTGGCAGCTCCGTTTTTCCTGAGGTGAGTGAATATTCCAGTATTCCTGTAGATGGGATTGGAGCTTTTTTTAAGAACAGTAGTTCCGGCAGAGTCAGATTACACAACATGTTCCTAACCAGCCACCACTTTGTGATTCAGGCCACTGTTGCTGGCTGGAGGCTACTGGGCTTAAGGGTTGAGAGCACAGATTCTGGCTGCTTTCTTCCAGCTCGCGACTGTGACCGTGGACAGTCTTCTGTGTTTAAGTTGTCTGAGGTTGTTCTTAGCTGCCACTAAGTTAAGTGATCCCCAGGCACGGTGGAACGAAACACTGCCCAGTCCTGCACCATCCCCATGATCAGTTGTGCATTGGACTGTTGTGACCCATAGGGTTTTTACTGGCTGATTTTTGGAATTAGATCACCAGGCCTTTCTTTCTGGTTCATCTTAGTCTGGAAGCTCCCCTAAAGTCTGTTCAGTATCATAGCAGCACGTAAGCCTCCACTGCATATACGGTGCATTGGCCAGCAGTTGAACTTGGTCTCCCACTTGGAGGTGGAGAATTGTACCACTAAACCACTGCTGCCCCGTAAGAAGAGATAATAAACAAACAAACAAAAAACTTGTTGCTGTGGAGTCGATTCCAACTCATAGTGACCCTGTAGCGCAGAGTAGAACTGACCCACAGGGTTTCCAAGGAGCGCCTGGTGGGTTCGAACTGCTGGACCTTTTGGTTAGCAGCCGTAGCTCTTAACCACTACACCACCAGAGTTTCCAGAAGAAGAGATAACAGGTGTACCTTTTTTGTGAGAATTAAATTAATTGATAAGAGCTAGCTAGTTTCTGGCTGGTAGAAAGCACTGGATAAGTAATGGCTGTTACCATTAACACAGCCTGTGATTAAAATGGTCTGGAAGCCTCCAACAACCTTTAATTGAAGAGAATCCCAGAAGGTTCTGTGTGTCAGATGCCTGGCATATAATGAGAGCTAGCGAAGAGTCAGCTGTTGACAGTGCTGAGACGTGTTGACCTTGGCAGAGCGAGATGTGTCCTGTGTATCAGCATAGTCATCCATCCTGTCTCCAGTCCTCCTCACTTTCCTAAAGCAGCTGTTCCCCGTGTCCTCGGGAGAACCTTAGGATAGATACCCACTTAGGATAGCTGGCCAGAGCCCCGCTCATTTTAGTTTGGGAATGGCCATTTCTCGGGAGTCTCATGGGGCCCTTCTCTTCTACATGAGGCACACATGCACATTTCAGTGACAGCCACTAGGAGATGTGCCTGATGGCCGAAGAGACGCTCCTGGCTCACACACGTCCTGACCCTGTGCAATTTGGCTGGTGATTTAGTTTCTTTTACCCACAGTTTCCCCCTTTGTAAAATGCTGATGATGCCTGGCTCAGAAAGCTGTTAGCGTTGCCTGGGAAATGGGGAGTGATTGCCGAT
This sequence comes from Dugong dugon, assembly GCA_030035585.1. Lineage (NCBI taxonomy): Eukaryota > Metazoa > Chordata > Mammalia > Sirenia > Dugongidae > Dugong > Dugong dugon. Next base: position 5,542,219 of record CM057464.1, on the reverse strand, counting down.
GAAAACGGTTTATGTTTGAGGTGAGGCAAGTGTTCTAAACTGACTTGGCTGGTGGTTGTACCTATCTGTGAATGTACTAGAAGTATTAAATGGTACACTTTAAATGAGTAAATTACATGGTATGGGAATTAGATATCAATTAACGAAACTAAACCCGTTGCCATCAAGTCGATTGTGACTCATGGTGGCCCCGTGCACTTCACAGTAGAACTGCTCTGTAGCGTTTGTGTTGGTTGATTTTTTTTTTTTTGGAAGCGGATCACCAGGGCTTCCTTCCGTGATGCCGCTGTGTAGATCTGAACTGCCAGCCCTTTGGTTTAGTAGCCGAGTACAAATCATTTTTGCCACTCAGGGACCTCATATATCAATAAAGCTGTTAGTGTAGGACTAAACGAAGTGATAGATGGCCTTAGCCCAGCGCCCAGCACATGGATCCTGTAAGTGAAGGGCAGCTACCATTTCTGTTTCTGACCCCCTGCCCTATGTCTCCTCCTTGTAAAGACCTGCGGTGCTGCTGTAGTTCTAAAGAATTAACTGTCAGGCGTTAGATTGTCAGAACTGTTAGTAATTTTTTTGTGCATAGTAGACTCTGGGTGATGTTTTTGCACACACACTGTAAATGGAATCGCTGCCGTTCACCAAACCACGCAAGATTTCAGATTTTCAACTAAATTCATCTGGTCTATCTTGAGATCTTTAGTCACTCAGGAAGTTGTGATATTCCCAGAGACTGTAAAATGTGCTTATAGAAGTTTTGAAAGTAGTCTGTTTTCCAACAGGAGGGTGTATCAGGGTCTGTATGACTGACAGCATAGTGGGCCTGCAATATTTTTTTTTTTTTTTTTTTGGCGGGGCGGGGGGAGCCTTGAACTCAATCCTTACTACATTGTACATTTTTCAGTATTTAGTTTTTCTCTTCCAGTATTTTTAATAGAAAAATTACTATTTCTTCTGTAAGTCATGTAATTGTGTGAGTGGGGTGCTCGCAGTTTAAGTCTTCAGGCATTCCCATTTCCCCGGTGTTCCTCTGCAGATGTATTGTGAACAGTTACTGAATCCTTGTTCCCATGTGAAGGTGGACTGGAATCTCCTCGTTTACTTCAGATGTGGTTGGCTTTTTACAGTCCGTCCTCTTGGATATAGGGTTTTATGAAACCCCAAGCTGGAAAACACTTTTATTAATTTGTTTTCAAAGGGTTAACACTTGTCCCCTTGCAGCTGTAACCCGGAGTTGTGTTCTCTATCTTGGTTCTTGGTTTTGTTCTGGAGCGTGGGAAAGCAAGTGAGATTCCTGGGGTCCCCAAGGCCCCTGCCCTGGAAGGACGTGGTCCACCGGCTCCTCTGGTGGCCCACCGGCTCCTCTGGTGGCCCCCCCCGGCACACGGGGAGTGTGGATGGGAGAGACCCAGCTGCTGCGTGCCCAGCGGTGGGCCAGTCACCACCAGCAACCATGTTTCAATGCCCAAAGCCACTCCTCCTGGTTTCCCGTCTTCTATTGCTCTGACCTTTAGATTCTCGTAAAGGTCATGTGCCCTTTTAAACAGAAGCTATTAGAAACGTGTCAGAAACAAGTTTAAGTAGCAAATATATCCCAGTCTGTTATTTTATATAGAAAATATATAGAGAAATTTATATAGAAAAGCAACAAAATTTAATTTACTTTCAAGATTCCTTCCGTTTATGGATTATTTTTCTTATCATACTTATAACCAAACTGATGAAGATTTCATTGTGTGGCATTTCCGATGGCTCTTACAAAGGCTATGTAAACCAGTCATCTGGCTTACCATAGTGGAGTCGGGGTAAATGGAGGCCCCTTGTGGGTTTCATCTCTTGTATTTTGGCTTGCTGTGGGCCTCCATCGTGAGGATAGTTATTAGTGGGCCTCCTGCTGACCTCACCTCTGTCCTTGTGACTTTTCCTAGCTTCACCCAAGTTGCAGTAGCTAAGTTAGTAGTGCTGGTTCTTGCCCATAGCACACCGGGTTATGGCACTCAGAAGTGGCGGCATTAAAATTTGAACTGTTGGGACAGGTTGGCAGACATTCCATTGTTTTCAGACAGTAGTGACTCAGAGTTGAACTGGCTCCAGGGAGCAAGTGTTGCTTTTGTACAGTAACACGAATTTCGTGCCAGCCAGTTGACGGAGTCTGTGTCTTCCCCCAGCCGGGACACCTAGCAGTGACATGAAGCTTCCAGTTAAATATCTGGCTGGAGAACAAAAGCTTGGAACCCTCCTCTTCTCCATTCCACAGCACATTGCTTCTTGATTTACCATGATTCTTTTTGTGTCTCTTCCGTTTGTTTGGAGGGTGGTGATAAAGTAAGAAGCAGGTCTTCCTAGATGTCATTTGGGGGTTCGTCCAGGAGAGTCGCCAGGGTCTTGTGTCCCTTCTCGCCTCCTTGGCGTTAGTTACTATGCAAGCAGACGTCCAGGCCTGCCGTCTGATGGCTCTCGTTCATGTGTTTCTCTCAAGGAGGTTAAGGCCTGAGAACCCTGTTAGCACAGGTCAGACACCCAGTAATCATGGGGTATCATATAACTTCGTGAGACGCCAAGCAAGCACTCCTGTTTCCTGCTGGCCCAATAAATAACACCAGGATGGCCTCCTGGCATTTGGACGAGGTGCCTTTATTAGCATGGGTAATTGCAAGATAGAGGCATCTGGTGATGGGAAGGGCAGGCAGACAGACAGACAGAAGGTGATGTGCTGGCCTTGTCAGCTAGGTTTAAAAGGAGTGGTTTTCCAAATGTGGATCTTTTCTTTCCACATGGTTGCAGGAGCTTTTTAACAGATTGGTCTTTTTCTGTTTTTGTAACTCCTTTTCTAAAGATCACAAAGCATTTTATATACTTTATTTAAAACCCCTCAGCGATTCCTAGAGGGCAGATAAGGGGGGGCAGCTGGTTTGTAGGTTCGAGGATTGAAGTGGCTGTTTATAGCCTCTCTGCAAATGAGCTGGGAAGCTAGAAAGCAAAACCAAGGGGCCCACATCCCTCCAACAGCCCATGTATACACTGAAGTTTTAAAGACATTGAGATGGGTCTTTCATAGATAGCCTTATGGATGTTGCCCGGCAAGCTTGTTGGGATCTACAGTCCATGTGTGAACAGACCTTATGGGGAACAATGTTTAGTCTGGCTTTCTAGAGCCTTCTGGTGAGTTCCTCCTTGAAAAATGTCTCTTCCCACCTTTCCAGTGATTGCAGGATTGCTGTTGACGATGTTGCTAAAGTAACTTCTCTGGCCCATTTCTTTTTCATCCCTCATTGGGACCAAATCTTCCCTTTTCAGGAAGGAAGTGACCTTAAATCCAATGGCTAGCCTTTGGATTTAAAGACTTTGCTTGCCGTGGTGTGAAAACACTTCTCCACAGGCCATTTAACTTTTAGAGTCTGTGTATACAAATCAATGCATTTGTCTTTGTTCATTAAAGTAAAGCTGTTTGTATCTGAGTACAATACAATTTCCTAATATGGTTCAAAATGATGAAGGAATGCCCCCCCACCCCCAAGAAAGCAGCCCAATTATTTTAATTGGGGACAGTGTGAGGAGAACTCCTATACATCTAACTTTCTGTCTCCTTATGTTCACGGGGTCTAGTCTTTCACTGTGAGAGTGAATATTTTCTTCCTTTCCCTACTCTCGTTTTCTCAAGAATCTTACAAGTTAAGACAAAAGATAATGACTTGGAGCGGTAAAGCTGGCAGGTTCCCACGACACTTAAAATTAATGAGCTGTTGAGTACAAAATACACCTTGTTTGTGGCTCCCTCGTCTTTGCCCCGTCCTCCCCCGCTTCCCATTTAACAAGGATTTGACTTTTCGGCTCTGTTTGCCATTTTGGTATATCGTTGCTGTGAAATACAGGGTGGTTACAGACAGTGCATTTGCTTGAAAACCGTCGCTTTGTTTGCAAATAAAGGTTAATTTGATTCCGTTGTTAGTTTTGTGCATTTGAAAACTTTTCCCCTTCAGTTATCAGCATATTCCTCAGTGGATGTTGCTGAGGTTCTCAGAGCTGCGATGGGTTTGTGGCAGTGGCTGTGCCTCCCTCTCCCCTCTGGGTCTCCATTCCTGTTGTCCCAGTACCTCATAGCTTCGCCTTTGATTTGCAGGGCTTTGCTTTCCAGAGCATTTTCCCCAAGGAGTAGGTTTGGTGTGGTTGAAAGCCCTCCAAGGCCTTGCAGTAGAACCAAAGAGGTGTGCGTTCTGTTGCAGGTAGATGATGAAGGAGCTGTGGTGTTTTTCGTGTGTGTTTCAGATCGGAAAGAGATGACTCTTTAACTGCAGTGCTATTCTTTTGTTGTTGAAAATGTACACAGCAGAACATACACCAATTCTGTAGTTTCTACGTGTAAATTCAGTGACACTGATTACATTCTTTGAGGTGTGTAACCAGCCTCACCCGCCTTTTCCAAATTGTTCCTCCCCCGTCAGCATAAACTCACTGCTCCCTGAGTTTCTTGTCTGATCTTCTGAGTTGCTGTTGTCACTTTGATCCCATATAGATAGTTCTTAAAAGAGCATAATGCTCAAGACAGTCTTTACTAGTTAAGCTAAACCGTCGTTTGTTTTTAAGAAAACTTCAGAGGATGTATTTGGTTTAAGGTTTAAAGATTATCTTAGGCACGGTGTCATTCTTAACAAATTTCCTCAAGCCTCCAGTTTAGCACCCTCGGCCTTCTCCCTGAGGTTACTGTGGAAGGGAGTGGAGAGAACCCTGAACACGCTATTTGTGTTGGGGCTACGCTTACATGGCTGGCCACTGGCTCCCTCGAAGGTAGGGTGGTGACCCTAACACACTAAAGTGTCCAGTGCCCCCGCCGCACCCCTTTCTAGGTTGATGTTTCCTCACTGAATCCTGGTAGCAACTATGACGTAGATACTGTTATCTCCATTTTGCACATGGGGAAGTATAACCAGCCCAAGGTCAGGCCGTCAGTCAGTGACTGTTGGATTCAGGTTTAGGTAGCGTCATCCAGAGCCCCCGGGTGCCTTTGGAAGCTGAGATGGAGATGATGTGATAGAAGAAGCCCCAAGGGTCCATCAAAGTCTCTTGAAACCATGATCGGACCCCGTGGTTCTCTGACTTTGTCTCACAACCCCTTTCTGCCCTTAGTATTTATTCACTTAAAAATAGCACATAAACCTGTTACAAGTTATAGCATTTTTATTTAAAAAAAAAAAAAAAAAAGCTATTTTCCCAAATTCAAAAATTATTTGTGAGAAGAGTTGACATAGTTCTATGTTTTTGCAAATCTCTGCCATGTGTGGATTAATGGAAGTTAACTAGACTCTGCAGTCAGTCTCTGGCGATACATGGGTTTGGTTGAAAGTGGTGAAGTATATGATGGAAGTGGGCCTCGGGCACATAAGTCATTGGATGTATTTTATTCTCTGACTCAACAAGTGGAATTTTCTTAAAGGTTAGTTGCCATGGGAATGAAGTTTTCATGCTCTGTGACATGGAGAGCCTTTCATCTGTTTTGCACTGTGAAGGGGCCTTTTACCTAGGCATTATTTTGTAGCTTCCTGCGCTGGTTATTTGGAAATCCTGGTGCACTGAGTTACATAGATCTTCAGTTGTCAGCACCTTGCATTATACAGTGTCAGAGAATCACATCTCCACCGAGCTCATCAGCAGAGTCTTCACATACTGACAGGCTATCACACTAATGGTGGCAGATACACATTGTCCAGAATTTCTAATTTTACTTGAAAGTACAAATTCTATCATTGGCAACAAAAACTATTATTTGTCTTTAAGAGACAGGTTCACTTTACTCGTTTTTGGGAAAAATGGCTGCCACATCACCAAGTCTCAGTAACTACAGCTGACCGGTGCTTCTTCCAAATAAAAATGGCATTCCATGAAAGACGGCTAACTTGCAACATAAACAATCATCCCATGCTTTTTTCCTGGACGCAGTCCTCGTACTTGGTATGCGAAAGATGTGCTTCATGCGGACTTGGCGTTTCCTCACACAGAGGCTGTGTACTCAAGAGCCAGGACTTAATACTGTTAACAGTTTGTGTTGCTTCATCAAGGCCGTTCGTAAACGAAACTGGCTTCTTTTCCTTTTTGGTAAACAGTTGGTGCCTGGTGGTGAGGAACACAGTGGCTGCAAGTATAATTTGGTATGTCACTGCCTTGATTTGTGCTAAGGCATCAGCAGTTGTACTTACTGTTTTTTTTTGTGTTTTTTTTTTTTTTAACTGACACGTACCGTACAGTTGACCCATTTGTAGTGTGTAACTAAATGATTTTAGTGCTATTTTCAGAGTTGTGCGTCCAGTGGTGCAGTCAACTATAGAACATTCTCGTCGCCTCACCGAGAAACCTCATACCCATTAGCAGTCACTTCTCATTTTCTTCAAACCTCTCCAGCCCCAGGCAGTCACAGTTCCACTTTTTATCTCTATGCATTTGCCTATTCTGGACGTTTCATATAAATAGAATCGTACAACACCTGCTCTTTTGTGTCTGTCTGCTGTCACTCAGTCTATTTTCAAGGTGCATCCAAGTTGTGGCGTGTGTTAGGATTTCATTCCTTTTTATAGTGGATTAATATTCCATTGTACGGAATAGTATGTGGATTATGTCCAGTATATAGAGACACGCTACATTTTATTTATCCGTTCGGTGATGAGCATTTGGAGTTGCTTCTATTTTTTGGCTGTTTTGAATAATGCTGCTGTGAACATTTGTGTACGAGTTTTCATGTGGACATATGTTTTTATTTCTCCTGGGTACATACCTAGAAATGCGTTACTGATTCACATAGTAACTGTTCCACATTTTGAGAAACCACCAGACTGTTCTTCACGTTACCGCCAGCAGTATACGAGGGTTCCACTCTGCCCACATTCTTGCCAACACTCTTTTTTATCTTTTTAAATTCTAGCTGTCCTGGTGGAGTGCTATCTCGTGGCTTTAATTTGCATCTTCTGATGTCCTGGTGGTATAGTGGTTAAGAGCTCCAAGGCTAACCAAAAGTTCAGCAGTTCGAATCCACTAGGCGCTCCTTGGAAACCCTGTGGGGCAGTTCTACTCGGTCCTGTAGGGTCCCTATAAGTTGGAATCGACTCCACAGCAACGGGCTTGGTTTTTTGGCTTGGATGGTTAACCCACCTTTGTGTTCACACCGTCACTGCAGATGTTAGCACAGTGAAAAGGCAGATAATATCTTAGTGCTATTTATTACAGAAACAGTTTTGACCTAGTAGGTCCCCTTAAAGGGTCTCTGGGTCCCCCGAATGTCCGCAGACACGAGCTGCTGATCTGCCCACACCATCACTCACCGTGTCAGTAGATGCGGGATGTGTTCTCAGCATTGCATTTCTCTTTGCTTGGGCAGTAGGTTAGCAGCTCTATCAAAGGGATATTGGGAGGCAGTGGGGAAGCACGAGGGACAAGTGGTGGCTTTTCTGGTGACTCCCATAGAAGGTTCTGGCAGTTGAGTGAGGAGCAAGGCAGTCATGATTAGTGTGGGAGTTAATGACCCGTAGCAGTAAGAGGCTGTGTTGTGTCTTGCTCAGGTCAGCCATATAACTGTTTAAAGTCCTTCTTCATACTGTAGGTACAGGAAGGGATAGGAGGCAGAGAGGGGCCCTTAGATCTTGCCACAGTCTGATTGTGTAGTCACCTGAGATTTGCCCTTTCAAATGTGCAGTAATAGTATCTCCCAAATGTTGAGTGCTGGCTGAATCCTAGTCATTGTGCTTGACTTTGTACATACCTTTCCATTAACTCCCAACATGACCCTGCAAGCAAGCACCTGTCTTCCCCAGTCTGCAGATGAGAAAACTGAGGATTAAATAACTTGCCCAGTGTCAACCAACAGGGCTGGGATCGTACTGCAAAGAGTAGTGTGAAGGCAGCCAAGTGGGAACTTTGTTTTTTCAACTGAACGAGAAGTGACTAGAGAACTGGTGCTTCCTTAACAGGCTGCACCGTGAGGCGGGTCTCATTGCAGTGACAAAACACAAGTGTGGAATATAGGCGAGTAAAAACCCAGAACCTGCCCCATGCCGTCTTTCGACAAAGGAGCTGTGTTCACTGCTTTAGAAAATTGGTGAGTGGTCAAGAATTGGCTAGACCCAGCTTCCTTGGCATGATTTTAAATCACACTGAAGTATGACTTCTTACGGATGCTGCTTTTAATCTGTCTTGAAAGCAAGCACATAGACTGCCAGCTTGGGTATGATTGATGGTTTCTGACAACGTGCAGTTACTTGTACTTAGAATAAATGCCAGCCAGTTCAAGATCTCCATTTTCTGTGTAACTGAGACCATCCAGTAGAACCTTGTACAGCACAGGCTCGTAGAGCATCTTCTGGCATGACGTGGCCTTGTCTTCAGTGTTTCTAATGTACTTTGAATATAGACTTACTGGTGCTGGAAGAACCTTTCTAGATGTCAAGATGTCAGTCTGTCTTACACCCACAAACAGAGCAGCAGCAAGTAGATGAAAGAATTATACCTAAGAAAATGGATGAGGACATGATTAGACAGAAACTCCGGAATATCCTAGGATTTCAGAATACAGAGGGGTTTTCAGAGCGTAAAGGCGAAGTTCAGAACTGTAACAAATGAAAAGCCAATGACAAATCAGAGGAAAATAAGCGCAACATGTGTGGGTGGTGTGAACATTTAACGCGCTTGGCTGCTGACTTAAAGGTTGGAGGTTCAGGTCCACCTCGAAGTGCCTTGTAAGAAGGACGTGATGCTCACAACCATTGAAAACCCTGTGGAGCACAGTTCTACTCCGACGCTTAGGAGATCATCATGAGTTAAAATGGACTCCAGGGCAACTGATAGAGCTGGTGACAAATCAGTATGGAGAAGGTGGCTGAAGGAACTGGGCCTGGAGAGTATGGAGGAGTGTCCTTAGAGAGGGATATGGTCCTTGTTTTTCAGCTGTTGTGAGAGCTGTTTGGTGGAGGGGAGATTGCACTCCTGCTTCCTGAAGCTGGCTGGTCCGGTAGTGAGTTCTACCTGGACTTAATCCTGGTGGGCATGGGGGTGCTGTAGAGTGGCTCAGGGGCCAGATGAGCTGTTAGGTACAGTGACTCCTAAGGCTCCCTCTGACTCAGGCCCTTGAGTAAACACCTGAACTAGCTCGTTGTTGCTTCCCTGGGGGCTCTGCCTAAGGCCCACGGGGTTGAGCAGGCTGAGGAAGGGTGGTCTTCGTCCTTCCCTGACGAAATAGGCGGGTGGACTAGGGTTGTTCGAGGCTGCATGAGATCTGTGATTGCCAGCAGAACAGACACCAAAGGCTCAGTTATTCCGTGGAGGGGCTGGGCCTGAGGAATCTGCCTGGGATGGCAAGTCCCAGTGGTAAAGGAGAAGAGAAAACCCACTCTGCAGCGTAATTCACCGGGGACATTTATAGAAACCTTTTCAACCCTGAGCGTCATCCCTGTCTTTGAAGTCAGTGTGCTTAAGTGACTAGGATCTGATCTGACACACGCTCTGGGGATTGGGCCTGGTAGTGGGCTTCAAAGGAGCCCTGGTGGCCCAGTGCTTACGCGCTGGGCTGCTAACCCACAGTCGGCGGTTTGAACCCACCAGCTGGAAAGAAAGATGTGGCAGTCGGCATGTGTAAAGATTATACAGTCTTGGAAACCCTAGAGGGTAGGTCTGCTCTGTCTTACAAGGTTGCTATGAGTCGGAATCAACTCGAAGGCACCAAACAGCAAAAAGCAGCCTCTGGGGGGTGGGGAAGGAGGGCAGGGATGGGCTTGGGAGGCAGGCAGACCTGCTCGCAGCCTGACTCTTCATCTGTAAAATGGGCGTGATGATAATGTCCTGACCCGCAGGATAGTTCACAGCATCGAAAGGCGGAATGCACTTAATAAGTGTTAGCTATTGCTATTCTTCTAAATTCTGCACCAGGGGACATCTGGCACAAAGCAACAGTGCCTTCAGGGCGACCCTGGCCCTCTCCCTGCCGTGTTGTCATCCACAGGTCGGTAAGGCAGCACACTGCCTGCCTCTCTGACGCTTCACCTGTAAATCAGAGGACATAACTTACTTGTCTATTCTGGATCCCCGAATGTTAACGGGAAGGGTGCTTATCCTCCTGGAACGGGACAATCTGTGTTATCTGTTTCTTTCTCTTTGTGTTCAAGGTGTGGTGTGGATATTCTGAGGGCTGCTGGGGATTTTTTAAAATGGATTTTTCCATTGCATCAGCCAAAGCGAGTAATTTCTGGGATCCATTTGTGGGTTATTCCTGTTGTTTATTGAGCGCTGGTTGTGTTTCGATTTGGGGCTTCCCTCGAGAACGTGAGATACTTGATGTTTGGCTAGAATGTTTTCTTTTTGTCTTAAGGAAGTTTAGGTAACATGGCCGTGGTGGCACAGTCCATGTAGTGACTTGGTTCTTCATTTCTCCTATCGTTCTAGTTTTCAATGGTTCCACCAGGTCGTCACGGGAGAAGGAACCTGTTCAGAAACACAGAAGCAAAGAGGCCACTCCCGGGAAGGAGAAGCACAGTGATCACCGGGCTGACAACCGCAGGGAGCCAGCCTCCGCAACCCACCCCCCAGCAGCCCCCTCCCCGGGCTCCGCCGCCAAGGGGCTCGCTGCTAACCACCACCACTCGCCCCTGCATCGGTCAGCTCAGGACTTACGCAAACAGGTAAAGGCCAGGCCTGCGGTGGAGGGGACGGTGGGTGGCCAGGAGGGTGCCCGTGCGTGAGCTGAGTGCCACCTCCCATCTCACTGGTTAACTTAAGGGGAAGTGTGAGCAGTCGCCTCGAGAAACCCATTTCTAGAGGCTTCAGAAATCCAGCACGGCGCTCTGGGGTGAGAGAAGCGTTCCCTATGCCCAGAGGGACCAGTCCACACGCCTTCCTCCTGTTCACATTTATTAGCGCTTGGCTCTTGCTGATTCTCTTATCCCTGGATGAGTGCCAGTCCACCAAGTGCCACCTTCTCTTTCCTCTTGTGATTTTGATGTGTGCTGGAAAGGTCAGGCGGGATTCTGTTGGCTTCATGACCTTTCACCCCTCCTGCCTACACCGTGACTTGTGCAATAATTGGGAAACTTTGTCATCTTTTTTCAGGACAGGTTTTGAGTTAGGCAGAGGGTGGATAACTAAGGCTTGTAAAGGGACCTGTGGATGGTGTAGCATTGTCAGTGGATGATCCTAGGATATGTGTCACTTCTCTTTAACGAGACAGCTAGCATTAGACCATCAGGACTTTGGAGCAGACTCGCCTGGGCCTCTGCACTGCTGACGGGCTGTGCCAGGCGGCTCTCTTTCCCCTCGAGTCCCATGCCACACGACCAGCAGAACACAGGTGCTCCCTGCGCTGACTGCAGGGGGTTGGTCAGCTAGATACAGGTCCTGTTAGCTCATAGGAATGGCTTCAGGGCTCGGGCATTGCTGCTGTCCAGGTATTCTTACCCTTGGTTGGTGATTTCTCACAACCCTGGCAGGCAGGTAGAGGGGATAAAGGCCCGAGATAACAGGGACATTGCCCTGACAGAGTAGCGATTCAGCGTTCCTGCTCTTGTTCCTCACGCCTCGAGTTCAGTGAACCTTGGTCATTGGTGAGCTCGCCTTGATGGGTGCCGCCATGTCTGTTCCAACTCTTAGTGCCCCCCAAGGTTTTCTGGGCTCTAATCTTATGGGAGCAGATCACTAGGTCTTTTCTCCCACGGAGCCTGGGTGGATTCAAACCACCAGCCTGTCAGTTAGCATTCGAACCTGTACTCCACCCAGGCTTCTGCCCTCTCCTCAGCAGGAATTTTAACACAGAGTTACACTTGTCTCAAGGAAAGAAATGGGGGAGCATGGTCGTTAAAGATCCATTCAGAGTGAGGTGGGGTTGGAATATAAACAGCCTGAGGATACTAGAATTCATGCTTATGCTGAAGCGTTCTTTACACGCGGTCTTTCTTAGTCTTGATACTGTTAGAGAATTTCTCTGTACGTGCACACATGAATAGGTTTGTAGTCACAGCCAGGGAGATACGAATATATACATACAATCATGTATCAGTCTTCCGCCTTGCAACATTACTCAGTTGCTAGGTTGAGTGGAGGCCCCACGTGTGTTTCCTCCTTCCTCGGATAGCCACGCCTTCTTTCTTTGTGCTGTAATTTCAGTACTGAACAGGTGACTTCTAACGTATTGTAAACGTTGGCGGCTCTCCCCGAAACATAGACTTCACTCCCGCTTTTCCTAGAGAACAACCGAGTGGTAGTGGACGTGGCCTCCCCTGCGCTGGGCCCCCGATTTTCAGGACTCGGACAGAGTGCAGGGATCGCTGCCCCTTGGGTTCTAGTGTCTGATGAATTGCCCTTCTCCGGACGCCCAGGGCTTCTGGCCAGGTAGGAACTTGGGCAGACTCCCTGCAGGTAAGCAGAGTTAAGAACGCCCAGACTCCCTGTCCTGTCTGGCCTGCGACCACGTGATGGGCTCGTTTTTCGTTGACCTTCTGTCCATCCCACTTTGCTTTTCAGCAGGCGTGAGCATAAGGCATTCTTCCAGGACTGAGCTGCTGACTTTCTAACAGTGCAATGTATCTTGGGCCACATTAGGACTGGGCATTGGATCCAGTCAAGCTGCAGGGTTTTCCCTCCTGACCCCAGAGGAGCCTCTGAGGGCTGGGATGCAGAGCTTGTTGGGTCCTCAGAAAGGGGTGAGTGTGGCTGTTTGTTCACACGTAATCACAGCGCGCACACGTACGCACACTTCCTGCGCTCTCTCACCTCCTGGCCTTGGGAATGAGAGCGCTAGCTGTAGGTGACTCGAGGGGCGTGGCAAGCTGCAAGCTGGGCCTTGCCCCAGAATTGCCCCCGCCCCCTTGCTCTGTGGCACAAAGGGGCGACCCTGGGGTGTCCCCTGCAGAGCAGATTCCTGCCTTCTTGATTTCGTGTTAGGATGTTTGTGGACAGTGTCATAGAAAAGATGACATGTACTTTCAGACCCTCACTGGGCGTTTAACTGACAGGGCAGGTGGTTTCCTTGGGGTTCCATCAACTGCTCCCTCACCCCACCTCCCTCTTTTCCGCAGATGGGACGACCCACTCCCACCTTCTTGGGATGGGATATTTCACTTGTTCGTTGGGAGCCCGTGATGCAGATGCCTCTCACAGGGACGTGGGGAGAAATGAAAGGATCATTTTGAAAACATCAAATCCCATTAGTTAAGTGCCCTGAAAATAAGGTCAATAAAAGCAAATTGCAGATTCTTTTGTGTCTGGTTGATGCAAATGATTAGAATCTGACCTTCCCTCTTTTCAACTGCGTGAAAGATGGGGGCCCAAAGGAGATGCTGATCTTTAATCTCGAATATGATTTATTTTTTTATGTCAGCATAAAAGAAAGGGGATACATGTGATTACACGAAACTTGGGTGGAAGGGATGGAGGGATGGAGGCTTTGTTCTGCTTGCTCTGATGATGTGTGTGGAGGCCCTGTCTCACAAACCATGTTTTATGGCCCTAAAACATCCCCCATTACCCTGAATAACACTCTATGATAGTTCCTTTGCTTTATAAGGAGTCCCTGGGGGGGGGTGTAAACAGTTTAGCCATTTGGCAGCTAACCAGAAGGTTGGAGGTTCGAGTCCAGCCAGAGATGCCTTGGAAGAAAGGCCTGGTGAAAACCCTGTGGAGCAGTTCCACTCTGACACACAGGAGGTGGCCTTGAGGCAGAGTCGACTCCCCGGCAGCTGGTTACTAGTTCTGCTTTATAAAGGCCTCTCACTGACATGGGAGCATGTGAGTGTTCAGCTCACCGCTGCTTTTTCCTTGATGTGAGGGGCCTGGTGGCCCTGTGTGTGATAGATCTCTGTCCCGTGGAGGTTAGCACTGTGAGGATGACAGTGTTGTTACCTGTCAGAGAGTTGCCCCCACCCCGGCTCCTGGCTAACCCGTGCACAGCAGAAGGAAACACTGCCCGCTCCTGTGCCATCCCCATGGTGAGTTGCAGATAGGATTGTTAGGATCCATAGGGTTGTTGTTGGCTGAGTTTTTGGAAGTAGATTGCCAGGCCTTTCTTTCCAGTCTGTCTTAGTCCGGAAGCTCTGTTGAAACCTGTTCAGCATCACAGCAGCACACAAGCCAACACTGATGAGTGGGTGGTGGCTGCGCATGAGGTGCATTGACTGGGAATTGAACCCTGGTCTCCCATGTGAAAGGCGAAAATGTACCACCGAACCACCGCTCTTCTCGTGTGTAATGGCAGCCCTGGAATATTCTCAGTGGGCAGCATCCACTGCTCCTGGATGATCATTTCGATGTGGTAAGTTTCTAGCAAAGGAGTTAATGAGTTGGTTTGCCTAAAATAGTTACTGCCACTTAAATACAATAAAAGACAGGAACACAAGTTCAGACGAGTGGACGCCTAGAGAGTTTTGAAACGTTAGTTGTCCAGGAGCATGGGAGGTGGTGTTATGTTTGTGCACAGATGTGTGAGATCACCGAGCTGGGCTGTGGGTTGGAATGTGCAGGGCCCCTGAATGTGCTCACCTGTTCCTACTTACGGCATTGCTGGCCGAGCTGTAACTTGTGTGCCCCTCGCGTGGGCAGCCAGTGGACCGACTGGCAGGAAGGAGATGGGCTGAGTGCATCACCATGGAGGGCATTGGTTTCCATGGAAATCTGCTGGGCTTGCAGGGGAGACCTGGCCTCACACAATTCAGAGAGAGGCTTAAGCTCTGTCCAGACCAAAGATGTTGGAACCTTCTGTGCTCAGTTCTGGAAACTGAAAAATGACTAGTATGTCAGAAATGGCGCCAGCTAGAAAAATGGTTTAGATGCTTTTCTCAGTTTCCTCAGATTGTACGTGTGGTTTGAATTACACGTGTCTGTCCTGTGGTTTCTGTGACTCAGTTGCATTGCCTGGAGTGAAAGCTGGTGTTTTAAGAAGACTCGGGGACCCTGCCAGAATCCAGCTTCGGAACACAGTGTTGGCTGTGGCCTTGCTCTAGTGAATGTTTGCCTCCACTGTCCTCGTTAGAGATCCCTGGGTGGTGCTAAGGGTTAATGCGCTTGGCTGCTGACCGAAAAGTTGTAGGTTTGAACCCACCCAGAGGCACCTCAGAAGAAAGGCCTGGTGATCTCCTTCCAAGAAATCATTATTAAAACCCTACGGAGTGCAGCTCTACTCTGACACACGTGGGCCCGCCATGAGCCGGGGTCCACTTGATGGCAGTGGGTTATTGATTTTCATCAATGTCACTCTCTGCCCTTTTCCTAAAGAAGGGGCCTGCCACACCAGGAGACATCCCCTCCCTGTCCATAACTGCCTGCCCAATGGAGTCTTCATTTTAGGCTCCTTCGTTCTTTAATTCAAGTTTTAAAGTCCAAAAGGAAATCCAGACAAAAGTAAAACTATCCCAAACTTAGAAATGTTTTTCTCTCTGGAGTGTGCGCTCTGCAGACTTATCCAGCTCAATGGCGCCCTCTCGTGGGATAGGAGAGCATGACAGCTGAATCCACAGTTCGCTAAGGGACTGAGCAGTGAGCGTGGGCGACCAGCATAGTTTCCCTTCGTTCACTGGATATGTTTGTCGACTCATTTCTCATCTTCTGCTCTGCGTTGGAAATGTGGGGTTGTTTTTTTTTTCCTGTGTCCTTATATTGAGTTGATCCTAAGCATTGTGTGTGAGAATGGTGTGTGGCCCCAGCAGAAAGGGTGGGGAGGATTTTATATTCATACATTGAGGACACAGTCATATCATGTATGTGTTTATAATGAAAGTTCACTTGTTAAAAAGTCAAGAAGGAACGCTGGATAGCCTGGGGATTTCATATCCTTTTGTAAGAAAAATAAGTGGTTACTTTCTTGGAGATGTGAGAACTAGTTCAGTTGAATAACTTAAGTTTTCTCAGTTCTCAGCCTTCCACGTTATTGGTGTCTCTCTTGCTTCTGGAACCAGTGGGATTTCTGCTCCTCCTTTATCTCACCTTTTGGTGGAACAGGGTAGCCACCCTGACTGGAGGTGGTGGCTTTGGGCTGCTGGTGCCCAGGAAGGGGCCTGGCGTGTGGTTAACAGGGAATTGGCTGGGTGTCAGGAGCTGTCCCTATTAGCTCTGCTCCTGAGAAGTGGGGTGGCGGCCCTGAGCACCGTGGCCAGCCCTCCAGAGAGGACCAGAGGCACCTGGCTGAGCAATGCTCGCAGCGTCCTCCGTCCCTGGGGACAGGTCGCTGTGAACCTTGATGACGGTGCGGTGTCAGTGGGTGGTTTTGGCCCAGGAGAACATGCTGCAGACACCTCACTTCCTGGAGTGGAATTAAGGGTGCGGTGAGGGTGGGAGGAATGTGTAAAGTGGGGTGCAAAGACGGAAACCCCAACCAGACCTGAGAGAAGAGATCTGCATGTAACGTTACGCCACTTGAATGTCGTGCGTTGCGGGTCCTGCCCTGAGCCACCTTGTGTTAATTCTCCACTGAGTTAACGTGCCTTCTCTCCGATGCGCTCAGTGGGAACGCTGCCTTGGAAGGTGCTGCAGTGACCCCAGAACCCCGTGGTGAGCTGGCCTCGGGACCTGGCCTTTGGTTAAGCTGACACAGAGTGTGTGTGGTTTTCTTTGCTGTGGTGGTGGTTGGCGGGCACCTCAGTGGCAAGGTAAGAAAATGCCTTCCTCTGTTACTTTGTTTTCTTTGGTGCCAGTTACATACTGGATTCTTAGAGACACGTATAGGCCAAGGAGTGGGCCTCTGGTGTCAGCGAGGTTGGTCCTGGGTGTGTTCACCAACAGTGGAACTGGCTGGTCGTTGGCTCTGTTTTTTTATCTCTACCTTTAGGACACATGGCACAGCTTTGGGGACGGATTGGTTCCTGCGTTAGCTTGTCAGCTGCATCGTGGTCTCCACTGGTAGGAGTGGGCCATGGGGAGGGATGAGGGAATACTGTCAGTGAGACACACTCTTTCCCATGTTCTCAGCTACTTCCCTCCAAGTTAAAGCTCATTGTCTGCCCTGGGTTGTAGGGGGAGATATATTTAGTCTTCAGGCTTGTTACGTGGACACGCACGTGCATGTTTGGGTAGATGCTTGTGAAGAAAACTGTTACAATGGTGGGAAGGACATGAATAGAGGAACTCAGTGTTCAGGTAGGACAAGTAAGTTGGCTGCGTGTTTTCGCGATAAGCAATATGTGAGGAGCAAGCTGATCCTTCTGCCATTGAAGATGGAGAACCTCATCAAACAGGAGACTCCTCCCTGGGACATAGCTTGGTGCCCACGAGAAGCCAGGGGGATGGATCCAAGGCCCATGCACTCTCCGTGGAGATGAGAATATTGGAGGTTTAGATTCTGGCTTCCCAGCCCCCGCTGATAATCCATGTTGGGGAAGGGCAGGAGCCGAGTGTCCGTGGGAATACTAACCCCTCCGGGAGCTGTAAAATACAGACTCTGGCTTATACCCTCTTCAGCTAAATCAAAATTCTGGGGGTGGGACTAGGGAGACCACACTTTTTAAAACACCCCCCCACCACCACCACCACCGGGGGATCCTCAGGGGTCCCAAGTTTGAGAAGCGCTGATGTAAATAAACCCCAGCAGTTATTGATGGCTGAGAGCTGGGGAGGACATCGTGATAGGCGGGTCTGGAGAGTGGTTCCCGTGTGCACGGGTGCTTCCTTCTCCAGCATCAGAGGAGATGAAGCCACATTGTGCAGTCTGCTTAAGGGTGAAATGGTGTAGAGTTGGAACAAGCTGTCCCCTAAATGGTTAAAAGATTGGACACCTAAGGGGGTGTTGTCACCCGTGCTCTGGAGAACACAGCCATTCTCTGAAGACTGTGACGGAAAGGTCTCTCTGAGCCACAGCAGGACTTTACTCTTTGTGTTTTTCTAAATGGTTTCATTTGTTGTTAACAGAACCATTTGAAAGAACAGTTAAAAATTAGAGGTGTTTGTATTCTGTACCACGCCTCCTACTCCGAATGATGGTTCTTCCCATAGAATGTCTGTCTCTGTCCCCACCTCTGGTTTTCTAAATTTGTTTTCAATGTATCATTGCCAGGCTGCTTTTTGTAAAAATTTCCCATTACTTACTCTAGACACGTCTCTTTCCCATCAGTCCCGTAGGGTGTGGCTAGCAGTTGAGGATCAAGGATGTATGTCCTGGCCTTGCCTTCAGCCTCTCCCAGGAGGCTTTGGATCCTGGCTCCAGGTGGTAGGCAACACCCAGTCCCAAAGCCAGGCCTGGTTCGCTGAACACCTTTGGAGTGGCCCCTGGGATACAGTTTTATATCAAGGATTTATGGCTTTGATTGGACTGGTACCATTGGTGACATCTAGAGAAGTATGGTCTTAAATCTTAACAATTTCTTCTGTCTGTTTTCAGAACTACTGCTACAAAATGGTTCCCAAAGTGGGGAACCTGGGGCCTTGTTAGGAATGCACATTCTGGGGCCCCTCCCCAGAACTGCCAAGTGAGAAACTCAGGTGGGTAGGGCCCAGACATCTGTTTTAAGAAGCCCTCCTGAGGATTCTGTGCAGAGTCATGTGTGGGAACCACCGATTGGGATACCTGCAGGAGAGTTGGATTTTTTTTTTTTTTTTCCTTTTCTTGCCTTTCCCTCACTGAAGTGCTGTAGACATCCTCCTGGGCTAGGTCTGGTGAGGGAGGCAAAGGTCAGTAAGACCCAGTCCCTCTTCTCCGGGAACCTCATGTTGGGGAGGGCTAGTCGACTGCCTCGTGGGCGTTGAGCGGGGCTCATCCACCGGGCACAGCCAGACAGGCACTTGCAGAACCATATCTTACACACGAGCAAACGTAAGCGTCTCTGACTCTGGAGCACAGACCTGGCCACCCTGTCACCTTCCTGTCTGGGTTTCTGCCATTTCCTGGTAAATGTGTAATTCTTCAGCTGCCTCGTTTGGAAGGGTGTCGGTGGTGGTTATGCATCCCTGGAGTCCCGCTTTCTGAATTCATACGAAAAATTGGGGCCCCAGGAGGTTGCGTGACTTGTCGGAGGCCACTCAACTGTGTTCTCCAGTGGAGCCGGCAGGCGAGGTCCGCCACAAAACCACCAAGCCCAGCCGTCCCGTGGTGGTCCCGTCTTCCTCCTGGTGTTGCGGTTAATGCGTTTCTGATGCCAACCGTGCCACACCTGTGCGCAGCCCCTGTGGTTGTGAGGAGTCTTTCTGGCCACAGGTTGCTCTGGTGTCCAGCTGTCCAGGCCACGCAGAAACAGTGCTTCTGCTTGGGCAGTTCCCGTGGTCATGGTGGGAGGATAAGAGCCACACGTGCAGAAGACAGCGTGAGTGTTTGCCTCACCAAAAAGGTGACGTGTGCCCTGTTAGATCCAGTGAGGCGCGCTGTGGGGCCTGACCTCCCAGGTGACGAGAGACAGACAGGCAGATGCTGACATTAGCAGCCGCGTTCCTGGGCTTGGAGTATGGCTGTGCCCGAGCCAGCCCAGATGCATGTTCTTTCCCTTTCAGTTGGGTTGTGTTTATGTTTTTTTAATACATAAGTTTTAAATTTCCGTGGGTAGATTATGCTGTATGTGGAATACCCAGATGGCAAAAAAACATGTTTTTTTTCTTGAAACAGGGATAGATAAACAGATAGAAGTGCTTTTTTTGTCCCCAGTTGGGCGGGATCTGGCTATTGTAAACTCTCCTAACCGTGTGACAAGTGATTGGTATGCACACAAACACAGAATTTCTGGAAGAGCCATGGGAACAAACACGGGTGTTCAGACGCACCAGGAATCACAGCTCTAGAGCACCTGTGTCGGTGAGGGGGTCTGTGTGCAGGAAGATAGGCGTGCGGTAGCACTAGCATCCTGAAACTGAGTGTCACAGCGTTTTTAGTTCACAACTGTGTCCCGTGCTGCCCTTTGCGGGGTCACCCTGTGCTGCAGGCGGGCAGCCGGTGTTTCTCAGCGCACGGTCTGTGGCCGTCCAGCTCAGCAGGCACTAATTCTGCTTTTCCTCTCTGCCCCTCCCACTCCCTCCAGGTCTCCAAGGTGAACGGAGTCACTCGAATGTCGTCCCTGGGTGCCAGTGCGAGCAGTGCCAAAAAGATGCGCGAAGTCAGACCTTCACCGTCCAAAACTGTGAAGTACACTGCAACGGTGACTAAGGGGACCGTCACATACACCAAAGCCAAGAGAGAGCTGGTTAAGGAAGCCAGCCTCAATCACCACAAGCCCAGTTCCGCTGTCAACCACACAATCTCAGGGAAAACTGAAAGTAGCAATGCAAAAACCCGCAAACAGGTGCTATCCCTCGGAGGGCCGTCCAAGGCCGCCGGACCTGCCGTCAACGGCGTCAAGGTCAGTGGCAGGTTGAACCCAAAGTCATGCACTAAGGAGGAGGGAGGGCGGCAGCTGAGGGAGGGGCTGCGGAATTCCAAGAGGAGACTGGAAGAGGTACACCAGACAGATAAACCGCAGTCGCCCCCCAAGAAGATAAAGGGGGCAGCCGGTGTTGCCGAAGCCCCAGGCCGGAAGGCAGCCCCGGCGGCCCCCGCGGAAAAGCCTCTGCTGAACGGACACGTGAAGAAGGAAGTGCCGGAGAGAAGTTTGGAACGGAATCGGCCCAAGAGGGCCACGGCCGGCAAGAGCACGCCAGGCAAACAAGCACACAGCAAGACGGACAGCACTTCCTGTGAAAATCGTTCTACCTCGCAGACCGAGTCCTTGCACAAGCCCCACGACACGGCGTCGGGCAGGCATGAGAAGGGCTGCAGCAAGGCCGGGTGGGCGGCGATGGACGAGATCCCCGTGCTCAGGCCCTCTGCCAAGGAGTTCCACGACCCGCTCATCTACATCGAGTCGGTGCGCGCTCAGGTGGAGAAGTTCGGGATGTGCAGGGTGATCCCGCCCCCGGACTGGCGGCCGGAGTGTAAGCTCAACGACGAGATGCGGTTCGTGACGCAGATCCAGCACATCCATAAGCTGGGCCGGCGCTGGGGCCCCAACGTGCAGCGGCTGGCCTGCATCAAGAAGCACCTCAAATCTCAGGGCATCACCATGGACGAGCTCCCGCTCATAGGTAAGGCTGCGACGCACGGGCCTGCTCCGCGGGCCTCTGGACCCCCTCCCCGCCTGCTCCTTGCAGAGACCCTGGAGGAGTGGGCCTCCCTGAGCTCACTCACGTC
Source organism: Dugong dugon (assembly GCA_030035585.1). Classification (NCBI taxonomy): domain Eukaryota; kingdom Metazoa; phylum Chordata; class Mammalia; order Sirenia; family Dugongidae; genus Dugong; species Dugong dugon. Next base: position 5,521,128 of record CM057464.1, on the reverse strand, counting down.
TTTTCCTCAGCCCTGGGTGTTTGTGGCTGCAGGAGGGTTGGTATTTATTTGCGTTAGCTACCTAGCTCTGCCGTAACAAGGTTCCCACAGGCTGGACAGCTTACAAAACCAGAATTGTTTTATTTAATGATTATTTCTAGTGTCTCACAGTTCCAGAGGCTGGGATTTCAAGATGAGCTGTGTTGACTCCTGAGGCTCTGAGGGAGTGCGTTCAGCCTCTCTCCCAGCCCCCGGGGGCTCCAGGCATTCCATTTCTTGTAGATGCAGCGCTTCCCCTCTCTGCCTCCACAGTTCCTGTCTGTCTGTCTGTCTCTGCGTGCTTTGTACAGACACAGCTCCTATTGCATTAGAGCTCCACCCTTGTACTCTAGTTTGTCTTCATGGGAACAGATTACACCTGCTGAGACCCTGTTTCCAAATAAGGTCACCTCTGCAGGTACAGGATTAGGATTAACACACCTTCTGGGTGGACACCATTCAGTCCACTCGGGACTGGTGGATTTAGATGTCGGGTGGACTCTCACTCCCCAGCTGGCCTGTCCTGGCACCTGCTGACCACACAGCAAGTCCTCGCCAGCAGCTGTGTGGTCCTGCCTGTCGCACCCTGCCCAGCGTTCCACCTGGGCTCAGAGCAGTGTCCAGGCGAGGCAGGAAGAGCGTTGTCCGTCCAGCCTGCAGCCTGTCTCGCTCTGCTTATTTACCATCCCCGTCCTCCTCATCTCTCTGTCTCCCCATATCTCCTTAAGCTGCTATTGCTCTGGTGGAGCTTCTGTCGCCTGTGGAGGTCAGAGGAGGGGCAGGCTTACCCTCTTAGACCAGGCGCCTCTCTGGTGGAGCTGCTGTCACCTGTGGAGGTCACAGGAGAGGCAGGCTTACCCTCTTAGACCAGGCGCCTCTCTGGTGGAGCTTCTGTCGCCTGTGGAGGTCACAGGAGGGGCAGGCTTACCCTCTTAGACCAGGCGCCTCTCTGGTGGAGCTTCTGTCGCCCGTGGAGGTCACAGGAGAGGCAGGCTTACCCTCTTAGACCAGGCGCCTCTCTGGTGGAGCTTCTGTCGCCCGTGGAGGTTACAGGAGGGGCAGGCTTACCCTCTTAGACCAGGCGCCTCTCTGGTGGAGCTGCTGTCACCTGTGGAGGTCACAGGAGAGGCAGGCTTACCCTCTTAGACCAGGCGCCTCTCTGGTGGAGCTTCTGTCGACCGTGGAGGTCACAGGAGGGGCAGGCTTACCCTCTTAGACCAGGCGCCTCTCTGGTGGAGCTTCTGTCGCCCGTGGAGGTCACAGGAGGGGCAGGCTTACCCTCCTAGACCAGGCGCCTCTCTGGTGGAGCTGCTGCTGGCCACTTAGTGAGTGGACATGCTGGTGATGACAGGGACTCTGGGCACAGCCCCCTGCCCTTTCCTACCTGACAGGGCCCTGCAGGGTGCTGCTTCCCTTCAGGGTCGGTAGGGCGAGGTCGCATACTCCCTTTCAGCTTTAGACCAGGACCTGAAGTTGAGGAGTGTGCCCGCCTCCATTTCGGAGATCTGATTTCTCAAAGGCAAGGAGACATTTAACATGAAATTGGTAGGATGACGTGGCTCATTGCAGAACGGAGTCTTCATTATTCCTCTCGGAAGGTGGCTGCCCAGGTGGAGGCCTGCTTAAGAGTCGCCTAATTTGAAAGGATTCTTGGTTTGGGGTCTGCTGTCATGGATGACACGCCATAGACACAGTGACATGGGGCTGCAGGGACAGAGCCCGACGTGGTTGCCGAGAAGCCTCAGCCGTGGAAGAGCGCCTGGGGTGGTTGTAGGCTGCCCCACGTGAGTGCACGGGCCCCTGGGACACCCAGAGATGGGAGTGCACAGCCCGGGCGTCTCCTGACCAGAGTGGCACCTGGGGGCCAGAGTAAAGTGTCCCCGATTCCCCCTCCCTGCTGCACATGTGGAGGTTGTCTGTGGACAGGTGAGCAGCACAGATGGCATTGAGAATGACCACCAGCAGCCTTGTCTCCGTGTAAATTTTGTTTGGGTAACTTTGAGTCACGAAAGGTGACCACAGTGTACGTTTTTATGCTCTTTGCCATGACGTAAGAGTTTACAGCATTTTAGTAATCTTGGAAAGGGGTACCAACCTGGCACGTGGCTGGTTTGGACTCAGATCTACGGATCTGGGTTCAACCATCTAGCTGTGGGAGGTGCTTAGTAGTTTTGAAGTAACTTCCCCAAACCCACCGGGATAGGCCTGCCTTGTTGTGTGTATGTATGTCAGTGTGCACAAACCCCCGCCCCTCCCCAACACACACCCTTGGCAATTCTGAGCCTTGGGAGAGTGAGAGAGCATGGCTGTGGTGAGAGGGGACCTGGGGGCCTTTAGCTCCTAACCCACTTCCTGCCTCTCTGTGTCGATCCCTGTGGGTCTGTTTCCTCTTTATAAATGAGGGGGATCATAGTTGGTGAGGCTTGCACGGAATAACTTATTTGCAAGCAGTATGTCACTTCAAGTGCTATGGGATGATAGTGATCTACTTACAGAAAAGATGCCCTCCGTGGTGGAAACTATGAAACGCTTAGCTACTAGCCGAAAGGTTGGTGGTTCAATCCCACCCAGCAGGTCAGTGGAAGAAAGGCCTGGCCGATCTACGTCCATAAAGATTAGAGTCAGGAAAACCCTGTGCAGCACAGTTGTTCTGACACACGTGGTCTTCACGAGTCATAAATGACCCGATGAGAACTTGCAGAAAAAGACAGCATTTCCAGTTTCCTCCTTTCTTGGTTGACCTGTTACCTGAGCTCCTTCGGCAAGGTTTGTGTGACTCCTTTCATTTTCTGCCTCCAAGAGACAGGACAGTGTGCCCCACCATGGGACACCCCCAATTGAGATCAGAGAATGGCCGGGGTCCCGCCTGCAACTGACAGTCTTTGCGACCTGAGTGGACCATGGACTCTCTCAGGCACCCTCATTTGCCTGGTTGGGGAGGTTTCCTCAGTGATGATCCCCCTGCTACTCAATTGCCCACAGAAAGCCAAGTCCACCGTTCAAGTGCAGTAAATGGAATTCAGGAGCTTTCACTCCCAGGCTCTGGTCTCGGTGGTAGATGGGCGGACTCTTTGTCATGATGGTCCACGCCCTCACTGGGTTCCGCAGGGCCCGGTGTCTGCTGCGTTGGCCTGCTCCAGGCACTGAGGGGGGTTCTGAGGGTTAGGTTGCAGGAGCCATAAATACATCTCCACCTTCTACAAATTCATAGTTTTCTTAATTTTCTCCTTGCTCACCTAGCATTTTATTGAATATTTACCTCAAAATAGCCTATGGGCAACCAGTGGTCAGAGGGAGGTAGTGTTTCTGGGCCCACATCTAGGTCGGGTCCCTGGGATTTGCATGTAAACGCATTTGAATTTTGTGCACTTGTCCAGTTCTGTCATTTGATGAATGGACGTAGTGGAAATGGGAGTATGTCTCTTTCTGTTACAAGCGGTCTGTCTTTTTGAGTTGGCCGTGGTAGGAGCTGAGGGACAGACGGCCCGTGTGCCCTCACTCCATTGCTTCCTGTCACCCTGGAAAAGCAGTAGGATTAAAAATAAATTACTCTGTTGGAAAGGGAGCCAGGGGACTGAGACAGGTGTCATGTGGCTGAGCTCACCGATGTCGAGGTTGTCCTGACGGATGCTGGGGCCCCTGTGTGGCCGGGGGCTGAGCCAGGACCTGTCCCTCCCTCATTACCAGCAACGGGCTCCGAATCCTTGACCTGCTTCTTCCTGGTGTGTCAGGGCGCAGCAGCAGGGCTGTGCTGACTCCAGACCCTGGAATGTTCCCCCTACACACCTGCATGACCTCCTGCCGGTCACATGTGTGCCTCAGTGTTTCCCTCTCGGGACCACCCTCCCTGGCCACCTGCCTCTTCCTCTCGCCCCTTCATCTCATCTGCTTTATTCAGCATCACAGCACGTGACCCTTACCCAGCAGCATTTAATGTCTGTCTCTCTAATACATAAGCACCCTGAGGGCCAGAAATTTTGTTGGCTATTCTAATAAGCTCACAGCCTGTGAATCCCAGGCATGTAGTAGGCATTCGGGAGCTGTCTGTGGGATGAAGAAGTTGTTTTTCCTTGTCATTTTAACTGGTCACACCCTGTGTTTCCCTCCCTTGTCCTTCTTGGCTGCTCCGTCCCAGGAGGCTGTGAGCTCGACCTGGCCTGCTTTTTTCGGCTGATTAACGAGATGGGTGGCATGCAGCAAGTGACTGACCTCAAAAAATGGAACAAACTCGCAGACATGCTGCGCATCCCCAAGACAGCCCAGGACCGGCTGGCCAAGCTCCAGGAGGCCTACTGCCAGTACCTGCTCTCCTACGACTCGCTGTCGCCCGAGGAGCACCGGCGGCTGGAGAAGGAGGTGCTGATGGAGAAGGAGAGCCTGGAGCGGCGGAAGGGGCCCCTGGAGGGCCACATGGAGCATGACCACAGCAAGTTCCACTCCCTGCCCCGCTTCGAGCCGAAGAACGGGCTCATCCACGGCGTGGCCCACAGGAACGGCTTCCGCAGCAAGCTCAAGGAGGTGGGCCAGGCGCAGCTCAAGACCGGCCGGCGGCGGCTCTTTGCTCAGGAAAAGGAGGTGGTCAAGGAGGAGGAGGAGGAGGATAAAGGCGTCCTCAGTGACTTCCACAAGTGTATATATAAGGTAGGCCTCCTGTACCCACCCTGTACCCCTGTCCCATGTCAGCTTCCACAGGGGCAGATGCAGGGATGGGGCGGCAAGGGGATTGTATGGACAGGACGGGTGCCCTAGAATGCCCTGCACCCCCGCCCCAGGCTGCAGGGATGGGGCCGGAAGGGGGTTGTATGGACAGGACGGGTGCCCTAGAATGCCCTGCACCCCCGCCCCAGGCTGCAGGGATGGGGCCGGAAGGGGGTTGTGTGGACGGGACGGGTGCCCTAGAATGCCCTGGCAGAGTGAAGGGGTGCCCTCACCACGGGGCAGGGAAGCAGCCAGGCAGCCTTCCCTGGGACATGCCCGTTTGTAATAGAGGAATGTGCGGAGTGTCGGGGTGCGGAGTGTCCGGGTGGTCGGGCCTGAGGACAGCCGGCCAGCTGTGGGCCAGCCTGGCTCTGCCACTGGCGAGCCCCTCGTCCTCTGGGCCGTGGTTTGCTTCATCCAGTGAACAGTGTGTCGGGAGGTGGCGAGGCTATCAGAGTATGTTGAGTTCTTCCTCCTCGCCCACATGTGTGTCTGCCGCTCTGACCCCATCGTCCCGTTCTGGTGGACGTGAGCTGCCCAGAGGCTCCGGGGCTTCTCAGACTGGCCAGACCCTCGCATTTCCCACCTTCCTCTTCATCATTCCTCGCAGCCTGCCGCCCCCTGCTCCCAGCCTGGCTCTGCTAACCCCTCCTGGGGAGAGCAGTCCCCCGATAAAGCTGTCAACGCCGATCGCACCGTTAACACGCTGCCGAGGGTGGGTGGGGAGGAACTGGCAAAGGAAGCACGCGCAGTGTTTTCACCAGTTCTGCCAAATCTTGTTGCGGCACCAGCTGCTCGAGAAGACTGACTCCTCCAAGAAGTGAGGCGAAGTCCCGCTGACTCTTAGCTTGGCGGCCTGGCCCCCCAGGGCTGCCTCCCTCTCGTGCCTGTAGGGAGCAGGAGACCAGGCCCCCCAGCCTGCAGGCCCCGGCTGTGCCCTCCAAATCGTCATCAGAATTGCCCGAGGTTTCAGGGGTGCACGCTTCACCCCGGCGACCCAGTTCTGGGTTTATTAGGCAGAGTTCTTTGTGGTGAGGCCTCGGGGGTCCTTACCCAGTGAGTCCCCACCCTCTCGATGTAGTCGTGTTGTATGTGAGCTAATTAGTTTCTGTTGCCTTTGAAATTGCCTGTTAGAGTCCGGTCAGAATGGGGGTGCCACCTCACACACCCACCAGGCCCCCTGCCATGACCTCACCGCAGACGCCGGCTCAGGGCCCTGCTTCTGAGCGGCTGAGACTTTTCAGAAATACCCAGCAGGAATCTGTGGCGTGTCTGTAGGGTATTCCGTCTGTTGGCTCTCTGAGTCCAGGGCCAGATTTCACACTCCTCCTGCCCTCTGCTACACTTTTAGTTTTTTTCCTAGACTTAAAGCTCTTGCACTGCTCTGGAAAGAGATGATCCTGCTTGCCCACAAGTTTTTCTCTTCTTAGACCCAGAAAGGGTCGTCTTTGCTGAAAACAGTGTTGCCTGTAGAGATGGCATGCCAGGTCGGAGAAGGCCGCCTGCAGCCTGATGGTAGCCTTCTTGGACTTGAAGTGTTAAATGTTTCCGTGAAAAAGGAGAAGTCGCACAGGCTATGAATAAACTCTGGAGCTCTTTTTTGGGTGTTTACTGCACATTCCTGGAGCAGGCCGCCTATACTGTTGGTCAGTTAAAGCCACTCGTTAAACCGGGGACCCATGAAACGAGAGAGGATTCAGCTTGTGTTACTATTTAGTTAAGAAGGCTAAAGCTGTGAGAATGAGTTAGATCAAATTAAGACTTCTTTGAAAAAATGGTCCATCCAAGGGTGTTTTTAGGTGGAGCTTGATGGTGCTGGTGGTCTGGTGGCCGTGGAGGTGCGGCTGGAGGGCCCCTGCTCAGCCAGTGGGGCCTGGTCACGTGGTTCCCTGCAGCCGCTCAGGACCCTGAGGTGTTGAACACCAGGTGGCAGAGTCTTCAAATTCCAGGTTCTCCATCCGCTGCACTCTGCTTAGTGCAGAAGCAGGTCGTTTGTAGTGATTCTGTTTTTATTTTGTAAGAAACAGTGTTGGGAGAAGCTTGAAACCATATGGAAGTGTTTTCTTTTTGCTAGAACCCCATTTAGTTCCTTACAAAGCTGAAAGCAAAGCCAAATGCCAAAATCTACATGCTGACCGCTGTGACTGTACTTCTCACCCTAAAGTTCCAAAGGAGGGACAGTGCAGAACCCCTGCTAGACCTGTTGCTCCTTCTGGAGATGCTCAGATGACACCTGCTATTAAAGCCGGCCCTGAGCGCCCTCCCTGGCCACAGTCTGTAACTGCTTCTGCCTGGTGTCTCCTGGGTTAAAGGCCGCCTTCCCCACGTGGAAGGCAGCCCCCGAGGGTGGAGAGCTTGTTTGTCTTCTTCACTGCCCTGTCTCCTGTCTGGAGAACTGGGCCTATTACACCATAGGCACTCAATAAATGTTTCTGGAACAAAGGAATGGAAGTGCCTGGCCAAGAAAGGGGGAAATGGGGATCTTAGATGCCTCTGTAGGAAAGAATATTTTCTCTGTGATAGTTAAAACAGGAAACAATTCAGGATTCCCAAATGTTAACAAGTGACGCGTCTGTTAAAAGAAGCAGGAAGGTATTTTCCCAAAGCGAGCAATTCATCTTGAATATTACCGGGGAAGGACCTCAGAGGGGGGTGTTAGCAGTCTGAAGCTCTGCAGGCTCTCCCCTGCCAGCCACAGGGGAACACAAAGGGGACAATGAGTGGCTTTTGTGGTGAGAGAGTGGTCAGCTGCTGCCTCCCTCAGGTTAACCAGGCCAGGCTGCCCATCTGGCCAGTTTTCATGTGGCGAGACCCTCAGGGTATGGAAGTCACCCTCATTTTCTGTCTTTGGGGACCTCCAGGGGTCTCTGACAGACAGGTGCTCCATTCCTATCTCCAGGATCCTGATGCACGAGTTGCAGCCAGTTGCAGTCTTGATGCTGTTAGTCTCTTCACTGGACGTCTGGGCCGTAAGGGAGGTTTGGCTAAGTTAGGCAGGGTGCGGCCTTCCTACCGCCCTGTAGGGAGTAAACGGAGAACTGGTGCCTCTTGCTCTGTGTTGGACCCATTTCTCCCGTAAAGCGAAAGCTGTGGTTCTTAGAAGTTCTTCTCATGCCGCACATGGTCATCTCGTCTGGCCTTCAGTCCTCAGCGCCTCTCTCTCTGGAGGATGACGTGTCAGCCTGCTCCTGGGGGTGGCGATGCTTAGTGGTGTTTTCAGTCCCCTGTTGTTGGCACGGATGAGTCTTCTGGGAGAGGCTTCTTGGAGAATACTTTCCTGCCTTCTCTAAGCACCTTTAACTCGGAGGCCGACTGGCTGTGGCACCCAGGAAGTACGAGGGCAGAGGCCTGAGGTGGGCGGCAGTGGCTTCATTTGGAGTTGAGGTTTAGCTCTTGTTTCTTAAACTTGACTCTGCTGTGTTTGTTTGGTTTTCAGGGAAGGTCTGTTTCTTTAACAACTTTTTATCGAACAGCGAGAAATATCATGAACATGTGCTTCAGCAAGGAGCCTGCACCAGCCGAAATTGAGGTGAGTCAAGTGACCCCCATCCTGCCTGTTGCACCTTTGGGCTCCATCCCTCTGGCCTCCTGACGCCTGGTGGCCTGAGATGTGGACCTTGACAAACTTTGTCCGCCATATTGAATGTGCGCCAGGGGCGGCCAACAGTTTTCACTTGTGTTACAATCTCAGCGTGGTTCAGAAAGTCAGAAACAGCATTCTGAAGAGGGAACCCCCTGGCTTCTCTTTGGCCTGTCCATATCTGGGGGCTGTGAAATGTGGAGTCCGAGGGTTAACTCTGGGCCCAGCCCCACGGCTGCACACCCGCGGCTGCTTCTCTCCATCCTCTGCGTGTTATCCAAGAGAATGCTTGGAATCCCTGGAAACCACAGTTGTGCTTTTCTTTTCTCCTGCTTTTTTTCTTTTTTTTTTAAAATGGGATTGGCAGGTTGCCATTTTTGTGCTTCTGCCAACTCTGTTCTTTGAGTTAGTGTGAGGTTCCAAAGGCCTTGCGCAGCTCTCTGCCCAGACCAATTAGGAGCTGATTTTGTACAAGGCGCTACAGGACAGAGCCTAGGTCTGTTTATTTTCCTCCCTCGCTGGTGCCCAGCTGAGGCCGTGTGAACTCGAGGCTGACGTCGGCGTGCCCCTGACAACCCTAGGTCATTTAAAGGGAAAGAAACCAAACTTGGATCGTGGCTGACAGGGCGGCTGCCAGCTGGGAAGCAGGAGCACGTGGACTGCAGCTTGTCTTCCGACGTAGCAGTGTTCGTTTGTCTCCTGTGACTGTGTGTGCCACCACCTTTCAGTACAGTTCAGTGTGGGTGTGTCCAATGTGTGCACGCTGACCTCGAGGGCAGCCAGCCGTCCTGCTTGGCCCAGGACATGAGAGGTTTCCTGGGGTGTGGGACAGGACTGCCCCAGCCAGACCAGGTCCGTTGTACACATGGAATTGGTCAGGTGTGGTGTAACTATCTGAAGAAGCCCAGGAAGCCAGTCCTGGTGCTGAAGCCTTGTTTGTGGTGAATTCTACCGTGCTCGTAGCTTGGTTTGCATTCCCTTTAGGCCTGGGGTCTCTGTTCATCAGCCTGGTCTGTCTTAACCCTCTACCCACGGTGCTGCCTTTGAACCCCACGCTGTAGACAGACACCTCCACCCCATTCCATCCCCACTTTGGCTTACCCCCCACCCACCACGTGGCTGTGGTTACTACTCTGGGGTTGTCCCCACGTCACCCTCCATCAACCCCAGTGTCAACTGGGTCCTGATTCTGGGGCACGTGGCTGCCACAGCTGTTTTCCGGGTCCTGTGGCCTTTGTGGTAGGGGTGTCCGAAGGAAATTTGTGCTGGGAAAGGAGAGTTTTTTCGTACAATATATGTCTTTGTGGGCATCTTCTGAGAGCGTAGGGGTTTACTACAATCAGTAGTATAAGAAAGGTTAGCTTATTTTATTACACCATTTCCTTGGGGAATTAATTTCCTCAGACTTCTCTGCTGGCTTTGCTTCACCTCCTGTATAAATATTAAAACACAAAGGGAAGACTTGCTAAAATCTAGAATTTCAGTCCAGGGCTGTCAAGCTGCTTGTGCTCTGGCTCTTCTAGAGAAGTCTAGGCCTTCCTCTTGGTGGCGGTGAGCACCTGGGTCTCCCCACATCGTTACAAATTGCCCAGAGGTTGTGCTCAGTCTCAGTGGCGTGGTGGTATGGGTCACAGGGTTGTCCCCTTGTGATAGACTGTTGCTGCGTCCTGGCACTCAAGGAAATCAGCTTCAGGATCCAGTCATCTCATGATGTCAGAATTCGTTCTTGAGTTGTGGGCTGTTGACTCCTGAGCTGTCCCCTCTCTATGGAATTTACAGGGTCGTGGGAACTTGTATTGGTACCGTTAGCAGGCTTTCCTTGAGATAGTACCATGTGATGCTAAGCGTGTGTTAGTTCGGCCGCTGCCCTGAAATACACTCATGGTCTCAGCTTAGCAGGTTTGCCCGGATTAGGGACGGTGAGGTTGTGGTTCTGGAGTGAAGACTGAATACAGAGTAAGAAAGGTGCCTCTGAGTGCGGGAGAGGGACTCAGAGGAGATGGAGCACGTCGGCTTACCTGTTTGCAGACACGTTTCTGACTTTCTACCCCCACCCTTGGTTAGACCAGACTTGTGAAATTTGCCCAGTAAGCTTGTTACAACTGCCAGTGTATGGGCCTTACCCACCCCCTACTGCCACCCACATTTCTGATTTAGTTCGCTTGGGTTATAGCCTGGGCGTTAAGTGTTCCTTCACTCCCTCCGACTATCCCGCATGCAGCCAGGGTGGATCACCTGGAGTAGAAGTCAGGAGTCCAGGTTATTAGATGTGTTTAGTGCCTGTGTATGTCTAGATGTTAGATCTAGTTGTTGTGAGTTGGCATTGAGTCGATTCCGACTCATGGCAACTTCACGTACAACAGAATGAAGCATTGCCTGTTCTTGCAAAATCCTTACCATTTTGGCATGTAAGAGTCTGTCTCAGTCATCTAGTGCTGCTGTAACAGAAATACCACAAGTGGATGGCTTTTACAAAGAGAAATTAATTATCTCACAATTTAGGAGGCTAGAAGTCTGAATTCAGGGTGTCAGCTCCATGGAAAGGCTTCCTCTCTGTCAGCTTTCTCATCAGTGTTCCCTCGGACTAGGAGCTTCTCCATGCAGGGACCCTGGGTCCAAAGGACGTGCTCTGCTCCCGGCACTGCTTTCTTGGTGATATGAGGTCCCCCTGTCTCTCTGCTTGCTTCTCTCTTTTACATGTCAAAAGAGGTTGGTTTAGGACACTATCTAGTTTTATAGACCTCATCAGTATAACTGCCTCTAATACGTCTCATTACATCATAGTGATAGCATTTACAACACATAGGGAAATCACATCAGATGATAGAATGGTACACAGTCATACAACACTGGGAATCGTGACCTAGCCAAGCTGACACGTTTTTGGCGACACAGTTCAATCCATGATCATGTCCATTGTGGCAGTCCATCTCACCGAGGGTGTGCCTCGCCCTCACTGACCCTCTCCTTCACCAAACACGATGTCTCCTCTAGCAGTTGATCCCTCCTGATGATGTGACCAAAGCAAGCGAGTCGGACAATGTTACATTAGACCTGGAGGCTCTGTTAATTACAGTCGGAGAAGGATAGTGGGGCGTCTTTAGCCGTCTTCCCGTTGTTGTTTTCGTTTGTGTTCTGTTGGAGACACATGGCGAAACCCTTTGAAGTGGTATCTGTTCTGTGATGTCTCTCTGTTGTTCAGTTGACCTGTGTCCTAGTTAGAGCCCAGGTTCGTGCTGACTGGCCCTCTCCCTTCCCTGCAGCAAGAGTACTGGAGGCTAGTGGAAGAGAAAGACTGCCACGTGGCCGTCCACTGCGGGAAGGTGGACACTAACACGCATGGAAGCGGATTCCCCGTGGGAAAATCAGAGCCGTTTTCAAGGTAAAGTTGGACCCTCTTGTCTGGAGTTCTGACGGATGCCCGGGCTTCACTTCCCATAGCCAGCATCTTCTCTAGTGTTCTGGTTCCACCGTGAGTGTGTGACGTCCCTCTGGTTTCCCTCCGCAGGCATGGATGGAACCTCACAGTGCTCCCCAATAACACAGGATCCATCCTGCGTCACCTCGGTGCTGTGCCTGGTAAGCCTCCTCCCCCAGCCATCTTCAGGGTGGCTGGCTCTCCCTTCCCTGAGCAGCTTGGGAGTGAATTCCTCCCCTCGGAGAGCTAGCACTGGGATGATTCCTTCAACTGAAGACAGCCTTAAAACGGACAGGGATATTGAAGTAGAGAGTATATAATCATTTCTAGAATATTTGATTTCTAGAAGAGACAGGACTGTAACAGAAGGGATGAGGTCAGTAAAAATGTGAAGAGTGAACCAACTCCCAGAATCTTTAAACAGGGCAGAAATTTCATGCTAAACTTTGAACCTCAAAAGTGGTACCTATAAAGCTAAAAGCCAGACGTTTTGAGGCTCCTACATGGTTTCCAGTTAAGCTCGTAAATGATCAATTCTTGGCAGCTATTAGGGAAAGCCAAGGCTTCTGGAGGTTTCCATCACTGAAGCCTAGGCCCTCTGGAGGAGGCGGTCAGGAAGCTGTTGCTAGAGAAATACTTAGACCCAAGCTGAGGGAACCCTGTGGCCAGCCTCACCCTAGTTGGGGGCAGTTACTCCAGGCAACTCTAAACCACAGTGTGGAATTTCCCCACAAAAAGGAGCTTAAGCTTGGAACCTCAGCTCACAGTATCGAGGTTCAATGTTGATACCATCATCATACTCCTATTCCTTAGTCCCAGCTTAAACAGCCCAAAACCTAAACCCATTGCTCTCAAGTTGATTCCGACTCATAGTGACCTTGTAGGTCACAGGAGAACTGCCCCATAGGGTTTCCAAGGCTGTAATCTTTGCAGAAGCAGGCTGCCACAGCTTTCTCCCGCAGAGCGGCTGATGGGTTCAAACCACTGACCTTTCTGTTAGTAGCCTAGCGCTGAACCACTTCGCCACCAGGGCTCCTTGGGCCCAACTTACACCTCATGAGTTAAGATGTTCTTTTACGCCTGTTTTCAGACAGTGCCCGTATTCTTGGTTGAATTTCCGTGTAGCTAGCGTGAAAGAACACATCCCTTCTTCTGAGCGAGCCTGGTTTGTTGCTTTCTCTTCTTGTTTCAGGAAAGAAAAGGGGTTTTTAATTACTGTTACTGTAATACATTGCTGGAATCCTTTGAAGTAACTTCTTCTCTTTATGTTTTAGGAGTGACTATTCCCTGGCTAAATATTGGCATGGTCTTTTCTACCTCATGCTGGTCTCGAGACCAAAATCACCTTCCATATATTGACTACTTACACACTGGTGCTGATTGCATTTGGTGAGTACCCACGGCCTCGCTCACGCTTCGGTTTTGGTACCTGTGGACTGTCACAGCCTAGGATTTCCCACCTCTGTATTTTCTCTGATGACTAGCAAGGGCGGGCGTCTTTTCATATGCTTATTGGCCGTTTCTATTCCTTTTGTGAATTACCTGCTTATATCTTTGCATAGAGGTGGACTAACAGCACCCTCACTTCTGACACCAAGAACAAGGTCAGGAGGGTCCCCCCAAATCACCCTCACTTCGATAATTCACTAGGGCGCCCAGAACTCACAGCAAGCTGTTCACTCATGATTCAGGTTTATTACAGACTGACACCAGCCAGTGGGCAGGGCAGACTCCAGGAGACATACCAAACACAGAACTTCCACTGTCCTTTCCCTGTGGAGTTAGGATGTGCTATTCTCCTGGAATCTGGATGTGGCAATACACAGAGTATTGCCAGCCGTGGAGGCTGACTCGATTCTCAGTTTTCAGAGGTTTTATTGGGGCTCTGTTATGTAGGCATGATTGATTGATCAATTGATTGCCCATATGCTTGATCTCAGTCTCCAGGTCGCTGATGCCTCATCACCCAAAGCCCCCACCTTAAGTCACATTGTTAGCCTCTCCAGTATGACTCAAGGCCCCAAGGTAAACGAACACTTACCTGTCAAACATAACATTCCAAGGGCTCACAGATCACCTCCCCAAAGCCAAGGGAAAGGCCAGACTTTCTCTTCAGGCAAGGCCAAATTCTTTACCATGCAGGCCACACCCTGACCTTTGGCCAAGGCTCTCTTGCAGTCAGACGATCACGCTTGTCCGGACACCTGTATTCAGGGTAGCGTTTCTGTGACAGGCACAGTGGTGGTGTCACCGTGAATGTGCCTGACATTTACCGGTGCCGGTAGAGATAGATTTAAAGAAACAAGTGATGTGTCCTGTGAGCAAGGCCAGATTCTTCACTGAGTGATCTCTGTTATTTCTTCTGGGATATTCTTTCTTTGTTGTTGATGCAAAGAGTTTTTTTCATATTAAAGATAAGAAACAGTAGTAACATTGCTATAAAAAGTTGGCTAGTACCCCTGGACACCCTTTTAGCTCAGTAATGAAGTCACTCCTGAGGTTCATCCTTGAGCCAAAGATTAGACAGGCGTATGAAACAAAGTAAGACTTAATGGGCACACTAGCCCAGGGGTCAGGACGAGAAGGCACGAGGGGACAGGAAAGCTGGTAGTAGGGAACTCAAAGTTGAGAAGAGGAGAGTGTTGACATGTCGTGGGGTTGGCAACCAATGTCACAAAACAATATGTGGATTAATTGTTTAATGAGAAACTTGCTTGCTCTGTAAAACTTCATCTAAAGTACAATTAAAAAAAAAAAAAAAATAAGGGAAAGATTAGTCCAAAGGACTAGTGGACCACAACTACCACGGCCTCCACCAGACTGAGCCCAGCATAACTAGATGGTGCCCGGCTACCACCACCAACTGTTCTGACAGGGTTCACAATAGAGGGTCCCGGACAGAGCTGGAGATAAATGTAGAACAAAATTCTAACTCACAAAAAAAGACCAGACTTAATTGGTCTAACAGAGACTGGAAAAACCCTGAGAGTATAGTGCATGGACATCCTTATATCTCAGTAATGAGGTCACTCCTGAGGTTCATCCTTCAGCCAAAGGTTAGACAGGCCCAGGAAATAAAACACCAAGCCAGGGAAGGGGCAAGGAAAAGAAAAGCAGAAAGTTGGCCAGTAGGGGTGACTGTCGTTCGCGTTCTGCTGACCCGATATAACCTGTCCTGTACGTGGCAGCCTGTGAGTGTAGGAAGAGTAGATTGTTCGCGGGCGAACTGGTTCCTGCTGTGCCGAGAGGCACGTGTTTATTCTGCACAGTTTCTGTGTTGAGGGGCTGTGCATTCTGGGTGTCTATCTGCCTGTAATGTAACCCCTCTCTCTCCTCTAAAAGGCAGTCCTGATCAGTGTGCTGGGCTCTCTGTGTCTTTGTTTACAGTGGCAGATGGGAATTTACTGCCAATCATCAGATGTCTTGTAGTCTGAGAGTCTACCGCCTCTGCCTTCATCCCGCAGTAACTGTGTTTATCATCCTAATGGGATGATTAAGCATTCTTTATTAAAATAAACAAGTCTTAGAACCAAACTTCTTCCTCCAAGGAGCCAGTGTCTCCCGCCATCTCTTAATTAGAACTTGCCCAGCTTCTAGGCCACGTTATAGGGAGCGGCCGTGTTGAGAAACGGGCAGTGCATGAAGCAAACCAGCTGAAGCATCTGTGTACCGAGGAAGATGGTCTTGAACTTTGGGCAGCTTGTCTTTGGGGGCGAGATTGCAAGTGTATGCCGCCAGGCCGTAGGAGCCGAGACCAACAGTGATCTTGAGGTGCAGGACAGGTAGACCTGATGGCCAGAGAGTGGACCACTGGGACGGTCTCCGTTGGGGTGAGGAGCTGCTTTCTGCCAGGAATGTTGACTGTCAGGGCCGTTCCTGTAGGGGGTGCTGTGGCAGGCCCAGGCAGCCTGAGGCTGTGGACTCGTGGTCCAGGGATCCTTTGTCTCTTCATCTGAAAAGGTGGCTGTGACACGCCACGTACCCCCGAGGTGACGAAGGGAAATACCGTAGTGACAGCACGGGCCATGCAGGCCGATTTTCTTGCTCAAATGCTGAATCAGAGGCCGTGAAATGGGAGATTGTGTGGGCTTTTTGATGAGTAATCTCTGGAACCTCATTGAAGGGAATAAAAAGGAGGCTGGGATATGATCAGAGACTGTTATGGTGGTGGCTTTTCTTAAAACCTATGATTTAGGTTAGAGACCCTGTATTTAAATCACACATCAGTAACAGAATATGCTGGTATTGAAGTAACCAGGCATTTAGAAAATTAACTTCAGTGTGGTGATTGGTGACTCCCTTCACTCAGCAGCTGGAACCAGGGTTTGGCCTCAGAGCAAAACTGTCTGAACAGACACACTGAGGGCGGGCTGCCTGCCCACCTGCCGACCACCTGAGAGGAGGCTGCTGGGGGTGCAGGAGGCGTAGGGCACGGTGACACCCCAGAGCGCCTCTCTCTTCTGCTGTGGCCCACGGCCGGCCTCATGTACCTGCAGTCCTGTGGGCTGGTCTGGGGCAGAAGGCTCTCCCCTGTGTTATCTGCCCAGGATAACACAGGGCTCTCTGTCCACAGAGAGCATGCTGCAGCCCTGGAGAGGCCCTGAGGCGTGGATCAGAGGCGTGGATCGAGCCTCCCGTCCTGCCTTGTCTCAGGACTGCTGCATGGTCCCCGGGTTTCCACTGCTGTGGACAGTACTTGGATCCTAGGTGGTCCCTCTTGGGGGACAGACTAATAGGACATAAGCAAAAACTCCACCCACTCTTGTGACTGTAGCTTGTTCATCTCCCAACTTTTTTCCCACTCGCCTTCCCTGCAGACTCTTTCAGCTCTTGCCAGAAGGTCTGTGTGCTGGTTCCTGAGGCCCCGGCAACCCCTCTCCGAGCTCCCCGTGAGCCCCGCCCCCAGCTCCCCGTGAGCTCCGCCCCGTGCTCTGCGAGCCCCGCCCACAGCTCTCTGCCAGCCCCACCCCCAGCTCCCCGCCAGCCCCGCCCCCATCCTCTGCGAGCCCCGCCGCCCGCCCTCTGAGTTGTACAGAGCTGAGTTTGTCCTCTGCCGGCCCTCCCGGTGTTGGCTGTCTCCCATGTGTCTTGCCGTCCCCGCGTGATACCCGGGGTTGGCGGGGTGGGGTCCTTGTGCACAGAGGTGCCTTGGTGGACCAGCAGCCGTGTCGCCGAGGTTCCCCCCCCGCCCCGCACGATGGTCCGTTGCCTCCCGCCTTGGCACCGCACGGTGGTCCACTACCGCCCTCCTCAGGGACGATGGCGGTGGTGGTGGCCAGAGCTGGCGTGAGGCTGTGTGCATGCCCACTCTTTTCTGACTTCTGTCGTTCTGACGAGTGAGGGGTCCCTTCCCGGGCTGGCCCGGGCCTCATGATATTGCCTTGAATGGAGCCGAGGGCGCCATGGGGGCTTCCTGTGAACAGCATCCCGTACTGTTGCTCCTGCCCCGTTCTGAGAGCCTGTGATGCTTTGTGTTACGGAGAAAGTATAAAATTCCAACCGGGAGTCCGCCGAGAGCTGAGATGCCGCCCCGGAGTGCTCAGAACTGAGTCTGCAGCCGGCTCTGGGTCTGGTTTATGGGGCTGCTAGCATCTGTTTCTGGTTTGAAGGCTTTTGGTTCACGTGTAGATCAGACATACGTGAAAGATGAGCATCTTTAATCACTTGTGGGGCTGCGGTTTGGCTGCTAGCTGGTGGAAGTGGCAGCAGGGCCCTTGGGGAGTGGGTGTTGCCTGTGAAGTGGGGTGCAGGGGGCCCAGGGGTGCCGCTTGGAGTCACCACAGGCGCTCACTTTGTGGGTCCTGGTGGTGGACCCTTCATGCTTGGTGTCCCTCCTGTCCCCTGGGCCACAGCAAAGCCGTGTGTTTGTGCCTTCAGCCACCCTTCCCTCTTACGATTGGAGGGGCTGGGGGAGTAGAAGAGGTGGGAAAGGGGCGAAGAAAGAGTGGGGAGGGCCGGGCTGCTCAGTCCACGCCCTGCACAGGGGCTGCTGTAACCAGGCATTTCCACCCCCGCCCCCAGGTATTGCATTCCTGCTTCAGAGGAGAACAAGCTGGAGGATGTGGTGCACACACTGCTGCAGGCCAATGGCACGCCCGGGCTGGAGATGCTGGAGAGCAACGTCATGGTACGCCCGCTTGCACGGGCTGTCCCGTAAAGTCGCCCTCTCTGCTGACCTGCCTTTGAAAGGCAGAGAAGACAATGCGGAATTACCCTCAGGGATCACAGTCTAATCACGTCTCTCGTCCGAAAACCACACCGAAAAAGTGTCAGGTGGCACAGGCGTCAGGCCCTTGCTTGCACCCTTCCACTCTGTGGATTCAGATGTGTGTGGGTTTCAGGGCGGTAGCCCTGGGCTCAGTGTTGCGCTGTGACTAGCTTTGTTGGGGCACCCTGGTTTCCTGGGAAGTGGGTTAGGAACTCTCGACGTGAAGGCAGGCGTCTTACCCCGTTTTCGGAAAAGTCATGGGGATGTTGAGTTCCAGGGAGGCTTTTTTGCCTGGAGGTGTGTCCTGACCTGCTGGGTTCCGAGCTCCTGTCTCTGTGGGTTCTCCCCTGGTGACCCTCTGGCTCCGGCGTTCAGCTAGCAGCCTTCTTGGGCGTGCATTTGTTCACTTCCTAACTCTGGCAGTGAAACAAGGTGACAGGAGGACCCCATGAGGGAGGCACATTCAGCCTGGCCTCCGTGTGGCAGTGTTTGGGTCCCGCCCCTGGTGAGTCTGCTGTCACTCTTAGACCAGTGTCGATTTAGAACCCTCTTCTTCTTGTTTTTTGGAATTAGTATTTTTCATTTCTGAAGGAGAGAAAAAATACACTGTCTGCTTGAGCACCGGCCCATACTTACGCCCTGCTTGGGGACAGGTGTGCAGAAGTGGTGAGGTGATGTCACTGCCCTGCTAGGCTGTGTGGGGCGGTGGTTGAGAGGGGGTGGTGGGGTGGCTGGCAGCCTGCAGGGGAGGGAGGTCACATGCAGGAGGGGTACACTCCCACGCCTGCCCTCTGCACCCCCAGATCTCGCCGGAGGTGCTGTGTCGAGAGGGCATCAAGGTGCACAGGACCGTGCAGCAGAGCGGCCAGTTCGTGGTCTGCTTTCCAGGATCCTTTGTGTCCAAAGTGTGCTGTGGCTACAGCGTCTCTGAGACCGTGCACTTTGCTACCACCCAGTGGACAAGCATGGGCTTTGAAACTGCGAAGGTAAGGCCAGGCACCCCGGCGCTGCTCCTGCCCCGCCACTTGCACGTGTGGGCCACGTGCACACACACCTGTGCGGCTGGTTCTGTTTTCGGACCATATGTTTTATTTCAGAGTGTGTCTTTATAGTTCGGGGTATTTTCCAGGAAAGGGAAATCGTTAGGGCTCTGTTTGCATCCTGGAGAATTCTGGGCGTGCATCAGTGACCCCTGAGTGACCCTGGGTAACTTAGGACAGATAGTCCCTTTCTGTACTGGAACACTGCAGTGAAGGTACACATGGAGACACGTGGATGTATAGGATCCTGGCAGTTCATGCTGTGGCACCTGCCTTACTGCTGGCAGGACAGTGCTGTGGCTGTCACCAAGACCGCATCTCCCACAGGCCATTGTGGTCACTGTACAGCTGACTCTTCAATTGTTCCACATCCTGATAGAACCCTGAAACTTCAGAGCTAGCCCCCAGTCCGTAAAGAAAAGCCTTCACAGCCGCCTAGTAGAGAAAGCCCACCCTAACGGAGGTGCCGTTTCTTGCAGGAAATGAAACGGCGCCACATAGCAAAGCCGTTCTCCATGGAGAAGCTCCTCTATCAGATTGCGCAGGCGGAGGCTAAGAAGGAGAACGGTCCCACGCTCAGCACCATCTCGGCCCTTCTTGATGAGCTCAGGTAACGCAGACCCTCGGGGCTCCAGGAAGACCTCTGGGGCTCCGCCGGGTGGGGGTGCAGGGCCAGCTCAGCACCATCTCGGCCCTTCTTGATGAGCTCAGGTAACGCAGACCCTCGGGGCTCCAGGAAGACCTCTGGGGCTCCGCCGGGTGGGGGTGCAGGGCCAGCTCAGCACCATCTCGGCCCTTCTTGATGAGCTCAGGTAACGCAGACCCCCGGGGCTCCAGGACACCCCCGGGGCTCCACCAGGCAGGGGTGCAGGGCCAGTTTAGCACCATCTCGACCCTTCTTGATGAGCTCAGGTAACGCAGACCCCTGGGGCTCTGCCAGGTGGGGGTGCAAAGGGGTACAGGGCCAGAGGGTGGTCTTTTGTGAGAAACCCCAGCCTCCTGCTGCCAGGCCACTCAGGATTGCAGGGCCCACATGGTGGTGTTCCAGGTGGTTGGAGACTTCGGGGAACCCGTGGGTGGTGCAGAATGCTAACATGCTCAGCTGCTGACTGAAAGGTTCAAAGTTCAAGCCCACCTAGAGGGGTCTCGGAAAAAACGCCTAGCGATCAACTTCTGAAAAACCAGCCACTGAAAACCCTATGGGGTGTAGTTCTACTCTGGGACACACAGGGGCGCCATGAGTTGGAATTTACTTAAGGGCAACTGGTATTTTTATTTTAAATAAATAAACCGATCCAGCGGCCACTAGAGACTGGGTGTGGTGCTTCTGTATTTTCCGGTCTTGCCTCCCGCTTGATGTTTGGAGTCAGTTTCCTGATGTGCTGGTGCAAGGTGCGTGGTCCTGGGTTAGCCTTGTTGGTGGGCGTGAGCAGAGGTGGGTACTCAGCCCCCACAAGGCCTCTTCACACAGCAGGAATTAGTGTCCCTGGTATTGAGGGCCTGGCTCTGTGCCCTTGGTTCAGGTAGGGGATGAAGGGCCACCCACTGTGCCCACCAGTGTTTCTGGGGCGTGGGGGTGTGTGTGTGTAGCACTTGGCCGTTTGCTTCAGCAGTGGCCCTTCCGCACCCATGTGGCGGGTCACCGGACTCCCGAGGCCGCTGCCCAGCTCTCGTCCCACAGGCAGGCATCCGCCGACCTCCTCGAGTGGGCGCAGAGTTGGGCAGAACAGAAGGAAAGCCTGGCTGTTTGCCTCACTTCCTGTGTAACTGTCCTGTCTTCCCTCCCACGTAGCCTCGGGATCCTCTCTCCTTTCCGAGGCGGGTCCTGCTAGTGCTGACGGACAGCACTTGGATTTCAGCTCTGGGTGGTGGAACCTTTGATGAACAGAGCAGCAAGTAGTTTGTTAAATCAGCCCTTGGTTTGGAATGAAAGGAGAACTTTTTCCTAGCTTCGGTGAGGTGTGGCCGCAGGGAAAGTGCAGTCATCCTAGTAACTTCGGAAAGCCTTCGGACTAAGGACGTGTTTGCAGGGGACCTTGGGAAGGAGGTCTTGCTGCGCCTCCCTTCGGGGAGAGGGGCATGCTCGGAGAGCGGCGCTGGCGTCCGGAGGCTGACGGGTCCCTTCTGCAGATGCGAGGGCCCGGCCAGGCTGCTGTGTGGTGCCAGCACCATGTGTGGAGCTGCCTGACGCCCTGGCCCTTCTGTCTGCACAGGGATACGGAGCTGCGGCAGCGGAGACAGCTGTTCGAGGCCGGCCTCCACTCCTCCGCCCGCTACGGCAGTCACGACAGCAGCAGCACTGTGGCGGATGGGAAGAAAAAGCCTCGAAAATGGTTACAGTTAGAGACGTCGGAGAGGCGCTGTCAGATCTGCCAACACTTATGCTACCTTTCCATGGTGAGTGCCCACCTGGCTCCCAGGGAGTTGGGGTGGCCCCGCCTTTACGGGAGTCCAGTTTAAGTCCCATCTCCAGAACCCACTGCCAGACCTCAGGCAGGTTCCCCAGCCTTGACGGACTTAAAAGTGTCCTCATCCTCAGTGCCCATGTCGCAGTCACTGTGTGGGTTGGAGAGCAAATCTGAAACGCAGGTGTGGTCAGGGTGGTCTCCTCCCTGCCATGCCTCCCCCATGTGAAGGCTCCCTCCCACGAGGAGCCTCCCCGGCTCACCCCACCTCACCCCGCTGTCATCCGGGGCTCCTGCTCAGTTTCTCTCCTTCCCTGCGTCATCGTCTTCCTGCCTGGGCCTGTCCACACCTTATCTTCACACACTCTCCATCTCTCTCCGTCCGTCCCCTTGTCCAGCTGCCCTCCCATGGTGAGCAGGTGTCCTGCCGCGAAGCCATCGCTGCTCTCTGCAGCCCGGACACGCCTCCCTTCCACCCGCCCCTGTGATGCGTGGGAATGTCCACATTTCTGTACTTTGCTTTATTTCTCCTGTAATTCTCTCTTCATTCAGCTGTGTAACCAACCTCATTGCTAGTGAAGACTCTAGAATCTGTCTTTAGTTAAAACCAGCCCTTCTCCTATGCTGCCTTCTCCCATTTCTAGCCTTCCAATCTGATCACAGCTTTCTGGGGCTTTTCAGGCATATCCAGCTCCGCCTGGCTAAAGCTCCATTCCCCGTCCTCTCCCAACCTCTCCCTTTACCAGGGTGCCTGGCCTCCCTCCCAGGGCCTGTCTGCTGTGCTCCTGTGACACCTGAGGGCTGTCCTTTTCCCAGCAGTGTCCTCTTGGCCATCTGCCTGGCCCAGTGTCTGCTACAGCCCTGATGCTGCAAGGATCTTAATTTCGTACATATTGCTTCTCTAGTCTCCCACGCCAGTCCAGGGGCCCGAAAAGCACTGTAGACTGGCTGACTAGACTGGTGTTTGCAGTCCACATTGTATACTGTCTGTAATGTGGCCGCCTTACGTTGCGCTCTGGTTAGGACTCTTCCGCCCCACACTGAGCGGCCACTGCTGCCACGTCCCACAGCCTGGCACACAGCCCCCGTGGTCTGGCCTCACCACCTCCCGGTGCCATCTGGCACTGCTCCGTGTGAAGCAGACTGTGTCATAGGAACATGGCACTAACATGCAAGCCTCGTGTTGTAGATGAAGCCCTGAGTGTCAAAGAGCCCCCTAGGTTTGCTCCGCTTTGTGAGTGGCGGGTCTGCACAGCCTCCCAGCAACACCCGGGTGTGCCATGTGACTGACGCACACCTCCTCCAGGCCCTGGCACACACCTGTCTGCCCCGCAGGGAGGAGGGACGGTGCGTACATGCTCTGTGTATAATGTTTGAAAGGTCAGAAAATTATAAAAAACTAATCACGCCACCCATTTTCTGTGTTTTCTGCCGAGTCCTTTCTAACAGATCTAATTGAGAACATGCTGAATTATATGCTTTTTAAAAAGCTCACAGGCATTTCCCCAGATCTTCAAAGCTGCATAATTCTGCATTGTTCCTCTCGTGTTAGAGCTTTCACGTACGCGTGGAGGGTGCTGTGACAGACACCTTGGTGTATGGATGGCCCTGACCCCCTGGGGGCTTGGGGCACTCAAGTGGGGCTTTTCCCAGAACGGTCACCTTTGACCCGGCCATTTCCCACTGTCCGAGTGTTCGTAACACTTATGTTCTGAATTGTCAGGTGAATCCTGGGGTTTTACTGTTGTTGCTTGGATTCTTAATAAGTCTCTCCTCGTGCCCAAGTGTCTTTAGAAGGTGGTGTGTCTGATACAACCTTTCCTAGTAGCGTGTGCTGTGTTCTCTGCTTTGCAATGTTGAGGACAACAACCCAGGTCTGGAGTTCTGCTTTGTCCTAAATCCTTTCAGGAAAGGGCCTGAGAACCACTTGCCTCTTGTTGGTTAAAACACAGACTTTATTTGTCCTTCATTGAATTACAACAGGCCAGCCCCAGAGGGTAGGGTGAGGAGCCCACTCTCTTCCTCCCCTCGCCTTCAGGCCCAGAGGCCCCATGCTGAGGTCAGGGGATCAGATCCCCTCCCTTCACTGCTTGTGCCTTCTTAGGGTGGTTGGCAGGAAGGTCCTTTCATACAGCACCTAGTAGCGCTGTGGTGGTCTCCCAGGGACATGGGGGCTCCTGGGGACTGTCTGGTTGAGGAGGATTGAAAGTCTGGGGATGTGGAAGCTTCAGGATGAGTGTGGATGGAGTCACTGGCACCCCGGCTGGAGACCCTGGGTGTGTGCTCCCATCTCGCCCCTTCTCAGTCCCACCCATTCTTGCAGCTCTCACCCTCGTTGTTTTTGAACAACAAAAAAATCTCCGAAGTCCTCAGAACTCAACAGCTCAGCTCACACACACAGTGACTAGAACCTCTCACAGGAAGCTGCACCTGGAGCGGTGAGGTCCTGTTAGGAGGTGGACGGGGAAGTGTTTTCAGTGTGTTTCCCTAGTTGGAGACCCTGTTCCCGCTTGTCACGGTTTGTTTCTTCAGTCAGTAGCCAGCGTGTTTGTTTCAAGGCCTGGCAGCCCCTCCCTGGCCCTCACTCCAGCCCCGTTCTGGGATCGCCCCTCAGTGTCCAGAGCATCTCGCACACTGCAGCGGTTGGAATCACATTCTGATCCCGGGGTTCCTTCTCCCCCTTCAGGTCGTCCAGGAGAACGAAAACGTCGTGTTCTGCCTGGAGTGTGCACTGCGCCATGTGGAAAAGCAGAAGTCCTGCCGAGGGCTGAAGCTGATGTACCGCTATGATGAGGTAAGTCCCGCATGCCTGGTAGGGGGGGATGGGGGCAGGAGGATGCTGAGGGGGATGGGTGACAACGTCACCTCCCTGTGCGGGTGGAGGGGCATGGGCAGGAGGACTCTGTGGGGGACGGGGGACAGTGTCAACCTCACGTGGCGGCTCTGTCTGCCCTCGCTGCGTGGGTGGCAGAGCAAGTCTGTTATTGCCCCTCAGAAGCTCCATGTGGCTGAGCCTCTGTGGAGAGTCCCGGGCGCCTTCTGGCCAGCCAGAACCTAACATGAGGGGAAGGTGCTGAGGAATTGGGCAGACTCAGCTGCTCAGTGGTACCGGGTTCTCCTCTGTCCTGGAGAGACCCAGGAACTGACACAGACTGTGTACTTTCAGGAACGTTCTATGTGTTTGCTGTTTCTTCTGCTGATGAACAGGAGATCATGAGCCAGATTTTGTTCTCCTTTCACTTAGCTAACAGGAACCTCTGGTTGCCTCCTGAGCAGTGGGGGAACTGTTGGGGGTGGGGACTTCCTCTTTGGGGAGTCAGGCTGCTCCTGGCGCTCAGAGTCTTCTCCCAGCGTTCTCTGCCAGGGTCTCTGCTGGAGAGGAGCACAGGGAGCACTGGGACCACACAGTCCCTCAGGAAGAACTGTGCAAAGTGCAGAGGCAGGGCCACTTGGCTACCGTCCTTGTTTCTGTCAGAGAAGGCCACGTTTTTGCTTCAAGGACCGAAGTTGGCTGCGTAGCTCCCGCTGCAGCCTTCTCAGCCCAACTGCATCCAACGAGGTTTTAGTTTTATACCACCCCCCTCACCAGTCACCGCGGCCCTCCCTGTCCTGTGCACCAGCGGCACCTCTCGGCAGGGAGCCCTGGCAGCCCTGCTTTTCCACCCCCCGAGCTCAAAGCGTGTCAGGCCACGAGACTGGCTGCCTGGGCTTTAATTTACCTGGAACTGTTTCAGTGCCTGGGTGGGTGGTTTCCACAGCACCCACGCTGACTGGCCGCAGGGACTGGGCCGATGGAGAGGGAGCATGGCGGCCCGTGCTCATCCTCATGGGTGCCCAGCATGAAGGCGCAGCCCAGGCTTTGCTGCCCTTCCCACCAGCTGTTGGCCCTCTGGACACGGAGATGCTGGGGGCACCTGAGACCACCTTGCAGAGACATCACCAGGAACACTGCTCTCCAGGCTGCGGGCTTTGAAACCTGCCTCAGCGTTTCTCACAGAGAAGCTTCCGACTCAGGGTCCCTGAGGACCGTGCCAGAGGACAACACAACACAGTGCAGTTGTCTGCTCCCTGGCAGCAGCCATGTACAGCCTCTGATGTAAAGGACTGAGTTAACTAGTTCCTTTTCCTGGACCACAACTAACCAGGCTATTCGTGTACTTGCGTATTGGTATGACTTCTGCTGAATGTGTAGCTTTAACAGGGCTTGGGAGGGCATTTTTGGTCAGAAGTTACTGGGGGATCAGTATGTAGTGAACCACCAGCTCCTGGTGAGGAAAAGGAGCCTTAGATACACACACCTGACAGTCCCCGTTCACGCTGGGTTGTGGTGCCCGAGTCTGTTATCCCCCGTGGAATCATGGCGCGTGCATGCGCCCACACAGTAGGTTTACCCTGCCGTTTTTTCTCAGAACCCGGTAACGATGCACAGAGCAGCTCAGTGTCCTCCTGCCTCCTAGAAGCTCGCTGTCTACGCATTGGAAGCTTCTGAGCGTGTGGCAGGCTCTGAAAGGGCTGAGCAGTCGAGGGCCACGGGCAGCTTTTGACGTCTAGCTCCATCCCTCAGGGACCAGTTTCTGTCTTCGCTCAGGGAGGCCCTGGTGAAAACATGGAACCTTTCTCTCTCACTCGGCAGTCCATCAGCAAAGCCTGTTGATTTCTGCTTTCCAGACAGACCCCAACCAGCCCGTTCTAACTGCTCGGCTGCTCCGTTTTCTGTTTTTCACACAGCAAGTCACTCTTTCCTTAGAACCCCCTTCTGTGCCTGCGTCTTCAGGGTCCATTTAGTTCTCCCGGGTGGGACGAGAACACTTCCTTTAGCAGATGTGAACACCCACAGGGTGTTAGGGACAGCCCTGTCCCCAAAGCTGTGTCACAGGCAGCAAGCACGTGCCTGCTTTGTCTCAGTGAGCTGACTTCCATCAGCATGTTTATCCCAAGTGGTGAGTGTGTGTCGGTGAACACGGCTGTTTCCTGAAAGGTGTGCTCGGCCCCCACAGAGGGCGGTCTCACTTGGTGACCTGAGACCTGGAGTCTTCGTTGGGTTGTCACCCTTCAGGTAGCTGTAGGCACCAGTGTTACCCCCTCCTAATCAGCTGCTCACTGACCTGAAGATCAAGGAAAGGTGCCCTTCCTCAAGACCCCCCGCCGCTGTCTTCCAGAAAGTGGTTACGGTGCTATACATGCTGTGCCACCCCTACCTCGCCCCTGCCTGCAAGCTGGGCGGGCCTGGTGCTCAGCCTGCACAGGGCAGCTCAGAGCTGGGGCTCCCCCACCCTGGTCCCGGGTGTCCCCACAGAGAGTGTGTCACAGCTATGACACACAGCAGCACTGGGCAGGCCTGGTGCTCAGCCTGCACTCACCACAGGGTCTGGTCCAGGGAGGGGACAGTACAGCAAGGGTGGCGCAGAGGTGGGTCCAGTTGGCAGGTCAGACTTGATAACCAGCCTTTGACTAAATTGTAAGATTGGAAAGCTGGAAATAGCTCCATTTGCATCATCTTTGTTCCCTGAAGAAGAGCGTGTTCAGTAGCGGCAGTAACCACTGTGCCGTCCCACTTCTCTACGTGAACAGCGAATGTCAGAACACGGGTAGAAGTAAATCCTGTCATGAGGAGAGCAGCTCTGGCGTTGGCGGATTCAGGCTGCAGGTGGCTTCTTAGCCGCGGCTGAAGCTCTCCGCAGAGTGGGGTCCCGCAGTCACTGCCAGCTTGGCTTGTAACGAGGCATCTGGATGGAAGCAGAATCCTAGTAACACGTAGGGCCTGTCAGCCGTTGTTTCTGATGAGTAAGGAAGGGAAAGTATTTACAAGCCTCTTACTTGGCTAACGGCATGATTTACTTTAGTAAATGCAAACATCAATTCCCTCTTAGGCTGAACTGTATTTTGGGGTGGGGGCTTCAGAGATGGCTTGTGTGATCACAGGCTCTCTGGTTCTAAGCCTGGTGAGCGCAGCAGACAAGCCTGCTCTGTCCTGGGCTTGTGAGTGGGGACAGCCTGCCGGATCCTGCTGCCAGGGACCCCCGCGGCTCTCCACCTCTCACAGGCCTCTGAATTTCAGTGTCCACACGTGTTGGGCTGTCCCCACACCTTTGAGGCACCAGGGCTGAACAGCACTGTCTGCACAGGAGCCGCTGGCCTTGGGTGTGGTTTTCCTGGGGACTGGGCCCCGTTGCCATTTGGCTGCCTGGGCAAATGGGACACATGTCTGCCTCCGACATGCAGCCCGCCCCAGAGCTGGCTGTGGGCTTCAGTGCGGGAGCCTTGAGCAGCATCTGCCTGCAGGAGACCTCACCAGACAGGAGGAAGGGCTGCGTGGCTTCTGCCCTCTGCTGCTGCCAGCGTTGCGGCAGCCACTTGTAGCTGGCTTTCAGAGCTGGCTCCTCTTTAAATCTTCATTCACGTGTTTTCCATGAATGCGCCAAGCTGCCCTGGCACCTGTACACACACCTGCCTGAATGTGTGACCCCGCCCCTCATTGGGCAGGTGGGCTCGGGTGACAGGCACTCCCTGCGTGGCTTCTGGTGCCCGCTTCAGAGGGGACTCTCCAAGGCCAGCGGTCTCCTCCTGCTCACTTCTCCGTGGTTCTGTCCAGAGCAGGTGCTCACCAGGTGTGTTCCAAGTTAGGCGCCTGCATGATAGGCTTTTCTGTGGTTTCTTAGCATTGGATGGTTCTAGGGTGAGTTGTTAAAAGTCACAAATACGTGTTTGATAGCGACAGGTAGATGGTTCTCTTGGGCAGATTACAAGGATGCTTGTTTTGTTGGTTGTGTTATTTCCCCTTTAGTGAAGAAAGGTGGCAAGTGAGGTATTTATAAACAAGTGTTTGCATTTCTTTACGAGGTCAAGTGGGCTTGAGTGTGGGTGTCAGGTATTTTGTGACCATCTGGGTAGAACTCAAAGAGAACTGGGCCCTGTTCAGTGGCTCACTAGGCAGCAGGAGCTTGACCCTGCCCTCTTGGCCTGGGCCTAGCGGGGTGCAGCTGCTGGACCTCTTTCAGCTTCAGGGCAGGGGAGGGTCATCCATGGTGACACCATTGTCACGGTGGTTATGAGGATGAGGCGACTGGACTTGCTGTATGGTGGTGGGATCAGACCTGTTGATGATGTGGGTGCCCATCTCCGTGGTATGAATCTGGTCCTGTGGTGGGAGGCGTGCACACCTGTGAGCGCATGTCTGAATGCGGTTCTGAAGAACACGCTTCTAGCGTATTGAACTTTTAATCCTCATGACCCTCTAGGAGGTACTGTCCCCCTCACCCTCGCCAGGCATCTCTCCCTGACAAGGTGTCCTTGTTCTCAAGCTCGCCACGTGCTGGAGGGCAGCTTGTAGAGCCCCTTGCTCTCCTGGAGGGGAGTGCCCCTATGACTGGGTGGAGGCCTGGCCTCTTCCACATTGTCCCCGTGTTAATTCTGTGTCTTCTCTCACCCCTGAACAGGAGCAGATCGTCAGCCTGGTCAATCAGATCTGTGGCAAAGTGTCCAGTAAGAACGGCAGCATAGAGAACTGTCTCAGTAAACCCACGCCAAAAAGAGGGCCCCGGAAGCGAGCGACCGTGGACGTACTGTCCTCCCGGCTGTCGTCCAGCTCATCCAAAAGTGCTCCCAGCTCGTCGTGAAGATGCCAACACTCTGTCCGTTTATATATATTTTTTGGTAATTATTATATTCTAGTTTGGAGTACTCGCTGTAGGATACAAGCTGTCTTTGCACTAGCTCTGAAGAAGATTTTCTTCTGGTTTTAGAGAACTAATTTTGTTTTAGCATTAAACTGTTGAACTTTTTTTTGTACTTAGAATCCTAGATACTGCAGTAGGATTTTTGAAACTGCAGTATGCTCACTGTTTTTGAACCCGTGAGGGGCTGTGTTAATTTGTATCGCCCCGATGGCTGGCAAGCCTTTTTTGTTTGTTTTCTTTCCTTTTTTTTTTTTTTTTATTTTTAAAACTGTCGGGGGGATAAAAGGCTTTTTTAACCCGTTTTTGAAGAGGGTGAAGTTTGAAGAACAAATTATAAAACCATCGGTCATGTGAGCAGATTTTTCTAGAGAGGACAAGGGATAGGAGACATACACACACAAAACTTGAAAAGAAATGGCTTTACTTTGGCTGTCTTTTCTTCGTCATGCGCAAGATGAGTTTGTAGTTTTTCAAACCGGAGAACCCCCGCTCTGGGCGGTTATGGCAGCTGAAGGCGGGCGTTTGCTAACCATGGGCAAAAGGAGGAGACTCGCGTGACTAGGTTCTCGTTACCAGCACATCACTATGCATCTGTTTAAGAGAAGACTGCCTGCCTTGGAGGGGTCACGTGAGGGAAAACTGTGCCTGATTTCATTAGGAAATCCATTCTGTTATTTTTTGGTGCTGTTGGCTACTTTATCAAAAAACCCTTCAATAGCATCCTTAAGGGGGGGGGAAAAAAAGGAAAAAGTGATAGAAGCCGGTGGCGCTTCTTTGTCCTAGATGTGCAATCTTTATTCTAACATTCCATCTCCCAGCTGTTGTCTCCCACTGTCGGTCAGCATTAATCTTTCTTTTGGGGTCTGTTTCGTTTCTGGTCACGTTTGGAGCCACTAGGAGGTCTGCCGTTCGTTTTGAATGTGAAAATTCATTTGCGCTCATCTTGTCTGTTTTTTTTTTTCTCTTCATGTTGTAACAAAAAGGAGAAAGAAAAAAAAAAAAACCCATCTCTTTTGTACATATGCCTGTAAATTGTTTTAAATACTTGAGCCTTTTCTTGGTGGGGGCGGGGAGGGGGCAGAAGGACAGATGAAGAAAAGCCTTACGTTTCCGTTTCTTCATCGGTTGGAGTGGATGCTTACAGGGTTTTTCTTGTAACGTTATAAGTGCTGCTTACATCACTGACATCACCACCAATAATAATGGAGTAGCTGTCGCCCTCCTCCGGTTGTGTGTACAGTACGTGTGGAATAAAAAAGGGAAAATGTTTTCACAAACTGTTCTTTGTTTCATAATTGAACCCGTCAGTCCTGTAGCGCCCACGCTGCACTGAGCTTGCCCGTGGGGACGTCAGGAGAGTCCCGTGATGCGCTTTCTTGGTTGGTGTTGGAAGACTGAACTGTTTTTGGAATATTTAACGATGACACGAACAGAGTCAAGTGTTTTCCAATGTGGTTGTCCGGTTTTTATGGCCTTGCTGTATACGTCCCGCTTTTTGGACAGTAAACTGCCTCTGGCTCACGGTTTGACGTTTAATTTATTAGTACTGCTCTGCCTCCTCCTTCGTGAGGAAGGACCTTCATGTTGTTTATTGCCAGTTTTTTGTTTACTTTTCAGGTTTGTACTACAAGGTTTAATAATAAAAACACAAACTTTTTTGGACATTTGTCTGTCTTGTGAAGATGAGTGAATGAAATGAGCCCTTTCTCTCGTGATCAGACAGCTGAGCGTCCTCCTCCCCGTCAGCCCGGGACCGGAGCATACCACACGTCTTGTCTTGCTCACTCGGGTTTCTACCTGGATTCAAGTCGTTTGAATCCCTTCTGAGCAAGACCAAACAACTGCAGCCCCCTCCCTCTCCCGCGCTGTCCCCCTCTGCCCTTCCTAGGACCACCCTGCACCGAGGACTGGGCCAGCAGTGATGGTGGAAGGAACCCACGCCACCGGCCCAGCTTTCCTACAGGATACCAGTCAGTCTTGTTATGGGCACAGCCTTGCCTCTGCTCCTTTGGGCCCCACCTGTTCCCGGCCTGTTGATTTGTAACCATCAGATGAAATACCAGGCTTTGTTAGAGCTGAGTTTGAGTACAGTCCATTACACTTCAAAGAAGAGTAGAGTTTTCTGTCTGTAAGGGGTAGGCCACTCACTTAAATTTTATCAAGACTACGCAGGTGTGGACTGCCAGGTCAGGCCAGATGGCCCTCGCTGACCCCAGCCTCTGCCGCACCCTGCGACTCAGGTAGGTACGCTGGCTTCGCAGATAGATGGACTTGGAAGCCTTCCTTCATATGACAAACTAGCTACATACTCTCTCGTTTTAATGCTTAAATTCCTCAAACTTTATTGTTAGCTGTACTTCAGTCTGTCACACATTATTGGCAATGTTGTAAAAATCAAGAACCTCCATAAAACCACCTGACTCTAGAGGCTGAGGTCTGCGCACAGCTGGAGACTCCATTCAGAGGGGTCTGAGGATAAGAATGTTCTCACTTAGACGTCACTGTCATCAGTAACATCTGAGGTGGCCTTCCCGTCGGTGTTCACGGTAGCCAGGGCAGTGTCCACCTGGACGTCCTCCTCGTCAGATTGCACCAGCGGCGACTCCCCACTGTCACTGGGGTCCTGGGGGGCTGAGTCGGGACAGGGAGAGGACAACGAAGGTGGCCTAGCTCGTGACTGGGAGGGATGTGGAACCTGAAGAGTGATTTCATTCTGACATGTACTGGATTCGGGCCCTGTGAATAAGGTGGGAAAAAGCCTGTCAGAAAATTATTGTAATTTAGAATTGCCACTGAACACACAGAACAAAGGGGCCATAAAGCTTTCTGTTCTGGGGACCTGGGGTCTGTAGAGCCATGGATGACCCCCATGCCCTTCAGGAGAGACCACCGTCCTTTAAAAGTACAACCTGCAGAACGGTCGCTAACGGCCACAGGGCAGGTAACCGTGGGTCTTTGCGGAGCATTCCATGGAACCTGGATAAATCTAGATTGCTTTATCCTTTCAAGTACAATTCAGAGAAACCAATGACCTTTTAGCGGTTTTCCAATTTCACGGGAACTGAATAAGCTCTCTGTAGGCAGGTTACAGAGTCACGGTCCAACCTGGAGGCAGCATTAACCCCCATTCCCCATGTTCAGGATTTCCTGGACAGAAGGGCAAATGCATCCCAGCCCCCGTCTTCCCGGGACACCACCATCCTCAGATTTGCTGGAAGAGGAAGATGTAATGTTTATCTAGAGGTTAAAGATCACAAGTTAACGAAAACCTCAGGAGTTTGACCTCAGAGGAAGTGGAGACCCTCATGAAAGCAGGCTCCCAGAGACAGCCCAGTGCTCCCAGAGGGTCTGAGATGTGACCGTGGGCAACCACAGCTGGCTGCTATCTTGTTCCTCGCAGACCTTAAGGCTTTTCTTAACCTAGTGGTGCATTTAGGGTGTCAGGACTTTGTGTTAAGGTGCCACAGGCTTTGTTGGGCGCTTTCCAAGCCAGCCTTACTCTCCCGCTTCTGTATGTAGAAAACATGGCAGAGCTGTCTTTGTAATGTTGATATAAAGACCCACCCACAGGGACAGGGCTGAGATCTAAACTGTAGTGAGCCCAGGTATACATCTGGTGCCTCAGTAAGTATCTGATGAATACTCCATTTTGTGAAATGAAATTCTGGGGTGCGATTACGTTTTTAAAAATATAGTCTCAGTGCTGAACCCGTGGCCTATCCCACAGCAGACACTCGAGTCAGTATCTGCTGGACAAAAGTGGGGACATTTCATGCTTATGCCAGGGGCAAAGAGTGGGTGCCTCACAGGGGAGACCCAGTCTACCAAAATTTCCAGTCCTTAAGATCACCAGAAAAAGTCACCTCAGAATAATTTGAGAAGGAGGTAAAACATGAGTTAAGAAACTTCCCTATTCTCTGAAGATGCTCAGGTGAAGCACTGAAAATTCACGACTGAACAGACCAGTGTTTCTTTGCCTCCCTACTGCTAAGCCAAACACAGGTGTGTGGAAATGGGTTTTTTTTTTTTTTAAACACAGATAAATGAAAAATATGAGTCAGTGGAATAAGACGTTGACTGGGCTTACGCTGTCCCTGGTCACGTCAGTCTGTCTTCTCTGTGGAGGAATGAAGTGTATGTGGGTTACCACCCTACCTGACACGGGGGACAGCACAGCGTTGTCTTCTCCAGCCGAGTTCAGAAAGACGTCGAGGGCCTCCTGGTCTGATATATCCATTAGGTCCATCTGCTCCAACATGTCCACGTTCACTTCCATGGATGACATGCTGCCTATGGGCTCTGGGAAGGGATCACACAAGAAGGAAATAAGTTTTCAATCGGACTTTGAAAGGTGAACTTGAACGGACATTCGACTACGTTGTATTTTTCTAGGTGTATTTCCTGCTACTCCAAGTTTATTTTTTAAAATTCCGTTTGAAGCAGTGTATTATATTAAATGACACAACCCTGCTTCGTACTTCTGAGCAGAATCCATCCCAGCTCAGCCTTGGTTCCCATTATTTTGCACCTTCCGTGGAACAGTTACTTCTTGTCATCCATAGCCGTGTGCTTGCAGGTGCTGCAGCAGACCTACTGCTGCATTGAGCAGTTCTGGGCTGGAGGCACCCACCTGGAGTGGGATGTTCACAAAGGAGAAGCTTTGCAGCACAGAGTCAGCAACCTCTCCCCCAGACATGGCTCTGCGGTCTGCCTGCAGCTGCCCATCCTGTAATTCCAGGTAGGCCAAGACTGAATCACTGACTGTAAGATAAGCTGAAGCTGTCTTGTGACATTTCTTAAGCCCGATAATTGAAGCTTTGATTTTAACAGGAGACAAGGCTTAGACATCTATAAGATGGGGATTTGGAACCCAGAGCTTCCTGCAGTGAAAGCACAGACTAGAAAGGAAAACTCGGCCCACAACAGGAGAGTGTAAGACACCAAGGACCAGTCTTAGCCTGAGTGAGGAGTGCTGCATGGGACTGGAGTGGACAGTGCAAGCTAGTGAACTTCAGTTATCCAGTCTGGTGGGGCCTGACAGAAGGAAACGCAAGTCATTTCTGGATGGACATAACTAGGAGAGCACACCTTGACCTTGGAGGCCTCCCAGGAATATGAACTCACGATACAAAACTCAACCAAATCCAGAATTTAGGATCCACGTTTGGAAACAAAATCACCATGACTGATGGTGAGCAGCAGTAAGCTTGGAATTAGCGTCCTTCCCTAAGAATTTCAGGTGACATTAAAGAAATAAAGGATGGGATCAAGAAAATAAACATGATTTCAAATACAAGAAAGGCCAGAACCTTGAAAAGGAGCCAAATAACTTCTAGACATCTCAGGGAACAAGTTATATTAAAGATTACCAGCTGCCGCTGAGTCAACTCTGACTCATGGCTACCCCTTATGTGTCAGAGTAAAACTACTCTGTAGGATTTTCAGTGGCTGGTTTTTTGGACATAGGTCACTAGGCCTTTCTTCCAAGGAAACTGAAGATTAGTCACAGCAACAGAAGATTCGGAAACTAGGAGACAAGTGGAAAAAATTCCCCACAATACAGCCCAAGAAGATGGGAAACATGAAAGAGTTTAAAGAATTTTACATGTTCGCAGTTGAGGATGGAGAGAACTGGGGAGCAGCAGTATTCAAAGAAGCTGGTAATTTTCCAGAATTGATGGAAGACCTTGGGGTCCCAGATTTAGGAAGCAAAATATATCCCAAGCAAGATAAAGCCACATGTACATCAACTGCAAGGACACTAAAGAACATCAAAGACAAAAGCCCCCTACAGACAGCCAGAGAAAAAGGACAGATGAGGAGAGTTATGGAAGGATAATCAGACTCATAGGCAGTGTCTCAGCAAGAATAAAAAGGCAGAATGTGGAATAAGTTCAAAGAGGTATGATAAATACCCCATCTCTACAATTGTATACCCAGTGAAAATATCATTCAAGGTCAAGTATAAGATACAAGCACGGTCAGACAAAAACCACTTGATTGTGAACTCACTCTTCACTAAACCAGTTAGGGTCAATTCTGACTATGGGGACCCCATGTCTGTCACAGTAGGACTGTGCTCTCTAGGGTTTTTAATGGCTGATATTTCAGATGTAGATCACTAGAAGTGGGATGGTGAAGGAATCCCAGAAGGGTGGTCTAAGATGTAAGAAATGTTAGGCAGAGACTTGGAAATCTGTGAGTACATCTAAAACTTAGAATAAAATAATCATAATAGTACCTAATCTGGAAGTTACTGGGGGCAGAAGTAAAATACCAAACAGCTGTAAGAGAGGAGAAGAGGGGTGTTGATCAGAGTGGAAGTGGTATAAGATCCTGTTTTACTTGAAGGAATTACAGACGAGCTGAACATTTAAATTCAGCACTAAAATAAGAGCCACCAGTTGCCACTGAGTCGACTCTGCCTCCTGGTGACCCCATGTGTGCAGAGACCTGCTCCAGGGCTACACCCTGGAAGCTCCAGGGCTGTGACCTGGAAGCAGAGCACATTTCTGGGTGGGTTAGAACGGCCAGCCTTTCAGTTAGCGGTCAAGTGCATAACCATCTGTGCCACACAGGGCCTCCTAAAATAAGAGCTGAAGAGTATATAACTTAAAGCGGGAGGAAAGTTCATTATAATTAGGACAAGCAGGCTGGACTCAGATGATGATGTTTTTGGTAGCAACACCTGAAGCTATGTAGTCGGGGACCAACTGAAGCCTGCCCATTCCCCACCAGGCTGGACGGGGTGTTGGCCTTGGTTACACAATGTCACAGAGCTGATCCACAGCCTGTTTGGTCCTGAGACCGCAGGGAACAAGTGTACCGTCCTTGACCTTCAAAGCTGACCGTGGACATGATGGCATGCATGCACGTCAGACTCCTCCCTCTGCAGGTGTGTGGCTGTGGAGGCCTGCCTTCCAGGGCGGCCTTTGGCCTTTGCCTAAGCTTCTGGTTTAGAAAGGGAAGGAGCTTCTGCTGTTGCTTTTTTTTTCTTCTGGTCTGTGCCATCTTCTGTAAAAGACAGGAATAGAACTTTTACAACGGATGAGAAAAACTGGACTAAAAAGGATAGGAAAAGCTTTCAGAACAGAAAGCACCAGATAAAATGGTAACGAAGCCAGGTATTTCAGTCATCACAGTGAACGGAAATGAGCCGAGCTTGCTAGTTGAAAGATAGAGAGATGTCTGAATTGAAATCTTAAAATCCAGCTATACTCTGTGGGAGGGGCTCCTGA
Organism: Dugong dugon; assembly: GCA_030035585.1. NCBI lineage: Eukaryota > Metazoa > Chordata > Mammalia > Sirenia > Dugongidae > Dugong > Dugong dugon. The sequence continues at coordinate 5,484,847 of CM057464.1, read as the reverse complement.
AACAGAAGAGCACAGAAACACCCACAACTAAGCAAGGAAACAACAAATGATGTGGGCAGCTAGATTCATCTAAATTCAAAAGGGAACAAAAGCCTTATTAAAGAAAGTACTTAATGATTATTAACGAAAAAAGGTTTAATTCACCAGGAAGATAATTCTAAACGTCCATGTGAAAAAAAATGGCAGAATGAGAAGGAAAACTTAACAAATCCGCAATGATGGTTTGGGGAGGGTTTATACATCTCTTCAGTAATTGATAATGAAACGTGATTAAATGGCCAATAAAAGCCCATTTAGAATTCTGTTCTCAAGTACACGTGAAATGTGGGAAACTCTCTAACAGGCCATGAAGTCAGTCTCATTAAAAAATAAAACCCCATTCTCTAACCACGATGAAATTTAGTTAAAAATCAGTCACAAAAGGTAACTAGAAAAACCTTCATACACTTATTTTGAAACACTTAAAAACAGTACACAAGTCAAATAAGAAATCTTAATGAAAAAATTTTAAATACTCCAACTATGACATATCAAAACTTTGGAATTCAGCTAAAGTGGCATCCTAGAGAGAACATCAGGGCCTTGAATGCCTTCTTAGGTGGGAAGGCTGGAAATTTAGAAAACAAAAAACCACAAATGCCCAACGAAAGCAAAACTAAAGAGGAGAAATTAGTGAAACAGAGACAATAGCATAACAAAAATAACCAGTTTAAAAAAACCTTAAAAATGGGCACGTTTTGGGTAAGATCAAGAAAAGAGAAAAGGCGCAAATTAACTATTGGGAAGGCAAAAGCTAACCAAACTCCAAATGCAGCAAAGATGAAAAATACTATGACCATATGCCAACAGCTTTGAAAACTCAAGGCAAAATGGACAAATTCCACAAAAAACTTGCCAGAATTACGTCAAGAAGAAACAGAAAACTTCTATAACCCTGGAGAAAAAGAATAGGTAGTTCTTCCCACGAAGAAATCACTGGTCTCAGACATTTTTAGAGAAAAATTCTTTCCAACATTCAAGATATGCCCACCATGTTCACGCTCAGAAAGATTCAATACCACTAATCTTATCAATTTAATGCAACCTCAGTCAAACTCTGGACCGGGGTTTCCACAGAACGTGAAAATATGACTTTAGAAGAACAGAGCCCAGGGTAGCCACAGCAACTCTGAAGAAAGCGTGTGCGCGCGGGGGCAGTAGCTGACCAGACAGCAAGACTTACTACAAAACAGCATTTCTCAACCTCAGCACTGCTAACATTTGGGACTGGGTAGTTCTTGGGGTCGGGGGCTGTCCTGTGCCTTGTAGGATTGTCTAGCACCTGCCCTGGCCCCTCTACCCGCCTGAAGCCAGGATCACCCCCTTCCCAGTCACAACAATCAAACATGTCTCCAGTCATGGCCACATGTCCCCTGGAGGGCACAATCCTCCCAGTGGAGAACCACGGCTTAGTGAATAGTTATAATTCAGACGGTATGGTTTCTGGGCTCAGGGCTAGACAAACGCGCTAATGGAAGAGAGATCCTAGCAAAGCCTCAGGAACAGAAGACAGGGCAGTGGGATCAGACTGCCGGTGCAGAGCCACGTGGTTATCACATGGAAAAAATTAAAACTGGATCCTTATATTGCAACATACACAAAAATCAACTGGAGGTTGATTAAAGATTCAAATATAAAATGGAAAACATGAAAACTTTCAGAACAATACACAGGAGAATATCCTTGCGTAGGAAGGATTTCTTAAAAACTGATAAGGCTGATCACATCACAATGAGATTTTTTTAGCAAAGGTCACAATAAGATAAGCCACAGATCGAGGTTGACAGAAAGTATCCCTATCAAATACAATCAGCGAAGGTCAACAGCCACGGGAAGGAGACTCAATAAAGGCAAATAAACAACTGAAAACTGGTCCATTAAGGAAACGCAGCCCAAGACCAAAACAAGATGCCGCTTGATGGCAACCAACTGGCAAAGACGGCGAAGTCTGACAAACGCCGAGCGCCGGCAGAGATGTGAAATACTAAGAATGCTGGGCACGGCTGGGGTGGCAACTGGTACAGATATTTGGGCAGGCGACTGGACAGAATCCAGTCAAATTAAAGCTACGCGTACCCTATGATCTCCTAATTGTTCTCAGGATGTGGTCTCCTGACCAAGGCCTCAGAATCAATGGAGAAGCTGTTAGAAATGCACATTTTCGGGCCCCACCACAGACCTCCTGGCTCAGCCTTCCGGGGCATTCTGAGGCTTACTGCAGTCAGAGAACCCGTGCCCTAAAACAGCTCTCACACACGTGAGTGGAGACAGAGTCTGAGTGTCCCTCATGGCGTTCTTTTTAAGAACCTAAAACTGGAAACAGCTATGTTAGAGAATGGTGCCGGATCCCAGCATGGGTGATGGTCAGAAACACCTGCCTGGGAAGGTGAACGGCATGAACGTGTACACAGTGCAGTGCTGCCTGTACAGCATACCCTATATTGTTTTGGAGTATGTACCAAGAGAACGACAAAGGCTAAATTCAGGAGAGTCACCCGAGGGGGAGAAAGGCACTCAGGAGCCTTCACCGGTGTTGATGTTTCTCGAGCTGGGTGGTGGGACACTGGTATTTCTGTTCCTTTTCATAGGTCTGCAATATTTCCAAACATTTTTTAAAGATCTGAAGCGAGTATGGTAGCATAGTGAATCTGGAAATGCATGTTACTTTGTTTTTTTCAGTTCTCCGGTATTTAAAATACTTCCCAATTAAAATGAAAACCAGTAATCAGTCAATCTCAAAGTTCTAAATAAAACCGGCTGGGGAGATGATCGTAGGAAGGTAAAATCATAAACTGGCAACCTTGTTTTGAGATTATTTTTGAATCCTAGAATGTGTCTTGGAGTCCCTGGGTGGCGCAAATGGTTTACGTGTTTGGCTGCTAACCGGCAGGTTGGAGGTTTGAGTCCACCCACAGGCGCCTCAGAAGAAAGTCATGCTCATCTCTGAAAACTAAGCCTTGAAAGCCCGATGGAGCACCGCCATGACTTGACAGCAGCTGGTCTGGTCTATTGGAATTCTGTCACTAGCCCAGACATCACCTCACCCTTTCCCCAGGACACCAGGCCCACTTTGGGACATCAGAGAGCTGAGTCAGTCTCTGGGTACAGCAGGGCACCTCCGGCTCCAGAGGATCTACCCGCTCAGAAAGGAACCGCAGGAAGCAGAAATCTGATTCCAACAGTACAGAGACCAGGCAAGCGCGGGTAGAGAACGGGGCGCCTCCAAGGTTATCCGTGGGTAACTACCTGCACAGACAGAACACCTGACGCTCTACGATGTAATGACGGCCATTCCTGAGAAAACAGGAGCCTTGGCAGGAGGTCAGCACCCTCAGCTGTGCTGGGCGCTCCCTGGGGTGGTCCGCCTGGGGACTGTCGTGGTCAGTGTCCTGGCACCCTTTTACTCTGGTGATTTTTTGAATAAAATTTCCTATGCCTTGTCTTAATCTTAAGAAAAAATGATACTTTGGCAAGTGAGATAAACATTTAGACTGCTATTTCTGATTTAGTGGAATGAATCCAAAGCACCCTGTTCACTGTGGCTGTGTTTTTTAAATCGATTCCTCTAAATTAGACTGCCCCACATTCACCCGTGAAGATGAGGCCTCTTTAAATAAAGGGCCGTGTGACTTGTCAGGCCGTGAAGCGGAAGGCGCGGCTCTGGAGAGGCCTGGCTGTCCCTGTGGATCTTTTGGGCCCTCGTCAAGGAAGAAAAGCCAAAACACTCAAATCCCCAATTTCCTAATTCAGTGTTTGCAAACCACACAGACCGGCAACATGCACCTAATGTCATTTTTTTTACCTTAAAAAAATTAGCCCAATACTTTTTTTGAACCTTGAAGAAAATCATTCTTGAGATTCTCGAAACCACAGTTCACCTACCTGGTATTTACTGATACAGTATCTTCTGAGACCCTTTTCTCTGCCAGGCCCCTGGGGACCCTCAGCACACACCCAGCCCCACCCCGAGGGCCTCACCATGCACAGAGGCCCTCTGCCCCTTGGCGTGCTCCTCCTGGCCCCTCGGCTCGCTCACACATGGACATGCGTCTCCCTACTAGAAAGGAGCTTCGTAAGGGGCACCTGAATTTCTCTGCCTCTCCCGGGCCTGCAAGCATGCTGAACACAGGCCCGCGGGGCTCAGTGATGTCGCTGAACTGGACAAGGACAGAGGTCAGTGGTCAGCAGGAAGAGTCCCTTGTTATGCTGAGTTTGTGGCCGGCCAGGGTGCACATGTGCTGACAGGACAGGACACGGGTCCCCAAAGCAAACCCTGGGTTTCTGCTCAGAGGAGCCATGGGGGGGCCACGTCTCCGCGTCCCCCACCGAACACTGACTGAGGAACACGCCCCGAGAAACACACAGCCCAACCTCTAGGTTGATCAGAGGGGCACAGAAGGGGAAGCTGAGTATGCGGAGGTGCGGACATTAAATGTCAAACCTACATTACCCACGGGGGTTACAGGGCATCACCGCCCAGCTGATGGCGTGCGCCCTCCGTGCATTCCAAGGCATTCAGACTTGGGATGGGTTTGTCTACATTCTTTCCTTCCTCATTCCTTGGCTTCTTTAAGGTCTCCGGGGAGGGGCAGAGGACTGAATGACCATGAGGGAACAGAGTGAGGGTGACAGACAAAATAGGGGCACGGGGAGGGGGCAAGGGACAGGGAACACAGGTCAGAGCCAGACAAGCCAGGGCAGAGGCAGAAGGTGGAGTACGGAGAGATTTGGGGGTCCAGGGGTGATGAGAAGCCCTGGGAAGACAGGCAGGACAAACGGGGGCACTCTGGGCATTGCTCCACATCAGCGGGGTCGACGGCCAGCCTACTGGGCCAGGCACTGCAGCCGGGAGAGGCCCACCCTGACACCTGGCCTCTGGGGACATATAAGCCCAGCCCCACTGCCTGCTCAACCAGGTCACCGGAAGGAGAGCCTGGATGGAAGGCGCCCAGCATCCTGATTTCTCCCTGGGGGCTGGCAGAGATGCAGACGAACATGTACACGTTTCAGGCTCGTGACAGTGCCATATACGGAGGTGAAGACTGGCTACATCACTTAGGGTACATCTTGACGGTGAATATGCAGCCTTCAAAGGACACCCAGTTAAAGAATTAGTAGTAAGATGGTAGGGGGTGGGGTGAGTCCTCAGAGAATATTAACAACAGTTAGACACACAGCCAGATACAGATGAAGTGTGATACCAATTACGTAAGCACAGTCTCTCACACCCACATGGAGACGGGAAAGAACCACATTTAGACAGTATAGTGATTACTTCTGTGTTGTAAAATTATGGATTCTTTTGTCTTCTTAACTTTTTAAAAAAAACAATTTCTGAGTTTTCCATAAGCATAATTTGTTTATAATTCTAAACGATATTTTAAAAAATACCTTCAACTATACCCGAGGGCTAGAGGAAGAGGCAGAACAGGAACAGATGAACATGGCATGGCACCTGCTTTGATTTCTGGAGTCTGATAACGGTGATGTGCCTCCTGAGGCCAGCACCCCGCGATCGACGCCCTGGGGAGCACACGGCCCCCCCACAGCCCCACCAGCTCTCCCGACTCGCCTCTCCTCTCTGCTATCTGCAGGTAGCCTGTGGAAAGGTACTGCTCCATGTCCTGCTGGAAGGCCTCCTCAAAAAACTTCTGCCGCTCCTTCAGCTTCATTTGCTGGGTGTGCTCCATTTCCAGGACCTTCTGAGTGTGCTCGGCATCTAGTTCAGCTAAGGAAACAATAATTTGGGTTAGGGTGTGAAAAGGGACTGAGATAGGGGGTGGGTATAAATACCTACTAACATCCATGGGGAGGAACAGGGCATCAGGGCTGGTGGAAGACTCATTAACAACCTGCGTTATGCAGATGACACAACCTTGCCTGCTGAAAGTAAGGAGGGCTTGAAGAGTCCCTTGTTACGCTGAGTTTGTGGCCGGCCAGGGCGCATGTGTGCTGACAGGACAGGACACGGGTCCCCAAAGCAAACCCTGGGTTTCTGCTCAGAGGAGCCATGGGGGGCCACGTCTCCGCGTCCCCCACCAAACACTGACTGAGGAACACACCCCGAGAAACACACAGCCCAACCTCTAGGAGGCTTGAAGTAAGGAGATCTGTTACTATCTACAATAACGTAACCTGAGCCTCAGCTCCCTCCTCTGTGAAAGATGGGTTCTTGGCAGGATTAAATGAGGTAGCATATGAAAATATCACCAGGCACAAAGCAACTGGCCAACTGCTGTCAGCTAATATTAATGCCAGCATTATTCAAAACAGACTCCGGAAAAGGGAGTGATATGAAATATTACCAAGACCCAGGACTGAGTATGGTACTGAAAATCCCCTGAACTCTCAGCCCCACTCAGATACTTAAGAAGAAGTAATTGCCGCTCATTGCCCCGTAATTCATCTGCAAGGTATTTAGAGTATATTCATAAGGGAAGGAAAAAAATTAAGTCTTCAGGGATGTCTTTTCATATTTTTTACCTCAGTCACCAGTATCAATCTCAAATAGATAATTATGGAGAACACAAAATTCCATTACCAGTGACGATGGTATAATCAATTCTCAATTATATGTTTTAATGGGGCATAAGGGTGGCACAAGATACATGAAATTTTTTTAAAAAAACCATACAATCAAATGCTTCATGTCTGAAAGGGCATTAGAATAAGTCAACCCTAAAATACATTAAGTATGCTTTACACACTTCAAATGAAGTTCAGTTAATCTTTCTTGTAAAAAAATTCCAGAATGTTGTTGTCAGGTGCCGGCAAGGTGGTTCCGACTCATAGCAGCCCCATGTCCAAAAGAACGAAACACTGCCCGGTCCTGCACCATCCTCACAATCGTTGCTATGTTTGAGCCCATTGTTGCAGCCACTGTGTCAGTCCATCTCATCGAGGGTCATCTTCTTTTTTATTGACCCTCTGCCTTATCAAGCATGACGTCCTTCTCCAGGGACTGGTCCCTCCTGATAACACGCCCCAAGTATGTGAGACAAAGTCTCGCCATCCTTGCTTCCAAGGAGCATTCTGGTTGTACTTCTTCCAAGACAGACTTGTTCGTTCTTCTGGCGGTCCATTGTGTATTCAGTGTTCTTCATCAACCTCATAATTCAAAGGCATCAACTCTTCTTTGGGCTTCCTTACCCATTGTTTCGCATACACATGAGGCAACTGAAAATACCATGGCTTGGATCAGGCACACCTTAGTCTTCAAAGTGACATCTTTGCTTTTTAACACCTTGAAGGAGTGTTTTGCAGCAGATTTGCCCAATGCAATGCATTGTTTGATTTTCTTGACTGCTGCTTCCATGAGCATTGACTGTGGATCCAAGTAAAATGAGACCCTTAACAACTACAGTATTTTCTCCCTTTATCATGATCTTGCTTACTGGTCCAGCTGTGAGGATTTCTGTTTTCTTTCTGTTGAGGCGTAATCCATACTGAAGGCTGTAGTCTTTGATCTTAATTCCAAAATAAGCAGCTCAAAAACAAAGAAGAATGTAGAAATTATGAAAGGGGTTTTAATTAATGACTGTGTTTTAACTGAGTTAAGATTCTCTACAGGTAGATATAGCATCTGAAAACATTTCATTTTTCTTAAGATTTCAATTCCTTCACGTTTCTGAATTATTGGTTCTATAGTGTTTTTATCAAAGTGTTAAAAAGCAAAGACCTCACTTTGAGGACTAAGGTGTGCCTGACCCAAGCCATGGTATTTTCAACTGCCTCATATGCATGTGAAAGGTGGACAATGAATAAGAAAGACTAAAGAAGAATTCAGGCATTTGAATTGTGGTGTTGGCAAAGAATACTGAATACACCATGGACTGCCAGAAGAATGAACAGGTCTGTCTTGGAAGAAGTACAGCCAGAATGCTCCTTAGAAGCAAGGATGGTGAGACCCTGTCTCACGTACTTTGGACGTGTTAGCAGGAGGGACCAGTCCCTGGAGAAAGACATCATGCTTGGTAAAGTAGAGGGTCAACAAAAAAGAGGAGGACCCTCAACAAGATGGATTGACACAGTGGCTGCAATAACGGGCTTAAACATAGTAACGACCGTGAGGATGGCGCAGGACCAGGCAGTGTTTCGTTCTGATGCACAAGGAGTCGTAACCAACTTGACGGCACCTAAAACATAGTGTTTTTATCTTAGAGTTTCTATATTGGGATGCAATCCCCGATCATGCCTCAACCCTTACAAAGGGGAAGACTGGGTTAGGTAACTTAAGATGACTAAAAAAAACCAGAAACCAAAAACAAGAAAAGCAGACATCACTGTTTTAAGTTGTACATGTCACTACCCACTGCTGTCAAGTCAATTCCGACTCGTAGTGACTGTATGAGACAGAGAGGAACTGCTCTACAAAGTTCCCAAGGATGTAATCTTTAAGGAGGCAGAATGCCACATCCTTCTCCCACAGAGCAGCTGGTGGGTTTGAACCACCAACCTTTTGGTTAGCAGCTGAGCCCTTGACTACCACACCACCAGGGGTTCTTTGTCATTCACTAGTTACTTAAAATGTCTACACTTGCACTTTGTGGGGAAACCCTGGTGGCGCAGTGGTTAAGTGCTACGGCTGCTAACCAAAAGAGCGGCAGTTCGAATCCACCTGGCGCTCCTTGGAAACCCCACGGGGGCAGTTCTACTCTGTCCTATAGAGTCACTATGAGTTGGAGTCGACTCGATGGCAACAGGTTTGGTTCTTTTTTTTTTTGGCCCTGTGTTGGTTCCGACTTGACTTCAGAGCCTGTGTGTCTCAGGGTCGACCACTAATAAGAATCAGAACGGAGAAGTTACTGCACTATACCAGCCATGTGCTCACATGACCACAGGAAAGCATATGGCAGACGTCTAAGAATAACCTGGCTGCTCAGCAGCTACGAGAGGTTCGCCCTCAGCTTCATGACTGAACAAGGATGTCTGAGTCACCCTGTGTCCTGACACCATCGGTTAACCGTGTGCAGCTGATGAACAAGTGAGGGAGCAGGAAAATGACAGAGAATATCTGAAGTGAACATTTCAAAAACCAAGGTTTAATACCGCCTGAATCTTAGAATGCTAGGAAAAAGTCTAAATTATAGGACATTATTCACCAAGGAAAAACGACCCTTGTTCACATTTAACATGTCACTTATTACACTGGTAAAGCCAGACAAACACAAAGATTTAAGAACTTTAACAAATGGCCTTAGGATTAAAATGGAAAAACCCAGAAAAAAGAGGCAGTTTTTCTGCCAGGAGCCAGGAGAAATCACTTCATTCCATCACCAACCCAGGGCAACAGACTGCAGGTCATCACTCAAGTCTTATCTGACCACACCTTCCACCTCAGCCACCAGTACCCACTTCAAATGGGTAATAACTCAGAACACCTCAAAATTCCATTACCAGTGACGATGGTATAATCGATTCTCAATTGTATGTTTTAATGGGGCACAAGGGTGGCACAAGATATATAAAATTAAAGAAACAAAAAATCCATCAGGCTCTCTTCAGAAGTCTTAGCCTTCCCACCACTATGCCGTCCAAGGGAGCTGATGAGCAGTAAGAGACAGTGAGGTGTCAGGGACAGCAAGGCCCCAAACTGCCTTCAGGAAGGAAAGGGACCACCTGAGGAAGCCAGAAGGCACTGCTCTGTGAAATCACAACTTTTAACTAAATGTGAACTGAGAAAAATTCTGATAATCTCTACACCCATGGCGAATAATCAAGACTAAGAATAAACCTAAAAACCAGTAATTTAATTCTTTACAATTCAGATGTTTTTATGTTGAACTAGAGAATATGAACTTTAACTTTGTGACATGATCAACGGTGAATTGTGAAATCTCTGTAAATTTTGATACAAATTTCTAAATACAAATAGGTAAACAGGTATCTTCCCAACATGTTCTGATGCCGACTTAACTGCCAAAGGGCTGGGGAACCACGTGAACACTGAAAGCTCCGTCAGTGTGACGGCAGTAAAAACGTGAATCCTACTAATATATTTTTTATGCTTGTAATTATTGGCATTTATTTAACAGATTTTTATGATCAAAAGAATGATGCATGTACCTTGTGGGAAATCTTAACCATAAAAAAGCACCAACAATCAAGTGAAAATGCCTCTGAAACCAGCAAGGAAGAGATGAGCACCACAGCATGTTCGTGGCTAACCATTGGGGAGTTTTTCTCCATTAGGTTGAACCATATCAAACTGCAATATTCTGCAATATTGAGCAATATTCCGTCTTTTTTTTTAAAATCCTTTTGGTACCACTGCAAGAGTTTCTCTCTCTTTTTTAACTTGTTTTGAAATGATTATAAATTCACAGGGCATTGTAAAGAAACGTATAGGAAGTCCTGTGCACCATTCCCCTGGTCCCCCTGCCCCCTGCCATGTGAACATCTTACACAATTATGGTACAATACCAAAACCAAGAAACTGATGTGGGCGCAGTCCACAGAGCTTATTCAGATTTCACCAATCATAAATGTACTCATTTGTGTGTGTGCCTGTGTAGATTTATGCAATTTTATCAAATGTGAAGCCCTAACTACCACCACAATCAAGATAACTCAGCTGTACCATCACCACCTTCTAATCACTAATCTGTTCTCCAAATCTATAAACAGGTTATTTCACAAATGTTATACAGATGCGATGAGATTGGCTTTTTTCACTCAGCATAATTTCCTTGAGGTTCATCCAGGTTGTTGCGTGCATGGATAACTTGTTCCTTTTTATTGCTGAGTAGTATTTCATGGTATTGATTAACCAGTCACCCTTTGAAGGACATTTGGGTTGTTTCCAGCTTTTGGCTATTACCAATAAAGCTGCTATGAACATACGTGTACAAATTCCTGCATGAAAAGCAGTCATTTCTCTGGGATAAATTCCCAAGAGTGCAACTGTTGGGTCATATGGGAAGCCTATTTTTAGTTCTGAAAAGTACTGTCAAACTATTCTCCGGAGTGGCTATTCCTTTTGACATTCCCACCATCAATGTGTGAGTGATCCAGTTTTTCCTCAGCCTTGCCAGCATCTGGTGTTACCACCAGAGCCGACTAATTGTTACATAGGGAATCTGTCAACTCGTTTCCTTTCCTTCTCTCGCTCCCCAGACTAAGTGTCTGTTAGAAACAAGTTTCAGCTTTCCCTTAAATATTTTCAATAATTGCTATGTCTCTAAAGGTACTTTTGGTTTCTTGAGGAATTTTCCTTTTGTTCCCTAATTTATTTTTCTTTACATTTGGGCTTTGTAAAGTATATTTAACTTCTGAACACTTGTATTCAGGAACTGAGGACTAACGAGATTTCCTAGGTTATTTCCAGGTTTAAAACCCACCTATTCTATAGTTTTACCATTTAACAGTTATACTTTCAATTTTCAAAATAAGGCACATAATCATTTTTTAAGTCTCTCCAATCCAATTCCTGCCCCACTTTAACAAATGAATACAAACAATCTCAGACTGGGCCAAAAAAAAAAAAAAAAAAAAAAACCTTTAATTACATTTTCCCAGATTTATGGCTTTTTAAATACATCTATTTTTTAAATATCAAGCTCTGTGGTCTTGTGTTTCTACAGTTTTAAAGACTTCTTCTATCTATTCTTCATCAATAATTAGTTTCTAAGACAGACATAATTTATACCATACATTGTTTCTGTGAACATTCTGAAAGTACTGTATAGCTCTCATTCCTCAAAATTGATATTTGGAAAAAAATTCTCCTGTACATGCTGAAGTCAACACACTTTTAAAAAGAAAGTTAAGTGACGTTTCAGAGTTCCTTTCTTCCCCCTCCATCCAATACACACACACTCACATACCTCTTACACGCAGTTATCAACTACGACATAGGAACGTTCCATTTCTTCTACATGCAGCTAAGAAAGGATCATCCTTACCCAAAATATAGTAGTTTACAATAATGGCAGGTTTTGCAGTCAGTCAGAATAAACAACTCTTTCAGACCTCAGAGAACTCATTGCGACTCGTGAGGAGGCATCAGTCCTTCCGAGTGGCTTCTGGAAGAGCTGCTCCCTAAACCCACATTACAGGAAACGCTAGGATCTCAGCTTCCCAGCTTCCGGAACACCTTGCTAATTTCTATCAACTACTCTGAAGGAAATGGCCACTGTCTAGAGTAATAACACACACTGCACAAACACAAAGTACAGAAGCAAACTGCAGAAAACAGTGAGACAGTGCTCAGCTATCACCGTCTTTTACCGGAGGGGCGTGGCGGCTACAAGGCCTGGGTCTCGACTTCTGTGCCCATGTCTGGGCTGTGGGCCTCTAAGCCACCACTCAGCCCTGGAGCCTCAGATTCCCATGAGTCAAGGGAGTGGGTGTCAGACGACATCAATAAGGTCACCTCCAGTTCCTAAATGCCACAAATCTATTTTCAGTTACTTTGGATTGGGACAGGAAGAGTAATCCCAAATTCTTTTTTTTTGGGGGGGGGGGGGTAAAATTATGTAAAAATCAGATTAGAAATAAGGAATGTAGGACCTTTTGAATTAGATGATGACATTTCAAGAGAATTAGATTTAACTATTAACCAAAACCTGCAGGTATTTTTGCATTGATTTGCCTGGTCATTTCATTGCTTAAGGAATGATTAGGATTAAAACACATCAGATAGACGGAGAGGTGAGAAACGCAGTCCACCTGTGTCAGAGGCTTGGCAAGTCACCGCCCTGTTCAGAATTCCCAGCTCAGCTGGGGGGGGGGGGTGGTTAACAGCAGAGCTCAGCTGGGGGGGGGGGGTTAACAGCAGAGCTCAGCTGGGGAGGGGGGGTGGGTTAACAGCAGAGCTCAGCTGGGGAGGGGGGGTTAACAGCAGAGCTCAGCTGGGGGGGTTAACAGCAGAGCTCAGCTGGGGGGGTGTTAACAGCAGAGCTCAGCTGGGGAGGGGGGTGGGTTATCAGCAGAGCTCAGCTGGGGAGCTGGGGTGGGTTAACAGCAGAGCTCAGCTGGGGGGTGGTTATCAGCAGAGCTCAGCTGGGGAGGGTGGTGGGTTAACAGCAGAGCTCAGCTGGGGAGGGGGGGTGGGTTAACAGAGCTCAGCTGGGGAGCTGGGGTGGGTTAACAGCAGAGCTCAGCTGGGGAGGGGGGGTTATCAGCAGAGCTCAGCTGGGGAGGGGGGTGGGTTATCAGCAGAGCTCAGCTGGGGAGGGGGGGTGGGTTATCAGCAGAGCTCAGCTGGACTTCCTCCAGGATCTGACTCAGCAAGTCACTGCACCATAAGATGAGTCACAGTTCTGAGCCGTGGTTCACCTCCATTGGAAAATGCTATTGTTTACTGACAAAAGAAAAAGATATCTTTGACAAAAGATACTTTTTACAGAAACAGTCATAAATCAAAATGATGCATACAATACCATGTTAGCCCATTCTTTGGATGGTTTTTGTTTTTTTTTTTTTTGTTTGGTTAGAGTGAAAAAAACCTCCAGGCTAGATGCTTTGTGTTATACATATTTAGACAATACTCCAATACCCTAGAATTTTTAAGCCACATCTGACACTTTCCTGAATTTTACCTACAGTACTGACCTACTTTTTAAGTTATTTGGCGGGTGGGGGCGCAGAGAGAGATTTCGATCACCACAGGGACCCTTTGAAACTCAAAAGGTGTTATGTTACTGCTGCGTGACAGACTCCAGCAAAGTGTGTAAACCAGCTTCCAGTGTCTCTGAGTGACTATCGGGTCTTCAAGAGTCCAACCAAGGGGGTTAGAGAGACAGTGTTTCTAGATAAGCGGGTCTCAAAATCTGTTGCCAGCCCCCAACTCATAGCAACCCCGAGCACAGCGGAATGGTCCTGTGTCATCCCCATGACTGGCTGCAGATCAGATGGTTGTGCTCCATAGGGTTTTCATTGGCTGATTTTCAAAAGGAGATTGCCAGGCCTTTCTCCTAGTTCGTCTTAGTCTGGAAGCTCCACTGAAACCCATTCAGTGCCATAGCAGCATACAAGCCTCCACTGACAGACGGTGGTGGCTGGGCCTGAGGTGTATTGGCTGGCAATTGAACCCAGGTCTCCTGCATAAAGGGAGAATTCTACCAGCAAACTGCTACTGCCCCACTCTCCAACTTGAAAACAAACGAATGAGAAAAACCAAACCCACTGCTATTGAGTAGCGACCCTACAGGGCAGAGCAGACCTGCCCCAAAGGATTCCAAAGCTGTAAATCTTTATGAAAGCACACTGCTATATCTTTCTCCCACAGAGCAGGTGGTGGGTTTGAATCGCCAAACATTTTAGTTACCAGCCGAGCACTTAACCACTGCACCACCAGGGCTGCTTTCTCAAACTTTAGGGGCATCAGAATCCCTCTGAGGGCTGGCTAATACACAGGCTGCTGGACCCATGCCCAGAGTTCCTGATTCAGTAATTCTTAGGGGCCAGAGAATCTGCACCACTACCCAATTCCCACGGGATGCTGCTGCTGCGGGTCCAAGGGCCAGACCTGGAGAAGCACTGCTCTAGGTGAATTACATCTGGGCATCGACTGCTTTCACATTTGCACTTGGTACAAATATTACGGAAAAAATATATGGGGAAGCTAGCCCAATTCATAGAAACGACAGAAACTTCCTCTCCTTAACTCCCTTCAAAATAGTCACAAAATCATCCCAAACGAAAAGCTCCAGCAGCAATGAAAACACATCACCGTAAATGAGCTTTACCCGTCTGCGTCCTTACTGATGGGAGACAAGCCCCTCCCCTGGGCAGAAGTCCCTGGGATTCTGTGGAATCCACGCTTCAATGCTGGCGGCTTCCACAGAGAGGAGACAGACCCTCATGTGCTTTGTCCTGGAGCTCCTGATCTCACCAAGGATGGGGTCTCATCCCCTCTGTCTTCAGGGACAGCCGGGGTGGGGGGTGGGTGGGTAGGAAGGGTTCCAGTCACCTCCATTTAGATGCCCATGTAAACGATACAGAAAATAAATTTGTATTTAAAACAGACAAAACTCTGGTGAAATAAAAATTTTAGAAAGAGGAAAAAATATACACCACCCAAAATGAGATATGAGAAAGAGAATATGCCAGCAGATGCAGGGGAGATGTAAAAATATTACCTACCAGACCCAAATACATGCTAATACATTTTGAAGCACCAATAAAATGAATAATTTGATATAAAATTATACATATTCAGAAACTGACACAAGAAATGAAATTGTTAAATATCAAAACAGGACAGAGAAATTGCAATTATTTCAAGTATTCAAAGATCATGGGTATGGAAAAGCATGAAATGCTGCCTAATGGATTTTTCCTAGGAATTTCCTGAGAATTTTATATCACAACTTGATCATATGAGAATATCATTAAAAAAAAAAAATGGAGGGGTGAATCTAGCCCTACTAGATAGTAAAACATTTTATAAAACAATGATTTAAACATTATGGAAAACAAAGAGATAGATCACTGAAATCAAATATCCTCAAAACAGACTTGATTATGTACTGAACCAATATAATAAAAGACGTATCAGAAACCTAAGGAAAACAAGAATTTCATAATAAATGGTATTGTGAAAACCAGTGAGCCATTTAGAAAATCAATTTGGAGGCGTATCAGATGAACTGAATACCAAACATGAAATAAGGAGTACAGAGAAGAAAACAAATTTTGTAAATTGCTGAGACCAACACAGGAAGTATCGACGAGCAGCAGATTTTATAGAACACGAACATTAAATACTCGGGGGGCAAACAGCTGCCACACACGGCAAAAGGCCCATATCGTCACAACAGAGAACAAAACTGTTGAGGGAAAAATTAAGACCCCACTAGAATCTTACCAGTAAAAAAACGGACAATTCACAGAAGAGAAAAAGAATGTTCATTCTTTCATGGCATCAAAACTCAAGTAACATTTTTGGCCAGTTATACACTGGCCAAAATCTAAGCAATACTAGCAAGAGTGAGGTGAGATACTCATTGTTAGTGATGGCAGAAATTGTTCTAAGATGCTTAGAAAGCCAATCTGACAATATGCATTGGCTTAGTCATCTAGTGCTGCCAGAACAGAAATACCACAAGTGGGGGAAACTTATTTCCTCACAGTAAAGTAGGCTAAAAGTACAAATTCAGGGCGTCAGCTCCAGGCAAAGGCTTTCTCTCTGTCAGCCTTCTCATCAGTGTTTCCCCAGACTAGGAGCTTCTCCGCATAGGGACCCCGGATCCAAAGGACACGCTCTGCTCTAGGCGCTACTTTCTTGGTGGTTTGAAGCCCCCTTGTCTCTCTGCTCACTTCTTTCTTTTATATCTCAAGACATTGCCTCAGGACACAATCCAGTCTTGTAGACTGAGTCCTGCCTTACTAACACAACTGCCACCCATCCTCCCTCATTAACATCACAGAGGCAGGATTTACAACAGATAGGAAAATCACACAATACCAGGAATCATGGCCCAACCAAAGTGATACATTTTGGGGGGGACATAATTCAATCCATGCCATGCATCAAAACCCACAAAAAAAGCCATACACTTTAACCTACTGACCCCTCTTCTGAAGGCATATCCTAAGGACATAATCAAAAGAAGAAAAGGGCCGACTACACCAGTTCATTTCTGTATTAAATGACAATCCACTTGATGGAACAGAACACAGCCTTCAAAAATAATAATACAAACGCAGTTACAATATTTGTATGACATTAAGTGAAAGAATAAAAAGACGAACGTTTTAACTCATTGTCATGGATTGAATTGTGTCCCCAAAAAATATCTGTCAACTTGGCTGGGTCAGGATTCCCAGTATTATAAGACTGTGTACCATTTTGTAATCTGATGTGATTTCCTTATGTGTTGTAAATTCAATCACTATGATCTAATAAGATGGATTAGCGGCAGTTATACTGATGAGGTATACAAGATTAGACAGTGTCTTAATCCAATCTCTTTTGAGATGTGAAAGAGAGAAGCAAGCAGAGACACACGGGAGCCTCATGGTATCACCAAGAAAGCAGTGCCGGGAGCAGAGCGCATCCTTTGGACCTGAGGTTCAGGTGCAGAGACGCTCCCAGACCAAGGGAAGACTGATGATGACGAGGACCTTCCTCCAGAGCCGACAGAGAGAGAAAGCCTTCTCCTGGAGCTGAAGCCCTGAAATTGGACTTGTAGCCTATTGGACTGTGAGAGAATAAACTTGTCTTTGTTAAAGCATCCACTTGTGGTTATCCCTTTTATAGGAGCACTAAATAACTAAGACACTCATCATGCAGAAAAGGACTGGTAAGCACTCATGAAAAAATAGGTTCATTAACACAGCGAGGTTGTGGGTGATTGCCCTCAACAGCACAACCTTTAGGCGATGTTATTATATAGCTTTCAGAGTTGAAAGTTCCAATAAGCATAAAATTCTAGAGGTATAATAAATAACTCTTAATTCCCCAATAACTATAGTAAATACATATTTTGTCATATATATCCAACTAATACTTTACTGTTCTCTGTGATGATATAAAATTAAATAGTTCCTTGTTTAAAAATATTCAATGTATGAATGTTACTTCTTTACTCATTTATTCTATGTGATATTATTCCTGCATTTAATTCATTCAACACATTTCACAAACACGTCGACTATGCACCTGTGCCTCCTCAGAGATTATTTGTTTGTAATTTAAAATGTACTACTTTATAGCGACGCTAAAGTAAAATCTCGGGTCATCCAGGATTTTATTTATTAGTAATTTATTAATGTTTATAAATTATTTTAAAAATTATTGTTTAAATTAATAAATTTATTTTTACTTATTGTCAATCAGGAATTTCTATTACATAATCGACATTTTTGAGCTTCACCAATATAATTAGCTAATGACAATGATAAGGCATTAAGATTTTAAAGAGCTTTCTGAATTATTAATAATTTTTATACTGATACATTCTAATGCCTTGACAACTGGTAATCCTGGACAGACTAAATGGTAAGTATCAACGGATAAAAGGTTTGAAATAACCAGAAACTTCCCAATCCTGAAAACCTGGTATGCTTGTTATTCAACCTAATCTCATATTAAAAAGTTTTAAAATAGCTCCCTTTGCTATGAATTCATACCATTACACATACTCTGTTTATATACTAAGATCACGTCTAGGTTTCTAATCAATATTTTCTATTCCTAAATTCCAAACTTTAAGACTAAAACACAGTTCTTCCCATCTTTAACATCTGGAAGGAAGAAAGGAATGACTTCTCCTAAGGTCACAAAACCCAAAAGCATTCCCTTGCCCCTGACACTTCGATTTCAGTATACCTGTGGTGTTGACTGGATTTTCTCGGTAAGACAGTTCTCATTTCTATTGTCACAGTGATTTAGACTGGCTGCTATTTTTCAAGAGGATCTTGAGAAATAGCCAAAACTCATGTCCCCATCTAAAGAGACTGGAGGACGGGGAAAAACGAGAAAGAAGTTAGTATTTCCACACTATAGGGCTGCCACGAGTCAGAATCGACTCGACGGCACACAGCCACAACAAAAATGAGGCAATGTTTACTATAAACACAAAAACAGTCTGTTGGGTAGAGATGAGGCATGGTGTTGAAGCCCATAGGTTTTTTGTTTTTTTATCATGAGGGAAAAACATCTGAGAGATAGATGGTTGTTGCTGTGTTAGCTGCTGTCGGTTTCAATCCTGACTCATGGAGACAGCACGTGTGCAGACAGAACTGCTCTGTAGGGTTTTCAAGGCTGTGACCTTGACAGAGACAATAAGTGTAAATTTTCATTAACTATTAAAAATTTCTATTTCTGTATCTTATTTATCCAGGAACAGGCAACCATTTGACAAACGTGAACTAACTTTTACAGCAACCCTCTGAGATGAGTCTATCAAAATGGGGAAGAAACTTCAGAGCTCCGACTGCTATCTCAGGAGTCAGAGGCAAAATAAAATGAAGTCACAAGTAACACCACTTAGAAATTTACGTCCGACTCCAAAGAATGTGTCAAAGGAATGCCATCTGAGGGTCTATAATTGGAGTGTTTTCTATCTGAGAAACAAACATGGTTTTCTTCCGTGTAAAGAATATTTGAAATACAGAAGTCCAGAAGCAGGCAGGCTAGCTCTGGACAAGAAGGTCACCGGGCTGCCTCCTCCCCTCTCCTCCCACGGTAGCCCTGGACCTTCTCTCTTGGTGCTAACTTTCCTGCCCTCACTATGTTGTGTTATCTTTTATTCCAGTATTTTATACTCAGCTAGCTGTTGACTAATCTCTGCGAAAAGTTCTAACAGGACAAGATCCCTCCCAGCTCTTCAGAGCTGAGACTGTGGTTCTTGGGTTAGTACCTCCAAGAACATTTGCATTTTAATAGGACACTGTCAAATCCAAAAGGCTTTAAAGCTTGGGGCAAAGCTAAGGTGAGGAAGCACTTCATCATCTAGGGCAGGGACTACCCACGGCCACTAGAGCCAGCTCTGGCTTCAACAGTCCCACCTCTGCTTCATGAACGGTTCAGGTCCAAAGGTGAGTTCCTGGTTTGAAGAGAGGACCTAACCATTTATACAGGCAACTCCCCACTGTCCATCAGTGGGATGCCAGGAAACCACAATTGTATTTAGTTTAAGATTACACATTAATAATGCTCGATGTTAATTAAAATAATTCAGGTGTTAGACTTCTTGGAACTTTAAATATCATGGAAGAACATTTAGTAACATTCAAAACAACCACCTTTAGAGAAGTTTCTCCTCATGCTGCCTTGATTTCAAATCAAGTGTTTCAAAAGTTGCAGTCTAGGACAATGGTTTCCAATCTTTTCAAGAGTGACTACTTTTTACTGGTAATTTACTGACTTGGAATTTTATTTTCCACATATTTACACACATTTGAAACAGAATACTGCATATATTTATAATACAAAACATTTATTTATCATATAGGACACAAAGTTAAACTTGCTTTTAGAGTTAAAGGGCTCTTGTTAAAAATGTCCTCAACTCACAAAGGGGAAATATTCTGCCTCTAAGGGGTTCAGTAACAGTCAAATCTCAGCATGCTCGAACGCTGAACATATCTGTTGGAAACCTCGTTATTTCCAGAAAAGATATTAGAAATGGGATTTATCACTTCCTAGTACAAGCTGCGGAGGGCATACAAATGAACGACTTAAGAATAAATTAGTATTCTCAATGGCTGCCTTGGTCTCCTCTCCTTCCACCCCAGTCCCTTACCGCCAGCCAATGAGATGGGGAGGAGATCTGGAGTCTGCTTCCAGGGAGGCTGGTGGCAGGCCAGCGGGGACGGCAGGAGACAGACAGGAGCCCAGAAGCAGAGGAGAAGCTGCGTAAAGAAGGAGTTGCTAGGAGAGCTGTGGACGTGTGGGGCAGCCTGCCGCACGGTCAGGATTTTCTCACTTCACTTGGTAATACTTCCAGAAATTGTACCGATTAGAGCTTTATCTGGGTTGTGTGTCCCTTTTAAACAAGTAAAATACTTGAAAGTAAAAGACTGTAATTGGGAGCTGGTGGTGCAGTGGTTAAGAGCTCGGCTGCTAACTAAAGGTCGGCAGTTCCAATCCACCAGCGGCTCCTTGGAAATCCTCTGGGGCAGTTGTACTCTGTCCTACAGGGTCGCTATGAGTCGGAATCGACTTGACGGCAAAGGGCTGAGAAAAGTTTAACACCCAAAATTTAATGTGAATTAGCTGATTCTGCTTGCTTTCTCCCTAACACTCTCTAAGATTAACGGCTTTATAGATACAGGGGAAAGGGGAAGAAAGAAAGACAATTCTGAAGAACAGCGCAGGAGAGGGGAGGGTGGCCTCGTGGGGGCCTTGCAGGGACTCTGCCTGCTCAGAAGGTGCTCGTGCCTACCCACAAGAGGACCAGAAAGAAAGACAGCCAGGAAGAACTGTCAGAGATGCACTACTGGTTCAGAACTGTGCTCCGATCAGAGGGGACTTTATCCTCGGCCTGCCTGTTCTCTTGGCCCTTCAACGACACGATGGGCAGTGGAGACTTGGTAAGAACAGCTCAGACACTAAACCGCTCTTCAGAAAAGTGTCCCAAAGAAAAGGCTTCCCCAGTGACAAACAACTGACCAGCAGCACCTCACGTCTCCGAGCAGGCCGTTCTCTCTCCCTGCAGAGGCCTCTGGCTCTCTCCCAGCACTCAGCCAACTTCTGCCCGTCCCCCACGTCCCAGCTCAGCTGGCCCCTTCTCTGACAAAACCAGGTGGCCTGAAGCTCTCTCCTCCCTGCTCCCACTGTAACTCCATCTTTACTGCTGCCACCTCCACCATCCTGTCAGACTGAGGGCCTAGAGGGCAGAGACGGTCTTTCACGTCTGCAGCCTGAGTCAGTGCTCGGCGGGAGTGGCAATTATGACATGAGGCCTGCACAGTAAGTGTCAAATGTCAGAAGCAGGAGAATGACGGTCATGCAGTGGATGGTGGCAGGCCTTCAACCAGCTGCTGGACCAAAAAGCTGCAGAGGGCAGTCACAGCAGGCCAGATGTTCAAGATGCAGCAATGCAGAAGACACACAGCACACAGCGGCTCAGGAAATGCTAGCATGCCATTATAGGGGCTGAGAAGGAACACAGATAATCATTGAGGTGAAAAGTGGGAGCAGGAAGTGGTTGCTACAGCCTTTTCGAAAAGGCAGCAGACAGTGACGTCAAACTGCTCCCTATAATGAGCACAGCAAATGGCCTAAAAAAACCCTGCACTTCGCAGGACCCATTTTAGTATAAAAATGCCATTACCCAAGGACTATGGCAGAGAAACCTGTAAGGCATTAAAAACAGCATTCCAACGGTAACAAATCACTCCCAGATCATCAATAAAATACAGCCTCTGAACCACTCACCCAAAATTCATATCCACAAAATGATGTACTAAACCTTTCCTTGGGGTTAGCAACAACTGAGAGTAGGCAGAGAGACTACATTATGGAGAGGTTATTTAGAATAGCACACAACTTGTAAGAGAGTATTTATTCTCTCAATGAGGTTCAAAACATGCAAGAGATTATGGGAATTCAATCATATGTACCCAATCAAAATAGCAGCAATTCACACACAAGGAGCCTATTCTGTTGTTAGAGAAGCATAACTCACAAGCTGAGCTAACAGTCTTCTGAAAATTGTAATAATGTCCTTTTCATGAACTCTCCTGGTAACATGCCAGTATTCCGTAGAATGAAGGCTTGTCAACCAAACCACTGCAGAGAAATAGGTTATCTTCTTGGAGCACTTTGTGGTCCTCGACTGTTCTAAGTTAAAAAGTAGGAACTCAAAAGCGGTTGTAAAACGAGCAAATCAATGATTAATTATCAAAGGGGAATAAGAAGAGACAGCGTTCAGGAAATAAGTTTAGAAAAATAACTCGTATTTCATCAGTTAGTCTTTTTGTACATGATCATGAGCAGGAGAGTTTAAAAAAAAAAGAAAGACGCCTGGTACTACACAACCCATTAGGGGACAGAACAGAAGCTCTAGGATACTAGGCTAATTAACTGGGATGCCCCATGAAACCAGGACCCCAACCTCCCAAACCAAGAAACCAAATCCTACGAGGTATTTGGTTGTATATAAGCAGCCTCAGCAGCTGCTTCTGTTGTTGTTGTTGTAAATATTTCTATCACACAACTTTCTGCCGATTCAGCTTTTTACAGGCATACAACTTATTGACAGCAATTACATCAATCAGCTGTGCAGTGGGGTCTTAAATGCTTCCAAGCAGCCATCCAAGGTACAATATTTGGTGTCTGTTTGCCTGGAGCAACAAAGGAGGAAGAGTCAGGAACAAGAGGAGGAAATTGAATGTGTGGCTAAAAGCATCCTTTGCCATGAGATCAGAAAAACTGGATGGTGCCCAGCTGCCATTACTGAATGTTTTGACCAAAGAGTCTACAGAAAAATCCTGATCAAAAGGGAGAAAATGCAGAACAGAATTTCAAATTCTCATGGAATCCGTATTTTCTGAAGCCACAAAGGCTGGATGAACCCTGAAATTCGGGCATATGCAGGTTAAAAAGCTCTCTCAGGCCACTGGATGTCATTTACCTACCTGTTCTCCCACCCAGAGAACAGATTTGTTCCTCTCGAGGCCACACACAGGTGATGCCTGTTTCTCTGCTCATCACACTGAACATAAGTTACAAGCTGAGCTAACATTTCTTCCACTTACTTTACAAAAGTCCACACAGTTCCCTTAAAAAAAGACCCAGAACCTGATAATCTATGAATCTTTGTTTTTCTGTTTTCCTTTATTTCCTAACCCTAATTCCTTCCATTTATAACTATGACATGCATACAAGAGATAAAGTATTTTCCAATTTATAACAGCCTCTTAATTTTGATGGTCAAAAAGGTCCCACACGTTTATCATTTAGGACATTAAGAAGCACAAATGACCCAACAAAGTGACTTCAACATCACGTTCTATTTCTTCTGTTATTTATGGCAGCATTTCATTTACTTCTCTCTATGCCGTAAATCAAGAGAAACCTATGATTCTCTCTTATACTTCAGAGAACTGAAGAAAAGGAAGTATGTTCCCAGGGATCAAGTTCACAGACAGAGTGAAAAGCACTTAGTAAAAATAATACACGTTTTCATTTTCTCAGCAAGACACTTTTCACCATTTGCTTGGAAATCCCAGCGCTTTCTGTTGTATTTTGAAAGATAAAATGAATTAGATTTATTGCGATCCCTTTGAGAAATAGTAATTTACTTCTACTAATTCACTGAGTCAATTAAAGGACATCTGGGAAAACCACAGAAGAGGTTCGTCTACATTTTGTATTTCAGAACTAAAATAAACGCAGAGTTAACCCTGATAACACCTCACAATTATCTTCTGTTGAATTAGTGGATTATAGCTCACAGTTTCTGTTACTCTTACTGTTCTCCTATACTCACCAGGCTCAGTTTCCCTAATGATAACTTCTTGCACTAACAGAACCGCTGAGTCAGTCTCAGACTACTATGACCTGGATCACAACCCACTTTCACCTAAACATTTTCCTTCCCACAGCGAAGGTACTTGACCTTCTACAGGCCTGGCAGAGTGCTGGGCATAGGGTAAGTACTTCCATAATTTTTTTTTTTTAAAGAAATGAATGAATAGATGTATGGATGAATCAATAACTTGTCTTTTTCTAAACGTTTTCCAAAGTCTCATGGAGGAGGAGGAAGGCAATGAAGATGCTGTATACAGGCTGATCTCAACTCATGGCGATCCCATGCGTGACAGAATAATTGTACTCTATAGGATTTTCAATGGCTGTGTTTTCTGAAGTAGATCACCAGGCCTTTCTTTTGAGGCACCTCTGGTTGAACTCAAAACCTTCGGCCTTTCAGTTAGCAGCCAAATGCATTAACTGTTAGCACCATCCAGAGACCATCAGTCACTAGGGAAGTCCAAATCAAAACCACAGTGAGATACTACTTCACACCTACTAGGACGGCTGTATTAAAAAGAGAGACAATGGAAGAGTGGGCAAAGATGAGGAAAAACTAGAACCCTCATTCATGGATGGTGGGAATGTAAAATGGTACAACCACTCTGGAAAATAATTTGACAGTTTCTTAAAAAGCTAAGCATAAGCTTATCATAGGATAAAAAAATTCCACTCTTAGAAATTCCACTTCTACACAAGAGAAATGATAACACATGTCCACACAAAGTTTTGCACCCGAAAGTTTATAGCAACACTATACATAATAGTCCCAAACTGAAAACAACCCAAATGTCCATCAACTAGTGAATGGATAAACAAAATACGCTATATTCATACAACTGAATAATAACCAAATAATAAAAAGAAACACTACAACACAGATGAACCTCAGAAATATTATGTGAAGTAAAGAAGCCAGATACAAAACGACCACATATCGTATGATTCCATTTATAACAAATGTCCAGAAAAGGCACATCTACAGAGTCAGAAAACACATCAGCGGTCGCCTGGAGCTGGCAGCAGGAATAGAGATTGAAGGCAAACCGGCATGAGGAACTTTCTGGGGTGATGGACACGCTCTAAAACTGGACTGTGGTGGTGGTCGCACCACTTTAAATTTACTATTGCTGAATTATATGCCTAGAATGAGTGACTTTATAAATTACACCTCGATAAAGTGGTTCTTAAAAAAAAGCCTCATGTGCCCACGTATAGAAAGAGGGGGCAGAGAGGCTTTATAGCCCTTATTCTGAAGTGTCCAGAGAAGCAGGAACTTGGGAATGCAGGGTACTCCATATCACGTCACTCTGTTCCCAAGAGGCAGCCTAACACAGCAGAAACAGCACAGGCTCTGATGTCAAGAAGGTAATATCCAAACACCACTTTACAACTTACTAAAAAAAACCAAACCCACTGCCATCGAGTCAATTCCGACTCACAGCGACCCTATAGGACAGAGTAGAACTTAGAACTGCTGGTTAAATTTAGGAAAGTTACTTAACATCTCACAAACTCAGTCAATAGTGACAGGAATACTAAGGGCTGCGGAGAAGATTAATAATAATACGTGCAGATATGGCTTATGTTCCCTCACTCCACTGAAACGGCTCTTCTCCGGTCACCAATGGACCAATGGTTACATGTTGCAAACCTAATGGACGGATTTCCATCTTCACATTACTCCCTCCAGCATCTAAGCTATCTCCAAACCTTGTCACTTCAGCCTCCCGTCCCCTCTGGAATCCACTTTCACTTCTGTCACCGTCTCTCCCAGTCCTGTTCCCTGTCACGTCTGAACTATTACAACCCTTCCAAGTGCTCTCTGCTTCCGCTCAGCCCTTCTACAATCCTTTTCCACTCACCCAGTGTCTTCGTTACCTCGTGCTTCTGTAACAGGAACACCACAGGTGGTGTTTAACGAACAGAAAATCTTCTCACAGTTTAGAAGGCTACAAGTCTGAATTCAGGGTGCCACCTCTGGGGGAAAGTCTTCATCTCTTCTGAGCTTCTGCTCTTGTGTGATCTTCATATGGCTTGGCACCTCTCTTTCCAGCTTGCTTATCTCTTTATATCTCAAAAGAGACCGACTCAAAACACTCTCTACATGAATCCAGTGTCATTAACATAGCAAAGACAACCCATTCCCAAGTGGGATTATAACCACAGGCATAAACCCATTGTTGTGCAGTCAATTCTGACTCTTAGGGACCCTGTAGGTTTACAACACATATTTTGGGGGGACAAAATTCAATCCACAACACCCAGCAACCAGTGATCTTCCAAAATTACCAATCAGACGGTGCTCCCTCCTACCTACTACTTAAAATCCTTTGCTGGCTTTCCAATACAATCAAAAGGAAATGTGAACTTTGCACAATGTCCCATAAGGCCCTCTGTCTTCTGCCAACTTCTCCAGCCTCACCATGTTCCAGCCACATGGGCCTCCTTTAGTTACTTCAAACCTGCCAAGTTCTTCAGTGCCTCAGAGCCTTGTTCTCCCTGGAAATTTCTTCCCCCCTTTATTCATAGTGGGTCTCACCTCCTCATCCTTTAGTCTGAAACTCTACAGTCACTATCTCAGATAATTTTAGCCCTGTCTACACCCTGGTTCAGGGGTTCAGAGCTCGGCTGCTAACCCAAAGGTCGCAGTTCAAATCCACCAGCTGTTCCTTGAAAACCCTATGAGGCAGTACTACCCTGTCCTATAGGGTTGCTATCAGCTGGAATCAACTTGATGGCAATGGGTTCACCAGTCTAAATTATGTCCCTATGATAATGATGGCTACTACTTGTGAAATGCCTATCTCTTCCACTAGATAAAACACACACACACACACACACACACACTATATGTCTATTATATACACATAATGTCTATTACACATGTACACCCACTATCCAGCAGTGTGCCTGGCACATATGAGCAATCAACAAATGGATCCTATCATGTACCTCATATGAAGGTTTATAAAGTGACCATTAACTCAAAGTCTTCAAAGTACTTTTCCTAACAGCCCTGAGGCAACTCAGAGACTCCGTTCTGTTTCAAATGCCCTTGTATATACGCCCTCCATTAAACAGACTGCCTTACTATTTTGTGTTTCTCTCTCTACTAGACTGTCACCTCTTGAAGGCAAGAATCTTTTCAACTTTGAATCTCCAATGTTTAACAAGGAAGGAAGCAGGCAGAAATCTTTGCTGAATCAACAGACACTGATTATGGCAGAGAATCATTTAAAAAAAAAACCTGATTCTTATTTGGTCAACCTTTAAAAAGAAAAAAAAACCAGACCCACTGCCGTGGAGTCAATTCCACCTCCTAGATACCCAATACCAATATAAAAACGATCTGGTTTTACTTCAATGCTTCAAATAAACAAGGAGAAATAGAAGGAGAATCATCCACAACATCTCTAAAGAGCCTGCTTTCACTTCCCATAAAATATGCTTACGACAAACATAATTTAAATCCAGGTAATTAACTTTTTATTAAAAAATCTGAAAACACCATGGCTATACTCTCTTTTTATTTTCCTCAAACCACATTTTAGCATTGTGATCTACTCTGGTGTTTAGAAGCTAACTGTATCAATTTCTGATTACAAACAATAATCTTTTAGAATAAACTGAAAATTGAAATCGATACAGAAGTCCAAGAAAAGAACATCTCCCCTATACACACACACACCCCAAAGGATACTCCCATGAAAATGAACTTCATAATTTCAAATAAAGACTTAATGAAAAGATCTAGGATTTAAATCACTCTTCTGCAAAAACCAGTTCCATTCAGTGATGTACAAAATGCTTTCTGTGGACTGTTTCCTGTTTTTATTTGATGTAAGGCTATTAACCAAAACAAGACATCCCTTTCTCTTAATCCACACAATGTTGACATTATAAAAGATCTCCTGAACAGTTTTACGTCAAGACTAAAAAAGAGAGATAGACGAGAAAAAAGGCAGTTTCAGATTCTACTCCACAATGTTGCTGCAATAGACGCATTAACAGAATACTGCAAAACTTTCAGTAGCCATTACGTTACCATACCAGCCCGATTCTTTCTAGGTTTAAATGCAAACTCAAATTTGAGGCTGTTTTCGGCCTCTGGCGAATGTCTTAGGGGTGTCTTCCTCTGAGAAGTCTTGCTTATTAAACCACTTTGTTTTTCGTCCTGCAGCCTCGAGCCACAGAAGTCACAATATATCACTGTAGTTGAGAATAAAATCATTGCATTAGCAGAAACAAATTAAATGAAAAATGTATTAATTAAAAAATCAATTCTACACATTTGTAGTAAGAGCAGTTAACAAAATGTTTTTAACAAGGTGGAAACAGATGTCTAAGACACAACTTGGACTGCTTGTGTTTTGAAGTTGCCGCTGTTCTTCAGTTCTACAAGGGCAGACGTGTCTGTATTTCGCAGGGTAGTGTGGCAAAGCAATCTGAAGGAGCAACGGGATACTACTGGAATTTCTGTGCCTGCTTTTAAAAATTTATTATAAAAATAGCAAAAACAGTTCTGCTTATTCGCCTAACCTCTCTGCCCAAGAGAACAAAAGGAGGATAAAGAAGAGGAACTGGAGACCATCTGTTATTCTGTCAGCTTGTGTAAGGACAATGAACTAGTTACAGCAACAATGCTCTATTTCTGCACCTGAATAAGAAAGCCTACCTCTTCCTTTCTGGGTGAGCACCAGAAGCTCCACTTTCCACTCACTGACAGATAAAAAGATTAAATACTTTCCTCTTCCAGCAGATCCACAAGACATGCCAATTCTGTCTGTGGAGTAAACACTTTACTTTCTAAAGTTACTTCTCTGTTCTTTCTGGGACTGCTTAAAAATAAGCCAACTATGTGTACCTACAGCTTTTTGTACATTTTCACTTAAAGGGGATTAAAAGTAGTAAATTAAGTTTCCAATAAAATAATAACATATGAATGTGAACTAAGGCAGTCTGTTAACTAAATACCAGACAGTAGGAAAACAGAGTAAAACCATACAGTCTAAGTAAACTAGAAATTAGTAAACTATGTATTACAGAAATACATGGCTTAACATCTATTTCACTCATTAATCTAAGAAGCTTAACCTTAAAACATCTTTCTATATTAATGAGTATTAAAAAATTATGATAATTATTATACCTAGGTATAAGGAGCCCTGGCGGCACAGTGTTTAAGCACTTCGCTGCCCAGTGAAAGGACAGCAGTTTGAACCCACCAGCCACTTGGCGGGAGAAAGATATGGCAGTCTGCCTCTGTAAAGATTACAACCTTGGGAACCCTACGGTGCAGTTCTACTGTGTCCTATAGGATCACTATGAATCGGAATCGACTTGACAGTAATGGGTTTGGTTTTTGGTTATATTTAGGTATAATAATGGTACTGTGGTTGAGACCAGCAGCCTACCCGCCATCTTGAATAGGCAAAGGACTATGCCTGCGGTCTCCTGTGACACAGGAACTAATTCCCTGTCTTTAAGCTATTTCCTTATTTAGGTATGCTTCCTGTTTCTGGCCAAGTTGAGGAAAATGAGACCGGGACAGGACCAGGTGAAACTGGCAAGAACTAGATCTGGCCTGCCTGACATGTGCAGAACCACAGACCTGTCCTTTGGGTGACCTCGGAACTCTTCTCCCACCCAGCAGAAGCAAACTCTAGTGGACCAAGACTGGGGGAAGGCTTTCAGAAGTGAGGAGTCTGAGCCTAAGATCCAGTTTGAGAGACCTCCCCTATATAGACTGAGCAAGCTCAGAAAGGCCCAACGACCCCAGGAACACCTTTTCGGGCCAGACCCATCAGCAAGCTGGCCCCACCTCGAGGCATTCCTGAAGACCCCAGACCTGACTGACTTTACCCATGTAAACTCCTTGGGATACTGTTCTGGGAGCCACCTGGATGACCCAAGTCCCGTGTGCTCCTTTGCTTGGCCAACCAAATAAGCTTCTGCTTTAGCTTTCACCAGTTCCGTGTCTCTACGGCTGCGCCAAGCAGACCTGGAACAGTCGGGTTACACGGTTATGTTAAAACAGTCTTATTTTTAGAGATAAGCAATGTTGAGATATTTACAAAGGAGATGATATTCCATAACGGGGTGAGGGAGGGGACAGGCAGGGGTACAGACGAAACAAGCCTCTCACCGTGTGATGACTGGGACGCTGATGGGGACATGGAAGTTCATTCTACTATTTGTTCTATTTTTGTATGTGTTTGAAAACTTTTATATGAAAGAGGAAATAAAAGCATACATAATGAGAACTGTGAGAGCTGGAACTTGACGAGGCTGCCTTGTTTTTCCAGGTCTCACAGGTTCCCACCTTGGACAGGGCGCGGTCTTGCCATTTTTCTATTACTCGTTTTAGTGGAAAATATTTGAGTTTTCCTTCTCTGCCAGGTTTCCACCCTACACAGGTTCCAGCTGTCACAGGTTTTACTGTAATTCTTTTAACTGCCTCTCTTGATCGAGGAGAAGATTTCAGCTAGTCATAGTCTAAAGTTATTCAAAAAAACTGTCAATCTAAATTAAAAGACTGAAAAAGTATCCTACCTGTCACATTAAACCTCACCTTATTGTCTCTGAAGATGTGAATCGCTGATCCATGAACAATTCTTCCCTCTCTCCCCTTCGCTCTGTCACCACTGCTCCTGGAGTTAACAGCCACATGGGTTACGTTCTCAAGTCAGACACTCAGACTCCCCCAGGCTGAGTGACGTGGAGAGCGGGGATGCCCGGTGGCCTTCCTCTGAGTGCCCCTTCACTGCTGGCAGCGTCCAGGGTAACCCTGAATCTGCCACACTACCACCACTAACGGTGTTAAAGTCTCGGGGCTGCATGACACCAAAGGAGAAAGAAGGGTCTAAAGGTTTCGACCTAGAGACCCTTCCACACCTGGGGTAGGGGGAGGAGAGAGGACCATGAGGCAAAGGAGACTGAGAAAGAACAGCGAAGTATGGGGAAAATCGGAATAACTCCAGGGAAAAATTCAGCAGAGGGGTGA
This sequence comes from Dugong dugon, assembly GCA_030035585.1. NCBI lineage: Eukaryota > Metazoa > Chordata > Mammalia > Sirenia > Dugongidae > Dugong > Dugong dugon. The sequence continues at coordinate 5,453,873 of CM057464.1, read as the reverse complement.
CAACTGATGATGTAGAAAAAGAGAGAAATCGCCGGGGCAAAGTCTTCAAGCAGGAGAAACAGACGGGATCCAGTGTCCAGACGGAGGGCTGGCTTTAGCAGCAGGACAGTCCCCCCGGTACTGGAAAGGGCCAGAGAGTCAGAAGACACACGTAGGGAGAGTCGGGGGGGGGGGGACGACGGACGGACACAGAAGTTCTGACTGCTTCTATTTCTCTCTGAAATCAGAGGATGTCCACCAAGACCGAGGAGTGGGGACGGATGTTGGCAGCTGGAGGAAAGAGGAGCAAGAGGGGAATGCTACAGGACTGTCAGGAATGCTCAATCTGTGGACAAAATCTAAAGTGAGGCCTCAGGGACACGTGGCCTGTTTTTTTCCAGCTACATTTCAACTGCTCAAGTTAGGCAACCTGTAGGCAGAATTGAATGTAACCAATTCAAGACTGCTGACTGAGTATGGCAGAGGCAGAGAACTGCAAAAGAGCTACGCATATACGGAGGAGGGGGCTGAGTCTAGTAAGAGCCCATGGCATTGAAACTGGGTTAGGAAGGAAGTGAGGAGGGGGAGAGATGGGGAAGGCAGGACGTGGTGACGGACAGCAAGGAAGAGTAAATAGATTCAAGATTCCAGAGGGGTCAAAGATTGTCGAACAGCAAGTGAAAAAATAAAAAGTACTACTAAATGGAGATATGCTTACACTGGGAAGTTTGAAGGTGGACAGCTATTGCGAAGTCAAGGTCTATAACAGCATTGTCCAACAGAAATATAAGCTACACATGTAATTCTAAATTATCCAGTAGCCACATTAAAAAGTAAAAACAGGTGAAACCAATTTTTAATAATACGTTATTTAAACCAATACATACAAAATATTATCACTTCAACATGTAATCCATCTAAAAAATTTTATTGAGATTATTTTACATTTGTTTTTTACAGACTAAATCTTCAAAGTCTGGCGTGTTTTTCACTTACAACACGTCAGTTCAGGCTAGCCCCATTTCAAGGGCTCCATCTCCCCACATGGCTAGCGGCTACCGCACTGGATGGCACAGATCAGAACATGACAGAGAGCGGGTGGCTGAAGTGGAATACAGGAAAACAGCACTGAGGTAGACGGACTGAGAGTCCAGGGTATGGAGTGCCTGTGTAGATCTGGATATCACCGGAAATGAAGGCAGGGGAGCAAGAGAAAGACAGACAGGGTCCTAAGTGCTTCAGCCGTCCATGAGTGACAGGAAATGACCAACAGGAAGGCCCATGACAGACTTAAAGAGGGACAGTGAGCACACAGTATGAACGCAGGGGTCAACAAGCGTTTCTGTCAAGGGACATGTGGAAGGCAGAATTCTAAGGTGGCCCCCGAGATTCCTGTCCCCTGGTATAAACACCCTGGGCCCGTATAACCCCCTGTGGGCAGGATCTGTGAATGTGATGGGCTGCCACTCCCGTGGTTATTCTACATAATATGGCAGAAGAGATTTCTGCAGATGTAGTTACCGTCCCTAATCAGTTGACTCTGAGTTAATCAAAAGGGAGATTATCCTGAGTGGGCACTACCCAAACAGGTGAATCCTTAATCAGGTAAGATCCGGAGCTGCAGAGACACTTCCTGCTGGCCTGTTGTGAACCACGTATGAAGGGGACCACATAGCTGTGACATGAGGTGGGAACAACCTCAGGCTGGCAGCCAACAAGACCACGGGGACCTCAGTCCTACAACCTAAGGGCACAGAAATCTGCCAACAACCCGAGTGAGCTTGGAGGAAGACCAGGAGCTCCAGAGGAGAACAGAGCCCCAGCCAACACCCTGATTTCAGCCTTGTGAGGCCCTGTGGAGAGAAGCCAGCCACACTGTGCCGGACCTACAGAAACTGAAATAACAGCTGGCTGTTGTTGCAAGCTGTGTGAATTCATTACGCGGCAACAGAAAAATAATGCAGGCCAGACAGTAAATATTTTCAGCTTCACAGGCCACATAAGGTCTGTTACATATTCTTCCTCCCACCCCCGACCACTTAAAGGTGTAGAAAACATTTCTGGCCCATGGGCTGTGCAAAACATGGGGCTGGAGTAGGGGGCTACAGAGGGCAGAGGAGCCCCAAAGGATAGGGAGCACGGGTGGACACACACCCAGCCTCCACACCCTTCAGCACGCGGAGCACGGAGAAGAAACAGCCAGTGCCTGAGAGGACCACACGGGAAGCGGTACCCCTGTGGGAGAGTGAAGATTCCGGTGGAGAAAGAAGGTAAAGTGAAGTGACTGTGGACACGGGATTCTGCTGGTGAGCGGCCCTGAGTTCCAGAGGGCACAGCAGTTTGGGCAGAGCGGAGTGCTGAGTCGGACTAAGGGATGAGAATGGAGGGGACGAAAGGCAGCCCGGCAGTCGGGCACTTGGGGTGATGCTGGTCAGTGGGGATGGAAGGCGTGAGGGGTCACAGAGGCTGTACCGCAAAACAAGTTCTGGATTAATTAGAGTCAAATCAGCACGTGAAAATTAAACTAGAATAAAAACTGGAAGAGATCCCAGGTCAATATCTATCTCTTAGGACTGGAAGAAAACCTTCTAGGCATAAAAGCAATGGAAGAAACCAAAAAAGAAAAAAAAAACCATTGATTTGAACACATAAAATATTAAACTTTCATGTGTGATCCAAAAGCAAATGAAATTAAAAGGCAAATAACCAGCCAGAGAAAACTATCTTCAACAAATATGACGACTTGATATCCTTTATATGTGAACAACCTCATTCATATCAGTAGATAAACTACAACCCCAGCTGAGAGCAGCCAGAAGTCATGAACAATTATAAACAAACAAACAAAAAAGGCTAATAAGCATATTTAACCTCACCACTACACCTCAAACAATCATCAAGTGTTATGTTTTCCTGTTATATTAATAAAACCAAAACCAAACAATTGCCGTCGAGTCGATTCCAACTCCTAGCGACCCTATGAGACAGAGTAGTACTACCTGCTAGGGTTTCCAAGGAGAGGCTGGTGGATTCGAACTGCTGACCTTTTGGTTAGCAGTCTGAGCTCTTAACCACTGTGCCACCAGGGACCCATGTTAGTAAAGACAAGACAGAAATTCTCATTTCTGACGTGAACTACATATGGTCACACACACTGCTAATGGAAGTATAAACTGGTATAACTTTTCTAAAAACCTAGTGGGCTTTTACCCATTAAAGAACCTTTAAAAATGGGTAACCCTTTAAAAATTCAAACCAACTGCTTTCAATTCCAACTAAAAGCGACCCTACAGGACATAGGAGAACCACAGGGTTTCCAAGGAGCAGCTGGTGGATTTGAACTGCCAACGTTTTGGTTAGCAGCCTGAGCTCTTAGACCCTAAGAAATCTGCCCCTAGGAAGACAGTATGTGTGCACAGACATGCTCATTGCAGTATGACTTATAATTAGCATAGAACAGGCAACTCCTTAAATTTCCAACAATAGGAAAATGGCATTTCTCGAAAAAATTAGTTAATGACATGAGGCAAAACTCATTTCATAAGGTCACAAAACGGTTTACATCATATCTCAACTTTGTATGTATGTATCCCAACTTTAATACATATATTAAAGCCTCAAAATGTTTGAGATTAGTTCTGACTAGTGATTGAATTTTTTTTTCTTTGTAGCTTTTTGTATTTTCCTAATTGTCTACAATGAAGCTATCTTGCTTTTACGGTCATTTTTTAAAATAAAGATTAGGGGCACACGCATGTTAAAATGACCTGGACACTGTGGTTGAACACAACTTAAACATGAGCTAACCAGTTGAAAAAGTGACTAAAAAGCTATGGTACTAGTCACCATTTCTGGAGTACTGTGCCGTTCCAAGCATTGTTTTTATAAGGGGCATGGGAGAACTTGAGAAAAGTCCTCAGGTGGCATAAACAGTCGGTGCTTGACTACTAACCTAAAGGTTGGCAGTTCAAACCCACCCATTGGTGCTGCGGAAGAAAGGCCTGGCGATCTACTTCTGTAAAGATTACAGCCAAGAAAACCCTATGGAACAGTTCTGTTTTGTAACACACGGGTTGCCATGAGTCGGCATCCACTCGGTGTCAACAGGTTTGGTTTCTGGGTTTGACTCGGAAACGAGAGTGTGTCCAGAGGCGGTGACAGAACATTAAAGCATCTCAAGGAGACATTATGAAAAAGAAGGTTGAGGGAACCAAGACCCTAAAGCTTAGGAAAGGGGTGGAGAGAAAGGGCTGTTCAGCAAGCTGTAAACACTTCTCAGAACTGCCCGCACAGGGGTTCTACATAGGACAGGGTGCTAGGTTATATGGCTTAAAAGATTTTTTTCTAAGATATGTTCCAGAAGTAGAAAATGGGGACACTGCGTGAAATTCTTTTAAAACAGTTACTGGGAAACCAGTATCGGAAATCAAAAGAACAACATGTCAGACTCAGGCCCGATGTGGGGAGGGAGTCTGCGGGCCTTAACAGTCTTTTCTCCAGTTCTGAGTCTCACCCCATACCCCAAATTCAGAGAACTCTCCAGGGCTCTGCAGAGTGAATCAGTTTGTGTCTTTCACGCTGGGTGGGTGTTTGTTTTTGTCTCTGAAACAGCCAGGTACAACTGAAGGAGAGCTGCGAGGCAAGACCAGTTAAAAAGGAGTTAAAGACAAAAGCTCAGTAAGCTGCTTGGCGTCTTAGTCTGAAGTGTGTGGGTTTACACTCATCTGGAAGAGAATGAGAGACAGGGACTGCACAAAATGCACTACCTAAGGGAACGCGAACAAAGTATATTACACGGTTGTTTACTTTCCGGGAATCATGGTGAAGGGAGAGAAACGCAGGTGTAAACCCCTGCTCAGATGGCAGCTGGGCGACCCAGGGGACTTGCTTGGCTTCTCTGGGTCACACTCTTCACATCTTACAAGTTACTGCGATCCTAAACGACATAAGCAAATCACACAGCTAACACACCACAAATGCTTAGGGACTAGTAGTTTCCTTCTCATCTCTATTATAATTTTAACAGAAATAACAGAATTATATTCGTATACTGACGGGGATTGACAGGTACTTTGTACCACACTAATTTTATTAAATGACTACAACAGCAAATTCTGATGGCCAGCTCATATATTCAACTATTTTTTGATCACATCATTGAAATTACTGACCGTTTTTTATTATAAGTATTTATATTTTTCAATTAAAAATAAACATAACTAGAACTCATGAGTCATCTTCAAATAGGAGGGTTTCTGACTGTTCAATTCCATCTTATCTAAAACTAAAACCAAAAACAAAAACAAAACAAAAAAAACTTGATGCATTAAGTTGTTTCCAACTCACAGCGACCCTGTAGGACAGAGTAGAACTGCCCCATGGGGTTTCCAGGGCTGCAGTCTTTACGGAAGCAGGCTGCCACATCTTTCTCCCACAGAGTGGCTGGTGGGTTCAAACCACCCACCTTTCAGTCAGCAGCTGAATGCTTAACCACTGCACCACCAGGACACCTTTATCTAAAACCAGGGTATCGTATTTTTGTGGGAACAATGCACACCTTCTATGTTTCCCAACCATGCCCTCCCCTAAGATACTTTTATAAGTGCACTATGAACATTTTTTTACAGCAACATGTAAAAAAAACTGGCATAGTGGGCACTTACAAAAATACCTCACAGTGGGAGGGAGTCGTTCGCAAAAAAGCATAGAAGGTGTGAGTTCTTTACGTAAAAATACGGTGCTTACAAGCTTTTGAAGCAGGAATTAGAGACCTGAAAGTGAACAGCATATTAATAAGTATCCTATCCTAATATTTTTTGTCTTACACAAATACTTTAAATAATGCCTAAAAAAAAAACAGAGAAGTGACTTGAACAGCTCAATACTATTTCAATGTTTCAGGAGTTATTTGCCTTACCTAAACACCGCTTTAGTTCTCAAATACAGTCAAAATTAACCAAACTTCAAACACCTTTATTTCTGGTCTCCTTCCCATGAGCACGACAGGTCTCTGCGTGGCTCACATTATTTGCATTCATCTACTAACCTAAAGGTTGGAGGTCTGAACCCACCCCGTGGTGCTGCAGAAGAAGGGCCTGGCAATCTGCTTCCATGAAGATTATTATAGCCAAGAAAACCTTACGGAGCAGTTCTACTTTGTAACACGTGGGGTCGCCATGAGTCGCAATCAACTCCATGGCAATGGGTTTGGTTTTTTCGTTTGCTTCCCATGAGCATACCTCTACAAGGAAACCCAGATGAGTATTTAAGTACAAGAAGACAGTCCCTCAGGTCAGCTGGTCCCTGGATGGCTCCCTTGCCCTGGAAATCCATAAAAACCATCAGGCAACTGCCAGTCTTCTGAGGACCCACACCGTCCATCAGCTGCCAGTAACAGTTGAATCGGCAGAACTCTTTAAAGATCCCACAGGCTATTCTCCAGTATCAGCCTCCAAAGAGCTGAGACAAAATCATGAAGCTCCGTATGAATTCAACAGAAAAAACCTCTTTTTGAGGCTGACAGGCAAAATTTTCACAAACCTCTCCTTTTCGTGGTAGTGAAATTTAGTCTTCTGAAAGGTATAATTTTTGCTGTCAAGTTTATAACATGTTCCAGTGAAAAGGTAATGAAACAAAATAGCTGTATTTGTTCACGATGCCAAACGTACGCGATATACAACAAAAAAACCACCTTGATACATTTCTAAACTATTCTATTGCTATAATTATTGATCATACAATAGTGGTATGTAATCATCATAAGAAATCACAGAAAGGTAACACTTAAGCATCACAGCCCTAATCTCAAGACTATTTTTTGTGCAGTTTAATACCTAAACGAGCTGTTACAGCATTAATTCCCTTTCATGTTAGAAAGTTCTGGTGATTTATCAGGTCATGCCAATGTGACATCTCATGAAAGGGTAACAGGATAAAGATCAACTAGGTCTTAAAAATAAACTGTCCTGGGACCAAAATTAACAGACAGGATATAAATATTTCTGTACTGAAAGACAGAGATACTAACTTTATTTAAACACTAACACAGAAACATAAGCCAGCTTTTTAAAAACGTATACTTTCACATACTTACATGTGAAAAATTTTACATTGCTAAAAGAAAAGCAGAAACTTTAAAAATCTTGCCAGTATTCACCGACAAATAAAAATTTTCAGGGAACAATTTCTTAAATGAATAATCAAGAGTTTTTTTAATGTAATGCCAGATTACACCACATTCACATCTTTCTCTCAGAACCATTATGTCACGATAATATGATGAGGGAAGAAAAGGGAAACGTGTCGTTGGTTACATTCCCTGTAACTCCTTTAAAAAGAAACAATAAAGTTCTCACCACCTGCATCCTTCCCAGTTTTTCCCTGGACACTTCACAGTGAACAAGGATGTAGTGATACCTCCAGTTAGAATTTCGTTCCATTGTGCTCCAATTTTACAATGAATTCCTGAGCAATCATTGTGCTTCAGGTAACGGGTCTGTCTCAGCTAAACGAGTTTGGGTTTGGCTACATTCTGCAACGCTGAACACCAGAGAGGGAGAAAAGAAGGAACTTTTCCTTCAGTTCCAGTTTGACTGACCTCCTAAACTGTAATCTCAACAACAGACTAACGTGGCAGGATGAGAAGTGAGGGACCACATGCCCTTCTTTTCATTTCTTCCTCTGAAAACAAGTCGACTTGTACCTGACAGGGCAGGGCACAAAGCATGTCCCAGCATATACCCATTTAAAGGCATAATACGGCATTTTAAAGTTATTCCTCATTTATCTCCATCGACAGAATACTAAATTACTCAACAAAAATCCAGCAATATTTAAGGTAAAACTTTCTGCAGTAAGTTCCAAAGTTCAATATCCTTGCATAATGTATCTATAAAAACACCACATACAGATCCCCACTAAAACCATGGCCTCTGGCCAACAGGTGATAAAAGAGCACACTGGAGCTCTGTAATTATACAAAGAATGTATATACCTTTAACTTGTATGAAACATTCTGACATTTTCAGAATTCATTTGGAAAATGAGCCATTTTAGATGAACCCGTACAGTAGCATGGAATCAATTTTAACTTGACAGTTAGATTGACTTGACACATTAGATGTGGCCCACGTATTGTACTACATTCAGTGCTTCTTAGAAAATGAACACACCAGCCCAAGGGACGCTGAGCTGGTTGTATGGCAGTGCGATCGTGAGAGCTGATCATTATTAAAACAGCTGGCATCACCTCCCCGGTATTTTACATTTAGCTTTTAATATAAATGCTGCCTCATAACAATGTCTGTCTGATGAATTTCATCTGCTAGGTAACAAGACCGTATTATAAAAGCAAAAGTCCTAGATTTCCATGCACCATTTTTAACTTGCTTGGTATTAATGAATTACTACCTCTTGGTAGTGTAAAGAAGCTAATAATGCTCTCGTTAAAACGTACTGCTTATAGGTTAAAATCAAGTTGAAATTTAAGTTCTGCTTTTTTAACAACATATCATCTGCACGGCATGCAAATACGGCAATGCACCCAACCACGGAGTTCAGCTTTTTAAAGAAAAGCCGAGAAGGAAAACATGAAATAAAGTTCCACCTACAGGGACTCCTCTGACTATGTTCGGTGGGTCCGGGAGATGACATGGGTGTGGGAACTGACAAGTACACAGCGGTTCGGTGCTGGGCGAGGGGAGCCTCCAGTCACCACGCAGCTCCACTGACGCGCATCCTCTGGATGGAGAACAAAGGAAGCCAGGCGGACGCTGGAAGCAGGTTTTTCCAGAGAAACTGTAGAAAGCCTGTTAGTTTTCTTCCGATGGCTTAAACAGATGGACATTGGAATCTACTGCCTCTATAAAAGCCCAGTGCAAGCTCTCAGGGGCTCCGCTGTACAAAGATGTATGCACAAATCTGGACCGTACCAAATGCTGCTCCAAGGGGCGGGGGGGGGGGGGGGGGTTGAAAACACACTAAACCCATCTGAATTTGTCATCTAGGAACCAAGATGCATTATTAACATAGCAAAACAGAGAAGAAACCTTGCTATCTGGAAGTAAAAAAAAAACACAAATATCAAGGTTATAGTCCATTTCCTAACACATAAAAGATCTTTAAATTTCCCTCATCTCATTTTTACTGTAGCTCTAGCCTAAAGGTTCCTTCGAATTCAGCACACACTAACTAACCAGTGACTTGAAATATGCTATGTATTTTTAATAAGTATCTTAAATCATCACAACTCCAGCAGTTACAGACACTGCTGAGCAGTCTTTCCCTGTTTTACGGTCAGCTTTGGATCACAGCTTCATCAATCAACCTCCCACTGTCTGCTTCCTCTTTTCCCTTTTCATACAAATGCACTCCGAGTTTCACTCAAATTAAAAAAAAGAAAACCCTTTCCTCTAGCCTCTATTCTTCCTCCTCTTAGCCCTGGTTTTTGAAGCAAGGTCTCTACTTCCTCATTCACTGACTTGGTCATTCAAATGTTCAGTAAGAACCAATGTGCCAAACACGAGGGTCAGGAGGGTAAACAAGGCAGAACATTCCACTGATTTCCTCATCCTTTGCCACCTTGTTTTCAACTCGCACGCCAAGGGCATGTGCACTTTCTATACACACACCCATGCTGCTGAAATTGTTCTTATTAAGATCACCAATTAGCTCTTAATCGCCAAATTAAATGAACCTTCGCAGACTGTATTTCCCTGTGCCCTTTGCAATAACGTGACACTGCTTCTTGACATTTCCCTGGCATGTTCTCCTCCCTTAGCTTTACCACCACACTCTTCCCTTACCTCAGCAGCTGACTGTTCTCAGCCTCCATTTAAGCAGCTCCTCTTTTTTTGCACCTGTCCTGTGAGTGTTAGTGCTTCCTAGATTCCATCCATCTTCATCTCTCCTCATTCTTCCTGCTCTCCCCGGGGAACTCCATCCAAACTCAAGCCTTCCATTCCTATCTACATGCTGACAACTCCCAGATCGAGCTCAGATCTATCTCCTGAGGTCCAACTGTCCATTGGACACTTCTACCTGTAATGTCTCAGGCACCTTGAATTTAAAATGCTCAAGACAGAGTTTTCCTAACAAATTATCTTTACTTAAAAAACATACGTAACGTGTTTAATAAACATAAATTTATTAGGAATAAATTTAACAGAAGCGTAATACTTTATCTTGAAATTTACAAAACACTGCTGGGAAGAATCAAGATCTAAATAAACAGAGAAACAGTCCATGTTCATGGATTGTTAAGACGGCAATTCTCCCCAAATTATCTATAGATTCAATGTGGTTCCTATTACAATCCCAGGACCCTTTTTAGAAACTGACAAATTGATCCTAAAATTTATACAGAAATCAAAGAATCTAAAATATTCAAATGTATTTTGAAAAAGAAGAACAAAGTTGGAAGACTTATACTTCCCGATTTCAAAACTTAATCCAAAGCTACAGTAGTCAAGCCAGTGCAGTCTGGACAATGAAGAGCAGATCTGACAGTCCAGAAATAAACTCTTAATTATCAACTGATTTTCTACAAAGTTGTCAATGCAATTCAATGGAGACAAGACAATCTTTTTAACAAATGGTTCTTAGACCACTGAATATCAGTATGTAAAAAAAAAAAACTTAAACACTTATCTCACACAATACACAAAAATTGACTTAAATGGATCACAGGAAAAGAATGGATCATAGATTTAAACGTAAGAGCCACAATAACAAGTGTTGACGGGGATGAGGGGAAGCTGGAACCCTCACACATTGCTGGTGGGAATGCAGATGGTACAACCACTTTAGAAAACAGTTTGGTAGTTTCTTAAAAAGTTTAACATAAAACTTAACCATCTGACCCAGAAATTCCACTCTTAGCTACCAACCCAAGAAAAAAATGAAAACATATGTCCACACAAAGACTTGCACACGAATGCTTATAGCACTACTATTCGTAAAAGTCAAAAACTGGAAACAATCCAAACGTCCATCAACTAGTGAACGGATAAACAAAATATGGTATATTCATATAACTGAATATTAATTAAAAAATAAAAAGGAACAATCTCCTGACATACACTACAACACAGATGAACCTCAGAAATATTATCTGAAGTAACAGAAGCCAGATGCAAAATGACCACATATCGTATGATTCCATTCATATCAAATGTCCAGAAAAGGCACATCGACAGAGCCAGAAAACACACCAGTGGTCACCTGGGGCTGGCAGCAGGAAGAGAGATTGAACGCAAACCGGCACGAGGAACTTTCTGGGGTGATGGAAATGCTCTGAAACTGGATTGTGGTGATAGTTACGTAACTCTACAAATGTATTAAAAATTAATGAAATGTCCAGAAAAAGCAAATCTATAGAGATAGAAAGCTGATTTATGATTTCCTGGGGCTGGAAGTGGGAGCAGGGACTGACTGCCAACAGGCAGAAAGGGACTGTTGTGGGTGACAGAAATGTTCTGAAACAGCACTGCGGTGTCGGCCGCCAGAAGCCCACTCACTCACTCGAAACCACTGAACTGCAACCTAACATAGCTGATCTTGTGGGATGTAAATCAGACCTCAACAGAACAGTTTTTAAAAAGTATTTTTCAATTTAGCTGACACCAAAATGCTTTGAAACTTTGGTGGAGTTTACTGGGCATTTGCCTGAAGTCATTAATAAACTGATACTTCTACCCTCCCCCCGCCAAAATAAATAAATAAATAAAATAAAATCAACAGCATTCACTATCAAACCTGCTCTTTTACCCCTACTACATACGCTGGTTAATGGAAACACCATTTCGCCAAATGTCCTGGCCAGAATCCTGGGAGTCCATCCAAGGCTCCTCACAGCAGCCATCAAGTTCTTCTTATTTTACCTTCTTAAATCTGTCCTTCTCTCCATTCTGACTACTGCTACCTTAACTCAGATCTTTCTCATAGTTTTCTAACTAGCTTCTCTTACTCTAGACTTGCTCTTCTTTGATCTAACTTCTATATTGATGCCAGAAAACTTGCTCTAAAATGTAAATTTGATCCTGCTACCCTGAGCAAAACCCTCTGGGTTCTCCCACTCCGGCTCGATCAGCTACAACAGTAACCTTCAGATTTTTGATCATGCAACCATCTCAGAGACAAATTCCTAATGTGCACCCCAAATGTGTATGTTTACACACCATATGCACAGATTCCTGTATTCATTTATTACATAATATACACAAAAACAGACATTTAAAAGGATGGCACAAAAAAGAAACATAAATAGAAGTTCCAATTTTCTTCTCCACTCCTATTGTCTTGCAAACTTGCATTTCTCTTTGGAGAAAACTGTCCCAAAGTAAAAAGTCCACAGTCTTGTGCGTGACACGAAAGGCTGTATCGTTTGTTCCCTGCCTACGTCTCCACCTCCATCTCTCACCACCTCACCACACACACCAGATGCTTCAGCCATAACAAATTATTTGTAGTTCCCTCCTGTCCAAAACCCAAACCCACTGAGAAATTACATTTCAGCTTCTATTCTTGAAATAAACATCTCTGCATCTTTGCAACTGCTCATCCCTCTTCAGCCTGGTGAGCACTCATCATTCAGATCCAGCTCAGCGTCAATGCCTCTCTCTAAATAGTCAATTCCTTCCATCTTAGTCTGCTTATTTCCACTGCAGTATATTCTTATAGTAAGGAGTCCCCAGGTGGCACGAACAGTTAGGCGCGCTCGACTACTAGCAGACAGGTTGGCAGTCTGAACTCACCCATCAGAAGACAAGCCTGGTAATCAGGTTCCAAAACGTCACAGCTTTGGCAATTCCACGGAGCACGGTTCTACGTTAACACAGATGGGGTCGCCACGAGTCAAAGTCAACTCGATGGCAACCACCAACAACATTTTCTTAGAGTGTATTAAAATTAAATTTTCCTTTCTATTCTCTAAGCCTGTGAGCTCCTTGCAGACAGACGCTTTGTCAGAGCCATCACCACATCACCTGAACTGAGTCCCCATCACATAACTGCCATCAAATGACTGCTGAATAGTTTAAGGCCTTAAATGTTAAGCTAACTCTTGAAGTGAAACAACAAACTCTACTCAAGCTTAACATCTATTCTCAGTTTCAGATCTGAAACTGCCCAAGGGCTGCCCATGCCAGTAGTATGCAAAATCCATATCCAAGAGTCATCCAATCAAGCGAGACTCCTAACTTAGCCTCTGAATTCTTTGGTTTAAGATCACTTCTTCAATTAGATGACTTCTATTTTTACTTGAAATGTAACCATCTTAGTCACTGGGAATTGCTCTACCTTCAAAATTTCAAACTGAAATTCCCTTTTTTGACCCCAAGACCCACCTCAAGCACTGAAAATGTTCTTGGTCTTTATGATACACACCATCTCTAGTACCCCAGACCCTGCTTCTTCTGCTGGTCTGACCAAGCCTCTCCTCTCCAGCCTGAACTCCACAGCCCAGCACTTTCATCACGCTTCCATTAGCATCCAAGATGAACATCCCTGCTGGACCATCATATATGCTCTTCCAATTCCCAACCATGTATTAACCAAAGTATACTGGTTTTGGCTTTTACTTTGGCTTCTGAGCCTAGCTCAGAATTCACTATCCTTTCTCACGTGGATTCTCAAAAATGATTCCCCGCCTCCATGTCAATTTTCCACTGTATTATCAGCCATCCTCCTTCTCTAGGGTTTCAGGGAAAGAGAAGGATGACCTACCAGGATATCACATCTTTCTGTCTTCTCTGGGATTGCAATCATCTCCTTTAACATCTTCAATTTCACCTTTTTCCCTGACCGTGACCCTGATTCTATCTGAGGTTATCTTTTCATTTCTTTCCTTCAGTCCATAAAAGAATAGTTCACGCAGCTTTCCTAACTTCTCATACGCACACTTCTGATATGCAATCTGGATTCTCCCTCTACCAACAGCTCTCTCAGATCACGGACTACCTGTTCATTATCTCCCATTCTGCTCAACTTCTCTATCACTTCTATTGCTGATACCCATTTCTCCTTCAAATCTTCTCCTTTCTGAGCTTTCTAGTCACTGAATTGTCTTGGATTTCCTATTTCTCTGCACTCTGGCCTGGTCTCTGTCACTGGCTCTGTTTCTGAGAGCTAAACCTTAAATGTGATCACATCATACTCATGCAGGCTTCAGCTGCCTTTTCCATCGGCCAGTCCCATTTCTGACATGATCAGGTAATCTGATATTGAGTAGGGGACTATACCTCTTATTATAATACATCTGGGACCTATATTGGTCATTTAATTTTTAAAAAAGCAGTTAACATAGGAATCCATTAAAATATACATAACAAACATTTCAGTTTAAAATATAACCAAACTTTTTAAAAAAATTCATAAATTCTTTCAGCATAGGTCCCACTGACTGATGATTCTTCCATAAACCACCCGTCCACAGTGCCCTGGTAAAATTTTCAGTCTACTTCTTTAAAGTAGAGCAGAAATTTAAGGCATGTTGTACAATCTGTGTACAGAATCTTGCAGGATTTTTATGATTTTTTTCCCCCAAATCTTTTCTAATTCTTAAGTATGCCTTTTCCAGCAATTTTTTAAAAAGCTACTTACCTAGATTGTCTTTCCAAAGCAGTCAATTTAGTTTTCTCACAAACAATTCTCCTTAACACTGAGGTTTCATTATTTCATCTCATATTAAATTCCATGTAACTCTAGCATAAATGAGTTCAGGAGCAAACACAGCTCACTCTGAACTGGTGGAAGCAGAAGTATCTGGATACACTGGAGAGCGGTCTGTCCGTCATGAGCACTCTATGGGTATCAGTCTGTGTCATTTTGTCGAGAAAAAGGAGAATGATGGCTAATGTGACGAGGCACCTCAGTGAGGGTCAAAGACCTAGCCTGCACATTAAAGACACGTAACGTCAGGAATCCCAGGGCAGTAAGAAGGATACCGATCCTAGGTATTTTTACCTCTACTCTTTTCAGTGGTACAATATTTCTAGACTTACACTTGAAACAAAAAATCTTAAAAGTAATTTTAAGAGTTATTCATGGGATGATAATCTATTTTAAAAATTAAACTGGAAAAACCGTAATTCCTGAACAATAAGAATGTCTATTCACGGCCAATTTCCTACGTCTTTAAGGACTGTGAAACGTTTAGTTACTTTACACGTGCTTACAATAATGAAATTCCTTCCCCATGGAAAAAGATAAAATTAGGACTTTTAAGATCCTATTTTCCTCTCTTTACAGCCTAATATTCAAGTGACTGTCAGTGGAAAGTTTAAAGGAATGTGGTATTTGAGGAACACAGAAAACCTTCCCGCTGCTAATAGTAAAATATAAACAACCGGTTTTAATAATATTGTAGAGATTTGCCATATGGCGTAAGTGAAGGGTGGACCTAACTCATTAACCTCAAAGGAATACAGATGGGAGAACCCAGAACTCAGTGAGGGATACAGACCTGTATTAACTTTAAAACCCGTTGCTATCGAGTCGATTCAGACTCACAGCGACCCTAAAGGACAGAGTAGAACTGCCCCATAGAGTTTCCATGGAGCACCTGGTGGATTTGAACTGCCGACCTTTTGGTTAGCAGCCATAGCTCTTTACCACTATGCCAACAGGCTTTCTAAACCCAAAGTTAGTAACCCCAAACCCTGGTGGCATAGTGGTTAAGAGCCACGGCTGCTAACCAAAGGTTGGCAGCTCGAACCCACCAGGTGCTCCTTGGAAACTCTATGGGGCAGTTCTACTCTGTCCTACAGGGCTTGCTATGAGTCGGAATCAAATCTAGTTTTTCCCCAACTTAGAAAAGAGCTGCTAAATACAACCGAAGTTGGGGCAAAACACACACACAATCAGAGGAAGTAACACTTTTTGTTTTCCTGAACTTTGAAAAAGGAAAACAAAGGCAATGTTCGAAAAATAATAATATTGTTACAGTACATTTGAATAATTTTTTTCTTCAAGAATACCTTAGAAGAGCAGTCATATTTCTTTTTTTCTCATTACATATAATTCATGCTTTTGAAATATTAGCAAAATACTCAAGAGGAAAGAACTGTTAATGAATATTGATATTTTAAAAAATAGATAAGATGCAATAATCAATTTAGGGTTTATTCAAAGTTGAGAGCTTTAATTGGCCTGTGGGTGGATCTGACAGCTATTAAATGGGGCATCTAATTAGGGATGTGTGTATAAACAAGATATTGCAGCAGAAATCGAATTATTCTATCAAGTAGTGTGAAACTCTACCCGATCTTTTGCATACTGCTGGTTTTTTCTTCTTATTCTGTGAATACTGTCATACTATAAGAAAGAACATCTCAGTACTGAGAGGCAAATAAAACTGACATTTTACACAATCTGTGTCCCTGCTTGTCTTTCTGTATTAACTTGACTGGCTCCCCCCATCTCTTACTGTTATACAAGATGCTAAACTAGACAACCAAAAGAGAGAAAGAGAGAGAAAAAATCATTTTTTCAGGATTTCAAACTACTATTGAAAAATAATGTCTGTGGGTAGTGATTCACAATTGAATAAGAACAATGATAGCCGTGAGAACATATTGTATCACGTGATCATTTACCCTCAACAAGATGACCATGAACTTAATCAGTAACCACAACTGCAGTCGGTCAAACACAAACTGAGCCAAAACAAGTCTGTTCACTTGTACCCATACTAGGAATAAGCCCTTACACCTTTTTCCCTGAAGGTTCATCATTTTTTCTAAAACAATCAAACAAATCAAACACATAAACAATTCAACTAAGAAAGATGCACCAGAATGGATTTAATTATTTTTAGTAAATCTAAAAGTCAATGCTAGTTTACACATGAAATATAATAAGCTTGAAACAATTAAATCAGAAGGGATTTAATAAGTAATTCAAGCAGGACTTCAAACCAGTTTGTTCAGGTTCCAAGCCCTGCTAAGAAGTTGCATTCCTAACTAGGTGATGCTAATGCTGCTGGTTAGGGACCAGTTCTGAGAACCACTAGTAGAGCAGGGGTTCTCAAAGTTTATGTGTTCACCTGGAGATCTTGTTAAGATGTGGATTTTAGTTTAGTACATCTGGGGTGGAAACGCAAATTCGCAGCAGGGGTTCAAACACGAAGGAACCCGTTCACAGCCCTGAATTGAAGTCTTCCTGCTCACTGAAATAAGTCTCCCTCAGAATGGTGATTCTTAGTATTTCACTGCAAATGAGTAACTAGGAATGTAAAGAGAGAATGTAAGGAGAATGCTCCTTAGAAATGAGCATGGAAAGACTGCGTCTTGCTTACACTGGACATGCCAGCAGGAAAGACCAACCCCTAGAAAAGGACAAGATGTCTGGTGAAGAGGGTCGGCAAACATGAGACAGACCCTCAATGAGACGGACTGGCACAACAGACTCAAACATACCCATGACCGTGAAGACGGTCTAGGACCAGGCAACATTCCGTTCTATGGAAGGTCACCAGGAGTCAAAGCCAACTTTGTGGCAACTAGAAACAACTGAAAAATGGCAAACTGGGAAGGCCTTGAGCTTCTGGAAAGCCTGTGGTTTTCCCTATTTTCCACTAGTGCTTCTCCATGACCAGTCAGGCACAACATGACCAAGAATTATTCTTCCATGCTCCTCCTTCAGAAGTTCTCTAAGTACTGGGTGATTTCAGAATTGCAGAATATATTTTGTCAGCACCTCTAATTTTACAGATGGAAAAACTGAGCCTGAAAAAGGTATGAGACTTAATCAAAGTTACAGCGTAGTGGCAGTGTGAGTCCCAGTATGGAAAACATCTAGGAGGGTTCAAGTGACCTGCCAGGTCCATTGCAGGGACACACCGTCATCTTTATCACCATCTCCTCTCCATGGGGCCCATCTTTTCCACAACAGAGACCGGAATCTTATTGGACAATGATTCTCTACAACCCCAAGGCTGGTAGGACCCCTTCCTGACATACTACTCATAATGGCCATGAACAGAGACCCTCACTTGAGGCATGGGTTATGGCTAAACGAGAAGATCAAAACCACTCGTGATGAAATAAAACCTGAAAAACAGTATTACGGAAACTTTCACTTTTCGCTATGAACAGATTTTTTTAAAAAAGGAATGAGTTCTTCCATCATCAAGGGAGAACATCTGACATCAATTAGCTCTCAACTACTTTTCAGAAAAGAATTAAACACATTACCTTTGAAGGTTTCAAGTTCCTTCCTGTAGGAAAAAAGAAAACGCAAATTTAAAACAATCCATTCTCAATGGAAACTGCTCTTACATTATAATAAACATTTATGTACTTTAAATGCCGAGTGTTATTTCTGAATGCTCACGTATCAATTATGCTTTACTGAAATTATCAATACAATTAACCTAAAGCAACTATTTTCAGTTATTTCTGCTATTGCCCTACTAATGGCTCAAAAAAATTCTACCAAAATTTAAACTATTAGAACTCTAATAAGAAAACACAGCATTTTCACACTAGCTATAAGCCATCTCATACATATATGTAAACACTAGCTATAAGCCATCTCATACATATATGTAAGAATCAGTTTATAAAGCATTTAAGACAATATTCCCTCCATTGATAAATATTAAATAATAGACTTTAAAGACTTTTTAAAGTAGAAATTATCAAGAACAGGAGCAGTTATTTCCTCTTTGAAATAAAAGGGGAAGGCACATATCAAAGGAGTGCGGTCCACAGTTCACCCTGCCGTGAAGGGTCAGGCCTTGGGGAAGTCCTCTGGTTTGTTCACTTTGTCAATGCCAATTAAGATGCTGCCGAAATACAAAGTTTCCTGGGGAAAATGTACAGCAGGAGAAAAGAGACGAACAAACACAAAACAAAGCATTTTTTGACAAAAAAGTCAAAGCAAGTTGTGCTTAGGTTTTCCCTTCTAATTTTACAGTTTTTCTTTCTCATTATCAGTGCTAATAAAAAGTAATTTTGAAAAGGTTAAATATATTTAGTAGAACTTTGCTTCCCCAATCAAAATATAAGACGTTTATTTTTTATTTGTACTCTTGATTTTACTAAAAATCTAGAGATGTTTTGAATTCTCAAACCAGTGTTAAACGCCGTTCATCACAATATCTCTCATGTTCCAAAATTTCCTCATTTTTAGGGTGTGTGCCCTCATTTCTTAGAGGTACTAAGCATTTGGAAATATGGAAGATGTGTAAGATTTGAGAGGGGACAGCAGGTCAAGCAGGGTAACGGTGAAAAGTGGAAGGCACAAAGGCCAGGTTATCTTTAGGGAACAGTAAATACTTCCCAGCAGCAGGCTGAATGCAGAGAAAGTAGTGGGAGGTAAGGTTAAAAAGGCAGAAGGTTCTAAGGGCCAGGCTAAAAGGCCTTGGTTTTATTTTTAGCAGGAGAATAACATGAGCAAAGCTGTGCTTGGGGAAGAACGTTCTCGCTGTGATGGGCAGATACACTGGCAAGAAAGAGGATAAAAGCAGGCAGTATTTAGGTAACTACTGAGGGGTCTGGAGAACAGCTAATTAGGGCCTGGCAAGAGCAGCCTACCTAAGTGGCAATAGCAACGAAGAGGAGTCGTCCAATGGCAACTGGTTACGTGGGATAAACGGAGGAAGGAGAAGAACACAAAAACCCTAGGGGTCTATCTAGCTTGGATCACTGGAAGGAAGGAAAATTCATTAATACTGGAGACAGATAACTTAGCAAGAGGAACAGATTTTGGAGGGCAGTGGGTGAGTTCAGTTTGGGACTTCATGAAATAATCTGTAAGGCTGGAAACCTAAAGCTGGTGATGCTGAAGACCGGATCCCCATCCCCTTTAGCCTACTCGAGGATTTAGCTCCCATGATTTCTACTCCCTCATTTCCCATTCACGCTTGAACCTATCCTAATTTGGCTTCTGGAACCCACCACTGCAGAGTCAAGGTCAGCCAAATCCAGCGATTACTTCTCACTTTTCATCCTAATCTCACAGCATTATCTGACCCAACTGGCGATTCCTAGAGATACTTTGTTCTAGTTTTTCTCCTGCCTCAGTTTCTTTTGCTGGCTTCTCCACCCCTCTTCCAGACCACTGAATGCTAGAGCACTGCAGGTGTGGTCCTGGGCCTTCTCTTCTGAACTTACATGCCCTCACAAGGTGATCGGATCCAGCTAAGCAGCCTTAAATATCATCTATGTGTTACTGACTTCCTGATTTATATTTCCCATCTTGATCTCTTCTTTGAGCTCCAGACTCATATCCAACTCCCCATTTGATAGCTCTACTCAAAAGCAGAGTAGGCTCCTCAAACAACATTTGCCACACAGAACCTACTCTTCTCCCAGTCTGCCTCACTCAACTAACGTCATTACTCAGCTGCCCGAGCTTTGATTTCTCCACTGCCATCATTCTCCCCATCCAATCCATCAATAAATGCTATCAATGATATCTCAAAACATATCCTGAATTCATCCATTTCTCTCCATCATCACTGCCATCAACCTTGTGAAAATATCCATCTTCTTACACTGAATATATTTAATCTTTATTGAATTAAATCATCCATTCAACGAAAAATTCATTAAACACTAGAAATACCATTAGGAATAATGCTAAGGTTTGGCATATACACACCTTACAACCTCAAGGAACTTGAACAGAAGAGACAGAGAAGTAAAGCAACAATTGAAAATCAATGCCATTGATTAGTGCTCTGGTAATGACACACACTGAACGAGTCCCGGTGGTGCAACGGTTAAGCGCTCAGCTACTAATCGAAAGGCTGGCAGTTCAAACACACCCAGCAGCTCAGTGGGAGAAGGACTTGGCAATTTGCTTCCATAGAGATTATTGCCAAGAAAACCCTATGAGGCAGTCTATTCTGTCACACGGGGTCACATCTAACAACAACGACATGCTGAGGACACTCTGGGAATAGAGGGGGGCGGGGGCAACTCATACACTGGTTTGGTAGGAAAGGCTTCCTGGAGAAGGACTGAATTTTGAAGGACCAGTATAACTGATGATGATGACAGGTAACATCTATCGGTAACATGGCAGATATTTTCCCAAGTGTTTTCTATCTATTAAATTATTTAGTCTTCAAAATAACCCTACGAGGTAGGCAGTATTACTTATACTCATTTTGTAGACGAGGGAATGAAACAGAGGTTAACAGAGCTGGTCCCAGAGCTCACTCTCTTCACCAGAGTATCATACCAGCTCTCAGTTAACCACCTGAAAATGCACAGGTAAGCAGTTGTTGTGAATTCTGGTCGTTCTCCTTCAAACTCTCTTAGAAATGACAGTAACCAGTGTAACACGGACTTCAAGTTCACCTTCTCCACAAAGATTTCCTTGACACCCAACGGGAGATTTCTTCCTTATTTACACTCCTACAGCACTTCCTCTGTCAGTGTGATAACACCTCATGCGGTTCTCTGTGCACATATCATCTCTAGAATGTGAAGGTAGAGCTCCTGAAGGGCACAAGCCGTGTCTCATCCTTCCCCACGCCATGTACGCCATGTACGTGCAGAGCAGACCCAACAGACACTCAACACACCCTAATTATCAAGGACTACGGCTGCAGAGTGACTAAGACAATCTGCTTCCTCAAAGAAGTCCTTGCTGTAGTTATATTTTATACCTTACAAAGTTTGGTCACACATGATCTCATCTGATAACAATTTGCTCTAGTTGCTTACACTTTCAAATATCTGAGTTGCTTATTTTTCATAATTTAATAGTATTTTCAGAAGGTTAAATCAGTAGAAAGAATTGAAATGCCTTCTTTCAGATTTTACCATATTTTAAAACTTATTCAGTTTAGCAAACGCTTTTACAAAATTTAGCGTAACGAACCCTGAAACTAAAACATTCAACAAATAACACCAGACTCAAAGTCTAACAATATTTCCAAGGGGTAAAATTGCTATTTTATAATTTTCTCTACAGGAGGTGAGTTATGAGGGCAGAACAAAAATAAAAGAAAGCAGCACATAATAAATAAATATATGGAATGTTACGAGAAGTGTATTAAATCTGTCTCTGTGCAGAAATCAACTAAATCAGACTCACAGATGCAAACCTAATAGACTAGAACCACTGGATAAATGTCTCCATAAGCACAATCATTTCGCAGATGGAACCACACTCTTCGAAATACTAAACTGCTTCCCTAGGAAAAACCCATAATAAAAAGCTAACGCAGTAATTCTATGTGACAAAATGCCACATTCAAAATGCCAACTTCAAAATCAACTCTAGTATTCTTCTTCACACTTGGAAGTGGTATCTTTTTAAAGGCTAACTAGTATACAGAACACACTTTAATGTCCTTTCATTATGGCTGATGGACAGAATCTATCGCTGTGACTACCTGTTCAGGGGAAAGATGTCCCAAGACCTCTTTCAGAAAGCACCGCCCTACCTCTCGTTATTACCAAGTCATGGTCTGGTGTTTCCCCGCCTTCTACAGTCACGCCACACTACCTGAAACTGTGCAGCCTTACAGGCCTGGCAGGTTCGTGGCTGACAGGGTAGAAAGGAATTGTTGGTGGACAGATGCAGAAGGACTTCTAGCTTGAGGTAAATTTTCTCAAGACCTTCTGTTCCTTACAAGTCCCTGTTGTCATTTGTTACCCACGCAAACTCTGCCCAGGGGTGATGTTACAGAGGAAGGGATGTTTAACACTGTCTATAAAACAAAAGCTCTTGAAAACCAACTAGCTCACTGTAAAAACTGCATAAAACCCTTATCTACCATGCTAGTCATATATTATAAATTAATTTTATACATTTATCTACCGTGGGCAAACATAAGCTTAGACAGTAATAAGATGATCAGATACTGGAATCTTGGCATTTGAAGTTGAAAAGAATCTGAGAGATGTGGCAACAAAGAAGACTTGGGGGACCCCAAAAAGATAATGAAGGTCCTTAGGAAATGGGCTCGCTGGATGTCAGCACTAACTTACCTAGGGATTAAATTCCACTCAAACTTGTAAGAAGATAATTTTTATAAACTTATTTTTTAAGAAAATCTATTTGATTTGGAAAACCATGCTTGTTGTGGGGAGAGGGGGTTAACAAGTAGAAAAATGAGTTAGGGGTAAGTGGACTTTATTGAATTCCCACAGTACATCATATACTCTACAAGGCGCTTCATATACATTATCTCAAACCACCCACAATGACCCTATGTAGGTATCATCATCCTCATTTAATACATAATGAGAACGGGGCTTGAGGATGTAAGGCCACACAGCTAACAGGGAACAGAGCCAGAGCAAACCCATGCCTCCTGACTCCACGTCTGTGCGGTCTTAGCATCCAGAACGCAGCTCAAGGGCCAAACACAGCCTCTCTGAAGGCAAGCTGGGGCCCACCTGAGATATTTTAACCCACCAGAAAGTCATCTAAGTAAACTACCAGGTCTCCTTAGAGAAAGGAGTCACGAGCACCCCCAAATTTCTGAGCAATGTCTGGGTACACCCAGCTCTGTGAAAGTACACTCTTTCTAGAAAACTGCAGAAACCAAAGCTGAAAGTCACCATCTTTGACGTAAACATGAGATAAAAACCCCAACGTGCCCTTGAAGACGTCTTGTGATTTTCAAAAACAGGTCTGTTAAACACTTGTAATCTAACTGAGTATTGGAAAGTGTTGAACAACTAGCCTGTGACAACTAAATGGATAAAAAAATATATTATAAAATTGTTAAAAGAATTTATAATACTTTTGTACTACTGATTTTTTTTTTTTTTTTTTTTTTTAAATTGGCTAGCCAGCTTCCTGAAAAAAAGAACCACCCCACCACTCGTTATCACCAGTCAGTGGTCTGGTGTTTCCCCACCTTCTATAGTCATTCTGTACCACCTGAAACTGAGGAGCCTTATAGGCCTGGTGGGTTTCTGGTTATAGGTTGGAAGGTAGATGTATAAAAAAAAAAAAAATCATGCCTCCCATCTACAGATGTACTCCTGATCAAGTGGCCTGATCGCTGAAAAACCCTGGTTGCCCATTTTTAAAATGAGCCAGTCCTAAGAGCTAAAACAGTCAGTGCACAAGGAGAAACAAGATCCTTTTCATGCTCCATGGCATCCAAACCCAGAGTGTGAATGGCTTTGTGTGGGGACAGTCTACTATATAAAGGTTGTGAACAGACTCTGAAGTCAGAAAAACTTTGGTTCTGGTCTAGCTCTGCCACTTCCTGGCTCAGCAATCCCCAGCAAATTATTTAATCTCCTCTTGTTTTGTTTTTCTTATTGGTAAAAGAGGAAATCACACCTATTCAAATGGTCATTACGAGAATTGAATTTTCATAAGGTTTTTAAGATTAAAGTTTTTAAGCACAAAGCCTGGTATATGGTAAGTACTCAGCAATGTTATCTTCATCATCATCATAACTTAATTTTTATCTTGAAGATGGTAAGTCTAATCATACCTGCATTTTAGAAAAAATGAACGTTATGACAACCACACAAATGGGTTAGGGGCAAGATTATAAACAAGAAGATTATTTAGGAGACTATCACTGTACCTGAGGGCTCTGGGCTTGATGCCAGGAAAGGACCAGTAGAGAAAGATAAGAAAAGGAAATATTGGACTGGGAACTAAGTGGAGATGGTAGAAGAGGGAGAGATTATGAAGACTCCGTGTTTGTGGACTGGGTAAATCTACAGATGGCGACGCCTCACTGAGACACGAAAAGGTCAGTTTTGCTGTGGAAGATAATTCTGGACATGCTGCGCTTGAGACGTTTGTTGGAAATATCCAAGGAGAAATGTCTAGATGCCACATAGTTCTGAAGGTAAAGGAGAGGCCTGAACTGAAGACATTGGTCACCATATAGGTGGTAGATGAGCCAAGGATGTGGCAGAGTGTCTAGGGAGCAACGTCCAAGAACGGAATGCAAGAGAACCCCAACATCAAGGCACCTACAAAGGAAACTAAAAACCAACTGAAAAAGAGGAGAGAATTTAGGATACTTGTGTTGTGAAGGTCAAGAAAGGGCAGTTTCAAGAGATCAGGTAAGTAAGGATCCATTTGTCAACATATTTAGCTACCTAAAAAGCTAAGAACATACAGATTAAATATATAAGAACATCATGGCCTCACTCTTTTATCAATATCTTAATATTATACAACCTTTATACAATCTTTCCTTCTCCATTAAATAAATTTAACTGTGGCGTGCCATGTACCTGGTCTGTTAGTTTTAAAAGTAATTATGTGATAAATATTTTTTAAATTTCACTGATGAGATAAAATAGTGTTTTAACTTGCCCTGAATCAGTCCAATGTTCCATTTATTTTATAATTTTAAAGACTACGTTTCATCTTTTTTAGACCCGTGTAAAAGCACAGACTATGATGCCAACTGACACATTTTCAAGTCAAACTGAATTAAGCCTTTATAGCTGTGTATCAACTTCTAACCTCTTTTCCTCAAAGATGTAATTTGTTGTTTTACGTGACAATAAAGCATTTGTTTGATATTAGTATAAAAATAAGATTTGGTAATAAACAAAAAAATGATAGGAAACTTCCAGAGAGAAAGGAAAATGTTGCTCACTCTGGAGGCAAACACCCCTCTTTGAAATCCGACATCAAACTTCTCCAGGACCAAATGAGCTCCTGCCCTTTAAACAGTTACACGGCCATTTTTCTGACTCAGAAATAAAGACTAGAAATGGTAGAAGACAGGTAAGAAATGTTTGTTAGCCACAGAAAAACTTGGCCAATATAACCATGCCTGAGCAAGCACAAAGGAACCCTCATGGCGCAATGGTTAAGCGCTGGGCTGCTAACTGGAAGGTCGATGGTGTGAACCCACCCAGAGGCTCCGCAGGAGAAAAGGCCTGGCAATCTGCTTCCATAAATACAACAGCCTAGGAAACTCTACGGGGCAGTTCCACTCTGTCAGATATGGTCCCTATGAGTTGGAGTCGACTCGACGGCACACAACAAGAATGGAGCAAGCCCATAGGGGCAAGAGAAAAGCGTGGGGCAGAGAGGAGGGTCACCCCCACATTCTCATGGCTACCTTCTCCGTCACCGTCCCACCACTGACGTCAGCGCAGACAGCGCAAACCGCTGAGGATGCCGCTGCCCATGCCATCTCTAAAAACCCTCAAGAATACCCAAAAAGAAAGAAAAGCAGAAGGTCACACAGCGGTTTGAACCACGTTTAACGGGAGATTAAAATAACTGATTTTGTATGTTTTAAAGCATCTCTGAATACAACAGTAACCAGTGAGAGAACATAACAAATCCCAAATGGTTAGGGGCCACATAAGATGTAAAATATTCCAAATTTAACAAACTGATTGTAAAACACTGTTTTACAGACTCTGTAGATTACAATGCACAAGCTATAACCAATCTATATTTAGAAAAAGGATCACCCTTTTTTTAAACTCAGGGTAACCATCGTAATTACGCTTTGTTCACGTCAACAAACCTTCCTCAAGACTGTTATCTGTTTAACCTTGACTCCTCCCCAACTCAAAGATACACTTAGGTTCCCACCTTCTCCACTAAAAACAAAAACTTTTATGAATCTCAACTATAAAATGGCATTTACACAACTTGGAGAAAAAGTTCAGGAAAAGGGTAACATAAACCAATTAGAAAAACATTTATTATTTTAAAACAATTAGGTCAAGACATGAATTCTTAACACTGATGGCAAACAGATATTCATCGTTCAAAATAAAGCCTGAAGAACTTATATGAGTCCGAACTATATTTACTTACAACCCAAGATCTAATAACCTGTTAAATATTCTAGCTACATCTGTTCCCATGACTACATAGAAAGTCTGAAACTGCCAAGATTTATTCTCTCACAGACATTTTAGAACAGGCATTTTGTTAAGTTGAATTCCTTGCCAAGTCATAAATTTAGGCATAATTTAGCAAAGAAAATGTAAGATTGATTACACATGCATGAAACCAACAAATTCATAGCTCTCAGTCTGTTTTCAAGAGGTCACTGGCCGAGACATGTCATTACTCTAATAAGCATAATAAATAAAATGATCAATTTACCTTCAATTAATTAACTCTCTGTGAGCCATCTATAACCCAGCATGTAGTCGGGCAACAGGAAGTGAAAGGTGAAAATGGAGAAGTTTGGGCCTTTTTCTTCCATCTCCCAAGTCTCTACTTCACTTTTTGAACTTAATAAAAACTGTTTTTAAAGCCTTTGTCTGCTAATTTTAACGTCTGTTTGTCAGTTCTGAATCAGAGTTGACTGGATGGTTTTCTTCAATTTGCATGCCTGCTAATCTTTGATTAGATGCCAGACATTGTGATTTTTCTTGTTGGGGGCCTGCATATTTGTGTGCATCTATAAAAATTCTCGAGCTTTGTTTTGAGATGCAGTTAATTTACTTGGAGACACTTTGATCCTTTTGAGTCTTGCTTTCAGGATTTGTTAAGCAGGTCTGGAGCTGTGCTCAGTGGCGGGGGGGCAATACTTTCCTGAGTTCCTGTGCCAATACCCATGAATTTTAAGTTTTTCCAGCCTGGCTGTTGGGGACAGGCACTGTGTGAGCACCAGACACTGTTCACTAACCCTCCTGGGTGTTTCTTTCTCCTGCCTTGGGTAGCTTCCTCATGAGTATTAGCAGTTCTCTGCTGAACATTCACGTGGAGCCTCTGCAGATCTCTGGGATCCTGTCCTTGAAGCTCTCTCCCTCTGCTCTGGTACTCTGTCCTGTGAACTCTAGTCATCTGGTCTCCCCAGACGCTCAGTCTGTCTCCTTCGCTCCGAGTCAGCCAGGCTCCATCTGACCCCCTGCCCCCAACTGCAGCCTGGAAACTCTCACAGGCAGTATGCTGAGGCGACCACAGGGTTCAGGGTTCGCCTCACTTGTTTCCTGTTACCAAGGATCACTGCCCTTTGGTGCCTGATGCCCAGTGTCTTAAAAACAATTGTTTCATTAAGTTTGTCTGGGTGATTTTTTTTGTTTGGTTTAGCTGTATCAGGTGGGAGAGTAAATCTAGTCACTGTTATTCCATCTTAAACAAACAAACGAAAACCTCCAATCAGTTGCCGTCAATTCCAACTCATAGTGACCCCATGTTTTCTGAGTAGAACTGCCCCACACAGGGTTTTTATGGCTGTGACCTTTCAGAAGCAGACCACCAGGCCTTTCTTCTGTTTTCCATTCAGCATCCACACAGAACCTCAAGAGTGAGTTATTACCTCTCTGCCTATCTCCTTTGAGTGAGATGCTTTGGACCTTCTCTTCTGGTTCCAGAGCCTTCTTCACTGGGAGAATGCCACTGGGTCCCTCTCAGCAAAGCCAGGCTTGTGTGCTACGCTCCTGCCAAGTCCTCCCATGTCTCCCCCACAACCTTCTGAAACACAAGTGCAGAGCAGACCTTCCGGCCCACTACCCATCCAGGAGCTTAATGTCGACAGTCATTTCCTGAAGCTCTTACCTTGTTTCTTTTTTTTTTTTACTGATACACAGAATTTATGAAGCTTTTTACTTGTAATAGAGCATAGTTTCAATTGCATCTAAGGTGTCAACAGAGCTCTAGCAATCAAGAACGGCAGTGTAATTTTTAACAATCAACACTGTGGCTTTTCAAATTTGGTTTTCATAAGATAACTGATCCTGAAGTAAATGTAATCATGCTTTAAAAAAAAATGTTCCAGGTCACTCCAAGCTTAGCAATTAATATTTGGCATAAACAATAATAAAACTATCACAGCTTGATAAATAATAAGCACAACACTGCAGGCCAGTATCACATAAGAAAAAGGCAGTGGTGATTAGAAAGGGGTTATTAGAATAGAGTACCTTGGCCTCTAGGCAGATATGCCCAGAAACTTTGATTCATTCAGCCCCTATACTCAGTTTTCAGAGTAGGGGCAATGTCTACAATATGATTTTATGATTTCTTACACACTAAAAACAAGTAAGTAGAAAGTGAGGAGTTGGCTTTTTTTTTTTTTTTTAATGCATTACACATCCTCAGGAGTTATCGTCAACCCCTTAGCAGAAAAAATTTCAAGCTGTATTAGTTGTATAACTTTGTGTGCTTCTTGCGGCTAATGGTGCTAAATGAGTTAAATGAAGACAGCGATGTTTTCCCTAACGTGACCGATCTAAGCATTTTTATAGCTAAAAATTGCAGGCCTGTGAATTAAACATTTGAAGAGAGTGCTCATATTTCAAACTATGGGTAAAACAATATATTTGACTCAGAATATTATCTTGTGAATTTACCTCTGAAATTAAAATTTTAACCTGATGAAGGACAAACTGCCGTAAGTGGCATCATAACCAATACACTGCAATGATCTGTTGTCCTCTGAGGGCAGACAAGAGATACAGGGCTCCACTCTCAACACACCCAGTACTCTGAATCCCTGTGCAGATTATCACTTACAAAACTATAACAATTTGGATGTAGGGCTGATTTATTTAGTCTAGAGATCCACAATATTTAGAAGACATATACCTTATTCAAAAACAGTATTTTTTCAAAAAGTTGTTTTGATAGCTGGTAGTGCATCCCTTGGAGGTTAAGACTATTATACCAAAACTTTTAATAACCATAATTCAGAAAAATTAAAAGAACATTTTCAGTTAGGAATCAAAGAAAAGCACATCTGGTAGAAACGCAGGACAATGAATATCTTGCTTTGCTTTAAAGATTATCTAAACTTCGTCTACAGGCCACATGCCACCAACAAAAACGCAGTAACAAACAAAAAGAATGGCGTAGTCTCTTAGCATTAGCTGTAAAGATACATAAACACGAAGCAAAAGGAATAAGACTTTCTCGAAAATGCAATCAGCACAGATCTCATCAAACAGGAGTAGTGACAGCCATTTACAGGAGAGATTCTAAGAGACAACATCTAAATCTCAAAGTCTAAATGGATCAGTGAACAATGTTTCTAAAAGAGTTTAGTATGTCCCTAAGCAGATTTCAAGTCCAACTGAAGACTGTGTTCAAATTATGAGTCATTTATAATTAAGCAGAATTGCTAAAATCACTGTTTTTCTTCAAGACACAGCTATTTTTTTGAGAAATTCTGATGGTATGTTTCATACTGAAGGGGAAAACATAAGGGATCCAGAAGTTTGGAAATAATAAATATTTTAATTACATTACACATTAGGTATGATTTTAAGTATAAAATAACTAATTATTCCGGTAGAATTTCAGTAAGAATTCCAAGGAACATTATGGGTGGTACTGGAAAGATGAAAAGTCAGATGGTTAAGATTCTACATTTCTTTTTAGTTCTACTTTTCTTCCTAAACCTATCTACTGCATGATTCAGGGTCTTTTCATCTGCTGTTCCTACTGGTTGGAACTGCAGAATCCCAGACCTTTACACGGCTGCCTTCTTACGCAGGTCTCAGTTCTCACGCATCTTCTCAGAAGGCCCTTCGCCACCCACCCTCAAGTAGCCCTCCCCCACCTTACAACGATAACATTATCCTCATTTCCTTCAAAGCCTATGCTATCTGTAATTATTCTTTTTTTCTTTATACATTTCTCATGTCTACCCCCACACGCTGCATCTAAGAATGTCAGCTGGCTCCCAAATCTCAAGCCTATTTTTCCAACTGCTAGCTGAACACACCCACATAAATGGTTATAAGCTCCCTATGTGGGCTCATATACTAAATATTAACTCTTCTTACATTATGAAAATTGGGCAAATCTGCTGCAAAAGACCTCTTTAAAGGGTTGAAAAGCAAAGATGACCTTGAAGACTACGGTACACGTGACCCAAGCCATGGTATTTTCAATCGCCTCATAGGCACGTGAAAGCTGGATGATGAATAAGGAAGACCGAAGGAGAACTGACACCTTTGAATTGTGGTGTTGGAGAAGAATATTGAATATACCATGGACTGCCAGAAGAACGAACAAATCTCTCTTGGAAGAAGTACAACCAGAATGCTCCTTAGAAGCAAGGATGGCGAGACTACATCTTACATACTTTGGACATGTTGTTAGGAGGGATCCATCCCTGGCGAAGGACATCATGCTTGGTAAAGTACAGGGCCAGCAAAGAAGAGGGAGAGACCCTCAATGAGATGGATTGACACAGTGGCTGCAACAATGGGCTCAAGCATAACAACAATCGTGAGCATGGCACAGGACTGGGCAGTGTTTCGTTCTGTGGTGCACAGAGTTGCTATGAGTTGGAAGCAATTTGACGGTACCTAACGACAACAACATTATGAAAAATATATTTCCTATTGGTTACAAAAGACTCCTCAAAGGGCTCATGAGTTAGACTTACATGGCTACACACTTGCCTTCTGAACTGTCTGACAATTTAGCTATTGTTATCATTACTTGTCTTCTGCCTATTGGAATATCTTATCCACCAACCAATGTTTTACTATTTTATCAAGGTAGTGTGTATCACTCATATGGAGAAGAGTTACTAAGAAAAGTAATTTATGAATATTTCCCCCCTACAACTACCACCCACCAAAAACAAAAAACCCACTGCCATCGAGTTGATTCTGACTCATAGCAGCCCTACAGGACAGAGCAGAACTGCCCCATAGGGTTTCCAAGGCTGTAAATCTTTATGGAAGCAGACTACCACAACTTTCTCCCATGGAGCAGCTGGTGGGTTCGAAGGGTCGACCTTTTGGTTGACAACTGAGTGCTTTAACCACCATGCCACCAAGCCTCCTCCTACAATTACACCATTCCTTATATTTCACTTTCAACAGATAACGAGCTAAAGAAAGATGTCCACTGTAGAAACATCTGGGTTAAATTATCTATTACCATGTTTCTGAAAGGTTTATAAGAAGAGCTTTGGAATCACCCCAGGAGCTTTCAAAAGCTATCTATTCCCCTTCCCTTATGAGAATCACTGCAATGGTAAGCCACCATCATGGCTGGAAATGGGTCAGATCCCTCTTTTGTAAGGGACTGGAATCTACTCTCTGAACTGGGATGCTCCGTCAGATGTATGACAAAATATCAGAGCCAACCTTCTGTATCACACGTTATCTCGTTTTTCAGAGCAAGGAAAAGAAAATCGTTAATCTGCAGAGCGTCTTATTAAAAAGGAAGGTGGTTTATTTCTAAGAAACCATTCTCTTGTATATCAGAAAATAAATTTAATTTTTGCTAACTGTATTTGAAAATTTCTCAAACTATGTTATGCAGAATATTAGGGGACAAAGCTTCAATGAGTATAACATATAAACGGGTTCTGGGAGCAAGTAAGTTGTAAAATGCTGAGTCAAACAGATTTCTTTACTCTGGGAATTCTCAGAGCCCCTTAATAGATTAGGAGCCCTAGTGGTACAGTGGTTGAAGTGCTTGGCTGCTAACCCAAAGCTCAGCGGTTCGAACCCACCAGCTGCTCCACAGGAGAAAGATGCAGCTGTCTGCTTCCGTAAAGATTTGCGCCTCGGGAACCCTATGGGGACAGTTCTACTCTGTCCTATAGGGTCACTATGAGTTGGAATCGACTCGACAGCAACAGGTTTAATAGACTAACACATACCGCAAAGCTGTATGAGGCAGAGAGAGGAGAAAATCTTTCTGAAACTTATTTGATCATGGAATATTTTATCAAAGGTGATCCTGCTAGTCCAGTATTCCATGTAAAACACATCAGGGAAATGTTACAGCTAACAAAAAATATTTAATTCAATTTTTATGTTTATCAAAATAAAATAACACATGTACATTCCTTAAGTCAACAACTACCCACGAGGGTTTATTTACAGTAAAAAGAATGGTCTGGCGCCCCCGTCTTCTCCACCCTTCTGCCCTGCTCGCCACAAGCAGCCACATTCCATTCCTTCAGTTAATCCTTCTGGCACTGATCTCCATTTTGTTTCTAAAGAATATGCAACACCGATATTTATTCATTTTTTTCTATTTTAATATATATATTTTTATCTCCTGCTATGAAAGATGATGTTAGCTTTCTTAAACCCCTCGACACAAACATGTTTCCTCTCCGGCATCTTCCCAATAAGCTGCATCACAATTCTGGCTTAAATCTATATTCTACAATTTATTATTACAACAGTATGTAAGCACTGTTTATAACTCAGCCATCATTTCTTTCTTTGTAAAACTCTGTTTTCCCTTACTGTTAATAACTTTCTTGTTGTTGTTTGCTTATTAGGAAATTTGTTGTTGTTAATTGCCATCAAATCGATTCCAACTCATGGTGACCCCATGTGTGCAGAGTAGAACTGCTCCACGGGGTTTTCACGGCTGTGAAGCCGATCTCCAGGCCTTTCTTCTAAGCTTCTCTTGGTAGCTTCAAACCGCCAACCTTTCTGCTGATAGTCGAGGGCGTAAGAATTTGTGCCACCCAGGGTCTTCTATTAAGAAACGTATCTGACTAATTCATCTTCAAACTCTCCATCAGAGCTATAAAACTCCTCTCAATATGGTCAAACGCATCAGACAATCCATTAACTTCATCCTCCCTCCCCTTCCCCCAGGTCTCCTTGGAAACACTGCTCTTGGAATCCTCTGGAAGTTCTCCCTGCCTGCTTCAATCTAGACATCTCTCTAGACTCCTAGAGACCTCACAGGACAAAGTAGAACTGCCCCGTAGGGTTTCCAAGGCTGTGATCTTTACATTACACCCTTGGTGAAGTAGAGGGTCAGTGAAAAAGAGGAAGACCCTCAACGAGATGGAATGACACAGTGGCTGCAACAACGGGTTCAAACATAGCAACGACTGTTGGGGTGCTGGAGGACCAGGCAGTGTTTCATTCTGTTCTACACAGGGTTGCTGTAAGTTGGAACCAACTCAAAGGCACCCAACAACAACAATCTTTATGGAAGCAGACTGCCACACCTTTCTTCTGCAGAGGCAGCTGGTGGGTTCGAACCTCAACCTTTTAGTTAGCAGCCCAATGCTTGACCACTGTGCCATCGGGGCTCCCTGGATGTCTCCCTAGACCTACGGAAACCTCTCTTCACCATCAGTCTGGGAATTTCCTTTGTTTGTTGGATCCTCTTAGAGCCATTCACCTCTCTTCTGTGTTGGATCCTCCTTGTTTCGTTTGTAGAGCATATTCTCCAGTAGGTTCCTGACAAATGACACACGAGCGAAATTTGAGCCCTTGCACGCCTGAAAATGACTTTATTTGCTCACACTCAATGAACATTTGGCTGAGCGACACTTCTAAGTGGAGCCTGGTTTCCACTTCCAATATAGCTGCTGAAAAGCTGAAGTTCCTTGTCATTACTGATCCTTAACGTAAGACTTTTCTTGAACCTTTTAGGATCTTAGGATTTCCAGTATAGTCAGATTTATAAAAATATGTATTGACAATAGATCTTTTTCCACTCATTTTTCCAGGCCCTTTCAAACATTCATGGCCTTCAGTTCAGGACAATTTTCTGTATGATTTATTTAATAGTTTCCTCTCCCTTTTTCTGTCTCCTTTCTTTCTGAAGTGCCTATAGTCAGATATGGGACTTACTGAATCCTCTGATTTTCTTAACGTACTTTTCTCAGTCTTTTGTTCTGTTCAACATTATCTTCCAACCTTTCAGCTGAAGTTTTCTGCTATTAATATAAGAGCTCTTTCCAGTTCTCTAATTGTTCCTTTTCTACAACATCTTGTTCTTGTTTCATGGATGCAAAATGTTCTAAGACGGCCTCATGTAGCTGAGGTTATTAATTACAATTTTTGTTTTTAGTTTTCTTCTGCTCCCCTCACAGTCTCTCAATCCTCTGTGTTATTTATCTATTATTATTACTGTTTATACTTATTTTGCTTCCTTTCATTTTGGAAGTTTTCCGCAACTGAATATTATTCCTCGGTTGCCTGTTCATATTTAAGAATGAGCCACCAAAAAGCTGATTACAAATCATGTAACGGGGTCGGGGAGGGCTCACCATCAAAGGGTGTTAAGATGAGCACCCGGCTGTTTCATCAGAGAACTTCCCAATTGTCTGTATCTGCAGGTTTTTTTCTCTTGGACTGGTCAGATTCCCAGATGAACCTCCCTAGTCTTCTGCACAGAGTATGTAAATTTGGTTGCCCAAGTTCTGGAAGTCAGTGGGGAAAGGAGCCTAAAGTGTTTCACAGTTTAACAAGTAGACTTCCACTTACTCATGGTGGTCTCCTGTGTGACAGAACACAATACTGCCTGGCGCTGTGTCATTTCTGTGATTGCTGGTCTGCTCCAGTCCGCTGTTGGGGCCACTGTATATTCTGAGTACCTTCCAACCTAGGGGAATCATCTTCAGGACTTTACCAGACCTATCCTGCTGTGATCCGTAAGGTTTTCATTGGCTGATTTTTGGAGTAGATCATCAGGTCTTTCTTCCTAGTCTTCTCTTAGTCTGGAAGCTCCACTGAAACCTGTCTACCATGAGTGACCCTGCGGGCATTTGAAATACTAGTGGCATAGCTTCTGGCATCAGAACAACATGTAAGCCACCACATTATGACAAACTGACAAGTGGCAGGCAGTACCTCTACCTGCCCACAATCTGTCTAGTGTCTGCAAGTCTGGAGCCTCTTGAGTCCAGCCCCACATCTCTTGATGAGCTAGGGCTGGGGTCATCATGTGACTGAGGAGAGGATCGGGGGGTCTAACTGTCCGTATTTGTACTTTCAACCAATCCTTCTGCTTTCAGCACACTTTGCCTTTGAAGGTTCTTGTTGCTTTCCATTCCTGAGCCTTTCTAGAATCTGTGGCACACATCAGCTGGCTTTATGTCAGAGTTCTCCTCTACAAGACTCAGCATTCCAGCTTAGGTTGCAGCCTTCACTGCTCTGCTCTCAGTGACCATTCATCCATCCACTTTCCACCTACCACAAATGTCGATGACATTTCTCATCTCCTGTCACTTCCTCTTTCATTCTTTTCGTTCTTTTGAGTTACACCTTTAAAAAGGCTCTTTATTATCATTTTAGTAGGGTTTCATCATACTGCAGAGGTGACTGTTCAATTCATTGTGTTAAATGGAAGCTCTAGCAATAAAAAATATTTTGGTGTCATTACACTAGCCTTTATTATACTCCCAATGTTGATAGCTCAAGACTGAATATAAGTAACCAAAGACAGAACTAAGTACATAAATAAAACATCTCTGAATAGTAAATGTTCTATATGATTTATTTATTTATTCTTAAAAATATCTTACTGTGTTTTTGGTGAAAGTTTACACAGCAAATTAGGTTCCCATTTAACAATTTCTATACATACTGGTTCAATGACGTTGGTTATACTTTCCATATTCTGTCAACATTCTCATTATTTCCGTTCTGGTCGTTCCATTTCTATTCCTCTAGCCTCCCTGCTCCCCCCAATCCCAACCTTCTCATCTTTGCTATAGGGTAAATATTGACCATTTGGGAACAGAATTGAGAATCCAGACATAAATTCATCTGCAGCTGATATTTGACAAAGGCCTAAAGTCCATTAACTGGGAAAAAGACAGTCTCTTTAACAAATGGTGCTGGCATAACTGGACATCCATCTGCAAAAAACTGAAACAAGACCCATACCTCACACCATGCACAAAAACTAACTCTAAATGGATCGAAGACTTCAATATAAAATCGAAAACGATAAAGATCACGGAAGAAAAAATAGGGACAACGCTAGGAGCCCTAATACATGGCACACACACAATACAAACCATAAGTAACGATGCACAAGCACCAGAAGAGAGACTAGATAAATGGGAGCTCCTAAAAATCAAACACTTATGCTCATCAAAAGACTTCACCAAAAGAGTAAAAAGACAACCTATAGACTGAGAAAAAATTTTTGGCTACGACAAATCTGATCAGCATCTAATCTCTAAAATCTGCAAGATACTACAAAACCTCAACAACAAAAAGACAAATAACCCAGTTAAAAAATGGGCAAAGGATATGAACAGGCACATCGCCAAAGAAGATATTCAGGCAGCTAACAGACACATGAAGAAATGCTCACGATCATTAGCCATCAGAGAAACGCAGATCAAAACTACAATGAGATATCATCTCACCCCAACAAGGCTAGCATTAATCCAAAAAACACAAAATAATAAATGTTGGAGAGGTTGTAGGGAGACTGGAACACTTATACACTGCTGGTGAGAATGTAAAATGGTACAACCACTTTGGAAATCGATTTGGTGCTTCCTTAAAAAGCTAGAAATAGAAGTACCATACGATCCAGCTATCCCACTCCTTGGAATATACCCTAGAGAAACAAGAGCCGTGACGTGAATAGATATATGCACACCCATGTTCACTGCAGCACTGTTCACAATAGCAAAAAGATGGAAACAACCTAGGTGCCCATCAAAGGATGAATGGATAAACAAATTATGATATATCCACACAATGGAATATTATGCAACAATAAAGAACAACAATGAAGCCGTGAAACATCTTATAACATAAGGAATCTGGAAGGCATTACGCTGAGTGAATTTAGTCAGTCACAGAAGGACAAATATTGTATAAGACCACTATTGTAAGAACTCAAGAAAAGGTTTAAACACAGAAGACAACATTCTTTGATGGTTATGAGGATAGGGAGGGAGGGTGAGGGTTATTCACTAACTAGATAGTAGACAAGTATTATCTTAGGTGAAGGGAAGGACAGCACACACTACAGGGGAAGTCAACACAACTGGACTAAACCAAAGCTAAGAAGTTTCCTGAATACAATCAAATGCTTTGAGGGACAGAGTAGCAGGGGTAGGGGTCTGGGACCATGCTTTCAGGGGACATTTAGGTCAACTGGCATAACAAAGCTTATTAAGAAAATGTTCTGCATCCTCCTAACATGAGTGGCGTCTGGGGTCTTAAAAGCTTGCATGTGGCCATCAAAGATGCATCAATTGGTCCCAACCACCTGGAGTAAAGGAGAATGAAGAACACCAAAGACACAAGGAAAGTATTAGCCCAAGAGACAGAAAGGGCCACATAAACCACAGACTTCATCAGCCTAAGACCAGAAGAACCAGATGGTGCGTGGCTACCACCAATGACCACCCTGACAGGGAACACAACAGAAAGTCCCTGATGGAGCAGGAGAAAGGTGGGGTGCAGAACTCAAACTCTAGTAAGAAGACCAGACTAAATGGTCTGAGACTGGAGGAACCCCAGAAAGCGTGGCCCCCGGATTGTCTATTAGCCCAGAATTAAAACAATTTCCGAGGCCAACTCTTCAGACACGGATTGGACTGGACTGTGGGGCATAAAGTGATACCTGTGAGGAGTATACCTCTTAGCTCAAGCAGATACAAGAGACTAATCGGGCAGCTTCTGTCCGGAGGTGAGATGGGAAGGCAGAGAGGGTCAGAAGCTAGTTGGATGGGCGTGGGGAATTGGAGTGGAAGGGAGGAGTGTGCTGTCACAGTATGGGGAGAGCAACTGGGGTCACATAACAATGTATGTATCAATTTTTGTATGGGAGACTAACTTGAAATGTAAACTTCATTTAAACTACAACAATAAAAAAAAAAAGAAAAAAATATTGATCATTTGGTCTCATATAGATGATTTTTTTTTAAAGCAGCACAGTACTCACGGGTGATATTGTTTACTTTATAAGCCAATCTGTTATTTAGCTGAACGGTGACCTCCGAGAGTGGTTTCAGTTAAAAGTTTAAAGTGTATCTCAGGGGGATAGTCTCAGGGGATTCTCTAGTCTCTAGTGGTCCAGTTTAAGTCTGTCCTTTTTCTTTTTTTTGGTAAAAATTTGAGTTTTGTTCTACAATTTTCTCCCATTCTATCCAGGATCATCTATTACTTGATTTTTTATTTAAAGGGTATCTATGATCAATCTTCATTTGACTGAAGAAAATTGCTCCACTCAATAACCCTTCAGGAAGGTATCGTTATCTCTATTTTATAGATAAGTAACTAACTCTTAAAGAAAGATAGGTCAGGTTTTTCTGGATCCACAATCAACACCCATGGAAGCAGCAGTCAAGAAATCAAAGGACATACTGCATTGGGCAAATATGCTACAAAAGACCTCTTTAAAGTGTTAAAAAGGAAATATGTCACTTTGATGACTAAGGTGTGCCTGACCCAAGTCTTGGTATTTTCAATTGCCTCATATGCATGCAACAGCTGGACGGCGAATAAGGAAGACCCAAGAAGAATTGACACGTCTGAATTATGACGTTGGTGGAGAACACTGTATATACCATGGACCTCCAGAAGAAGGAACAATCTGTCTCGGAAGAAGTACAGCCAGAATGTTCATTAGAAGCAAGGATGCCAAGATTTTGTCTCACGTACTTTGGACATGTTATCAGGAGGGACCAATCCCTTAAGAAGGATATCATGCTTGGTCAAGCAGAGGGTCAGCAAAAAAGACGACGACCCTCAATGAGATGGACTGACACACGGGCTGCAACAACAGGCTCAAACATACTAACAGTCGTGAGGATGGCCCAGGACCGGACAATATTTCAATCTGTTATACGTAAGGTTGCTAAGAGCTGGAACCGACTCGAGGGCATCTAGTGACAGCAATGCAGGTAGAAAGCAGCAGAGAAGAAAATCAAGCTTGGGTATTGAAGGTGTTCTCACACTAAAGAAGACAAACTGTATTTCTGTTGTTATGGATTTAACTGTATCCCCCCCAAAGTCCGGTAAACATGTGCCTGTAAATATGACACTGTTTGGAAATAGAGGTTTTTTTGATATGTTAATAAGCTCACTTCGAACACGAGGTCGTGTCAGAACACGAAAGGTCGAAAGGTCGCAAACCTAATCCCTTCTACATGGTCTCACAAAAGCCAAGGAATGCTGAGGAATGCCTGGGGTTATTGACAAGGAAGACCTTCCCCTGGAGCCAATGTCCTGATTTGGACTTCTCGCCTCCAGAACTGTGAGAAAACAGATTTCTGTTCTTTAAAGCCACCCACTTGTGGTATTTGTGTTATGGCAGCCCGAGGTAACTACGATCATCTGTTAATAAAAATTCTGAATTAAACTAGTAGTCATCATCTCAGGATAAGCGTATGACTTCAATTTCAATCACATGTCTAATGTTTTATTAGGCAATTAGATGCAAAATTATTTTGGCATTTATTGATAAATATTTGTTTTGTGAAGATGTTATACAGAATGATTAAATAAATTTCTACAGATACTTAAGTTTTTTTCAGATAAAGTCTTGGGAAGTTACTCAAGGTAGTAACTAATTTAAATTTCTCATCCTTGAAGTTCATCCTAGGTTTCAAAAATGCTATGGTTCCTTTTCCTCCTGCTCTAGTAATAAAGAGAGCGGGAAAAGAGAAGGGAAAAAGTAACTCAGTCATTTGCCACTTGGGGAAAATACAGTTAGGACTCCTACTTGCTTGGAAGCGTTGCCCCTTTGCTCTGCTCCCCTCCACAATGATATTGAGGACTCATGTGTTCTACCTCATCCTTAGCTTTTTAGAACCTACCTCCATAAAATAGCAACAGACACTCAAAACCACACCCGCTGCCGCTGAGTCCATCTGGACTTACAGCAACCCTACAGGACAGAGCAGAACCGCCCCCAAAGGTTTCCAAAGCTGTAAATCTTTACAGAAAAAGACTGCCACATCCTTCTCCTGCAGAGCAGCTGGTGGGTTCAAACCACCGACCTTTTGGTTAGCAGCCGAGCACTTCAACCACTATGCCACCTTAGCAACAGATAAGGTAACCCAAAAAATGTTTTGGAAAGCTTATTATGTGATTTACATATTGAAACCTTTGTCTTGTATCAGTTCAAACTTATGAAGAATAGCATATAAAGTAACTCGGAAAACTCTGAGATTGAAAATGAACACTGTGGCCGACTACCACACGCACCTCTTATTTTTCTTGTAATTTTCCAGTTGCTGGGACTGCGTATGTTTGCATCTTTCTAGCTCGCACTGCCCACACAAATCCTCCAGGTGCAACAGGTGGTTTTCTACCTCCTCAAAACTCGCCTCTAAATGAGCTGGAAGTATATAAAATAAAAAGAAGAAACAAATGTTAAAGTCAGAATCCTTCATCATGGAGACAAGAAAAACTGTCAAAAATTTAAAATTTTAACCTGGTGTGATTGTTTTGCATTTGCTTAATATTCTTTATTAAACTTTCTTATAGTAAATAAAATATACAGTCCAGCATGAACCATACTTCAAATTATGTTTTTTGAGTATATTTCAAACATTGTCAAGATGTTGTTTTCCAAAATATTTTATTCAACCAGGATGATAAAGAAACCCAGTATCTTGATTAATCTAATATTACATCCTAATGGTCCCAAACTACATACAAATAACCAGTTTTCAAATAATGAGAAAACAGCAAATACAATTAATATAAACAATGTTGTTGTTAGGTGTCATTGAGTTGGTTCTGACTCACAGTGACCATATGTACAACAGAACAAAAGAATGAAACACTGCCCGGTACTGTGTTGTCATGAATTGAACCGTGTCCCCCCAAAATAACTGCCAACTTGGCTTGGTCATAATCTCCAGTATTGTATGATTGTCCACCATTTTGTCATCTGCTGTGATTCCCCTATGTGCTGTAAATCCTATCACTACGATCTAATAAAGATGGATTAGCGGTAGTTATATTTATGAGATCTACAAGATTAGATGGTGTCTTAAGCCAATCTCTTCTGAGATATAAAAGAGAGAAGCGAGCAGAGACACATGGGGACTTCATACCACCAAGAAAGCACAGCCAGGAGCAGAGTGTATCCTTTGGACCTGAGGTTACTGTGCTGAGATGGTCCTAGACCAAAGGAAGACTGACAACAAGGACCTTCCTCCAGAGCCGACAGAGAGAGCGAGCGAGCCTTCCCCTGGAGCTGATGCCCTGAATTTGAACTTGTAGCCTACTAGACTGTGAGCGAATAAATTTCTCTTTATTAATTTCTCTTTATTAAAGCCATCCACTGGTGGTATCTCTGTTATAGCAGCACTAGGTGACTAAGACACGTGCCATCCTCACAATCGTTGCTATATTTGAGTCCACTGTTGCAGTCACTGTGTCAATCCATCTCAGTGAGGGTCTTCCTCTTTTTCTTTTTTTTAGAGGGGAATAGAGATTTTATTTTATTTATTTATTTATTTTTTATTGTACTTCAGGTGAAGGTTTACAGAACAAATAGTTTCTCATGAAACACTAGTACACATATTGTTTTATGACATTGGTTAACAACCCCACAACATGTCAACCCTCTAACTTCTCAACCTTTTTTTTTTTTTTTTTGGTGAAAATACACATAGCCAAAGATACACCATTTCAAAAATTTCTACATACACAGTTCAGTGACATTGACTACGCTCTTCCAATTGTGCTGTTATTCTCACTTAAGATGAAGGCTTACAGAACAAAATAGTGTCTCATTTAACAGTTACTACAAATGCTGCCCTATGACAATGGTTAACAATCTCACAACACATCAACAATATCCTTACCCAACCCTGGGCTCCCTATCACCAGCTTCCTTGTCCCCTTCTGCCTTCTGGCTCCTGTCACTGGACTACTATACCTCGTTAGTCTCATTTGGTTTTACGGGGCTGTCCACTCCCAGGCTGAACGGTGAACCTCGGAGATAACTTCACCACTGAGCTAAAAGGGTGTCTGCAGGCCATACTCTCGGGGTTTCTCCAGTCTCCCTTAGGCCAGTAAATCTGGTCTTTTTTTGTGTGTGTGAGTTAGAATTATGCTCTACATCCTTCTCCAGCTCTGTCCAAAACCCTCTGTTGTGATCCTGGTCAGAGCAGTCAGTGGTGATAGCCGGGCACCATCTAGCTGTACTGGAGTCAGTCCAGTTGAGGCCTTGGTAGCTGTGGACAATTAGTCCTTCAGACTAATCTTTTCCTTGTATCCTGTTCTCTTCATTCTCCCTTGCTCCCGAAAGGATGAGACCAGTGCAGTACCTTAAATGGCTGCTCACGGGCTTTTAAGACCCCAGATGCCACTCACCAAGGTAGAATGTAGAACACTGTCTTTATAAGCTGTGTTATGCCAACTGAGCTAGATGTTCCCCGAGACCATGGTCCCCACAGTCCTCCGCCCAGCAATTCAGTCCCTCAGGGAGTTTGGATGTGTCTGTGGGGCTTCCATGACCTTTCCTTGAACAAGTTGTGCCAGT
This sequence comes from Dugong dugon, assembly GCA_030035585.1. Taxonomy (NCBI): domain Eukaryota; kingdom Metazoa; phylum Chordata; class Mammalia; order Sirenia; family Dugongidae; genus Dugong; species Dugong dugon. The sequence continues at coordinate 5,410,820 of CM057464.1, read as the reverse complement.
TTCCCCTGTATTGTGTACTGTTTCAAGGGTCTTCCTCTTTTTCGATGACTCTTTACTTTAGCAAGCATGATGTCCTTCTCCAGGGGCTGGTCCCTCCTGACATGTCTGAAGTACCTGAGATGAAGTCTCTCCATCCTGCCTCTAAGGAGCATTCTGGCTGTACTGCTTCAAACAGAGATCTGTTTGTTCTTCTGGCAATCCATAGTATATTCAATATTCTTCGACAACACCATAATTCAAAGGCATCAATTTTTCTTTGGTTTCCCTTATTCATTGCCCAATTTTCGCATGTATATGAAGCAACAGAAAAAAACCACGGCTTAGGTCAGACACATCTTAGCCCTCAAAGTGACATCTTTGCTTTTTCACACTTTAAAAAGGTCTTTTGCAGCAGATTTGCCCACTGTAAGACATCCTTTGATTTCATGACTTCTGCTTCCATGGGTGTTGATTGTAGATTCGAGTAAAATGAAATCCTTGACAACTTCAATCTTTTCTCCATTTACCATGATGTTGCTAACTGGTCCAGTTGTAAGGACTTTTGTTTTCTTTATGTTGAGGTGCAATCCATATTGAAGGCTGTAGTCTTTGATCTTCATCAGTTAGTGCCTGAAGTCCTTTTCACTTAAGGCTGTGTCATCTACATATCGCAGGTTGTTAATGAGTCTCCCTCCAATCCTGATGCCATGCTCTTCTTCATATAGTCCAGCTTCTCAGATTCTTTGCTTAGCATACAGACTGAATAAGTCTGGTGAGAGAATACAATCCTGACGCACACCTTTCCTGACTTTAAACCACACAGTATCCCCTTGTTCTGTTCAAATGACTGCCTCTTGATCTGTGTACAGGCTCCACATAAGCACAATTAATTATTCTGGAACTCCCATTCTTCACAACATTATCTATAATTTGTTATGATCCATACAATTGAATGCCTTTGCATAGTCAATAAAACACAGGTAAACATCTTTCTGGTATTCTCTGTTTTTAGCCAAGATCTATCTGACATCAGCAATGATATCCCTCGTTCCATGTCCTCTTCTGAATCCAGCTTGAATTTCTAGCAGTTGCCTGTCGATGAATTGCTGCAACCATTTTTGAATTATGATCAGCAAAATTCTACCTGCATGTGATATTAATGATATTGTTTGATAAGTTCTGCATTCTGTTGGATCAACTTTTTTTTGGAAGAGGTAGAAATATGGATCTCTTCCAATGAGTTGGCCAGGAAGCTGTCCTCCAAGTTTCCTGACATAGGTAAGTGAGAGCTTCCAGTGTTGCATACATTTGTTGAAACATCTCAACTGATATTCTGTCAGTTCCTCCCGAAATGGTTGAAAACTGACCAATTCTTTCTGGTACAGTGACTCTGAGTATTCCTTCCAACTTCTTTTGATGCCACCTGCATCGTTCAAAATTTTGTCTATAGAATCCTTTAATACTGCAACTTGAGGCTCAAATTTTTCTTCAGTTCTTTCAGCCTGAAAGCTGCTGCACGTGTTCTTCCTTTTCGGTTTTCTAACTGCAGCTCTTTACATATTTCATTATAACACTCTGTCTTCTCAAGCCTTCCTTTGAAATCTTCTGTTCAGCTCTTTTACTTCATCATTTATTCCATTCACTTTTAGCTACTGTACCTTCAAGAGCAAGTTTTAGGGTCTCTTCTGATACCCATTTTGGTCTTTTCTTTCTTTCCTGTCTTTTTAATGACCTTTTGCTTTCTTCATGTATGATGTCCTTGATGTCACCCCATAACTCGTCTGGTCTTCAGTCATTATTGTTCAACGTATCAAATCTATTCTTGAGATGGTCTCTAAAGTCAAGTGGGATATACTCAACGTCGTACTTGGCTCTTGTGGCCTCATTCTAATTTTCTTCAGCTTCAGCTTGATATAAGCAATTGATGGTCTGTTCTGCAGTTGGCCCCTGGCCTTGTTCTGATTGATGATATTGAGCTATTCCATGGTCTCTTTCCGCAGATGTAGTTGATTTGATTCCTGTGTATTCCATCTGGTGAGGTCCACAAGTATAGGTGCCATTTATGTTGTTGAAAAAAGGTATCTGCAATGACAAAGTCATTGGTCTTGCAAAATTCTATCATGCAATCTCTGCGTTGTTTCTATCACCAAGGCTATATTTTCCAACTACCAATTCTTCTTTGTTTCCAACTTTCACATTCCAATCACCAATAATTATCAATGCATCCTGATTGCATGTTTGATCAATTTCAGTCTGCAGAAGTTGGTAAAAATCTTTAATTTCTTCATCTTTGGGATTAGTGGTTGGTGAATAAATTTGAATAACAGTCATTATGTTAGTTAACGAGTACTACTACAACAAAAACACCACAAATGGATGGCTTTAACAAAGAGAAATTTATTCTCTTACAGTCTAGGAGGCTAGAAGTCCGAACTCAAGGTGCCAGCTCCAGGGGAAGGCTTTCTCTCTGTGTCGGCTCTAGGGGAAGGTCCTTGTCATCAATCTTCCCCTAGTCCAGGAGCTTCTCAGGTGTAGGGACCCCAGATCCAAAGGACACGCTATTCTCCTGACTCTTGTTTCTGGGTCTTTGCTCACTTCTCTCTTTTATATACCGAAAGAGACTGGCTTAAGACACAACCTAATCTTGTAGTTTGAGTCCTGCCTTGTTAACATAACTCCTGCTAATCCCAACTCATTAACATCACAGAGGTAGGATTTACAACACATAGGAAAACCATATCAAATGACAAAATGGTGGACAATCACACAATACTGGGAATCATGGCCTAGCCAAGCAGACACATATTTTGGGGGGAACACAATTCAATCCATGACAGTCATATTAACTGATCTTCCTTGTAGACATATGGGTCTTATCCTATCATTGACAATGATGTACTCCAGGACAGATTTTAAAATGTTCTTTTTGATGATGAATGCGATGTCACTCCTCTTCAATTTGTCATTGCTGGCACTGTAGACCATATGATCATCTGATTCAAAATGGCCAATACCAGTCCATTTCAGCTCACTAATGCCTAGGATATCAATCTTTATGCACTCCATTTCATTTTTGACAACTTTCAGTTCTCCAAGATTCATACTTTGTATGTTCCAGGTTCCTATTATTGACAGATGTTTACAGCTGCTTCATCTCATTTTAAGTTGTGCCACATCAGCCAATGAAGGTCCTGAAAGCTTAATTCCATCCTTGTCATTAAGGTCAACTATACTCTGAGGAGGTTGCTCTTCCCCAGCCGTATTCTGAGTGCCTTCCAACTTGAGGGGCTTATCTTCTGGCACTATATCTAGACAATGTTCTGCTGCTATTCATAAGGTTTTCATTGGTAATTTTTTTAGAACTAGATCACCAGGTCCTTCTTCCTAGTCTGTCTTAGTCTGGAAACTCCACGTAAACTTGTTCAGCATGCGTGACCCTGCTGGTATTGGAAATACCTTGTGGCATAGCTTCCAGAATCACAGCAACACAAAAACCACCACAGTAGGACAAACTGAGAGATGAGTGGTGGAATACATACTGAACATAATTCCATATTTGAGATTCTAAGTCACTTAAGCATTTGTTTTGTCTCTGGCACATCATGTACATAAACCTGCAAGGCACTGTGGGTGATACAAATAGTCAGTGAGCACAGGTCTGTGGTCTAGTCAGTGGGTGAGTGTGGAGGGCTCCAGTTTGCCCCGCCATGCACTCGTTTTTCAGTACTCTGCCTCAAGGCCACCAAACCAAAACCAAACCCATTGCCATTGAGCTAAGTTTCTAAAAGATTCAATACCAAAGCCTAGAGAAATTAATTCAGTGCCTTACCTAAAGTCACACAGGTAGGGAAGGGCAGTCGGTAGTCAAAACTGAGTCTCTCTTCTACCACAAAGGCTCCCAATGGAGAGGGTGCTAAGTACACCAAGACGTCATTTCAGTGGCAGGGGCAAGGATTGGTGGCTTTCACATACAACGGGAAAGTTTAGGGATGAAAGCTTTTAGAGCTCAAAGAGCATCAGAACCGATTATGCAACGCCCACTACCTATGCCAATCACTGTGCCAGACATTGGGATAGGAAGATGCAGAGACAGTCCTGTGCTCAGGAACGCGCACGGGAGAGGAGGGTTTTCACTAATACAGCATGACAAAGCCAGGCACGGGGGGGGGGGGGGGGGGGGCGGGGGGGGGCTGCAGGAACTGGAAGGAGTGGGCTGGCATCTAATACAGATGAGGGAGATGAAGGGAAGCCTTAGCAAGAGACAGCAGGAGTCTGGCAGAAAGAGCACTCCAGGGGGAAGGGAGCAGCACAGAAGCAAAGACACTCCCCGTCACGTTTCTTACACAGGTGTCACTTGGTTACAGTGGGTTACAGTGCTGACTGCCTCAGTCAGCTGCTAGCCTCTCACAGACGTCGAAACTAGCTTTCATAGCATCTAGGTTAGGAGCAAACTCCTCAAATTTCAACATGCAGTTCTGGGTTAATTAAGATGTAAGTTTTTACCTATTTGTAACTAATCTTTGTTTGATCCAAAGATCTCTTAAATCCAGAAACATTGTGAAGGGGCTGTCTGAAGTGCAGGGAGGTGTGTGAACTCTCCAGCCTAAGGCTGCTACCCACTGTGACCTAGCTTGGATGGCTAGGGATGAGCCAACCAGAACCCGACCAAATGAAGAGAAAGATGTTTGACACCATGAGCTGGTGTAGATTGTTGCAATCTGATGGCTTGCTCTGGACTGGACTTCGCTTTTGGATGCAGATGTTTCAAGTTCCAACTGAAGAGAAGATTCTTCAAGATCAAGGAAAACGCTTGTCTCCTCAGCACTGGTTTAATAGGGGCAGGCGATTTAAATATTGGCTATCTAAAGGAGGGGGAGAAAAAGGCATGAAGCGGCTGGCTTACATGCTTTCGTGGGTGTGCTTACACTCAAAATGAGGGGGACAAGGGAGCATCCCCACTGAGTAGATTCCTCGTTTCCTCATGGGTTGGGGGAAGAGACGGTGGGGAAGATGCTGATAGGATTACGTGATTCAGTTGTGAGTACTGACTATTAACGGTTAACTGTCATCGTAAAAACTCACTGTAGAAGCTGTAAGTGTGAGAGTGGACTATGGGGGAGGCATTGCTGGACTCGAGTACAGTGGTCAAACTTAAAGTCCCTTAAAGGTTTTGCTATGCTGATACCTTGTGAGGCTCAGAGCAAAGGAATCATCTTCTCTCAGTTAATTTTTCTCAGAGGCCAGGAAGGGTGAAGCCGAGTTGACTTTTCGAGATCCTGACAGGATCAGATGGACGCCTGCAGCAGACCTGAATGGCTGGCGCCTGAGTAACCTCACCCTGACGACTCTGCCCTACTGAAGGAGTAACTGTTAATGACTGGTTTGTACTGGTAAAATGATTGGCAGGGGGAAGCCATCCTCCAAGGATGAAACAACCATGGCTAGAAAAGCCAGCGGGTGGCCTGCGGTGCAATGGATCACTTTTGTGTGGCCTTTCTCCCCGTGGTCTTGTAACTTTCACCCAAGTGATTAGGCGGGACTGTGCAGATACAGTAATTGTGGCCCACCAAAGAGATTGGTGGGTTTTGTCATCCTGCTGGGCTTGAAATGAGCCACCCCAGAGGTGGGGAAGAGAAGACACCACCACCACCAAGGAAGAACAGCCAGGAGGCAGTGCTTTCTTTGGACGCGGGATCCTGGCACTGGGAGGCTCCCGGGACCAGGAGACAGAGGAGAGTGAGCTGGAACCCTGAAAATGGTGAGAAACAGTGGCAGGAGAGACTCAGCAGGAGACACCTGACAGCAGAGACCCGGCAGCAGGAGAAGGCGTGGGTGGGCTTCCCAGCCCACAGAGAGTAAAAGCTGAGTGCCTTTGGTCAGAGGCTGAGAGCCAGGGAGAGGTGTGCCTGTGAGCATGGCTGGGAAGAGGCTGTCCTGACGGAAGAACTGTATCCTGAGTGTTCTCGAGCCTGAATTGTTTAACTGTTAGCTCCCTAACAAACCTCATAATTGTTGAGTGTGGTCTGTGAGTTGTGTGTGGCCACTGCAATGAATTATGGAACCCAGTGGAGTAGTAGAGAGTGCTGTGGGAGGGATGGTTTGTGTCAGAATTAGTAAAGATGGTGGAGAGAGGAGGCTTGTCTGACCTCCACCTCATAGGAATCAGCCTTGGGCTGTTGATCTTGGTTCTCCTTCCCCCTTGTAGGGTTGGAGGAGGTCAGACACCACCCTCACGACATTTTCACAAACATTCACATTTTCTAATTTATCTTAAATTTTACAAGGGTAGTGACTACCCTTCACTGCCTGTGTGACTTTAAGTAAGGCACTGAATTTTTAAAAATCCCCCATCCCTCCTTCTACAGTAGAAGGTAGGGCCTAGGGCTTAAAAGCCTGTTTGTTTTTAATAAGATTTTACTGAAAAGTAAAAGTGTGATGACAAGTAGTTTTACACTTCTCTTCAAAGACGTTTCAGGACTGGCTTGTATCATATCTATGTACCCCTGTAAACCACTGGTTTAAGTCTGCAAAAGGCTGATAAAAACAACGTCGTTCATAACGGTTTTGAATCTACCTTCAGGGACCACATAAAGCAGCTAATAAATGTGACTGTGGAAAGTCCAAGTGAAACAATTAAATTTGCAAAATCTAAATATTAATCAACGAGTAATTATATGTAAAATTTTTAATAACATCATAAACGGTACCTAAGGAATTTATGTGGGGGAAATAGGCAAAATGATGTTATTAGGTTAGATTATTTTTCATTACTTTATTAAATGGAACAATGACTAGGACACTCAGTCTGGGAGCTGCTGCTATTGGCATTGAGAAAGCAACGTTCAATCCACTCTGTTGTAACTGGTCTGACAGGATCTTCAAATGAACCAAAGATGATCACAGCTGATCGGATTATTTAAACAGCTACTTTACTTTGATTATGGATAAGAACCAGAATAATTAAATTTAATATGGAATCCATTAACTCCGAGCTACTTGGTTCCTACAGTAGTGTGTACATTATCCTCAGCATACAGAGGACTGGCTAGGAGTAGGGCTCTGAAGGACAAGTGTGCAAGGCCAGCTCTGCCCCTTACAGAGGAGAGGACAGGAGATACTTCACATGCAATGGGGGCTAACGATACAATAAGCCAAAGCATGTAAACCAGCTAACTTCGCATTTGGCAGTAAGTGAACAATTCATGTCCTGCTGCTATTCGTAAGGTTTTCACTGGCTAATTCTTTTCAGAAGTAGACTGCTCGGTCCTTCTTCCTATCTGCTGAGCAAATAATGGGAGAAGCTCGACTATATGAAGAAGAATGGGGGCATCAGGATTGGAGAAAGACTCATTAACAACCTGCAATATGCAGATAACACAACTTGCTTGAGGAAAGTGAAGAGGACTTGAAGCACTTACTGGTGAAGATCAAAGACCACAGCCTTCAGTACAGATTACACCTCAACATAAAGAAAACAAAAATCCTCACAACTGGACCAATACGCAACATCATGACAAACGGAGAAAAGATTGAAGTTGTCAAGGATTTCATTTTACTTGGATCTACAATCAACACTCATGGAAGCAGCAGTCAAGAAATCAAAAGATGCACTGCATTGGGCAAATCTGCTGCAAAAGATCTCTTTAAAGTGTTGAAAAGCAAAGATGTCACCTCAAAGACTAAGGTGAGCCTGACCCAAGCCATGGTGTTTTCAATCATGCCATATGCATGTAAGCTGGACAATGCATAAGGAAGACCGAAGAAGAACCGACATCTTTGAACTGTGGTGTTGGCGAAGAATACTGAATATACGTGGACTGCCAAAAGAACGAACAAATCTGTCTCTGAAGAAGTACAGCCAGAATGCTCCTTAGAAGCAAGGATGGTGAGACTACATCTTACGTACTTTGGACATGCTATCAGGAGGGATCAGTCCCTGGAGAAGGACATCATGCTTGGTAGAGGGTCAGCAAAAAAGAGGAAGACCCTCCACGAGATGGATTGACACAGTGACTGCAACAGTGGGCTCAAGCATCAAGAATGATTGTGAGCACAGCGCAGGACCAAGCATTGCTTCGTTCTGTAGTACAGGGGGTCACTAGGAGTCAGAACCAACTCACAGGCACCTAAAAACAACAAACAGTTGAATATTAAAAAAAAAGCATAGATAAAAAAATTTTCATAGAGATTAGCTAAATCTTGCAGAAGCCATTTAAAACAATTTTGCTGACCAATAGTGATCATGATGAAATAAACACCACCTGCGCAGCTGGGACTGAAATAGATCAAAATATCAGTAACATTTTCATTTGTTTCCGACAAACTTGAATATCTGTAAATTATATTCAAGCTGATGTTCTTAGATATATGACCCCATATAGGTTAGGGAGGAGCCCTGGTGGTGCAGTGGTTAAGAGACTGGCTGGTAACCAAAAGGTTGGCAGTTTGAATCCACCAGCCGCTCCTTGGAAACCCAATGGGGTAGTTCTACTCTATCCTATAGGGTCACTATGAGTTGGAATTGGCAACAAGTTTGGTTTCTTTTGTTTGTTTGTTTATAGGCGTAGGAAGAACCCTGATGGTGCAGTGGTTAAACACTCAGTTGCGAACTAAAAGTCGCTGGTTCAAACCCACCAACTGCTCTGCAGGAGAAAGATGTGGCAGTCTGCTTCTGTAAAGATTATGGCCTTGGAAACCCCACGGGGCAGTTCTACTCTGTCCTGTAGGGTCACTATGAGTCTGAATCAACTTGATGGCAATGGGTTTATAGGTGAGGAAGATTAAACTTCAAATTATTTTTCTAAAAAGAAAATATGTCATAGAGGCGATAATTATATTGAAAAATAAGTATGTTCCTTTTGGACAGATGGCAATTACCATTATATTCTAGCTGAGCTGGCTGACCACAGAGCTAGTGAGAAAAGAACTTGAATGAATTTGATTCCAAGGCAGGCCAACTGACTTCTCACAGAGGAAATTCTCTTCCAGATACAAACTGGACTTGCTACCCTAGTCACTCCTCTGTTAGTAATGTGGGGGCCAGGTAAAAATATGTGAATGGTTTGATATCAGCCTGGAACCACTAATGAGAAACAAATTACACATCCGTCTGAATAGGCCAGGACATCATGGTCTTGTGTAGAATGGCAAAGTTAGACTAAAAATGCTTGGGGTCGTCCATAGTCATTTTATTTCCTACTATCAAACTGACATTTATGTCTGACCCTTTAGAAAGTTTCAAAGGCTCCTCAGTACTTTCAGAACCACGTGAGAAGCCCTAACTTAGCATTCAGGACCTACCGCCCTCTAGCCATTGCCTACTTCTACAATCTCACTGACCACTATTTTCCTTCACATATTCTACATTACAGCAAAACAGGGCCACTCGCCACTCCTAAAGGAGTCCCTACAATGCCTGTTTGCCCCCTTGCCCAGGCCCAGTCTATCTCCTCAGGCTCAGATCAGTGCTATCCCTCCACCTGCAGGGCTTGCTGCTTCTTCCGTGTCTCCACAGACCTTTGAATCTCACATATGACGTATATTCTGACTGACATTATACAGTGATTTGTGTACTATCATCTCCCTCAAGAATCAGTAAGCGTCTCCCAGACTTAATGGTCTGACTGAGACTGGAAGAACCCCAGAAAGCATGGTCCCCGGACTCTCTGTCAACCCAGAACTAAAACCATTCCGGAGGCCAACTCTTTAGTCAAAGATTAGACTGGACTATGGGACACGAAAAGATACTCGTGAATAGTGTGCTTCTTAGCTCAAGTAGGTACATGAGACTAAATGAGCAGCTCCTGTCCAGAGGTGAGATGAGAAGGCAGAGACGGTTAGGAGCTGGCTGAATGGACGCACGAAATCAGGGGTAGAAACGAGGAGTGTGCTGTCACAGTATAGGGAGAGCAACAAGGGTCACATAACAATGTCTGTATAAATTTTTGTATGAGAGACTAACCTGAATTGTAAACTTTCACTTAAAGTACAATAAAATAAAATAAATAAAGAATTAGTAAGGGTCTCAAGGATAAAGGCCATATTTTATGCGTCTCCGTATCCCCTAATACCTATTCCGTTTAATTCAATAAAAAAATGTCTGCTGACTGGGAAAGTCAGCACAACTTGACCAAGGCAAAGTCACAGAAACTCTACAGATACATCCACATTCTCCTGAGGGACCGAATTACTGGGCTGAAGGCTGGGGACCATGGTCTAGGGGGACACCTAGCTCAACTGGCATAACATAGTGCATAAAGAAAATGTTCTACATTCTACTTCGGTGAGTAGCATCTGGGGTAAGATACTTCACTGGTTTCACCCCTTTGGCAGCAAGGGAGAATGAAGAAAACCAAAGACACAAGGGAAAGATTAGTCCAAAGGACAAATGGACCACAACTACTGTGGCCTCCACTAGACTGAGTCCAGTACAACTAGATGGTGCCCGGCTACCACTGCCAACTGCTCTGACAGGGATCACAACAGAGGGTCCCCAAGAGAGCTGGAGAAAAATATAGAACAAAATTTTAACTCACAAAAAAAGACCAGACTTACTGGTCTGACAGAGACTGGAGAAACCCCGAGAGTATGGCCCCCAGACATCCTTTTAACTCAGTACTGAAGTCATTCCTGAGGTTCACCCTTCAGCCAAAGATTAGACAGGCCCATAAAACAAACAACACACGTACCTCAATCACGTATAGGAGACTAAATGGGCACACCATGCCAGGGGTTGGTAACCAAAGACAAAAACAATATGTGTACTAATTGTTTAATGAGAAATTAATTTGTTCTGTAAAACTTCATCTAAAGCACAATAAAAAATAAAGATAAATAAATAAAATGTCTGCTAGAATTCTAAAACTTAAAAGAATCACCAAGAAAGCAAATCTACAATTCATGTTCATCTAATTTAAATACTAACAGATTATGCTGCATTTTGTAAAAGAGTAAATTAAACATGGACAGAGAAATCAGACAATAAACAACACAGTCATACTTTATTACTAGTGTGTCAAACCAGACCACTTTATCAGTGAGTTAAAGCAGTAGAAGCAATGGCAATTTTCCATTTTAACTTTTAACAGGCTTGAAATCAGTAGAAAAATATAGAAGAACTGTATTAACAAAAATAAATTTTCTTCCTTTCTTATATTAAAAACTCTTAGAAGATCTCTTTATTATCACATTATAATGCATATAATCGCAAGCATATATGCAATGTGTATTCTGAATATTTACATTCAATTTAAATTGGCAGAAATTTAATTTCCCTGTCACAACCTGCTCATTTCCTATTAGAAAACAAGTCGCAAATACAAGTAAATTTGGTAACCAAACTTAGAATTCATGTACATAAAACACTAGCAAGCCTCCATGGATACAAATATAGCTTTACAAGAAGCTCACACCACCGTTTTGCTCATTATAACAACAGCATATGTCTCATTTAGTGATCAGTGGAAAAGATAGGTGGATTTTTATTATGAAAATCCACTTGGGAATGTCTGACAGCTGTGCACAAAAGAGCTTCACAAATCTTTGTGAGAAGACTGTCCCAGAGGAAGGGTGATTGTGTTTGGAATCCTCCTTTGTGCCCTTCGTTTCAATACGTATTATGTGCAGTGTAACCCCTGATACACAGAATGAAGAAGCACACCAAAATTAATTATTTCCCTTACTGAGTACTTTTCTAACAAAATAATTAGCCTTGTGGAACAAAGAAATCTTCTTGGGCTGCAAACCCACAGGTCACAGAGACCAGGTACTAAAAGACTTGACAAGAGTCTCCAAATGCATAAGCTGTTCTTTTACAACAATAAAGAAACTTTAAGAGATGCATTACTTGCAAAAGGCATTATGGACAAACGAGATCTAGGTAGTATACTAAAAGGTGTCTAATGAGAGTCAATGTACCTCTTGAAAGACCAAATCTCAGAAAGTAACCTGGACCGTAGGATAATCTTGCTCATGAAATGCCAGTAACAGTCTCCCTAATAGATGCCCTCTCAAATTTTGTACAGGAGAAAACAAAACAATAATGCATCAGCTTAGGTCATATCAAAACAAAGATGCAAACTCAGTAACACGGTTGTCATTCTCTTATATCACTTTGTTACCTAAAAATTAACAGAATCTTTTGTTCTAGATGAAGGCAACAATCTTTTTTAAAGTAAGCCATACTTAATAAAAAAGTAATAGAGAATACATAAAACAAACTTTAACAGCATTGAAAAGAGAAACAGTCAGCTCCACAATAACAGTAGGCAACTTCAACACACCACTTTCGGTGAAGGAAAGAACATCTAGAAAGAAGCTCAATAAAGACATGGAAGATCTAAATGCCACAATCAACCAACTTGACCTCATAGACATATATGGAATACTCCACCCAAAAGCAGCCAAGTATACTTTCTTTTTCAATGCACAAGAAACATTCTCCAGAAGAGATCACATACTAGACCACAAAACAAGCCTTAACAAGATTCCAAAACATCAAACTATTATAAAGCATCTTTTCTGGCCATAAAGCCATAAAAGTAGAATGCAGTAACAGAAAAAGCAAGGAAAGAAAATTCAAATACATGGAAACTGAACAACACCTTCCTCAAAAACTACTGGGTTATAGAAGAAATCAAGGAGAAAATAAATTCACAGAATCAAGTGAGAATGAAAATACATCCTACCAGAACCTTTGGGAGACAGCAAAAGCAGTGCTCAGAGGTCAATTTATAGCAGTAAATGCACACATCCAGAAAGAAGAAAGGGCCAAGATCAAAACATTAAGCCTACAACTCAAACAAGTAGAAAGAGACCAGCAAAAGAAGCCCACGGGAAATAGAAGAAAAGAAATAATAAAAATTAGGGCAGAAATAAATAAGAGAACAGAAAAACAACTGAAAGAGTTAATAAGATCAAAAGCTGGTTCTTTGAAAAGATCAACAAAATCGATAAACCACTGGCCAAACTGACAAAAGAAAAACAGGAGAGGAAGCAGATAACCCAAACAAGAAATGAGGTGGGTGATATCACAACAGACACAACTGAAATTAAAAGAATCATAACAGAATACTATGAAAAATTGTACTCTAAGAAATTTGAGAACCTAGAGGAAATGGACAAATTTCTAGAAACATACCACCTACCTAAACGAACATGAACAGAGGTAGAACAACTAAAGAAACCTGTAACAAAAGAAGGGATTGAACAGGTAATCGAAAAACTCCCAACAAAAAAGACCCCAGCCCTGATGGCTTCACTGGAGAATTCTACCAAACTTTCAGAGAAGAGTTAACACAAGAGTACTACTAAAGGTATTTCAGAGCATAGAAAAGGATGGAATACTCCCAAACTCATTCTATGAAGCCAGCATAACCCTTATACCAAAACCAGGTAAAGACACCACAAAAAAACAAAATTACATACCAATATCCCTCAAGAACACTGACACAAAAATCCTCAACAAAACTCTAGCCAATGGAATTCAACAACGTATCAAAAAAATAATTCACCATGACCAGATGGGATTCATACCAGGTATACAGGAATGGTTAAACATTAGAAAAACAATCAATGTTATCTATCACATAAATAAAAAACAAGAACCACAGGATCTTATCAATTGATGCAGAAAAGGCATTTGACAAAGTCCAACACCCATTCATGATAAAAACTCTCAGCAAAATAGGAATAGAAGTAAAATTCCTCAGCAAAATAAAGCGCATTTATAAAAGCCAACAGCCAACATCATCCTAAACGGAGAGTCTGAAAGCATTACCCTTGAGAACCAGAACCAGATAAGGGTGCCCTTTACCAACACTTTTACTCAACCTTGTGCTGGAGGTCCTAGGCAGAGCAATAAAGCAAGAAAAAGAAATAAAGGGCATCCACCTTGGTAAGGGAGAAGTATCTCTTTGCAGATGATATGATCTTAAACACACAGAAAATACCAAGGAATCCATAAGCAAACTACTGGAACTAATAGAAGATTTCAGCTAAGTATTAGAATATAAGATAAACATACAAAAATCAGTTGGATTCCTCTACACCAACAAAGAGAACTTCAAAGAGGAAATCACCAAATCAATACCATTTCAATAGCCCCCAAGAAGATAAAATACTTAGGAATAAATCTAACCAGAGATGTAAAAGTCCTACACAAAGAAAACCATAAGACGCTACTGCAAGAAACCAAAAGAGACCTACCTGAGTAGAAAAACATACCTTGCTCATGGATAGGAAGACTCGACATAGTGAAAGTGTCAACTCTACCCAAAGGGATCTACAGATACAATGCAATCCTGATCCAAATTCCAACAACATCTCTTAATGAGATGGAGAAAAAAATCACCAACTTCATATGGAAAGGGAAGAGGCCCTGGATAAGTAAAGCATTACTCAAGAAGAAGAACAAAGTGGGAGGCTTCACACTACCTGATTTTAGAATCTACTATACCGCCACAGTAGTCAACACAGCCTGGTACTGGTACAACAACAGATACACAGACCAGTGGAACAGAATGGAGAATCCAGACATAAATTCATCCACCTATGAGCAGCTGATATTAGCCAAAGGCCCAAAGTCCATTAACTGGGGAAAAGACAGTCTCTTTAACAAATGGTGCTGGCATAACTGGTACCTATCTGCAAAAAAATGAAACAAGACCCATACCTCACACCATGCACAAAAACTGAAAATGGATCAAAGATCTAAATATAAAATCTAAAACCATAAAGATCATGTAAGAAAAAATAGGGAAAATGCTAGGAGCCCCAATACATGGCATAAACAGAATACAAAACATTATTAACAACGCACAAACATCCGAAGAGAAACTAGATAACTGGGAGCTCCTAAAAATCAAACACTTAACGCTCATCAAAAGACTTCACCGAAAAAGTAAAAAGACAACCTACAGACTAGGAAAACATTTTTGGCTATGACAAATCCAATCAGTGTCTAATGTCTAAAATCTACAAGATACTGCAAAACCTTAACAACAAAAAGATGAATAACCCAATTAAAAAATGGGCAAAGGATATGAACAGGCACTTCACCAAAGATGACATTCAGGCAGCTAACAGATACACGAAGAAATGCTCACAACCACTAGCCATTAGAGAAATGCAGATCAAAATGACAATAAGATATCATCTCACCCCAACAAGGCTAGCATTAATCCAAAAAACACAAAATAATAAATGCTGGAGATGCTGTGGAGAGACGGGAACACTTATACACTGCTGGTCGGAATGTAAAATGGTACAATCACTTTGGAAATCGGTTCTGTGCTTCCTTAAAAAGCTAGAAATAGAAGTACCATACGATCCAGCTATCCCACTCCTTGGAATATATCCTAGAGAAACAAGAGCCATCACACGAATAGATATACGCACACCCATATTCACTGCAGCACTGTTCACGATAGCAAAGAGATGGAAACAACCTAGGTGCCCATCAACGGACAAATGGGTAGACAAATTATGGTATATTCACACAATGGACTACTATACAATGATAAAGAACAATGATAAATTCAAGAAACGTCTCACAACATGGATGAATTTTTTCAGTCAGCTTCAAAAGGACAAATATTGTCTGAGACCACTACTATAAGAAATCAAGAAAAGGTTTAAAGACAGAAGAAACATTCTTTGATGGTTACAAGGGTGGGAAGGGAGGGAGAGGGGAATTCACTAACTAGATAAGAGACAAGAATCATCTTAGGTGAAGGGAAGGACAAAACACACTGCAGAGGAGGTCAGCACAACTGGACTAAACCAGAAGCAAAGAAGTTTCCTGAACACAACCAAATACTTCAGGGGACAGAGCAGCGGGAGTGGGGGTCTGGGGACCATGGTCTTGGGGGACATCTAGGTCAATTGGCATAACAAAGTTTATTAAGAAAATGTTCTGCATCCCACGTTGGTGAGTGGCGTCTAGGGTCTTAAAAGCTTGTGAGCAGCCATCTAAGATGCATCAACTGGTCCCAGCCCACCTGCAGCAAAGGAGAATAAATAACACTAAAGACCCAAGGAAAATATTAGCCCAAGAGAGAAAAGGAGCCACATAAACCAGAGACTCCATCAGCCTGAGACCAGAAGAGCTAGATGGTGCCTGGCTACCATCAATGACCGCCCAGACGGGGAACACAACAGAAAGTCGCTGATGGAGCAGGAGAAAAGTGGGGTGCAGAACTCAAATTCAGTTAAACAGATCAGACTTAATGATCTGAGTGAGACTAGAGGAACCCCCAAAGACACGGCCCCCAGACTCTCTGTTAACCCAGAACTAAAACCATTTCCAAAGCCAACTCTTCAGACAAAGATTAGACTGGACTACAAAACATAAAATAATACTCATGAAGAGTGTGCTTCTTAGTTCAAGTAGATACACAAGACTAAATGGGCAGCTCCTGTCTGGATGCAGGATGAGAAGGCAGAAAGGGACAAGAGCTGGTTGGATGGACACAGGAAACCTTAAGTAGAAAGGGGGAGTGTGCCGTCACATTATAGGAGTTACAACTAGAGTCACGTAACGATATGTGTATAAATTTTTGTATGAGAAATTAACTTGAGCTATAAACTTTCACCTAAAGCACAATTAAAAAAAAAAAAAAAGTAATAGACGAGCACTTGATATTTAAATGTCAATAAAGAAGCAGAGTTAGACTACCCTCTAGTGGAAGTTCAAGAGAATTCAATAAATACTTTTCAAACATCTCTTCCCAGTTTTATGATAAAATGCACAGTGATTATGTCACTGATTAAGAAAATATACAGAATCTGGATGAAAATATTCCACTTCACCCTTAAATACTTTGTCAATGTGAGAATATGACGATATTGTTCATCCTATCGTGTTTAAGGCTTGGTTTTACATTCTAAACTACGCTGCTGTACAAGCTAAACTGAGTAACGCCCCACCCAGACCCTTCTGTTGGAAGAGAAGGATGGTTTTGTAAATTTGCAAAGGCTAGCGAGGCTCCCACTATGATGTCAGCACCCTGATACAGGTGCCCAGTCGCGATCACTGATGCATTCCTGGAGCCTATAAACAGCACAGAGCTCACAGCAGAGGCCTGGGTAAAGTGCTTCACATTCTGTCAGCATGTTTAATCCTCCAACAACGCTGTGAGCCAGGTACTCTCATTATCTGCATTTTTCATAAGAGGACACCAAAGCTGGGAGCCATGAAGAGGCCTGCATGAGGTGTCACAGTTAGGAAGCTGTGGAATCTGGATCCAAACCCAGGTGATCCGAATCCAGAGCTCTTGCTTTTCCAGTTCCCAGCATAACGTTATCATTCCTTTTTTAAATGACAAGCCTTACCAGTAATTATCAGTTAAACAGGCTTGTGTAAGCTGGATGACATGCCATAGGAAAACAACAAAAACGGATTACCTGTTCTTACTTCACAATTCCCGAGGGGCAAGGTCACCTGTAGTCATATTCATTAACCCATGGGATAACGTAGCTAAAAGCCTCATCAAAATTCCAGGTTGATCACATCATATAAATCCTTTACTCTTTAATAAGGACAGACTCTCTAGAGAGCAAGAAAAGACCAACAGAGTGAAGTGTCCTGGAAAACGGAGGGACTGACCGGATACGGCATTAGATGTGCCAGTGAAAGGGTATACAGTTCAATGAGGTTAAGGGAATTCTGTGACTAAATACAGGATGGTTACAACTTTCTCCTAAGTTGTTTTTACTTTTTATTATTGCTTGACTATCTAAAGCTTTGGAATATTATACCAAGGTATTTAGGCAATGATAGGAGATATTTTGAAGCTACCAAAATAAAAATAAAGAATTCAGTAGTATATTAGTAAACTTTTAAAACTTTAACTGCTTCTAATATACTAAGAATAATGAACAAACTCATTAAAACGGATTTATAAAGTACATTAATAATACAGATATATATTGATACAACCTAACCCATCATATGTGGCTTCAAAATGTTTTCCTGTTGTAAAGAATAAGAACATCAAGACAGATTCCACCAAAGCCAAAAGTTTTAGCCAAAAGTTTTCCGTTTCAAAACATCTATGAACGTATCGCCAGTAAGTACTATTGCTGTTTTCTGCTGTCGAGTCAATTCTGACTCATAGAAACCGTACTGAACAAAGTAGAACTGCCGCTTAAGATTTCCTAGGCTGTAATTTTTACGGGAGTAAATAAATCTCCAGGTCTTTCCTCCCACAGAGCAGCTGATGGGTTCAAACTGCCGAGCGTCCAGTTAGCAACCGAGCAGTTAATCACTGCACCACCAGGGCTTCTTCAACAAATACTAGGCCTCTAGAATTCCAAGTTTTGACCTGTTATCTTCTAACGTCAGTCATTCATTACTGAGTGTAAATATCAGGCAAATAACAGCAATAGATTAAAACCCAAAAGTAGCATATATTTCAAATGCTAATGGATAATTCATACTGCCAATATGTATAAAAACTAACCATCTAGATTTTAGAGGTATCTTATAAGCAATCTAGGTCCCTAGGTTGCGCAAAAGGAAGAAAGACCTGGAATCTGCTTCCATAAAGATTATAGCCAAGAAAACCTTACGGAGCAGTTCTACCCTGTAACTTAAGTCGGAGTCAGCTCGATGGCAGTGAGTTTGGGTTTTTTTGTTTTTTGTTTCTAAGTAATCCAAATTAACCCTCCAAACAGAGCTCAATTAAGTCAGACATACACTAAGAAAAAAACACCGATTCAAGTATTTAGTTACCTGACTATCTGCCCAGAATAGTATTTCAGAAAGTCCATCAGCTTTAATTTGTCTTCAGTGGTAGCTGTTCTCAGATTGGTAAAGAAAGATAATTCAACATCTGGGGGGCATGTCCGACTCATTTAAGAAGCCAAAATACAGTTTCTGAAGGGGAAGGTCATGTATCACTAAATATCAAATTTTTTTCCAGGATTTTACAATCCTAAAGACAATGGAAATGCAGTATATTCTATTTTAAGAAAGAGAAAAACTGCATTTCCTAAGTAGAATTAACCATGAAAATAAATAGAACTGTGGCAAAAACACAATTAACCAACAGAGTGGTATTCAACAAAGAACAACTATCTATAAACATGTTACTCTCAGATGGAAAAAAAAATGCAGGGAGGTTACTGTAGCAAAGTATCTAAGCCTCTGCAAAGAAATATACAACCAACAAAAAGCAAGCAACTCAAAGGGATGCAGGACGGCAAGCTAGAAGAAAGAGGCTGAAAAGAAAATTCCAGATATTCTGGAGGCTATTTATATCAGTCACTTATCCAAAGCTTGAGAAAAATTATTCCTATACTCACAAGAGGGAAATAATGCAGAGAATAACCACAGCTGTTTTTCACATCTTTTCCATGCCCTGTGTCTTGTCATCCAGTGCTGCTGTAACAGAGATACCACACGTGGATGTAGCTCCACCAGTAAGTGCCTGGAGGTACCCCACTCCGCCAGTAAACTTTAGCTGAAAGGCACTCAGCTCTCTCACTCCGTGGGTTGGCTCCAGCGCTGTCTGGCGCTGGTCTCCTGGTCCTGCTGCTGCCAGTCCTACTGATGCACAGTTTCAAAACCACTTCCACGTTTTAGGTAGCTCCTAGAGCAGCACCCCACTCCTGGTACCAAATTCTGTCTTGGTCATCTAGTGCTGCTCTAACAGAAATACCGCAAGCGTATGGTTTTAACAAACAGATTTATTTTCTCACAGTCTAGCAGGCAAGAAGTCCAAATTCAGGGTGCCAGCTCCAGGGGAAGGCTTTCTCTCTCTGTTGGCTCTGGAGGATGGTCCTTGTCATCAATCTTCCCTTGGTCTAGGAGCCTCTCCCCGCAGGAACCTCGCGTGCAAAGGATGCGCTCTGCTCCTGGCACTGCTTTCTTGGAGGCGTGGGTCCCTGTCTCTCTGCTCACTTCTCTCTTTTGTATCTCAAAAGAGATTGGCTTAAGAGACATCTAATCTTGTAGACCTCACCAATATAACACTGGCTAATCCATCTCATTAACATCATAGTGATAGTATTTACAACCAAAAAACCAAACCCCTTGCCGTCGAGTCGATTCCGACTCATAGCACCCTATAGGACAGAGTAAAACTGCCCCACAGGGTTTCCAAGGAGCGCCTGGTAGATTCGAACAGCTGACCTTCTGGTTAGCAGTGGTAAGTCTTAACCACTACACCACCAGGGTTTTCATATTTACAACACATAGGGAAATCACATCAGATGACAAAATGATAGAGACACTCATACAATGCTGGGAATCATGACCTAGCCAAGTTGACAGATATTTTGGGGGGACACAATTCAATCCATGACATCTTACCTTCAGAAATAAGAAAACACAGGCCCCACAAGGCACATGTAACAATCAGGTGTCTTTAAGGATACAGCTCATGCAAGATGTTGCCCAAAGTCCTATAAAGAGCTGCTATCTGAACTGCCTCATCACCCAGTGAGGATGACATCCTCTAGGCTGGGATCCTGAGTCCTTATCTTAGGAACTCTGTGACCCAGAGAAAGTCACATTTTTCTTTATCTGTAAAGTAGGGATAATAAAAGCTATTTTTGTAGGGTGGTTGTGAGGATTAAAGATAACGTTTGCACAGCACCTAACAATCTAAGACAGTAAAAAACCAGTTGTCATTGAGTTGATTCTGACTCATGGCGATCCCATGCGTTGCAGAGTACAACTGCGCTTGTACGGTTGTACTTAAGTACAACTCTGAGTGGGTCTGAACCACCAACTTCTTGGTTATTAGTCAAGCGTTTAACCTTTGTGCCACCCAAGAACATTCCAAATACCATTTGTGCCTTTTATTCACACACAAAAACTGTTCTATGATTTGTTAACTACTTGTTCTGTAAACAATTTTGGTTTGTTTTTAATAAGGTAATATAGGTAGCTCCTACCTCCTACTTCAACTGAGATCTTAAGCTTGGTTAAAAAATACCAAAAAAGAAAACAGTTGTTGTGGAGCAGAGTCCACCTCATACCAACTTAGCCACGATATTATCCTAAGATGTGGCAGCATCAAACAGAAAAGATAATTTTCTGAACATAAACCTAAGAAATAAAGAATATCAGCATAACTCATCCAAATGAAAACAACAAAAAAATATAAACTTCCACAGGGTATAAATTTAGCCATACTGGTTCCCTCATTTAATTGAATTTGTTCATCTGCTCTCATCAGTTTGTGGAGAAAGTAGCATACGGCAAGACATGAAGGTTTAAGAAGACACTGAATTTTAAAAACAACAACTAAAAGCAAGAACGTCCTACAGTCAGGACAAAGTCACCCTAGCCCCTTGTATTTTCTACATTCATACTTTTAAACAAAGAGCGCTAATGTCCATAAAGACAACACCAAGTCACTTCAAGAATCAACAAAATTGTAATTATGTTTCTTAAGCTGAACTGAAGCAGAAAGAGTTATTGGCATAGTTTAGAAATTATTTCCACACTTCAAATCATTTTCTGTCTGATCCTCAGTTAATGAGAATATGAAATTCATTGGAACTCGCTACTTTCCCCAAATTCCTGTTAACCAAGAATTTATCTACTCTTAGAAAGCTTGAAATTCTACCACATCTTACCCAAATTATCTTCAATTCTATTAAGTAACGCAGAGATACAAACATAAAACTTACTCAGGTTTGCTTGCATGGATTCTAAATCTGCTATTAAACCTGGAAGCTGCTGGAGCTGTTCCTGTAACTCCACCAGGCTGGTCTTCTTTCTCTCCCAGAACGCTGAAAGCATCACCACCTCGCTGTCCACCAGCTGCATCACCGAAGAGGAATGAGAAAGCCAAACCAGATTTTAGGCACAAAGAAACTACAGTTAGCATAATGAGATTTAGTCAATGTTATCTTTAACAATCCCTCCACTGAGTAGAGATGACAGTACATGCTAGAGAAGACTGAAGTTGGTTTCTTTTTTAGGAAAGGACCAACTTGACATTCAGTGCAGCAAACCTCAAATCACTGCTTGTGTAACTGCATCTTAACCCAGAGAAGAGACAGTTCAGAAATGACCTTAGAAATCACTTCTAAGTATACCCTGTTTTTAAGTAAACCATGAATTTGAAAATCCAAATCTAGAAAAAAATAAAACAAAAAACTGCCACTAACAACTGAAAAGAAAAACAAAAACCCAAAACATAATTAATGGGTAATCTTTGCTTTACAAAAGGAATTCTTCTAAAAGAAAAGTCCCCTGATGCATTTAAAATATACTATGATTTCATTTACATTTAAACAGGGACACTTAGCACATAAAGTAAGGTAAACGGTACTTATATATGAAGGAATTATTGAGGCAACCCATCAATTCCAGAAAAAGGAGAAAAGGAGTCAGAAGGAATTCAAATGCAAAGAGCCCCTGACAGTAGGGTAGTTTGATGCTAGACTAGCCTAAGATAATTCTACCTTCTCTTCCTGAAGATTGTAAAGAAAATGATAGGCATCAGTTTTTCCCAGACAATTTTGTTTTGGTCTCAACATGGTGAGTGGGAACAAGCCTAGAGTAAGATTTAGAAAGAGCAAGAAGAGGTCATCTTTTGGAAAATCAACTATGAGGAAGAACTGTGAAGTGCATTTATTTCTGCACAATAAAAATAAAAACTTGTGAAACTCATTGTATAACAGAAGAAAATATACTTGAAACTTTATATATGTCACTGAGCTCAAAGTTAAGTTATAAAAAAAAAAAGATAATTTACACATCCTAAGATTAAGATTTTTCAAAAGTTGGAATCTGAATACAACTGATTCTCATTGAACCTCACTAAAATAAAAAAGTTTAGAGGAATGAATATACCAAAATGATGCATAAAATTATTTGTACATGGTGCTAGGTTGTGTTTGTTCCACATTTTAATATTCTAGGAATTCAGCTACCATAAAGAGGTTAGAAAAACGCCTATTTCCTCACTCGATCCCCATGCTCAATGCACCTCTCTATTGCTCTGCAGCTCAGACTGGAGGGACAACTATACCATCTCTCACATACAAGCCTCAACTGAGCGGGGCAGGTGACAACAAGCTTGACTGGAGTTGCTCTGTTCATTAATTCTGTGTATTCAGAAACGCCTACTGCCAACTGGTCTTCATAAAGACTGTCTTAGTCATCTAGTGCTGCTATAACAGAAATACCACAAGTGGATGGCTTTAACAGAGATTTATTCTCTCACAGTCTAGGAGGACAGGAAGTCGAATTCAAGGTGCCAACTCCAAGGGAAGGCTTTCTCTGTTGGCTCTGGAGGAAGGTCCTTGTCATCTGTCTTCTAGGAGCTTCCCAATGCAGAGACCCCAGGTCAAAAGGACGCACACCCCTCCTGGTTCTTCATTCTTGGTGGCATGAGGTCCCCATCTCTCTGCTCGATCCTCTTTTATATCTCAAAAGAGACTGACTTAAGACAACCTGATCTTGTAGGCTGAGTCCTGCCTCATTAACACAACTGCCTCTAATCCTGCCTCGTTAACATCCCAGAGGTGGGATTTACAACTAATAGGAAAATCACATCAGATGACAAAATGGTGGATAATCACACAATACTGAGGCTCATGGCCTAGCCAAGTTGACACTTATTTTTTGGGGACACAATTCAATCCATGACATTCTACCCTTGGGCCCCCCCAAATTCATGTCCTTGCTACATGTAAAACATCGTATCATAGCAAAAGTCTTAACTCCAAGTCCGAAATCCAAAAACTCCTCTTCATCTGTGAAATCTAGAATACAAGTTATCTACTTCCAAAGTACAATGGTGTAACAGGCACAAGGTAGATATTTCCATTACAAATGGGAGAAATTGGAGGGAAAGAAGGGATAACAGGCACCAAGCAAGTCAGCAGAACACATTACATTAGCCCTCAAGGCTTTGAAAATAATCCTCTGTTCTCTGAGACCATTTAGGCAATGGCCCTGCCCTCCAGACTCTGGGTGTTGGCCACCCTCTCTGGATTCTGAGTGGAGGCCCCTCGGCCCTGGGCTTCAGCTTCATCTTCCAGGCCCACTGGAAAGACAACTCTGCTCCGCTGGATTCAGGTGGCCCCATTCTCCTAGTCCATCTGCGTGGTGACTCCACCCCCTTGGC
This sequence comes from Dugong dugon, assembly GCA_030035585.1. Classification (NCBI taxonomy): domain Eukaryota; kingdom Metazoa; phylum Chordata; class Mammalia; order Sirenia; family Dugongidae; genus Dugong; species Dugong dugon. The sequence continues at coordinate 5,386,749 of CM057464.1, read as the reverse complement.
CCCAACAGGCCCTATTCTTCTGCCCCTTGGGCATGGCAGCCCCGACCTCTCAGCTTTGGGCAGCAGACCCAGCCCCATCCTACTGGCACTCAGGAAGGGCAGCCCCAGACTCCAGAACCAAGCTGGTGAAGATCTGACTCTTTGAAAGCTAGGACGCTGTGACTCCACCCTTTGAAGCCCCAGAGGTCCCGGCCATACACTTTGAGACTGAGGCAGCTCTGCTTCCTGTGTTCCTTGTCTCTTCAGCTTCAGCTTCTGTTTCCTTGGGTTCTCAGCCCCTGGGGCCTTTGGGCTGGCCCAGAGTCTGCCCTGCTGGGCAGGTGTTCCAAAGCTCTGTAGCTCCACCAATAAGTGCCTGGAGGCACGCCACTCCTCCAGTACACTTCGGCAGGAAGGCACTCAGCTCTCTTGCTCCGTGGGTTGACAAGCCTAGCTCCACCAATAAGTGCATGAAGACACCCCACTCCACCAGGAAGCCTCCTGAGCAAAGGCACTCAGCTCTTGCTCCATGGGTCGGCTCCAGCGCTGTCTCATGCTTGTCTCCTAGTTCTATACCATTCAATCCATGACAAAGACCTCTAAGAGTAGTTTAACAAGTACTGAATGGTGATAATCAATACAGCTGTGATGTAAAGGCTCTGTGTTTACAAAATTCATTGACAATATTCAACAAGCTTCTACTGACCACCCACTACTTGCCATGCACTATTTCAGGCACTGGACAGACAATAGTAAAGCAGAGAAATAAATCCTGCCCCCTAGGTGCTTATGTTCTTGTGTCAGGTCCAGAAATTCTCTGAGCTTCTTAGGGCTGTCTTTAAGATGAATAATAACATATTTTGTCTGGTACATCAGTGTATCTTTAGTTTGTTAAATTTAATTATTCTGCTTAACTGGGCTAATAATTTGAAGTTTTATAATAAACAATTTTTAGGTATTAACGATTTCTCACTGAAAATTAAATGGCAAAATATTTAAATATTATGGAAGCAGACTGCCAGGCCTTTCTTCCACAGTGCTGCTGGATGGGTCTGAACCACCAACGTTCAGGTTAACAGTTGAGTGCAGAACACTTGCACCACCCAGGGACCTGACTATAGTTTTGGGTGATGGAAAAGGTTCAGAAATAGATAGTGGCAATGGCTGCACAACATCACGAATGTAATTAATGTCATTAAATTGTACACAGAAAAATGGTTAAAATGGCAAATTTTATATATATTTACTACAACTTAAAAAAACCATACTCTAGTTTATGCCTTTCACAAAATTGGAAATTATATTGTGAATACAGAATATAAGAACTGTATATAGAAAGAATATATCACAATGCACTGAAATATCTTTCAATTTAAAAGAATGAGAGGTTGAATAAATTCTCAGAAATCATTATCAATAATTACATAATAATACAAAAACATTTTATGCGCTATCTTCTGTGCCCTGTGCTAAACAATTTACATGTATTATCTCATCTAAACATCACAGCATTATCATCATCTCCATTTTACAGATGAGGAAACTGAGGCATAACAAAGCTAAGTCACCTTCCACGTGCCACACTGGATCTATTCAATCTCAAGGAATCTGACACATAAATCCATGCCCATCATCAATATTTTAGGGACTCTGCTATAGGGGCACATGAAAGGAAGAACAAAAGCAAAAATCTGTCAAAAGAAAGTGTTCTGAAAACTATACTGTTACCTGTTCATTAAATGAGGTATAATTTTATGCTTAATGATAGGAAATCAGCTATCTTCAGAAGTCCAGTTTTTCCAACTTCAAATAAACAACTCTGAATAAACCCAGATTTAACACCAGGAAATCAAGTATCAGTAGCCAGAAAAACTCATAGTGCTTCATTCAAAAATTCTTTCTGGTGGACGCTGAAGTCAGAAGAACCAAGAAGAAGCAGAGAATACCTGTGATTTACACCATGGCCAATGGCAGGACCTTACTATGTGTGAACTCAACAGTTCAGAGTTTTGTTGGTTTGTTTGGGGGGGTTACATTGTTTCATTTGATTTCTAAAGAATTTTGTGTGGTAAAGGGGGTAAGTGGTATTAAACCATTTTATTGACAAGAGAACTAAGAGAGACTAAGTTATTCATCCAAGGTCATAATGTACTAGTGTGGCCAGGACTAGGAACAGGGATTTCCAATGCTCAGTTGAGTTTACTTTCAATTAGGCAGAGGAAATTCACTCTGGAACACAGAGTGGAACAGTTTTAATTCAACCAGCCAACACATCAAATTATTCAATAAAACTATGAATCTTAAGAGTTCCATTTGAAGGCAAGCAAATATTTCCCAATAAAGGGAACTGAAAGTAGACAATGAACTGGAAGTCTAACTTCGGAAAACTGCCCTCAAAGTCTAACCTCTAAATCATTATTAACAATATATTAATTTATATATTGCTTGCGGGGGAGAAAAAAAATCAAAGAATTGGTTTAGAAAAATTCTAGACCTTAAAGCTACTGCTGACCATGGCTGTTTGTTTTAGAAGATATGGCTCAGTTTTAAGATTATATGGCAAGAATTAGTTTTAAAGTAGATGATTATAATTTGTCAAACAAATGATTACGTTCTTGAATGAACAGTCCATGAGTATATTTTCCTGGGCAGGTGGAAGCTGTATGGTTAAAGGCCTTCAAAGATACACAAGCATGGTCTGACAAGATATGCACATGTAGAACACTGTGCAGATCAGAGACACCCACTTTAAACATTTACATATGTCTCAACAATATATCATGCAGCGCTTTAAAATATATTTTCATTTTTTGAGCTGGGGACTATATTTCTCGAAAGCAATGGAGACATTTTAAATCAGATGTGGGTCTTAAAATAACTGAGTACTCAACTGTAACAAAAAAATTAACCTTAAATTCCCAAAACTGCATAAATTCAACAACAGATCTTACAGGAAATTCGTTCTCTTATACATGTATATTTTATTATGAAATGCTTCGTACGTTCAAAACAATAATTTTAGTTAATGCTCCCGTACAGGACATAAAAAACCCAAAACCAAACCCGTTGCTATTGAGTCAATTCTGACTCACAGGACATAGTAGAACTGCCCCACAGGGTTTCCAAGAAGCAGCTGGTGGATTCGAACTGCCAACTTTTTGGTTAGGAGCCAAGCTCTTAACCACTGCACTACCACAGCTACATATACAGGACATAAAAAAAAAACTTGCCATTGAGTCGATTCTGACTCATAGCAAACCTATAGGACAAAGCACAAATGTCCCACAGGGTTTCCAAGGAGCAGTTGGTAGATTCAGACTGCAGACCTTTTGGTTAGCAGCCAAGCTCTTAACCACTGCACCACCAGGGATCCTGTACAGGACAGAGTCTTCATTTGACCTTGTTTGTGGGATCCATTCATGTTGATACATGGAGATACAGTAGTTCAAAATTTTTCACCGCTATATGGCATTTGATTTTATGAATACCATAATTTATCTTACAGATGGACTTTGGGACTATCTGAAGTTTGAATAAGCTGCCACAAACATTCTTGTACAAATCTCCTTGTGCACGTATGTAAGAGTTTCGCAAATGAGTTACAGATGTGTCTAAGATACTGATGCCCTTCATCCCCCAGAGTGGCCCAACATGGCCCACGGCAACTAGACCCACCTCACTCTAGTCACCCCAACCTCCAGTAGCCTCACCTATTTATTCCAGTGTGCTAAACCAACATTATCAGGGGGAAAGCTTGGGATGTTGTTGTGGTGTGCAGATTCGGACTCAAAGCAACCCATATGATGGAGCAGAACTGTCCATAGGGTTTCCTAGGCTGTAATCTTTACAACAGTAAATCGCCAGGTCTTTTGCCCAGCAGCCCCTGGTGGGTCCAAACTGCGGACCATTCAGTTAGCAGCAGAGTGCTTAACCATCGTGCCACCAGGGCTCCTGCTTGGGATGTAACGCTCTAGAAATATCCCTAGCAGTGGAATTGTCTGAAAGGTGTGTGCAACTTCAATTTCCATTTAATACCAGCTTGTTTTTTCCTACCATGATTGTGCCCATCGATTTACACTCCCCAGTTCTAGCTGTTCCTCATCACGTCTTTACTGCAAATGATGACTGTCCGCGTAGAAAACACACGATTTCTGAAATTCGTGATACTCTCCTGACTGTAAATTTGTCGTTTTAATTGGCATTTCCCTGATGACTGGCGAGGTTGAACTTGTTTTCGTGTTTACAGGCCACGCACGTTTTCAGTAAAATGCAGGGTCGTATCTTTTGCTCATTTCTCTATTGGGTTACTTGTGCTTTTCTTATTGGTTTTCAGAAGTTATTTATTTTACAGACGCTTGTCTTCTGTTTGTGAAAGCTTGTGAGGGCTGACAGCCTTCTCATGGTGTTGCTTGATGAGCAGAATCAAATTTTGACAAAAAATATCAGTTTTTATTTGTGGTTTGGTGCTTTTAATGACTTAAAGACATTTTTTCTTAAATTCAGAGCCATTAAAAATTTCCTCTTTATTTTCTAAAATATTGATCATTTTACTTTCCACATTTATGTCTAATGGGGCCGAAATGTGGGCCAAGGTCTTTGACTACTATTACCCGACATTATACCAGAGGCTCTGAGCAGTGCAAGAGGACACCAGGAAATAACAGGCGTGACAGACACGAAGGGAAGAAACAAGCCCACTATCTACATAGAACCTCCAACAGAAATCATCGCAATAAGAAGATTTACCAACATGGCTGAATATGGAAATCAAATACAGCCAGGTTTTGGTACAGATCAAGACAAAGACATTATCTTCTATTAAAAATTTACTGATAGTGGTAAATCACTAATAAAATTTCCTCAGTGGCTGTAAAATTTCCTCAGATTTGTAGTGCTTCTAAGATTGGCTTTGGCAGAAATTTCTAATATTTTGTCATTTCATGTAAGTCTTCAAATTTGTCAAGAGATAAACTAACCTTTTTACTCTCTGCTAAAACTATAGTTATTATCTCCTTTAATTCTTAAATTTATTTGTGCTTTCAAAAATTCTCAACTGTTTATCTTTCCCCGCACACACTGTCTCTCCCTCATTTTCTCTTTCTAGAATGTTCACTAGATACATTAGGTTGAATTGTGTGAAAATACAGCTTTACAGATCAAAATTGGTCAAATATTAGCAATCTCATTCAGTTATATCTACAGACCTTTTACACCTATTCTCTGCCTATTAACTCCTCTTTCCTATTTTCTATTTTCTTATCTCAGAGACGCTGTCTGGGTAATTTCTTTGGCTCTCCACTAACTCTTACTTCAGTTGTCATCTAAGCACATTCTTTGAGTTATTAATTTCAGTGACCTTAAAAAATAATTTTTGATAGTATCTTATTTCTTACTTTTCTTAATCCATCTTCTATAACTATAAACATTTTATATATGCCTATTCAATGGTCAGGAAACCCTGGTAGCATAGTGGTTAAGTGCTATGGCTGCTAACCAAAAGGTCGGCAGTTCGAACCCACCAGGCACTTCTTGGAAACTCTACAGGGCAGCTCTTCTCTGTCCTGTAGGGTCGCCATGAGTCGGAGTCGACTGGATGGTAACAGGTTTGGTTTGCTTTTTATTCGATGGTCTACATCTGATAGTGCAATATTCAAAGTCCTTTGTGGGTCTAAATCTAATTTTTTTGGTTCTGGCGACTCATACTTTTTGTGGTTTATTTGTGTATTTGGTTGTTTTTTTAAATTCCAAGTTCATACTCAGTTGAATTAAACTTTGGGAATCCTAAGAGGCCAAGGTTAAGAAAGTTACATTCATGGAGAATTTGTGTTTGTTCTGTTTGGTGTCAAAGAACACAGTCATGTGTGGCCCTTTCATTTTCTAAGCCTAGGGGTTCCCTGATCGTGGAGGAAGTATAAGTTCGAATCCCACACTCACGTGAAGCCAAGACCACGTAACAAATTCAGAAAGGAGACCACATATACTCCGATTTGTTATGAAAGACAGGTTTCCTTGCTGACAACTTTGGCCAACAGGTAGTTTTTTTTTGCTTTTTTCCTAGCTTAATCTTTCCCTGGGGGTAAAGCCACTTCAAAGGTCCAAGAATACAATTTATGCAGGAGTCTCAGATTCAGTTCCCTACACGTAAAGGTTCCTATCCTCATAAATCTCCAAGGAGTCTGGTATTAATATTTCACCCCAGCTTCCATGTTTCTTTTTAACTACTCTCATCTCAGTTCCCTGCTCATTTTGGGAGGCCTTTAGGATTACCCTTAATTTCTGTGAGATCAGTACGTTAAAAAAATTTTTTTTAGTCTATCCAGCATTAAAGTGTTTTACAGTTGTAGGGCTTTTCAAATTATCTAGTCTGCCTTATTGCCAGAACCCCAAATTCCCTCTTTTCAGTTAATTTCTAAGAGAAACACTGATGTCTAAATTTCATCATATGTATTCCCATGTTCTACATAACAATTATAGCTGCATTAATGTAGGTAAATGGTACAGAAAATCAGTCTCAATTAATTAAAAGACTCACAAAAGTGTTTTTAGAAAGAAATAAAATATGGAAATCAACAGCAAAGTATTTGACCTTGGCAAATGAAACTTTAAGTACATGTACCGAATAATTACAAATCACTTTGCATTATAACCTGATGAACCAAATACTTAGCTGTGACCTTGGAATAAACTCTCTAAGCCTGACTAAACTAAATGAGATCACTTCACTGAGACATTACTAAAATGTGCTTTTACTCAGGGAGTTTCACAGTCGACTATTAAATTCAATTTTAGATACCCTGCAAAACATTTTAATACAAACACCTTATAAATTTCATTTGTTTAAAACTAGCATTTAACATTGAATAAAGAAATTTTCCCACAGGTATAAGATCAGAACATTCTTTACCTCTCCAGCAATTGCACATTCCTTGGCCCTTCTGTGAAGTGCAGCCCATGTATCTTCATATCTAAGAAAAGCAAAAATAATTTACGTAAACCATACATAAAAAAAAAAAAAAAATACAGAGGAACTTCTGGGAAGATGGTGGCATAAGCAGGTCTGAGATCCCAACCCTCCCGCACAAGCATCAAGAAAAGCAACTAGAAATCTGAACTCAACCCTGTAAGTAGGTGAATGAAGGCAACAATGAGCCACAAACTGCAGCAAGATGAAGGAGCATTTTAAATGGCAGGAAGATCTTTTTCCACCTCCCCACCGCTTCCCACCAATCACAGCAGCCACATGGCTGCAGCGGAGCCCCAACTAACCCACGGTCCTCCTGTGCACAAAGAAGGGCCCTGGACCTCTGGTTCTGAAGTAAATATGAAAGACCTTACCAGTGCACTGTTTATTGTGTCTGTTCTGACCCGTGTGGGAGTGGCCTCTAGGGCAGAAACTTCAGTCTGGCCTAAATCAAAGGTCTCACGGGGCAGGGGAGGGAGCAATGAGCAAAGACTGAAGGCTGTGCCCACCTGAGAGTTTGTCATATTCAGAAAGAAGGGCCCCCGATCTCTAGCTCTGAAATGAACAGGACAGATTATGCTGGTGGACTGATGAGTGTGTCTGCTCTGACTGGTCTGGGAGCTGCCTGAAGGACTGAAAGCTTGCTCTGGCCTGAATTAGAGCTCTCATGGCGCAGGGAGGGAGGGCTGAGCAAAGACTAAAGGCTGTGCCTGCCTAAGAGATTTCTGCAGGAATCAGTGCTTTTGAAAGCACTGTGTATACAATGGAATTGAGAAAGCTAACACGCTGTAGTATTCTAATGTCTTGGCTTTGACAAAAAATCAGGCATACAAAGAAACTGGAAAGGGCAGTCCATTCAAAAGAAGAAGACAAAATAAGAGAAATGATCCCATGAAAGCCCAGCTAATGAACAGATTAGAAAATTTCAAAACAAAAATATTAAACATGCTCAAAGAACTAAAGGAAAACATGGACAAAGAACTAAAAGAAATTAGGAAAATGATGCATGAACAAAATAGGAATATAAATAAAGAGACAGACACTATAAAAAAGAAACCAAAAACCTGGTGATCTAAGATAAATAAGTGAAATGAAAAACGCATAGTAAGAACTGAACAGTAAGTCTGAGCTCACAGAAGAAATAATCAGTAAACTAGAGGATAAAGCAGTAGAAATTATTGAGTCTGAACTGCACCAAGAGACAAGGATCAAGACAACTGAGCAAAGCCTAATGGAACTGTGTAACACCATCAAGTGAACTAACATCTGCCTCATGGTAATTTCAAGGAGAAGGAAGAAAGGGACAGAAGAATATTTGAAGAAACAATGGCAGAAAACTTTCCAAATATGCCAAAGGAAATGAAGCTATAAATCCAAGAAGCTCAATGAACTTCAAGTAGGATAAACCCAAAAAGATTCACACCAAGACACATTATAATCAAGTTCTCAAAAACTAAAAGTAAAAGGAATCCTAAAAACAGCAAGAGAGAAGAGAACTGTCACAAACAAGGATCCTCAATAACGTTAAGTGACAATCTCTCCTCAGAAACCTTGGGGGCCAGAACGTAGTGGAGTGCCATAGTTAACATGTTGAAAGAAAAGAAGTGTCACCCAAAAACTCTTCTTCCAGCAAAACTGTCCTTCACGAATGAGGACAAAGTTAAGACATTCACATATAAACAAAAGCTGAAGGAGTTAGTTACTGTTGGGAAAATGGTACAGCAGTCTATTGCACAGCCTTCCGACCCTTACATGGGCACCTCATCAAAAGTATTAAGCCCAGAACATTACAGAACAGAGGCTGGGAACTGAGATGCTCTCTCCTTCTCTCCCAGTCTCCTCTCCTTATCAGGGAAACTCCCTCCCTGTTCTGGGCACACAGAAAACTCTCTCTCTGCTCTCTTACGTGTGTGCCTCACATGGCATCTGGTCAACCCTCTATCTGTTCCGAAACAAAAAAACCAAGCCTGATTCAGAGTCATAGTGACCCTACAGGACAGACTAGAACCAGCCCTCCCAGCCCTTCTAGCCATTATCTTTGTTAACTCCCATCAAATGACTGGGTGGGATCATATAAACGAGGCACTTGTGGCCCACGAAGGGGATTGGATAGCTTGCTAATAATGTAAATAAGGTGGATGGCACCCTTGTGGAGGTGGGACTATACTAATAAGGTGTATGGAACCCTAAGGAGGGGATTGGTCAGTTTTGCCATCCCACTAAGCTTAAAGGAAGATATGGAGAAAGATGGGAATTGTAATGCGGAAGATAGTGAGAGATGGCGGCAAAGCAGTAGTAAGAGTTACAGCAGTGGGAGACGGCAGGAACCAGGAGACCAGCAGGAGACAGTGCAGTGAGTTTCCTGGCCCACGGAGTGAGAAAGCTGAGCACCTTCAGGCAGGAGGCTTGTTGGCAGAATGCGGTGCCTCCAGGCACTTACTGGCAGAGCTCAAGAGCTTTGTAACGCTTGCCTGAGCAGGACAGAGGCTGGCCAAGGGCCAGGGAGAGGCCTACCTGCAGCCACGGCTGAGAAGAGACTGTCCTGACGGAAGAAGTATACCCTAAATTATAAACTATAAGTTCCCTAATAAACCTCATAATTGTGAGTATGGTCTGTGAGTTCGGTGTGACCACTGCAACAAATTATTGAACCCAGCAGAGAAGTAGGGAGGGCCTTGGGAGGGACAGCTGGTGTCAGAATCAGTTAAAAGGCTGGAAGGTGGAAGGTGGAGGCATGTCTGGCCTCTGACTCACAGCAATCAGCCTTGGGCTATTGATCCTGATTCTCTTTCCCCCTTGTGGAGTCAGAGGAGGTCAGACACCCTGCCACCTCATTTCTACAGCTGGCATCAGAAGTGAGATTCGTTGCAACGGCTCCAGACTCATGGAAGCATGGAGAAGTGGTGTGGGACACGTAACTTTTGATTCTTGAGTGGTTACTTTGGTTAGTGTTGTCTGTAATCGCTGAAAATAAAGTAAGAGACGTTATGCTGCAGCTGAGGGGAGAAGAGGTGCATCTGGAATGGCTTGGGGACAAAAGCCAGGCTGGAAAACCAGGATAAGTGATAGGGGGCCAGGGTCTTGTGGTTCCACCCAGCTAAAGACCCAAGGCCATATGCATATGAATGGGAAGATATTTACAGTGTAGAGATGATAAAACCGGAATGTGTTTATTTGAATGTACTATGGATACTGAATGTTTCTCCTACCTAGTACTGTAAAACAGACCTACATGTATAATGGAAATGAATACTGGGTATTATAGATTTCAGAAAGCATGTAACTCCACCTTCAGTCAATACTTGACTGGACATGCTAAAAGGGAAGCTAGGATTTTCCCAAAAGAAACATAGGCTGTTAGTCTGAATGCAGTAGCCCTGTGTATACGGTGGGTGTAGGCTGAAAACCTGCGCCCCACCCAGGAGATCTGTATCTGAAAAGCCAGGCAGACCTATCCAGAACTGCTGAGAGAACAGGGAGACTGCGTTTGAAGGAAGGACCTACAGGGAAATGATCGTTTTGCTTTTTAAATTCTGAGCAAGAGGTTCACCTTTGGATGCACTGAGGCAGAAACGTCAGTCAGTGTCCATGAGAAGAACCCTCCTTTTTAGGACAGGAAGTTTAAGGAAGCCTGCAGATAGACAGCCTCGTAGGCTTGTTTGTGGTGACCACCTGGTCCACTTGATAAGTGGAAGTGGGGGAGGTGCCGCGATGAAGAGACAGGCTGCGTTTGGACATGTTTCACTGGCACCTGTGCGGCTAAGGGTATGAGAGAGAGAGGAGGGGCTGGTTGGTCTGATGTGCAGGAGTTGTGTGAACTCCTGAGCCTACAGATGGTGCCTGTTGACCTAGCCCACAGGAAATAGGGATGAGACAGGGCTGGCTGGTCTGAAATTCAGGGAGGTGTGTAGACTCTCAAGCCTGCAGTGCAGTGAATTACTTAATATGGCCCTACCAGCTACAGTCTTTGTAGCTACTACAAATTGATTGTGTGGTATTATGCAAATGAGGCTACTGTGGCCCAACAAGGGGATTGGACACCTTGCTAATAATGTAAATAAGGTGCATGGCACCCTCGTGGGGGTGGGATCATGTATATAAGGTATATGGAACCCTAATGAGGGGATTGGTCAGTTTTGCCATCCTGCTAGACTTTAAGGGAGACACAGAGAGGGGGGAGCTGTAACACAGAAGACAGTGAGAGATGGCAGCACAGCAGTAATAAGAGCAATAGCAGCAGAGATGGCAGGAACAAGGAGACTGGAGCAAGACAGCTGCGGTGGGGCTTGCGGACCCACGGAGCTAAGAGAAGGCTCCCAGCAGGGCCCAGTGGAAGAGGGCAAGCAGAAGCTATCCTGATTGAGGAACTGCATCCTGAGTTGTTTCTGTTACTTCAGAGTCATTCCTGATCCCAAGTTGTACCCCATTAGTTCCCTAATAAACCGTTTAACTGTAACTACGGTCTGTGAGTTCTGTGAGAACTCACAGAATTAGGGAACCCAAAGACAGGAGGGAGAGTACTTAGGGGAGGGGGAGTAGCTGATATTAGAGATGATGGAGTGGGACAGCAGTTTGGAAAAGTTGGACATGTAGGACATCTTTAGCCTCCACCTCACAGGAACCAGCTTTGTGCTGATCCTGATAAAAGAAAGTATTCATTTAGATATTAAATGCAATTCTCATGGTAACCACAATGAAAAAATCGAAAAACGACATACAAAAGGAAAGAAAAAGAAAATCAAAATAGTTTACTACAAAAATCAGCTAAAAATAAATGTTAGCTGTATTGCGGGAAATGAGGGACAAAAAACATCTAAGTCACACACAAAAAAACAAAAACAAAATGGAAGAAGTCAGTCCTTCCTTATCAGTAACGACCTTAAATATAAACAGATTAAACAGGCCAATCAAAAGACAGAGCGTGGTAGAATGGATTAAAAAGCATAACCCATTTGTATGCTGTCTATAAAAGACAAACCTTAGGCCCAAAGACATAAACCGGATGAGTGAAAGAATGGAAAAAAATACATATTCCATGCAAATAGTAACTAAAAGACAAGTAAGGTGGCTATGTTAATATCAGACAAACAGACTTTAAGTCAAAGTCTATTATAAGAAGCAAAGAAGGACATTATATAATGATAAAAGGGTTAATTCATCCAGAAAATGTAACAATTATAAATATATATGTATCTAATATCAGAGCCCCAAGATGTATGAAGCAAACACTAACAGAATTGAAGGGAGAAATAGATAATTCTATAATAATAGTTGGAAACTTCAATAACACACCACTTTCAATAATAGTCAGAACATCTAGAAAGATCAATAAAGAAGTAAAGGATTTGAATAATGCTATACACCTACCAGAATACCCAACAACAGCAAAATACATATTCTTCTCCAATGCTCATGAATCATTCTCCAGGACAGACCATGTGTTAGCTCACAAAGCAAGTCACAGTAAGTTTAAAAAGAATGAAATCATCTTTCTCAACCACAGTGGATGAAACTAAGAATTAATAATAGAAGAACAACTGGAAAATATACAAATATGTGGAAATTAAACAACACATTATTAAACAACCAACAGGTAAAGGGAGAAATCAAGAGAGAAATTAGAAAATACTAAGAGTCAAATGAAAATGAAAGCACAACATACCAAAACTTACAGTATTAAGTAAGGGCAGTACCCTGGGAGAAATTTATAGCAGTAAACGCCTACATTAAAAAAGAAGGGGAGTTCCGGCAAAATGGCGCCCTAGGCAGAGGCACCATGCCGTCCCTCCACAGCAAAGATCCGAAAAACTAAGCCAAACAGAGAAAACAGCAATCCTGAAACCCTAAAACATCAAATGAAGAGATAAAGAACTCAGCGAAGCACCAAATGGAGTGAGAAAACTGACGGAGAACGGAGAGCAAGGAGAGATTCATGCAGAGGTCCCCTACCAGCTAACGCAGCGCGGATCCGCCATCTTGGCCTCTGATCGGAGACCAGCAAACGGGGGTACGAGAAAGCAGCCTCACGGAGCATCCAGCGGGAGACAAAACAGCCAGTAATTTGCAGTGTGCGCTTTCGACCCCCCACCCCTCTTCGCCCCGGCTCGGCCTCCTCTGCTTCCTGCGGCCACGGTCTCTTGACCGGGAAGCTCCGGCTGCTTGGATTCCACACACCCAAGCGGGCGGCTCTCTGGGTGCCATTTGTTGGCTGCTAGCGTTGCTTTTTTTCTCTGCTTCTTTTGATTTCTCACTTGCCTCTCGCCACCTCCCCCTCCTTTCACTCAAGTGCCTGGATCCATACGCCACCTTTGCTTCTTCCTGAGGGGCTGCAGAGCGCCGGAAATTTGTGACATACGCTTTCCCACTCTCCACCATTCTTCACCCACACTCGGCATCCCCTGCTTCCCGTGGACACGGTCCCTTGTCCAGAAACACCAGCCCACACTAGATGGCTCTCTGAGTGCCATTTGTTGGCTGTGGGTGTTGCTTTTTTTTTCCCTGCTTCTTTTGATTTCTTCCTTGCGTCTCGACGCCTCCCCGTCCTTTCGCTCGAGTGCCTGGCTCTGTGTGCCATCTTTGCTTCTTCCGGAGGGGCTGCGGAGCTCCATTAGAGCGTGGAACTGCTTCCCAGTATGGGCTACCGCGCTGGTGGGATCCCGGGGCTATTGTTCGTTTCTTCGTTTTTGAACTGTTTGGTTGTTTTCTTTTCCTTTTCTTGAGTTGGGAGCCCTTTCTGGCCAGGCAGAGCTGCGTGGCAAGGAACTCCCTTTCAGCTTCCACAGACATGAAGAGGGATCCCTGAGTACATTTCTTTTTTTGTTGGGTTTTTTTTTTTTCCTTTTTTTTGGGGGGCCCTTTCTTGTTCTTTTTTAAATTTGTTTTGTTTTCTTTTCCCTCTTCTTCCCTTTTTGTCTTTCTTCATTGCTCAGTTTCTCATCTCTCTATATCTTCCTTCTCTTTCTGTTCCCTAAATACCAGGTGTTGGATGCCTCTGCGCCTTCTAGCCAGGCTCTACTGCGACACCTGAGAGCGACTTCCCCAGACCTCATAGCTGCACTGGTGGGATCCCTGGGAACTTTGCGGTTCTTTAACCTTTCTGATTCTTATTTATTCATTCTTTTCTTTTCTTCCTCTTCCCCCTTCTGTTTTTCTCCATTTCATAGTCTCTCATCTCTCCATTCCAATGGCAAGCTCCCCTGGCATTCTTTTTTGTTTCTTTGTTTTTCGGCTCCTGTTCCTCTCTCCTCTCTCCCGTATCCATCTTAGCTCCACACATAACAATCTCCCCACTGCATCCTGCCTACCTGCACCGTGTGCTTGACATCAGACCACCAAGCAGCACAGGCACGGCCTACTGGAACCTGCCCTGCACTGATTACCGACCCGCCCTGGTGGCTGTAGTAAGTGCTACAAACAACCCATCCCAGTAACTCCTCTTCAGCTAGACCTGCCCTGCTGTGCCATATCTGAGTGACTGACCCTGCCAGTTGGAGGAGGCGGCGAAAAGTATTGAGCGCACAGAGGAGTAAACAACAAAGAACACACAGTCCGCCTGCTCAGGCATGGTCAAAATTTTTTTTTAAAACAAGGGACAAAACAAACAAATCTACAATCAATAAACAAGAAAAATAACTACTGAATGCCCTGAAAACAGCAGACAATATCAAAACGTTTACAAAAACAGGACAGAATGGTTCCAGTAGGCGTCCAAATTAAAACACCAGACGACTCTCCTGTGGAAGAAAATCCACTAGAACTACCTGATAGGGAACTCAAATCTCTAATACTTGGAATTTTCCAAGAAGTGAGGCAAAAAGCTGACAAACATGAGGAAAAAATAGACAAATTCATGGAAAATACAGACAAAAAATTGGAAGAATTCAGGAAGATGATGCAGGAGCAATATGCCAAAATAAATTCACAACTAGAGATTATACAAAAACAACAGTTAGAAATCCAAAATATAATCAATAAGATTTCAGAAATGGATGATGTCACAGAAGGGCTGAGAAGCAGATTTGAAACTGTGGAAGACAGGATCAGTGGAACTGAAGACAAATACTTGGATACAACTCTGTTACAGGAAAACTCAGAAAAAAGAACAAAGAAAAAAGAAGAGACCTTGAGAGTTAAAATTAAAAGCAAAAATTTACAAGTGATTGGCATTCCAGAACAGGGGGAGAAAACAGAAAACACAGAGAGGATCATTGAGGAACTGCTGACAGAAAACTTCCCCAACATCATGAAAGATGAAAAGCTGGCCATCCAAGAAGCTCAAAGAACCCCATATAGAAGAGACCCCAAAAGAAAATCACCAAGGCATATCATATTCACACTCACCAAAACCAAAGACAAACAAAAAATCCTGAGAGCAGCTCGTGAAAAACAAGAAGTCACATACAGAGGAGAAACAATAAGACTAAGCTCAGATTATTCGGCAGAAACCATGCAGGCAAGAAGGCAATGGGATGACATATATAAAATCTTGAAAGAAAAAAATTGTCAGCCAAGAATAACATATCCTGCAAAACTCTCGTTCAAATTTGATGGTGAAATTAGGTCATTTACAGATAAACAGAAATTAAGGGAATATGTAAAAGTCAAACCAAACTTACAAGAATTATTAAAGGGAGTTCTTCGATCTGAGGACAAACAGCTTCAGCTCACAGGCAGAACCTAGGACGCAGGATCGTATGAGCCAGATATCAATCTAGGAAATGAACTCTCAAGGACTTTCCAAAACCAAAAGAAATACAACAGGGAATCAGAGCAGTCAATCGATTGATGACGACAACATCAAAACAATGAAAGAGGGAATAAACGGCATAGGTATAGAACCTTCTAGTGGAGAGGAAGGCAAGGCGATACCAAGTAAGGGTAGACTGCTTCAAACTTAGAAAGATAAGGGTAAAATTCATGGTAAACACAAAGAAAGTTAACAAACCAACTCATAAAAATAAAGATGAAAAACATGAACTCTTGGCAAAAACAAAACCTACAAAAACAAAAGAAATGAAAAAAAAATCCACAAACGAAAGTAACTCAGCACAAAAGAGTAAGAAGAACAAAGAAAACTTCAGCACCACAAAAAAAAGCATTACAAAATGACAGCAACAAACTCACATCTATCAATAATTACACTGAATGTAAATGGACTCAATGCACCCATAAAGAGATGGAGAGTGACAGAATGGATAAGAAAACAGGATCCATCAATATGCTGTCTACAGGAGACAAACCTTAGAAACAAAGATGTGAATTTATTAAAAGTCAGAGGTTGGAAAAAAATATATCAAGCGAACAACTACCAAAAAAGAGCAGGAGTGGCAATTCTAATCTCAGATAAAATAGACTTTAAAACGAAATCTACCAAAAAGACAAAGAAGGACACTATATAATGATTAAGGAGACGATCCATCAGGAAGCCATAACCATGATAAACATCTACGCACCCAATGACAGGGCTCCAAAATACATAAAACAAACTCTAACAACACTGAAAAGAGACATTGACAGTTCTACAATAATAGTAGGAGACTTCAACACACCACTCTCAGTAAAGGACAGAACAACTAAGAAGAGACTCAGCAAAGATACAGAAGACCTAAAGGGCACAATCAGCCAACTTGACCTCATAAACATATATAGAACACTCCATCCAACCACTGCAAAGTACACATTCTTTTCCAAAGCACATGGAACATTCTCCAGAATAGACCACATCTTAGGCCACAGAGCAATCCTCAACAAGATCCAAAACACTGAGATAATTCAAAGTATCTTCTCTGACCACAACGCCATCAAGGTAGAAATTAACAACAGGAATACCAAGGAAAAAAAATCAAATCCTTGGAAACCGAATAATACCCTGCTTACACATCACTGGGTAATAGAAGAAATCAGAGATGGAATCAAAAAATTCCTAGAATCAAATGAGAATGAAAACACATCATACCAAAACCTTTGGGACACAGCAAAGGCAGTCCTCAGAGGACAATTTATAGCAATAGATACACGTATCAAAAAAGAAGAAAGGGACAAAATCAAAACATTAACTACAGAACTCAAACAAATAGAAAGAGAACAGCAAAAAAAGCCCACAACCACCGGAAGAAAGGAAATTGTAAGGATCAGAGCAGAAATAAATGAAATAGAGAACAGAAGAACAATAGTAAGAATCAACAAAACCAAAAGTTGGTTCTTTGAAAGAATCAACAAAATCGACAAACCACTGGCCAGACTGACAAAAGAAAAACAGGAGAGGACACAAATAACCCAAATAAGAAATGAAATGGGGGACATTACAACAGACCCAACTGAAATAAAAAGGATTATAACAGAATATTATAAAAAACTATACTCCAACAAATTTGAAAAACTATACTCCAACAAACTTGAAAACCTAGAGGAAATGGATAAATTTCTAGAAACACACGGCCTACCCAAACTACAAGAAAGTGATGTTGAAAATCTGAACAGACCCATAACAAGAGAAGAGCTTGAAAAGGTAATAAAAAAAAAACTCCCAACCAAAAAAAGCCCTGGCCCAGATGGCTTCACTGGAGAATTCGACAAAACATTTACAGAAGAGCTTGTACCAGTACTACTCAAGCTATTTCAGAGCATAGAAGAGGAAGCAACACTTCCAAATTCATTCTATGAAGCCAGCATAATGCTGATACCAAAACCAGGCAAAGACGTCACAAAGAAAGAAAATTACAGACCAATATCTCTCATGAATACAGATGCAAAAATTCTCAACAAAATTCTAGCCAATAGAATTCAGCATCATATCAAAAAAATAATACACCACAACCAAGTAGGATTCATACCAGGTATGCAAGGATGGTTCAACACTAGAAAATCAATCAACGTAATCCACCACATGAATAAAAGGAAAGAAAAGAATCGCATGATAATCTCAACTGACGCAGAAAAGGCATTTAACAAAGTCCAACACCCATTCCTAATAAAAACTCTCAATAAAATAGGTATAGAAGGGAAATTTCTCAACATAATAAAGGGCATCTATGCAAAACCAACGGCCAACATCATTCTTAATGGAGAGAAGCCGAAAACATTCCCCTTGAAAACAGGAACAAGACAAGGATGCCCTTTATCACCATTCCTACTTAACACTGTGCTGGAAGTTCTAGCTACAGCAATAAGGCAAGAAAAAGAAATAAAGGGCATCCAAATTGGTAATGAAGAAGTTAAACTCTCCCTGTTTGCAGATGGTATGATACTATACATAGAAAACCCTAAAGACTCCACGAGAAATCTACTGGAACTAATAGAAAAATTCAGCAGAGTAGCAGGATACAAGATAAACATTAAAAAATCGGTTGGATTCCTATACACCAGTAAGGAGTACGATGAAAAGGAAATCAGGAAAACAATACCATTTTCAATAGCCCCTAAAAAGATAAAATACTTAGGAATAAATCTGACCAGGGATGTAAAAGACCTATACAAAGAAAACTACAAAACACTACTGCATGAAACCCAAAGGGATCTACATAAATGGAAAAACATACCAGGCTCATGGATAGGCAGACTCAACATTGTGAAAATGTCGATTCTACCCAAAGCAATTTACAAACACAATACAATCCCGATCCAAACACCAACAACATTCTTCAAAGAGATGGAGAAACTAAACATTAACTTTATATGGAAAGGGAAGAAGCCACGAATAAGTAAAGCACTACTGAAGAAGAAGAATAAAGTTGGAGGACTCACACTACCTAACTTCAGAACCTACTATACAGCTACAGTAGTCAAAACAGCCTGGTACTGGTACAACGACAGACACATTGACCAATGGAACAGAATGGAGAACCCAGATGTAAATCCATCCACCTACGGTCACCTGATCTTCAACAAGGGCCCAAAGTCCATCAAATGGGCAAAAGACATGCTGGCAAACTGGATATCCATTTGCAAAAAAATGAAACAGAACCCATACCTCACACCATATACAAAAACTACTTCAAAATGGATCAAAGACCTGAATATAAAGCCTAAAACTATAAAGTTCATAGAAGAAAAAATAGGACCAACGCTACAGGTCTTAATACACAGCATTAACATGATACAAACCATAACCATCAACACACAAACCCTAAAAGATAAGCTAGATAACTGGGATCCTCTAAAAATCAAACACCTATGCTCTTCAAAAGACTTCACCAAAAGAGTAAAAAGAGAACCTACAGACTGGGAAAAAACTTTTGGACAGTACAAGTCAGACAAAGGTCTAATCTCCATAATCTACAAGAAAATCGAACACCTCTATAACAAAAAGACAAATAATCCTATTAAAAAATGGGCAAAGGAAATGAACAGACACTTCACCAAAGAAGACATCCAAATGGCCAACAGACACATGAGGAAATGCTCATGATCACTAGCCATTAGAGAAATGCAAATTGAAACCACAATGAGATATCATCTCACCCCAGCATTACTGGCACCAATCAAAAACACTGGAAATAACAAATGTTGGAGGGGCTGCGTGAAGATCAGAACTCTTATGCACTGCTGGTGGGAATGCAAAATGATAGAACCATTCTGGAAAATGATATGGCGCTTCCTCAGAAAGCTAGAAATAGACGTACTATTCGATCCAGCAATCCCACTCCTAGGAATATATCCTAGAGAAATAAGAGTCGTCACTCGAATAGACATATGCACACCTATGTTCATGGCAGCACTGTTCGCAATAGCAAAACGATGGAAACAACCTAGATGCCCATCAACAGATGAATGGATACACAAACTATGGTACATACACACAGTGGAGTACTATGTAACGAGAAAGAACAACAATGAATCTGTGAAGCATCTCATAACATGGATGAAACTGGAGGACATTATGCTGAGTGAAATAAGTCAATCACAAAAGGACAAATATTGTATGAGACCTCTATTGTAAAAACCCATGAAAAAGTTCACACACAAAATGTAACAATCTTTGTTGGTTACCAGGGATGGGAGGGGTGGGGGGGAAATACTAAATAGGCAATAGATAAGTGGTATCTTGGGTGAAGGGTGAGACAGTACACAATACAGGGGAAACTAGCACAACCTGTACAAGGAAAGGTCATGGAAGCCCCATAGACACATCCAAACTGCCTGAGGGACTGAATTGCTTGGTGGAGGGCTGTGGGGACCATGGTCTCGAGAACATCCAGCTCAACTGGCATGACACAGCTTATAAAAACAATGCTCTACATTCTACCTTGGTGAGTAGTGTCTGGGGTCTTAAAAGCCTGTGAGCCGCCATCTAATAAGATACTCCACTTGTCTCATCCCTTCGGGAGCAAGGGAGAATGAAGAGAATAGGATACAAGGAAAAGATTAGTCCAAAGGACTACTTGTCCACAGCTACCAAGGCCTCCACCAGACTGAGTCCAGTACAGCTAGATGGTGCCTGGCTACCACCACTGACTGCTCTGACCAGGATCACAACAGAGGGTTCTGGACAGAGCTGGAGAAGGATGTAGAGCATAATTCTAACTCACCAAAAAAAAAAAAAAAAAAGACCAGATTTACTGGCCTAAAGGAGACTGGAGAAAGCTCGAGAGTATGGCCCCCAGACACCCTTTTAACTCAGTGGTGAAGCTACCTCCGAGGTTCACTGTTCAGCCTGGGAGTGGACAGCCCCGTAAAACCAAATGAGACTAACGAGGTATAGGAGTCCAGTGACAAGGGCCAGAAGTCAGAAGGGGACAAGGAAGCTGGTGATAGGGAACCCAAGGTTGAGTAAGGATATTGTTGATGTGTTGTGAGATTGTTAACCATTATCATAGGGCAACCTTGGTAGTAACTGTTAAATGAGGAACTATTTTGTTTTGTAAGCCTTCATCTTAAGTGAGAATAACAGCACAATTGGAAGAGCATAGTCAATGTCACTGAACTGTGTATGTAGAAATTTTTGAAACGGTGTATCTTTGGCTATGTGTATTGTCACCAAAAAAAAAAAAAAGGTTGAGAATTTAGAGGGTTAATATGTTGTGGGGTCGTTAACCAATGTCAGAAAACTACATGTGTACTACTGTTTCATGAGAAACTATTTGTTCTGTAAGCCTTCACCTGAAGTACAATAAAATATTAAAAAAAAAAAAAGAAGGAAAGATCTCAAATAAATCAATAACCTAACTTTACAAGTGGAGAAACTAGAAAAAGCAAACTACCAGAATGTGGTTCCTCGTTTCCCCTTGTCCCTCATTTTCTCCAATACTGCTACCAAAGCTACCAGAAAGAAGGAAAGAACAAAGATCTGAGCAGAAATAAATGAAATAAAAATAGAGAAACGACAGATTCAATGAAACCAGAAGATCTTTGAAAACCTTAACTAGACTGGCAAAAAAAAGAGAGAGAGAGAGAAGATGCAAAAAATTAAAATCAGAAATCAAAGTGAGGATGTTAAAACCAACCCAAGAGAAATAAAAAAGCTCATGAGAGAATACTACTAACAACTGATCAACAAATTAGATAACTTGGATGAGATGAACAAATTCCTAGAAACACATACACCACCTACATTGACTCCAGAAAAAACAGAAGATTTCTAAGATCCGTAATAACTGCAGAGACTCAATCAGTAATGAAAAACCTCCCAACAAAGAAACGTCCTAGACTAGATGGCTTCACTGGGGAATTCTACCAAACTATTCATAAAAGAAGTGACATCAATTCTTCTCAAACTTTTCTAAAAAAAAGGAAGAGAACCGAACACCTTCTAACTCATTCTGTAAGGCTAACACTACGCTGATACCAATGCCAGACAAAGACACCAGAAAACACAACCACAGACCAATATCCCTCATGAATATAGATGCAAAAACTCTCAACAAAATACTCGCAAACTGAATCCCATGGCATATTAAAAATATTACATACAATGATCAAGTGGAATTTGTCCCAGAAATGGAAGGGTAGTTCAAAATTATAAAATCAATCACTGTAATATACCACATTAACAGAAAAAGAACCACGTCATCATCTCATCAACCCAGAAAAGGCATCTGACAAAATCCAACGCTCTTTCATGATAAAAGCACTCAACAAACTAGGAATAGAAGGGAAATTCCTCAATATGATAAAGCGCATTTATGAATAACCCACAGCTAACATCATACTCAATGGAAAAAGACTCAGAGCTTTCTTATTAAGATCAGGAACAAGACAAGATACCTCTCTCACCACTGCTGTTTAATATTGCGCTGGAAGTCCTGGCCAGAGTAATTAGGAAGAGAAAGAAAGGAAGGGAATGGGAAGAAGTAAAACCACCACTTTTCACAGATGACATGATCCTATACACAGAAAACTCCAAAGAATCCACAAGAAAGCTACTAGAACTAATACATGAATTCAGCAAAGTGGCAGGGTACAAAGTCAACACACAAAAATCAACTGAGTCTCTATATACCAGCAATGAACAATCTGAAAAGGATATTAAAGAAACAATTCCACGTACAATGGCAGCTAAAAGAATAAAACCCCTAGGAATAAATTTAACCAGAGTGGTGAAAGATTTATACACTGAAAACTATAAAACACTGTTGAAAGAAATTAAAGAAGGCCTAAATAAATGGAAGGACATTCTATGTTCATAGATTGGAGGACTTAATATATTGTTAAAATGTCAATAATACCTAAAGCAGTCTACAGAGTCAAAGCAATTACCATCAAAATTCCAACAGCTTTCTTTGCAGAAATGGAAAAGTCAATCCTCAAATTAATGTGGAATTGCAAGAGGCCCCAAATAGGCAAAGCAATCTTGAAAAAACAGAACACAGAAGGAGGACTCATACTTGAGATGTTTCCCAATCTCAAACATATTGTAAATCTACAGTATTCAAAACAGTCTGGTCTTAGTATAAAGACAGACATATAGACCGATGGAACAGAAGTGACAGTCCAGAAATAAGCCCATACATCTATGGTCAACTGATTTTTCACAAGACTGCTAAGTCCACTCAATGGGGAAAGAACAGTCACTTCAATAAATGGAACTGGGACAAATGGATTTCCACATGTGAAAGAATGACGCTGGACCCATATCTCACACCACATTCAAAAGTTAACTCAGAGTGGATCAACAGCCTAAACATAAGAATTAAATCATTAAACTGTTAGAAGAACTCTTAGAAGAAAACACAGGACTAATGCTTTGGGAGCTAGTTTTTGACAATGGATTCTGAAATATGACAACAAAAGCATAAGGAACAAAAGACAATATGAATAAATTGGATTTCATCAAAATTAAAAACTTCTGTTCAAAGGACTTTATTAACAAAATGAAGAAACAATCTACAGAATGGGAGACAATATTTGGGAACCATATATCTGATAAGCGTTTAATATCCAGAATATACGAAGTATTCCTACAACTTACCACAAACAACCCAATCAAAAAATGGGCAAAGGACTTAAATAGATATTTCACCAAAGAAGATACACAAATGGCCAGCAAGCACATTAAAAGATGCTCAATGTCAATAGTGAAACTCGAACTGAAACCACCATGAGATGCCACTCCACCCTCACTAGAGTGGTTAAAATCAGAAAAACGGAAAACGAGTTTTGGTGAGGATGTGGAGAAACTGGAACCCTCATCCTCTGATGGAGGTTATAAAATGGTGCAGCCATGAGGAAAAACAATTTGCTGGTTCCTCAAAAAAAGTTAAATGTAGAATTACCATCTAACCCAACCATTTCACTCCTATACCCAAAAGACAGGAGAGCAAAAATGCAAACAGAGACTTGCACACTAACGTTCACTGCAGCACTAGTCACAACAGCCGCAAGGTGGAAACAACCTAAACGTCAATTGACAGATGAATGGATAAACAAAATGTGCTACATACAGAAAATGGAATATAGCCAGAACATTCATGAGAAGTGAGGATGGTGAGACCTCCTCTCACATAATTTGAGCTTGTTATCAGGAGGAACTAACTCCTGGAGAAGGACATCTTGCTTGGTAGAGGGTCAGAGAAAATGAAGAAGATCCCCAAGGAGATGGACTGACCTAGTGGCTGCAACAAGGGGCTCAAGCCTAACTACGATTGTGAGGATGGCACAGGACCAGGGAGTGTTTCGTTCTGTTGTACACAGGGTTGCTATGAGTTGGAACTGACCCGATGACACCTAACAACAACAATAAAGAGAAACTTTTGATACGTGTTACAACATGGATGAACCTTGAAAATATTATGCTGAGTGAAATAAATCAGTCACAAAATGACAAATATTGTATGATCTCATGTATATGTAAGTATCTAGATTAGGCAAATGTATAGAGACCAAAGTTTATTAGTGGTAAAAGTGGGAGGGAGCGGGAACGGGAAATTCACTGCTTAAGGCCCTGAGTTTCCGTTGAGGGTGATGGTAAAATCTGGAAATGGGTAGTCCTGATGGTTGTACAACATGATGAATGTCATCAATGTCACTGAACTGTAATGGATAAAAATGTTGAAATGGCAAATCTGGTTATATGTATATATTTACTACAATTAAAACAAAATACTATCCAAAGATGAATCCGAACATCTTACGGTGCCAGAAAGTAACAAAAAGCTAAAAAAATAACAGTGATGTGTCAAAAGGACACAGAAGCCAACTTGAAGGGGTTTCCAATGGCCAAATCTGGGATAATCTGAGCAACAAAATAAATGGTAGTAATGGATTATACTCAAAGAATAAAACAAATATCCAAGACTCCCAACTGGTATAAATGACTGAATACATAAATAAATGGAGAGGAGAGAAAACTCCTCCTTACAGTAGAATTCTACTTAGTAAATATAGAAGTAATGACTGAAACTCTCCTCACCAGTTGGTGAAGAGAACAGTAAACTGCTTCAGGCAGGAATCCTAATGAATTCTAAAATTCATCATGTGAAAGAAACAGGTTATTTCCAATCTTAAGTATCTCCTCACGGGATACTTACTAATTAAAACAGGGAAAATAGGGCTAACAGTGGAGAAACCTGGCAGACACTTTCTTAACCAAGTGGTCAAGATTAACATCAATGACAATGAGACATCTCGACATCACGTACCTCCTGACCCGACGCTCTGGGTAGGTAGGGCACAACACTACTCTTCCCGTATTCGTGCCAAAAAGCCATTAACCTGAATTTAATCAAGAGGAAATAAATAAGAGACAGCCCCAGATTGAGAGACATTCTGTAAAATAACTGGTCAACACTCTCCAAAGTGTCAGAGTCGCGGAAGACAAGGGAAGAACTTAAAGGGCACTAAGACAACGTGACAGCTGTTCCGGGTTGAACCGTGTCCCCCAAAAAATGTGTGTTGTAAATCCTAACCCCTGTACCTGTGCATGTAATCCCATTTGGGAAAAGGGTTTCTTTATGTTAATGAGGCCATATCAATATAGGGTGTGTTTTAAACCTACTGACTTGTGAGATATCAAAAGAGCAGATGAGGCACAGAGGCAAGCAAGCTAGGATGGGGGAGAAGATAGATGCCTGGGGGACGTCTCCAAGGAACGTTGAGAAGGTCACTAGAGAAGCTGAGAGGAAGATCTTCCCCCAGAGCAGACAGAGCCTTCTCCTACAGCCAGCGCCCTGAGTTCGCACTCCAGTCAACTCAACTGTGAGAAAACAAACGTCTGTTCGTTAAAGGCACCCACTCGTGGCATTTTTATCACAGCACCAATGACGAAGACGGTAACAAAATGCACTGTGTGATTTTACGCCGATCCTGATCCGGAAAAAAGACGTTGGTGCAACAACTGATTAAATGTGAATACGGTCTTTGAATGAGGTTTGAAATTTGATTAGTTCAATGTACTTAGCAAATTTTCTAGTTTGACAATTGTACTATGGTTATGCAAAATACTAACACTGAGGAAGCTAGAATTCCTTGTTCTATTTTTGCAACTTTTTGGTAAGTCTGAAACCATTTCAAAATGAAAAGTTAAAAAATAAAATTTCTGAGCTATGATTCATATAGTTGCTGATGTAAAAAATGACTTCCTGTCTTATCTAAAATCCTAACTATCCAACTGAAAATTCTCTAAACAGGAATACATATTTCATGGGTTTATACTGCCTCTCCTCATAGTCATGGAGAGACAATTTTTCTGTTGAACTTAAACAGGCATCAATCTGAATAATCCAGGGGTTTGAACAGGTTCGTTCAGGTTCAAACCCGTGCTGAGAATTTGCATTTCCACCCCAGATGTACTGAATCAGAATCTACACTTTAACAAGAACCCCAGGTGATTCTTACGTATAATAAATTTTTAAGAACTGCTTAGCTACTAGTGATTCTCAGATCTGGTCCCTAACCAGCAGCATTACCATCACCTGGGAACTTGTTAGAAATGCAAATTCTTAGCAGGGGTTCCCACCAGAATGAACCTGTCTGAAGCCCTGGAATAATCCCCATAGACTGTACTAGGATCTATGTGTAATGAAAAGCGAAGGCTACACAGGTAATACAATCTCACTGCTGAGTAACAGAAAACGCCTAAGTTTTCTTTGGTCTATCAGATTGTGTAAGTATCAGTTAAAATCAACAAGTATTTATTGAGTGCCGGCACTGTTAGGCACCAAAGTTGCTGAGACCAATTTTACTTTTTCATCTTTATTGTCCTGGTTATCTGGCTCAGAACAGAAACACAATAGATATTTATTAAATGTCTGCTGAGTGAGGAAATAGGCACATTAATTTTAAATTGAAAATTCAGGGATTCATGATTAAAATTTTCCATTACTTTTTCCACGTCAGTGGGAAGGGGCAAATTAGTACTCACTTGGACTTGGACTCCAAATCATTATTTTCCTCCTACCTCTCCCCATCTTTTTTCTCTTACTACGTCCACTCTCCACACTCTCCTTGCCTTACACATCACCCTCCCTCACTTCCACCACCCGGATCATTTCAGCACCTAATTCATGATTCCCCTGCTGTCTCTGGCATTCTCTCCACCTAGATCATCCCAACCATTCATGTTCTCTGTTCTAACTCCTACACCACTGAGCACTACTGGAGAGAGTCATACAAATCCGTTACAAGTTTATGACATCCAACCTAGAATGAGCTTTAGTTGCCAAGGAGCACTTTTTAAAAACAGTCATCTTGATAGATTGCTTCCTGAAGTCCACACAGCAGGTGTTATACAGCTCATCCTGGTTTGAAACCCAACCACTCTCAACAGATGGATGACCTCATTGCCCCATTTTACTGAGATAAAGATCCTGGATGTAAACTCCTTCAATTTTCTTGTGTTCACACTCAAATATATTTAAAATTACAAATCAATGCTGAAGAAATGGAAAAAGGATCACATTCATGATGAAATAATTTATCCCATCAAATAATTATTGAACAAATTCTTTGTATACTATGATAGAATTAGTGGAAGGGCTCAAAATACCATCAAAAGGTCAACGTATACATAAATAACTATCTTAGAAGGCAGACAAAGTGCTAATTATAAAGCATCAGAGCTATAGGGAAGAGCCCTGGTGGCACAATGGTTAAAGCACTCAGCTGCCAACCAGAAGGTCAGCAGTTCAAACCTACCAGCCGCTCCCTGGCATAAAGCTGTGGCAGTCGGCTTCCATAAAGATTACAGCCTTGGAAATCCTATGGGGCAGTTCTACTCTGTCCTACAGGGTTGCTAAGAGTCAGAATCAACTGGAGGGCAGTGGGTTTGGGTTTTTTTGGTTTAGAGCAATAGGAAGCACACAACAACAACAGCACAGGAAGGTCCCCAGGTGGAGAAAACTGTCCTCAACTGCGAACCTAAAGGCTGAAGGTTGGAACCCACCCAGCGTTACCGCAGAAGAAAAGTCCTGGTGATCTGCTTAAGATTACAGCCAAGAAAGTCCTATGGAACAGTTCTACTCGGTAACACGTGGGGTCACCATGAGCCAGAACTGATGTGATGGCAACCACCACCAACAGGGCTACAGGAACAAAGGAGACTAACTCGTGGCTGAGTTGAACTACACTGTTGAAGACATTATAATTTAGTGTTCACTATTTAATACGGTCTTTTCCCCATTCAATATTAGTTCCAATGAAAAAAGTTATATATTATAGTCTGTAAGAACTGGGGTGGCAGATGATGTACAAAAACTAACTCTAAATGGATCAAAGACCGAAATATAAAACCTAAAATGATAAAGATCATGGAAGAAAAAATAGGGACCACGCTAGGAGCCCTAATACATGGCACACACACAATACAAACAATGCACAAATAACAAATAACAATGCACAAACACCAGAAGAGAAACTAGATAACTGTGAGCTCCTAAAAATCAAACACTTAATGCTCATCAAAAGACTTCACCAAAAGAGTAAAAAGACAACTTACAGACTGGGAAAAATTTTTTGCTACAATATAGCCGATCAGGGTCTAATATCTAAAATCTACAAGATACTGCAAAACCTCAACAACAAGATGACAAACAACCCAATTTAAAAAATGGGCAAAAGATATGAACAGACACTTCACCAAAGAAGACATTCAGGCAGCTAACAGATACATGAGGAAATGCTCACGATCATTAGCCATCAGAGAAATGCAAATCAAAACTACAATGAGATACCATCTCACCCCAACAAGGCTGGCACTAATCCAAAAAAGACAAAATAAATGTTGGAGAGATTGTGGAGAGGTTGGAACATTTGCATTGTTGGTGGGAATGTAAAATGGTACAACCACTACGGAAAACGATTTGGTGCTTCCTTAAAAAGCTAGAAACAGAAGTAACCCCACTCCTTGGAATATATGCTAGAGAAATCAGGGCCATCACACGAATAGATATATGCACACCCATGTTCACTGCAGCACTGTTCACAATAGCAAAAAGATAGAGACAGCCTAGGTGCCCGTCAACGGACGAATGGATAAACAAATTATGCTACACACACACAATGGAATACTACGCAATGATAAAGAACAATGACGAATCCGAGAAATATCTCACAACATGGATTAATCTGGAAGGCATTATGCTGAGTGAAATTAGTCGCAAAAGGACAAATATTGTATGAGACTGCTATTATAAGAACTCAAAAAAAGTTTTAAACACAGAAGAAAACATTCTTCGATGGTTACAAGGGTGGGAAGGGAGGGAGAGGGGAATTCACTAACTAGATAAGAGACAATCATCTTAGATGAAGGGAAGGACAACACACAATACAGAGGAAGTCAGCACAACTGGACTAAACCAGAAGCTAAGAAGTTTCCTGAACACAACCAAACACTTCAAGGGACAGAGTAGCATGGGTAAGGGTCTGGGGACCATGGTTTTGGGAGACATCTAGGTCAACTGGTATAACAAAGCTTATTAAGAAAATGTTCTGCATCCTACTTTGGTGAGTGGCGTCTGGGGTCTTAAAAGCTTGTGAGCGGCCATCTAAGATGCATCAATTGGTCCCAACCCACTTGGAGCAAAGGAGAATGAAGAACACCAAAGACACAAGGAAAATATTAGGTCAAGAGACAAAAGGGCCACATAAACCAGAGACTCCATCAGCCTGAGACCAGAAGAACTAGATGGTGCCCAGCTACCACCAATGACCGCCCTGATAGGGAACACAACAGAGGGCTCCCTGACAGAGCAGGAGAAAAGTGTGGAGCAGAACTCAAATTCACATGAAAAGATCAGATTTAATGGTCTGACTGAGACTGGAAGAACCCTCAAAGCCATGGCCCCTGGATGCTCTGTTAACCCAGAACTAAAACCATTCCTGAAGTCCACTCTTCAGACAACGATTAGACTGGAGTATAAAACATACAGTAATACTCATGAAGAGTGTGCTTCTTGGTTCAGTCAGATACATGAGACCAAATGGGTGGCTCTTGTCCACAGGCAAGGTGAGAAGGCAGGAAGGGATAGGAGCTGATTGGATGGACACAGGAAACCTGGGGTGGAAAGGGGGAGTGTGCTGTCACATTGTAGGGATTGTAACTAGTGTCACATGACAATGTGTGTATGAATTTTTATATGAGAAACTGACTTGAGCTGTGAACTTTCACCTAAATTACAATTAAAAAAAGAAAGAAAGAAAGAAAAATGGACTGCATGAAAGAATAAAAGTTCTAGAAATTGAATTCAGTTTTCAGATTTTTATAAAAAAACAAGTGTAACCTGGGCCAAAAACAAAACACATACACACTGTCAAAGTAAGAGAAAATAAAAAAGACAATTACTATAAAGCAGTACACCTAAATTAAAGCATACTGTGGTTGTAAACAGCTGCCTCTGGTTCATGAACAATTCTGAAATTCTGGGTCCCAGAACAGGAAGAGCTTAGCGGGAGATGGTCCACTTGCAGGCTGTGTTTCAGTGAAATGTATGGACACGTGATAAACACCTTCCTACGGTTGTAAATTTTCATATTAACTCCCCAAAGCACATCAGCACTCCAAAAAACTACCACACAGTCTACACATCTGTCATAGATTGAATTGTGTTCCCCCAAAATATCTGTCAACTTGGCTGTGCCGTGATTCCCAGTATTGTGTGACTGTCCACCATTTTGTGATCTGATGTGATTTTCCTGTGTGTTGTAAATCCTACTTCTATGATGTTAATGAGGCAGGATTAGAGGCAGTTATGTTAATGAGTCAGGACTCAATCTACAAGATTAGATTATGTCTTAAGTCAATCTCTTTTGAGACATAAAAGAGGGAAGCGAGCAGAGAGACAGGGGGACTTCATACCACCAAGAAACAAGAGCCAGGAGAATAGCACATCCTTTGGACCCCGGGTCCGTGCACTGAGAAGCTTCTAGACCAGGGGAAGATTGATGACAAGAAACTTCCCCCAGAGCCCACATAGAGAGGAAGCCTTCCCCTGGAGCTGGCACCCTGAGTTCGGACTTCTAGCCTCCTAGACTGTAAGAGAATAAATTTGTCTTTGTTAAAGCCATCCACTTGTGGTATTTCTGTTATAGCAGCACTAGATAACTAAGACAACATCTAAAAGAAAACTTACAGTGAAATGAAGTTCTTTCAACTAAGATACTAGATTAAAAAAACAGACACAATATAAGCAGTTACCAGTACATCACTGATTAATTTTTCTCTACCATGAAAGATGACCGAGTACATTCTTCACTCAACAAAACTAAGCAGGAAATTGATATCAAATTAAGCACTTTCCATTTCAGAGAAGAAAAACTGTCTAGATTTAGCAACCATAAAAGAGACCCAGTAAAGAACTAGAAAAGAGAAAGTCAAATGTAGGTATAGATGATTGTGTTGTAATCAACACAGATAAGGAAAAGCACCATACCTTCTGCCTTTATCACACATCTGTCAGGTGGCATGCTACTGAGTACGGAAGCGCAGGTAACAACACAAACCACAGGATAACAACATAAACCACATCCCTGTTTTTTACAACAACATTATTGAGGTACAATTCTCATACCATAAAACTGACCCTTTTGAAGTGTACAGTTCAGTAGTTTTTAGCATCCCAGAAAGAAATTTTCAACATCCCAGAAAGAAATTCATACCCATTAGCAGTCACTCCCCCCTTCCCCTCAGCTCCTGACACCCGCTCATCTACTTTCTGTCTCTATGGATTTGTCTAGTCTGGATATGTCATATAAACGGAATCATACAAAGCTGGCCTTGTGTGCTGGTTTCACTTAGTATAATGTTTTCAATGCTTCCTCCGTGCCATTGCATGAATCACTACTTCATCCCTTTGTATGGTCGAATAACATCACATTTTATAGATATACCACGTTCTACCTATTCATTAGTTGATGGACATTTGGGTGGTTTATACTTTTTGGCTATTATGAATAATATTGTTACCAACACTGGTGTATGAATTTTTGAGCTGGCACGTTTTCACTTTTCTTGGGTATACACTGCACCTAGGAGTGAAGCTGCTGGGTCATATGGTAACATCCACCTTCTCTGGAGAGATGTCTATTCAAATCTTTGCATAGTTCCTCCCTGAGTTATTTGTCATCTTATTATTGAGTTATAAGGGCTCTTTACATACTCCAGATTCAAGTCCCTCATCACCTATGATTTGCAAATATTTTCTCCCATTTTGTGGGCTGTCTTTTCACTTTCTTGATGGTGTTCACTGAAATATAGATCTTTTTCATTTTACTGAAGCCCAATTTAACTATTTTTCCCTTTGTTGCTTGCGCTTTTGTTGTCATGTCTAAGAAAACCATATATTTTACTGTCTAAGAAAACCAGATTTGACTATCTAATATGAATGGCTACACAGCAGGATTTCAATAGGCGTAGATGGGAAAAGAAATGGCATAAAATTAAGAAACAGAATTACTGAGGACCCAAATTCAGAATCAGTTTTTCTTGCAACAACAAAACCATACACGTAACGAATACAAATAATAAAGTATTGACTAGTAAACGCAACAGTTATCCGCTCAAAGTCTGAATGGTGTTCGTGCTAACCAGTGAAAACTGAAAAGCCCTTAGGTCAAAGAGTAGGTAAATCATTTCCAATCACAGCAGTAAGGTAAAAATTTAGTTGTTTTAAGGTCTCTATCTATGAATTATAAAATATTTTTAGATGATAGTCATAAGTATAACCTTCCTATTTGAATGAAAACACTTACCTGCTCAGTAATTCTAGTCCAGCACAGTACTTTGGCACACATGGAACAGTCCTGCCAAAAGAAATATTCATTTTATTAAAATTGTTTCTGATTTAGGCCAACTGAAAGAAAAAAACCAAGTTAGATACAAGAATTTTGACATTGTCAACTGTAATACAAGATATTTTAAAATCAATAATGATAATTTATCTAAACTTTTAGAGAAACGTAGGGTTTTATTTCAAAGTTAATATACTATCAACAGTCACTCTGCAGTACTGAGATTGTTTTTAGTGTATAAGAAGCACTTTAATATAATGCTAGACACTAAGAATAAATCGAAGTTCATCATCTCTAGGCTGAAAGTGAAATCTGGCCACATGCTTTACTTTAAAAAAATGAAGAAACTGCACAACTAACAGCAGCGTTTTCATATAAAACAGGTAACACAGCTAAACAGGCTCACTTGCCAAGTACTATTTCATTATTACTTTGCTGTTCAGTAATGCCAGACTTTTACTTTTGCTCTTAATATACAACTTTAAAATGATTAATCAGATATATTTCACTATAATAAAAATATTTTTAGAAATGATTCATCGTGATCAAACAGTAGTCATTGATTCTCACGGAGTAAAACAATTATACTTCATCTTTCCTTTCATTTTACTATTTTATCAGAAAATTTCATTGCAAAATTTAGAAAGAACCAATAAATTGTTTTCTAGTCAGATGCACTCAAAAAATCTAAAATTACATTATATGCAGACAGCCAAAAGGTGTATGAAATTTAAGACGCAGTAAATTAAACATCAGCACAAGCTCACCTGGGTTGGCTTTTTACTTTCGCTTCTCTTGACTTGTCACTCAAAGTCTTCAACCTAAGATGCAACAAAGATAAAACAGAACATTGTGTCGAGGTCAGGAGATTTCCAACCAAAAACTGTTAACATTTTAAGTCAGATGAACTAACGTTTTAGAAAGAACTCAGCCCCTCCACAAATAAATATTTGAGTGCTTACTCTATGTCAGACTGCAAATGAAAATTTGTAGCAAACATCTTTATAATTTTCTTTGCCCTAAACCCCTTTTTTTAAGAAACAGATTCCTAACTGCCATCAGGCTAGAGAAACCTCATTAGAAACAGAAGTGCTCCATAGAGGTGAACCAACAGGTAACAAAGGTGCCCAGGAAGCCACGTTACTGAGCACTAACTACCCAACCAGGCGCTCCAATCTCTTCAAGCACCAACAGTCTCTGAAATTTTAGCTACTGATTAAAAGCTATCTAAAAGATACTGCAAACTTCCTTCATTAAAGAGGACCTGATGTATTCTATTTAACATTTTCTGATAACTCTGGGTCATTATTATGAATCTCACTAGCTGCATTTTGGGAATCCCTGGGTGGCACAAATGGTTAAGTGCTTGACTACTAACTGAAAGGCTGGCAGCTTGGAGGCACACTGGAAGAAAGGCCTGGCAATTGCTTCTGAAAGGTCACGGCCCTGAAAACCATATGGAGTGCAGAGCTGCTCTGAAACATAGGGGGTCATCATGCATTGGAACTGACTCAACAGCAACTGGTGACTATCTTGCGGCAAGAGAGCACTCCTCTCAGATGCCCCTGAGTTAGCAACGCTCCTACCTTTACTAACTTGAAACCCATCTACAGTTGGTTTTCTGTATTCGTTTGTTTGGGCTATTTTGTCTATTTTTTCCTAAATTTTCTGTCTCTGCCACTGGCCAGCTGGTTATCAGCTATCTGCTAGCTACCTAACTATGGCAGCCTCCACCCCTTCTGTTTGCTGTTTTTAAGTAACTGGGCTGGGAGCCAGATACATGGACTAGAATTGCATATATAAAATTAAATAGGCTCTTCTACATGCATGAAACTGGAGGGCATTATGCTGAGTGACATCAGTCACAAAAGGACAAATATTGTATGAACCTCTACTGCAAAAACTCATGAAAAAGTTTACACGCAAAAAGAAGCAATCTTTGTTGGTTACGACGGATGGGAGGGGTGGGGGGAACTAAACAGACAATAGGTAAGTGGTAACTGGTGAAGGGTGAGACAGTACACAATACTGGGGAAGCCAGCACACCTTGTACCAGGAAAGGTCATGGAAGCTCCACAGACACATCTAAACTCCCTGAGGGACTGAATTGCTGGACAGAGGGCTATGGGGACCACAGTCTCAGGAAACATCTAGATCAACTGGTGTAACAGTTTATAAAGAAAATGTTCTACATTCTACCTTGATGAGTAGTGTCTGGGGTCTTAAAAGCCTGCCAGCAGCCACCTAAGATACTCCACTGGTCTCACCCCTTCGGGAGCAAGAGAGAATGAAGAGAACAAGATACAAGAAAAGATTAGTCCAAAGGACTAATGGACCACAACTACCACAGCCTCCACCAGACTGAGTCCAGTACAACTAGATGATGCCCGGCTACCACCACTGACTGCTCTGACAGGGATCACAACAGAGGGTCCTGGACAGAGCTGGAGAAAAATGTCGAACAAAATTCTAACTCACAAAAAAAAACCAGACTTACTGGTCTGACAGAGTATGGGCCCCCAGACACCCTTACAGCTCGTAATGAAGTCACTCCCAAGGTTCACCGTTCAGCCAAAGATTAGACAGCCCCACAAAATAAAATGAGACTAATGGGGCACGACAGTCCAGGGACAAGGACTAGAAGGCAGGAGGGGACAGGAAAGCTGGTAATAGGGAACCCATGGTTAAGAAGGGACAGTGTTGACATGTCATGGGGTTGTTAACCATTGTCATAAAACAATTATGTGTACTAACTGTTTAATGAGAAACTATTTGTTCTATAAACCTTCATCTAAAGTACAATAAAAAATAATAATAAAAATAAATAAATAAAATCCAAAGAAATAAACAAATAGGCCCTTCTCTACATAAAATGGAGCCCGTGGGATGCAAAAATTCAGAACAGTTCATGGTGATGGTTGAACAATATGATGAGCGTATGTAATGTCACTGAACACGTGAAGGTTGTTGAAATGGCAAATGTTTTGTTATATATCTACCACAAAAAAAAAGTCCCTGGGTGGTGTAAATGGTCAATGTGCTCAGCTGCTAACCGAAAGTTTGGAGGTTCAAGTCCACCTAGAGATGCCTTGGAAGAAAGGCCTGGCAATCTACTTCCCAAAAATCAGCCACTGAAAAGCCTACAGAGCACAGTTCTACTCCGACGCACCTGGGGTCACCACAAGTTAGAATCAACTCAATGGCAACTGGTAATTGGTTTTTGGTTATACTTAAGACATTCCTAGACTTCGTATAATTTATTTTTACTTCATTGGCCTGTTTTTACTTTCTTTTGGATGTAGACTCTGTTCCAGATAATTGAGGTTGACAATAAGTGAGTGATTGCCAGATTAATGAAATATTACTGTACATTTTAATTTAACTATTTCAACAAATATTCATTTATAAATGAAAACAGAAACACAGGCCACAGTACCACTGCCATTCCCTATGAAGCCTTTGTGAAAACAGAAACAGATGCTCTTCTTAAGACACTTCACTGCCATAAACTACCCGAATATACAAGATGCCTCTCATGTGAATGCCCCAACTCTGTGTTGTGCAGTGTACAACATGCAGAACTGTACACACAGGCCCTGATATGGGATTCTTTTTTTTTTTTTTTTTCAGCAATCCCTGGCTGAGTACCAGAAGGGGACTTCTGATCAAATGAATTTTTAAATCGAATTGCAATACCAGTTCCATATAAAGATTTTCATATTACCCTAATTTATTTCAAAAAGTAAAAGCATCAATACTAATTTCTCTACAATGTTCAAAGCACTCAACAATCTCTTTAATACAAAACAACCTGTATACTTCTCTTCAGAGGCAGCTAGAAAACTTTATTACAAAGTCTAACGTGTCCCACAGAAACAATATAAACTTCCAAGCTTATCTCGGAAAGTAGTAAACGTGGTTTAACCTAGGTTAAGCAAAAGCTAGGGAAAGGTGTTTTGATAACCATGCCCTATCATTTCCACTCCAAAATTTAACCAAGGAACTTAATGGTGACATCCCAGGTAGAATTATCCTAGGATAGCCATACACAGCAGTGTCTCATATGCAAAATGATTCTACTATCATTTTTAGTGATTGGGGACAATTCCACAGGGTTAGGTGTCACAAGGATATTGAAAGGGAATTGCTAAGACCCTCTCTAAACCTGTTGCTGTGAAGTCAATTCCGACTCACAGCAACCGTACAGGGCAGGGTAGAACTGCCCTGTGGGGTTCCAAGGCTGTGATCTTTTCAGAGACAGATTGTCAACTCTTTCTCCCACGGAGCAGCCGGTGGGCTTGAACTGCTGACCTTTTGGTTGGCAGCCGAGCTTTTAACCACTGTGCCACCAGGGCTCCTGACATCCTCACTAGACCACTCTAATTATATGATCTAGCGAATCGCTAGGTTAGTATTTCACATGTTTATGTCTATAATAAACCTTTAATTTCTCAATTATAACATATGAAGTTTGTGGTTCTCCCCCCGCTTCCCATCCCCTGCCAAAAAAATAAAAACTAGTTTTGAATAAAAGGGAAAGGAATGTTATAGAAAGTTGAAGATAAAATTGTTGAAAGGGTTGATTAAGAGCTTCCCCATGTGTCTCCTTAACAGCTATCTGCTTTAAAAATTGGTCTTTGACCAACCAACTGTAAAGTGTAGAACTGATCTGATCCTAATTTGAACGAATCAACTATAAAAAGGCATTCCTAAGAACCAGGGAAATCGGATTATGGACTGGGTAATTGGTAATATCAAGGAATTACTGTTAATTTTGTTAGATATGATACTGTCACTGCATTATACAATGCCTGTATCTTTTCAGAGATGCAAACTGACATTATGAGGGAAATAATGACAAGTCTGGGCCTTATAAACAAACAGAGAGACAAAGCAAATGTGGCAATATCTGACCAGCTGAGCAGTGGATATATGGGGGTCCACTGTGTTGTTCTATTTTTGTGTATGTTTGAAACGTCACATAAATCTTTTAACAACTGTACGTCCATCCGTAAAAAAATGAAAACAGGACCCATACCTCATACCATACACAAAAACTAATTCAAAATGGATCAAAGACCTAAATATAAAACCTAAAACTATAAAGATCATGGAAGAAAAAATAGGGACCACGCAAGGGGCCCTAATATATGACATAAATAGAATACGAACCATAACTTAACAGTGTACAAGCACCAGAAGAGAAACTAGATAACTGGGAGCTCCTAAAAATTAAATACTTATACTCATCAAAAGACTTCACCAAAAGAGTAAAAATAGAACCCTAGAGACTGGGAAAAAATGTTTGGCTACAACAAGGGTCTGATCTCTAAAATTTATAGAAAAGCATAACACATCAACGATAAAAAGACAGACAATCCAATTAAAAAATGGGCCAAGGATATGAACAAACACTTCACCAAAGAAGACATTAAGGCAGCTAACAGACACATGAGGAAATGCTCGCAGTCATTAGCCATTAGAGAGACGCAAATCAAAACTACAATGAGATACCATCTCACCCCGAGATTACTGGCAGTAAACAACAGAAAATAACAAACGCTGGAGAGGCTGTGGGGAGACTGGAACTCTTATGCACTGCTGGTGGGAATGTAAAATGGTACAACCATTTTGGAAAATGGTATGGCACTTCCTTAAAAAGCTAGAAATAGAAACCCCATATGATCCAGCAATCCCACTCCTAGGAATATATCCTAGAGAAATAACAGCCGTCACACAAATGGACATATGCACACCCATGTTCATTGCAGCATTATTCACAACAGCAAAAAGATGGAAACAATCTAAGTGCCCATCAACAGATGAATGGATAAACAAATTTTGGTACACACATACAAAGGAATACCACACAAAACGATAAAGAACAATGACGAACCTGCAAAATACCTCACAACATGGATGAATCTGGAGGGCATTA
The DNA here is from genome assembly GCA_030035585.1 of Dugong dugon. NCBI lineage: Eukaryota > Metazoa > Chordata > Mammalia > Sirenia > Dugongidae > Dugong > Dugong dugon. Next base: position 5,348,215 of record CM057464.1, on the reverse strand, counting down.
TGCTGAGTGAAGTAAGTCAATCACAAAAGGACAAATATTGTATGAGACCACTATTATAAAAACTCAAGAAAAGGTTTACACATAGAAAGAAACAATCTTTGATGGCTATGAGGGAGGGGAGGGTTGGGGAGGGGAAATCATTAACTAGATAGTAGATAAGTTAACTTTGGTGAAGGACAGTGCACAATACAGGGAAGTCAGCACAACCTGACCAAGGCCAAGTCACAGACACTTCACAGACACATCCAAACACCCTGAGGGACTGAATTACTGAGGCTGAGGGCTGGGGACCACGGTCATGGAGGTCATCTAGGTCAACTGGCATACAAAGTTCATAAAGAAAACATTCTACATCCAATTTTGTTGAGTAGCGTCTGGGGTCTTAAAAGCCTGCCATTGGCCATCTAAGATACACCTACTGGTGCCATCCCATCCAGAACAAAGGAGAATGAAGAAAACCAAAGACACAAGGGAAAGAGTAGTCCAAGGACTAATGGACCACATGAGCCACAGCCTCCACCAGCCTGAGCCAAGAAGCACTAGATGGTGCCCCGCTACCACTACTGACCACTCTGACAGGAATCACAGAAGAGGGTCCTGGACAGAGTGGCAGAAAACTGGAGAAAATTCAAACTTACAGAAAAAAAAAAAAAAAGACCAGACTTACTGGTCTGACAGAGACTAGAAGAACCCCCAAGACAATGGCCCCCCGTATACCCTTTTAACTCAGAACTGAAGCCACTCCCAAAGTTCACCCTTCAGCCAGAGATTAGACAGGTCTACAGAACAAACAAGAATACATGTGAGGAATGTGTTTCTTAGTTCAGTCATGTGTAAGAGACAAAGGACGGCCCCTGCTCAAAAGCAATGATGAGAACGCAGAAAGGGAGAGGAAAGACGGACAGACGGACAGACGGAAACAGGGAACTGGGCTGTGGATGGGGAGAGTGCTGACACATCACGGGAATTGCAACCAATGTCACAAAACAATTTGTGTATAAATTGTTGAATGAGAAACTAACCTGCTCTGTAAAGTTTCACCTAAAGCACAATTTAAAAAAAATTTTTTTTAAACAACAAAAACAGTCTTTTAGATATTCATCTGCTTTCACCACACCTCCTGTATATAAATCTTCAATCTGCCAAACTTCAAAACAGGAGCTATTGGAGAAAACAAAGTAGATAGAAGCTGGAAATAATCAAGAAAATTCAGTAGAGAAAAAGATGATATTAAGACGAAAAAATATAAAGTCAGATCTAGTCAACAAGCAAAATAAATAAGTCATTTCTGAAACACGTCCTCAAAACCCAGAATTCAGTTGAGAGTAGCTGTTAACAGTTATATGTCAACTTGGCTAGGCTATCAAAAAACCAGCTGTGATCGAGTCAACTCTGACTCATGGCGACCTCATGTGGCCACAGCAGAACTGTGCTACATAGGGTTTTCAATGGCTGAGTTTTGGGAGGTAGACTGCCAGGCCTTTCTTCTGAGGTGCCTCTGGGTGAACTTGAACCACCAATCTTCCAGTTAGCACCTAAACAAGTTCCTAGTTTGCACCACCCAGGGACACCTGGTGTGGTGTGGTTAATTACTTTAGTGTGTGGCCTTTCTAGCCATGGTCTTCTAACTCCCACCCAGGTGACCGGGCGGGACTGCATGACAGGGTAATTGTGGCCCACCAAGGGGACTGGTCAGTTTTGCCTTAAAAGAGAGCTAGTTCCAGAGCAGAGAGAAGGAGCCTACTGCCAGCAAGGAGGAAAGCCAGGAGCAGAGAGCACATCCTTAGGACCCGGGATCCCTGCGTGCTGAGAAGCTTGTGGAAGCAGGAGGGGGGAGGGATACGCAGGGGGAGGAGGTGCCGGGGTAGGTGGAGATCGAGGGGGAAGCAGGAGAGAAAAAGTGAGCAAACCGTAACCCTGAAGAGGGTGAGAAGCGGTGGCAGAAGAGACCCTGCACCAGGAGACAGCGCAGTGGGCTTCCCGCCCACGGAGAGAGAAAGCCTAGTGCCTTTGGGCAGAAACTGAGGCCAGGGAGAGGCGTGCCTGCAAGGACAGCTGGGGAGAGGCTGTCCTGATGGAAGAACTGTACCCTGAGTGTTCTTGAGCCTGAATTGTAACTGTTAGTTCCTTAATAACCCCCATCGTCGTGACTGTGGTCTGTGAGCTGTGTGTGGCCACTGCAATGATTTACTGAACCCAACAGAGAAGTAGCGAGCGCTGTGGGAGGGACGGTTGGTGTCAGAGTTGGTAGAGATGGTGGAGAGAGGAGGCTTGTCTGACCTCCACCTCATAGGAATCAGCCTCAGGCTGCTGATCCTGGTTCTCCTTCCCCCTTGTGAAGCTCGAGGAGGTCAGACACTGCCCCCAGGCCATTTATACACCTGGCGAGGCTAAAGTATCCATTTACATAATCAAACACTAATTTAGGTATTGTTGTAAAGGTATTTTGCAGATGTGGTTAACATCTGAAACCAGCTGACTTTACATAAAGGACACTATAGGTGGGCTTTGTCAAAAAAGGCCTTAAAGAGCTAAACCTGAGTTTTCCCACAGAAGAAATTCTGCCTTAAGACTGCAGCATCAACTCCACCCTACTGACCTGCCCTCCAATTTCAACTTACCAGCCCCCACAATTGTGTGAGCCAATTCTTAAAATCAACCACCAACCTCTCTCTCTATATATACATATATAAAGATATTATCTCTCTTCATCTATATACAGATACTACATACATATAATCTCCATATATAGATAGGAGCCCTGGTGGCACAGTGGTGAAAGCGTTTGACTACTAACCGAAAGGTCAGCGGTTCAAAACCACTAACGGCTCTACTAGAGAAAGACGTAGCAGACTGCTTCTGTAAAGATTACAGCCCTTGGAAATCCTATGGGGCAGTTCTACTCTGTTCTATAAGGTAACTGTGAGTCGGAATCAACAGCCATGTTTTTATGTGTGTGTGTTCAAAAGCAAACATGTCACCTTGAAGACTAAGGTGCACCTGACCCAAGCCATGGTGTTTTCAATCGCCTCACATGCATGTGAAAGCCGGACAATGAATAAGGAAGACCAAAGAAGAACTGACACCTCTGAATTGTGGTGTTGGCAAAGAATAGTGAATATACCATGGACTGCCGGAAGAATGAACAAATCTGTCTTGGAAGAAGTACAACCAGAATGCTCCTTAGAAGGGAGGATGGCGAGACTACGCCTCACATACTTCGGACATGTTATCAGGAGGGATCAGTCCAGAGAAGGACGTCATGCTTAGTAAAGTAGAGGGTCAGCGAAAAAGAGGAAGACCCTCAACGAGATGGACGGACAGTGGCTGCGACAATGGGCTCAAGTATAACAATAACCGTGAGGATGGTGCAAGGCAGGGCAGTGTTTTGTTCTGTTGTACACAGGGTTGCTACGTGTCAGAACCGACTCAACAGCACCTAACAGTGTGTGTGTGTGTGTGTGTGTGTGTCCTATTGGTTCTATTTCTTTTGGGACAACCCTGCTTAAGTTTCTCTGACTGATCCTTTGTTGGAAATAACCCACTAATAAGGTCTATTTAATGTCCCAAAATGTCAGGACACACTGGGGGGAAAACACTGATCTAGGTGGAGTACCTCAGTTTTCTCGAATGTAAAACAGCACTAGCGTACTCAAACAAAGATTTGTCACAAGAATAAAATTACAAATACGGCTTTGGCAGCATTCTGTAAGCTACGAAGCTAATTCAAATGACAGGTATAACAACTATCATCATCCTTAATCAAAGTTTAGAGACTATGTCCTTATTGGGCCACGGTGAAGCAAAGCAGAGGCTCCCCAATGCGCCAGTTCCTATAAAACGGTTCCCACCCCCATTTCTAATCTTCTTTATATCATACACCCCCAGAAGTCATGGGGCTGCTGTATGAGTACATTAATATTCGGACTTAAGTGAGCCACTAGACTTATTTTTTGTCAACGGCGACTAACGCACACTTTGGAGTTCGAAGCACTAAACCTCAAATTCATCACAATGGTTCAATAATTTATTTTTAGATTTCTGCAAAGGCTTGCCTTAATTTGACAACAGCGCATTTATTTCTTCAAGCTTTGTTGAAAATACTAAGATGGGAGCATCTTACTAAGAAATGGAGGTGATCGGCAAAATGACTTAGATAAAAAGGTTGGAAAGCAGATAGAATGGTCTGGAGAACGCTACGAGGCTCAGATGAACAGAAGACCTGTCTTCTCTAGCTGACTCGACCTCATGAGGTGGCCCTGATGTCATTTCATTTATGGGTACCTCACTATCCTACTCACCTGTAACATCAGCTATTGTGCAAGGTGAGAACGACGGCTTCGAATCACCACAAAACTATAGCCACGAGCATATTTTGTCATTAAGGTTCACCAGTTTCAAACTGTTCTAACCAGTTTAAAAACCATTTATGTCTCCATTATCCTAACTTTAAACTCCATTTACGAATATAAATCCAATCTCGTATACTTTCACGAGTGTTTCTCAATTTTTCTTTTTTTAAAACACAATAAAGGTAACAAAGCACAATCACACTGCAAAGTGCATACGCTCCCAAGTTCTGAAGCCTGAGACTCAAACAAAAGCTGCAGGGACTCCAGAAAGCAGATGGTAACTTAGACGGTCTCTTCTAATTAATACCCAATATACTGTTTCAGTTCTGACCTCTCTCCCCAGTGTTTCTTAAATTTCCAACTGCTTCTTGGATAGCAAGCTACTATCTCCTAACAAACTTACCCTCAAATGCTCCTTTTGGCTCAAACCTATCTTAACATTCTTTTATGCTGGGAAAGGCATCATTTATCTAAGCTATTCCAAATTTAACACACTTGATTTTTCAACATTTTGGGTTCCCATATCCCACTGCTGACAAATCCCATCAACGACTTCCACGTCCATCCCCTCCTTTAAGTTTCTGCCAGCACCACCTTCTCATAATTCCAGCCTCCTAATAAATCTCCGTCTCCATCTCCAATCCTCCCATCACACTGCCTCTCAAGTTATTTTTCCAGAAATACAGGTAAGCTCATGCTTCTGTTCACAAAAACCCTTCAAAGATTCAGTCAACCTAAAAAGAAGTCAGGGCCACCCGATGTAAAATAGCAACCATCTGGCCGCCCCCCCATCTTGCTTTAGTTTTAGCCCCAGAACTTATGACCTCCCAGATATTCTGCCTCCTGCCCCTGGAATGGGCAACTCAGGAGAGTGGGGACATTACTTGCTGTCTGGTTTGTTCTCTGCTATAGCCCTGGCACCTGGAACAGGTGTAAAAGGAAGCACTCAAAGATTTGATAAATGAATTTAGCAAAGCATTCTGGACCCTGTTAGCAGGCACTAAACTTCCTTTCCAGCTTTATCTCACACAACTGCTTCCATCTCTGAAACGCCCTTGCCCAATACTTTGTCATTCTTTGTCTAATTCTTCAAGGCCTGGTTTAGAAGCCACCTCCTCTTTGAAGCCTTCTGTAAACGTGTCAGAATTAATGACCTCCCACCTGGGCTCACAGATCACATCACTTGTAATCTTTAACACTCAGCTCTTTCTGCAGCTTTACAACACCCCTAGTCTAGGACATCCAGAGGGCAGAAACTGGTTCAATTTTGTAGCCCCAGGACCTAGCCCTATACATATATGTATGTATATATATAGATACATACATACATACACACACACACACACACATATATATATGCGTGTGTATTAAAGACAGCTGCTGAGGAGTCATTTCTGACTCATGGCCACCTCATGTGTATCAGAGTAGAACTGCTCCATACGGTTTTCAAGACAGACTGGAAGGAGATCACCAGGCCTTTCTTCCAAGGTGTCTCTGGATGGGTTCAAACTGCCAACCTTTCAGTTTGTAGTCGAGGGCTTAACTAATCGCACCACCCAGAGACAAACACTGCTTAACAAAAACTAGGCAAACCTCAGCATGCGGGCTTCCTAAGCTTTTTTTTTAATGTAAAAAAGCCTCTATGATAAAGGGCATTTCGTGCCTAGCCTAGTGTCTGGCACTTAGTAGCAACTCAGTAAATATTCAGTAAGTTGAGCTGGATATTGGGATTTTTGCCTTATGAAAAGGGTGAGTAATCCTGGATTTCAGGCGAAGCCTCAGCACTTTACCATACTGTAAGTTAGATGAGATCCTTTCCTCTGAGCAGGTTTTCATACTACGGGAGGGGACAGACTGAGGGTACTGGGCAGGGCCGGGGATGGTGGCAATGGTGGCTAAGAAGGGGAAACTCCCACTGCCTAGCTACGAGGAGAAATAAAAACAGGTTTTCTATCCCTAACCACGGGCACCCAGAGCATTACAAACAGGAAACCCCAGACTGGGGCACACGGCAAACTTGCGGTTCATCTGATTTTTAGTTCCCTGAAGGGTTTCACATGCCTGAAACCTTCACTCCTGAGGCCTTAACTCACAACCGATTTAAAGGTGAAAAATCGAAAGCCAGAGTTGATCTGAAGTCTGTTCTTTATGTCTAAACGTCTCCCTCAGGGCTCAGGCTAATCTCTAAAGAAAAGATGTTCTACGTGAACCCTGCAAAAAGCTTCAAGAATTCTGACTGAATTAAGATCAAATTAGGACTCACTTGTTTTGTGTTTCAGTGACCGTTGATTCCGACTCATGGCAGCCCCACGTGTGCAGAGTCAGAACTGCTCCACAGGATTTTCAAGGCTGTGATCCTCCCAAGGTAGATCACCAGGCCTGTCTCTGGGTGGGTGCAAACCACCAACCTTTGGGCTAGCAGTTGAGACCTCACTTAGCTGACAGAAACGGATCTCTGAGTGAGGCCCAGAGCCAAGCCCCCTCAGTCCTGCTGCCTTTTGTTCGGCCAGTCACTTAAGGTATAAACAATGGAATTACTAGGCTTTCCTCAATTTTGCCCCAATTGTTACATGAACAAAAATTTATGAAAAAGGCCATGAGTCCATGGACAACCTACAGTCCCCTCCAGACCACCAGCAATCTCCACACTGCCCTTTAGGAACCATGATCTTAACACTACTGCAGTTTTGCTAAGTTTGAACAAATGTACAAACTCATTACGTTCAGCAGACATGTTTGTATCACTGACATTGGCTTGTGAGGGTGATAAAATAGTCCTGTTTTACTTTAAAAAAAAAAAAAAAGTGAATTTGCCTACATCGAAGCTCCAGTTATGTGAGTTTCAGAATCGTGAGCAAGTAGGAAAGCTGAGGACGGCGCTCTGGGTGACTGCAGACTCCACCACCACACCCCAGCAGTTCTGCAAAGCAGGAGGCTTTCATCAATTCCCTCAGGCAGCCCCAACACTTGAAGTTTCCAATTATTTTAGAACTCGGCTGCTCTGGCTTCTCCGGGCACTGGGAACCCCACGTCCAACTGACCAGTTCTGGAAGACAGCTGCCGTGTCATCTCTCACCTTTGAGCCCCTCGGAGCCTTCCATTTAGCATGCAATAGACAAATGTCGGCTGTTTAATTTCAGCTTTTCTCAGCAATGCAAAATATTCAATCATGTAAAACAGGATGACCTCAGGGTTCAGAAAATGGGTTAAGTGGGTTTTTTGGTAGTAAAAATCATGCAGAAAATTGAAGACCTGAATAAAGTGAACATCAGAGTTTAGAGCTGCCAGTCAGCTGGTAGACAGACATCACCTGGAGACGAGTTACTTCTTTCCCAGGAAACAGGCGAATGGCACACGCTAACCATTCAGTGGCTGTCACCAACAGTGGCCCATACGAGAAGGAAGCCAGCGAGGGGCCTGAATGGAATGAAGCCCTCTCAGGATGTCTAACCCCAAACTGGCCCGTTCACAGCAGCTTCAAGTCAGTTTCAAAAGCGTCCTAATCAGATGTCCTCAGCCCTCTCCCTAACTAAACCCTAAACTTAGGGTTTCCCAGGTGTCCCCAGGTGGCTTGGGGCTGGGCACTCAGCTCAGAGACTATACTCCTGGGTAAGTTACCTTCATAAGCAAAGGTAAGCAGTATAAATGGGCTCCGAGACAACCATATGACCTGGAGAGTTAGCATAACTTCCAGGAAGATGGACTGTTAAGTCATCAAGGAATTCCTACCAGCAATGACAGCAGGGGTGTCTGCAGACACATTTATCTGTGCCCATTCTCATGCTACAAGTGGACCATTCCAGCACCATACCAAAACTTCTTTTCAATACAGTAATTTATACTCGGAGAAGGTTGTTATTTAGGAAGAAAAATGCAAGCATGCAAGCACACCCATCAAGAGTGGCTCCCAGAGCATCTACAGCATTAAGAGCACCAAACTAAAATGATCAAAAATGCTTTACATACGGTAAGAACTCAAGTACCTGCCAGCTTGGTACTACTCAGCACCCAAAAGGTAAACTCTATAGACATTTTTTGGAGCCCTGGTGGAGCAATGGTTAAGCCTTCCACAGCTAACTGAAAGGTCAGTGGCTGGAATCCACCAGCCACTCCGAGGGAGAAAAGACCCGGCAACGTGCTCCCGATAAAGATTTCAGACTAAGAAACCCTATGAGGCAGTTTTACTCTGTCACATGGGGTTGCTATGAGTTGGAATCCACTCAACAGCACACAATAACAGACTTTTTTTGTCCTATAAGTTTAATATCTTTTCCATTAGAAATTAATTGAGATGCCCTCATATTCACAGCATTTGTAATCTAAAGGTGACAGATGTTTTAAAAGGTGGCATCTTTTCTAAAGTAATGAAGAAGTTAAATGAATTAAGCACTCATAACAGTGACTTATACAGTGCTTACTGCGTGCACTGCATGTATTAACTCATTGATCCTTACTATAACCCAGGAGGTAAGTTCTCTTATTATTACCATTTTACAGTCACGTTAACCCAGGTAAGACAGGTCAAGTAACTTGCTTAGTGGTGACAAAATCTGTGCCTGCGGTTCCCAAACTTTGCTGCACATTGAAATCACCTGGTGATCTTTAAAACTTTAAAACATCACTTATGTGGAACGGGAAGCGATTGGGGCGTCAGGGTTGCTAATGGTTCCCAGGTGATTCTAACGTGCAGCAAAGTTTGGATACCACCGATCTGTGCTCTTAACCCACCAAGTTTTATGAGTACTGCTGTAGCTCTGCTGTTTTTCTTGCCCAAGAAGTTTCTTCAATGAAGCGTTAAACCCAGGGCAAAGGTAGAAGGGAAAGCAAAAACCAAAGAGGCGATGAGCCTTGCCAAGGGTTTCGCTAGCGAGCCCAGCGTGAGCGCCCAGAGAGGGCGTGGGGAGCTCGGCCCTGAGCAGGAAGGATGCAGGGCAGGGCGCACCTTTGGCCTCCGGAGGGGCGATAAGCTCAGCTCCAGGGGTGTCGGGGGGGGGGGGAGGAGTCAGCTCCAGGGGTGTCGGGGGGGGAGGAGTCAGCTCCAGGGGTGTCGGGGGGGGGGAGGAGTCAGCTCCAGGGGTGTGGGGGGGAGGAGTCAGCTCCAGGAGTGGGGAGGGAGAGGAGTCAGCTCCAGGGGTGTGGGGGGGAAGGGAGTCAGCTCCAGGGGTGTCGGGGGGCGGAAGGAAGTCACCTCCAGGGATGTCGAGGGGGGAAGGAGGAGTCAGCTCCAGCGGTGTCGGGGTGGGGGGAGGAGGAGTCAGCTCCAGGGGTGTGGGGGGGGGAGCAGCCAGCTCCAGGGGTGTTGGGGGGGGGGGAGGAGGAGTCAGCTCCAGGGGTGTTGGGAGCGGGGAAAGGAGTCAGCTCCAGAGGTGTCGGGGGGGGGGGTAAGGAGGAGTCAGCTCCAGAGGTGTCGGGGGTGGGGAAGGGAGTCAGCTCCAGAGGTGTCGGGGGGTAAGGAGGAGTCAGCCCCAGGGGCGTCGCGGGGAGAGGGAGTCAGCTCCAACAGTGTCGGGGGGGGGGGGAAGAGAAGTCAGCTCCAGGGGTGTCGGGGGGGAAAGAGAAGTCAGCTCCAGGGGTGTCGGAAAGCTCGAGGGGGAGGAGGGGTGCAGGGTCGCCAGGCCCGCGGAGGCGGAAGGGGACGCGCTCGCCTCCCACGTGGCTCCCCTCCTCGGCCGGCTGGGGCTGCCGGGCGGGGGTCCCCTGCACCCCGGCGCGCTCCACGCCCGACCACCTCCCGGCCTACAGGCGCGAGTCACACCGCGCCCGTGGGGACACGAGCTACTTTCGGTCCCCGGACGGCCGCCGGAAAGTTCGTTACTTTCCTCGGCGGGGCGGAGACAGGAGGGGCGGGACTGGGCCAGGGGACAGGGGGAGAGGGAGGCGACGTCCCCGGCGGCAGCCGGCCCCTCGGGTCCCTTCGGTCCCCCCCCGTGTACCCACCCGGAGGCGAAATCCTGCTGCACGCTCAGCAGCCGCTCGCGCAGGGTCTCCAGCATCGCTGCAGCCGCCGCGTCTCCTCCCCTCAGGCCTGCCGCGGCCGGCCGCCCCGCGCGCCCCGTGCACCCCGGCCGGCCCCGCCCCCGCCCCCGCCCCGGGTCTCACCCCTGCGCCGCAGTCCCTTCCGCGTTCCCGCCCTCGCTCGCGCGCTCCTCGCCCCGCCCCCGCCGCGCGCCGGGCCGCGCAGCCGCAGTGGACGCCGCCGGGCTAAGGGCTGCGGAAAAGGGGCGGGCCCTTTGCTGGCTCTTGAGCACCGAAGCCCTTCGTCCTGTTTCTACGCCAAGCCCGGCGTTTTCGTTTTTCTGTTTAAAATGGAAGTGTCATCGTGGAAGAAGTTTTAAGTCGAGCGCTCCCCTGAATCAAGCGTTGGTTTTTATGGTTTGAAAAACAGTGCGATAAACCTGTTGCAAAATATGCAGCTCCCTGTAACGAGACGGTTGGTGGACTCTGGGTCCTGGAGCTGACCTAGCTGGCTTTGACCTTGGATGAGATAACCATTCTTTAAATGAAATATAAATGCAGTCATTAAGTAAAAATAAAATGGCAATAACAGTAAACTGCCTTCTGGTGTTCTTCCTAACCTACCTCATCAGGATTTTGTCCCTTCCATAATAGAGAAGATTGCCTTTGTCAAGTCACCAGGGACCTCCATGTTGCCAAGGCTGTCCGTTTCTCTGCCCTGATTTTTTCTCAACTTCTCAGTGGCTCTCAATGCAGTTGATCATCCCCTGCTTGAGACATGTCTTCGCTTGCCTTCAAGGACGCCATACTCCCCCCTCCTTTTCTCCCAAGGCTACATCCTCAAGCTTCCTGCTCTTCTCAATCTGTCCTCTCTCTCCAGGTTATTCTGTCCATTACCATGCTGTAAATTCATCAAGGCACTGCTGCCACCCAAATCTCTGTCTTCAGCCCTGTCCTTCCTCCCCTCCATTAATTTATACCAGTTGCTTACTTAACGTGTCCACCAGCCACCTCAAGCCCAACTTACCCAAAATTGAAAACTTGATTCGGTACTCAAACCTGCCAACCGGCTCATTCCCGAGTCTTTTCATTTCAGTAAATGACATCGCCATCCACAAAATTGCTCAAATTAAGACACCTGAAATCACCCCGATTCCTCTCTTTTCCTCATCCTCCATGTTAATTCATCAAGTCCTATCAACTCGATCTCCAAAATATTTCTGGGCTCCCCCCTCTCTCCATCTTCACTATTATCACCCTACTTCAAGACACCACCAAATTGCACCAGAAACACTACTACCCCTCCATGATTCTTCCCTTTCCCTATCCATACACCTGCAGTCCATCCTTGCCACAGCGACTGCAGAGAATTATTTAAAAGATGAATCAGATCATGTTGCTCTCTTGCTTATAAATCTGTCAGTTGCTTCCTTGCGCTAGTTTACAATACCCTAACATTTGACTGCTTCCCGACACTCTATCCAAAGCTAGTGTTATTCACCTACCCTGTCCTTGACACCCAAGCTGTACTAGCCTTTTTTCTGTGTGTGTTCTTTAAAAGTCCTGGGCTCATGTCCACCTTGTGGCGGTTTCGTAAACTTTTTCCAAAACTGCACCATGGTTGGCACTTCCCTGACATTTGGGTCTCAGCTGAAATATCATCGCATTAACAAGTCTTCCCTGACCATTCAAGTTACCCACCCAATCACTTCCAATCACATCACCCTGTCCCTCAACTTAGTACACATCACTATCTGATGATTTCTTTACTAATTGTTTAATTAATAAAACATTGTTTATTATTTGTTTACAAATTTGCTTTTAAACCAGAACTGGGACTAGGGTGAGGCCGGTGAAACACTCACCTTGGCCATAAAATTTAAGGGGGCACCAAGAAACTCCATAATCAAGATAAATAATATTTTAATGTGATATTTGAAAAAAAATCTAATGCAAAAAATTCATGATGAACCAACTATTAAAATTTTAAATAAAGGTGTGATCTGACAGGGCTGGGATTGGATGTGGCTAGTGAGGCAGAGACTACGTAAATGCAGGACTACCCAGCAGCTGTAGGAGAAAGACCTGGCAATTTGCTTCCATAAAGATTACAGCCTAGGAAACCCTGTGGGACAGCTCTCCTCCGTCACCTGGGGTTGACTCAATGGTACTTAACAAAAACAACAGGCTGAATCCGGAGTCCCTAGGTGGTGCACATGGTTAATCACTTGACTACTAACTGAAGGGTTGGTGGTTCAAACCCACTCAGAGGGGCTTTGGAAGAAAGGCCTGGCAATCTGCTTCTGAAAAGTGACAGCCTTGAAAATCCTATGGAGCACAGTTCTACTCTGACACACATGGGGTCACCATTGGTTGGAGTCTAATTGAATCAATGGCAATGGGTTTGACTTTGGGGTTATGCTGACTCTCTGGTCTTAGTTCTCCATTGGTTCTCACAAGTAAGAGAGAAAAGAGCTATTTATTGAGCCTTCTTCCACCACCAACACCTAACCCAAAACAATACCTGGCACAAGGTAAGTGATCAAATGATCAAATCTATAGAGACAGATGGTTTTAGGATCTAGCAGATTTGGAAGCTTTAGTTACTGGGAAACATGAAATCTTTTTTTTTTTTTTTCATGCAATTAAACAAACTCCTTAGCTGTCAATTTACTATTTTATAGATTCCAACGAAGTGCCAAATCAGAGCAAAAAAACCAAAAAACTACCTGCCACTAAAGAATGGCCTTACTGGCTGTGCCCCATCATTTCTGCCTTGACGCTTTCATCATTAGTCTATGGAACGTTTGTGCTTCGCTTTGAGGTGTTTTACGAATACTCTTAACCCAATTATGTCTGATAAATCTGAAAACAGTGAGTGTTTTAAACGTGCTAATCAGAAGGGACAATCCATTACGAAAGAAACAAAAGTCAGTTTGAAAAATTGAAAGCTGGGAGAAAATGACCACTGTTGCACAAACGTTGTTCAGTAAGAATGATAGGGACCAAGTCACTCCCGAGGGTCACCCTTCAGCCAAAGATCAGACAGCCCCATAAAACAAAACGAGACTAATGGGGCACACCAGCCCAGGGACAAGGACCAGAAGGCAGGAGGGGACAGGAAAGCTGGTCATAGGGAACCCAAGATTGAGAAGGGACAGTGTTGACATGTTGTGAGGTTGTTAACCATTGTCATAAAACAATATGTGTACTAACTGTTAAATGAAAAACTATTTGTTCTGTAAACCTTCATCGAAAGTACAATAAAAAAAATTTAAAAAAACAAAAACCATAAGGTGCAAAAGAGGTGATATAACTAAGGGAAAAAAAAAAAAAGAACGACGAAGGACCAAGGGTTGAGGCATATGACATATGTTTATGTAAGTAATCCCAACCAGCCAGAAACTAGAGTGATTGGCAAAATGGAGCGGGGAGGGGGTGTTTAAGTACGATTAGAGAACCAGCATCAATGTTGGAGGTTATTGGCTTCATCTTAATTTAGGAATAGGTTAAGGGCCTGAGAGGTGATTCGCTAAGCGCAGAGAAAACTTGGGGGTGAGTTACAAAGCTGCCTGGAGCTGCCTATGACAGAGCTTCCCGGGGCCAGCCACATCAGTATGGCCTAGGAGCTTGTTGGAAATGCAGAATCTCAGGCCCTACCCAGACCTACTGAATAAGGATCTGAAATTTAACAAGGTCCCCAGGTAATTCATATTCATGTTAAAAGTGCAAGAAGCACTGTTTCTGTAAGACTCAGTGAGAAAGGGGGCTTCCCTGTCTCAATACAGTCTCACTGTAGACAAAGTGATAAATGAGAATTTGGTGGGACTGGAACCCAAGAGGAAGACGCTATCAAGGAAGAAGCTATAGAACCAGAAGATTTAACATCACGTTCTTGGCAGAGGCTTTTTGAGTAATTGGAAAGGCACTATTATCATTTTAGTTACAGGAACCTAACTTAGATTTATAAAAGTATCTGCTGTTATTGCAGAAAGTGGTATGTAACTAACTTATTTACGATCCAAAAAAGAAACCTAGCATGTAAATATTTTTGATATCTTTAATTTTTTAAGAGTTTATAAAGATGCCAGAAGAATCCATGTAAAAGCTGTAAACGTTTCTTGCAAAGCAATGAGTAGTTGTTAAGAATAAGGTAGACTACAGAAAGCTGGAAAGGCAAGTGGAGGCAGGAATGAGGGAGGGGGAGGAGGGAATCGCCACAGGCAGGGCCAAAGATCGGAGCTCAGCTGAAGAGCAAAATATAGGGAGGAGGGGGAGGACATCAACGTTTAAAGACAGAAGCTGATAGACCAAGGAGTAAGGAAGCAGGAGCTGTCTGGAGCGACACCCAGGGCAGCAAAATTTGGAATGAGTGCTTTAAACATGATCGAAATGGCAAGAGGAGTCCCTGGTCGGTGCAGAGTTAATTCACTCAGCTGCTAACCAAGGGTGGAGGTTTGAGGCTACCCAGAAGTGCTTCGGAAGAAAGGCCTGGCGATCTGCGTCCAAAAAAATCAGCCATTGAAAACCCTATGGCGCACAGTTCTACTCTGACACCCACGGGGGTCACCATGAGGCGGAGTACTAGAGGCCAACTGGGTTGTTTAAACGGAAAAAACAGGAAGAGGCCTCTCAGCTGCATCTTGTTTGGGTTCCAGAATCTTATCATGCCGTAATAAAACGTAGTCAGGCACCGAACCTCATCTTTTTGCTCAGACTTAAAAAAAAGAAAGAAAGAAAGAGAAAGCGAGGTTCTACAGAGAGCATTAAATGAGGAAACCTCTTTTTTTGTGGTTAATCTGAGTTTGCATCTACGTGATCTACAAGATATTCGTAAACAACCAAGTAACTCCCTTGTCGAAGTGTAAAGACCCTGCATGAGCGAAGGACATGGCATCCTTCACTTCCACAAGCGAACTCTTTCCCCTAGAGAAAATACATCTCAGAAATTACATCTTCTGGACCATTATAGAAACCTTTTTGAGTGGGAAGACATGTAAATGCAGTTAAGTTAGTGGTTCTCGACCCTACCTCTGCGTTGGCATCAGTTAGGAAACATTTAAAAATACCTATGTCTGCACCCAACTTCCAGAGAATCTGACTTACGCTGTGGCCCCTTCATCCACAGGGTTTAAAAAGCTGCCAGGTGACTCCAACGTGCACTCAGGGCTGGGAACCAAGCTGCCCTGCCAGGAACACAGCAGAAGCACTGGCTAGGGTAGCAAGCAGGACTTCCAAATCCACCGAGCCCCTCCCTGACTTCAGGGTTCAAAGCTGCACCTTGCGCCCACTGTTCCCAGCTCATTCAGGCGGGCACCACCCCTGCCGCTTCACTTGTGAGGTTTGATGCTGCAGACCGTCGGCCTGAGCCCAGCAGCCCCCAGCTGGCCCTTTCTAAGGGTTCCCTTCAAAGGCAGCAGTGTGAGGCAAAGGACCAGCGCTCGGGAGGCGGCGGAGGCTCTGCTGGGTGACAAGGGGCAGAGGTGTGTTCAGGTGTGCTCAGGCTACCTCAGAGGATGTGGTCCTTTTAAAAATTATTTTTAAATTAAATTGAATTTTTAGAATAGTTTTAGTTTATAGAAAAATTGTGTAGAAAGTACAGCAAGTCCCCCATACCCTCTTTCTCTCCACACCGTTTCTCCCGTCAGCGTCTTACATCCTGTGGTAGGTACATTTATTACAAATGATGAACCAGGATTGATATATTGTTATTAACTAAAGTCCACAGATGACATTAGAATTCACTCTCTGTTGGACAGTCCTGTGAGTTTTGACAAATGTGTAATGCCCTGTTCCACATCCTAGTATCCTACAGAACAGATTCACTGCCCTAAAAACTCCCTGGGCTCCACCTGTTAGAGAATCTGCTGTTTCTATCAGGATACACAGCGAAGGGCGGAAACCCTGGGAAGCAACCGCGTCTAGACACTTGGCCGGGCCTTGTGGAACTGGAAAGCTCCTGTTATTCAGGAAATAACAAATAACAAGCTGCTAGTGTCCTAACAGTAGCTCTAGTAGCTGTTCTTTCAGAGAAAGTGTCCATTGTCCCTCTCCTAGTGACTCCTCCATTCCCACTTATCTCTGGCTCTCCACTTCCTCGTTCCACTGTCTACTCTCTGCTCTACCACACGGGTTCTGCTGCCTATGCTTGTGGGGCCTCACGGCTTCAGCTTATCACCTTCTCTCTCTGTATCTCTTGGTTTCTGCAGCTGCTACTGACTATTCCTTTCCCTGCGTGACCAGTCGTTAAGCCCTCAAGGAGAAGGCCCTGTAGTGTTTTCACCAGTTCCTCTTTTAACACAGAACCCCTCAGATAGGCAAAGTTCCTCCACCAGACTACCCCATGCTATACTTGTCTGCCTTTAGGTCAAGTATCAGTCTCCAGCTGATTGTGCCCTGATCCATTAGTTTCCGAGGGCTGCCTAGGAGAAAGATACCACAAAGTGGGTGGCTTTAGACAAGAGAAGTTTATTGTTTCACAGTTCTGGAGGTTAATAGTCCGAGTTCAGCATGTCCAGGAAAACATGCTCTCTCCAAAGACCCCAAAGGAAAACGACCTTTCTCATCTCTTTCAGCTCTGGGGGTCTGAGGGGTGAACCAGTAAAGTAGTAGTTCTTATGTATCAAAATACCGAGTTCCTCTGTTTTAACTAGTGTATTGTCTCTGCCTATACACAAAAATGGAAGTGGACAGATGTATTTGTTGTCTTAATAAACCATTTCATATGCCAGTGAAATCTTGGGGAGTCTACCTAGGTTATCAAAGTTCTACTCCGGAAGTCAGTCTAACGATGGTGCTTAGCAATCAATCCTAATTAGTCACCGCTGTCACCGGATGGTACCTAATGAGGAAGCACAACACTGGGGAGGAATTAGGACTTTTCCAGAAACCTCCAACTTTTTTAAATAGTAGAAATGTCACAGGAGGAAAAGTAGCCAAGAGCAGGAGTGCCATTCTCTCCTGTCCGTTCTCCACCTGGAGGAACACGAGACCATGAAGCAGAGAGTAAAATGGCGCCTGCCTGGGTGGGGGGAAAACGGACACATCCGTCCACTGATTCCCCACTGCTTCCTAAAATGCACCCCTCGGTCCAAGAAGACTATTCTCATTGTTTTCTGCAACATCATTTATTCAACCAAAGTGTGTTGAGGCCCTACTATGTGATAAGCACTCTAGTTCATGCTGTTGTTGTCGTTAGGTGCCGTCAAGTCGATTCTGACTCATAGCCACCGCATGTACAACAGAATGAAACACTGCCTGGTCCTGCGCCATCCTCACAACTGTTGTTATGCTTGAGCCCACTGTTGCAGCCACTGTGTCAATCCATCTCATTGAGACTCTTCCTCTTTTTTGCTGACCCTCTACCGAGCATGATGTCCTTCTCCAGCGATTGATCCCTCCTGATAACATGTCCAAAGTATGTAAGACGTAGCCTCGCCATCCTTGCTTCTAAGGGGCATTCTGGCTGTACTTCTTCCAAGACAGACTTATCCATTGTTTTGGCAGCCCACGGTATATTCAGTATTCTTCGCTAATACCACAATTCAAGGGTGTCAATTCTTCTTTGGTCTTCCTTGTTCACCGTCCAGCTTTTGCATGCATATGAGGTGATTGAAAACACCATGGCTTGGTCCAGGCACACCTTGGTCTTCGAGGTGACATCTTTGCTTTTTAACACTTTAAAGAGAGGTTTTGCAGCAGATTTGCCAAATGCAATGCCTCACTTATTTATTGACTATTGCTTCCATGGGTGTCGATTGTGAATCCAAGTAAAATGAAATCCTTGACAACTTCAGTCTTTCCTCTGTTTATCATGAAGTTGCTTATTGGTCCAGTTGTGAGGATTTTTGTTTTCTTTATGTTGAGATGTAATCCATACTGGAGGCTGTAGTCTTTGATCTTTATCAATAAGTGCTTCAAGTCCTCTTCACCTTCAGCAAGGAAGGCTGTGTCATCTGCATAATGCAGGTTGTTAATGAGTCTTCCTCCAATCCTGATGCCCCATTCTTCTTCGTATAGTCCAGCTTCTTGGATTATTTGCTCAGCATACAGATTGAATAAGTATGGTGAAAGGATATAACCCTAATGCACACCTTTCCTGACTTTAAACCATGTAGTATCCCCTTGTTCTGTTTGGATGACTGCCTCTAGATCTATGTACAGGTTCCTCATGAGCACAATTAAGTGTTCTGGAATTCGCATTCTTCAAAATGTTATCCATAATTTGTTATGATTTACACAGTTGAATGCCATTGCGTAGTCAATAAAACACAGGTAAACATCTTTCTGGTATTCTCTGCTTTCAGCCAGGATCCGTCTGACATCAGCAATGATATCTCTGGTTCCAATTCCTCTTCTGAATCTGGCTTGAATTTCTGGCAGTTCCCTGTCAATGTACTGCTGCAGCTGCTTTTGAATGATCTTCAGCAAAATTTTACTTGCGTGAGATGTTAATGATATTGTTCGATAATTTCCGCATTCGGATGGATCATCTTTCTTTGGAATAGGCATAAATGGTTGGTAGCTTCACCCTTCCAGGGAGCTGTCTTCCAAATTTCTTGGAATAGATGAGTGAGCACTTCCAGCGCTGCATCCATTTGTTGAAACATCTCACTTGATATTCCATCAATTCCTGGAGCCTTGTTTTTCTCCAATGCTGTCATTGCAGCTTGGACCTCTTCCTTCAACACCATTGGTTCCTGATCATATGCTACCTCCTGAAAAGGTTGAACATCAACCAATTCTTTTCTGTATAGTGACTCTGTGTATTCCTTCCATGCTTCCTGTATTGTTTAATATTTTCCCCACAGAATCCTTCAGTATTGTAACTCAAGGCTTGAATTGTTTCTTCAGTACTTTCAGCTTGAGAAATGCTGAGCGTGTTCTTCCCTTTTGGTTTTCTAACACCAGGTGTTTGCCATTTCATTATAATACTTTGTCATCTTGAGCCACCCTTTGAAATCTTCTGTTGAGCTCTTTTACTTCATCATTTCTTCTTTTTGCTTTAGCTGCTTGACGTTGAAGAGCAAGTTTAAAAGTCCCTTCTGACATCCATTTTGGTCTTTTCTTTTTTTCCTAACTTTTTAATGACCTCTTGCTTTCTTCATGTATGATGTCCTTGGTGTCATTCCACAGCTTGTCTGGTCTTTGGTCATTAGTGTGCAATGTGTCAAATCTATTCTTGAGGTGGTCTCTAAATTCAGGTGGGATATACTCAAGGTCATACTTTGGCTCCCGTGGACTTGTTCTAATTTTCATCAGCTTCACTTTGAACTTGCATATGAGCAATTACGGTCTTTCCACAGTCAGCCCCTGGCCTTGTTCTGACTCATGATACTGAGCTTTTCTATGGTCTCTTTCCACAGATGTTGTTGATTTGCTTCCTGTGTATTCCATCTGGTGAGGTCCACATGTATAGTCGCCATTTATGTTGTTGAAAAAAGGTATTGGCATGAAAAGGTCATTAGTCTTGCAAAATTCTATCATGCGATCTCCGGCATCTTTTCTATCATCAGGGCTGTATTTTCCGACTACCAGTCTTTCTTCTTTGTTTCCAACTTTTGCATTCCAATCACCAGTGATTATCAATGCATGCCGATTGCACGTTCAATCAATTTCAGACTGCAGAAGCTGATAAAAATCTTCAATTTCTTCATCTTTGGCCTTAGGGGTTGGTGAGTAAATTTGAATAATAGTAGCATTAACTGGTCTTCCTTATAGGTGTATGGACATTATCCAATCACTGACAGCATTGTACTTCAGGATAGATCTCAAAATGTTCTTTTTGAGGATGAATGCAACGCCATTCCTTTTCAAGTCGTCATTCCTGGCATAGTAGACCATATGATTGTCCAATTCAAAATGGCCAATACCAGTCCATTTCAGCTTACTAATGTCGAGGATATCAACATTTATGCATTCCATTTCATTTTTGATGATTTCCAATTTTCCTAGACTCATACTTCCTAGATGCCAGGGACATAGTAGTGGTATTAATTTTATCTTACATTATTATTATAATGATGATGATGGTTAACATTTACTGAGGCCTCGCTTGTGCCAAGCAGAATGCTAAACACTTTACACATATTATTTTCCCCATTTTAGAGATGAGCAAACAGGCACCATGAGGCACATGCCAACCTGTGAAGAGCTTCTCTGTCTATTGGAGAGACAAGATCCATGAGGTGATTAGTGGTTTAATTGTGGCAAAAGCAAAGTGCTGTGACAGCCCAGGCAGGGGAGTCTCTCCTGGGCTTGGCTTTGGAATGAATCACAAAAGGGTCTGTTGTTGGTACCCACTTCAGAAAGTTAAATCCAGGCACATCAAAACAAACCCCTGGAAGGTGTATGTGATGGGTTTAGTGAGGTACGGGCATCCATCTTTTGGCAAACGTCGTCTGGTTATGAGGAAGCTAAAGCTCCCTTGAGCCATGACACTTTCTCCCTCACAGACTGGCAAGACCCTAGAGGGAGGGGAAAGAGAGGACAGGAAGCCCACCAGTGTTAGGAGCAGAGTGAGGGAAGGGCTGGCCACATGCGTGCCAGGCACCCTTGTAGTCTGCCATCTAGAAGGGAGTTAGGAGAGGGTTATACTGCCCCTGCCCTGGATCTCACCATAGAGAATAAGGCTAAGGTGCAAGAAGACTCCACTTATTGGAGCAAGAGATCTCCCAGTGTGAATGTAAATCAGAGACATGAGTGGGTAGTGTGGAGCTCTGATTCTGAGGGGGAAGAAGGAGAGGCAGGAAGCTCAGACTGGGGGATCTCTCCCCCCTGTTGGCCAAATCTAAATGCCTACTTCTGCCTTTTGTCACAGACACTTGTCTTCCCCCAGGACATTATCAGCCTCACTTCCTCAAACTCAGAGTATTAAGAAGGCACTGCCTCCTAGAACTGCAGGAGTAATTGGGTCACCTAAGAAACCCTAGTGGTGCAGTGGTTAACAGTTCAGCTGCTAACCAAAAGGTCAGCAGTTCGAATCCACCAGCCACTCCTTGGAAACCCTATGGGGCAGGTCTACTCTGTCCTGTAAGGTTGCTATGAGTCAGAATTGACTCGACAGCAGCGGGTTTTTTTTTTTTTTTTGGTTGAGGAGCCCTGGGGAGCCCTGGGGAGCCTGGTGGTGCAGTGGTTAAGAGCTCGGCTGCTAACCAAAAGGTCAGCAGTTTGAATCCACCAGCCACTCCTTGGAAACCCTATGGGGCAGTTCTACTCTGTCCTATGTAGTCCCTATGAGTCAGAATCAGCTCAAAGGTAACGGGTTCTTGGCACTGGGTATGTGAGCAGGGTATCACACGGAGCTCTTGATGTTTACCCTGCAGAAATGACCTTTCTGGAGTGCCCAGCCACAGAAGCAGTTCTCAAACCCGTCTGATTCTTTTTCAGTTCGCATATCTGGGAAAGGATTTTCTGAAGCAGTTAGTCACCCTTGTCAGCATCTGTAAACATTGTACTAGAAGAAGCATATGTTGTTGTTGAATGCCGTGGAATCAGTCCCGACTCATAGCTACCCCATGTGACAAAGTAGAACTGCCCCATAGGGTTTTCCTGGCTGTAATCTTTAGGGAAGCAGATTGCCAGTTCTTTCCCCCATGGAGAAGCGTATAAATCCATTGCCATCGAGTCGATTCTGACTATATAAAACCAAAACCAAACCAATTGCTGTGGAGTCGATTCTGACTCCTAGTGACCCTAGAGGACAGAGTAGAACTGCCCCATAGGGTTTTCAAGGCTGTAATCTTTACGGAAGCAGACTGCTACATCTTTCTACCTTGGAGGGGCTGGTAGGTTCCAACCTCCGGCCTTTCAGTTAGCAGCTAAATGCTTAACCACTGTGCCACCAGGGCTCTTCTGACCATATATATATATATGTATGTATATATATATAAAAAACAACCAAACCCGTTGCCGTCAAGTCAATTCTGACTCATAGCAACCCTACAGGACAGGGTAGAACTGCCCCATAGGGTTTCCAAGGAGCACCTGGTGGATTTGAACTGCTGACCTTTTGGCCAGCAGCCGAACTCTTAACCACTACATGACCAGGGTTTCCTCTGACTATATAGCAGGGTCCAAATGGCAGAGACAGCAAGTCCTCTTGGAGCAAGTCTTCTAGAAAGGATAATTTGTTTGGCCTCTTCACAGTTATGCAGACAAATGCAAACAGGCACCCGTTGTTCTGGAGGAAGAACGTGAAAGAACTTTTTCAGCAGTTGGGTCTTAAAGGTGGTGGTGTGGAGGTGGGCAAACTTGCATAAGGTCCTGGGAGCCTCCTGAAAGCGCAGACAGAGAGACCTAATCTTCTTCCGTTTTCAAGTCATCCAACATTAATAAAACATTTCGAATAGGTCAAGGTGGTCTCACTGAGGTTAGGTGGCAGAAGACTTCACACTAGGGATACCCAAGATGAAACTCATCGTGGTAGAAGGGGTGGAGGAGACATGGGAGATGTTTGTTCTCTGTTTACCTGGCCCTGCCCCCGAAAAACCAAACCCATTGCCATGGAGTCGATTCGGACTCATAGTAACCTATAGGACAGAGTAGAACTGCCCCATAGGGTTTCCAAGGAGCGGCTGGTGGATTTGAATTGCTGCCCTTTTGATTAGCAGCCATACATAGCTCTTAACCACTGCATCACCAGGGCTCCAACCTGGCCCTACTACATGGCCTAAATTATATTAGGGAAGGGGTAGTTTGAGCATCTACCACGCGTCTGCCAGTTTGTTGCACTGTGGTGGCTTGTGTGTCGCTGTGATGCTGGAAGCTATGCCACCAGGATTTCAAATACTAGCAGGGCCATCCATGGTGGACAGGTTTCAGTAGAGCTTCTAGACTAAGATAGACTAGGAAGAAAGACCCGATGATTAACTTTCAAAAATCAGCCAATAAAAACTGTATGGGTCACAAAGAATACTGTCCAATATACAGCCGGAAGATGAGCTCCCCTAGACTGGAAGATATTCAAAATCCACAGTGGCATCAATAATGGACTTGAGCATATCGATGACCATGAACATGGCACAGGAGCAGGCAATATCTCATTCTATTGTACACGTGGTAACCCTGAGTCAGAGCTAACTTGATGGCAACTGACAAGTTTGAGCACAGTGAAGAATCTGGGGGAAGGGAGGAGTGAGAATGGTGTGTGTGTGTGTGTGTGTGTGTGTGTGTGTGTGTATACAGAGACCTGAGTCACGAAAAATTATCTCATTGGGAGCCCAGGACAATTTTAGCATGGAACAACCAATATCTAGTAGTAGTTATGGAACCCTCTGGCTTCTAGGGGGTGAATCTGAGTGTCAGCTCCAGCCATCAGGCAAGAGAAAGCAAGTCTGGCTCCTTGAACTTGTCAGCCTCTGAGTTCTTGAATTTATTACGGGAGGGGGGCCCCTATGGAGGGAAGAAAGATCATCAAGCAATAGGTGAGTTGGAGAGTAATTTGAATAATAATTCTACCACCCAGGTGGGTAAAGCAGGAGACATAGATAGATAGATAGATTAGATAGATAGATAGATGTGTGTGTGTGTAGGAGTTTAACCTTGAATAAGTGGTAAGCCAGCAACGTGTTACTTTGACCCCTACGCCCTTGCTTGTGCTCCCACAGGGAAAAGGCTGGGAAACAAGGATCCCACTGACTGTTACCTCTTTTTAAAATGCCCTGTCTACTCTCAGGGAGCCCTAAACCACCCTGCTTCCATCTTCTAACACAGAGTACACAGACGCTAAACTCATGTAACACCTTCCTGCATTTTCACGATAGCAGCTCTAAACCAAATCAGACCTTGGAGCTCACCCACAGGCCAAATGGAATTCACCCAGGGATCAGATACCAGCCTGCAGAGGGGCCCATTTCCTTCTTCCCTCTTGACGTGCTTTTTGCATCTGAGGCAAATTTATTTGACCCAAACCTGATGATGTGTTTTGAGTGGAAAGAGGGTTTCCATTAACTGCCCGTTTCAACACCCATTGCTAAATTTAACCTCTGATGTAAGGGCTCAAGTTCCTTTGCTCTAAAAATAGCTAGGGGCTAAAATGGGAACCCAAGTGAGTTATCAGTGTCAGCTGTGGTTTCAAGGTCAAGAAATCCTCCTGGCTCTACCCATGTTTTTGTCTTCTCGTTTGCCCTGTGGGGGCTGCATCCAGACACACCGCTGCTCTTTACAATCAGAATTAACCCTGAGTGGCACAAAGGGTTAAGTGCTCAGCTACTACCTGAAAGATTAAAGGTTGGTGGTTTGAATCCACCCAGAGACTCCTTGGAAGGAAGGCCTGGCAGTCTGCTTCTTAAAGACCACAGACACTGAAAACTACATGGAGTAGAGTTCTACTCTGAAGCCCATGGGGTTGCCATGAGTTGAAATCGACTCAACAGTAATTGGTTTTTGGTGCTTAACACTAGATAGGAAAACCTCAGTGAAACACCCACCCACCTTTTAAATTTTCTTTCGGAAAATTGGCCAACCAAAGTGGAACAGCACGCGTATGAATCACAGGCTTCCTGCCAACAAACTCAATACAATGTGCCCTGTCAACTTCTACTAGAAATTCAAAATTACAATGGTTTAGACTAAACATATCCTGTTGAAACGAAACTTTAAATTCTAGCAATTAAAATAATACGTCAACATCTTTTGTTTATTTTTCCCAAAACTGATATTTCCAGCATTCGTAAACTACACACACATTCACACACAAACACACAAATTATTTAAAGAAATTGAAGATGACGTGGTATACAACAATTCCGGGCAATGCTATTTATTCAGTAGGTTTTATAATAGCCTTGATGGGGGTCATGGGCACCTGATTTTTTTTTTTTTTTTCCTAAAACTTAGTGTATTGCTACCTGTTGGTATTTTAATCCTATGTCTTCTATTTTGCCCAGCAGTAAACTTAACAGTAAACTTAACTTCACTCATTCCAAGATGATAGGTTGAAAACACAGTTCTTGGTTGTGACTTCAGCTTAGGTATTCATTTGAATAGAATACATGACTCCTGAGAACTCCAATAGTAGTTATTAAACAACATACAACCTAAACTATCTCTTTTCTCAGGGTCTAAGTCATTGTAATACCAAGTAGTGACCCTATCTGAGGGAGAAAGAGGTGGCAGTCTGCTTCTGTCAAGATTACAGCCTTGGAAACCCTATGGAGCAGTTCTACTTTGTCCCGTAGGGTCACTATGAGTCGGAATCCGGTAATGAGTAGTGACCCTATGGTACATTTGCTCTGTCAGCCTGGAAGGTGGCATTTGGGACATTGCCCTGTTTCTCCACAGCATAAGTTTCTTAGAGTTGAGAACTAGGATAACACTTAGCGATCAACTAATGCAACCCTCCCACTTCACAGCAGAGATGATTGTTGCTGTAGGGTGGGTGCATAGACCACAACTGCCAAAAACGAACCCTCCATTTGTACTTTACAGGGAGTCCCTTACTTACGATGGGGTTCTGTTCCCATGACTCGGTTCTGACATAAGTCGAATACGTCATTTTTTTTTTTAGTATTCATTATTATTACCTTTTATTATCAGTATCTTTATAAATCCAATCTTTATTTGTCTTTGGGGGTTGGCATGAGAATGATAACATTGTATGTAGTACATATTACTAACGATAAGATGAACCAAACCCGTTGCCTTCAAGTCGATTCCAACTCATAGCGACAAATCGCATAGGACAAATCGTATAGAACTGCCCCACAGGGTTTCCAAGGAACTGCTGACCTTTTGGTTAGCAGCCGAAGCTCTTAAACACTGCGCCGCCAGGACTCCTGACACAATGTACAAAAACAAACAAACAATCCAAAAAAACGGACAGTGGTGAGTGTAGTTCGTCATAATTGGAATACGTCGTAAGCTGGGGACTACCTGTATTTTCAAAATTTACAGCGTTCACCAGGAGGAAGAATTGAGGTATAGAAAGATTCTAAATTAGATGTTTTCTAATCCTCAATTAGCAAAGCTGGAGTAATTTTTGACTTAATTTCCAAGAGCTGTCTTAGTTTTCTGACTTTCTAAGAAATCTCATGTTTAGCCATATAGGTGATTTAAGATCAAAATGCCATCAGGCTATTTTCTTACCTTTGATAGTTTTGCTAAATTAATGGAGAGAGCAATAAGATCAATTACTGCATTTTAAAAATTTTATTTTGTTGTTGTCGTTGAGACTATACACAGCAAAACGTACACTGATTCAACAGTTCCTACCTGTACAATTCAGTGACATCGATGACACTCTTCGAGTTGTGGAACCTTTCTCACCCTCCTTTTCTGAGTTGTTCCTCCCTCATTAACCTAGACTCGCCGCCCCCTAAGGTTCCTATCTAATCTTTTGAGTTGCTGTTGTCAATTTGATCCCATAAATACAGTTCTTAAAAGAGCATTATGCTCAAGGCAGACATTTTTTTACTAGTTAAGCTATTGCTTGGTTTTAAGAAGACTTCAGGGGATATTTTTGATTTACGGTTTAAAGATAATCTCAGGGCAATAGTTTCATAGGTTCATGTAGCCTCCATGGCTCCAGAAAGTCTGGAGTCCATAAGAATTTGAAATTCTGCTCTGCATTTTTCCACTTTTGATCAGGATTCTTCTATCTTTGATCAAAATGTTCAGTAATGGTAGCTGGATCCCATTCTGTTCTTCTGGCCTCATGGTAAAGGAGGCAGTTGTTCATGAAGTTCGTTAGCCACACTTTCCATATCCTCCTCCTATTCTTGACTCTCCTTCTTCTTCTGTTGCGCCAGGCAAATAGACACCAATTGTTGTGCCTTGGATGGTAACCGCATTTATTACATTATAAAGTCGTCATCCAGCACCCACCTGTTGGTTTGTTGTATGGTGGTGGCTTGCATGTTGCTATGATGGTGAAAGCTGTAACACTGGCATTTCAAATAGCAGCAGAGTCACCCATGGTGGACAGAGTTGAGCAGAGCTTCCAAACTAAGACAGACTAGGAAGAAGGCCTGGCAATTTACTTCCAAACATTAGCCAATGAAAACGTTTTGGGCCACAAAAGAATACTTTTCAATATAGACACATCATCAGAGAATCCAGTCACTCGAAAAGAACATGAGGTTTGGTGACGCAGAGGGCTTAGCAAAAATGAGGGAAACCCTGAATGCGATGGATTGACAAAACAGCTGCAACAATGGACTTAAATGTACCAACGATCATGAAGATGGCGCAGGACCGGGCAACGTTTCATTCTGTTATACTCAAGGTCACCCTGAGTCAGAGCCAACTCAATGGCAACTAACAACAACAGCAACGTTGTCATAAGCCTGACTTTCTTGGACACTTTCATCATCAATAAAACACAGACACACACACACACACACACACACACACACACACACACACACACACACACACACACACACACACACACACACACACACTCTCTCTCTCTCTCTCCAGTCCAGCTTAAAGCTCCATTCCCATTTCCCTCCTTTCCCCAGCCCAACCCTGGCCCAAGCTCAACTCCATGGAGAGGGGGAAGGTTGGGGACTGGTCTGTGCTTTCATTTTTTTCTTTTCTTCCCTCTTCTTGTTTTAGATTCTTCTGGGTCAGGCAGAGAGGACAGACTAGGGGAAAAGGCAAAGATATCTTACTTAACTGGGCATGAGATTTTATTCTCTGCAGAGGGCCCTGAGGATGCCTCCCTACTGCAGTTGCCTGGCCTGGGTTATCTGACTCTGATCTCACTGCCATAGCCTCTGGTTACCAAGGTGCCCTTGCCTGGTAGACAGCCCTCCTGACTGGATACCTCAGAGTAGCTACTCAGTCTCTCATTGCCCCTAGGAGAGTGTAAGGTATCCCTGAGTTTGTTTACAAGGCCTGGTTGGACCCTTGTTTATCTGCACCCCGTGGAGGCACAGTGTTTGAGCCAGTCAGTGAATAAATCAGTCAGACTAAATAAAGACACAAGGCAGACATAATAAAAGCCACTGTGTATCATTAAGAGCTTAACCAAATTACATACTTGAGAGATGAATGTTTGCCTAGGATGGGATTCCCCAAGGCTGAGCTCTCAGAGTAAATTCAACCAACAAAATCACAGAGTAGAAATGATGTGTTATAGACAGCGTGCAGTTGATGACAAAGTCATGCTCCAGAGTTTATGAGTCAGTATTTAGAAACCCAGGATGTACCTCCCACCCCCAGAAACAGAGTTATAAATGGTGATTAGTTTGCAAGGTTCCTTCTACGAAGGCTTTTGAACCTCTATTGTGGCTGAAATGACCAGAGAAGCCTGAGCTCTGGGTCTGGGAATGGGGAACCATTCAGTGGAGAAGGAAGCATTCCTCCCCTTTCCTGGGCTCAGGTCAGCCTTCATTGTCCTCCTCCACTGCAGATACCCCTCTCCCTGGCATCCGAGCATCTAAGCTCTTGTACTTCACCTGGGTCAGCCCTGTCTTCTCAAGGGCACCCAAAGCACCAAACTCCATCCCCATTTCTTTACTCAGACTCTAACCCCTCACTGACATCAGAGGGAAAGTAAACAGAATTAATTCATTCAAACTCTCATTTTCTAGTAGCCCTTCCCTTTTCATAAGTGCTTAGGTCTTTGTAAAAGGTTTGTGATTTCACCTGACTGAAGGAGTTTGGAGGTTCAGATGGAGTGCAAGGTAATAATAAGCCTGTTATTCCCAAGGGTTGTCTCAGACCTCTCTTTCTCAATTGCCTCTTAGCTTCTTGGGGCAAAACAAGCTACTTCTGATATATCTGGCAATACAGCAGCACACTACATCCCCCCTAATCCATGTACCTGATTATTCTGACTGCTGAGGCAGGACCCTTCATGTAACCACTGGTGCTATTGTTCTTGCATGTTGACTTATGTAATGGATGTATGCTGCTTTTGACAGTCCACCACCCATTCCACTTTCTTTGGGTAAAAGCGTTCATTTGGAGGAATTACCCCACTCCCACTCGATACACTCAAGTGGGATTTTGAATCATGGAATCCATCTCTTCTCTAGCCTTATAAGGGCAAAGGATCCTAGGTAGGCTAACTGCTATCCTCTTTCTTGACAGTAGCGATGAAAATGGTTGGGGTAGTTCATCCTTGCTAGCCGTGATGTCCGTTGAAGCATTTAGTAATTCCTGTTTCTGAGACCTTCTGGAGATGCCTGGGCCTGTATTTTTTGAATCTATCCTTACCTTCTCTCCTTCTGTGCCCCATGTTGTTGTTGTCATTGTGTTAGCTCCAGCAGTAGTTACCTTACGTACAACAAAATGAAAGGTTGCCCAGTCCTGTGCCGTCTTCATAATCGTTGGCATGTTTGAGTCCGTTGTCATGGCTATTGGCTGTTGTGTCAATCCATCTCTTCGAGAGTCTCTCTTATTTTTGCTGGCCTTCTACTTTACAAACCATGATGTTCTTTTCTAGAGATTGGTCTTTCCTGATAACGTGTCCAAAGTAAGTAAGTCCAAGTCTCACCAACCTCATTTCTAAGGAGTGTTCTGGTTGTTATTTCTTCTAAGACTGATTGGTTCATTCTTCTGGTAGTCCATGGTATATTCAATATTCTTTGCCAACTCCGCAATTTGAATGCATCAGTTCTTCTATCGTCCTCTTTGATTGTCCAGCTCTCGCATGCATATGAAGTGATTGAAAAAACCATGCCTTGGGTCAGGCACACCTTAGTCATCAAAGTGACATCTTTGCTTTTTAAAACTTTAAAAAGTTTTGAAGCAGATTTGCTCAACACAATACATCATTTGATTTCTTGACTGCTGCTTCCGTGGACATTGATTGTTGATCCAAGTAGAATGAAATTGGTGACAACTTCGATTTTTTTCTCCATTTATCATAAAGTTGTTCATTGATTCAGTTGTTGAGAATTTTCATTTTTTTCTAACTTTCAGGCGTAATCCATACTAAAGGCTGTAGTCTTTGTCCTTCATCAGTAAGTGCTTCAAGTCATTTTCATTTTCGGCAAGCAAGATTGTGTCATCTGCATATCACGGGTTATTAATAAGTCTTCCTCCAATCCTGATGCCTCATTCTTCTTCATATAGTCCAGCTTCTCAGATTATTTGTGCAGCATACAGGTTGAATAAGTAAGGTAAAAAGATATAACCTTAATGTACACCTTTTCCAATTTGGAAGGAAGGACCCATATACTTCCAAAAGAATTCCTTTTTGTTGGAGCTAGCCAAAATTGGTTTCCGTTGCTTGACACAAAAAATCTTATTGATAGAGCTCTCAACTCCCTCTCTTCCTCTGTGTGCACCATGAACTCGGGGACAAGATATCAAAAGATGATATACTTTTCATTCCACTGAGGGATCTCACTCCTACCTCAAACCTAATCCTAACGTCCAACCCAATGCCAAACCTAGGAAATCCTTGGGCCGTTTTGGTGTTTCTATTGTTTGATTCCTAAAGGTTTCTTGGACACCAGTGGAGGCTGGTGTGCCTTCTCCTTGTGAATGGTGAAGTTGGGATCTCCCATCTCCTCCCATCCATCTTGGAAAACAGTCTCTCCACACTCCACTCATTTCTAGCCATCTGTTTCCCAGAATTCACTTACAGATTTTATTGTATTTGTCTGCAAAGCTTTGGTTATGCTTGTTCACCCAAATGCATCTGTCATTGGTTGAATTTCTACCAGTGTAATAAAATAAACTGGAAAAGTTTAGGCCAAGTAGGGCATTCTGTACCATTTCCCCATGAAGCAGAAGACAAAATTGTCTGAAGATGCCACAAATTCAAATAAGTACAAGTTTGATTAGCCTCTGGTCATAAACATGCATGCCAGAAATCTGCGAGACAAACTTTAAAACTTTGGAATTTCCCCAGTGATTGAATTATCTTTGCTGAGGCCTTCAGATCACAACTGAAAGTTTATGTTAATGATGTGACTTAGATGGAGGCTGGCCAGGCTGCAAAGACCATCATGTGATGTCAGCTGACCTCAGGGCAGGGCATGATTCCATCAATCATGACTACATAAGGCCCCAATAAAGGCTGGAGCCCTCGTGGCGCAGTGGTTAAGATCTATGGCTGTTAACCACAAAAGGTCAGCAGTTTGAATCCACCAGCCACTCCTTGGAAACCCTATGGGGCAGTTCTACTCTGTCCATAGGGTTGCTATGAGTTGGATTCAACCTGACAGCAGTGGGTTTTTTTTTTTAAACGGGTCAATAGAGGCTGATGACTGAAGAAGAGATGAGTTATAGGATGACATCAAGGACATCATACATAAAGAAAGTAAAAGTTCATTGCAAAGCCAGAAAAGAAAGAAAAGACCAAACTGGATGTCAGTAGAGACTCTGAAACTTGCTCTTGAACATAGAATAGCTAAAGTGAATGGAAGAAATGACAAAGTAAAAAAGCTCAACCGAAGATTTAAAAGGGTGGCTCAAAAAGACAAAGCAAAGTATTATAATGACATATGCAAGGACCTGGAGTTAGAAAACCAAAAGGGACGAACATGCTCAGCATTTCTCAAGCTGAAAGAACTGACAAAAAAATTCAAGCCTTGAGTTGTAATATTAAAGGATTCTATGGGAAAAATATTGAAAGACATAGGAAGCATCAAAAGAAGATGGCAGCAAATCACAGAGTCACTGTACCAAAAAGAATTGGTTGACATTCAACCATTTCAGGAAGTAGCATATGATCAAGAACTGATGGTACTGAAGGGAGAAGTCCAAGCTGCACTGAAGGCATTGGCAAAAAACAAGGCTCCAGGAATGTACGGAATACCACTAAAGACATTTCAACAAATGGATGCAGTGCTGGAGGTGCTCACTTGTCTATGCCAAGAAATTTGGAAGACAGCTAACTGGCTAACTGACTGGAAGAGATCCATATTTGTGTCCATTCCAAAGAAAGGTGATCCAACAGAATGCAGAAATTATTGAACAATATCATTAATATCACATGCAAGTAAAATTATGCTGAAGGCAATTAAAAAGTGGTTGCAGCAGTACATTGACAGGGAGCTGCCAGAAATTCAAGCCAGATTTAGAAGAGGACCTGGAACAAGGGATGTCATTGCTGATGTCAGACAGGTCTTAGCTGAAAGCAGAGAATACCAGAAAGATGTTTGCCTGTGTTTTATTGACTATGCAAAGCCATTTGACTGTGTGGATCATAACAAATTATGGATAGCATTGTGAAGAATGGAAATTCCAGAACACTTTATTGTGGTCATGTGGAACCTGTACACAAACCAAGAGGCAGTCGTTCGAACAGAACAAGGGGATATTGCATAGTTTAAAATCAAGAAAGGTGTGTATCAGGGTTGTATCTTTTCACCATAATTATTCAATCTGTATGCTGAGCAAATAATCCAAGAAGCTGGACTATATGAAGAATCAGGATTGGAGGAAGACTCATTAACAACCTGCGATATGCAGATGATACAACCTTGCTTGCTGAAAGCCAAGAGGACTTGAAACACTTACTGATGAAGATCAAAGACTACAGCCTTCAGTACGGATCACACCTCAGCATAAAGAAAACAAAAATCCTCACAACAGGACAAATAAGCAACATCATGATAAATGAAGAAAATATTGAGGTTGTCAAGAATGTCATTTTACTTGGACCCACAATCAACAGCCATGGAAGCAGCAGTCAAGAAATCAAACTATGTATTCCATATGGGAAATCTACTGCAAAGACCTCTTTAAAGTGTTAAAAAGCAAAGATGTCTCCTTGAAGACTAAGGTAAACCTAAAGCATGTTATTTTCAATAAACTCATATGCATGTAAAAGCTGGACAATGAATAAGGAAGACTGAAGAAGAATTGATGCATTTGAATTATGTTGTTGGCTGTGAATACTGGTTATACCATGGACTGCCAGAAGAATGAACAAATCTGTGTTTGAAGTAATACAGCCAGGATGCTCCTTAGAAGTGAGTATGGTGAGGCTTCACTTTGTGTACTTTGGACATGTCATCAGGAGGAACCAATCCCTGGAGAAGGACATCATGGCTGATAAAGTAGAGGGTCAGTGAAAAAGAGGAAGACCCTCAATGAGATGGACTGACACAGTGGCTGCAACAATGGGCTCAAACATAGCAATGATGGCGAGGATAGCGCAGGACTGGGCAGTGTTTCATTATGTTGTACATAGGGTCACTACGAGTTGGAACCGACTCAACAGCACCTAACAATAACAACAAAGGCTCTGGACATGGAAGTTCCATGGGCTTCCTGGTTGGTAACAGATACTGATGCACATGAGAGGGTAGCACGTACCTTTTTGGGGCATGGAATCGTTGTACTGGGAACTCTCCCAGACCTCTCCCTGTGTGTCTCTTCATTTGTATCCTTTTTGCCATAAAACAACTATAATGGTAAATACAGTGCTTTCCTGAGTTCTGTGAGTTATTATGAAGGAGTAGTGGGAACCAGCAGGTCAGAGGTGAGAGGGAGCCCTGGGGACTCTTATGCTTATTGTTGGCGTCCTGAGTGAGTAGTGGGAAAACTCCCATTTTGTAGCCAGCAGGTAGAAGTGATAGTGTCATGGGGACGCTCAAGCTTGCAAGTAATATCTGAGGTCTTGGGCCTAGTTGGCAACCTGGAGGACTGTGTCCTTTAGCTTCTGAGATCTGACCTAGCTCTGAGTGGTTGGGGTCAGAGGAAGAGGCGCTGCATGTGCAGATGGTGTCAGAACATAGGGCATTCGTGACATCTCCACACCGTTGGTCTTCTGCTTCATCGGGAAGTGATGCAGAACAACACCCTACCTGGCCTAAACCTTTTCAGTGCATTTTATTACAGAGGGGAACAGAATTAATAGATGGAATTGCAATTGCATTGATTTGATTGGTCTACAGAGAGGTGAAGTAAATTGTTTAAGGTCGTATTCTAGCAAACAGTAAAGCCAATATTTCAATTCAGGGCCTGCTGACTCCAAGGTTAACGGTTTTCCATCTCACGGTTCTAGAGTCTGCTCCCTGGCACTGTAACTGCTTGTCATCATACCATCCTTTCTCCTGCGACCGAATCTACTTTATATCATCGCAGGGTTATTAGGGGTCCGAGTGGGGGGACGGGAGCGGGCAGAGAACAGTGAATATTTGTTTATATGAATTTTATACGTAAGCTGGATATTTGTAAGATCAGAGGCAGTTTACACGTTGACTGTGTTTTGTTAATGCACCATATCCTGAGCTTCCTAACAGTTTCTAAAAGTAGCTTTTTCAAAATGGCACATATGAATTGTCAGTTTATCCATGATACAATTTCTTAAAAGTCTGTTATATATCCTTTATCATATTCAATTCTGTTATGATCTATTGAGTTTAATGCAGCTACTTGGACAGAATTGACAAAGAAGTTAACGTCCTAAGGCTATTGTGGAGCAATTCCTTTTAACACATTAAAAGACATTGCTTCTGTTTATTATAAACCCAGATTTAAAAAAATCCCTCCCAATAAAAAGAAGTTAGGTTGATTTTTTCCCTTTTCGATGCCAGCAGCTGCTCACTAACTTTTCCCCACCAGCTCTGCAACTAGCATATTTTATGCAAATAAGCACACCGTTTACATTTGTTTGCTGACCGATCCCGCCCACCCCACCCCTGTGAGTTACTTTCGTAAGTGCCGCCATGCCAATTTTTTTAACGAGTTGCTATAAAAAATTAGCACAGCAGGCTTATGAAAATACCTGGGGCGAGGGGTGGGAGCGGTTGGAGCAGCTGGCAAACAAGAACTGAAGGCGCACGGTTATTTGCCTAAAAATACAACATCTCTGTTTAAAAGAGAACAGAACAGTTTAGCATTCTCCTGACACGTTTGCGTCAGAATGCAGGTATGCTTTGGGGAAAGAAATGAGAAATGTTAGTCTGTTTTGATGATAAAAATATTCATCCTGAACTTCCATGATGAAAAATGCAGCAACTATCCTTCTTAGTAGTATCATGGATTTCCTGTGTAGAATTATGAAACGTGAAATCTACAGTTTAAAACAGTATTGGATATACAAAAGCAAATCCTAAATGTAGGAATGCATAGGGTCTAGTGTGAATTATTCAACAGCTCTCACCTTCACCTTCGGATGGTTTTCACTTCCGTCAGAGCGTGGGGCCCCAGAAAGGCAGGGAATTTCAAACCAGCCAATTTGACAATGTAGCGGTTCTGATGTTCTAATTACAGCTCTGGGAGGAAAGGCAAAATACCAACTCGCAGTTATATGCGAATGCTAACTATTCGCGTTTTATCACGCCCCACCTATAAGATTTACTGACAGATGTATTTAACCAAAAATAAATGAATAAATAATAATGATAATACAAGAGGTAGTACTAAGGAGGTAGAAAAAGCATGTGCTTTGTTTGACCTGTGTTTGAACCCCTGATTTAACATTTGCCAGGTGAGTGATGTTGGCGATTTCGTTAAAGTCTCTGAGATTTCAATTCCCTGCCTGCAAAATGGAGACAGCAATATGCAGCGCGCGTGATGGTCGTGAGGGTTAAAATGACTATGTCTGACACTATGTATTTGGCACTAGCGTGTCGCAGGACGACAAGAAGTGGTAGTTTCCTTCCTTAAGGACATCAGAGGTAGGAAGAAGATGGGCTATTAATTCTATCCTGCAATCTTGAGGAAGGTATCTATGTTTACTAATTTCTTAGATTTACTGAGAAGTCACCATCTTCAAGGGCAATTCAAAAGATCTCTAGGCTTAGAGCCAGAGGTCAGAGTTTAATTCCAGAGTCCAGATAACCAAAACTAGTTGCCATGGAGTTGACTCCGACTCATGGAGACCCCACCTGTGTCAGAGGAGAACTGTGCTCCAGAGGATTTTCAATGGCTGATTTTTCTGAAGTAGATCTCCAGGCCTTTCTTCTGAGTTGCCTGTGGGTGGGTTTGAACCACCAACCTTTTGGTTAGTAGCCAAATTTTGTACTGCCCAGGGACTCCAGGACTCCCTAAATTTTCATGAGTCACCACGAGGAATAAATATGAACAGCAACAATCAGCTCCAAACTATTTGCAGGGTTGTTGTACAGATTAATCAGCAATCAATTACCTTTAAATACTTTGAGGAATTGTTCTACACAATTACAAAGTGTTTATCATTACACACACAAAAAAAACTGCATAAAGTGTGAGATGTCTTACAAAAGCCGCAGGATCACAGCCCGCAGAGGCCTGCAATACTGTGACAGCTGTGTTGTCTATTGGCATGTGACACAGGGCCATGACCTTCTGAAGAACAGTTGCTTGAGAAGGGGGAAATGATTCTAAAGTGAGAATATACTTCGTGGTGGTTATGCTGTTTGCTGCTGGGAATCAGGGTTTTTTTTGCTCATTGAGTCTTGTTCCCTCGTGACCACAGGACATCATGGAAGACAGCTTTTATTTTATTTGCCTATTTTAGGAAGGATTTTCAACATTTTCCTTGGGTTGCGCTGCTGTGTTGGAGTGGACCAGCTATGGTTTGCTTAAAGAGAAGCAGCGCGGTACAGGGGGCTTGGAGCAAGCCAGCTTTGAGTTTTGAAAGCCATTGGGCCACTCTGACCGTTTGTTTCTTCGACTGTAAGATAGAGACAATAATATCATATTTTGCAGAAGTTTCATGACGATTAAAATTTTAGATACATAAAGATATAAAATACAGTGCTTGGCACATAGTAGCCTCTCACAAATGTTAAGTGAGTGTACTGAATAGTCATTTATAAATAGTGCTCATGAAATAAAAAATCAGAAGATAAAGTACGCTAATGCTAACCCATCTACATTAGGTTTGGTTAGTTTGGCTTCAGGATTAGATTTGAAACATCTTTTCAAACATACACAGGACGCAGAAATTAACATTCAGTTGTCTTGAGAATCTTAAAGTTTCTATTTCCTGACTTCTGGTATAACATTTGTAATACAGTGTGATTATTTTGCATGCTCCCTTTTCTTTTAATTCCATTTACTTTTAATGAATAAATAAATCCCCATTGTCTATAGTCTCAATGACTAAAGCTACTGGGAGATGGAATAGGAAAATTGAAACATAAACTCTAGTTATCGGAGGGAAGCCAGAATCTAGGAGCTGATAGACTAAAGCTCCTAAAAGCAACTCCAGCTATTGCTGTTGTCTGAGTAAATGGATACTTAGTTTGAAACTGTTGTTAGGTGCTGTCGAGTTGGTTCTGACTTATAGGGACCCTGTGGCGCAGAGTAGAACTGCCCCATAGGGTGTCCAAGGAACAGCTGGTGGATTTAAACTGCCAACCTTTTGGTTAGCAGCCAAGCTCTTAACCACTACACCACCAGGGCTCTGGTGTGAAACTAGTGGGCATTAAGCAAAAAGGAATTATGGCACACTTACCTCACCCTTTTGCTAAACCATAATTGGAGAAATTATACAGGGCATTTGGCTATTCTCTGAAGAATTTAACAATTTCTTAATTACCTAATTAGAAAACTCATCTGCCTTTGGAGAATTCTTAGGAAACATTATAGAGAGTTTACGCGAAGCAATCTCTGGTGGCAAATGCCCCAGAGTGAGTCTCCCATGTGAAGGCAGCTCTTGGGTTCTGATGCTGCCATCCTTGCTTTATAGCTCCTCCTCCCTGTTGTCCCCACTAATCTAGGTGAGGTCTGCTGACCCGGGCTACTCTGAGAATTTCCTAATTGGCCTCCGTGCCTCCAGTCCCTCCCCACTTATGCCTGTGGTACATTCTGCTAACAGAGTTATTTTTATAAAGCACGACTCTAACACGTAAGTCTCTTGCGCAGACACTGTTAGTGGCTCACCAAGCCCTAGACAGCAAAGTCCAAACTCCTTCAAATGACATTTAAGGCCTTCCATGATCTGACCTCCATCTACATCAAAACTTCATCTTCACACCCATTCCTGATAAAAGCTCTCAATAAAATAGGTATAGAAGGGAAATTTCTCAACATAATAAAGGGCATCTATGCAAAACCAACAGCCAACATCATTCTTAATGGAGAGAGGCTGAAAACATTCCCCTTGAAAACAGGAACAAGACAAGGATGCCCTTTATCACCACTCCTATTTAACATTGTGCTGGAAGTTCTAGCTAGAGCAGTAAGGCAAGAGAAAGAAATAAAGGGCATCCAAATTGGTAATGAAGAAGTTAAACTCTCCCTGTTTGCAGATGATATGATACTATACATAGAAAACCCTAAAGACTCCACGAGAAATTTACTGGAACTAATAGAAAGATTCAGCAGAGTAGCAGGATACAAGATAAACATTAAAAAATCAGTTGGATTCCTATACACCAGTAAAGAGAACGATGAAAAGGAGATCAGGAAATCAATAGCATTTTCAATAGCCCCTAAAAAGATAAAATACTTAGGAATAAATCTGACCAGGAATATAAAAGACCTATACAAATAAAACTACAAAACACTGCTGCATGAAATCCAAAGGGATCTACATAAATGAAAAAACATACCATGCTCATGGATAGGCAGACTCAACATTGTGAAAATGGCAATTCTACCGAAAGCAATCTACAAATACAATGCAATCCCGATCCAAACACCAACAACATTCTTCAAAGAGATGGAAAAACTAATTATTAACTTTATATGGAAAGGGAAGAAACCCCGAATAAGTAAAGCACTACTGAAGAAGAAGAATAAAGTTGGAGGACTCACACTACCTGACTTGAGAACCTACTATACAGCTACAGTACTCAAAACAGCCTGGTACTGGTACAACAACAGAGACATTGACCAATGGAACAGAATTGAGAACTCAGATGTAAATCCATCCACCTACGGTCACCTGATTTTTGACAAGGGCCCAAAATACATCAAATGGGGAAAAGACAGTCTTTTTAACAAATGGTGCTGGCAAAACTGGATATCCATTTGTAGAAAAATGAAACAGGACCCATACCTCACACCATATACAAAAACCACTTCAAAATGGATCAAAGACCTGAATATAAAGCCTCAAACTATAAAATTCATAGAAGAAAAAATAGGACCAACACTTCAGGCCTTAATACATGGCATTAACAGGATACAAACCATAAACATCAACACAAAAAACCCAACAGATAAACTAGATAATTGGGATCTTCTAAAAATCAAACATCTATGCTCTTCAAAAGACTTCACCAAAAGAGTTAAAAGAGAACCTACAGACTGGGAAAAAATTTTTGGACAGTACAAGTCAGACAAAGGTCTAATCTCCATAATCTACAAGAAAATCCAACACCTCTACAACAAAAAGACAAACAATCCTATCAAAAAATGGGCAAAGGAAATGAACAGACACTTCACCAAGGAAGACATTCAAATGGCCAACAGACACATGAGGAAATGCTCGCGATCACTAGCCATTAGAGAAATGCAAATTAAAACCACAATGAGATACCATCTCACCCCGGCATTACTGGCACGAATCAAAAATACTGGAAATAACAAATGTTGGAGGGGCTGCAGGGAGACGGGAACTCTCATACACTGCTGGTGGGAATGCAAAATGATACAACCATTTTGGAACATGATATGGCGTTTCCTCAGAAAGCTAGAAATAGACATACCATTCGATCCAGCAATCCCACTCCTAGGAATATATCCTAGAGAAATAAGAGTCATCACTCGAATAGACATATGCACACCTATGTTCATGGCAGCATTATTCACAATAGCAAAACGATGGAAACAACCTCGATGTCCATCAACAGATGAATGGATACACAAACTATGGTACATACACACAATGGAGTACTATGCAACAAGAAAGAACAACAATGAATCTGTGAACCATCTCATAACATGGATGAAACTGGAGGACATTATGCTGAGTGAAATAAGTCAATCACAAAAGGACAAATATTGTATGAGACCTCTATTGTAAAAACCCATGAAAAAATTCACATGCAAAATGTAACAATCCTTGTTGGTTACCAGGGATGGGGGGGGGGGGGAAATACTAAATAGGTAATAGGTAAGTGGTAACTTGGGTGAGAGGTGAGATAGTACATAGTACAGGGGAAACTAACACAACCTGTACAAGGAAAGGTCATGGAGGCCCTATAGACACATCCAAACCCCCCGAGGGACTGAGTTGTTGGACGGAGGGCTCTGGGGACCATGATCTCGGGGAACATCTAGCTCAATTGGCATGACACTACTTATAAAGATAATGCTCTACATTCTACCTTGGTGATTAGTGTCTGGGGTCTTAAAAGCCTATGAGTGGCCATCTAAGATACTCCACTGATCTCATCCCTTCGGGAACAAGGGAGAATGAAGAGAACAGGATTCAACGAAAAGATTAGTCCAAACGACTAATTGTCCACAGCTACCAAGGCCTCCACCGGACTGAGTCCAGTGCAGCTGGATGGTGCCTGGCTACCACCAATGACTCCTCTGACCAGGATCACAACAGAGGGTTCTGGGCAGAGCTGGAGAAGGATGTAGAGCATAATTTTAACTCCCAAAAAAAAAAAAAAAAAAGAAAAAGAAGACCAGATTTACTGACCTAAAGAATACTAGAGAAACCTCAAGAGTGTGGCCCCCAGACACCCTTTCAGCTCAGAGGTGAAGTTACCTTCGAGGTTCGATGTTAAGCCGGGGAATGGACAGCCCAGTAAAACTAAATGGGACTAACGAGGTACAGGAGTCCGGTGACAAGGGCCAGAAGGCAGAGGGAGAGTAGGAAACTGATGATAAGGAACACAAATTGAATAAGGACACTGTCGATGTATTGTGAGATTGTTGACCACTGCTATAGGGCAACATTTGTAGTAACTATTAAATGGGAGGCTGTTTTGTCCTGTAAGCCTTCATCTTGGGCGAGAATGGCAGCACAATTGGAAGAGCATAGTCAATATCACTTAAATGTGTAAGTAAAAAGTTTTGAAATGGTGTTTAAATAAAATAAAATAAAATAAAAAAATGAGACTAAAGAGGTACAATAGTCCACCGTCAAGGTCCAGAAGACAGAAGGGGACAAGGAAGTCCCCTGGTGATAGGGAACACAAGGTGGAGTAAGGATATTCTTGATGTGCTGTGAGATTGTTAACCATTGTCATAGGGCAACATGTGTAGTAACTGTTAAATGAAAAACTATTTTGTTCTGTAAGCCTTCATCTTAAGTGAGAATAACAGCACAGTTGGAAGAGCATAGTCAATGTCACTGAACTGTGAATGTAGAAATTCTTGAAACGGTGTATCTTTGGCCATCTGTACTTTTCATCAAAAAAAAAAAAAAGGTTGAGAATTTAGAGGCTTAATACGTTGTGGGGTTGTTAACCAATGTCATAGAACAACATGTGTACTACTATTTCATGAGAAACTATTTGCTCTGTAAGCTTTCACCTGAAGTACAATAAAATATAAAAAAAAACAAACAAACAAAAAAAAACTTCATCTTTTATGACTTCCTCGTCCCAGCACCAATTCCTTAACCTTATGCAGTCGTTCAGCGAACATGTAGAAAGTGCCACAAATTAAGCATGATAAGGAAGGATAAACAAGAGATAGCCTCCACTCTCAAGAAGCTGAGAGTCTGACAGTGAGTCAAACATGTACGAAAAGCTTACTTTTGTATTTACTCAGTAAATAGCCAATGACTATTTAATGAGTACATACGATGGAAGACCCTCAATGAGATGGAGTAACACAGTGGCTGAAACAATGGACTCAAGCATAGCCACAATTGTAAGGATGGCACAGGACTGGGCAGTGTTTCATTGTGTTGTGAATAGGGTTGCTATGGACCTAACAACAACAACAACTTGATGGCACCTAACAACAACAACACCAACATATGATGTAACAGGAATGTACAAGGAACGTTGGGGAAAGAGTGTCTACCTTTTCCTAGAGTCAGCAAGAGCTTTAAAGAAGTGGCATTAGCTGAATCTTGAGAGATGGGTAGAGATGTCCTCCAGGTGAGGAAATTTCAGACAAGGACAAAGTCCACATTCCGAAAAAGAATCTTGAGAAGGTGAAGCACACGTGGTCTTGTTGGAATGGTTCTTGTGGCTAACACATGGTTCCTGCCTTCTCGTCTTGCTTTTGGGCAAGAGTTGCCCATTTGGTCTTGTATATTTAACTGAACCAAGAAGTACGTTCCTCACGTGTACTATTGTTTATTTTATAGGCCTGTCTAATCTTTGTCTGAAAAGTGGGCTTCAAAGTGGTTTCAGTTCTGAGTCAGCAGAGTGTCTAGGGGCAATAGTCTCGGAGGTTCCTCCAGTCTCTATCAGACCAGTAAGTCTGATCTTTTTCTGTGAATTTGAACTTAGCTGTGTATTTTTCTCCCACTCTGTCCAGGACTCTCTGTTATGATCCTTGTCAGAGCAGTTGGTGGTGGGAGCCGGGCACCATCTAGTTTTTCTGGGCTTAGGCTTGTGGAGGCTGTGGTTCATGTGGTCCTTTAGTCCTTTGGGCTAATGTTTTCCTTGTATCTTTGGTTTCCTTCATTCTCCTTTGCTCTGAATGGGATGGGATCAATAGATGTAACTTAGATGGCGGCTCATAAGCTTTTAAGACCCCAGACGCTACTCACCAAAGTTAGATGTAGAACGTTTTCTTTATGAACTATGTTACGCCAATTGACCTAGATGTCCCCTGAGACTATGGTCTCCTGCCCTCAGCCCCAGCAACTTGGTCCCTCAAGGAGTTTGGATGTGTCTGGGAAACTTCTATGACTTTGCCTTGGTCAAGTTGTGCTGATTCCCCTATATTGTTGTTGTCTTTCCTTTTACCAAAGTTGACCTAT
Organism: Dugong dugon; assembly: GCA_030035585.1. NCBI lineage: Eukaryota > Metazoa > Chordata > Mammalia > Sirenia > Dugongidae > Dugong > Dugong dugon. The sequence continues at coordinate 5,305,219 of CM057464.1, read as the reverse complement.
CTAGTCAGTGACTTCCCCTCCCCACCACGCCCCTCCCTTGGAACCATCAAAGATTGTTTCTTTCTGTGCGTGAACCTTTTCTTGAGTTCTTATAGTAGTAGTCTCATACAATGTTTGTCCTTTTGTGATTGACTTATTTCACTCAGCATAGTGCCCTCTAGATTCATCCATGTTGTGAGATGTTTCACGGATTCATCACTGTTCTTTATCGTTCCATGGTATTCATTGTGTGTATGTACCATAGTTTGTTTATCCATTCACCTGTTGATAGGTACTTCAGGTTATTTCCATCTTTTTGCTATTGTGAACAATGCTGCAATGCACATGGGTGTGCATATGTCTATTCGTGTGACGACTCTTATGTCTTTAGAATATATTCCTAGGAGTGGCCTTCTACCTTTTGATTAGCAGCTAAGTGCATTAACCGCTTGCAACAGCCAGAGACTCCAACAACACTTATAGAACTCCTTCATCCCTGTCTGGTAACCCCTACCTCAACACACACACACACATGCACACCAACACAATCATACTAATATTCCTCTATTCATTTTTATACTTGCATCCAGAGGCCAATATTTATATTTTGAGGGAATGTTGACTTGGTTAAAAAATCCTATTCTGGCTGAATTTTGAATATTTGCTATATAAACTCAGCAATGCATGGGCAGACTATATTTAGAAACATTCAGCATTGTCTTGGTTAAAAAAAAGAGTTAAAAACAAAAACTGTCTCAAAATATTAAATATAGAGAATAAATATGAATATCAAGTCTCTCGATATCTTACAGTTCATTTAGTTCTACTGTTACCAGGGTCTTCTGCCCAACCTGGGCAGCCCCTCTGAGGTTCTTGCCTTCTCCTGACCAAGAATGACAGGAGAGGCTCAAGTTTTCTGCACGAACAAAGCTTTATTGAGAAAAGTAGCTCGCGAGCAGAGACAAAGAGGGACATACAAAGCTAGCCTTTGTCTCCCTGAATAAAGGATTGGCTAGGGCTTATGAGGGTTTTTAGGTGGGAAAAGGCATCATTTTTATTCATGAAAGAGGCGGGGTTATGAAGATTAGGTGCCTGCGCAAGAGGTTATTCAAGATGGAACCCGTAACAAAGGCTCCTGGGACTCGATGGCAGGACTTATTATGGGGTGCCGCACCTGCACAGTCCCCCCGTGGTGCCGGCTCCATTCCTGTCACGGGTCTGGCGGTCACCTTGCAGATGTCTGTGCATGCTTCAGGGACAAGATCGGGCCAGTTCTTCTGGAAAATATCTTATCACGGAAGTACATTGAGAGCTGGGTGGTGGTTCTTTCATTATTGCACGTTCCAAGATAATGGCTTGTGTGTCATTAGTTAAGCACATGTTTTTAGTTCAGGGTCCTTTGCCTAGGGGCTCAGTCCCTTTTCCCCTTCCCTATCTCAGTTTGATGGCAACTATTGGCTTATGGGGAGTCCTGGTGGTGCAGTGGTTAAGAGGTCGGCTGCTCACCAAAAGGTCAGCATTTAGAATCCACCAGCTGCTCCTTGGAAACCCTATGGGGCAGTTCTACTCTGTCCTATAGGGTCTCTAGGAGTCAGAATCAACTCTTGGCAATGAGCTGTGGCACTGTTCTATGGGGGCAAAGCAGCTCCAGTAGCCCAAGGACAGTTCTCCAAAGAAGAGACTCAAGGGTTGGATGTTAGATGTAGGTGCACACAGAAGTGGTGAGTGCACGCTCAAAAATGGGGAAAAGACATTCAAGGGGATCTGAGTGGAGCCCTCAGCAGTGTCCACTGCAATGCTGATGGCTTTCAAAATTTTCTCTCCTGAACTTCAGACTCATACATGCAACTGTCTATTTGACATCTCTACTTGGAGATCTGTATTAGGTATCTATTGCCACAATCATGCTGTGGAACATGCAGCCACAGACCCTCAGCAGCATACAATCATACGCAATTGTTCTTGCTCACAGGTCTGTGGGTCAGCGGGGCAGTTCTGCTGATTTGAACCGGACTTGGTAAGGCTCACTCGTGCAGCTGTGGTTGCCTGTGGGTTTCCTCAGCGGCTTTCCCGATCTTGGCTGGACTTTTCTCATGTGTCTGGGGCCTCAGCTGGGACAACTGGGCTGACTCCTGTCTGCTCATCCTCCAGCACGCTAGCCCAGGCAAGTTCTCAGGGCAAAGGCAGAGGAGAGAGAGAAGAATCACACGGGGCCATTTGAGACTTAGCTCAGAACTGGCATGCTATTATTGCTGATACCTTCTATTGGCCAAAGAAAGTCACAAGGCCAATTCAAGGGGTAGAGAAATAGACTTCACTCCTTGATGTTGTTGTTGTTAGCTATTGTCGAGTTGGCCCCAGCCTCATGGCAACCACATAACAGAACAAAACACTGTCCAGTTCTGCGCCACCCCCATGATCAGTTACAGATCAAACTGTTGTGATCCTTGGGGTTTTCATTGACTGATTTTTGGGAGTAGATCACCAGGCCTTTCTTCCTAGTCTGTCTTAGTCCGGAAGTTCTGCTGAAACCTCTTCAGCATCATCACAATGCAGGCCTCCACAGACAGATGGGTGGTGGCTGCACATGAGGTGCATTGGCTGGGAACCAAACCCAGGTCTCCTGTATGAAAGGTGAGAATCCTACCACTGAACCGCCACTGCCTCCGTTCACCCCTTGATAGCGGAGCTTTAAAGTCTATTTTTGTAATCCATCCACTACGATGTCTAATAGGCATCTGCATTAATGGTGGCAGGTGAGCAGAGTTCAATTGCTAAAGAAGACTCCAAACCAAAAAAATACCAAACCCATTGCCATGGAGTCGATTCTGACTCATAGAGACCCTATAGGACAGAGTAGATTTGCCCCATAGGATTTCCAGGGAGCACTGGTGGATTCGAACTGCTGACCTTTTGGTTAGCAGCTGTAACATTTAACCACTATGCCACCAGGGTTTCGAAAAGAAAACTCCAGAACCCTACATAACAATGCTTACAAATCTAAAATTATTTACAGGCAAAGGATACAGTATAGCAACAGCATTAAAGACTTGCCTCACAGCCAAAGACTGGCTCGCAGCAAGGTATCCAGGTGGGCCAGAGGGTGGAAGTTCCAACTCCCTTCCTTTGTCAGGGCAGTACTGGACATGCTTTCTCTCTTGGATCAGGGACCACTGGTCTCACGTCTCACAAGCAGAGAACCCAAAATGGAGTCTTGACTGAGGTCTCCAGTATCCCACAGGCATAGCCCTTATACAACCAGGCCCAAAGAGAGAGTCCTCTAGGGGGCGGGGGAGGGCTCACTGAGACCAGGTGCAAATCATCAACCTCACTGTTACTGATAAATAATGCCGACAAGTTGGTGCAGACCACCCTGAAACTCTGAAGACCCGTCATTACAGCGGGAGTCAGTGCCTTGTGGGTATATTTCTCTTTTCAGTAAAACGTTCAGGCCAGTTCCAGGCCTGCTGGAATTAGCCCTCACAGCACAACATCCCAACGTTCATATACCCCAAACTGAGGTTCGGGTGTTACCTCAGAAACCAGTGCCTCCTAGATTCGTTCTCATCTTGTCAGTCACAATTCCATTCTATTAGCTCAGACCACAAATCTCGGTGTGGTCTGTGACTCTTGGTCTCACATCCTACGTCGAATCCCTCAACAAATCCTGTTAGTCTGTGCCACCTTCAGAATATATTCAGAATTCAACTACTCACCATCTCCGTTAATACCATTCAGGTGTAAGACACCGTCCCCTCTCACCTGGTTATTTCAGTAGCTTCCTAACTGCCCTCCCTGCTTCGGCCCTTCCCTTTTCCAGTCTCCTCTCCACATAGCAGTCAAAGTGATCCCATTTAAATGGAAGCCATGCCCTGTCACTTCTCTACTCAAACATCTCAAAAGACTTCTTACCTCACTCAGAGGAAAAGGGAAAGCCCTTACAATGACACACAGGCTCCTCCTTACTCATCTGGCCCCTCGTTACTTCTCTCACTCCGTCACCTACCACCCTTGTACTTGTTTTCTCTGCTCCAGCCACACTGGCCTCCTTGTTCTTCAAACACGCAGGCACATTGACTTCTGCCTCAAGGTCTCTGCTGCTCCTTCAGCCTGAAATGCTCTTCCCTGAGATGTTCACATGTTTAGCTCCCTCACTTCCTTCAGGTTTTCTCAGTGAGGGCTTCCCAGATATTCCTCTAAAATTTCAACCTCCTCCCAACATTTCATAGTCCTCTTCCAGTCTTTTCTCTTTTTTCTTTTTTAGCTCTTATCATTATCTAACATATTATATATTTACTTATTTATCTCTTCTTTAAAAATTTTTGTAATGTCTTCCTTCTACAATGTAAGTCTCATGAGCAAAAGGCATTTAGTTTTGTTTACTGTTGCGTTCCAAGCCCCTAGAACAGCGCCTGATACAAAAAAATTTATTCAATAAGTATTTTTTTTTGAATGAATGAAACGCACTAGAGCAGTAATATCACTAATCTAAAACCAGTTGCTGTCAAGTTGATTCTAACTCATAGCAACCCCATGTGTGTCAAAGTAGAACAGTGCTTCATAGCATTTACAATAGCCGATTTTTTGCAAGTAGATGGCCTAGCCATTCTTATCAGATGCCTCTGGGTGGACTCAAACCACCAACCTTTTGGTTAGTGGCTGAGTGCATTAACCATTTGCACTGACTAGGGACTCCTATCACTTATCTACTAGATGGTAAATTCTTTTAGGCAGAGTCTATATTATCCATTTTGGTATTCAACATTGTACCTAATATAGCTCTCTGTTTTTGCAGGTTTTCAGTAAACCTTTACTGAAGGCATTAAATGCTACTGAATTGAAATATGCTTACTTTGAAACAAGAAAGCACATTTTGTTTTTAATATTGGGGACTATGGATAGCTTTCTAAAATAATGAAAATATTTAATATTTTTATAGAAAATAGTTACCACATCTGATTAAGTTTAAGACATCATTGGATATAAGACACATCATTACTCTACAGAGAAAAAAATGCTGCCAATTAAACTCTGACGAAATGCTTTTTTTATCACTTGAATTTTTATTTTATACTTATTGAGGGAGCTTTTTAAGATTTATTTAGCAAAGTTATTAGTATTTTTATTGTGCTTTAGATGAAGGTTTACAGAGCAAATTAGTTTCTCATTAAACAATTAATACATATATTGTTTTGTGACACTAGTTGTCAATCCCGTGATGTGTCAACACTCTCCCCTTCTTGACCTAGGGTTCCCATTTCCATTCATGTAGCTTTCCTGTCCCCTCTTGCCTTCTTGTCCTTGCCCCTGGGCTGGTGTGCCCATTTAATCTCATATACATGGTTGAGCTACATGTATTATTGTTTGTTTTATAGACCTGTCTGATCTTTTGGCTGAAGGGTGAACCTCAGAAGTGACTTCAGTACTGAGTTAAGAGGGTGTCCAGGGGCCATACTCCCAGGATTTCTCCAGTCTTTGTCAGATCAGTAAGTCTAGTCTTTTTTTGTGAGTTAGAGTTCCAATCTCCCTGCAGCCTCTCCAACATTTGTTATTTTCTGTTATTTTTGACTAGCGCCAATAATGTTGGGGTGAGATGGTATCTCGTTGTGGTTTTGATTTGCATTTCTCTAATGGCTAGTGATCATGAGCATTTCCTCATGTGTCTGTTGGCCACCTTAATGTCTTCTTTGGTGAAGTGTCTGTTCATATCATTTGCCCATTTTTTAGTTGGATTATTTGTCTTTTTGTTGTAGAGGTGTTGGATTTTCCTACAAATTTTAGAGATTAGAACTTTGTCAGATTTGTCATAGCCAATTTTTTTTTCCTGGTCTGTAGGGTTCTTTTTTTATTCTTTTGGTGAAGTCTCTTGATGAGCATAAGTGTTTAATTTTTAGAAGATCCCAGTCATCTATTAGCAAAGTTATTCTATATCTTGTTTGTAGAGATATAAAAAGAAAAATATAATTGAAATGAATTGGCTAAGCATTCTTAGAACTTCCTCATCATTAAATCTAGCTCTTCTGAATCATTTTCTGACATTAAGTTATTAATGTCTTTTTTTTTTTAAATCAAGAACGTCTTAAAAAAAAGGTCAACTTTAGTCTCTGACATCCGTTTAGCACTTTTTGATGTGTATGTGCAGGCAGTGACAGCCACATGGAGGCTGACAAGTGGCCTCAGTGATAGTAAGAGGCATCTCAATTTCAGATATATTAAAATGTGAAAACAGTGCATATTGGAATCAATGAAGTACAGAGTACAATACGATATTCATTTTCAACGGCTTTAATGACCTTTTTGAATCAGTTCTAAGTTCTTTCTCTCTTTCAACTATTGTGGAATGCTTCAGCTGTATTCACAAGAGCAATTCATCTACAGCACATCCAGTCAAGAAAGCCTTTCACTCACATTCATGCTGGTTATTCGAACAATGTTAATCGTAGGCCATGTAAGTGAATTGCAGGGGTAATCCCACACTTATTAAATACAATCAATTGAATAAATTTGAATTACCTTAGAAATTTGATTACCTTAGTTCCAGAGGAGAACATGAAAATTACTTAGGGTGCAATATTCTTGCTATTATCTCTTGAACTAGTAACTAGTTAGTAAAGTGACTATTTACGATATACTTTTTGAAAAAAGTGTCTGTGGAAATGTAAAGCAGAATTTATGGAAGTTCAAATTTACAGAACTTTTTGGAGGGATTGTGGACACATGCTTGGGTTTTTGAAGTTGTTAACAATGCAGAGTTACTGAGAACTTCCCGCCCTCAGAGCACCTGGATATTCTGGGAGTCACATGTGTTTGACCTCCCAGATAGGGTTTTTTTTTTTTTTTTCCCCTTAAGGGTTTATAAAAGAAATAGGGGAGAAGGGATGGGATAGAAAAAGTGCCAGTCTGGAAAGAGTGAATTTTTTTTGTTTCTAATTAAGGTGATCAGCTGGGAGCTGTCAAAGAGGGCAGGCTGGTCAATCTGTTCTGGAATTGTTGTTAGGAGCTGTGGGGTCGGTTCTGACTCATGGTGACCCCACGCACAACAAAACAAAACACTGCCCGGTCCTGCGCCATCCTCACAGTCGTTGTTATGCTTGAGCCCGTTGTTGCAGCCGCTGTGTCAGTCTGTCTCCTTGAGGGTCTTCCTCTTTTTCACTGACCCTCTGCTTTACCAAGCATGATGTCCTTCTCCAGGGACTGGTCCCTCCTGATAACATGTCCAAAGCACCTGAGACGAATCTCATCATCCTCGCTTCTAAGCAGCTGGATTCTGACTAGGTCATTGGAGAAAACAATTTCAGTTATTCGTGGATTTTCCAAAAGTCTTGAGAGTTAAGCTGTGAGGGCATGTGACAGGCTGCCTCTGACAATGTCTGCCGGTGTCCTGACGTCTCCACTTTAGACAGGCCAGGATAGCTTCACTTCCTTCAGCAGAATTTCTTATGAGCCACAGACGTCCAGAGTCCTTTCAGGTCTGAGAATTCCTTCCCGTTGCCATCAGTTATAGAATCGCTGGTATTAATCCCAGCTAGTTTTGAGGCCCCTTCCCTTGCCCATTTTCTCCCTCTATTTGCCTGTTTTCTGTGCAGCATATAGAGCCTTACTCTCCCCCTTCCTACCCCGTCTCAGTAATATGTCAGCAGTGGGGAGAACCGTGAACAGAGTAACAACTTCTTCGACCTTCCCTTGGCCCAGTGTGATACTTTCTAAGCATAACTAGCATCCAGACTCACCCTTAGCTTGACAAACACTGATTCTCCCTGCCGAATTCCTGCTGTTCAGCTCCCCAGTCCAATTCCTTTCTGTTACAAAAAGCGACAGTTTCTTAATCAAGCAGATTGCATATGTCAGTGATCCAGGTGTGGTGGAAAGGAAAGGACTTTGCATTAGGTGGTAGAAAATCTGTCTTATCACCCACGACCGTCATGCTTTTCAGCACTGTCTATTGAGTTCCCATGCAAAGGGGCTGAATTACTGTGGACAGGTTGCTTAACCTGGCTAGGTCTTGGATCTATAAAATAGAGCGGAGAATACTTCGTTTGTCCTGGATCTGATGATTTTGGACATCCATTACAATGGAAAATAATTCTGTGAGTATGAATCCAAGAAACTGCCCTGGTGGGTTGGAACAGTGATTCCTAGAAAGAAGAGTACAACAAATTAGTAACAATTTCCAAAACATTTGGGAAATGATATAGGCCATAAAACAATTAACATTTACTATATCATCATTTCATAAAAACTCCAAAATTCGGCAGAACAAACACTCAGAATGAAGGACAATTCTTTAACTTAAATGCATTGCTTTGTGTATAAACCTTTATTTTTCTAATTTCTAGGGAGCCACTAGCTTAAAGGAGAGAAATCCAGAGAAGTGGAGACCCAACCTCCCGTCCACATCTCAACAACACGTGCATTCTGAGCTGTTCTTCCTTTCTCCTTCTCCCTAATAATTTACTTGGTTATTTGGAATACACTGGATCCCTGGTGGCTCAGTGGTAAAGAGATTGGCCGATAACCAAAAAGAATCCACTAGCCGCTCCTTGGAAACCCTGTGGGGTGGTTCTGCTCCATCATATAGGTTCGCTGTGAGTCGGAATCAACTTGACAGCAACAGGTTTGGGGTTTTTTTTTTTAATATGGAATACAAAGTTCTCGCTCCAGTGGGACACCCATGCCCTAGAGGGGAAAAAGCATTTTCTAAGTGTAACTGGTATCTCCGGCCACAAGAGGGCAGACCTCAGCCTGAAAACGTAGTTTCCTGTGCTGCAGTACCAGATACCTCACAGCATCTCCCTGTGTGCGTCCAGAAGATGCTCGCCTTACTTGGCTGTCAGCGAAGGATTCCTCTAGCCAGCTCCACTGCTCCTGGCACTGGGTCCTCGCTGCAGCTGGTAGCCAGTCTACGTTATTTGAGACAAAAAGTTAGGGAAGGCCACTTTGTCTTCCTCAGGACACACTGCCTTGCATGGGAAGCCCAGGAGGGATTTTCCTCTTTGGAATTAAATTCTGTAACTTGAATTCATCAATGGCATAAAAATACTTACAAAGTCCTTTAGGAAGGTTGTACTTTTCTGAGCATTGAACCAGAGAGACTAAACAGACACCATCCCGTCAGGGTTGAATGACCTATCAAAAATGCTGAGGAGAATCTTCCTCCACATTCTTCAGGGGCAGCGGGGTGATACCATTCCTTCCCTTTATCTAAAAAGACAGGCATGACATGAACTTCGGAATTTTCTTAGGATTCTTCAACCCTGTGAGAAAGGTAATGTGATTACCTTATTTTGTTATTTTAAAGCTTAACCTCACTTTTATTTTCTTCTTTCAGTTTTTATTTTAACAATTAAAAAATTTCTGAAGTAAAATTGATGTTAAAAACATGAAATATACTACTAAGAAGTTTATTATGAAAAAGTGACATTCTCTGCTCTTCCCTTTCCCGCTCTCCACCCGTTTTTTCTCCTCAGAGGCGACCATTTGGAACTCTTGGTGTTTTCAGGATTTCATGGAGTCACCTACATAGCTCTAAGGAATGTGCTTGTGGTTTTATTTCTTGGTATATCAACTCTGGATGTTAGCAGTTGGCTTTCTCTTATAATAGGTGAGGATTTCCTTTGCCTGAGGAAGTCTCTTGTGATCTCAGTTTGAAGAAGAGAAAACCAAAACTTAGGGATTTCAAGGAACTTGTCCATGGTTAAGTGTTTGGCTGCTAACCAAAAGGTCAGCAGTTTGAATCCACCAGCCGCTCCTTGGAAACCTTATGGGGCAGTTCTACTTTGAACTATAGGGTTGCTATGAGTTGGTATCAACTTAATGGCAATAGGTTTTTGGTTTTTTTGTCCGAGGTCATGTAATTAAGAACTGTAAATTAGAGTATAAATTAGAGCCTGGGTCTTTTAACTCTAGAATCAATGTAATTTCTACCTCTATGGGGTGGGGAGACACTAGAAAGATGCTAACTACCCTCCAGGGTTGTGGGCACTTGGTGTTCAGGTATCAAGAGTGATGTAATAAGTCCCCTTAAAATAGGGTTGCCAGATGAAATGCAGGATGCCCAGTTACATTTGAATTTCAGATAAACAATGAATAAGTCTTTAGTATAAGTGTGCCCTCAATACTGGTATTGCATGGGAATACATACTAAAATGTTATGTGTATTTTTATTTGATAAACCTTTTATTTGCTAAATCTGGAATCCAACCTTAAAACTATCAATCTAGGCTTCTACTTACTCTAGTTTTAAAAGGCTAGAACTACAGATACAGTTAATAGGTTTGTGATTAATTTAGAACAAAGTAAACTTTTTTTTTTTTCTGAGAAAGGCAGACATTATCCATGATTTCCATACAGATAAAGTACAAAACAGTATATGTATATTGTTTTGGGATACAGACATATGAGGTAGAATTATAAAGAGAAAAGCCAATGAAATAGTAACTGAAAGTTCGGTAGAGTAGCTACCTGGGGGGAAGAGGGGAGGAGAGATGTGACGAGGAAGGGCATATAGGAGCTTCTAGGTATGGGTAGATTGACAGCGGGTACAATGGGGTTCATTTTAGTTTTTGGATGTAATGTAATGCAAGGAGCCCTGGTAGCACAGTGGTTAAGTGCTCGACTGCTAACGGAAAGGTCAGCAGTTTGAACCCACCAGCCACTCTTTGGGAGAAAGATGTGACAGTCTACTTCTGTAAAGATTTATGGACTTGAAAACCCTATGGGGTAGTTCTACTCTGTCCTATAGAATCTCTAAGTGTCAGAATCGACTCAACGGCAACGGGTAATGGGTATACCTCTATGCACTCTTTGTATGTAATATTTTATTAAAATATATTTATTAAAAAGAATAGATTCTGGAATAAGACAGATGTAGGTCTAATCCCAGCTTTAGCTTCTCTGAGTTTAGTTTCTTCATCTATAGAATGAGAATAATAATATGTAGTCAGCAGGATTGTTGTGTGGTTTGGATGTGTCTGTGGAGCTTCCATGACCTTTCCTTGTACAAGTTGTGCTGGCTTCCCCAGTATTGTGTACTCTCTCACCCTTCACCCAACATACCACTTATCTATTGCCTATTTAGTGTAAAGAACAACATGAAATATGCACATGGTATGTCCTCAGAAAATGTTATTATTGATCAAGTCCATGTGAGGTGAAGTAGAGGATTGTCAGGGCTTCTGCAGTCAAAAATTGTCCTAGCTTCTCCCAGCTGTTGGCTTCGTATCTAAACCTTCTCTTTCATTAGTGTGTGTTGAGATGATGAAGAAATCACTTGAAACTTTATAATTTTGAATGTTCAACACTTCTTTAAAATGAACTGTAGCCCTTTACAAAGCAGATCTGGGAGTTAATGAGTTGATGTTTGTAACTAGAAGAGTTATGAAGGAAAGTCAATTCCCTGTAAATGTTAAGTTCTAGCTTCCCAGTATAAGAGACATGGAAAAATCAATGAGGAAAAGTCTTCTGATTGGAACAGGCAGTCATTTGCCAAGGATGTGCAAAAAAGCAAATTATTTTCCTTATATACATACTCTTAGAAACCTTTCCCTAATACTAAAATTACTCCTCCCAATGGATAAATACATTCAGGCAAAATTCCAAATTGTGATTGTTTTGCATTTCCCAGTGTATACTTTTACATTTCCTGATATACTGAAGTCTTTTTCAGCTTAAAAAATGGAACAACTGCCCTTGACTGAAGATTTTGATTTAAGCCATGATTTAAAGTTAAATAAACAATGCCTTTTTCAATCAAGGGGAAAAAAACATTTCAAATTAAGAATGATAATTGATGCATTTTTCTATTTTTTATTCTGAGTGGCTGAAAGGAGGATTCACCATATCAATTTAGTAGGAAGTATTCTTCCTGCTGAATAAGTAAGAATTTATTTTTATAATCTTGTACCAAGAAAATACTCAGGGAGTAAAATGATCAAACTGACTAGTTATCCCATAATGTAAATCAAAACAAAATTCTACAACTTCTAGAAGATAAGACAGGAAAAAAATCTAGGTAACCTTAGGTTTGACAATGACTTTTTAGATATAACATCAAAAATACAATCCATAAAAATTAATAAATTGGATGGATGAAACTGGAGGACATTATGCTGAGTGAAATAAGTCAATCACAAAAGGCCAAATATTGTATGAGACCTCTATTGTAAAAACCCATGAAAAAGTTCACACACAAAATGTAACGATCTTTGTTGGTTACCAGGGATGGGAGGGGCGGGGGAAATACTAAATAGGCAATAGATAAGTGGTATGTTGGGTGAAGGGTGAGACAGTACACAATACTGGGGAAGCCAGCACAACTTGTACAAGGAAAGGTCATGGAAGCTCCACAGACACATCCAAACTCCCTGAGGGACTGAATTGCTGGGCGGAGGGCTGTGGGGACCATGGTCTTGGGGAACATCTAGCTCAATTGGCATAACACAGTTTATAAAGACAATGCTGTACATTCTACCTTGGTGAGTAGCGTCTGGGGTCTTAAAAGCTTGTGAGCGGCCATGTAAGATACTCCACTGGTCTCATCCCTTCGGGAGCAAGGGAGAATGAAGAGAACAGGATACAAGGAAAAGATTAGTCCGAAGGACTAATGGTCCACAGCTACCAAGGCTTCCACCGGACTGAGTCCAGTACAGCTAGATGGTGCCCGGCTATCACCACTGACTGCTCTGACCAGGATCACAACAGAGGGTTCTGGACAGAGCTGGAGAAGGATGTAGAGCATAATTCTAACCCACATAAAAAAGACCAGATTTACTGGCCTAAAGGAGACTGGAGAAACCCTGAGAGTATGGCCCCCAGACACCCTTTTAGCTCAGTGGTGAAGTTATCTCCGAGGTTCACTGTTCAGCCTGGGAGTGGACAGCCCCATAAAACCAAATGAGACTAACGAGGTACAGCAGTCCAGTGACAAGGGCCAGAAGGCAAAAGGGGACAAGGAAGCTGGTGATAGGGAACCCAAGGCTGAGTAGGGATATTGTTGATGTGTTGTGAGATTGTTAACCATTGTCATAGGGCAACATCTGTAGTAACTGTTAAATGAGAAACTGTTTTGTTCTGTAAGCCTTCATGTTAAGTGAGAATAACAGCACAATTCGAAGAGCGTAGTCAATGTCACTGAACTGTACATGTAGAAATTTTTGAAATGGTATATCTTTGGCTATGTGTATTTTCACCAAAAAAAAAAAAAAGGTTGAGAAGTTAGAGGGTTGATATGTTGTGGGGTTGTTAACCAATGTCATAAAACAACATGTGTACTTCTGTTTCATGAGAAACTATTTGTTCTGTAAGCCTTCACCTGAAGTACAATTAAAAAAAAAAGTAACAATCTTTGTTGGTTACCAGGGATGGGAGCGGCAGGGGGGAAGTACTAAATAGGCAATAGATAAGTGGTATGTTGGGTGAAGGGTGAGACAGTACACAATACAGGGGAAACCAGCACAACTTGTCCAAGGAAAGGTCATGGAAGCTCCATAGACACATCCAAACTCCCTGAGGGACTGAATTGCTGGGTGGAGGGCTGTGGGGACCATGGTCTCGGGGAACATCTAGCTCAATTGGCATAACACAGTTTATAAAGACAGTGTTCTACATTCTACCTTGGTGAGTAGCGTCTGGGGTCTTAAAAGCCCGTGAGCGGCCATTTAAGGTACTGCACTGGTCTCATCCTTTCGGGAGCAAGGGAGAATGAAGAGAACAGGATACAAGGAAAAGATTAGTCTGAAGGACTAATGGTCCACAGCTACCAAGGCCTCCACCGGACTGAGTCCAGTACAGCTAGATGGTGCCCAGCTACCACCACTGACTGCTCTTACCAGGATCACAACAGAGGGTTCTGGACAGAGCTGGAGAAGGATGTAGAACAAAATTCTAACTCACAAAAAAAGACCAGATTTACTGACCTAAAGGAGACTGGAGAAACCCTGAGAGTATGGCCCCAAGACACCCTTTTAGCTCAGTGGTGAAGTCACTTCCGAGGTTCACCGGTCAGCTGGGGAGTGGACAGCCCCATAAAACCAAATGAGATTAATGCAGCACAGGAGTCCAGGGACAAGGCCTAGAAGGCAGAAGGGGACAGGAAAGCTGGTGATAGGGAACCCAAGGTTGAGTAAGGATAGTGTTGATGTGTTGTGAGGTTGTTAACCATTGTCATAGGGCAGCATGTGTACTAACTGTTAAATGAGGAACTATTTTGTTCTGTAAGCCTTCATCTAAAGTGATAATAGCAGCACAACTGGAAGAGCGTAGTCGATGTCACTGAACTGTGCATGTAGAAATTTTTGAAATGGTGTATCATTGGCTATGTATATTTTAACCAAAAAAAAGGTCAAGAAGGGAGAGGGCTGACATGCTGTGGGGTTGTTAACCAATGTCATAAAACAATTTGTGTACTACTGTTTCACGAGAAATTATTTGTTCTGTAAACCTTCACCTGAGGTACAATAAAAAATTTAAAAAGAAATTATAAATTGGACTTCATTACAATTAAAAATTTCTGCTTTTCCAAAGCTACTGTTAAGAGGATGAAAAGACAAGCCACAAACTGGGAGAAAATGTTTGCAAAACACATAACTGATAAAGGACTTGTATCCAAAATATACAAAGAACTCTTAAAACTCAGCAAGAAGAAAACAAACAACCCAATTACAAAATGGGCAAAAGATCTGAACAGAAACTTCATCAAAGAAGATAGATAGATGGCAAATAAGCATATGAGAAAGTGCTCAACTTTGTATGTCATTCCAAAAAAAAAAAAAACTAAACCCATTGCCTATATTCAATTCTGACTGATAGCGGCCCTACAGGACAGAGTAGAACTGCTCCATAAAGCTTCCAAGGAGAGGCTGGTGGATTCAAACTGCTAACCTTTCGGTTAGCCCAAACGCTTAACCACTGGACCACCAGAGCTCCTTAGGAAATTGCAAATCAAAACAACAATGAGGTACCAATACCAACTCACTACCATCAAGTTGATTCTGACTCATAGTGACCCTGTAAGACAGAGTAGAACTGCCCAATAGGATTTCCAAGGCTATAAATCTGTACAGAAACAGACTGCCACATCTTTCTTCCGCAGAGTGGCTGGTGGGTTCGAACCACCAACCTTTTGGTTAGTAGCTGAGCGCTTAACCACTGCACCACCAGGGCTCCTTGAAGCACCAATATATACCTATTAAAACGGCTCACATCCAGAACACTGAAAACGCCAAACACTGGCAAGATGTGGAGGAACAGGAACTTTCACTCATTGCTGGTGGGAATGCAAAATGGTACAGCTACTTTGGAAGGCAGTCTGGTAGTTTCTTACAAAGCTAAACATAGGCTTATCATGTGTTCCAACAATCATGCTCCTAGGTATTTACCCAAGTAAGAGGAAAACATATGTCCACATAAAAACCTGCACACAAATGTTTACAGTAGCTTTATTAATAATTACCCAAAATTGGAAGCAACCAAGATGTCCTTTAATAGGTGAATGGGTAAACGAACTTATACAATGGAACATTATTCAGCAATAAAAAGAAATGAACTATTAAGCCACAAAAAAACACAGAGGAAACTTAAATGTATACTGATAAGTGAAAGAAGCCAGCCCAAAAAAGCTGCATACTGTATGAGTCCAACTATATTATGTTCTGGAAAAGGCACAACAACAGAGACAGTGAAAAGATCGATGGTTTCCAGGGTTCAGGGGGCGGCGAGGATGAATACGTGGGGCACTGGGCATTTTTAAAGCGGTGAAACGTCTGTAAGATACCGTAATGGTGGACACATGACATCGTGTATTTGTCAAAACCCATAGGGCTGTCTAACACAAAGAGTGAGCACTTGGCTGCTAACCAAAAGGTTGGTGGTCCAAACCTACCCAGTGGCTCCTCAGGAGAAAGACCTGGTGATCTGCTCCTGTAAAGGTTACCCATAAACTCATTGCCGTCGTGTCTATTCCAACTCATAGCAACCGTGTAGGGCCGAGTAAAACTTCCCCATAGGTATTCCAAGGCTGTAATCTTTACGGAAACAGACTGCCACATCTTTCTCTCATGGAGCCACATGTTTCTCCCATGGAGCAGCTAGTGGGTTTGAACTGCTGACCTTTTCGTTAGCAGCCAAGCGCTTGACCATTGTGCCACCAGGGCTCCCTGTAAAGATTAAAGCCTACAAAACCCTTTGGGGAAGTTCTACTCTGTCACATGGGGTCATCATGAGTTGGAAATAGACTCAAGGGCACCTAATGACAGCAGTGTGAACTATGGAGTTTAGTTAATAATAATGTATCAACATCGGTTCATGAATCCTAACCTCGCTAACTGTAAGCTCAGTTGTAACACAGTAATGAAGCGTTCATAACAGGAGTAGCAGCGTGCAGGGCGGGGGGTGGGGGGAGTGGGAACGCTCTGTACTTGCTGCACAATTTTTCTGTAAACCTAAAACTGCTCTGAAAA
Organism: Dugong dugon; assembly: GCA_030035585.1. Lineage (NCBI taxonomy): Eukaryota > Metazoa > Chordata > Mammalia > Sirenia > Dugongidae > Dugong > Dugong dugon. Next base: position 5,288,786 of record CM057464.1, on the reverse strand, counting down.
ATAAAGTCTATTAAAAATATCAAGAAATCATTTCACCTTAAAAATACATGAATACTCAGTGCTGCCAAGGGTGCAGAGAAGTGGGCATTCTTGCACCCAGAAGTGTAAATCTTTTGGAAAGCAATTTGTCAGTAGGTAGTAAGAGCTCTAAACATGTTGATAGTCTTTGCCCTTGTAATTCTACCAGGACTAGTTCCATAAACTATAAAAATCCTGTTTGTAGCACTAATGTGCGCACATGTGTGTAAGTATTTCTAAGGATGGTGAAAAACTAAGCTATCTCGCTATTCACCAATAGGGAATAATGAAGCCATACTACGGAGGAAAAACCAACTGTATCTTAACAATATTTTAGTAAAATAAGAAAATGCTCACAGTGTTACATTAAACGACAAAAAACAAAACAGTATACAAATGGTACAAAATTTTGATCTCAACTATTCAAAATATGGAGCCCTGGTATCACAGTGGTTAAGAACTTGGCTGCTCACCAAAAGGTCAGCAGTTTGAATCCACCAGCTGCTCCCTGGAAACCCTATGGGGGCAGGTCTACTCTGTCCTATAGGGTTATTATGAGTTAGAATTGACTTGTCAGCAATGGGTTCTTATTCAAAATATATATTCATAAAAATATTAGAATAAAATAAGCCAAAATACTAACAAGTGGTTATTTTTGGATTGTGGGTTTATAAATGATTTCTATTTTCTTCTTTATACTTTTCCAAATTTTCTACAATGAGCACATACTGCCATTATAATAAAGATACTGAAGAAAATTCTGGGTTGGTGGCATATTCCCATATTGGTTATATATGAATTGTCTTGTATGTGTGTGGGAGAAAGAGATATCATGGTATAGATATGATACCATTTTCACTTCCTCAAAGCAAGGTTAAAATGGTATTCTCAGAGTATGTGCAGCTTACATTACTATTAAATTGTACCATTTCACTATATTTAGAGAACTCTAGTGCCTGGGTTTAAAATCAGGAAAGGTGTGTGTCAGGGTTATATCCTTCCACTATACTTATTCAATCTATATGCTGAGCAAATAATCTGAGAAGCTGGACTATATGAAGAAGAACGGGGCATCCGGATTGAAGGAAGACTCATTAACAACCTGCGATATGTGGATGAGACAACCTTGCTTGCTGAAAGTGAAGAGGACTTGAAGCGCTTACTGATGAAAATCAAAGACTACAGCCTTCAGTATGGATTACACCTCAACATAAAGAAAACAAAAATCCTCGCACCCAGACCAATAAGCAACATCATGATAAATGGAGAAAAGATTAAAGTTGTCAAGGATTTCATCTTACTTGGATCCACAATCAACACCTATGGAAGCAGAAGTCAAGAAATCAAACGACATACTTCACTGGACAAATCTGCTGCAAAAGACCTCTTTTAAGTGTTGAAAAGCAAAGACATCACTTCGAGGGCTAAGGTGCACCTGACCCAAGCCATGGTATTTTCAATCACCTCATATGCATGTGAAAGCTGGACAATGAATAAGGAAGACTGAAGAAGAATTCATACCTTTGAATTGCGGTGTTGCCCAAGAATATTGAATATACCATGGACTGCCAGAAGATGAACAAATCTGTCTTGGAAGAAGTGAGGCTGGAATGCTCCCTATAAGCAAGGATGGTGCGACTTTGTCTCATGTACTTTGGACGTGTTATCAGGAGAGACCAGTCCCTGCTTGGTGAAGTAGAGGGTCAGTGAAAAATAGGAAGACCCTCAGCAAGATGGATTGACACAGTGGCTGCAACAATGGGCTCAAACAACAGTGATTGTGAGGATGGCGCATGACTGGGCAGTGTTTTGTTCCGTTGTTCATAGGGTGGCTATTGATGGCTTGACAGCACCTAACATCAACACTGTTACTAAGATCTATAATTATTCAGCAGCAAGGCATAATGAAGTTGGCTGATTACAAGGGGTTGTGAAGCCAAGTGTTTCAGACCCTCTGATGTTTTCTGGCAATAGCAATTGACTAGAGCATTGTTCTATTAAAATAATTTCACTGAGGAAAGAATATGTTTACAGAACATTAATTGCTGAGTTTAAGAGCAGTGCATTTCTGGATTTTGGCAACAACTCTTTAGAATTTGGGGGTAAGGGTAGGGTAAAGCAGGGATCCATAGTTAAATTTTACTTACAGTTGGTGTTCTGGGGTTTCTTGGTCAGATCCTTCTCTAAATGTATATAACACTTAGACTGAAAGGGCAAGTGTGAGAGTGGCATGGCATATACCGTTGGTCCTGGGAAGGGTCCTTTGCAAAATCAGGCTCAGGATGAAGAAAGGCCAGTGGCCGGGTAGGCAGCTACATACAAGGGAAACCCCATAATAACTTTAACTTTTCAAGGTGGTTCTTCAGTGTTTACTATATGGCACTTACTACCCCCAAACCCTAAATGACAATTTAACATTCATTAGAAATGTTCATAAAATCATCAAGTTTATAGATGTCCTCCTTTTCAAATATCTTTTGATCCTAGAAGTCTTGCACATTATATCAGGAATATTTAAATAAGGCTCTTTAGGTACTTGAAAAAATTTTTGGTGTAGCTTAGCTGAAATGAATTGAGTGTTGTTTTATGTGGGAGATCAGTACTTTGTTTTACGAATATATAATATTAAGCATATACTGCTGCTTTAGGAGCCCTGGTGGCACAATGGCTAAGTGCCGGGCTGCTAACCCAAAGGTTGGGTGGTTTGAACCCACCTGATGGCTCCGCGGGAGAAAGACCTGGCGATCTGTTCCTGTAAAGATTACAGCCTAGAAAACTCTATGGGGCAGTTCTACTCTATCATACGGGGTCACTATGAGTCGAAATTGCCTCGACAGCATCTAACAACAACAATTGCTGCTGTATTAATTAATTAATAAATTAATTGTTTCGTGAATGTTGGCTTACTTCTCCAAGTAGATTAAAAAACCAGCACTGAGCAGGAGCTCTGTCCCCTATTTCTTCTGTATTCCCCACAGCTTGGAGCATAATGTTGAAAACAGTGGGTGCACTCTGAAAGAAGAGCGGTGGGAGAGAAAGCACCAGGAAAAAGCCAAAATCTTCAATTTGAATGCAGTGATAAGAACTGCTTGAAGTTGTTTTTCTCCTTTAGGAAATAAAAATCTGAAACGTCTCTGTTAAGGAGTCAGGAGTAGCTGAGGGGAAGCTGTGAGCCCTAGGGGGCAGGGAAGCTGGAGAACCGTCTGGGGCAGGACCCCTCACCATCACACCCACCTTCACAGGCTGGACTCTGTTTGACCTTCAGAAGTGTTTTTGCCTGGCCTGACTCCCTCACACTAAATAAACAATGGCTTTATTAAGTGTTTGTACTGGTGCATTGGTGTTTGAAATGCAGTCTATTTCTAGTTTTCTAAGGAAGCGCCATATCATCTTCCAAAATGGTTGTATCATTTTGCATTCCCACCAGCAGTGCACAAGAGTTCCGATCTCCCCGCAGCCTCTCCAACATTTGTTATTTCCAGTGTTTTTGATTCGTGCCAGTAATGCCGGAGTGAGATGGTATCTCATTGTGGTTTTAATTTGCATTTCTCTAATGGCTAGTGATTGCGAGCATTTCCTCATGTGTCTGTTGGCCATTTGGATGTCTTCTTTGGTGAAGTGTCTGTTCATTTCCTTTGCCCATTTTTTAATAGGATTATTTGTCTTTTTGTTGTAGAGGTGTTGGATTTTCTTGTAGATTTTAGAGATTAGACCTTATTCTGACTTGTAATGTCCAAAATTTTTTTCCCAGTCTGTAGGTTCTCTTTTCACTCTTTTGGTGAAGACATTTGATGAGCATAAGTGTTTAATTTTTAGAAGATCCCAGTAGTCTAGCTTATCTTCTGGAGTTTGTGTGTTGTTGGTTATGGTTTGTATCCTGTTAATGCCCTGCATTAGGGCCTCTAGCATTGATCCTATTTTTTCTTCTATGAACTTTATAGTTTTGGGCTTTATATTTAGGTCTTTGATCCATTTTGAATTAGTTGTTGTGTATGGTGTGAGGTATGGGACCTGTTTCATTTTTTTGCAGATGGACATCCAGTTTTGCCAGCACCATTTGTTAAAAAGACTCTCTTTTCCCCATTTGATGGACATTTGATGGTCAAAGATCAGGTGACTGTAGGTCGATGGATTTACATCTGGGTTCTCAATTCTGTTCCATTGGTCAATGTATCTGTCATTGTACCAGTACCAGGCTGTTTTGACTACCATAGCTGTATAGTAGGTTCTGAGGTCAGGTAGTGCGAGTCCTCCTACTTTATTCTTTTTCTTCAATAGGGCTGTACTTATCCGGGGCTTCTTCCCTTTCCATATAAAGTTAATGATTAGGTTTTCCATCTCTTTGAAGAATGTTGTTGGTATTTGGATCAGGATTGCATTGTATTTGTAAATTGCTTTGGGTAGAGTTCTCATTTGCACAATGTTGAGTCTACCTATCCATGATCATGGTACGTTTTTCCATTTATGTAGATACCTTTGGGTTTCTTGCAGTAGTGTTTTGTAGTTTTATTTGTATAGGTTTTTACATCCCTGGTTAGATGTATTCCTAAGTATTTTATTTTTTTAGGGGCTATTACAGATGGTATTTTCCTGATTTCCTTTCCATCGTTCTCTTTATTGGTGTATAGGAATCCAACCGATTTTTATATGTTTATCTTGTATGCTGCTACTCTGCTGAATCTTTCTATTAGTTTCAGTAGTTTTCTTGTGGAGTCTTTAAGGTTTTCTGTGTATAGTATCATATCATCCACAGACAGGGACAGTTTAACTTCTTCATTACCAATTTGGATGCCCTTTATTTCTTTTCCTTGCCTTACTGCTCTAGCTAGGACTTCCAGCACAATGTTAAATAGGAGTGGAGATAAAGGGCACCCTTGTCATGTTCCTGTTTTCAAGGGGAATGTTTTCAGCCTCTCTCCATTAAGAATGATGTTGGCCATTGGTTTTGCATAGATGCCCTTTATTATGTTGAGAAATTTCCCTTCTATACCTATTTTATTGAGTTTTTATCAGGAATGGGTGTTGGACTTTGTCAAATGCCTTTTCTGCATCAGTTGAGAGGATCATGTGATTCTTTTCTTTTCTGTTATTTATGTGGTGGATTACGTTGATTGATTTTCTAGTGTTGAACCATCCTTGCATACCTGGTGTGACTTCCACTTGGTCATGGTGTATTATTTTTTTGATATGAAGTTGAATTCTATTGGCTAGAATTTTGTTGAGAATTTTTGCAAATTATTCATGAGAGATAGTGGTCTTTAATTTTCTTTTTTGTGGTGTCTTTACCTGGTTTAGGTATCAGGGTTATGCTGGCTAGATAGAATGAATTCAGAAGTATCCCTTCCATTTCTATGTTCTGAAATAGTTTAAGTAGTACTAGTGTAAGCTCTTCTCTGAATGTTTGGTAGAATTCTCCAGTGAAGCCATCTGGACCAGGGCTTTTTTTTCGTTAGGCATTTTTTATTGCCATTTTCAATCTCTTCTCTTGTTATGGGTCTGTTCAGATTTTCAACTTCAGTTTGTGTTAGGGTAGGTAGTGTCCATTTGCCCATTTCCTCTTGGTTTTTATATTTGTTGGAGTATAGTTTTTCATAGTACTCTGTTATGATCCTTTTTATTTCAGTTGGGTCTGTTGTAATGTCCCCCATTTCAGTTCTCATTTGGGTTATTTTCGTCCTCTCCTTTTTTTTTTTTTTTTTTTTTTTGTCAGTTTGGACAATGGTTTGTTGATTTTGTTGATCCTTTCAAAGAACCAACTTTTGGTTGTGTTGATTCTATCTATTGTTTCTCTATTCTCTATTTCATTTATTTCTGCTCTGATTTTTTATTATTTCCTTTCTTCCGGTGGCTATGGGCTTCTTTTGCTCTTCTCTTTGTATTTGTTCGAGTTGTATAGCTAATGTTTTGATTTTGTCCCTTCTTTTTTGATGTGTGCATCTATTGTTGTAAATTGACCTCTGAGCACTGCCTTTGCTGTGTTTTGGTACATTTGTTTTCATTCTCATTTCATTTTAGAAATTTTTTGATTCCATCCTTGATTTTTTCTATTGTCCAGTGATTTTTAAGCAGAGTGTTTGTTATTCAGTTTCCATGTATTTGATTTTTTTCCTTGCTTTTCCTGTTATTAATTTCTAGTTTGATGGCATTATGATCAGAGAAGATGCTTATCTATACGTTTTGGATTTTGTTAAATGTTGCTTTGTGGCCTAAGATGTGGTGTATTCTGGAGAACACTCTATGTGTGTAGGAAAAGAACGTGTGCTTTACTGCTGTTGTGTGGAGTGTTATATATATGTCAATGAGGTCAAGTTGGTTGATTGTGGCCTTTAGATCTTCTGTATCTTTGTTGAGTTTCTTTCTAAATGTTCTGTCCTTTACTGACAGTGGTGTGTTGAAGTCTCCTACTATTATTCTGGAACTGTCAATTTCACCTTTTAGTGCCGTTAGAGTTTTTTTAATGTATTTTGGAGCTCTGTCATTTGGTGTGTAGGTATTTATTACGGTTATGTCTTCATGATGGGTTGTCTCATTAATCATTGTATAATGCCCTTCTTTGTCTTTTATGAGGTACTTTGTTTTAAAGTCTATTTTATCTGAGATCAATATTGCCACTTCTGCTCTTTTTTGGTTGCTGTTTGCTTGATATATTTTTTCCATCCTTTGATTTTTAATAAATTAATGTCTTTGTTTCCAAGGTGTGTCTCTTGTAGACAGCATATTGAGATCTTGTTTTTTTTAAATCCATTCTGTCACTATCTCTTTATGGGTGCATGTAAGCCATTTATATTCAGTGTGATTATTGATAGGTGTGAGGTTTTTGCTGTCATTTTGTAGTGCTTTTGTTTGTGGTGCTGACGTTTTCTTTGTTCCTCTTACTCTTCTGTGATGAATTCCTTTTGCTTGTGGATTTTTTTGTTTGTTTGTTTCATTTTTGTAGATATTGTGTTTACTGAGACTTTATGTTTTTCTTCTTTATTTTGATAAGTAGGTTTGTTAACTACCTTTGTGGTTACCTTGAAATTTACCCCTATCTTCCTAAGTTTAAACTAGTCTTTTATTACTGTATAACACCTTGACTTACTCTCCAATTGAAAGTTGTATATCTACATCATTTATTTCTGCTTTTGTGTTCTGATGTTGCTGTCATTTACAGATTGACGTCTCTGGTTCCCTGCTGCAAATCTTTAATTTTGTTTTATCCTTGAGAGTTCATTATCTAGGTGATGCTGTCTTATGTGCTTGATTCAGGTTGATGTCTGATGTTGGTTCGCTAACTGAAGGACTCCCTTTAATAATTCTTGAAATCTTGCTTTGGTTTTTACGTATTCTCTTAATTTCTGTTTATCTGGAAATGTCCTAATTTCGCCATCATATTTGAGTGACAGTTTTGCGGGATATATCATTCTTAGTTTTCATTTTTTTCTTTCAAGATTTTATATGTGTCATTCCATTGCCTTCTTGCCTGCATGATTTCTGCTGAGTAATCAGAGCTGAGTCTTATTGTTTCCCCATTGTATGTGACTTTTTGTTTTTTTCGAGCTGCTCTCAGGATTATTTCTTTGTCTTTGGTTTTAGTGAGTGTGATTATGATGTCTTGGTGTTTTTCTTTTGGTGTCTATTCTATTTGGGGGTTGTTGTAACTTCTTGGATAATTTGTTTTTCGTCTTTCATGATATTAGGGAAATTTTCTGTCAGCAAATCTTCAATGATCATCTACGTTTTCTGTTTTCTCCCCCTGTCTGGAACTCTGATCACTTGCAAATATTTGCTTTTGTTTGTATCCCACATCATTCTCAGGGTTTCTTCATTTTCCTCCATTCTTTTCTCTGATTTTTCCTCAAGCAAAGTGGTATCCAAGGATTTGTCTTCAATTTCACTGATCCTGTCTTCCATTGTTTCAAATTTGCTCCTAAATCCTTCTATTGCACTGTCCATTTCTGAAATCTTGTTGTTTATATTTTGGATTTCTAATTGCTGTTTTTGTATGATTTCCAGTTGTTTATTTATTTTGACATTTTGTTCCTGTATTATTTTCCTGATTTCTTCCAATGTTTTATCTGTCTTTTCCATGATTTGTCTGTTTTTTCCTTATGTTTGTCTGCATTTTCCTTCATCTGTTGGAGAGCCTGGATAGTAAGAGTTCTGAATTCCCTGTCAGGTAGTTTCAATGCCTTTTCTTCTAGTTGAAGGTCATCTGGTGTTTTATTTTCATTGCTTTTGGGAGTCATCTCCCCTGTTTTTTTTTTTTTTAATATGTTTTGATATTGTTTGCTGTCTTTGAGACATTCAGAATTATCTTCTTCACTTATTGATTGTAGATTTGATTGTTTCATCTCGATTTTTTTTTTATTTGGTTATTTCTGGGCAGGCAGGCTGGGTGAGTTTTGTTGTTTGCTTGCCTCTGGGCACGATACTTCTTACCACCTTGTCCAAGTGAGTAGGGCTGGTCAGTCAGCTGTGGTGCAGCAGGGTAGGTACAGTGGGGGTGGAGGGGCAGGGATGGGTAGTTTATGGCATGAACTGTGGGTGATGGGGCAGTGCAGGGCAGGGTACAGGAGACTGCATCAGTACCACCTGGGGGCATTGCGCTTGGTGCACAGTGCGGATTAGCAGGAAGGAAAGGAGGGAATGTGATGTACAGAGTTAAGCGGGTGGGTGAAAGAAGAGAAAGAGGAAGGAGAAACAAAAGCAAAATAGAAAAAAAAAAAGCAAGAAATGAAGTAAAAAAATAATTCAAAGTAAAAAGTAAATAAAATGGCAGTGCAGTAGGATTTTGCAGGTGGGGATGGGGCAGACCTGGTGAGGCTGGTTGCTCTGTAGCCAAACACTGTGGCTTGGCCTGTTGAGAAGCAGCATGGGTGGCACAAGGGGCTAGGTAGGTGGGAGAAAGGAAAGGAAAGAGGGGAAACAGAGAGAAGAAACCAGCAATCAAACAAACAAAAATATAATAAAAACAACAACAACAACAACAAAAAATATGGTGGTGGGTGTGCCAGCCTTTGGGGGCAGGGAATAATTGGGGTGGTGGCAAGCTGATGTCTCTCTCACTGGGTGGCATGGCACGGCCTGTCAGAAAGGAGCAGAGGCAGCGAAGGGCCTAGGTGGGAGGCAGAAGGAAAAAGAGAGGGAAAAAAATAAAGAAAAACATAAAATACGGTGCTGAGGGAGCTGGCCTGTGGGTGTGGCACAGATCCAGGGAGGCCATGTGCCAGAGGCTCTTCAGCCAAGTGGTACAGTCCAGCCCACCAAGAAGTTGGGAGCGGCACATGGGGCTGGGTGGATGGGAGAGAGGAAAGGAAGGAAGGGAGAGAGAGAGGAGAAACAATAACAAAAAACAAAACAAAACAGAAGGAAAAAAAAGTCCAAAAAACCAAACAAACAATAAATAAAATGGTGCTGAGGGAGCTGGTCAGTGACAGTTGTACAGACCCAGGGAGGCTGTGTGCACTTTCTGAATGAGCTGTGCAGCACGGCCCCTCCAAAAGGGGTGGGGGCGGTGCACAGGGCTAGGTGGGCAGGAGAAAGGAAAGGAGAGAGAGAGAGAGAATAAACAGAAAAAAAAAAAAAGAAGAAGAAGGAAAGCAAAAAAAAAAAAAAAAAGAACAAAGCAAACAAATCCCAAAATCACAGCCTATCGAGAAGGTAAGGAGATGGCACATGGGGCTAGCTGGGCAGGAGAAAGGGTAGGAAGGAAAGGAGGGAGATAAAAGCAAAAAAAAAAAAGTAAAAAACCAAAGAAAGAAAGAAAAAAACAAATAAAGCAAACAAACAAAAAAAGAACAAAGCAAACAATCACAGCCTGTCAACAAGGGGAGGGGATGGCACATGGGGCTAGAGAAGCAACCAATAAAAAGCCAAAAAAAAAAAAAAAAAAAGAATCAAAAAGGGAACAAAGATACAAACAAACAAAAACACAAGCAAACAAACAAAAAACGGGGCCGAAGGGGCCAGCTGGTGGGGGTGGGTGGATCCCGGCAGCAGTCAGCTAGTGTCTCTCTGGCTGAGCAACCATGGACTGTTGGCAAGCAGTGGAGGCCTCGTAGAGGGAAGAAGGATGGGGGGTGGGGAAGCATGTACCCCTGGTTACTGGGTGCTCTGTCTCCTGCTGGGAGCCCTGTGGAGTTGCCTTCCTGTACTCTGTCCAAAGTTCTTTGGCAGCTGTAGCCCAAGATGGAGAATCTAGCCACGTAAGCTTGTATGGGACCTCTACTCTGTACCTCTCTTCATTCTCTGTTCCCTGTCAGTTTCTTATTCCATTTGGTGCTTGACTGAGTTCTTCATTCCTTCATTTGGTGCTTAGGGTTCCAGGACTGACGTTTATATCTGTTTTACTTAGTTTTCAGGTCTTTGCTACAGAGGGACAGCACGGTGCTTCTGTCCATAGCACCATGTTGGCTCCGCCTCCACAACTTATTTTTTAGTGAAAAATAACTGTATTTCCAAAACACAATTTTAGTCAGATGAGTGGCAATGTTTTCAATTTTTACAGATTTCTTTAATGCCTGGCTTAACTGAAGACATCAGGATCCTCATATATACCTCTACATTCAGTCTGTTTAGATATTTTTGGTTGGAGTATATGAAAAATAATGTGGCCTCACAGATATATAGTTTGAAGAGGGAAGTGTATTTCATTTGTTGTTACCGGGTTTCATCAAATTGATTACAACTCATAGCAACCCTATGTGACAGAGTAGAACTTCCCCATAGGGTTTTCTAGTCTGTAATCTTTATCGGAGCAGATTGCCAGGTCTTTCTCCCGCGGAACCACTCAGTGGTTTTGAACTGCCAACCTCTTGTTTAGCAGCCGAGTGATTCAATGTATTTTAATAGCCTTTTCAAATAATTATGGATATTCTTCTTTGCTGCTACACCAGAATTTGACAAGTGATGGTTTCCTAAAAGTTAGTTGCAATGTGGAGTCTGAAAACATATCAATAAACTTAAAAATATTCTTTACAGATTTATTGAGGTATTATTGATATGCAAAAAATCATACAGATTTGAAGTGCATAATCTAATGAGTTTGATATATGTATATATCCACAAAGCCATCATCACAATCAATACAATAAATATTTTCATTACTCTGAAAAGTTTCTTTGTGCCTGTTTGTAATACATCCCACCTTCCTGCTCCCACCTCGTTTCCAAGCAATCACTGATCCATTTTCGGTGACTATAGCGCTCCACTACTAGCCCAAAGGTTGGCAGTTCCAACCCACCAGAGGCACCTCAGGAGACAGTCCTGGGGAGCTACTTCTGACAGGTCACAGCCTTGAGAACCCGATGGAGCATTTCTACTTTGCACATATGGGGTCATCATGAGTCAGAATTGACTCAGTGACAACTAACAACAACATAGATACTTTTCATTTTCTATAAGAGCACTATCCAAAATAAATATGACATGAGCTACAAAAGTGATTAACATATATAATTGTAAAGATTCTAGTAGCCATGTTAAAGAAGTAAAAAGAAACAGAATTAATAAGATATTTCTCGTAACATAACATTAAAAATATTACTATTTTGACATGTAATCCGTTTAAAATTATTAACGAGATATTTTATATTCTCTTTTTTCATACTAAGCCTTCAAAATCTGGTATGTATCTTATATTTACAGCATATCTGATTTGGGCTGGTCACATTTCAATTGCTCAATAACTACATGTGGCTAGTGGCTACTATATTGGACAGTAGTTCTAGAACTGTATCTACATGGAATTACAAAGTATGTATTCTTTTTTGACTAACTTCTTTCACTCAGCGTCGTTATTTTGAAAAGTATCCAAGTTATAACATGTATCAGTTGTTGGTTCTTTTTTTAATTGCAGAGTAGCATTTCATCATTTGGGTATACCACAATTTGTTTTTCCATTCTCTTGTTGATGGGCATTTATTTTTCCCCCAGATTTTGGCTTATAAATAAAGTTGCTATGAATATCATAGATATTCATGTACCAGACTTTGGTATGGACATATGTTTTCATTTCTCTTGGGTAAATACCTAGGAGTAGAATGGCTGAATCATATGACACGTGTTTGACTTTTTATAGAACTGTCAAACTGTTCTCCAAAGTGGTTGTCCCATTTTACATTCCTCCTGGTAATATATGAGAGTCCCAGTTGCCCAACATCCTTGCCCCATACTTGATATTGTCAGTCTTTTAGTACTTGTAGTGGGTGTATAGTGATAGCTCACTGTGGTTTTACTTTTTATTTCCCTGATGATTAATTACGTTGAGCATCTTTTCACGTATCATTTGCCCTTTGTAGATCTTCTTTGGTGATGTTTCTGTTCAAATCTTCTGCCTATTTTTTATTGTTATTTGTCTTCTTATTGTTGTAAGAGCTATTTATGTATTCTAGATAGCAGTCCTTTGTCAGATATATGTTTTAAAATTATGTTCTCCTAGTCTGTGGTTTGCCTTTTCATCTTTGCTTAAAGTTTTGAAGAGCCTAAGTTTTTTATTTTGATTGATTAGTTGATTTTCCTTTTTATAATTTTTTTTTAGTGTATCTTATTTAAGAAATCTTTCCCAGCCCCAAGTTTACTAAGTTCTCCTGTTTTCTTATAGAAAGTTTATTGTTGAGGCCCTTACATTTAAGTCAAGGATCCATTTTGAATTAATTTTTGTATGTGTTGAAAGGTAAAAATTGAGATTCTTCTTTTTTGAAAATGATTATCCAGTTATTCCAGAAGCATTTGTTGAAAAGATTATCTTTGCCCCATTGAATTGCCTTGGTACCTTTTTGTCAAAATTACGTTGCCACATACATGTGGATTTATCTCTTGAGTATCTATTTTGCTTCTTTTATCTCTATGTCCATCTCTGTATCAACACCACACTATCTTGATTACTAGCTTAATAGTAAGTCTTGAAATGAGGAAGACTGAATTCGTCAACCTTCTTTTTTTTCCAAATTGCTTTGGCTATTCTAGTTTCTTTGCATTTCCATATAGATTTTTGAATTAGCTTGTCAATTTTTACAAAGATAAAGCATATGGGGATTTTGAGTGGGATCGCTTTGCTTCTATAGCTTAATTTCAGGAGATAGCAATAAACATTTTATACTCTGTCACATGAAAATCTATTGGTCTATCTTGCAGCTTGAATGAAACTTTTACCCATACACCATTTTATAACATCATGCAGTGGTCATTGGAAAATAGCGGTTCGTGGAGTCACACAGATCTTCCAAATATTCACACATTTCATTATACGAAATATTTATATATATATACACACACACTGTCACGGCTGATCTCACCAGAAAACTCTTTAGGCAGTGGGAAGCTGTCAAGCTCATGGTGGCACATGTTTTCCAAAATTCTAATTTTTTGCTGGAAAAGCCCAATTTTTATCGTTGGCAACAATTGCTGTCAGTGGTTTTCCTGGAAGTGACAGGCTCATTTAGTTCCTATTTTAGAAAACATATGCCGAATAACCAAGTCTGAATACTCCTAGTTTGTCTACCAGTCGTTCTTTCATGTAAAGTTGGGGTTCTATGACAAAAACAGCCAGTTCAGCTTGCAACTCAAACAATCACACAGGTGCTTTTGCTTGAGACAGCCGTTGTCGTTCAGTATGCAGCACAAATGCTCTGTGCGTACTTCTCATTTCATCACACGGAGTATTAAAAAGTTGCATACTCAAGGGTTGAGAATTAAGTTAGTAATGTCACTGCTTCGTTAAGGACATTGTTAAGTGCAGCTGCCCCCCCCCCTTTTTTATCTGCTAGTGTGTGGTGGTGAAGAATACAATGACTACTAATACAGTCTGGTCGTTTGGCGCCACTGCCTCGATTTGGGTGGAGATACCAGCAGTTTCACCCAACATGGCTTTTGTACTGCCATCACTAATGTCAACGTAGTGGAAAAAGCAAATAACATCTTAGCGATATTGTGAAAATAGTTTTGACCTTGTGGTCCCCCTGGATGAGTTTCAGGGAACCCCCTAGGGTTCTATGGACCACATTTTAAGAACCACTGCTTTAAGGGCATAGAAGAGCATTTAATACAACCTGGAAGGATGCTGGGAGGCTTTGTTATGGGGGTGGTGGGGAAGGGCTGAGCTGAGGCCTGCCGGATACGTATGTAAGGAAGGGTTGGTTATCCAGGCAAAGGGAACAGCAGGAGCAAAGGCACAAGATGTAACAGCAGAGCTCCCCTCCTCAATTTTGGTGAAATGCAAGATGCAATCAGGGCAGAGGCATGAGCTGAGATGGCCAGCGAAGCACAGGGCCTTATATGCATGAAAGGAGCTGAGACCTTACTTTTAGGTGACAGGGAGCTCTGGAAGGTTTTATAGCAGGGGAGGAACACAATTAGAGTCATCTGTTAGTTCTAGCACTCTGGCAACAATGTGTTGAATGGATTTGGAAGGGTTATACTGGAGAGAGGGAAATCAATCAGGAGTCTACGTCCACTCTAGTAAGAGATGATTTAATAGAACAGCTGGTCAATTAGTTAAATACTCAAAACACCCACCCATTAATTCAGTCAGAATATAGTAATTGGGAACACAACTATAGATCAGACTTGGATGAATACAGACTTGGATAATAAAAAAGAAGAGTCGTAAAGATCGGACTTATGGTTCTATTATCTGAGTCCTTCCAAACGCTCAAACTGAGATGCCCTCCCTCTCTGCTCGGCTTAATCATTTCCTACAATAATTAGGGAACTGAGACTAGACAGCAGGGAAGGAAATTGATTTGCAAATGATATTTAATTGTTTCTCACAAGAACATAATTGAGGTAATGCCAGAGAGGGTCTAGGTCACAGAATTAATTTTATTTTTTTTTGCACCATAATGTGTAGGTTTCTGTATGCACACACATCCATGCTTGTCTCCACTGTTGTGGTTATTAGTTGCCATCAAGTCAGTTTGGGCTCAAGGAGACACCATGTGTGTAGAGCAGAACTGCTCCATAGGGTTTTCAAGGCTGTGGTCTTTATGGAAGCAGATGGCCAAGTCTTTCTCCAGTGGAGAGGCTGGGTAGGTTTGAACCACCAACCTTTCAGTTAGCAGCTGAGTGCTTAACTTTTTGTGCCACCAAGGGTCTTTGCTGGTGTCCTTTTATAGTATTTATTCATATATTTTAACATCGAACTCCACTACTACTCCCTAATCCAAATCTCCGTTGACTCTTGTCTGGACTTCTGCAATGACTCCTAACTAGTCTTCCTGTTTCTACTCTTGCCCTGTTTTACAGATTGAATTGTGTCTCCTCAAGGATATGTCGAAGTCCTAACACCTGGTCCCTGTGAACATGGCCTTATTTGGAAGTAGGGTCTTTGAAGATGTTATCAATGAAGTCAACATGAGGTCATAAGTACTCAGGAGGGTCCTAATCCAGTATGAGTGATGTCCTTATAAAAGAGGAGAAGAGAGACAGAGGGAGACAGACGGAGCCAGCCACAGAAAGACCGAGGCAGAGCTGGAGTGATGCATCTACAGACCAAGAAACCACCAGAAGCTAAGAAGAGACAAGGAATGATCTTCCCCTAGAGCCTTCAGAGAGAGCATGTCCCTGCTGACAGCTTGATTCAGCACCGCTAGCCTCCAGACCTGGGAAACAATAAATCTCTGTTGTTTTAATCCAGCCAGTTAGTGGTATTCTGTTACAGCAGCCCTAGGAAATGAATAAGCCCCTCTACAATCCATGTATACACAGAATCCACAGTGATCTTTAAAAAGGATACACCAGATCCTATCATTGGCTAGCTGACAATCCTCCCACGACTCCGAGTTCCACTTAGAAGAAAAATCCCAAACCCTCATGCTGTGGCGCAAAGCCCTATATAGTTGGAGCCCTGCCTGCCTCCCTGACCTCTTGTCCTGTCGCTCCTTGTCTTCCTGGCCTTGATGTGTTCCCATCTTGGGCCTTTGCAAGGGATGCTATTCCCTCAGAGCTTCTCCTATGCGTTAGGTCTGAACAAATTAGGAGAAATTTCTTTCCTGATCCCCCACCTAACGTTGCCTCTCCACCACTCCCTACCACTCTACTCCTTCATTTTCATCATAGTCCTTAGCTGTGACGGCACCTAGAATATTGCCTGGTACATAAAAGATTCCCAATAAATATTTGTGGAATGAATGGCTGACTGAGTCATAGGTACATTCCTCTTTTTGTTTGAGCTCTTTATGGTTCTCAAGAAGTTATAATGGGAGCCCTGGTGGCGTAGTGGTTAAGAGCCTGGCTACTAACCAGAAAGTCAGCAGTTTGAATCCACCAGCCACTCCTTGGAAACCCCATGGAGCAGTTCTACTCTGTCCTATAGGGTCACTATGAGTCGGAATCTACTCAACGGCAACGGGTTTTTGGTTTTGGGGTGGGGAGCCACGGTGGTCTTGAAAGTACACCCCTCAGCTCTTGCTGTCGGGAGCAAAAGTGACAGACAGGAACCCCGCATCATGCCCGCATCCATGCTTCCAGTCGGCTGCCAGCGCGTGAGTACAAAAGGGCTGCTCAGTGCAGGCCTGCTCCTGCAAGATGTGAGACTCCTCTGCCCGGAGGTTGACTTTGGCTCAGAGACTTTCCATCAACCTGGCTGAGACTTTCTTAGAGCTGTGCCTATCCATCCTTCCTTCCTTCTCATCCTTCCAAGCTCTCCTGGGCTCTTTCAGCTTCCTCCCTTTTCCCCTCCTTGGCACTAAATCTCTTGCATGTCTAATCCTGTCTTGGCGTCTGCTTCTAGGAAGATCAGAACTAACACAGGCGCCTGTGGAGGTGAAGCAAGGGACCTGGGTTATCTCTACAATTGCGTATTTCCAGCTCTCTAACATTAGAGTTCCAAAGTGCACTGAAATTTGTGCTACTCCAATAACACCCGAGAGAGACGATGAGAGGGTTGAGAAAGGAATTTCTGAGCACTCTAATATATTCTTAAAGCTTGCAGATTGATCATGAGCAAAGCCTAGATTCTAAGTATGGCAGACTGGAAAACTTGAATAGATATTTAAACAGCCAAGGGAGAACTGAAAAATAGTTCACGGAGGCTGTTTTTACACCCACACAGCCTGGCAGATCATTGCTGTATAGTCTTTGTCACAAAAATACTACAGAAATATGGTTCTTTGAAAACATCTTCTGCCCTGCGTAAATGGCATAGGATCCAGGGGCATTTCTGCAAATAATATGTTTTCCTATTCCAGTGTAAAAATAGCTTTGGAGGATTGAGGTAAAGAGAAAGTTGCCAAGGCTATTTCTCCACTGACAAGAGAAGAAGCCGACGTGGAACCTGCTCTGTTATGTGCTGCTAATCCTGAAACGGAATGAGACAGAGTGCAGCACTGTTTTCCCAAGACCGGATAAGCAGGCAGATGCTGCCATCTCTGACGACATAGAAAGGGCCTGGATGGGGCTTTCCCAGTTTACCTGCCCTTCTGGTGAGATCTGCTTTCCTTCTAGTGGGGAAGAAAGATTTTTCCTGAAAGACCACCAAACCTAGGTGTACTGAGTATGTCCACCTGGAACCTGTGAATGTACCTTCTTTGGAATTAGGGTCTTTGTAGATGTCATCAAGTAAAAGTGAGGTTGCACTGGATTAGGGGTGCCCTAAATCCAATATGACTTGTGTCCTTGTAAGAGGGAAAGCTGGACACAGACACAGAGAATGAGTGCCATGTGGTGACAGACACACAGATTGGAGCAAGGCATCTACAAGGCAAGGAATGCCAAGGATTGCCGGTAACCAGCAGAAGCTAGGAAGAGGCAAGGAAGGTTCTTCTCTAGAGCCTTCAGAGAGAACGTGGCCCTCCTGACACCCTGAATGTGGACTCGTAGCCTTAGAACTGTGAGACAATAAATTTCTGTTGTTTTAAGCCACACACTTTGTGGTACTTTGTTGTGGTGGCCCAAGGAAATGAATACATCTTTTGATGCTTCAATGTCCCCATGGTCCTTCTAAGTTGGAACTTCTTTACTTGACCTATCCATTCTTTTGTTTATTCCTTTCTACCTTCTGGCAGAAATTAAAAAGTGGGGAGGAGAATCTCCAGAAAATAGGACAATCCAGGCTGCCCTAACACGCCTTGGAAACTTGCATCATCCAGTACCCTGATCCGCTGACATACCTACAGTGCTCATTGCTATCAGTTTGGGCTTTGCTATCCCTTCACTTATGCTTTAAGTCATATGCTAAGCATTTCTTGACAGCACAGCACACTGGGGATAATAAGGAATGTGACCAGCAAGGTCCCTGCTCTCTGGTAGCAGAGGATTTTGGTGGGGAAAGGGTGAAAAACACACAACATAATGGAAATTTGAGTGATGACATTTAGTGACTGAGAAGAGACTGCATTTTTAGGGAGAGTCTCGGGGATGACTTCTCTGAGAAGCCAGCCATGGGAAGATTATGGAGAATAGGGAACGTCAAGTGCAAAGACACTTAGGTGAGAAGGAACTTGGGCTGGAGCATAGCAGGAGAGCAGTGGAAGATGAGGTCAGAGTGAAAGCCTGGGACCCAATCATGTGCAGCCTTATAGGGGCAACATGCTTAAGAGGGATTCTCTGGAGTTGTTGGGCTGTTTGTTTGTTTATCTTTAGATACAGATACTTTAAACGTGGGATGTTTCTGTTAAGGATTCGAACACTCACATTTTTCTTATCTTCAATTGCCCTTGTTTGTTATGTCTCTGCCTTCCTCCTGGAATGTGAATCTTTGAGTCCTCAAAGCCTAATACATTGCCTAGCATATGTAGATGTTCAACAAATGTTGATTAAATAAAAACGCTATTGAGTATAGAGGATGACAGGGTTGTGGTAAAAATCAGAGTGAAATATTGATATTTAATAGGTTAGCAGAGGATGGAACCCAAAGGGAGGAAAGTAGTCAAGTAAGATCTTGTGTTATGAGACATTCCTAGTGAAAAGAGGAGGTAAATTGGCTATGGAAGTTAATGGGAGGAACTTTGAAATGTTGTAATTCAATGTGAGACCCAATATCTTTTAATAAACCCATTTTCTGTTTCTGTCAGACAGCTGGTGTCTAGTCTTTGCAACTAAGAACTCTGACTGATCCAGTAATGGAGTAGTGCAGGCAATAGACCTTTAGAGAAATAGCGGATGTATGTAGACACATGGGAGTGTTATTTGGCTTGGTTAGGATGGAAGGCAATGAAAATTCAGCTGGTGTCAAGGGTCTTGTTATGATCTGGTGAAGTAGTTAATCAAATTGTCACCTGTGTGCACCTAGAATGAATTTCCCAATGAAGGCAAGGCTTTGGGAGACTAACAGATCAATGTTATTGAATAAAAGTGGAAGGACTATGGGATGAGATAGCTTATTCTAATAATAATGGATAGCTTAAATAAAAGACATGCTCAGATTCCTAAATTCTCAGTTCAGAGCACATACTGAAAACCAGAGGCTTCCATGGCTTTCTTAAAAGAATTTGTTATCTCTTGCTGCCGAAGTATGGAGAAAGCCAAATATCAAAAGCACAATTTGATCCAGAAAATTTCTAAATTAAGAAGAGTTGAATTTGACAGAAAAAAGACAAACAACACAATCATAAAATGGGCAAAGGACTTGGATAGACATTTCACCAAAGAGGACATTCGAATGGTCAACAAACACATGAAAGATGCTCAGCGTCATTAGCCATCAGAGTGATGCAAATCACAACCACAATGAGATACCATTTCACTCCACTAGGATGGTGCAGTGGTTAAACATTGGGCTGCTAACCAAAAAGTCTGCTGTTCGAATCCACAAACCATTCCCTAGAAATCCCATGGGGCAGTTCTACTCTGTCCTGTAGGGTTGCATGAGTCAGGATTGACTCGACAGCAATGGGTAGGATGGCTAAAATAAAATACAAAACAAACAAACAAAACAAAAAACCCCAGAAAATAACAGATGTTGGTGAGGATGTGAGGAAATTGGAACACTTACCCATTGCTGGTGGAAATGCAAAATGGGACAGCCATGGTGGAAAACAAAAAACTAAAAATAGAACTACCAGATGACCCGGCAATTCCACTCCTAGGTATATACCCAAACGACTTGAAAGCAGAGACTCAAATGTTGCACCCCAATGTTTATTGCAGCACTATTCACAATAGCCAAAAGGTGGAAGGAAACAACCTAAATGCTCATCCATGAAAAGATAAACAAAATGTAGTACATACATACAATGGAATGCTACTCAGCCAGTAGAAGAAATGAAGTCTTGATGCATGCTTTAATATGGATGGAGCCATCTGGGCCAGGGCTTTTTTTTTGGTTGGGAGTTTTTTTTTTTTTAAATTACCTTTTTAATTTCTTCTCTTATTATGGGTCTGTTCAGATTTTCGACCTCAGTTTGTGTTAGCTTAGGTAGGTAGTGTGTTTCTAGAAATTTATCTATTTCCTCTAGGTTTTCAAATTCGTTGGAGTATAGTTTTTCATAGTACTCTGTTATGATCCTTCTTATTTCAGTTAGGTCTGTTGTAATATCCCCCATTTCATTTCTTATTTGGGTTATTTACTTCCTCTCTTGTTTTTTGTTTGTCAGATTGGTCAATGGTTTGTCGATTTTGTTGATCCTTTCAAAGAACCAACTTTTGGTTTTGTTGATTCTTTCTATTGTTTTTATGTTCTCTATTTCATTTATTTCTGCTCTGATTATTATTATTTCATTTTTTATGGTGGCTGTGGGTTTCTTTTGCTCTTATCTTTGTATTGGTTTGAGTCGTATAGCTAATATTTTGATTCTGTCCTTTTCTTCTTTTCTGTTAATGTGAGTCTATTGCTATAAATTGACCTCTGGGCACCGCCTTTGCTGTGTCCCAGAGGTTTTGGTATGATGTGTTTCCATTCTCATTTGATTCTAGGAATTTTTTGATTCCATCTGTGATTTCTTCTATTACCCAGTGGTTTTTAAGCAAGGTGTTTTTCAGTTTCCATGTATTTTATTTTTTTCCCTTGCTCTTCCTGTTATTAATTTCTACTTTGATGGCATTGTGATCAGAGAAGATACTTTGTATTATCTCAGTGTTTTGGATTTTGTTGAGGGTTGCTTTGTGGGCTAACACTTGGATTATTCTGGAGAATGTTCCATGTATGTTGGAAAAGAATGTATACTTTGCTGCTGTTGGGTGGAGGGTTCTACATATGTCTATGAGGTCAAATTTGTTGATTGTGGCCTTTAGATCTTCTGTATCTTTGTTGGGTTTCTTTCTAGATGCTCTGTCCTTTACTGAGAGTGGTGTGTTGAAGTCTCCTGCTGTTAATGTGGAACTGTCAGTTTCTCTTTTCAGTGCTGTTAGAGTTTGTTTTATGTATTTTGGAGCACTGTCGTTGGGTGCGTAGGTATTTACTATGGTTATGTCCTCACGGTGGATTGTCCCTTTAATCATTGTATAATGCCCTTCCTGGTATTTTATGGTGGATTTTGTTTTAAAGTCTATTTTATCTGAGATTAGTATTGCCACTTCTGCTCTTTTTTGGTTGCTGTTTGCTTGATATATTTTTTCCATCCTTTGATTTTTAATATATTTATGCCTTTGTTTCTAAGGTGTGCCTCTTATAGACAGCATGTTGATGGGTCCTGTTTTTTAATCCATTCTGTCATACTCTGTCTCTTTATGAGTGCATTTAAGCCATTTACATCCAGTATGATTATCAATAAGTGTGAGTTTATTGCTGTTATCTTGTAGTGCTTTCTTTTGGGCTGCTGACATGTACTTTGTTCCTCTTACTCTTCTGTGCTGATTTTCTTTTGTTTGTGGGTTTTTTTTTCATTTCCTTTGTTTTTGTAAATTGTGTTTACTGAGACTTTATGTTTTTCTTATTTATTTTGATGAATAGGTTTGTTAACTTTCTTTGTGGTTACCTTGAAGTTTACCCCATCTTCCTAAGTTTAAACCAGTCTTTTATTGCTGGTAATGCCTTGACTTCCTCTCCATCTGAAAGTTCTATACTTACACCATTTATTCCCTCTTTCATTATTCTACTGTTGTTATCATTTATAGATTGACCTCTCTGGTTCCCTGTTGTAAATTTTTTAGTTTTGTTTTATCCTTGAGAGTTCATTATTTAGGTTGGTATCCGGCTGATGCTGTCTTATGTCCTAGATTCAGGTTGTTATCTAACGTTGTTGGTTCTCTAACTGAAGCACTACCTTTAACAATTCTTGCAAGTTTGGTTTGGTTTTTACATATTTCCTTAGTTTCCATTTATCTGGAAATGTCCTAATTTCACCATTATATTTGAGTGGGGGTTTTGCAGGATATATTCTTGGTTTTCATTTTGTTTCTTTCAAGATTTTATGTATGTCATCCCATTGTCTTCTTGTCTGCATGGTTTCTGTAGTGTAATTAGAGCTTAGTCTTATTGTTTCCCCTTTGTATGTGACTTTTCTTTTTTTCTCAAGCAGTTCTTAGGATTCTTTCTTTGACTTTGGTTTTAGCGAGAGTAATGGTATTATGTCTTGGTGTTTTTCTTTTGGCTTCTATTCTATATGGGGGTCATTGAACTTCTTGGATAGTCAGCTTTTCGTCTTTTCATGATATTAGGGAAATTTTCTGTCAGCAAATCTTCAATGATCCTCTCTGTGTTTTCTGTTTCCTTTGCCTGTTCTGGAACTCCGATCACACACAGAGTTTTGCTTTTGATTGTACCCTACATCGTTACCAGGGTTTCTTCATTTTTCTTCAGTCTTTTCTCTGATTTTTCCTTAAAGAAACTGGTATCTAAGGATTTGTCTTCAATTTCGCTCATCCTGTCTTCCACTGTTTCAAGTTTGCTCCTAAAACCTTCTTTTGCACTATTTCTGAAATCTTGTTGTTTATCTTTTGGCTTTCTAATTGCTGTTTTTCTATGATTTCTAGTTGTGTATTTATTTTGACATTCTGTTCCTGTATCATTTTCCTGAATTCTTCCATTACTTTGTCTGCATTTTCCCTGAGTTTGTCTGTATTTTCCATGATTTTGTCTATTTTTTCCTTATTTTTGTCTGCATTTTCCTTCATCTGTTGGAGAATCCTGAGTATTAGAGTTTTGAATTATCTATCAGGTAATTCCCGTGACTTTTCTTCTGGCAGAGGGTCATCTGGAGTTTTATTTTAGTTGCTTTCTGGGGTCATCCTCTCCTGTTTTTTAAAGATATGTTTTGATATTGTCTACTGTCTCCAGGGCATTCAGAAATAAGAATAAGAAACTGATAGTGGTGGAGGCCATGCATAGGTAAGAAGGGTGAGTGGTGGGAAAGCGTGTATCCCTGGTTACAGGGTGCTCTGCCCCCTGTTGGGAGCTCCGTGAAGTTGTCTTCCTGTACTCTGTGTCTGCAGTACTTGGTGGCTGAAGTCCAGTATGGTGAATCTGGGTGGCAGTGAGCTTGTATCTCTCCAGCAACCATGGCCCATTGGAAAGTGGCAGAGACCTTATACAGGGAAGAAATGTGGAAGGTGGGAAAATGTATCCCTAGTTACCGGGTGTTCTGTCTCCTGTTGGGAGCTCCATGAAGTTGCCTAACCCATGCTTACTGTCTGCATTCCTTAGTGGCTGTAGTCCAAGATGGTGAATCCGTGCCACATTAGCTGGTAGGGAACCTCCACTGTGTAGCTCCCCTCATTCTCTGTCAGTTTCTTATGCCATTTGGTGCCTGATAAAATTCTTCATTCCTTCATTTGGTGCTTAGGGTTCCAGGATTGACATTTGTATCTGTTTTACTTAGTTTTTCAGTCCTTTTCTGCAGAGGGATGGCATGGTGCTTCTGTCTATAGCGCCATGTTGACTCTGCCTCCCATTACTGAACATTTTGATCAAAGATGCTATAGAAGAATCCTGATCAAAAGGGGGAAAACACAGAACATAAGTTCAAATTTTCATGGACTCCAGACTTCTTGGAGCCATGAAGGTTGCAGGAACCTCTGAAACTACTGCCTTGAGATAATCTTTAAACCAAAAATATTCCCTGAAGTCTTCTTAAAACCAAACAATAGTTTAGCTTAACTAGTAAAAAATGTCTGCCTTGGGCATTATGCTCCTTTAAGAACTATCTATATGGTATCAAAATGACAACAGCAACTAGAAAGATTAGATAGGAACCTTAGGGGTAGTGAATTTATGTTAATTGGGGAGAAACTACTTGTCATGGATTGAATTGTGTCCCCCCAAAATATCTGTCAACTTGGCTAGATGATGATTTCCAGTATTGTATGATTGTGTAATCTAATGTGATTTCTTTATCTGTTGTAGACTCGATCACTATGATGAGGTTATATGTGATCTACTTATGAGCTGTAAACTCTGTCACCCTGATGAGGTTATACTGATGACGTCTACAAGATTGGATAGTGTCTTAAGCCTATCTCTTCTGAGATATGAAAGAGACAAGCGAGCAGAGACACATGGGAACCTCTTACCACCAAGAAAGCAGTGCTGGGAACAGAGTGCGTCCTTTGGACCTGAGGTTCCTGTGAAGAGAAGCTCCCAGACCAAAGGAAGATTGATGACACGGACTTTCCTTCCTCCAGAGCCGATAGAGAAAGCCTTTCCCAGGAGCTGATGCCCTGAATTTGGACTTGTAGCCTACTAGGCTGTGAGAGAATAAATAAATTTGTTAAAGCCATCCACTTGTGGTATTTCTGTTATAGCAGCACTAGCTGACTAAGACACTACTCAAAAAAGGAGGGTGGGAATGGTTACCACTTTCTATAACTTGTTTTAGTGGAAAATATTTTACTTTTCCTTCTCTGACAGGTTTCCACGTTACACAGGTTTTGGCTTTCACAGATTTACTCTATCTATTGAAGCCTCTCACCTTGTTCTTCTTCAAGAGGGTTTTAAATATTCTTGGCTCTTTGCATTTTTATACAATTTTTAGGAACTTGTCAAGTTCTGTGAAAGAAGACCTGTTGGAATTTTTACTGGGATTGCATTAAATTTATTGAATTGAGAGTCTTGGCATGAGTATTCCAATCCATGAACATAGCCTGTCTCTCCATTTATGGTATTCTCTATAGTGGTCTTGCATATTTTCTGATAGATTATTTCTTGGCTTTTAATATTTGTGATGCTATTATAAGTGCAATTTAAAAATCATTTATTTTCTATTTCGTGGCTGGAATTTAGAAATACGATTGTAGACATTAACTTTCTATCAAACAAACTTGCAACACCCTCTAATTAATTCTTGTGCTTTCTCTGTGGATTTTTTCAAATTTTCTATACATACAATTTTATGACCTGCAAATAGTGTCTTTTTTATCTGACAATTCTTATAATTTTCACTTATTTTTCCTGTCTTACTGTACTGGCTAGCACCTCCAATATAATGCTAAGTTAGAGATGTGTTATCAGAAATCCTTCTCTTGTTCTTGATCTCAAAGGGAAAGTTTTTAATGCTTTATCATTAAGTATGAGTTTTTCTGTTTTTTCCCCCTAAATACTCAAAAGTTACGTGTGTGTTTAAATATGTAATAGATAATGCCAGATTGCTTTCTCAAAAAGCTGAAACAACTCATATTTCTTTTAGTATCTTTGCCAGCAATAGATGTCATCATTCTTTAAAATGTTCACCGTTCTGTTGGGTATGGAGTGATATCTTTTTGTTACTTTAATTTGCATTTTCTCAACTCTTAGTGAGTTTCCTCTTTCCATATGTTGTTGATTTGACCATTTGAATTTGCCCTCTTGTGAATGGTCTCTTCATATCCTTAGCTTAATTTTTATTTTTTATTCCTTTCTGCCAACTTGAAAGAGACTTTTATATAGTATAATACATAATTCTTATATGCCCTCCAAACTGCAAGAACTTTTCCAAGCATATTTGTTGTTAACTTTCTGTTTTTTACAGCTATAAAATAGGTTTACATTTATTTATGATAAAAACATTAAAAAAAATTGTATGATCTCTTCTTCCAATTTTGCCCACATGTCATCTCCTAGATTTTGTTTTGGAATTCTAAAACTATTCAACATTTAAGCCTTTTAGACATCTGTTATTGTTGTTGTTATGTGATGTTGAGTCAGTTCCAACTCATAGAGATCCTATAGAACAGAGTAGAACTGCCCCATAGGATTTCCAAGGAGTGGCTGGTGGATTCAAACTGCTGACCTTTTGGTTATCAGCCAATCTCTTAACCACTTTGCCACCAGGGCTCCCTTTAGCTATCTAGAGTTTATTTTTATATATGGTATAGGATAGAGGTCCAATTTTATTTTCTTTCAGTTAGATAACTATTCGTGTCACAACCATTTATTAAATAACCATTATGTTCCCACTTAAATGAAATGTCTTCTTTATCATATACTAGATTCTCATACAAGATTGGGCTTAAATTTTGTATTTTCTGTCCTGATGTATTGTTCTATTCTATGCCTATACCACATTTATTTTGTTAGAAGAGCTATATGGTGTACTCTTATAATGGTTGCAGCATATCCCCTCCCCCCTCAATAATTTTCCTTTTCATTGTTATTGTTGGATACTTACCCATTAATATAAACTCTAAGATCATTTCATTTAATTTTCCCTTCCTTCTTTCCTCCTTTTTACCAAGAAAGATTTTCTGTTGGAATTCTAATTAGAATTTCATTAAATTTATATCTTGATTTGGGGAGAATTGATGTTTTAGTGATATCAGTTTTTTTCATCCGGAGTCATGGTTTGCCTTTCCGTTTGTGCATATCTTAGTTTATATCCTTCATTAGATTTCAATAATATCCTACACTCTGCTTTTCTTATTAAACTTATTCTTAAGCATTTTATAGTTTTTGTATCTATTGTGTATGGAAAATTCCTCTCATATCCATTTTTAGATGCTTATTTCTAGGAGAGAGAAAAGTTATTGTTTTTTGTACACTTATCTTTTATCCAGCCACTTTACCTACTCCTCATATAAAGTCTAACATATATATTTTTAAACAGGGTCTCTTGTATTTTCTAATTCTACCTTGTCTTTTCCAGTGATTATGTCAGATGGACTAACTTGGCCATCTGAAGTAATGTGGAGTATATCTTCAATGACTCTGAAACCCTCACTAGCAAATCAAAGGACTTAGTGGATCACAGGTGGTGGTGTCATTTCTTTTTTTATCCATCGAAGGACTTGAATCTGCAAGTTAAAGGAAGATGTCAGAAGTAAACATTTGCTATAGAGATGGTATAAAAGGGCAGGATTTAAATTTGTATGAAATTTAACTTCTGAACACTAATGGTTTGGCTGGAGACTATGCCTGATGAAGGAGCTTTAAAATGAAATTTGAGGTGAGTGTATGTTTTGGTGGGACTAAAATATCCAGAAACTATGGATATGGCAAAGAAAGATCAGTAATAAAAGAAGTTTCTATAACTCTAATAAGAAAATAAGATGGAGAAATACATACACCCTCATACATATACCAGAAAACATAGCGGAGGCAAAAAAAAGTGAACTTAAAGTTCTACCATTAGGTGAAATTTTATCTTATCAATATTACTAAATTTAACAGATATAGCTTTATGAAACTATACCTTTTCAAAGTCCTATATCTAAGAGAAGGAACAGGAAGTAGCACTGCATGTCAAGAAGGAGTGTAACTATGCTGGTCCTGGGCCTGTTTGCCTTTGAACCTACCCCTTGCTTTTCCCCATCTGAGCTCTGTTCAGCAAGGGACTGACTCCTACAGGTTGCAATTCGCAGGCTCTCATGCTGGCCGGTTTTCTGTTGGGTTTGTTCAGTCGGAGGTGGTGATGGAGACTGGAGGACAGGAAGAAAAGAGAGAAGCCAAGGTATTTCCTCTCCTCTGCCTCTGCCATGGCTATGCATTTTCTGTGGATCCAACTGCTGAAGGCTGGCCCAGTATGGTTCCAGCTTCTAGTGGGCTGTCTTAACCTCTGGGCTCTGATAACATGACCTCTTCCCTTTGTTTCTTGAGCCTATGGGTGTTAAGGATTTTCATCTCTAATCTTTCAGTTGCTCCAGCATTCCCTATTCTCTTCTCAGCTCTTCCAACATCTGTGTTACCATTCCCTGCATTAAATATTCTTGTTTTTAGATGCTCAGACCCTGACTAATAGAGCAACTAATTAGGAAACTGCAAAATTAAACATGGATGCATGGTGGAAGACATTTGCAAGAAATAAGAAAGAAGTGATATGACTGTAGAAGTCTGTTTCAAACTGCTTAGCCAGAGGGAGGATTCAGACAATATCTTATACTTAGAGGTCTCAAACAAGTGCATCCACACTGATTTTCTTAAGTCTTGGTTCTATATTTTAAGGTATATTGTCAGTTTATATATTTGATTCTTTAGATAGGCTAGGAGGGTAGGCGTATAGTACCTAGTACTTAGCACAATGTCTAATGTGATCATTAAGGTTGTGTGTCAACTTGACTGGGCCATGATTCTCAGTGGTTTGGCAGTTATGGTGTAGTCTGGCAGTCCTATGATGATGTAATCACCTCCAAGATGAGATCTGATATAATGTGATCACCTCCATGATGGGATCTGTTGTGAGTAGCCAATCAGTTGAAAGGGATTTTCATCGGGGGTGTGGCCTGCATCCAATATAAGTGGACTTTCTGGCAAGGCTCTCAGGCTTTTGTGACTCAGGATCCCACAGCTTGCTCCTGTTCGTCTGACCTCTGGTTTTTGGGACTTGAGCTAGCAGCTTACCTGCTGTTTTGCCTGCTGATTTTGGGAGTCATTGGTCTTTGCAGCCTGTGAGCCAGAGCCCTGCTGTCTGACCTGCCAATCTTGGGTTTGCCAGCCCCTGTGGCTGCGTGAATCAGGAGAAGCGTCCAGCCTGACTCATGGACTTGGGATGTTCCAGCCTCTACAACCACATGAGCCATTTCCTTGATATAAATCTCTATACACTTTACTGGTTTTCCTTCTCTACAGAACCCAGCCTAAGACATCTAGCATATACTAAGAGCTCAATAGATGTTCGTTGAACAAATGAAAGATATAGCAGAAATAAAGGTCTTAAATTATTTTTAATAACCAATATATTTATAGGAGTTCTTAATCTGAAATCCACAGACACATAAGGGGTCCGTGGAGAGATTTCAGAAGGCCCACAGACTTGGATGGAACAAAATTACTTATCTTCATT
Source organism: Dugong dugon (assembly GCA_030035585.1). Classification (NCBI taxonomy): domain Eukaryota; kingdom Metazoa; phylum Chordata; class Mammalia; order Sirenia; family Dugongidae; genus Dugong; species Dugong dugon. The sequence goes on along the minus strand of CM057464.1, from coordinate 5,259,723 downwards.
AAACTTTCAGGAGCAATTTAGTATTTCTTTCAGTTATGAGTATAGGAAACAATCCCCAGTAGTTTTTGGAGGACTTGTTACTGATAGAAATCACAGATATGCTTATACTCCATTGTGGTTGTTACAGCTATCTCAAAATATTATTTAAACTGATGACTATTTTAAGAATTAGGTAGTTATTATACCTGCCACTAGAGTTTGCTACTTAATATTAATAAAATTACTATATTACAAGTTTATTTTTAACATTTTGATAATAACTGTATTTCAGTATAATTGGTTTCCTCTGTAATCTCTCCCTTTTTTTACATTTTTAAAAATTGTATGACAGGTGAAGGCTTACAGAACAAATAGTTTCTCATGAAACAGTAGTACACATATTGTTTTATGACATTGGTTAACAACCCCACAACTGTCAACCCTCTAACTTCTCAACCTTTTTTTTTGGTGAAAATACACATAGCCAAAGATACACCATTTCAAAAATTTCTACATGCACAGTTCAGTGACATTGACTATGTTCTTCCAATTGTGCTGTTATTCTCACTTAAGATGAAGGCTTACAAAACAAAATAGTTTCTCATTTAACAGTTACTTCAAATGTTGCCCTAAGACAATGGTTAACAATCTCACAACACATCAACAATATCCTTACTCAACCTTGGGCTCCCTATCACCAGCTTCCTTGTCCCCTTCTGCCTTCTGGCCCTTGTCACTGGACTACTGTACCTCGTTAGTCTCATTTGGTTTTACAGGGCTGTCCACTCCCAGGATGAACTGTGAACCTCGGAGATAACTTCACCACTGAGCTAAAAGGGTGTCTGGGGGCTATACTCTTGGGGTTTCTCCAGTCTCCTTTAGGCCAGTAAATCTGGGTTTTTTTTTTGTGGGTAGAATTATGTTCTACATCCTTCTCCAGCTCTGTCCAGAACCCTCTGTTGTGATCCTGGTTAGAGCAGTCAGTAGTGGTAGCCGGGCACCATCTAGCTGTACTGGACTCAGTCCAGAGGAGGACTTGGTAGCTGTGGTCCATTAGTCCTTCAGACTTATCTTTTCCTTATATCCTGTTCTCTTCATTCTCCCTTGCTCCTGAAAGGATGAGACCAGTGGAGTATCTTATTAGATGGCAGCTCACAGGCTTTTAAGACCCCAGACACTACTCACCAAGGTAGAATGCAGAGCATTGTCTTTATAAGCTGTGTTATGCCAATTGAGCTAGATGTTCCTCAAGACCATGGTCCCCACAGCCCTCCGCCCAGCACTTCAGTCCCTCAGGCAGTTTGGATGTGTCTATGGGGCTTCCATGACCTTTCCTTGTACAGGTTGTGCTAGTTTCCCCTGTATTGTGTACTGTCTCACCCTTCACCCAAGATACCACTTATCTATTGCCTATTTAGTATTTCTCCCCCACCTCTCCCATCCCTGGTAACCAGCAAAGATCGTTACATTTTGTGTGTGAACTTTTTTACGGGTTTTTACAATAGAGGTCTCATACAATATTTGTCCTTTTGTGATTGACTTATTTCACTCAGCATAATGTCCTCCAGTTTCATCCATGTTATGAGAAGGTTCACAGATTCATTGTTGTTCTTTCTCGTTGCACAGTACTCCATTGTGTGTATGTACCATGGTTTGTTTATCCATTCATCTGTTGATGGGCATCTAGGTGGTTTCCATCGTTTTGCTATTGTGAACAATGCTGCCATGAACATAGGTGTGCATATGCCTATTCGAGTGACGACTCTTATTTCTCTAGGATATATTCCTAGGAGTGGAATTGCTGGATCGAATGGTATGTCCATTTCTAGCTTTCTGAGGAAGCGTCATATCATTTTCCAAAATGGTTGTATCATTTTGCATTCCCACCAGCAGTGCATAAGAGTTCCGATCTCCCTGCAGCCCCTCCAACATTTGTTATTTCCGGTGTTTTTGATTCGTGCCAGTAATGCCGGGGTGAGATGGTATCTCATTGTGGTTTTAATTTGCATTTCTCTAATGGCTAGTGATCGCGAGCATTTCCTCATGTGTCTGTTGGCCATTTGGATGTCTTCTTTGATGAAGTGTCTGTCCGTTTCCTTTGCCAAATTTTTAATAGGATTATTTGTCTTTTTGTTGTAGAGGAGTTGGATTTTCTTGTAGATTATGGAGATTAGACCTTTGTCTGACTCGTACGGTCCAAAAATTTTTTCCCAGTCTATAGGTTCTCTTTTTACTCTTTTGGTGAAGTCTTTTGAAGAGCATAGGAGTTTGATTTTTAGAAGATCCCAGTTATCTAGCTTATCTATTGGGGTTTGTGCATTGATGGTTATGGTTTGTATCCTGTTAATGCCGTGTATTAAGGCCTGAAGTGCTGGTCCTATTTTTTCTTCTATGAACTTTATAGTTTTAGGCTTTATATTCAGGTCTTTGATCCATTTTGAAGTAGTTTTTGTATACCACGTGAGGTATGGGTCCTGTTTCATTTTTTTGCAGATGGATATCCAGTTTCGCCAGCACCATTTGTTAGAAAGACTGTCTTTTGCCCATTTGATGGACTTTGGGCCCTTGTCGAAGATCAGGTGACCGTAGGTGGATGGTTTTACATCTGGGTTCTCAATTCTGTTCCATTGGTCAGTGTATCTGTCGTTGTACCAGTACCAGGCTGTTTTGACTACTGTAGCTGTATAATAGTATAGTATAGTAGTATAGAAGGTTTTGAAGTCAGGTAGGGTGAGTCCTCCAACTTTATTCTTCTTCAGTAGTGCTTTACTTATTTGGGGCTTCTTCCCTTTCCATATAAAGTTAATGATTAGTTTTTCCATCTCTTTGAAGAATGTGGTTGGTATTTGGATTGGGATTGCATTGTATTTGCAAATTGCTTTGGGTAGAATTGTCATTTTCGCAATGTTGAGTCTGCCTATCCATGAGCATGGTATGTTTTTCCATTTATGTAGATTCCTTTGGGTTTCATGCAGTAGTGTTTTGCAGTTTTCTTTGTATAGGTCTTTTACATCCTTGGTCAGATTTATTCCTAAGTATTTTATCTTGTTAGAGGCTATTGAAAATGGTATTGTTTTCCTGATTTCCTTTTCATCATTCTCCTTATTGTTGTATAGGAATCCAACTGACTTTTGAATGTTTATCTTGTATCCTGCTACTCTGCTGAATCTTTCTATTAGTTCCAGTAAATTTCTCGTGGAGTCTTTAGGGTTTTCTATGTATGGTATCATATCATCTGCAAACAGGGACAGTTTAACTTCTTCATTACCAATTTGGATGCCCTTTATTTCTTTCTCTTGCCTTATTGCTCTAGCTAGAATTTCCAGTACAATATTAAACAGGAGTGGTGATAAAGGGCATCCTTGTCTTGTTCCTGTTTTCAAGGTGAATGTTTTCAGCCTCTCTCCATTAAGAATGATGTTGGCTGTTGGTTTTGAATAGATGCCTTTTATTATGTTGAGAAATTTCCTTTCTATACCTTTTTTATTGAGAGTTTTTATCAGGAACGGGTGTTGGACTTTGTCAAATGCCTTTTCTGCATCAGTTGAGATGATCATGTGATTCTTTTCTTTTCTCTTATTTATGTGGTGGATTACGTTGATTGATTTTCTAATGTTGAACCATCCTTGCATACCTGGTATGAATCCTACTTGGTCGTGGTGTATTATTTTTTTTGATATGATGCTGAAGTCTATTGGCTAGAATTTTGTTGAGAATTTTTGCATCTATATTTATGAGAGTTATTGGTCTGTAATTTTCTTTTTTTTGTGACGTCTTTGCCTGGTTTTGGTATCAGCATTATGCTGGCTTCATAGAATGAATTTGGAAGTGTTGCTTCCTCTTCTATGCTCTGAAATAGCTTGAGTAGTACTGGTACAAGCTCTTATGTAAATGTTTTGTAGAATTCTCCAGTGAAGCCATCTGGGCCGGGGCTTTTTTTGGTTGGGAGTTTTTTTTATTACCTTTCCAATCTCTTCTCTTGTTATGGGTCTGTTGAGATTTTCAACATCACTTTGTTGTAGTTTGGGTAGGCCGTGTGTTTCTAGAAATTTATCAATTTCCTCTAGGTTTTCAAATTTGTTGGAGTATAGGTTTTCAAATTTGTTGGAGTATAGTTTTTCATAATATTCTGTTATAATCCTTTTTATTTCAGTTGGGTCTGTTGTAACGTCCCCCATTTCATTTCTTATTTGGGTTATTTGTGTCCTCTCCTGTTTTTCTTTTGTCAGTCTGGCCAGTGGTTTGTCGATTTTGTTGATTCTTTCTATTGTTTTTCTGTTCTCTATTTCATTTATTTGTGCTCTGATCTTTACTATTTCCTTTCATCCGGTGGTTGTGGGCTTTTTTTGCTGTTCTCTTTCTATTTGTTTGAGTTCTGTAGTTAATGTTTTGATTTTGTCCCTTTCTTCTTTTTTGATACGTGCATCTATTGCTATAAATCGTCCTCTGAGGACTGCCTTTGCTGTGTCCCAAAGGTTTTGGTATGATGTGTTTTCATTCTCATTTGATTCTAGGAATTTTTTGATTCCATCTCTGATTTCTTCTATTACCCAGTGATGTGTAAGCAGGGTATTATTCGGTTTCCAAGGAATTGATTTTTTTTCCTTGCTCTTTGTATTGTTAATTTCTACCTTGATGGCACTGTGGTCAGAGAAGATACTTTGAATTATCTCAACGTTTTGGATCTTGTTGAGGATTGCTCTGTGGCCTAAGATGTGGTATATTCTGGAGAATGTTCCATGTGCGTTGGAAAAGAATGTGTACTTTGCAGTGGTTGGATGGAGTGTTCTATATATGTCTATGAGGTCAAGTTGGCTGATTGTGCCGTTTAGGTCTTCTGTATCTTTGCTGAGTTTCTTCTTAGTTGTTCTATTGAGAGTGGTGTATTGAAGTCTCCTACTATTATTGTGGAACTGTCAATTTCTCTTTTCTGTGTTGTTAGAGTTTATTTTATGTATTTTGGAGCCCTGTCATTGAGTACGTAGATGTTTATTATGGTTATGTCTTCCTGATGGATCGTCCCCTTAATCATTATATAGTGTCCTTCTTTGTCTTTTTGGTAGATTTCGTTTTAAAGTCTACTATATCTGAGATTAGAATTGCCACCCCTGCTCTTTTTTGGTAGTTGTTAGCTTGATATACTTTTTTCCCAACGTTTGACTTTTAATAAATTAGCATCTTTGTTTCTAAGGTGTGTATTCTGTAGATAGCATATTGATGGATCCTGTTTTCTTATCCAATCTGTCATTCTCCGTCTCTTCATGGGTGCATTGAGTCCATTTATATTCAGTGTAATTATTGATAGATGTGAGTTTGTTGCTGTCATTTTGTAGTGCTTTTTTTTGTGGTGCTGACGTTTTCTTTGTTCTTCTTACTCTCTTCTGCTGAGTTACTTTTGTTTGTGGATTTCTTTTTCATTTCTTTTGTTTTTGTAGGTTTCGCTTTTGCTGAGACTTTATGTTTTTCCTCTTTTTTTTTTTAATGAGTATGTTTGTTAACTTTCTTTGTGGTTACCATGAAATTTACCCTTATCTTTCTAAGTTTGAAGCAGTCTACCATTACTTGGTATCGCCTTGCCTTCCTCTCCATGAGAAGGTTCTATACCTATGCCATTTATTCCGTCTTTTACTGTTTTGATGTTGTTGTCATTTACTGATTAATTGCTCTGTTTCCCTGTTGTATTTCTTTTGGTTTTGTTTAGTCCTCAAGAGTTCATTTCCTAGATTGGTATCTGGCTGGTACGATGCATCCTAGCTTCTGCCTGTGAGCTGAAGCTGTTTGTCCTCAGATTGAAGAACTCCCTTTAATAATTCTTGTAAGTTTGGTTTGACTTTGACATATTCCCTTAATTTCTGTTTATCTGGAAATGCCCTAATTTCACCATCAAATTTGAACGAGAGTTTTGCAGGATATATTATTCTTGGCTGGCAATTTTTTTCTTTCAAGATTTTATATATGTCATCCCATTGCCTTCTTGCCTGCATGGTTTCTGCCGAATAATCTGAGTTTAGTCTTATTGTTTCTCCTCTGTATGTGACTTTTTGTTTTTCACGAGCTGCTCTCAGGATTCTTGGTTTTCTTTGGTTTTGGCGAGCGTCATCATGATATGCCTTGGTGATTTTCTTTTGGGGTCTCTCCCACATGGGGTTCGTTTAGCTTCTTGGATGGCCAGCTTATCATCTTTCACGATATTGGGGAAGTCTTCTGTCAGCAGTTCTTCAATGGTCCTCTGTGTGTTTTCTGTTTTCTCCCTCTGTTCAGGAATTCCAATCACTAGAAAATTTTTGCTTTCGATTGTATCCCAGATAATTTCTTAGGTTCTCTTCATTTTTCATTGTTCTTTTTTCTGAGTTTTCCTGAAACAGAGTTGTATCCAAGTGTTTGTCTTCAATTCCACTGATCCTGTCTTCCACTGTTTCAAATCTGCTTCTCAGCCCTTCTCTGACACCGTCCATTTCTGAAATCTTGTCATTTATCTTTTGGATTTATAATTGTTGTCTTTGTATAATCTCTAGTTGTGAAGTTATTTTGGCATTTTGTTCCTGCATTATTTTCCTGAATTCTTCCAATTTTTTGTCTGTATTTTCCATGAATTTGCCTATTTTTTCCTCATGTTTGTCAGCTTTTTGCCTGAGCTCTTGGAGAATTCTAAGCATTAGAGATTTGAATTCCCTATCAGGTAGTTCTAGTGCATTTTCTTCCACTGGAGAGTCGTCTGGTGTTTTATTTTGGTTGCCTACTGGAACCATCCTGTTCTGTTTTTGTAAATGTTTTGATATTGTCTGCTGTCTTCAGGGCATTCCGTAGTTATTTTTCTTGTTTATTGATTGTAGATTTGTTTCATCGCTCCTTTTTTTTTTTTTTTTAATTTGACTGTGTCTGAGCAGGTGGACTGTGTGTTCTTTGTTGTTTTCTCGTCTGTGCACACAATAGTTTTTGCCTCCTTCTCCAATTGGCAGGGTCAGTCACTCAGATATGGTATGGCAGGGCAGGTCTAGCTGAAGAGGAGTTACTGGGATGGGTTGTTTGTGGCACTTACTACAGCCACCAGAGCGGGTCAGTAATCCGTGCAGGGCAGGTTCCAGTAGCCCGTGCCTGCACTGCTTGGTGGTGTGATGTCAAGCGCACAGTGCAGGTAGGCAGGATGCAGCGGGGAGATTGTTATGTGTGGAGCTAAGATGGATATGGGAGAGAGGAGAGAGGAACAGGAGCGAAAAACATACAAACAAACAAAAAAGAATGCTAGGGGAGTTTGCCTTTGGAGTGGAGAGATGAGAGACTATGAAATGGAGAAAAACAGAAAGCGGAAAAGGAAGAAAAGAAAAGAATGAATAATTAAAAATCGGAAAGGTTAAAGAACTGCGAAGTTCCCAGGGATACAGCCCCTGCAGCTATGAGGTCTGGGGAAGTCGCTCTCAGGTGTTGCAGTACAGGCTGGCTACAAGGTGTAGAGGTATACAATACGAGGTATTCAGGGAACAGAAAGAGAAGATAGATATAGAGAGATGAGAAACTGAGCAATGAAGAAAGACAAAAAGGGAATAAGAGGGAAAAGAAAACAAAACAAATTAAAAAAAAAAAAAGAACAAGAAGGACCCCAAAAAAACAGGAAAAAAAAAAACCAACGAGAAAAGAAATGCTCTCAGGGATCCCTCTGCATGTCTGTGCAAGCTGAGGGGGGAGTCTCATTGCGACACAGCACCACCTGGCCAGAAAGGGCTCCCAACTCAAGAAAAGGAAAAGAAAACAAACAATTCAAAACAAACGAACAAAAGTCCCAGGATCCCACCAGTGCAGCAGCCTAGACTGGGAAACAGCTCCACACTCAAACCGAGCTCCACAGCCCCTCAGGAAGAACCAAAGATGGCGCACTGAGCCAGGTATTTGAGCAGAAGGAGGGGTAGGTGGCGAGAGGTAAGGAAGAAATCAAAAGAAGCAGAAAAAAAAGCAACACTAGCAGCCAACAAATGGCACTCAGAGAGCCAGCTAGTGCGGGCTGGTGTTTCTCGGACAAGAGACTGTGTCTGCGGGAAGCAGAGGGGGCCGAGTGTGGGTGAAGAAGGGTAGGGAGTGGGAAAGTGTATATCACAAATTACTGGAGCTCTGCAGCCCCTCAGGAAGAAGCAAAGATGGCGCATGGAGCCAGGTATTTGAGCGAAAGGAGTGGGAGGTGGTGAGATGTAAGGAAGAAATCAAAAGAAGTGGAAAAAGGCAACACCAGCAGCCAAAAAATGGCACTCAGATCCGGCCTGTTCGGGTGTGTGGAATCCAAGCAGCTAATGTTTCCTGGTCAAGAGATTGTGGCCGCGGGAAGCAGAGGAGGCCGAGTCGGGGTGAAGAAGGCTGGGGGGTGGGAAAGCATATATAGCAAATTACCAGTTGTTTCATCTCCTGCTGGACTCTCCGTGAGGCTGCTTTCTCGTACCCCATTTGCTGGTCTCCGATAGGAGTCCAAGATGGCGGATCCACTCTGTGTTAGCTGGTAGGGGATCTCTGCATGAATCTCTCCTCACTGTCTGTTCTCTGTCAGTTTTCTCACTCCATTTAGTGCTTGGCTGAGTTCTTTATCTCTTCATTTGAGGTTTTAGGGTTTCAGAATTGTTGTATTCTCTGTTCGGCTCAGTTTTTCGGATCTTTGCTGTGGAGGGACAGCATGGTGCCTCTGCCTAGAGCGACTTTTTGCCAGAACCTCTTTTTCACATTTTAAAACATTATTCTAAGAAGGAATCCATAAGCTTCCTGAGACTGCCATAAACGTCTATGGCTCAAAAAAGGTTAGGAAGCCCTGACGAGTTTCTAAGCTTGGACTTTGGTGTCAGATAGACCTGGATTCAAATCCTGATAGATACTGGTTCTACATTTGTTAAATGGTGATAATAAAAGTAACTAACTCCTAGGGATGTTGTATTAAAATGTAAAGTTTTGTATCTGCTACCTGCACACTAAGTGTTAACTATCTGTTGTTTTTGTTGTGTGCTGTCAAATTGATTCTAACTCATAGTGCCCCTACGTAACAGAGTAAAACTGCCTCATAGGGTTTCCAAGGCTGTAATCTTTGTGGGGAGCCCTGGTGGCAAAGTGGTTAAGAGCTTGGCTGCTAACCAAACGGTCAGCAGTTCGAATCCACCAGTCGTTTTGGGTTTGGTTTGGTGGGTTTGGAATCTTTATGGGGGAACACCAGAGGCACAGTGGTTAAAGCGCTCAACTGTTAACAGAAAGGTCAGTGGTTTGAACCCACCAGCCTCCATGGGAGAAAGATGTGGCAGTCTGCTTCCATAAAGATTTCAGCCTTGGAAACCCTGTGGGGTAGTTTTACTCTGTCCTATAGGGTCGCTACGAGTCAGAAAGGACTCCACGGCAGCAGGGTTTTTTTTGTTTTTGTTTTTTAACCTTTACAGGAACAGATTGCCAAATCTTTTTTCCGGAGTAGCTTGTGGGTTCGAACTGCTGACCTTTTGATTAGCAGCTAAGTGCTTAAGCACTGCACCACCAGGGTTCCCTGTTAGCCATATAGGCATATGAATTACTAGTCACACAGGACTAAATGCAAAGTTTTTAACAAAAAATGGTTTGTCAAGCTGGGGTCTTAATTTGAAGACTCAAGATAGAAGGACTTATGGATAAGTTGACAATATAGGGCAAGTCCTCTGGGCCAGTTAAGACAATGGGGTTTAATGTCCCTGGTAATTGTCACTACATCTATTGGGATGTATTAAGAACACATTAATGGATTAATTAATTACAACAAATTAATTTATCTCAAGAACCTATTCTTTAGAGGCTCCTTTAGGAACCTTTAAGCTTGGTGTTATTGTGGTCTATTTATCAATTACTGCCTTACACCAGTGGGGCCCCCACCTGGGGAGGACTCACTGGAAATGAACTGGCAGAGTGAAACCCAGATTACATAGATGACAAAAGGAAAATAACAAATTCATAAAAGTCCTAGACTTTGACAGAAGGCATTTCAGCATCATGCTGTGATGGCCCAGTGCATTTTCACAGTTTCCAAAGGTTGAGAGCTCTTGGAGGTGTGGCAGGGTGGTGGGATGTAGGAATAGCTTATGCTGCAACATTGCTAGAGAGATGTTCCTGTTTTATTGACTGTTTCACTGTGGACTGAAAATACAACCTAGCCCACCCATCGCATGATTATTTTGTTACATCTTCCCTTACATGTTTCTATGCTAGGCACTACATATTCTTCACAGTGTCCTAAGAGGTAGGTATTACTACCTCCACCCTCCATCTTAACAGATGAGAAGACCAAAGCTTAGAGAAGGGAATTAGCCTATTCGAAATTACACAGATTGCAACATAGAGCTAGCATTCAGATATTTCAAAATATGGGAAAGTTGAAAGAATTATATATCCAAAGTTTGCCTGACTCTTAAGTAGTTATAATCAAATTATCTGACCTGAAGATACTAGAGTTTCCCCTGTAGGAACTCAGCCAGGACAAAATAGGAATCTGAACGTACTGTGATTCTAAACTAATGGACCAAGTTCTTATCTTCAAAGTTAATCATCTTTACTCAAATGACAGGGGCATCCTTTCTTTCTGGAGCTTCCTAAGTCTTCAGTGTTTTTCAGGTTTCCTTTGGGCCAGTAAATTCTGCCAGGATAATAAGTAAGTAAAATCCTGGTTAGTATTAGGACTTCTGTCCCTTCGTGTCTTCAACATAACCTAAGGAACTGGATTGTCTAGTTGACAGTTTCTGTGATATGGGGAAGAAGCTCTGGTGTTACTGTGAGTGGTGACTCCTGGGAGTCCCCTTTCCCTCTCCTTCAGAGCTGAGTGAAGGGCAGCACTAGGGAAAGTTCAGTTCAGTCCACAGCCCTGATCCTGTGGAGCAGAGAAAGAGTGAGGCAGAGAGAGAGACACTGAGACATCTCTGACCTAGGGTCTAGTTACATTTGTTGTTAGTGATAACAGACTAACATCTGATGATGACAAAGAAGATGGTGTTTCCTTTGTCCAAATAAACAACGTCACTACATGTCACAAGGTGGTTTCCGGGGAATCAGATTCTGAGATGGAGCTTAACGTGCAGGATGTTTATTAGGGAGTGCCCGTGGGATCAACACCTGTGGAAGAATGCAGGTGAGGGCAGAAGAGGAGTTGAGCTGTGATATAGGCCCAACAACAGCCTCAGTCAGCTCTCCTGGGAGCTCTGGAGCTAGAATCACCCTTCAGAGTTGTCCCAAGTTGGGCCAAGATGGCCTGGCTTTTATACTGCCACATCAATCATAGCATGTGGCCGATCTGGCAAGGAGGTTCTCCACAGCTGAGGAAATCCCCGATGGGGCTGGTAGTGGGTGGGGGCAAGTTCCTCACTGAAGGGGGATCTGGGCAGTTCATCACTGCCCACCACAGTCGACAGTCGATGAAGAGTATCTCTTTCTTGGGTGGCCCTGCCAGCTTTAAAGATAAACAGAGAATGTCAACATTACCCAGTTCCTTCTAATTCTTTTATCAGCAGTTTCTAGAGAAGATTGAGAGAGATACAATGGTTTCCAAGGGAGAGAGAGTTATCTGTCATCTCATTTGAAGAGCAACACCCAGTTCTTCTGAGTGACTTAGTCAGGGGTGAAAGACAGAAAATAGACAGGCTTCACACGAAGCTGGTCGAAGGAACATGGGCAAAAGTTGAGGTCGGTTGGGGGGAAGAAACATTTAAAAAGCACAACCTCCAAGAGGTCTGAAGTCCATCAAGTTCTATAAACCCGTTGCCATCAAGTTGATTTCGACTCATAGCACCCCTATAGGACAGAGTAGAAATGCCCCATAGAGTTTCCAAAGAGCACCTGGTGGATTTGAACTGCTGACCTTTTGGTTAGCAGCCGTAGTTCTTAACCACTAGGCCACCAGAGTTTCCCAAGTTCTATAGGCATTACCATATCCAACATCCTTAAGATTATGAGAGAAAATGAGGGCTTACATGGTACACTCTAGCTTAGAAATTCAGGGTTCACCTTCAAATATAGAAATTAAAAACCTAAGTGGCAGAATACAAACATTAGGACCTTCTTTCAAAGTAAAAGTTTTTTAAAAAAGGGTTGGGAGCAAGGGTTCTCTAAACTCTCCCTAAGAAAGGAACCTCAGAAAATTTTAGTCTTCAGAGATATTACCTGACGAAGGGTACCTATTCTTTGTCTGAAATCAAATGCAGAGGCCAAGAGTTGTCCAAATAACTATCCTCTTCCATGAAACTCACCTCCTTATATCAACAGAAGGAAAAATAATTCTCCTCAGGGTATTATAGCTGAGGAGAAAGTGAGTGTTGTTATTCCCCAGAGAGGCTACTAAATGACTCTTCAGTGAAGGCCACAGAGCTATTACAGAGAGGATGGATGCTTCCCTCCTAGTAGAGCAGACACGGTCATCAAATCTGCCTTGCCAAGTGTATATCTGAATCTCAGTTTCAAGGCTGAGGAATCAATAACTCACCAGAGGACGGAAAAATTAATTAGACTACATTTAAACCAGCTTATAAAATACCATGAAATAGCTTATACAAGTACTGCTGGAGTCTTTTCTAGAACTTGTTAATTTTGGCTTTGGATGATCACCTCTGGCCAGCCGAAGCTACGTATTACACAAGCTGGGTATTTGTACCTTATAGAGGAAGTTCAGAGAGGGCTCAAGAGAAAAACAGTAGAGTAAGTCCTGCCAACCAAGTAAAATGGCACCTGTCAAAACATCAATTTGCGTGAAATGGCAAAAGAACTTCTAATATACAGGGCTTGTCAGCGATCATCTAAGTGATGACGCTTTTGTTGGCAACTTCTGTGCTTAGGTTTACGCTCAAAATACTCATGTCTAGGAAATCAGAAGAGACGAGGGTTGAGTTAGAGCTGCCAGGGATGTTTCATGTGTGAGCCCCAGTTCATGACAGACTAATAGTGCACTCAATGCAAGCATGGCTCCATTTCCTCCTGAACAGACAGCACAGAAAAGAGAGGTGTGGAGCTGGCTTTGTAGACCACCTGTAAGTATGGGTTTGCATTAAAAGCAAAGAAAGCCCATGCCATTGATTCAATTTAGAAGCACAACAGACTTCTAAAGCCTTGGAGAGTGAAAAGTGTGCCATGGTGTTGGAGAGAATTTAGCTCTTGTTGGCAGAGTTATCAAGTACGTTATTGGAGTGTTTCTGTCCCCAAACTCATATGAGTGCCTCTGGAAAAAAAAATGTGATTCAGCTAGACCGCCAGGAAAGTCGGTGACATCATTGCAGGCTTGTAAGTTTCTTTTGGTGAAAACAAACAGAAATGTGCAGAAGCACAGACAAATACTAGACCTTTGTTGAAACAGTGTCAACCTCATCTAGATACAGGATAAACTGGGTCAAACTGAAAGAAGATGCAGGGACTCAGACATCTTCCCTTCTCAGGAGAAGGCTGTGGTTGTGGAAAGTGAAGCGAATCCTGGAAATCTCACCAAAGTTTCCAGATTTGTAGGAATGAGGGGTAGAGGTGTGGGCAGGTTTTGGAAAACCTCACATGGTCACTCAACATAAAGCCCTTTTTTATGAAATGCCGTGAGATGGCTTTGCTTGTCTCAGTTTTACATCTTTCTCTATAATGGACCTTCCAGTTATTTCCCTTGAGAAACTGTCTTAAGCTAATCAAATTGCAATGTTCAAGAGAGTTTCCTGCTAATATCTTTGTAGGCCTTTCCTTCAATTTTATTCTCTTACCCCCCTTTGGTTTCCTTAAAAAAATCAAAGAAGAAGTTATAGAGTCGACTCCAACTCATGGAGACTCCATGTGTGTCAGAGTAGAACTCTGCTCCATGGAGTTTTCAGTGGCTGATTTTTCAGAAGTAAATAGCCCAGTCTGTCTTCTGAGGCACCTCTGGGTGAACCTGAATCGCCAACTTTTTGGTTAGCAGTCTAGCACATTAACCATTTGCACCACCTGGGGACTCCTTGGTTTCCTCAGACTATTCTAATTAAGAGTTTAAAAATGTGGTAAAATAATCATAGAACCATTTGATTTATCACTGAAAGAAAGAAGGTAGACAAGTCTGTAACTAACACACACACATACACATACACAAACACGCTGGTTGCCTGCCATATCCAAGCAACAGTTTAACTGTTGGATCTGGCAGGATTGTCAACACCCTACATTCTTTCCACTGTGCAAATGCAGTCCAAACTCCCTCACACATTTCCAGGGGAAGCTGTTGTGTTATTGTGCCACCTCCAGCGGCTCTGCTGTGTGCGTTCCTGAACACCACAGCCTCTTTCTCCATGGAGTAAACACACAGTGAAAGGTTGAATAAGATGTTTTACAAGCAGGGGGAGCTGAACTGCATTCAGAGACAATCACTTTCTCAAGAACCATTTTCAGGAAAGTAACGCTGTCACCATCCGCTGCTAAGTAAGCCCACAGAACTTGAGAGGGATTGAGAATGGCTGGTTGAACTTCATATGTCTTTAAAGCTGGTTTTCTCTTTCTAGAACTGTGATTTCATGCTTCAGTTTTGGAGAAATGCATATGTGTAGGAAGGGTGCATGTTAAAACTGAACCCACCATAAAAAAACTAAAACAAAACTGAGCCCACCAAAACTATGAGCCCCAAAGCATAACCAGAGTGTTGCTGCCTCTGAGAGGGATAGCATATCCTTGCTCCAGTCCTCTGGTTCTTGGGAATAGTTTCTTTTTTTTTTCTTAACAAACATACCATATAGACTTTTCCATCTATCCCCACCTCGAGATTCTCAGATGTGTGGGTCTTAGAGCTGGAAGTGCTCTAAAATAGCAGCTACTCCATTGATAAACAGTGGAAGATTTTCTGAAAGACACTGGTGGAGTCTTGCTGTAAAAGCAGACTGAGCTGTTCTGGTTGAAATGGGGGAAGAGTTGGCTTCCCCCATCCCCATGCAGCCTTCATGGAACCTCCATGGAATCCTCTGGTGGACATAGTTTGAAAACTCTTGACCCAGTTCAGAGTCACATTGGTGGTTTTCAAGCCATAGCTCTGTCTCACAGAAATGCTTTTTAAACATTTTAAAAAATTTATTGTGGTAAAATACATATAACGAAATACTTGTTATTTTAACCATGTTTAAGGGTACAGTTCAGTGGCATTATATTCACCTTGTTGTAGAACCATCAGCACTATCCACTTCCAAAAGTTTTTCAACATCCCAAAAAGAAACTCAGTTTATGCAATAACTTCAGCAATGACTCCCCATTCCCCCCTCCTCTCAGCCCCTGGTAACTATGAATAAACTTTTTTCTCTATGCATTTGCCTGTTCTAGATATTTCATATAAGTGGGATCATACAATATTTGTCTTTTTGTGTCTGGCTTATCTCACTCAGCATAATGTCTTCAGGGTTCATCCATATTGTAGCATCTATCAGAACTTCATTCCTTTTTATGGCTGAGTAGTAATGGAAAACAATTTTTGCCTTTGTCCTTGGTTCCTGTGAAGTAACTCTGGGAGTAATTGAGGTGCCTTCATCTGAAACTTGCAGCCCACACCTGAGGATTTGTGCTAACAAACTGGGGAAGGGGGAAGGTGTTGGCCAGACTAGAAAAGACTCCTCTGGTAGGCTGATGTCAACTAACCTCAGGAGGCATGATTTAGCCTATCATGCATATGCAATGAGAGCTCACTCACAACTGGCTGATAAAAGCCTAAACGCAGAGGCTCAGGGAGCTTCCTGGTTGGTGAAAGACATAGATGCAGGTAGGGGAGTAGTGTGTCCCTCTTTGAGCTATGAAATCTCCACATTGGGAACATTACCAGACCTCGCCAATGTGTCTCTTCCTTGTGACAATCCTGATTTGTATCCTTTTGCTATAATAAATCTGTAATCATAAGTATAGTACTTTCTGTGAATTCTGTGAGTCAAGCCAGCAAATTATAGAACTCAGAGGAGTGGAGAAGCCTGTAGGTGAAAGTAAGGGAGCCCAGGGGAGACTCCCAAGCTTGCAGCTGGAAAGGGTAGTGGGAAAATCCCGAATCTGTGGCCAGCAGGTCAGAAGTTTGGTATGTCATGTAGACTTCCCAAACTTGCCACTGGCTTCTGCCTATTTGGCAGTCTGAAGGATGGTGTCCTTTTAACCTGTGAGATCTGCCCCAGCTACAGTCAGAGAGAGAAAATGCCATGTAGGCAGCTGGTGTTAGAGACGAGGAAGAAGTGGGAAAGTGGGGATTTGATTACTCCTCACATTCTGGGGATTGCATTTATGCTTATTCTTATCCATGGAATGGCTGAGTAATATGCCACTGAGTGCATGCACCACATTTTGTTTATCCATCAGTTGATGGACATTTGGGTTAACGAGGTGCTTTTGTTTGGTTCTCTCAGTGTTTAATGTTGTTGTATTAGTTTTCAACATTTAGAATCAGCAGATTTTTGCATAAAGACATGAATGTCTGCATTCTCCTGACAAGTTGGAAGATAAGGTGAGATTGCGTACCTTTAATCAATCCCTTGTGGCAGCAGTGAATGGGTGCTACGCTCCTGCTCACTATTGCCTGGGGAACTTGCTAGGTCACCTGCCCGTCCCATTTGGGTTTGTGACGTTTTGAGACCTCTGATGTGGCCCAGCCACCTCATTCTACAGATGAGGCAACAACAGTGACCTGGCTGGGTGGTGGCGATGGCAGAACAAGAACCTGGATTTCCTAAGTTCGGGTTCAGTGCTGCCCTTTCTACTGCACATCAGCATTTTGCAAAGAGGGGGTTGATGGAGGTAGTCTTTGTGATCCATGCAAATATTTTTCCTTAAAAATGTGTCTATACTTAACTCATATTGGAGAAATCCCATGTGACACCCAGCTACCAGTGAAAAGCCCATGAATGTATTTGGTTGTTTCTGCTTTGTGATCTGTCTTTTCACAGTAGGACTCTGTCATGACACAACTTGTCTCTCTGCAAATGTGGGGATGATCTGTCTCCTGAAACATAAGTTAGGCTTATGTAAAAGTCATAGAAAACACCTTTTAAGAAGTGAGTAGTTCTGATTCCTTCAAACCAGTCTCACAAAGGAATCCACAGTGAAGTAAACAGAGGAAAGTTACGTAGGAGAGGGTCCATGTCCATCTGTGAGGCAGGGCAGGAGCATCTTAGCCTCAACTTCTAATAAAGAGTTTAATACACTAAATCAGGAAGCAGCAAAGGGTAGCTGATAAGTGAGTATGCTGGCTGCCAGATGGCTGAGTTCAAATCCCAGGTTTACCATTTACTGCTGGTATGATGCTTTGGCCAAAAACTTAAGCACTCTATGCCTCAGTATAACCATCTTTAAAATGGGAATAATATTTTCCCGGTGAGGTTATTGTGAAGGTTAAATGAGATAAACCATGTAAAGCTCAGTGTCTGGTATAAAACAAGCACGGATAAATGTTTACCATTATTATTACAGCACATTCATCACAGCACATCATTTCTTCCCATTGGGCAGGATAGATCATATCCCATTTTAAGAGATGGGGAATCTGAAGAGGTTAAGTAATTTTTCTAGGGTCGTATAGGGAGTAAGGGACGAAGCTAGTACTTGAATCCAGATTTTCTGCCTCAAAGACCCTATGCTGTTTCTACTACCCACCACGGGTCTGGGAACCTCTATGCATTTTCAAGGACTATTCTGCGGGTTAGCTGTCAATAAGTATTTAAATATAAAAACCCATTGCTGTTGAGTCTATTCTGACTCACAGCGACCCTATGGGATAGAGCAGAACTGCCCCCATAGGGTTTCCAAGGCTGTAATCCCTGAAGCAGACTGCCACATCTTTCTCCTTCGGATTGGCTGGTCGGTTTGAATCACCAACCTTTCGGTTAGCAGCTGAGTGCTTAACCACTGAGCCACCAGGGCTCTTTTATTTAAATACAGTGGGAGCAAATCACTTAAGAGTGAGGACTTTGAGGGGAAGTAGCAGAAGTAGATGGAAAAATACAGAGGGTTCATACAGAGAAATGAAAACTCTAGCACACCAAGGAAATTTTTTTTACTTGAAATTACAAATGCCCTGGAAGGGATGGGGCTTAAATGACAGACAGTTGTCAGGTGGTAGCAGTGGCTTCCGTGTGGTGGTTAAAAGGCCCCAAGGACACGCTGACGAAAGTACAAGCTCACCTAGAATCCCCCCTCCCGAGCGTGCCCTGCACTGGTGACGTTCAGCCACTGGCGCTGCTGACCCTGAACACTGCTGGTAAGGCAGGGTAAACCAGGCAGCAGCTAGCATTTCCTATGCAAAGTAAATCTGTCAGATTATGGGGTTTCCGCTGGCTAAAGCCTCAGGATGCTTTTTATGGTGTTTCCTAAATAAGTGCTTTGGATTCCAGAAATTTTATATTGGAACTAAGCACTGCAGCAAGCTCGTTAGATCTTAAGTCTGCTTAGAATTACAGGCTGGCCCTAGAGACAGCAATAGAAAGTTGGCACTGGCCTGGACAGGCATATTTTCAGTTTTATTAGAACCTGAATGGGCCCACAGTTTTATTTCCTCCAAGGCCAATTTTGGGAAAAGGCGGTCTCTACTCTGCTTGTGGTACTGCGGACATTTGCTTCTTCCCTTGCACTCCTAGGTCTCTGTGCTTACCCTCCCCTCCCGTAGTATGCTTCTGCCCTCTGCAAACCTTACCCCCCAACTAGGTCTGGCTGAGGTGGGTCAGGGCCAGGTAATACAAGCATTAAATAGCTTCTGAAATAGTTTAATGGCCTTCCTTTCCCTCTAGCCTCTTTCTATTCTCTGACGGAGAAATTTTCCCTTTAGCAGACCATGGTAAGAAAGTTGGAGGGGAGAGTGTACCATGGAGTTGTCTTAGGCTGGGTTCTCTAGAGAAGCAAAACCAGTAAAATGTATGAATATATATATATTTATATAGAGAGATTTATATCAAGGAAATGGCTCACACAGTTGTAGAGGCTGGAACATTCCAAGTCCATGGGTCAGGATAGAGGCTTCTCCTGATTCTCGTAGCCATGGGGCTGGCAAACTCAAGACCGGCAGGTCAGAGAGCAGGGCTCTTGCTCACAGCTTGCGAAGATCGATGAATCCCAAGATTGGCAGGCAAGACCACAGGTAAGCTGCTAGCTCAAGTCCCAAGAACCAGAGGTCAGACGAACAGGAGCCAGCTGCAGGATCCAGCGAGAGCAAAAAACCTCTGAGCCTTGCCAGAATGTCTGCTTATATTCAATGCAGGCCACATTCCCAGGGAAACTCCCTTTTAACGGATTGGCTACTCCCAGCAGATCCCATCATGGGGGTGATCACATATCAAATCTCAGCATGGAAGTGATCACAATATTATATGACAGCCAAAACATTGAGAATCATGGCCCAGCCAAGTTGACATATAATCTTAACCATCACAGGGTGGGAGGAAAAATTTTTGCATCTTCCTACCTGAGAAGATGTGCTGTCTATCAGCTCCCTTTCTGTTACCCAGGTGCCCTGGAGGCAGTACACAAGGCTGCACTGTCAGAAGTTGAATTCATTCCTGGGGGGCTTGCTACATAAAATACAGGAAGCCCAGTTGAATGTGAACTGTTTAGTATAAGTACATCCTAATTATTGCATGAGATATAATATTAGAAAAGTATTTATAGTTTATCTGAAATCCAAAATTTAACTATGTGTCCCGTATTATTTTTTGCTAAATTTGGCAACCCTGTTTACCTGAGATAGTTGCTACTTTAGCCTAATGAGTTGAAAAGAGAAGAATGCTGGTAATTCGAGGCTTTTTTTAAATAAAAAAAAATATAATAAAAATATTAAAGAATACAAAGAAGAATCAGAGAATACTACGAACAGTTTCAAACACAAAAACTATTTCCATGTTTGGATAGTCTCTTCAAGTTTTTTGTCTCTGCATATTTTTATTTTTTATGGTTGCTCTGGTGGTGCAGTGGTTAAGTGCTTGGCTGCTAACTGAAAGGTCGATGGTTCGAACTCACCAGCCACTCCATGGGAGAAAGATGTGGCAGTCTGCTTCCATAAAGATTACAGCCTTGGAAACTCTATGGGGCAGTTCTAGTCTGTTTTATAGGGTCTCCATGAATCGGAATCGACTTGAAGGCAATGGGTTTTAATATTGTATTATAATAATTCTATATTTTGCTTCCTTTTCTTAACATTGCCCCACAGACTTTTTATAATTTTACACTGTTTTCCTAATTATTTTTAAGGATGGCATGTTGTTGTTGTTAGGTGCCGTCAAGTCAGTTCCGACTCATAGTGACCCTATGCACCACAGAACAAAACACTGCCAGGTCCTGCACCATGCCCACAATCGTTGCTAAGCTTGAGCCCATTGTTGCAGCTACTGTGTCAATCCATCTCATTGAGGGTCTTCCTCTTTTTCACTGACCCTGTACTTTACCAAGCATGATGTCCTTCTCCAGGCACTGATCCCTCTGGACAATATGTCCAAAGTATGTAAGACGTAATTTCACTGTACTTCCTTCCAAGGAGCATTCAGGTTGTACTTCTTTCAAGACAAAAAGAAGGCATAATGTTCCCTAAAACTGATGATATATGTATGTATATATCTAGGTTTTAAAAAAGAATTTCCTTATTGCTAGGCATTAAATAGTTGTCAGTTTTTAAGGGATTATTAAAATTATGAAGTCACCATCTATTACCCTTAAAGATTATGTAATGCCTTTCCTTCCTTCCTTTCTGTTAGGAAAAAAGTTTTTTTTTTTTTTTTAATTTGGAACACAAATGCAATATTTGCTTCTAGAAAAATCAGCAAGAACAGACAAGAAATACAAAGGACATAATGCTCTCTACCCAACTCTGTAAACTCCTTGGTGTATATCCTTTCCATTCCTTTTCTATGTAGACTTCCAACAATGGGGTCATACCATAGGTACCATATTATAACCTACCTTTTCTTGTATCATGAATCTTGATTCCTGCAACATCCTTTTAGGTAGCTGCATAGTATGGAGGGCCCGTGTTTTATCTAGACATGTTGTTGGACATCTTCATCTTTTCCAACTTTTGTTTATTGAAATAGTAATGACATAAATACCCCTGTTGTAGCTAAACATTGGACACATCCTTAATTATTTTTCCAGGATAAATTTGCAGAAGTAGAATTGCTGGATCAAAGGGCATGCATATTATGAGGTTTTGATAAGCAGGACAAACCTGTCTTACAGAAAGTTTGCCCCACTTTATATTCCCACTAGCAGCTATAAAATGACCAATTTCTCTGAATTCTCACAAATACTGCTTTATGTATATATACACACACATATATCCAATATAGAGTGGAAAATGGTCATTTTATAGCTGCTAATGGGAATATAAGGTAGGGAAAATGGTATTTAATTGGTATATTAAGTTCATTGATTACTAAAAAGGTTGAATACTTTTAATGTTTATTTCTATTTTAAATATTTTTCTTTTGTGAATCCTTTGTTCTTCTTGTTGCCCCCCACCCCTTTTTTCCCACAATGGGCTGTTCATCTTTTTTTCTCATTGATATTCAAAAGCTGTCAATTTTAAAATATATTTTAAAAATGTTACCTTTTGGACTTGTGCATGTTATAAAGAGTTTTTCTTACATTGTCATGTGAAATGTAATTCTATTTATTGTGAATTTTTTTTAGGTACAAAAGTTTTAATTTTTCCTGAAGTCTTAAAAGGGATTGGTTAGTAATTACGTGTATTAATATTATAATAATATTAATATCATATATATTCTTAATAAAAAGGTATAATTAAAAAAAGGCAGCAGTCTTTGCTTAAGTTCTTTCAGTAGTGCCCAAAGCTCAAACACCCTCTGGAATCACCTGAGGTGCTTTAGAGCATCAAGTGTCCTGATGCCCTACCCAACCCACAGAGATCCTGATTTAACTGGTCTGTGGGGGAGCCTGACATTGTTGTGTTTACAAAGCTCCCCAGGTGGTTCTAATTGCAGTTAGTTGTCAAATGCTAACTCTGGTTCATGCCTAGTGCCAATAAAGCACAGAAATTCTTAAGAAATGTAGTCCCTGTGGCCCTTGATAAACCAAACTAAGATGTGATAACAAACAGCACAGTTGTCATATACATTTGACGAAATAATTTCTTTAAGGTTTAAAGTTCCAACCAAAGAGACACAGAAGATCCTCTGCTACTAGGTTCCTCTTACCTCTCATGGTGATTTTCTGAAGTTACAACCTAACATAAAACTGACCCCACGGCCGTTGAGTTGATTCCAACTCTCAGTGACCCTACAGGACGGGGTAAGACTGCCTCAGAGGGCACCCAACACTGTAACCTTTATGGAAGCAGATGGCCACATCTTTACCCCATGGACCAGCTGGTGGGTTTGAACCACTAACCTTTTGGTTAGCAGCCAAGTGCTTAACCACTGGGACGTCAGGGCTCCTTCTGAATACAAGTACTTGGAAAAAGTAAGGGTGAGCTATTGGTGTGGTTAGGAGTAAGCGGCTGTTGTTTTTTCTCTAAAAGATTTGCTATTTGAGTTAAGGCTTTACTTTTCCTGGTACTAGGTTCATAGATCAATAGTAACAACTACTATTACTACTACCATCACTCCTATTTTATAGATCATCACCTCACAAACTTTAATATACATAGGAATCGCCTTGTGAAAATGCAGATTTTTATGCAGTAGACCCAAGATTTTGCATTTCTAACAAGCTCCTAGGTGATGGTGATGCTGCTAATCCTTAAGCCATGTATTGAGTAATAAAGTTATGAGGCAGAATGGACTCAACCGCAACTAACAACAACAACAACAAAAATAAAGGTTAAGATCGGTGACAGAGATTGGCCAAATTTCATCCAGGAAGTAGCAGAGTAGGTATCCAGACCTAGGTTAGTTGGACTTCAATGTCACTGCCCCAGTACCTAACAAGAGTACATATGTATTTACCTTTTGATCCAACAATCCTTCTTCGAAGAATTTACCCTGAAGATTCATTTCCAACAATATGAAAATATATAAGTACAAGGAAATGCATTGCTACATTATCTATGGTTGCAAAATATTGAAACAACCTATACCCATATGCACAGTGAAGTACTGTGTACTACGCAGATGTAAGAAAGAATGAGGAAGATCTCCATGATCTGACTCGGAATGATTTCCAGGATATACCATACTGTTAAGTGAAAGAAAAAAAAAAAAAAAAGGAAAAAGAATATCTGTAGTATACTATTCTTCATCAAAGAAGGAAAGGGATATAAGAAAAAATATATGTATCTCCTCATTTGTGTGAAAGAAATACAGAAAGGATTAGCCAGAAACTAAAACAATTAGTTACCTACTGGGAACAGGGTGATAGAGATGAGGAGGTGGCCACACTTCCCTGAGTGGACTTTTTTGTATTGTTCTGACTCTTAGAAATATAATCTATTATGTCCCTGGTAGATTTATTCCTAAGTATTTTATTTTTTTTTAGGGGCTATTATAAATGGTATTTGCTTTCCTGATTTCTTTTTCATAGTTCTCTTTATTGGTGTATAGGAATCCAACTGATTTTTGTATATTTATCTTGTATCCTGCTACTCTGCTGAATCTTTCTATTAGTGCCAGTAGTTTTCTTGTAGAATCTTTAGGATTCTCTATGTATAGTATAATATCATCCATGAATAGGAATCGTTTTACTTCTTCTTTCTTGCCCTTTATTTCTTTTTCTTGCCTTGTTACTCTAGCTAGGACTTCCACCACAATGTTAAATAGGAGTGGTGATAAAGGGCATCCTCATCTTGTTCTTGTTCTCAGGGGGATGACTCTTAGAGATACAGTAATCTTTTGCATGCCCTGTAAAATAAATAAGTAAATAAAGTCAGCTAGGATGGGGGTTAGGGGGGAAGAAGAGGGGACCCAAAATGGAATGCAAGGAAAAACAAATGAGCCTAACTGTATTACAGATGAATAAGATAGCCACACTGAAAGGGATGGGGAAGAAAAGAGCTAACCTAGTAACTCTGGAAAATAGTGTTTTGACTAGATGAAAAAACAACTGTAGACAAATACTGTACCCTAGTTGGTAAGTCTGTTTCCCACAGACATATGGGTTAGCAATTCTGTAACTATTTGGTATGTTGTTTGGACAAATAAGTAGGGTAACCAATTCATTCTGGTTTGCCCGGGACTTACCTGGATTTAAAATGGAACACTCCATGTCCAGAGAGCCCTCTCCGTCTCAGGTAAACCAGGATGCTTGGTCATGTCACCCTACAAATATGCGACTGTATTTTAGATCATGAAAATGAAACTCTTCACTGTTGGGCAAAAAACTTACAAATAATGAAAGGGAGAAGGATAGAATGAACCTTGTGGTATTAGATTGGAATTGGAAGTGTCATTGTGAACTTATGGTTTTTAATATGTACATAGATAGGTAGATAGAGGAATAAATCTATATATAGATGACTATGTTTACGAGAGTTAGTATATATACATATATTTTCCGTCTGCTGAGATGGTCTAAAGGCAATGACACCCAGTAGCACGCAGCTCTCTGTTCTTAAATGTTGTTAGCCACCATTGAGTAAGCTCCGACTCATAGCAACCCCATGTGTGCAGAGTAGAACTGCTCCATAGGGTTTTCAAGGCAGTGACCTTTTAGAAACAGATCACCAGGCCTGTCTTCCAATGTGCCTCTGGGTGGGTTTAAACTGCCAACCTTCCAGCTAGTAATCAAGTGCTTAACCATTTGCACCACATTTTCCAATTAAAGAAACCAGGCTACTTGGAGAAGATGGGCCGGGGCAGGGGAAAATACAAGATAAGCCTGAAACATCTTGTGGTGCCAGAAATTAGTAAAGTGCTTGAGAAAGGATGGGCCACTTAAAAAGGACACAAGAGTCAACCTCAAGAAGCTCCTAGTTAACAAAGCTAAAATAATTTAAGCAAAAATAATACTGATAGCACTGGATTATAACCCACAGAATAAAGAGCATATCCAAGAGTCCACAGTAATATAAACAAATAGTTGACTGAATGGGGGAGAGAGGACAGCTGTTCTTTACAGAAGAATTTTAATTAATCAATATAGAAGGACTGAGAGAAATACAAAATTGCTGTTAGGCAAACACCACAGTAATAATTGTTACAGAGAGGATCTACTGATGGATGCTAAAATTAGTAGACAAAAGTTTGAGGAGAAACAAAATATTAGCACAGTCTCAAAATATCTCCCCCGAGATATTTATCAACTACATAGGAGGAAACAGCACCTCTACAGTGGAGAAACCTTGTAGATGCCAGGTAAACCAAGAGATCAATGTGATCTTCACCAGTGACAAGACATTGACCTCATCAACCCCCTGATATGATGCCCTGAGAAGGACAAAATGTCACTTCTGAGGTATTCTTGCCAAAAATATATAATCTTGATCAAATCAAGAGAAAACATTAGAAAACTCAGATCGAGAGGCATTCTATGAAATAATTGGCCAGTACTCATCAAAAGTGTCAAGATTTTGAAAAATAAGGAAGGACTGAGGAACTGTTACAAATTGGAGGACACTAAGGAGACATAACAACTAAATGCCAAGTGGAATCCTGGATTGGATCCTAGAACACCAAAGAGACATTAGGGGGAAAATACATGAAATTAGAATAAAGTCTATTGCATAATAGTATTGTGCCAATGTTAATTTTCTTAGTTTTGATAACTGAACTAGGTTTTGTAAATTGTTAATATTAGAGGAACCTGGCTCAAAAGTATGTGTGAACTCTTGGTACTATTTTGGAAAACTTTTCAGTAAGTCTAAATTATTTAAAAATAAAAAGTTAAAACAACAACAAAATAAAAAGTCACAGCCCTGTACACTGTAAGAGGCCACTTCATAGTTGTTTACCTGCTCATTGACCCACCCCATGCTCCGAAAGACTGAGTCTCATTGCCCTTATGCACAGTGAAGAATTAGCCTTCCTCATGGGAGATGTCTGACATTTGCCCTTGGCTGTTGGGAGGTGTTCTCTAGACCCCGGGAATGTCTTACCTGTTAGGAGAGTCTTTGTTTCCCTGGGGGCTTTGGTTACTGGAGAGTCTAATAATGTGATGGGGGCTTTGAACTACATGGTATTAGTTCCAGTCTCCAGGAGGGGCTGGTGATTTAGGGTTAGCCACACAGGCAATATGTGATCAAGCTCCAATAAAAACTCTGGACACCAAAGGCTCAAGTTAGCTAACTGGTTGGCGGTACTCCATGTATATTGTCACACATATTGGGAGGGAAGAGATGACCTCATCCACGACTCTACGGAGACAGGATGGCTGGAAACTCTGCATTTGGATCCCTCCTGACTCTGTCCCATATGTCTCTTCCCTTGGCTGATTTTAGTGTGTATCCTTTCCTTCTACTAAACCATAACCATGAGTATAATAGCTTTCAGTGAGTCCTGTGAGTCCTTCTAGCAAATTATCAAGCCTGAGCATGGTTTGGGAACCCCCTTCAAACTTGCAATAGTCAGAAGGGAGGACAGGCTTGTGGGACTGTTCTAACTTTGAAGTTGGCTAACTGTATAGTTGTTAAACTCCATGCGCCTTAGTTGCTCTGTTGCCTAGCACAATGCTGGCTCATCAGGGTGCTCAGGAAGAAATTTTTTTTTTTTTAGTTTATTCACTAGGTGAGTGTCTTAGTCATCTCGTGCTACTATAACAGAAATACCACAAGTGGATGGCTTTAACAAAGAGAACTTTATTCTCTCACAGTCCAGTAGGCTAGAAGTCCAAATTCAGGGCGTCAGCTCCAATGGAATGCTTTCTCTCTTGGCTCTGGAGGAAGGTCCATGTCATCAATCTTCCCTTGGTCTGGAGCTTCTCTGAGCAGGAACCTCACGTCCAAAGGACACGCTCTGCACCCGGCACTGCTTTCTTGGTGGTATGAAGTTCCCATGTGTCTCTGCTTGCTTCTCTCTTTTATATATCAAAAGAAATTGGCTTAAGACACTATCCAATGCTGTATACCTCATCAGTACAACTGCCGTTAATCCATCTTATTAGATCATAGTGATTGAATTTACAACACATAGGAAATCACATCAGATTACAAAATGGTACACAATTATACAATACTGGGAATCTTGACCCAGTCAAGTTGACAGATATTTTTGGGGGACACAATTCTATCCATGACAATGACATTGTACTATCTGAAGTTGCTCTGCTTGGTTAATGAATGCTTAATTAGTGGCCAGGTAGTAGAATGAATGAATTATTTTTTTTTGAAAGCCGGACTAAGTCAGAATAGGATTTTCTAAGCCTGGACTTCTTGGGCTATAACCACAAGGACACTGTGAGTTCTGATTTTATTTTCCTAATCATATCCAACTCCATTATTAATTTTACACTTGCAAACAATGTTAGTTAGCAATTACTATATGCCCACTCAGAATCATACTCAACAAAAAGAAATCTAGATTTATTCCTGTAGGTGCGTTCTTGGACATTACCTTATGAAGGGTGGAGTTGTGAATCAATCTCTCTCTCTTTCTATATTATATATATATTTATAAACCCCCTTCAAGCATAGCAGGGAGTTGGGATCTCCTAAAATGCAGCTGGGCACAATATCCGTCCTTTATTCACCTGGATTACTCCATTTGTTGCCTGATCTCCAGTCCTCCATTATCCAATTCCTGGTTCCTACTCTTTTTTAAAAAATAATATTTTAGACTTCCAGGCAACATGGTGCTATAGTCAGAAGCATCATGCTGTCCCTCCACAGCAAAGATCAGAAAAACTAAGTCAAACAGAGTCACACGTCAATCCTGAAACCCTAAGCATCAAATGAAGAGATAAAGAACTCAGCCAAGCACCGAATGGAATAAGAAACTGAGAACAGAGCACCAGGAGAGATACATACAGAGGTCCCCTATCAGCTACCGCAGCATGGATCTGCCACCTTGGACTCCTATGGGAGATCGGTGAACAGGAGGTACGAGAAAGCTGCTTCATGGAGCTTCCAGCAGGAGACAGAAAAACCGGTAACCCATGATAGGCTTTTCGACCCCCCACCCTTCTTCACCCCCAATTAGTCTCCTCTGCTTCCTGCAGCCACAGTCTATTGCCCGGGAAGCATGAGCTTCCCCCCAGTGCCACTTGGATTCCACCCGCCTGCACTGGCCGGCTCCCTGAGTGCCATTTGTTGGCTGCTGGTGTTGCTTTTATCCACTTCTTTAGATTTCTTCCTTACCTCTCACCACCTCCCCCTCCTTTCTCTCAAATACCTGGCTCCGTGCGCCATCTTTGCTTCTTCCTGAGAGGCTGCAAAACACTGCTCAACTGTGAAACTGCTTCCGGGCCTGTGCCGCCACACTGGTGGGACCACCTGGGCTTTACTGTTTGTTTGCTCTGATTTGTTCTGTTTTGACTTGTTTGTTTGTTTTCTTTTTCTTTTCTTGGCTTGGGAGCCCCTTCTAGCCGGGCAGTACTGCACGGCTTGGAAGCTAGCCCCTTACTCCATGCAGATGCACAGGGACATCCCCGGGGGCATTTCTTTTTTCTTCGTTCTTTTTCTTTTGTTTGTTTGTTTTTTCATTTCTTTGTTTAGTTTTCTTCTCTCTTATACCCTTTTTGTCTTTCTTTAGTTCCAGTTTCTCTATTTATTCATTTTTTTCTTTTACACTTTTTCTTTTTTTTTTCCTTTTTGTTTTTCCCCATTTCTTAGTCTCATCTCTCCATTCCAATAGCAAGCTCGCTTAGTACTCTTTTTTGTTTGTGTATATGTTTTTGGCTCCTGTTCCTCTCTCCTCTCTCTCATCTTTCCCATACCCATCTTAGCTCCACACATCACAATCTGCCCCCTCCTTCCTGCCTACCTGCGCCATACACTGAACATCACACTCCCAAGCAGCCCAGGCACAGCCTACTGGAACCTGCCCTGCACTGATTCCCGGTCTGCACTGTCAGCCATGGTATGTGCCACAAAAAACCTATCCCAGCAACTCCCCTTCAGCTCGACCTGCCCTGCTGTACTATACCTGAGTGACTGACCCTGCCCATTGGAGAAAGAGGTGAAAAGTATCGCACCCACAGACGAGCAAATAACAAAGAACGCACAGCCCACCCGCTCGGACATAACCAAATAAAACAAAAAAGTAGGATGAAACAAACAAATCTACTATTAATAAATGAGGAAAATAACCACTGAATGCCCCAAAGAGTGGACAGTATCAAAACATTTACAAAAACAGGACAGGATGGTTCCAGTAGGCATCCCAAATAAAACACCAGATGACCTTCCAGTAGAAGAAAAGGCACTGGACCTAACTGATAGAGAATTCAAATCTCTAATATTCAGAATTATCCAAGAGTTGAAGCAAAAAACAGACAAAAATGAAGAAAAAATAGACAAACTCATGGAAAAGATAGACAAATTCATGGAAAATACAGACAAAAAAATGGAAGAATTCAAGAAAATATAATACAGGAACAAAATGCTAAAATAAATTCACAACTAGAAATCATACAAAAACAACAATTAGAAATCCAAAAGATAAACAACAAGATTTCAGAAATTGACAGTGTCATCGAAGGGCTGAGGAACACGTTTGAAATGATGCAAGATAGGATCAGAAAAACTGAAGAAAAACACTTGGATACAATTATGTTTGAGGAAAAATCAGAAAAATGAATGAAGAAAAATGCAGAAACCCTGAGAATTATGTGGGATACAATCAAAAGCAAAAATCTGTGAGTGATCAGAGTTCCAGAACACAGGGAGAAAACAGAAAACACAGAGAGGATCATTGAAGAACTGCTGACAGAAAACTTCCCCAATATCATGAAAGATGAAAAGCTGACCATCCAAGAAGCTCAACGAACACCATATAGGATAGACCCCAAAAGAAAATCACCAAGGCATATCATAATCACACTTGCTAAAACCAAAAGCAAACAAAGAATCCTGAGAGCAGCTCGAGAAAAACAAAAAAACACATACAGAGAAGAAACAATAAGACTAAGCTCAGAGTATTTGGCAGAAACCATGCAGGCAAGAAGGCAATGGGATGACATATATAAAACCTTCACAGAAAAAAATTGCCAGCCAAGAATAATATATCCTGCAAAACTATTGTTCAAATATGATGGTGAAATTAGGTCATTTCCAGATAAACAGAAATTAAGAGACTATGTAAAAACCAAACCAAACTTACCAGACTTATTAAAGGAAGTCCTTTGATCTGAGAACAAACAATATCAGACCACAGGCTAAATATAGGACACAGGATTGTAATAGCCAGATACCAGCCTAGGAAATGAACTCTTAAGGACTATGCAAAACCAAAAGAATTATGAAAGGGAACCAGAGAGGTTAATCTTTAAATGACAACAGCATCAGAACAATAAAAGAGGGAATAAATGGTGTAGGTATACAACCTTCTAAGGTTGAGGAAGTCAAGCGATATCAAGTAATAATAGACTGGTTCAAATCTAGGAAGATAAGGGTAAATTTCAAGGTAACCAAAAAGAAAGTTAACCCTACTCATCAAAATAAAGAAGAAAAACATAAAGTCTCAGTAAAAACAAAACCTACAAAAACAGAAGAAATGAAAAAAAAATCCACAAATAAAAGGAACTCAGCACAGGAGAGTAAGAGGAACAAAGGAAACATTAGTACCACAAGAAAAAGCACTATGAAATGCAATCCCACTCCTAGGAATATACCCTAGAGAAGTAAGAGCTGTCACACTAATAGACATATGCACACCCATATTCATTGCAGCACTGTTCACAATAGCAAAAAGATGGAAACAACCTAGATGCCCATCAACAGATGAATGGATAAACAAACTATGGTACATACACACAAAGGAGTATTATACAAAGATGAAGAACAATGATGAATCTGTGAAGCATCTCATAACATGGATGAAACTGGAGGACATTATGCTGAGTGAAATAAGTCAATCACAAAAGGACAAATACTGTATGAGGCCTCTACTGTATAACTCATGTAAAAGTTTCCACACAAAAAGAAACAATCTTTGTTGGTTACGAGGGATGGGAGGGGTGGGGTGGGGGGACTAAATAGATGAGTGGTAACTTTGGTGAAGGGTAAGACAGTACACATTACTGGGGAAGCCAGCAAACTTTTACAAGGAAAGGTCATGGAAGCTCCATAGACCTTCCCAACTCCCTGAGGGACTGAATTGCTGGGCGGAGGGGCTGTGGGGACCATGGTCTCAGGGAACATCTAGCTCAATTGGCATAACACAGTTTATAAAGACAATGTTCTACATTCTACCTTGGTGAGTAGCGTCTGGGGTCTTAAAAGTCTGTGAGTGGCCATCTAAGATATGCCACTGGTCTCACCCCTTTGGGAGCAAAGGAGAATGAAAAGAACAGGATACAAGGAAAAGATTAGTCCAAAGGACTAATGGACCATAGCTACCATGGTCTCCACCAAACTGAGTCCAGTACGGCTAGATGGTGCCTGGCTACCACCACTGACTGCTCTGACCGGGATCACAACAGAGAGTTCTGGACAGAGCTGGAGAAGGTTGTAGAACAAAATTCTAACTCAGAAAAAAAAACCAGATTTACTGGCCTGACAGAGACTGGAGAAACCCCGAGAGTATGGCTCCCAGACATCCTTTTAGCTCAGTGGTGAAACCCCTCCCGAAGTTCAAAGTTCAGCCGGGGATTGGACAGCCTCATGAAACAAAACAGGATTAATGAGGCACAGCAGTCCAGGGACAAGGACTAGAAGGCAGGAGGGGACAGGAAAG
Organism: Dugong dugon; assembly: GCA_030035585.1. Lineage (NCBI taxonomy): Eukaryota > Metazoa > Chordata > Mammalia > Sirenia > Dugongidae > Dugong > Dugong dugon. Next base: position 5,228,062 of record CM057464.1, on the reverse strand, counting down.
CTGGTAATAGGGAACTCACGGTTGAGAAGGGACAGTGTTGACATGTCATGGAGTTGTTAACCATTGTCATAGGGCAATATATGTACTGTTTAATGAAGAATTATTTGTTCTGCAAACCTTCATCTACGGTACAAAAAAAAAAAAGAATTATCTATGTGAGATCAGACAGACAACAGCAATTCAAAAGATTTGATGGGAAGACTAGGGGTCAGTGAGTTGAAGATAATAGTGATGGAATAATTTGGAAAAGGATAGTGAGACTAGCAGCACAACTGGAAGAATGTAATCGATGTCAGTGAATTGCAGAAACTTTCAAAATGGTGTAACCTTGGCTGTGTATCTTTTCACCAAAACAAAGGTCCTCAAGGTTGAGAAGGGAGAGTGTTGACATGTGGGGTTGTTAACCAAGGTCATAAAACAATATGTGTGCTGACTCTTTAACGAGAAACTATTCTGAAAACCTTCATCTAAAGTACAATAAAAAAATTAAATAAAAAAATATTTTATCGTGCTTTTGGTGGAAGTTTACACAGCAAGTTAGTTTCCCCTTTGCCAATTTTCACACAAATTGTTCATTTTAGTTGTTCACACAAATTGTTCAAATTAGTTACATTTTTCACAATGTGTCATTATTCTCTTTAATTGTGTTCTGGTTGTGCCATTTCCTATACTCTAGTTTCCCAGCCCCATTATCTTCTCATCTTTGCTTTAGAGTAAATGTTGACCCTTTGGTCTCATACAGATAGCGCTGATCTTATGGGTAATATCCTTTATTTTGTGTGCCACTTTGCTGTTTCACTAAAAGTTGATCTCAGGGATAGTTTTGATTCAAGGTTTAAAGTGTGTCTCAGGGCGATTGTCTTAGGGAATCCTCTTGTCTTAATTGGTCCAGTTAGTCTAGCCTTTTTTTAAAAAACAATTTGAGTTTTGTTCTATATATTTTTTTTCCCAATATATCCAGGACCATCTATTGTGACTCTGGTCAGAACAGTCAGTGGTGGTAGCCAGACACCATCTAGCTCTTTCAGTCTCAGGGAAGATGAGGTCGTGGCTCATGGAGGCTATCAACCTTGTAGGTTTGTTTCTTCTCTGAGACTTTGGTTATGTTCTTACTCTTTTGCTCCTGATGAGTAGAGACCAATAGTTATATCTTAGATGGCTGGTTCCTACTCTTTTTAAGTCATGTAACTTCTGCATCTTAGTTTCCCTGATGGAGATAATACCACAAAGCAGGGTTGTGGTGTGGATTAGATAAAATAGGGTGTGAATAACTATCACCCTAAGAACATACAAAAAAACAAAACAAAACAAAACCTGTTGGCATTGAGTTGATTCCGACTCATAGCGACTCTATGGGGCAGAGTAGAACTGCCCCATAGCGTTTCCAAGGAGCGCCTGGTGAATTTGAACTGCCGACCTTTTGGTTAGCAGCCATAGCTCCTAACCACTATGTCACCAGGGTTTCCAAGAACATATAGAAAATAAAAAAAAAAAAACAAAAACCAAACAAACAAAAAAAAAAAACCAAAAAAAACCCAAAACCAAACCTGTTGCCGTTGAGTTGATTCCGACTCACACTGACCCTATCAGAAAGAGTAGAACTGCCCCATAGGGTTTCCAAGGCTGGGATCTTTACGGAAGCAGACTGCCACATCTTTCTCCCACCGAGCGGCTAGTGGGTTCAAACTGCCAACCCTTCAGTTAGCAGCCGAGCACTTTAACAGCCACTACACCACCAGGGCTTCGTGAACATACAGAAACACTAAGTGTTCATTTACTTGTCTTTCTTCCCTTTCTTCTGTGCAATGGTGCCTACCTAACTTGTCAACAATAAATATCAGGGCTTGGAATAAAACAATTTTTGATACAATCCCATAAAAAGATCATTCCAGATGGTTCTGTTCCAAGATTTATAAAAAAGTCTAAGAGGGTGATTCACAATGATTACATAAACGGCTCTAATGAACTATAAACTCTATAGAAAAAAAACACATACAATATAAATATTCAGTTATAAATTTAATCAATAAGAAATATGCTGAGGACAATAAGTATCAATTAAATATTTCCTTGACAGTTTTTTAGAGGAGGTTTTAAAAAATAATTTGCACAACTCAGGTCTCGTTAAAAGTTGTTAGAGCACTTCTGGGCTGATGACTTCTTTCCTTACTGACCACTTACTCTGTAGCAAACTGAGGCGTGTTCAGTGAACATTTATTATTGATCCTGATAATTAAGATGGCAATGGTGGTTCATACTAGTGAATTCATTTGTAAAGGATCAACCCCATCTTATTTTACCCTCTTCAACTTCTTCAGTCTTCTTATTTAAAGCTATAAAAAAAACAAACCTGTTGCCGTCGAGTTAATTGCAACTCATAGTGACCCTACAGGACAGAGTAGAACTGCCCCATAGGGTTTCCAAGTAGCAGCTGGTGAATTTGAACAGCTGACCTTTTTGGTTAGCGGCTGGGCTCTTAACCACTGTGCTACCAGGGCTCCATTTAAAGCTATATATAGTAAATACAGTAGAAGCAAAGATTTATTGAGTGCTTATTACGTTAGGCATTATTCGAAGTCCTTTACACGTGCCAGTGACTACCAAAATGTTGTAGGTATTGGGCTCATAAATATGGCTATTCATTAAGTGGGTGGTTGGAGATAAGTATGGGAAAGGGAATTTTTTACCGTACATCTTTTTGTTAACATTTGAATTTTCTTAAACTTTTTAAAATTGAAGTATAACATATACATTAAAGCACACAAGTCATAAATATACACCTAGGTGAATTATCACAAAGTGAACTCATTCGTATAATTATCACCCAGATCAAGAAATAAAATATTGCCAGCACCCCAGAAGGTCAACTTGTGACCCCTCCCAATTTCTCCTCCTTCCAACATTATCCTGATTTTTAATCTCACAGATTAAAAATAGAAAGAAATGAATATTTACACACTTCCCATGAGGGAAGTAGAAGGTAACATACTCATGGGGTTTCTCTAAACTCAGGTGAAATAAAATAGGCTGTTATCTTAGAAAATGGAAATTTAATATGTGTAAAGCGTGAGTCTAGACTCCTGGCGTTGAATACTAGGAAAAGTACCCAGACCCAGGGAGAACTGGATTCTCCGAGATTGGAGAATGGAAGGTTTTACAAGATGTTACCTGTCTCCGTGGATTCCCCAAGAAGGTGTCAGGACCTGCAGTGCTGTAGCATGTGGCTGCCTGGGACTGATCATTAAATACCTTGGCCTTGGAGCCTGGTGGCCCAGGCTGTGGCCAGCTGGAATGCTGAGGAACATCTCTGTAGCAGCTCCACCACACAGATGACAGAGACCAGGCTCAACAAGGGCTGTGAAGTAACAGGATAAAAGAAAGCGATAGCAACCACACTAGATGAACGGCCAGGATTCCTGTACTGTACAATGGGGAGGTGATGATGGTGGTAGTAGATGTCCCAATAACGACTGTTTTTTGGATACCCTCCCTGTCAGGGAGGTGGGGACTCAGAACCAGATATCATTGTTTAAAAAACGAAATCATGCTGTTTCTAGAGCATGGATCTGTGGAGCAAACATAAGGAGGGCCATGCCTGGACCCAGCAGAAAAAGTGCTGGGATTTATTGGTCTCTTCTACTACAGGCGCTTCAAAAGCTATGCTATATATTTGCCATCCGTGCCCTGGACTTTGGTAAAATCAAGTCCCTTGCCCTCCTCGACTTTTATGGGATAGGAGAAGAAACACTGGAGTGGGGAGGGTCTCTTTGCTGCTGTTATTATCTAAGCCCAAACCAAAAAACCAAACCCATTGCTGTCGAGTCAATTCCGACTCATAGCAACCATATAGGACAGAGTAGAACTGCCCCATAGGGTTTCCAAGGAGCAGCTGGTGGATTCCAGCTGCTGATCTTTTGGTTAGCAGAGGAACACTCAACCACTGCACCACCAGGGCTCCTATCTGGGCCCAAACACCCATTGCTGTTGAGTCAATTCCGAGAGCCTAGAGTACAGTAATTCCATCCTTCCGCCTGCCAGGTGGTCCGAGAATACACACCTGTTCTCACAATGGAATTGCAGCCTCCTGGATGTTGTTGATGTCTAGGTCTGACCTGAAACATCAGAGCAGTGGGTTGGCACTGTGTTTTTCTGTACGCACCTGGAAGCCCAAGTGCCCTAGACCAGTCCCTAATGTGTACCACTGCCGAGAAGTGAACTGGGAGTGGGCATGCAATGGCTGTGTCAGTCAGGACACAACCAGAGAAGAAGCTAGATATAATTTATTAGAAATTGACTGACACAAGTTTGGGTTCTGGCTCCGCAGTCTCTAGGGGCGGCGGTGGTTCAGTGGTAGAATATTTGCCTTACACGTAGACACTGGTGTGACCTGGTCAATGCACCTCATGTGTAGTCTCCACCTGTCTTGTCACTGGAGGCTAGTGTGTTGCTGTGATGCTCAACAGTTTTCAGCAGAGCTTCCAGACCAAGATGGACTAGGAAGAAAGTCCTGGAGATCTGCTCCTGAAAATCAGCCAATGAAAACCCTGTGGATCACAACCCATCAGGGCGATGGCACAAGACCCAGCTGCGTTTCATTGTGCTGTGCATGGGGTCACCACGAAGTGGGCGCTGATTCACCCAGCAGCTAACTACAAGCAGAAGTCTTTACAACCTGTCTCCTCGTCTAATGCTAAAGCTTGAAGTCCGTAGGTAGACAGGCAGGCACAGAAGCTCATGGGAACAGGCTGCAACCCCACCAGTGCTGACTGAAACCTGTATCCTGTTTTATTCCTTCTTCCTTCTGACCCTGGTGACGAGGGTATTCTGCAGAAGTGAAGCCCTGTGTCATGTTGCCGAACAAGCACACATCTGGCTGAGGAGTCAGAAAAATTGAAGGTATATTCAGAGAGGAGGGAGAGCGATCGCATGCCCAGCTGCTGCTTCATGACAAGGGGGTGAGTTAGCAGATCAGGAGGGTCATGTATTCCCACACTACAAAATGGAGCAGCAGTTAGGCCTCCTGTCAAGTCTTGTGAGAGGATATCCCTTGTAGCTCACTCTACCGGAAAACATAGGTGAAAAGAGAATTCTGGGAAGTGTGGTCCAGCATAACCAAGATGACACTTTACACAGTCAACACAATGGACTTCGAGTGAAGTCTCCCTGAGGATGCTGCTCTCTAGATCTCAGACGTGGTCCTTGACTCAGGAAGAAAGTTTGGTCTTTAAACCAATACCGTGGCTCCTCCTTTTCCTCCTCGCTCTCCACCAGCTGTTTTCTGCTCTTCCTGGCAGATCCTTGCTTATGTTAGTCCAGGTCCTTGGAGGAGAAGACAAGATTGTGTTAAATGTGGCAGAAATATATTAGGTGAAATTTCTGTGCAAACAAATGGAGAGCAAGCTGGGAGAGCCATCGGACCGTGAGGCAAATCTGACCCCAGGAAGGAAGAAAAGAAGGTTAGATAGAAGTGACTTAGACTGCGGTGCAATTCTATGGAGAGTTCTGCAAAGCTGTGTGTCTGAGGAATTCTGCATTTCCCAGGGACCGGCCTGCCTTAGTGTCCCTGCTGCTGGAAGCAGCCTGGGGCAGGGAGTGGGTGGAGTGGGAAGCACGGCCTGTGGAAACGTGAGGAAGGATTGCAGAGCACAGCAGATGGGGCCCTTAGACAGTCACATGCTTGGTAGTCGACAGTCTGAGGGTTCATTCTCATGGCTTACCAAGCTTCCTCGTTCTCATTTTTTATTCGGTATCCCAGACTCAGAACAGCTTCCTCTTTTGGAGTGTGAAAAGTAACTCAATTAGGGCCAGGAATCTTCTCGCTGACACCTCTCTTACCCAGTCACTGATTTTCTTTCAGTGAGGACAAGCTTTGCTAGGAGTAGGTGGTGAGGAAGCTTGGAGGTGAAGTTGGTTCTAGGGTGTCCAGATGCAGCAGGCTGGAGAGGCTGCTTTGACCACGTAATTGGTGTAAACTTAGGGCATTTCATGAAAGTGTTTGGCTGAGTATTAAGCAAACCTGATTGCTTGGGATTTATTACATATTTCTTTAGAAACAAACAAACAAATGCAGAAACTGGGAAGTTTTCTTCTGTGAAGGGGTAAGTATGGGATTTGTAAGAGACAGGGCTTAGAGAAATACAGGTGGAGGCATTTTCTACAATCTTTTATTCTCTTGAGAAATCAAATGGAAGCATCTGTAACAAATGACTGTAACAAAACGGAAATAATTTCTACCTAAATAATGGAAAGTTGAGGACTTATTAAGCCGTTAACTCCTGGAAGGGAAGTGTTGTTTTTCAGATGCTGTGTTATCACCTAGTGTGGTGACCCGCACAGAACAGTAGTTGCTCTTTGGTGGTGTGATTCTATTGAACTGTGAGCTTTCTCTGCATAACTGCATAAAAGCCAAAAGAAATAAACTCACGTGGTGCACGTATGGGCAGCGGGGTGGAGTGGAATGAGGCACGGCCTTACCACAACCTGTTATTACTGTTTTGTGCTTGTAGCAAACAAAGTCCACTAGTTTGCAATTCCACTTTTTCTGTAATGCTGACTAGAGATTTTCTGACCATGCATAGGATCTTTGCCCCCCTTAGCCCTCAATTCCCTAGCCTTTGGGTCAAGTTATGCATTTTAATGGACATTCATGTCAGCTTATCATTTAAAATACTAGGAGCTGATTTGCTAGATCACTGAAATGTACACTGACGTCTGATAAAGATTTGAAAAGGATCATCAAGGAACGATCTTTCTAGACTCCCTGCCCAACAGGAATAACACAGAGGCAAATTGTCTTTGTTTCTTATTAAACCAAGGCAATGGGAAAAACAGGTCTTTCAGATTCCAATTCCCCAAGAGCATTCCTTTTGCAAGTATACAGATGAATAAATCTCACATGCTAATTAGGATCTATCGACTGCCTAATCAGCTCACATGGTTTTGAAAAGCAACCTTCTATTAGTGGTTTCTGGCTCAGGCACTGTCTCACAAGAACCTGTTTTCTCTTAATTTAGAGCAGTCCCTTGAGGTTGGCGATGTTTGCAGGAGGTTGGTGAACAGTCTGTTCTAACACATTGCGGTGACTGGCAGGGTCACACCAGGATCTTCATCAGGCCCAGGTCTAAAGATTGACAAGTGAAGTCATTAACATCTCCCTCTCAGACAGGGTCCTGCACTGGTCCAGCAGCATCAGGGACCAAGACACAGAATGCGCTGGAAAACATCCTGGGAGCCTCCCCTTGGATTACTTGGGAAACAAGCCCTTGTGTCTTTGCCTGTGTCAGCGATATTCCTCTTTACCCGATGATCTTTTGTCTCTTGTGCTTCATCCTCCATAAACAGGCCCATCAATTTTGCCTATAAAAAGATTCTCTTAGCTGCCTCTTTCTCTCCTTTCCCACCCTACCCAAAACCAAACCAAACCCGTTGCCGTTGAGTGGATTCTGACTCATAGAGACCCTATAGGACAGAGTAGCACTGCCCCATAGGGTTTCCAAGGAGTGGCTGGTGGATTCAAACTGTTGACCTTTCGGTTAGCAGCCAAGCCACCAGGGCTTCTCCCGTCCTACAACCAGGGCTTATGTTCAGCTAGGTTGTACCCTGGGTGGTAAGAATAGTTAATGCGCTTAGCTGTGACTGAAACGTCAGAAGTTTGAATTCCACTCAGAAGTGCCTGGGAAGAAAGCCTGTCAATCTACATCGGAAAAACCAGCCACTGGAAACCCTATGGAGCACAGCTCAACTCTGACACACATTGGCCACCATGGGTTCGGAGTCAACTCCACGGCAACTGGAAAAAAAACCAAAAAAAAAAAAAAAAAAAAAGGTAAAGCCAGCTAGCCACTGTCACGAGCCCACCAGTTCTCCCTTCACCTCACCTCAGCCCTTGTCCACTCTCCGGGATCAGGGGTTAATAGCCAGCTGTCAGGGGAGCACCAGGGCTTCTCTACTGGTTGCTGGATGACCATCTCTGCCTAGGTCCTTACTGGCTGTGGTAGACTAAAGAGGGCCCTCAAAGACGTCAGGCCCTAATCCCTACAACCTGCAAGTATTACCTTAGATGGCAAGACATGTGATTAATTTAAGGATCTTGAGATGGGGAGAGTAGCCTGAATTATCCAGGTGGGCTTAAATTACAATCACATGTTTGTTTATATGAGGGACGGAGAAGGAGTTTTGCCATAAACAGAAGAGGAGGAGGCAATGTGACCACAGAGGTAGAGACTGGAGCGATTCGTTCAAATGTCAAGGAAAGCTGGAGCCACCAGAAACTGGAAGAGGCAAGAAAGGAGTCTCCCCTAGAGACTCCAGAGGGAAAGTGGCCCTGCCTATGCCTTGACTGCAGCCCAGTGACACTGATTTTGGGTTTCAGAACTCCAGAACTTTAAGAGAATAATTTTCTGTTGTTTTGAGCCACACAGTTTGTGGTTGTTTGTTACACAACCCTAGGAAACTAACGTGCTACCTCTGACCCAAATTACAGAACCCTGGTTGTGCTGGGATTAATGACTTGCTGCTAACCAAAAAGTCTGCAGTTCAAATCCACCAGCTTCTCCTTGGAAACCTTGTGGGGCAATTCTTCTCTGTCCTATAGGGTTGCTGTGAGTCAGAATTGACTCGACAGCAACTTTTTTTTTTAATTTAAATAATATTAATTAGCAATAATTATATTAATAATAGTAATATTACTACTAGTAATAGTGTCATTGATAGTAATAATAATACTTTCTTGAGTGCTTTTGATGTGCAAAGCATTATGTTGAGCACCTTATCGAAGGCATTACATTTCATCCTCGAAACAATGCATTCAGGTCTGCAAAATTATCCTTACTTTACAGATGAGGACATTGAGGCCCAGAGAAGTTAAATAGCTGGCCCCCTGTGAACGTTGGAGCTGGAGGCACGCTCAGGCTGTCGGGTAGGATGCTCTAGGACTTAGTATGCATCCCCTGCCTGGGACAACAGCAGAGCTGTCAGAGCCTTGTTCTTCAATAAACCCGTTACCATTGAGTCAATTCCGACACATACTGTTCCCAAACCCTAGAAGGTGAGTTCTGTCCAGCGTGCTCAGATTTGCCAATAATCTGGACAACTGGTCTCTGAGAAAGAGGGAGTAACTTTATTGGAATGTGTAGAGCAAGGGGCTGGGAGGAAGTTCCTCAGATCCGACTCCCCAAGGTACGGGGAGGCAGGCTTATCTGTGATTTGGTGTAGCAAGATGGCGGCCGCGCAGGCATACTGAGGAGGGAAAATTCTAGAAGGTGGCCAGGAAACAGGAGGTGACGTGATTCTGTCGGAGCTCTTGCTTTGGAATAGGGTTCAGGCGATGCTTTTCCTTCTGATTCATTCCACCTGTTGCTGTGTCCGCTGTCGAGGTCAATCATCGGTCACAGATGGCCCTTCTGTGCATGTGAGGCCGGCCAAATCTGGCTTGGGCTAGTTTAAGGACTACTATAAATTTACTGGCATTCGTAGGATAAGGTTACAATATCGACCCTATAGGGCAGAGTAGAACTGCCCAGTAGGGTCTTCTAAGCTGTAATCTTTATGGAAGCAAACTGCCACATCTTTCTCCCGAGGAGTGGCTGGTGAGTTCCAACAGCTGACCTTTCAGTTAGCAGTTGAGCACTTAACTACTGTGTCACTAAACCTCACCATCCTTCTAGATTCGTGAATGTATCCCCTTCTCCATGAACATCCTCTCTATATTCAGCAGCTGCTTCTCTCTGAGCTGCCTGTAAATTGTGGTAGAGCCTATGTTAAAAACTGTAAACATTAAACTCTGCTTGGTAATTTTTAAAATTCAAGGCATTTTATTTGAAAAGAATATACCACATAGAGGAAGATTTACAAAAAAAAACAAAAAAACAACCCAAAGTTGATTCTACTCAACGATTCTTGACTTTCTGGATTCACTAATTAAAATTATCCCTCACTTTAAGTAGAAATAGCTCACTTTTCTTGGTAACACGTCCATCCAGTTAGAACTCCTCTGATGTATGAGATTCCTAGGGCACTTCTTGGTAACATGTCCAGTTAGAACTCCTCTGGTGTATGAGATTCCTAGGGCACTGTAGGTGGTACTGTAACTAAGTACCATAAACTGGGTGGCTTTTAAGAACAGAAACTTATTGTCTCACAGTCCTGGCTGAAGTCAGGGTATCAGCCATCTTGATTCCTTCCAGGGCTCTGAGGGAGAATCTGGTTCGTGTCTCTCTCCTAGCTTCTGGTAGCTCCAGCCATTCCTTGGCTGGTAGACGCATCTTCACACGGCTGCCCTTCCCTCTGTCTCTCTGTGTCTCTTCTCCTCTTTCATAAGACACCACTCAGATTGGATTGGGGCCACGCTACTCCAGGATGACCTCATGTTAACTGATAACATTTGCACCCTATTTCCAGACAAGATCATGTTCACAAGTACAAGGGGTCAAGACTTAAGGAATTGGGGGATGAGGGGGAGGGGCACAGTTCAATCCATAACGCCTGGGCTTCTAGGTATGCTGATGGCCCATCTGCAGCTTTATCTAGAAAATAGGTTCCCCTGTAGTCTCTGTCCTCTCTGTCAATCTAGAGCAGCTCTCCTCACTTGGAATACAATACGAGCCATAAATGCAAGTCACATACATAATATAAAAATTTCCTAGTAACCGTAGATAAAAAAGTAAAAAGATACAAATGAAATTAATCTTGATAATGTGTCTTATTTAACCCAATATATCCAAAACATCATCATTCCAACACGCAATCAATATTAAAAAAATTGAAATTTTTTCTTTTCTTTGTGCTACGTCGTCAAAATCTGGAGTGTAGGTTACACTTTGAGCACATCTCGGTTTGGACTAGCCACATTTCAGGGTCTCACCCACCAAGTATCAGATAATACACAACTCCTTAAAAAGGCACATTTCCAAGTTTTGCTCTTCCCTAAAATATCTTCTTTATAGACAACAAAACAAGGTGTGTTTTCTCTTAATTTCTGCAATACTTTATATTCATTGTCGAAAACTTGGGAAATACAGAAAATTGCAAAGAAGAAAATTTCACCGTATTCCAATCTTCCAGGATTACTTTTTCTAAGCATAACTAAAACAACAACTCTCTCTATATGTGTGTGTGTGTATATATGTATATGATATACATATAAAATCATTCTGTTAATACTATTTTGTAATATGTTTTTGGCTTGGAAACAGAGCCCTTCCCTAAGTTTTCATGTCGTTCCATGTATGCTGGTTTTCTAGAAGATAGAAGTTATATTTCATACCATTTCCATATATCGCAGAGTATATGATTGGGTATAGGGCACACATTCAATGAACCCTTGAATTGAGTGATCAGGAAAAACATGTTAATTAAACAACAAATATTTATTCAGTGGGAGCAGACATCCCTGATCCCTTAATTGACAATAAACTGGAATCGAGGGCTGAATAAATCCAACGGAACCTCTCACTTTACATTGGAATAAAACCCTAAATGTGAAGACAGAAGGTCATGTCACTTACTAATAGTGGTGCAAAGAGTTAATGTGCTTGGCTGCTAACCGAAAGGCTGGTGTTTGAGTCCACCAGAGGCTCCTGGGAAGAAAAGCCTGGCAATCTACTTTGAAAAATCAGCCATTGAAAACCTTACAGAGTGCGGTTCTACTCTGACACACATGGGGTCTCTGTGAGTTGGAATCAACTTGAGAGCAACTGGTTTAAAACATGGAGTGACCCATTAAAGCTCTCTCAGTCCCGCTTTCCCAACTGTGTAGGTGAGAAAATGTGTTTGCTTACCTTGGTGACTCTTTAACCCTCCCAGGGTTATATGTGAACCAAATGAGGTAATGCTCCAATAACCTAACACACACAACAGAGCTCTACGAAAACGAGACGGTGCGCTATCATTGCTCTTCCCAACCTAGCTGTAATATATGAAGTGTGCTCTGAAAATGCTTAGAATTTGTCTCCAGCCGCTGATCGCATCCATTTCTCATAATCTGAGATTAAACAACGATGACAACAAAAGCCCATTGCTGTCGAGTCAATTCCGACTCTTAGCGGCCCTGGTGGCTCAGTGGTTAAGTGCTCGACTGCTATCCGAAAGATCAGCAGTTTGAACCCATCACACTGTCCTCGGACAAAACATGGGGCAGTCTGCTTCTATAGACATTACAGCTTTGGAAACCCTGTGGGGTAGTTCTACTCTGTCCTATACGGTTGCTGTGAGTATGAGCTATGAGATCAATCTGAGATTATATAACCCAAATTATCAGTATTTGTACTAGTTTTAAATAATTACTTTTTATTATTTATACTTGTTTTAGCTCTCACAGTTAGTCCTTAGTCCTCTTAAATCATGACTTTCCAATTTTTCAGTTCTTAATTTTAACATCTCTGCATTGCTTTGTGAGCATCTGCAAGTAATTGTCTTAGAAAAAATACACGGGCAGTAAATCTTCTAGTTTGTTTTTTGTCTGAACATGTTTTTCTGTTGCCTTTATATTAAGGTTGCCAGATAAAATATAGGACGCCCAGTGACATTTGAATTTCAGATAAACAACAAACAATGTTTCTGAGTAAGTATGTCCCAAGTAATATTTGGGACATACTTACTATATTTTTATGCAAATAATGTGTGCCTTCTACATTTGTTTGCCAACTGCTCCCTCCCCCGTGAGACATTTTCTTAAGCTTGCTATGCTAATTTTTTTATGTGAAAAAAACTGGCATAGCAATGCTTATGAAAATACCTTGTGGGGGTGGGGAGCTGTTGGCAAACAAGTATAGAAAATGTGTGTTATTTGCGTAAAATACAGTATATTAAAAACATTTGTTGTGTATATGAAATTCAAAAGTAGCTGGGTGTCCTATATTTTTATTTGCTAAATCTGGCAACCCTACTTTATGTACAACAATTTGACTGGGTATAGAATTCTTGGATTATAGCCTTTTCTTCTCAAAACTCTCAGAATGTTGTACCATTATCTTCTAACTTTTGCTGTGAAGTCTGATTTTTGTTCCTCTTTGGGCAACCTCCCCCCTTTTTTCTTTCTGAATGCTGGTAGGAAGTTTTCTTTGTTTTTGCAATATAAAGTATTTTTAAGGACATACAGAAATTTCAAACTTTTAATTAAGGCTCTTACAGGGCTTATGAAACTCCTGAAATTATGCCATATATCTCGTAGCCAATCTTCCTGACCTACTTTAAACTTCCCAATCCTACATTTTCTGTTTGATTATGAATTTCTGGGGGTGTCAGTTGTGTATTTGTATCTCTGAATCTGTAATCCACAAAGCAATCAAAGGGAATTGAGGAAATGCTGGTTAAAAAAGTCAAGTGAATGAATAAGGGTGGAATGGCAAGACTGGCCACACACTTTTCAATGTCTCAAACATTGTAGAGCTAAGTCAATGCACAGTAGCTGGTGAACAATATGAAGGTAAAAACTCTGACAACAGATTTGTGAAATAAGGAACACTCTTGAAAACGAAGGAATGGACTGGTTTCAAGGAAAGGGCTGATTAATACAGGTCTTGATTCTTGGTATGGAGAATACGATGCGGAAAAAAATTTCATTAAGAAACATAGGCTAATAGGTTTTTATTTATTCAGAAGCCGAGTGAAACTCATGTTTCATTTTGTCACCCTTGCTGAGAGGTACAGGGGTATGAGAAAATAATTTTCCCTACTTTGCAGTGAATGTCCCTACTGGTTAGAAGAGCATCATTCCAGCATTTGACAGAGCCACGGGGTCAGGGAGAGCTGATTAAGTCTAAGGATTAAGTCTAGACAAAGTGCCCCAAGAGAGGGGTGTGCAGGGGGACTGACTTCAGAGGCCATCAGTATGCTGGGGAGGCAATGAAATGCCTTTTGATGTTAGGCTGGAAGCCTGAGTCAGAGACTAATTTCTAGTGTTGTAGAGAAACACTTGAATGTTGTTTCACGTTACAACAGAGAGGTTCATTAAGGGTTTAAAACAATTGCAATGGGGGAACTACGTAGCCCATTGAAAATGGAACCAGGTATTCCCAGGGCAGTTTCGTTATACAAGTATTCTTTTCTTATTTTTTATTTTTATTGTACTTTAGGTGAAGGTTTACAGAACGAATAGTTTCTCATTAAACACTCAGTACACATATTGTTTTATGACATTGGTTAACAGCCCCACGACATGTCAACGCTCTCCTTTCTTGATCTTTTTTTTTTTTTTGGTGAAAATATACGTAGCCAAAGATACACCATTTCAAAAATTTCTATGTGCACACTTCAGTGACATCGATTACGCTCTTCCAGTGCTGCTACTCTCGCTTTAGATGAGGGTTTACAGAACAAAATAGTTTCTTATTAAACAGTTAGTACACATGTCACCCTGTGACAATGGTTAACAGCCCCACTACATGTCAACACTGTCCTTACTCAACATTGGGTTCCCTATCACCAGCTTTCCTGTCCCCTTCTGCCTTCTAGTCCTTGTCCCTGGATTGCTGTGCCTCATCAATCCTGTTTTATTTTATGGGGCTGTCCAATCCCCAGCTGAATGGTGAACCTCAGAAGTGACTTCACCACTGAGCTAAAAGGGTGTCTTGGGGCCATACTCTCGGGGTTTCTCCAGTCTCCTTCTGGCCAGTAAATCTGGTCTTTTTTGTGTGTGTTAGAAGTTTGTTCCACATCCTTCTCCAGCTCTGTCCAGAACCCTCTGTTGTGATCCCAGTCAGAGCAGTCAGTCGTGGTAGCCGGGCACCACCTAGCTGTGCTGGACTCAGTCTGGTGGAGGCTGTGGTAGCTGTGGTCCACTAGTCCTTTGGACTAATCTTTTCCTTGTGTCCTGTTCTCTTCATTCTCCCTTGCTCCCGAAGGGGTGAGACGAGTGGAGTATCTTAGATGGCTGCTCACAGGCTTTTAAGACCCCAGACGCTACTCACCAAGGTAGAATGTAGAACATTGTCTTTATAAACTGTGTTATTCCGGTTGAGCTAGATGTTCCCCGAGACCATGGTCCCCACAGCCCTCCGCCCAGCAATTCAGTCCCTCAGGGAGTTTGGATGTGTCTATGGAGCTTCCATGACCTTTCCTTGTACAAGTTGTGCTGGTTTCCCCAGTACTGTGTACTGTCTTACCCTTCACCAAAGATACCGCTTATCTATTGCCTATTTAATATTTCCCCCACAACCCCTCCTGTCCCTCATAATCAACAAAGATTGTTACTTTTTGTGTGTAAACTTTTTCATGAGTTTTTACAATAGGGGTCTCATACAATATTTGTCCTTTTGTGATTGACTTGTTTCACTCAGCATAATGTCCTCCAGTTTCATCCATGTTATGAGATGCTTCACAGATTCATCATTGTTCTTCATCTTTGTATAATACTCCTTTGTGTGTATGTACCATAGTTTGTTTATCCATTCATCTGTTGATGGGCATCTAGGTTGTTTCCATCGTTTTGCTATTGTGAACAATGCTGCCATGAACATAGGTGTGCATATGTCTATTCAAGTGGCGACTCTTATTTCTCTAGGATATATTCCTAGGAGTGGGATTGCTGGATTGAATGGTATGTCTATTTCTAGCTTTCTGAGGAAGCGCCATATCATTTTCCAAAATGGTTGTATCATTTTGCATTCCCACCAGGAGTGCATAAGAGTTCCGATCTCCCCGCAGCCCCTCCAACATTTCTTATTTCCAGTGTTTTTGATTTGTGCCAGTAATGCCAGGGTGAGATGGTATCTCGTTGTTTTAACTTTCATTTCTCTAATGGCTAGTGATCGCGAGCATTTCCTCATGTGTCTGTTGGCCATTTGAATGTCTTCTTTGGTAAAATGTCTGTTCATTTCCTTTGCCCATTTTTTAGTAGGATTATTTGTCTTTTTGTTGTAGAGGTGTTGGATTTTCTTGGAGATTATGGAGATTAGACCTTTGTCTGACTTGTACTGTCCAAAAATTTTTTCCCAGTCTGTAGATTCTCTTTTTACTCTTTTGGCGAAGTCTTTTGAAGAGCATAGGTGTCTGATTTTTAGAAGATCCCAGTTATCTAGCTTATCTTCTGGGGTTTGTGCATTGATGGTTACTGTCTGTATCCTGTTAATGCCGTGTATTAGGGCCTGTAGCATTGGTCCTGTTTTTTCTTCTATGAACTTTATAGTTTTTAGCTTTATATTTAGGTTTTTGATCCATTTTGAATTAGTTTTTGTACATAGTGTGAGGTTTGGGTCCTGTTTCATTTGTTTGCAGATGGATGTCCAGGTTTGCCAGCACCATTTGTTAAAAAGTCTATACAAGTGTTCTTATGGGGTAAAAAGAGGAACCAAACCATAGGGAGGGCATTTACAGGAAAATTAATGAAAATTATAATAAGCACACTCTGATTGGTTACTGATTATTAATAGCATAGTTAGTGATTACAGATCTTACATCATGGTCACGAGATGCTTTCATGTATTTTCTTTGTCTGTCTTGAAAAAATGTCTTGTTGGCAGCAGCACCCAGACAGCGCTCTTTCTGAGTACGTGTAGTTTGAGGGGTGAAGATGGTCACTTGGCCAAGACCCCTCAAGGCGTATGGTTTCACATCCTGGTTTTGACTACTGAGGAAAAACATGTTTTTCTCAGAAGATGTAGCTGTTAGTCTAGAAATCCAGATAAAATTAGACAGCATGGTCAGCATATTATGTCGCTGTCTCGCTGACTGCACTGAAAGTTGTCATTTTCTGAGACACTAGTCTCAAATATCCTCCGAGACCAAATGACTGTGGGACTTTGCTGTGTCATTGGCTCTGAGGTTCTCAACCTCCAAAGAGTCAAAGAGTTCATCTTCCTTCACTTCATTACTAGCCTTTCTCTGCTCATCCATGATTATAACAAAAATTCATGTATGTCAAGCAGCTCTCTAGTGCTGTGAATAAAATTTTTCTTGACTGCTTGTGCTGTAGTACAAACCCATGTTTCTTGGGACAATAAAAGTAAACATTCTTCTTTGAATGGTCAAATCTTAGCTGTTAACCTCAGTCAGATTTAAGGCGATTCTAATTTGCTTTCCAGCTGCCTTACCTTCCTTCATTTGCTTATCATTCATTTAGCCATGAGTCTCCTTTGGCATCTGATTTCCCATGAGATTCTAATCTTTAAAAATAAAGCAACAACAATAAGAACAGCCCAGCCCCCAGTTTTGTAGAATTCCACACTGGAGTTATTTTTTTTAACCTGAACTTGAGCTCAGAGCCACCCTGGATGTTAAATTTTAAATTGTGGTGGCTACCCCAAGAAGACCCTGAATCTCTCTCACGATTCAAAGATCCAGTGACTTCAAGAGCCCAGGGGGAAATCTTTCTCATTCCTAGGCTGTATCACCATTCTACCTGATAAAATTTGATAAGGTCAAGTCCTTGAGCAGCATCTTGGCCAGTTTGTAAATTTGAGTATGAGAATGTCACGTTAGGAGTTCTCAGTAGGCATATATATAAAACAAGGCTGATAATTCTGAGTTACAAATCAAGGAAAGGAGCTAACCACACTAGATCAGACCCAGTATGACATCTTTCCTCTTGCTGCTAGAGATGTGCCTGCATCAGAACCGGTGTTGGCATATTTAACCATTTATTGAAACTCTGTCCTTGGGTGGTGCAAAGGGTTAATGCAGTTAACTGCTAACTGTAAGACTGGTGGTTTGAGTCTACCTAGAGGTACCTTGGAAGACAGGCCTAGCGATCTACTTCTGAAAAGTCATCCATTGAAAACTTTATGGAGCACAGTTCTCCTCTGACACACATGGGGTCACCTGTCGCCATGAGTTGGAATCGACTCAATGGCAAGTGGTGCTGGTATTGAAACTCTATGGCTGTTTCCTTGAATTAAGAGACTGGATTCTTAGCTCCTTCATAAGGAAGAACTTCCTGAGTATGTGCACCCCTGGAAAGACACTAGTATCTGCCTGCTTGGAGATGTTTGATAACATCTAGGAGAATTCACACATAGTGTTATATGGCAAAGAGACTATTTCTATCTCTTTAAATCTATCTCAAGGAGCCCTGGTGGTGCAATGGTTAAGCACTCAGCTGCTAACCAGAAGGTAGGTTGGTTTGAATCCACCAGCTGCTCCATGGGAGAAAAGATCTGTAAATCTGCTCCTATAAAGATTACAGCCTAGGAAACTCTATTGGGGCAGTTCAGTTCTGTGTTATAGGGTCATTGTGAGTTGAAATTGACTCAATGGCACATAACAATGAAGAGAATTCTATCTCCTTCTTGCTTGTGTGGAACATCATTTAAAAGTGTGGTGGTTTACCATACACTTTCAGGTCTTGGAGGACTCATTGTTCTATGCCTGTTATCTTGAGGGGGCATGACCTAGCTGTTAATGACACCATGAATATGCATGAAAGGAGGTCAAGCAGATGGCTCTGACATTAAGAAGAAATCAAAGAAAAGCCATCTTTAATGAGTTTCGCTGTAGTTAGTGTTATCAAGCCCCTAAAGTGACATAAATACAGAGGATAAAATATGTATAGATGAGTTTTAAACTTCCCTTAACTTATTAAGTGGACTGAGTAATTTACCCCTGGAAAAGAAATGGGAAAGAATACGTACATTATTATATGGTCCCAGGCCACTTTAGCATGGACGACTCTTCTCTCTTACAGTTCCATTCACCATGATTGACCCTGCTGCGTGTAAAACCCTTGAAGAACAGAAAACTACTGAATTTTGGAGAAATGCTGTTTTCTTTTTTTATTGTTGTTCTAAGAATTCTTATATATGTTAATGAAGAATTCTTTCAAAGCCAGGAACGTGGATGATTCTGGTGAGACTAATTGTTGAAACCAGGATTTGAACAGAGAAGAAATTAGACAGGCTAAGAGAAGGGCATTGGGTGTGGTTTGGTCCAGGGACAAAGGTCAATGAGAATTGGAAACTTACATGAGTGACTGGAAGGGAAGGACTGGTTAAAGGAATGTGCTATGCAGTGTCTGACTTTAGACCCAGCGGGAGCATTCACATGTGAAACAAGTTCTTGTCTGGAGTACTGACATTTGTCTGGACACGTATTAGTGTCCCAGGCCTGCACAGCAAATGAGCACAGACTGGGTGGCTGAAAACAATAGAAATTTATTCTGTCACAGTTCTTAGGCTAGAAGTTCAAAATCAAGGTGCTGGCAGGGCCATGCTCCCTCCGAAGGCTCTAGGGGAGAATTTTCCTAGCCTGTTCCTAGCTTCTGGTGGCTCCTGACAGTCCATAGTGTTTCTTGGCTTGTGGCAGCAAACTCCAATCTCTGTCTTCGTCTTCACATGGCCTTCTTCCCTGTGTCTATGTGTCTCCAAATCTTTCTCTCTCCTTGTAAGGACACTAGTGGTTGGATTTAGGACTCACATTAATCCAGTAGGACCTCTTCTTAACTTGATTACATCTGCAAAGACCCTATTTCCAAAGAGGATCACATTCACAGGTGTTATGGATTGAATTGTGTCTCCCAAAAATGTGTGTCAACTTGGTTAGGCCATGATTCTCAGTGTTGTGTGATTGTCCTCCATTTTATGATATGATGTAATTATCCTATGTGTTCTAAATCCTAACCTCTATGATGTTAATGAGGCAGGATTAGAGGCAGTTATGTTAATGATGCAGGACACAATCTACAAAATTAGATTGTATCTTGAGTCCATCTCTTTTGAGATACAAAAGAGAGAAGTGAGAAGAGAGGAGAGGGAATTCTTACCACCAAGAAAGAAGAGCCAGGAGTGGATCATGACCTTTGGACCCGGGGTCTTTGTGCTGGGAAACTCCTAGATCCAGAGGAAGAATGATGCCAAGACCTTCCCCCAGATCAGAGATGACAGAGAGAGAGGGCCTTCCTTTGGGGGTAGTGTCATGAATTTGGACTTCTAGCCTCCTAGACTGTGAGAGAATGGATTTCTGTTTGCTAAGGCCATCCACTCGTGGTATTTCTGTTATAGCAGCACTAGATAGTTCAGACAACAGGTATTGGGGGTTAGAACTTCAGCGTATCTTTCTGGAGGACACAAGGGGGAATCAAACTGTCTGGGCTTGGCTCTGTATCAGGGGATACCCAACGACAAAGAGGGAAAGATCTGGAAGCAAAATCAAGGCTCTCCCAGGCGTCTAGAGATGTCTAGGCATGCAAGGTGTATATTAGGAACCTAGGCCACAAATGGCTGTGTAGCAGTGTCAGAACCCAGACAGAAAATGCTTGCGCCCCAGAGACAGTACCCAGACATGGTGTGCCCAAGCAGGAGGACAGAGCCCTATTACACAAAAACTGGGAAGGATCAGCAGCAAGATGATAATGATGGCAATAATAAACATGAATAACTATAGTTACCATGTACTGAGCACTTACTATGTTCTAGGCTGAGTGCCTGACTTGTACATGTTTTCTATTCTCATTTAGCAAAGGAAAAACCTGAGGCTTAGAAGGATTAAGTACATTGCTCAAAGTGACACAGTCACTAAGTGGCAGAACCAGGGTTTGAATGTAGCTTTGTCTAGCTCCCAAGCTCATAAGCTTCCCCTTTTCAGGATGGCTCCTGATAGAAGCTCCCTCTCTGAGGTTCTGGGGAAATTTGAGTCCACATCAGGGATGCCAAACAGAGACACCTCAAAAGAAAATCAGTGCTCTTTCCAAAATGGAAATAAATATCCAACCTGGTTATGTAAAAAAGACTAGCCTAAAAAAACCCCAAAAAGTAGTCACTCCACCATACTTGACATTGGTGAAGATCTTTATGGAAATCTATTGTCTGCTTTAAGGCTATAAACAAAGCAATCAACACGTGAAGTGATATTGCTGGGAAGCTCATGATGGGATGGAAACTCTCATATATCACTTATGGATGGAATTGTGTCCCCTCTAAAGATATGTTGAAGTTGTAAGCCCTGGTAACTTACTTGGGACATGACCTTATTTGGAAATAGGGTCTTCGAAGTTTAGATGAAGTCATACTGGACTAGGGTGGGTCCTAATTCCAACCACTAGAGCCCTGGTGGCGCAGTGGTTAAGAGCTCGGTTGCTAACCAAAAAGTCAGCAGTTCGAATCCACCAGCCACTCCTTGGAAACCCTATAAGGCAGTTCCACTCTGTCCTATATGGTTGCTGTGAGGCAGAATCAACTCAACGGCAACTGGTAGTGTCCTTATAAGGACAAAGAGAGATTTGGAGACATGAGACAGTAAGGAAAGAAGGTTAGGTGAAGGGGAAGGCAGAGACTGGATTTATGCTTCCACAAGTCAAGGAACACCAACAATTGCCAGCAACCACTAGAAGATAGAAGAGGCAAGAAGGATTCTTCCTAGAGCTTTCAGAGAGAGCGTGGTCGTCAACACCTGGATTTTGGACTTCTGGCTTCCAGAACTGTGAGACAAAAATTGCTGTCTTAAGTCATCCAGTTTGTGGTACTTAGTTATAGGACAGAGTAGAACTGCCCCATAGGGTTTCCAAGGAGCAGCTGGTGGATTCAAACTGCTGACCTTTTGGGGAGCAGCTGAACACTTAACCACTGTGCCACCAGGGCTCCATGGCAGCCCTAGGAAACTAATATACCACTGATGGATGAGTGGTAAATCGATAAACTTATCTTAAAAGCAATTCAGCAAATGTATCAAAATCTTAAAAAATTCCTATCCTTGGGATTCCTATTTCTAATAAGCTATCCTAATATGGTGGCCTGGTGTGCAGTGGTTAAGGACTTGGCTGCTAACCAAAAGGTCAAGAGTTTGAATCCACCAGTGGCTCCTTGGAAACCCTAGGGGGCAGTTCTACTCCGTCCGATAGGGTCCCTCTGAGTTGGAATCGACTCAATGGTAACAGGTTTGGTATCCTAATACATTGTTCATAAGTTGCGATACATAACAAATTTATTCACAATTAATTGCTGCATTATGCACAATATTTTAAAAAGGAAACAGCCTAATCGCTAATAAGAAAGGATGATTAAGTAGAGCACAGTATACTCGTAGCTTAAAATACTATGCAACCATTAAGGCATTTTAAAAATAATTTTTAGTAACCTGAAAATAAATACATATTATAAAGTTAAATGAAAAATTCAGGAAACAGAATATTCAATTCAGTATGATCATAACTCTGCTAAAATATGCTTGGGGAAAAATTGGAAGGAAATATAACAAAACATTAATGATGATTATCATTGGGTTTTGGAACTACAGGTAATGTCTTTTCTTTTTGCCTTTCAATATTTTAAAATTATCTAAAATGAGCCTATCTTACTTTTTGTAATGAGAAAAAAGATCCTATAAAGAAAACTTCATATAAAGAAACCTTGCTATTAGGGGCTTGATACTGTCAGCTGAAAAAACTATATGAAGAATGGAAATCTGCCATTATTTATTTATACTACTTAAAAAATAGGGGTAAGTCATTTTTAATGGCAACAATGTTAATAATGCTTATATTTGCATAGAGGTTTGTAATATCTTACAGGGCTTCATAATTTGCAAAGCATTTTCATGCCACATCTATGATCTCTTTCAATTCCTAAAACAAGTCTAAAGAATTGTTGTTTTTGTTGTGTGTTGTCAATTCCTACTCATAGTGACTGTATATGACAGAATAGAACTGCCCCACAGGGTTTCCTAGGCTGTAATCTTTACGGGAGCAGATTGCCAGGTCTTTTCTCCCATGAGTTCAAACCGTTGACCTTTGGGTTAGCAGCTGAGAGCTTAACCATTGCAACACCAGGACTCCTTCTCTGTAAAGAGTAGGTGTTGTCATTCCCATTTAATTAGGGACAGATTACCCAATAAACAAGGCACGCATGGGTTTACTTGTGCTTACTTACAGTCATAGATTGAATTGTGTCCCCCCAAAATATGTGTCAGCTTGGTTAGGCCATGATTCCCAGTACTGTGTGGTTGTCCTCCATTCTGTGATGGTAATTTTATGTTAAAGAGGATTAGGGTGGGATTGTAACACCCTTACTCAGGTCACATCCTTGATCCAATGTAAAGGGAGTTTCCCTGGGGTGTGGCCCGCACCACCTTTTATCTTACAAGAGACAAAAGGAAAGGGAAGCAAGCAGAGAGTTGGGGACTTCATACCACCAAGAAAGCAGCACCCGGAGCAGAGCGTGTCCTTTGGACCCTGGGTTCCTGCGCAGAGAAGCTCCTAGTCCGGGGGAAGATTGATGAGAAGGACCTTCCTCCAGAGCTGACACAGACAGAAAGCCTTCGCCTGGAGCTGATGCCCTGAATTTGGACTTCTAGCCTACTAGACTGTGAAAAAAATAAATTTCTCTTTATTAAAGCCATCCACTTGTGGTATTTCTGTTATAGCAGCACTAGATGTCCAAGACACTTACTAACTCATAGTGCACAATTTCACCTGTTTTTCACATCTTTGATCCCCCTGATTTCTTCCCAGAGGTTACTTAATGGAATAAATTAGAAATTTGCTCTTCCTCTCCACTTCTGCATCACACAGAAATGCCTGAAGTCTCCTTTTTCCCTCATCGTCGATGGTGAAATAAGCAGTGTTTCACTGATGCAGACTTCATAGTCTCCCGGCTGCCCTCTCTGTGCATGTAGGCTGTGGAGTCATTGACACCTTCATGTGCAGTGATTGATTACAGCGTCTCAGTGACTGAGAGCAGGTTCATGATGACTCCCAGCGTCTCTCTACGCCCTCTCGGATCTCCCCAGTCTGGCTGCCTCTCGTTTCATGCCTCCTGTTACCCAAATAATAGAACCACAAAATTGAAAGACTGGAGGAGAGCTCAATAGGTCAGTACATCTAGGTCCCAGATTAGGGTAAGGACTGCTCCTAAATCACCCCAAACAGGCAGCTTTCTTCCCTTACAGAAGTGCTCTTTATTCGATGACCAATTCCAGGGCCGGAGGAAAAGCCATCAGAATATAAAGCAAGGTCTCCTCTTTATACATCCCATTTGGGTTTGAGGCTAAATTATGGAAGGCACTTCAATTCTACGTCCCAGCTTCAGCAGTCCAGGGACTGTAAAGGATTCATCTGAAATTACATTAGCTCCAGCCACATCATTCTTGCTCTGTTTCACGAGCTCGCCTGGGGGAGCCTGATAAATTGAGTCCTGCCAATCAGATCCCTTGGCTGCCCGAGGGGAAAGCTTTGAGGACTCCTCTAAAACCTTGGTATTCATTCATAAACATTTATTAAACACTTAATAAGTGCAAGGCAAATCTAGGACTTTACTCTTCCTGCCTCCCTTCCTGCCTCCTTCCTTTTCTTCTTTCTTTTGAGAAGTGTTGTCTGAAGCCCCCCTCAGAGTGTGACAGATGCTGTGGAGATACAGTGACAAATAACAGACAGCCACTGCCAAGAGGAGCTCGTGCGCGGAGGGGTGATAGACGGAAATCAACATGAGGTGGCATGGTGGAGAGCAGAGGATGGGGACTTCGGAGTCAGACAGACCTGGGTGTCAGTCCCTACTCTGGCTCTCATTAGCCACATGGCCTTGTGATGGAGCATGTCACTTCTCTGTCTGTCAGTTTGTTACACTGTGGTGGTTGTGCGTAGCTGCGTGCTGGAAGCTGTGCCACCAGTCTTTCAAATACCAGCAGGGTCACCCATGGTGGACAGGTTTCAACAGAGCTTCCAGGCTAAGACAGACTAGGAAGAAAGGCCTGGAATTTTATTTCTAAAATTAGCCAATGAAAACCCTATGGAGCCAACAGAATATTGTTTGATCTAGTGCTGGAAGATGAGCCCCTAGATTGGAAGGCACTCAGAATACACAGTGGCCACCACAATGAACTCCAACACGCCAAAGATGAGGAAGATGATGCGGGACTGGACAACGTTTTGATGTATTGTACATGGGGTCACAAATGAGTTGATGCCAACTTGATGGCAGCTAATAACAACAAAATAGGGATAGTTATACTCATCTCAAAGGGTCAACATGAAGATTAAACAATATCACGTTTGTAAAAGCATCTAATACATAACCTGGGTCACGCTAAAAAAAATTTAAAAAACTCGCTGCCATGGAGTCAATTTCTGACTCATAGCAACCCTACAGGACAAAGTAGAACTGCCTCAGAGGGTTTTCAAGGAGCGGCTGGTGGATTCAAATTGCCAACCTTTTGGTTAGCAGCTCTTTAACCACTGCGCCACCTGGGCACCTGGGTCATACTAGGTGTCTTAAATTCCAAGGGCGCCCATAACAAAATACAACTATGGGGGTGACTTTAAAGAACGGTCCCAGAGACTAGAAGTCCTAATTCAAAGTACTGGCAAGACTGTGCTCTCCGGTCAGCCCTAGGGGAAGATTCTTTCTTGTTTCTTTCGGCTTCTGGGAGCTCCAGGTATTTCTGGGCATTCTTTGACTTGTAGACAGATTCTTACATGGTGCCTCTCTCCTGTGTGTGATCCTGTTTCTCATCTGCTCTCCTCCTTTATAAGACACCTATCCTATAGAATTAGGACCCACCCTACTCCAGTCATCAGTTAACTCAACTGATAACATCTGCAAAGAAGAGCCTTATTTCCCCAGACAAGGTCACGTTCACAGGTACAGAGGTTAGGACTCCAGTATATATTTTTGGGGACACAATTCAATCCACAACACTAGGTGCTCAATAAATATTCATTTCCTTCCCTCTCAAATAATTATGGCAAGTGCTAAGATACTTCCAGAAGCAAGAAAGCGAACTTGAGCTCTGAACCTGTACCTATTAGGGACACAGTGGGGTGACAGTGGTCAGGGCAGATTAACTAGTAAACACGGGCTTATGTTAAGCAAGGTACGCACAGGCTTACTTGTGTTTACTTACTAATCTGTGGTGCACAGTTTCTCATGGGTTTCGCCACATGGTGAAAAACAGGTGAAATTGTGCACTACAAATTGGTAAATAAACACAAGTAAGCTCATGCGTACCTTGCTTACTGGGTAATCCATCCCTGGACAGTGGAGTAGGTGAGCCATAGGGTGCTAATGTCATGAGTTATGGGAATTCGATGAGCTTCCTGGGGCAGATGATGTCTCCATGGAGAAACTGGGCAGATGTTTCGGTCCCATGCCAAGACTTACAAGCAATTTACTCACTAGGTGGTGTCCCTGAGGGAGAAGGAAGTCACTCTGAAGAGAGCTAGAGTCGACATGCACAACGTGGTTTGGGATACTGGCTAGGGACTGGCAAGGAGGAATGCTATTGAAAGTAGGGTTCACACGGTCTTCTGGTCTCACCCCTGGGAATTGTCAGGTTCTTCTGGAGTGGGTGAGCTATAAGGAAGTGAACAAGCAAATTAGAGGGCAAGAGTTGTTTCACAAGAAATGCTACAGGAAACTCCCTTCTGTGGCCTAATAGAGTTTAACCTGAGCTGGATGAGGACCCTTCTCTCTGACTTAAGCACGGCCGCAGACCAAGCTGATACCAGTGAGGTTCCCAGTTGCCCTTGGGAGCTGTGGCCAAAGATTAAAGGCAAGATGGTCCAGGAACACCATCTGGTTGGGAAATGCATCTGTGCAGTGACCAGGGGACCACAGAACAAGTGTCAAGGTGTCTTAGTCACCTATTGCTGCTATAAAAGAAACATCACAAGTGGGTGGCTTCAAAGAACAGAAATTTGTTTTCTCAGAGTTCTGGGGGTTAGAAGTCCAAATCAGGGTCTCGGTCATGTCGATTCCTTCCTTGGTGATTGCTCCAGGTGTTCCTTGACAACACTTACAGGTGTTTGTCTTTAACCCTTGGGCGTGTGTCTCTGTCTGTGCAGCTCTTTACGTAACTCAGAAGTGATTAGTTTAGGATCCCACTGATTGGTTGATTATATTCCACCGTTGTATCTCCAGGATGCCCACGCCCAAGAAAACCTATACTGCATACAAAGGTCATAGGAGCCCAGAGAGAAAGAATCTGACAGCTTGAGGGGTTGGGAAGGAAGGCTCTACAAAGAAGGTTTCATTTGAGATGGAGGTATGAAATGTCATGTCATGCTAGGAATAGTTCTGTGTGCTGTGGGGGTGTTGTAGGAGGTAAGGCAAAGAAGATAGGTTGGTCCAGACTAGGATAGGCCCTGACGCCATTCTAAGGCATGTGGGCTTTCTTGTGGGGGTGGTAAGATGTTACATAGATAGATAGCTGCCATCGAGTTGACTCTGACTCATGGCAAACTTATGTACAATCGAAGGAAATGTTGCCCAGTCCTGTGTCATCCTTATGATCACGGGCCATGTTCAATCCCATTGTTCTGGCCACTCAGCCAACTCACCTCATGGATTGATCCTTTCTGATCACATGTCCAAAGCAAGTGAGTTCTGTTGTGATCTATAAGATTTAATTGGCTAATTTTTGGAGGTAGTTTGCCAGACCTCTCTTCTTAGTCTATCTTAGTCTGGAGCTCTGCTGAAACTTGTCCACCATGGGTGAACCTTCTGGTATTTGAAATACTGTTGGAATAGCTTCTAGCATCACAGCAGAATACAAGCCAACACAGTACAACAAACTAACAGATGGGTGGTGGGATGAGACACTCGTGGTGGCTTTTAGTCAGGGGAGTTGCTTGACCAGTCTTAGAGTCGACAAGATAGCTCTGGCAGTAGCAAGATTGGTGATGGTGGCCTCAGACCAGAGGCAGGAAGACTGGTGGGAGTCTCATGAAACAATTCAGGCAGAACAGGATGAGAAATGAAATGAGTTCATGGCAGTGGAGGGGGGAGGGGGGAGGAGGACGGGGAGAGAGACAGGAAGTTGCAGTGATGGGGCTTGATGAATGCCTGGATGTGGGGTTGAAGGAGATGGAGGCAAGAAGGAGAGGATGATCCCACTTTCTGTTTAGGGCAGCAGGGTGCATGGTGGTGCTATCCATTGGAATAAACACTACAGGAGGAAGAATAGATTTTGAGGGGAAAGTTGATCTCATTTTGGGAAATACTAAGTTTGAGATGCTTCTAGGATACTGCAATAGAGTTGCAGGACAGCAGTCAGAAATATCATCCTATAACCTGGGAGAAAGCTGGAGGATGAAGACATGGATCTGGGAGTCATTGATGTGCATGTGGTTTAAGTTATGGGAGAACATGGGATCATCAGAGACAGGTATGGTGACGGTGATAAGACAAGAGTTCCCAGGAAAAAACTGATCAAAATCAGTATGAGAGATGGTGGCCTGAATCTACAAGACTCACTGGGTAAAGGAAAGTCATGGATAAAGGCACGCTGGACCTTTTCAGGCTGTACTTCACAAGGTTGAGTCCTTAGCCCTGCAGGTTCAGAAATTATTGTATTCACCCAAGGGATAAGCTGATCAGGACTGTAGGGTCTAAAGTACGTAACCAAACTCACAAGGATCTGATCTCCAAACTAGAATGAGATAATATGAGTTCACAAGGGGAAACATGTCTGGGCTCAGAGCCGACTGGTCATTTTTGGAGAGCATTTCCTTCTGGCAGCAGGAGAACAAATTGTAGCCTCTTGGAGAGCAAAGAGGCACAAAAATAATTGTGTATTGCTTAAAAGATCCAAATTCCAGACTTAATTGCTTTGTGTGCTATCCTGCTTTAAAGACCATGTTTCAGTTCTAAGCACCATCTTGCTTACTAGTATTACCTGTCTTCAGTAGTATTCTCTGAAGGGTGTTCTGTAGAATAGGAGTGTGACTGGAAGCTCCTCCGAATAAGCGTGCCTTAGTTAAATAAGTTTGCCAAACTCATATCCTTCTCTTGGATGTTTGCAAAGTACATTTGGGTTAAAAACTTGAGTCCTGGAGTGAAGCGGCCTGTTTAACCCAGCATTTCCACATCATTTCACCATAGAACGTTGTTAGGGATTGTATTGTGTCCCCCGCAAAATGTGTGTCAACTTGGCTGGGCCAGGATTCCCAGTGTTATGTGACTGTCCACCATTTTGTCATCTGACGTGGTTTTCCTATGTGTTGTAAATCCTACCTCTAGGATGTTAATGAGGCAGGATTAGAGGCAGTTATGTTAATGAGGCAGGACTCAATCTACAAGGTTAGGTTGTATCTTAAATCAATCTCTTTTGAGATATAAAAGACAGAAGTGAGCAGAGAGACATGGGGACCTCATGCCACCAGGAAAGCAGCATCAGGAGTGGAGTGTGTCTTTTGGACTTGGGGTCCCTGCGCAGAGACGCTCCTAGTCCAGGGGAAGATTGATGGCAAGACCTTCCTCCAGAGCAGACAGAGAGAGAAGGCCCTCCCCTGGAGCTGGCATCCTGGACTTCTAGCCTACTAGACTGTGAGAGAATAAATCTATCTTTGTCAAAGCCATCCACTTTTGGTATTTCTGTTACAGCAGCGCTAGATGACTAAGACAAAGTCTTTTACCTGTGATACTAGCCCCACTTCTGGCCTGGCATATCTATTTGTTTAATCAATAGCTCCTCTTGGACGTGTAACAGACACTTCAAACTTAACTAATTCAAAATCACCTTTTTTAAAAAATAATATTTTATTGCATCTTTGGTGAGAGTTCACACTGCAGATTAGGTTCCCATTTAACAATTTCTGTGCCAATTATTCAGTGACATTGATTACATTTTTCACAATGTGTCAACATTCTCATTAATTCCGTTCTGGTTGTTCTGCTTCCAGTAGTCTAGTTTCCCTGCCCCGTTACCTTCTCATCTTTGCTTTAGGGTATTGTTGATCATTTGGTCTGCTATAGATGATATTTTAAAGGAGCACAGTACTCGCGAGTTATATCTGTTATTTTATAAGCCAACGTGTTATTTAGCTAAAAAGTAACCACAGGGACTAGTTTCAGTTCAAGGTTTAAAGAGTATCTCAGGGTGATAGTCTCAGGGAGTCCTTCAGTCTCAACAGGTCCATTATGTCTGGACTTTTTTAAAGGATTTCAGTTCTGTTCCAGCTATTGTGACCCTGCTCAGAACAGTCGGTAGTGGTAGCTGAGCACCACCTACTTCTTCTGTTCTCAGGGTAGATGAGGTCATGGTTCATGTAGACCATTAGTCCCGTAGCCTAGTTTCTTCTCTGAGTCTCTGATTTCCTTCCTCTTTTGCTCTGGATGAGTAGAGACCAATAGGTATATCTTAGATGGCTGCTCACAAGCTTTTAACACCCCAGACACTACTCAACAAACTAGGATGTAGAACATAAACATTACCAACTATATTATGTCGGTTGCCCATGTTGTCCCATAAGCCTATGGTCCTAAGCCTTCAAACCCAGAAAACCAAACTCTTGAGGCGTTTGGTTATGTCTAAGAAGTATCTGTAACTATGCCAACTATGTTGTTTATTATATATATATGAATGTATATGCATGTGTACACACACCTGTGTATACGTACTCATATAGATACATTTACATGTGTATACGTATGTACACACATATACATACCCATACAGATATATGCATATATACATACATATGTAACCACACACCTTTTTTTTTTGTTTGTTGCTGGTGTTGTTGCAAAGCAAAATCACTCCTAATATTTGCCCCTCCAAACCTCCTTCTCCACATCTTACCCATCTCAGTAAATGGTAACTTCATTTTCCAGTGGCTTGGCCCCAAAATCTTAGAGACATCCTGGGCTCTTCTCTTTTGCTAACACTCTACATGCAACAATAAGCAAATCCTGTTGGAACCATGGAAATTATCCCATATCTGGCCACTCCTCAAGAGTGCCACTTCAACCATCCTGGTCCAAACCACTGTTACCTTTTTCCTTAGCTGTCCAAATGGTCTCCTTGCTTCCACTCTTGCTCCCCATAGCCTACTCTCCATATAGCCACTTTTAAAAATCCAAGTCAAATCATGTCATTCCTCTGCTCAAATTCTCCAGTCGCTCCTTATCTCAATCAGAGTAAAAGCCAAAATCCTTACAGTGGCTAATGAGACCTACCTGATCTGGGTCCCCGTTACCTCTCTGACCTTATCTCCTACCACTTTACCTTTCTCATTGTGTTTCAGCCACAGTGGCCTCCTTGCTGGTCCTCCTGCCACAGGGCCTTTGCACTTGACATTTCCTCTGCCTGGACTACTCTTCCCTAGATACCGGCATGGCTTACTCCCTCACTTCATTAGGATTTTTGCTCAAACAACCACTCAACAGAGAGGCATTTCCTGACCATCTTATTTAAATAAGTGTCTTTTGTGTTTCTTCATAGAACTTTAGCTATCTATCTATCTATCCACCTGTTATGGATTGAATTGTGTCCCCCAAAAATTTGTGTCAACTTGGCTAGGCCATGATTGCCAGTATTGTGTGATTGTCCGCCATTAGGTGATCTGATGTGATTTTCCTATGTGTTCTAAACCTTACCTCTATGATGTTAATGAGGCAGGATTAGAAGCAGTTATATTAATGAGGAAGGCCTCAATCTACAAGATTAGATAGTATCTTGAGTCAATCTCTTTTAAGATATAAAAGAGAGAATCGAGCAGAGACACGGGGACCTAATACCACCAAGAAAGCAGTGCTGGAGCACAGTGCGTTCTTTGGATCTGGGGTTCCTGCGCTGAGAAGCTCCTAGAACAGGGGGAGATTGATGAGAAGGACCTTCCCCCAGAACTGACAGAGAGAGGAAAACTCCCCCTAGAGCTGGCACCCTGAATTTGGACTTCTAGCCTCATAAACTGTGAAAGAATAAATTTCTTTGTTAAAGCCATCCGCTTGTGATTTCTGTTACAGCAGCACTAGATAACTAAGACTCTGTCTATCTACCTAGCTACCTACCATCTATCTGTTACTATGTGCTTCCCACCACTACAGTGGAAGCTCCATCCTAGCAGGGACTTTGACTTGTTCACTGCTGTGTTCCCAGTGTTTAAAAGAGTCTGGCATGTAATAAACATTTTGTTGAAGAGCTAACTAAACAAATAACTCCTGTGATTATATCTGCAGAACACACTTTGGGAAACTGGGCTAGACTTTTGGTGCCTGCCTGCTTTTGGACCTTGGTATAGATTCAATTTTTTTTTCTTTTCTATATTCCTCATTAATCTCCAGAAGTTTCTGTCATTGTAAAAGTACCTGGCAATGCAATTTTCCGGACTATACTTTATGCTGGTTACATTTAAGGTTGGTAGCAATATCATCAGCAAACAATCTCCAAGTCACAGGGATGGGTGGGCTTCTTCTGAAGAGTTCCCTGGGGATGGCTAATCCCATCTCTATATATTGTATTTTATAACTCGTAACTTTTGAAGCTCAGTGTATTTGCAAAAGGTAAAGCTAGAAAGTTGGAAAAGGCCTTAATAAAATGGAAGGCTAAACATAGGCTTAAATATATGGGTTTCTTCCATTTAAAATATGCTACACTGTGAAAGATTAAAACTTGTGATTTAAAACAAGGGGTTGAAAAAGATCAGAGTCAGTTGACATGGCAGCCAACTAAAATTCATGCCTGGTTTTGGGCGAATGTCTGCTTGCATCTCACGTAGAGCCCCAAACTTCACCTTATTCTTGTTTATTTATTTATCACCTATTTCTCCAGCTAGAATGACAGTCCCATGACAGAAGAGACTTGTTTTGTTCACTTCCATATTCCCAGTGCCTACATAGTATCTGACATGTAGTAACCAGTTGCCGTCAAGTTGATTTCGATTCATGGCGACCCCATGTGTGCCAGAGTAGATCTGTGCTCCCCAGGATTTTCAGTGGTTGATTTTCAGAAGTATATCATCAGGCGTTTCTTCTTAACTGTTTAGTAAGGGCTGGTTAATCGTTGATAATGTTTTGGTGCTCTGTGTTTGTCCATTCCGTTCTTTTCATGCTGCCTAATAAGACTTATTCTTTGCTTTATGACTTACCCATTCATTTGATGCTTTTATTTAGGGTACTAAACATGTACATTCATACATACTTATTCAGTTAATATTTATCAAGTACCTATTACACGCTGGGAACAAAGGTCCAGGAATACGACTTGTTAGTATTCTGTCCCATAATGAGTCACCTAGTCTCCAGGGATAGCTTATATTCAAAAGCAAGGAATGCCTTTATAAAACTTTTCCTGGAAGAAGCAGGGTCAAGAATAGGGGAAACAGCTGCTCTGTCTGATGTTTTCATGCCTTTTGTGGAAGAGAGCAATAAAATTACTGAGTAAGTGGCAGAAATGAAAAGAGGGGGAGTATTGACTTAAGTAAAAGGTCAGATACTTAAGGAAAGAATTGCAAAACAAGACCAAAAAACTCATATGCATCGTAGGAAAGATACTGGCTTCTTCCTGCCCTCCCCAGTGATGATCTGAAGGCCCATCAACCTCATTTGAACTGAGATTTTTCAGACAGCCACCCCAAACTCTGATCTTAATAATAGCGCAGGTACCGAAGGCACCCCGCTGGTGCTCAAAGTTCTGCACCTCCTCTAATAAACTTTTACATGGAATTTAATTTTTTCTCCTTGATGTGCTCTGATCTTCCCATTGTACTACACCCCTAGGAAAAAGTGCAATTGTTTCTTTATGAGAAAGCTAATTTTCAATTATTAGAGTTAAGAAGAAAATCTTATAAAGTTTCCTTCATAAGCACATAGTTCTACCCTTGAGAGAACCTTAGCTCGTTGTGTACTCAAGACAAGAACACAATATCCTGAATGAGTCAAGCCTGAAGGTGCCAAATGGAGATCTATGGACTTTTTCAAAAAGGTCAGAGAGCTGAGCCAACAATTTTACTTTAAGAGTAGAGTGTCAGAGGTTATGAGCATTGCAACTGAATGCAGTAGGTGTGATAAATTCACAAAATGTCTTCCTTATCCTTGTTACTGGCTCTGGGGTGGTGGTCGGATGGGGTTGTAAGTCCCCCACTGACAATATTGTCCAGTGTGTATGTTCTCACTAGGTCCTAGTGCCATCAACGTTATTTTGCAAGAATGTAAAGGTAAATGCTTTCTTTACATGTGGTTGCTCTTTTTATTTCTCCAGAGTAGTTATGAGAATACTTTTGGTGATTAAAAGCAGAATAACTTAATGTGACTTAAGTGCTCTGAGAAACTTCCGTCTACCCTTCACTCCCACCTCACCTGCCACTGTGCTAGTGAAGATTCTTGCTAGAAAAATGCTAGAAGAGTTGGGGAGAGAGTAGGAACTTTCCCACCTTCTCCATGTCAGGGCTAAAAAGTAAAGATTTAAAAGAAAATAAAAGCAACCTATATTTATTAATAATAATACTAGTACCAGTTACTGTTTGGTTGACTCATGGTGGCCCCATTTATGTCAGAGTAGAACAGGGCTCCACAGGGTTTTCAATGGCTAGTTTCTTGGAAGTAGATCTCCAGGCCTTTCTTCTGAGGCACCTCTGGGTGGTCTCGAACCACTAACCTTTTGATTAGCAACTGAGTGTTAACCATTTGTGCCACTCAGGGAATATAGTAATAACAGGAGCACCGGATATTTATTGTTCTCTGTTGCTGCTTAAGTCAGTCTTGCTAGCAGCTACCAAGATTTTAAAATTAGCATTGTGTCCTCAGCCTTCATAAATCATGATTCCTTTGGGGACAGCTGCCAAGGACAAGACTAGATTAAGATTCTGTAAAGGAAAATGGTTCATAGAGGGAGTTAGAAGCTCCCAATCAACAGTCAGATCAGAGGAATGAAATTAACAGGAGCTAAGTATCTTTTGTTGTTTGCTTTCAAATGTGGTCACGTTTATTCTCATAATAAATCTGTGGTGTACCTATTATCGTCCTTACATCTATAAATGGGAAAATAGAGGCTCAGGAAGTTAGGTAACATTCTCAAGTCTCACCAGGTAATAAGGGCAGAGCTGAGATTCCAAGCCAAACCTGGTGCTCTTGTGTCCAAAGCGTGCTTCTTGTCCAGTCCGGAGAGGGGATCTCTGGGACTCAGAGTGGCTGTGGCTGCCCGTGTCCTCCCTTTGCTGGACTCCCCAATGGGACAGAGAGGTCAGAGCTCTCAAGGCCTTGGCAGAAGTTGGGTCCTTGAACTAGGCTGATGGGTCCTCGATTCTGAATTAGGAAAGAAATGGTTCTGACCAGGCTCCTCTCCCATGCCCCTCTATCATCAATGCATCTCTATCACTAGAAAATTGAATGGATAGGACAAGCCAGAAAAATCTAGATGTGATTTTCAAAGATGGGGATTGAGCAAGAGTGTGCTGAAGTACCAGCATGACAACTTAGTAATCACTTTCATCCTTCAATTAAAAAAAAAGCTTAAAAAGCAATAAGGTCCCCCCGCCCCGAAAACTAATTATAACATTTTGAATTTAGAATCAGTGAAATATACTTTGGAGGGAAAAAAGCAAACCCAATATACTAGATGAAACAGTCTTGTTTTTCAAAATTAACATTGAAGTATGAATCTCGAAAGACTTTTTCTTGGATAAGGAAACTTTTTCATTTGAGCTTACAAAGAACTGGAGAGAGAATTTAATCTACAGTCCATGCACCAACTTCAGTTCCTCTTTTGCCTTCTCACTTTAAAAATCATTGAATAACATCAGCATGTAAGCATTTGAAGAAAATGTCTATATCGGGAGGATGAGAGTTCAACCCGTCTGAGACGCCTGCGTTTACTGAGAAAGCTGTGATGTTCTACCCTTTGGTAAGAGCTGTATTTCCTATTACAGATGGAGGTTAAATGTTTACCATTACTGAACAGTTATCTGCTTTGCAACAACCGTTCAGCAGAGTGGCCGATTTTTAATTACACTTAAATGTGTGAATCACTAATGGTTTAATGACAAACATAATTTAACAATCAGGCCCTTCATTTGTTCTGGAAAGCCTCCGATTTTTCCTGGGATCCTCAATGCTGACCGTATGAAGACTGTGGGAGTTACTGGTTCAGAAATTATGTAGGCATAGGCACAAACAGCTAATTCAATCTTATGGAATGTCTCTTTACAGGCAATGGAGTCCCTGGGTAGTGCAAATGGTTAATGCCCTTGGCTGCTAACTGAAAGACTGGAAGTTGGAACCCAACCAGAGGTGCCTCAGAAGAAAGGCCTGGTGATCTACTTCTGAAAAATCAGCCATTGAAAACCCCTTGGAGTGCAGTTCTACTCTGACACACATGGGGTCTCCATGAGTCAGAACTGGATTTTAAGACATATAGTGTTAATGCCTCGGGGAGCTTGAAGACCCCTGTAAGGACAGAGCCCCCTAGGTTGACTTCACTGCCTGCTCCCTCACCCTCCAGTGACCAGTCTCTGCAAATGTTTTATTTTTCATCTGAATGCTTACAGAAGATGTCAACTGGTTAGCCAAGGTATGTTCTGATCAGGCTTGGAACCCTCCAGGCATGTTTAAATCCCATCAGTGGATTCTTCGGGAGAAAGGGCCTTGGAGAGCTAGAGAAATGACATTATAATGGAGGAATGACAGACGCGGGGTTAGTACTTTCTGGCAGGAGCGCCAGCCTGGCGCATCTCCCATCTCTCTGATGAAGGCAGGAGCCTGCTCCCTTAAGGCAGCTGCAAGCTGACCCAGATGACCGCTCTAAAGACGCTAGCTGTGGCCGTGACTGGAAACAACAGCTCCACACACTCAGTGTGAAAAAGACGCTGGTCGTTTTAGTTCTCTTGCACAATGTACGAGCATCTGTGTCTGCAAATTCCAAAGGCGAGAAGTGTTGGATGCAGTGGACACTGGTCCCTCATGGTCTAAGTCACTCCCGGGGTACCACTCATATGGCCGAGGCAGGCTGAGTCCCTAGAATTTACAGCTATCAGCTAGGATGATGACGTCTTTACGAGTTGAAGGAAAATCTTAAGGCATGATTGCAACTTTTAACAAACGCTACGGAGCCCTGGTGGCGCAGTGGTTAAGAGCTCAGCTGCTAACCAAAAGGCTGGCAGTTTGACTCCACCAGCCAGCCGCTCCTTGGAAACCCTACAGGGCAGTTCTACTCTGTCCTATAGGGTGGCTCTGACGTCAGAATCGACTTGATGGCAACAGTTTTTGTTTTTTTAATATAGGCAAGTACGTCACTTAGACGCTATTTAAGCTTAACATTACAGGTACATTTAATATAACAGTAGGTAACATAGTGAGAGCTTGCTGGGTGCTAATTTTTTCTTCCAACAAATTTTATGAGAGAGGTATTATTGTTCCCATTTTACAGACGAGGAAAGTGAGACACAGAGAGGTAAGCAACTTGAGGGAGGTCACACAGTTGGTAGGGAGCAGAGGTGATTCCAAAGCCCACATTCTTAACCACGATGTTAAAATTCACATATGCAATCTGTGTGATTCTTGCCTCCAGTTACATAATTGATTGTACCACACCATCAAAGACAGCTCAAACAAGCGTGATGTGGATTGCAGGGAGGCCCTGGAGTATAATAGTTCAAAGCACGGGCTCCGGGGTGAGACAGAAATGAGTTGATACCCCAGATCCAGCACATACAGCTGGTTGAGCTTGAGCAAACTACCTAATGTCTCTAAACCCCGGTTTCCACATCTGCAAAATGGGAACAATAAGGGCCTATAAGTCACAGAGTTGTAATGGCTATATGTGATAACTGTAGTAATATCTAACATTTATTGAAAGCTTATTTTGTGCCAAGTATAAGATGCATGAAAATGATTAGCATCAACCCTGGCACATAATAAGTATTTACATTAGCTATTATTATTATGGAGTCCCTGGGTATTGCAAACAGGTGCTTGACTACTAGCTGAAAGGTTGGTGGTTCGAACCCAGAGGTACCTTGGAAGACAGGCCTGGCTGTTTGCTTCTGAAAGGTCACAGCCGTGAAAACCGCATGAAGCAGTTCTACTCTGCACACAGGGGATCGCCAGGAATCAGAAATGACTCGACGCCAGCTAACAACAGCGAAGTTATTACTTTACTACTGCATGTCATACTTATTTGGACAAACTTCCAAAGATCATCCAATTCTTTTTTAGATTGGAATTCTGACATCTTGAATATGGCTTGTAGTAAGTGGGTCATGGATAGAGCTTGGGAATCATTTTTGTTATATACAATTTCACCTATAATTTATTTTCCATTTTAATCTAATGCATAATTGAACAATTTTTTTAGAATATCATATAATATATTGCTTCTATTATTCTCAGAACTGCTTTGTCTTTGTCATAGGGTATTACTAAATGGAGCTAAATCTCCCACTTCCTAAGAACCTGATAAACAGGCTCATTTTTCTTCACAGATTAATAAGGAGAAGGGAATTAACTCTGAATCCCGATTCTTATCTACAGTTTAGGGGAAAAAATACCGTTAAAATGGCTTGAAATCCTGGTCACAGTCCTCCTCTCGGCTGAGATGATGGGATTCCACAGCAGCGACCAGGGCTACTTCTGAGCTGCAAAGTCGCAGCTGCAGTAACAGACTTTACTTTCTAATCCATTTCACAAAGCATTCTTGGCAAGAAGTCCTTTTAGCTTCTGAACTGTCAGATTCTCAGGCTAAGCAAACTGGGGACAGCTTTTCGATTACTCATTGTGTTCCTTCTCCGCTTAAAAAGTGATTTCGAATTACCAGCATGATTTATCAAGGGGAGAACCATCTTATGGCCCAACCTTAAATTATAGAGGAGGGCCTGGAGTGGAAGCAAAAGCACTGCAGAAATTCAGATATAATGAAACAGGTGAGCCTGTTATTACCCATGACCTAGTTATGAAAGCTGCTCATCCAATAGTCGGGAAAAGTAGGCTCCAAGCACCTGGCTTTGTAAGCGGGCTGCTGTGTCCACCTCTCAAGGTCAGAGAGCCCCATTACTTGGTTATCGTCACAACAGCTAGAATTGTACCCATTTTGTAATAAATAATCAAGTTTAGATCACTGCCATCAAGCAGTCAGACATATTCCCTTGATCAAGGTCAGCCCGAGGCCAGCTAGTTGGGTAAGGTTTGTTGCTTTCTTTCTGGTTAAAGGTTCTAAACCCATCTCCTTGCCCCTCCTCCATTGCCATTCTCGAGGTATTTGATTTCTGCAAGTACTTCCTACTTCTTTCAAGCAAACCAGCTTGCAGACGCTTTAATCAAACATCAGTGATGCGCTAATATCTTTATAAGGCTTTTACTCTTACTCTACCCGACTCCTTACGCTGTCACAGACACCAAATCCTTAAAGAAAGTGGAGCTAGCTTGCTGGAGGAGCAACAGCGCTGGACTAGGAGTTCAAAGACTGGACTTTAGTTCTGTTATCTAGCAGGCACATTGCCCACCCATGCACCCTAGGCCTCAGTTCCCTATCTGTCAAATGGTTGAGTTGGAGAATCTGGGTTTTCACTACTCTTGGGCTCATAGCACATCACCTGTCAGTTTTTGTGGTGGCTAGTGTGTTGATATGATGCTGGAAGCTATGCCACCAGTATTTCAAATACCAGTAAGGTCACCCAGGGTGGACGGGTTTCAGCAGAGCTTCCAGACTAAAACAGACTAGGAAGAAGGCCTGGCAATCTACTTCTGAAAATTGTTGTTGTTGTTGTTAGGTGCTGTTGAGTCGGTTCTGGCTCATAGTAACCCTGTGTACAACAAAAGGAAACACTGCCCGGTCTTTCGCCATCCTCACAATGCTTGTTATGCCAATCCATCTCGTTAAGGGTCTTCCTCTTTTTCGCTGACCCTCTACTTTACCAAGCATGATGCTCTTCTCCAGGGACTGGTCCTTGCCGATAACATGCCCGGAGTTTGTGAGACAAAGTTTTGCCATCCTCGCTTCTAAGGAGCATTCTGGTTGTACGTCTTCCAAGACAGATGTGCTCGTTCTTTTGGCAGTCCGTGGTGTATTCAGCATTCTTCGCCAACACCATTATTCAAAGGCGTCAATTCTTTGGTCTTCCTTATTCGTTGTCCAACTTCCACACGCACATGAGGCAATTGAAAACACCATGGCTTAGGCCAGGCACACACCTTAGTCCTTAAAGTGACATCTTTGCTTTTTAACACTTCAAAGAGATCTTTTGCAGCAGATTTGCCCGGCGCAATTTGTCATTTCATTTTTTGACAGCTGCTTCCATGGGTGTTGATTCTGGATCCAAACAAAATGAAATCCTTGACAACTTCAATCTTTTCTCCATTTATCATGATGTTGCTCATTGGTCCAGTCGTGAGGATTTTGTTTTCTTTATGTTGAGGTGTAATCCATACAGAAGGTTGTGGTCTTTGAAATTCATCAGTAAGTGATTCGAGTCCTCTTCACTTTCAGCAAGCAAGGTTGTGTCATCTGCATAACACAGGTTGTTAATGAGTCTTCCTCCAATTCTGATGCTGTGTTCTTTGCATAGTCCAGCTTTTCGGATTATTTGCTCAGCATACAGATTGAATAAGTATGGTGAAAGGATACAACCCTGACACACACCTTTCCTGACTTTAATCCACGCAGTATCCACTTGTCCTGTTCGAACAACTGCCTCTTGGATCTAAGTACAGGTTCCTCATGAGCACAATTAAGTGTTTTGGAATTCCTATTCTTTGCAATGTTATCCATAATTTGTTATGATGCACACAGTCAAATGCCTTTGCAGTCAATAAAACCCAGGTAAACACTGTTATGGATTGAATTGTATCCCCCCAAAATGTGTGTCAGCTTGGCTAGGCCATGATATCCAGTATTGTGTGATTCTCCGCCATTTTGTCATCTGATGTGATTTTCCTATGTGTTATAAATCCTACCTCTATGATGTTAATGAGGCAGTATTAGAAGCAGTTATGTTAATGAGAAAGGACTCAATCTACAAGATTAGGTTGTATTTTAAGCCAATCTCTTTTGAGATATAAAAGAGAAAATTGAGCAGAGAGACATGGGGACTTCATACCACCAAGAAAGCAGACCCAGGAGCAGAGTGTGTCCTTTGGATCCGGGTTCCTTGCACTGAGAAGCTCCTAGACCAGAGGAAGATTGATGACAAGGACCTTCTCCCAGAGCCAACAGAAAGATCAAGCCTTCCCATGGAGCTTGCGCCCTGAATCCGAACTTCCAGGCTGCTAAACTGTGAGAGAATAAATTTCTGTTTGTTAAAGGCATCCTTGTGATATTTCTGTTATAGCAGACTAGATAACTAAGACAACGTCTTTCTCGTATTCTCTGCTTTCAGCCATGATTTGTCTGTCATCAGCAATGATATCCCTTGTTCCACATCCTCTTCTGAATCCGGCTTGAGTTTCTGGCAGTTCTCTGTCGAGGTACTTCTGCAACCGCTTTTGAATTCTCTTCAGCAAAATTTTACTTGTCTGTGATATTAATGATATTGTTCAATAATTTCCACATTCTGTTGGATCACCTTTCTTTGGAATGGGCACAAATATGGATCTCTTCCAGTTGGTTGGCCATCAGCTGTGTTCCAAATTTCTTGGCGTAGATGAGTGGGCACTTCCAGTGCTGCATCCATTTGTTGAAATGTCTCAATTGGTATTCCATCAGTTCCTGGAGCTTTGGTTTTTGCCAATGCCTTCAGTGCAGCCTGGATTTCTTCCTTCAGTACCGTCGATTCTTGATCATTGGTTGAACATCAACCAATTCTTTTTGGTACAGCAACTGTGTATTACTTCCATCTTCTTTTGATGCTTTCTGCATTGTTTAATATTTTCCCCATAGAATCCTTCAATATTGCAACTCAGGGCTTGAATTTTTCTTCATTCTTTCAGCTTGAGAGCAGGCGTGTTCTTCCCTTTTGGTTTTCTAACTCCAGGTCTTTCCATATGTCATTATAATACTTTACTTGGTCTTCTTGTGCCACCCTTTGTTCAACTTTTTTACTTCATCATTTCTTCCATTAGCTTTAGCTACTCGATGTTCAAGAGCAAGTTTCAGAGTCTCTTCAGGCATCCATTTTGGTCTTTTCTATCTTTCCTGTCTTTTTAATGACCTCTTGCTTTCTTCATGTATGATGTCCTTGATGTCATTCCACAACTTGTCGGGTCATTAGTGTTCAACACGTCAAGTCTATTCTTGAGATGGTCTCTAAATTCAGGTGGGGTATACTTAAGGTCGTACTTTGGTTCTTGTGAACTTGTTCTAATTTTCTTCAGTTACAACTTGAACTTGTATATGAGCAATTGATGGTTTGTTCCTCAGTAAGCCCCTGGCCTTGTTCTGACTGATGATATCGAGCTTTTCCATTGTCTCTTTCCACAGATGTAGTCAATTTGATTCCTGTGTATTCCATCTGGTGAGGTCCATATGTATAGTCGCCATTTAGGTTGCTGAAAAAAGGCATTTGCAATGAAGAAATCGTTCGTCTTGACAAATTCTATCATGCTATCTCCAGTGTCTGAAAATTAGCCAACGAGAACCTTATGGATCACGACAGAATATTGTCCGATATAGTGCTGGAAGATGAGTCCCCTAGGTTGGAAGGCACTCAAAATACACAGTTGTATCAACAATGAACAAGAGTATATTAACAATTGTGAAGATGGTGCAGGGCCAGGCAGTGTTTCATTCTGTTGCACTTGCGGTCACCATAAGTCGTAGCTGACTTGCCGGCAGCTGACAACAAAAACAACAACAAGGCTCATGGCTCACTAGTGGCACTCATTTTGGAAAAGAGGAAATCAGAACATTGAAAGATTCCCACCCACCCCCTCACCCCAGTTCTGATGTTCTGCAGTTTTAACAGTGAGAGTTTAAATCTAAACTCATGGGGCAATGTTTTGAAGAAGACTTCAAACCATCCCTGAATATACTCCTCTTCATGGGCATGGAGACGGGCAGAGGAACTGACATAAATTAAGTGCCTTTTGTTAAGAGCAGGCTTGTCACCTGCAGGATCCCACCACTACTCTTTGATGTAGATATTGTTATCACCTAAGTGCAGGTGAGGAAGTAGAGACTTAGAGAGGACTTGCTCAAAGCCACACAGCTAGGCAGAGTCCATGAGTTTTACCTTCTTTATTTACTCAAAGACTGGCCCTGTGCATAATATTTGACTGAAAAAAAAAAAAAAAAAAAAACAGAGCAAATTCCCATGATTCCAGTGCCGGGAGTCCCAGCTGCTCTCGTGTACTGTTCGCCAACATTCTTTAGGGTTCAAAGAGCCTGGCTCTGAAGTCCAGCATGAAGTGTGTACTTGCTAAGGAGCAAATCTTACCTAGGCAAGCTTTATCCATAGGTGGAGGGTGCATGACCAACTACAGGCTGGAAAGGTCTTCTATCATGTTCCATCCCTTCCCTACTTGGGTGCCCAACTT
Source organism: Dugong dugon (assembly GCA_030035585.1). NCBI lineage: Eukaryota > Metazoa > Chordata > Mammalia > Sirenia > Dugongidae > Dugong > Dugong dugon. The sequence goes on along the minus strand of CM057464.1, from coordinate 5,185,028 downwards.
GTCTCAGCTAGCCCAGGATATTCCTGGTTTTAAAACTGAGAGTTCTATGTTCAGGGAACCTCCTCAGTCCTTGGGAAACTGGGATGGTTGGTCACTCTACTGTTTCCTGAGAGCTGAATTTCCGTAACAGTGACGACTAGCCTTTCTTTCCATATACAATATACGTAAAATCCCATTTCTGCCTGTTGATGTGTCACTTTGTCACATTTAGAGGTTATGTTTGAAATGGTCTGCTGCAGAATAGAGATGCCTATGGGGTCTTTGGGGAGCGCATCTTCCAGATGAGCAGATCTGAATACAGTGAGAAGCTTTGTGGTCATGGTTTGGGAAAACCATGCCACAGGTAAGTTTCAGACCAGCTTCAGACTGACGCTTCAAATTGCAATATTGATTTGCAACCAAGCTACTTCCCACCTGGGCAATTCTGCTTGGTAAGAACCAGGGAGAGTAGCTACTGAGAGTTGTTTCTTTAACTAGGAACTGCAGCTAAGAGTTCTTCTTGGCCAACCTGTTGAAATCAGGTAGTTAAAAGTTACAAAGTGCAAACTATAACTTAAATGTACACATACACACACTCAGACACACACAGAATGATTTGAAATGCTCTGCTCTAACAGAAAGAAGGAACTCATGTCCAAGAAATGGGGACCTTCTAGAGAGAGAGGAAAAGGGAACTGGCGTTTGTGGACTACCACGCCAGGCATGTAACATATACCATGTGAAAGTTGGATAATGAAAAAGGAAGACAGAAGAATTAATGTATTTAATCTGTTGTGTTGGCAAGGAATATTGAATATAGTGGACTGCCAAAAGAACAAACAAATTAATCTTAGGAGAAATATAGCCAGAATGCTCCTTAGAAGTGAGGATGGCAAGACTTCGACTCACTTACTTGGACACGTCATCAGGAAAGACCAATGGCTAGAAAAGAAGATCATGTTTGATAAAGCAGAGGGTCAGTGAAAATGAGGGAAGCCCTCAATGAGATGGACTGACACACTAGCCACAACAATGGACTCAAACATATCAACAATTGTGAAGATGGCGTGGGACCAGGCAACGTTTTGTTCTGTTCTATGTCAGGTCGCCATGAATCATAGATGACTCAACAGTAACTAACAACAATTTAATTCGATCCTTTTAGTAACCCTGCTTTTACATCCCCCTTCTCCATTGTACAGATGAGGAAATTGAGGCTCAAACTGAGGGAGAGTTTAAGGACTGGTCCAAGTTCTCACAGCTGTCTGACTCCATGCTGTATCCATTACACTAACTGGAGGCTGGGCACAGAGAATGGGCTTCATTAGTTTGCCTGAGGAAGCCCCTGGGCTAATCTGTGTGACTAGGAGAAACCCCAGAGGAACCATTCTTTAGCACAACTTTATCTGCCAGGAGAGAATATGGGCCTAGGCTTGGATACCAAGGAGCAAACAGGTCCAGAAGTGGCAGGTCCTATTACTCCAGGAGCCAGAGTGCCTAGAGGCAGCCAAGCAAGGTTCCATAGGAGCATCAGAAAGGAGGGGGGTGCATCTTACCTATATCTGGTCCTACCCCCTGGAGATTCTGATACTGTTGGTAGAGATAGGACTGAAAGGTGAACTTTTTAACAAGCAGATTTAGCCGATTCATGATTTGGGAACCACTGATTTACATGATAAATCACAGAACTCGGAAAATGAGACCTGGACTCTATTACTTTCTCAGCTACAAACTAACTTTTGAAGGTCAGTTTTGAACCTTAAGTGTCTTTCACTATGGTAAGAACAGGTAAGTTGCCTCTCAAGTGACCAACACAAGGCACAGCAATCATTTAGCTTCTCTGTGCCTTAGTTTCTGCAAAAGCACAATGAAGTGGTATCTGGAAGGGATTTCTGAAATCTCGTGGAGATAAATTAAATGCATACATAGAGTACTATGAGCTCTTTGGAAGAAAGAAATTCAAGGTCTTGTTATTAAAATAGCGCTTTACTGTTGCAGCTAAATCAAGTGTCACCTTTTGTTCTTGATCATCTTGGAAAGAAGAAAGAGTTCTTAAGTCATGAAGCCCATAAAAATCTTTTTGATCATTGATGTGAAAACACTATGAAGCATGTGCATCGTGCTCTCAAAGTCAGAGGGGAAAGTTAGCCAAGAGTCCTCTTCTGCATTAGTCAGTGTTCTCCAGAGAAACAGAACCAACAAAATGTATATAGGGAACAGCCAGAGTTTCAATACTAATACTAGTACCAGTACCAGTTACCATGGAGTCAACTCTGACTCATGGCAACTCCATGTATGTCAAAGGAGAACAGTACTCCATAGGGTTTTCAATGGCTGATTTTTGGGGAAGTAGATCGCCAGACCTTTCTTCCAAAGTCCCTCTGGGTGGACTCAAACCTCCAACCTTTCAGTAAGCAGCTGGGCACGTTAACCATTTACACCACCCCGGGGCTCCATAAGAATTGCCTACAAGTCTCCAGTGCACTCTAGACTAGAGTCAATTGATTGATTCTAGATCACTAAAGCACAGATTTTCTTTTATCCTGTAAGAGCACATTCAGGAAATACTGAAATGTTTTCAGGCCACATATATATATATTAATCAGGGAACTGTGCTTAAGTATTCTTCTATTATTTCTTAACAAGATCACCTTGGTTTCTGTACTAACCAATTCAAAAGACATGCTTTCAGGCCTCATCTTTTTTGAGTTGTCAGGTATTCTGTTACCATAGATCACATTCTCCTTCTTGAAACACTCTTTCCTAGGTTTCTGAACATGCCCCCCCACCACTTCTTTATTTTCTTCCTACCTCTCTGACCACTCTCTCTCCATTGTAGGCATAGTCTACTCTACCCAACCTCATTTCCCCCCTAAGCTCTATACTTCCTGTCTTTATACCTATGGTTTTAAATATTTTCATGTAGATAATGCCCATAGTTCCATTTCCAGTCCTGCCCTTTCCTCTAATCTGCTTATCTAACTTTCTCCTGGGTCTTTACTCTTGGATTTCTCAAAGACATCCTAAACTCAACATGCTCCAAACCTAGCTCATCGTCTTTTCCCCCTAAAATGGTCTTCTTTCAGTGTTTCCCATCTTGGTGAATGCATCTACCAGTGTTAACATTAGCCAGAAGTATACGTGCCATGCTTGACACCTCTCTCTTTCCCTGCCATTTACAATCTGTCATCAGGTTCAATTATTTTTTTTCTAAATGTCTCTCAAATCTGGCCATTGTCTCCACTGCATTTCTAACTCCCATCATCTCTTACCTGAACTATTGCAATAGTCTCTTAACTGATCTTCCATATTACTCTTGCCCCTCATGTTCCATTCTCTATACTACAGCCAGTCTCATCATCTTGAAAGACAAGTTCACTAATGCCATCTTCCTGCTTAAAGCTTCTCCTGCTTAAATGGTCTCCCATTGCTTGAAGGATGGAAAAAACAAAACACACAAACAAACCATAACAACTCTTGAACTAGGGGTACAAGACGCTGCATGCACTGGCTCTGAACCTCCCTGGCCCCACCTTACACCATACTCCCTCCTCACTCTCTATGTCCCAGTCACAGTGACTTCTTTCAGTCCCTCCTACTTGCCCTCCTCTCTGCCATGGGGACTTTGCACATGCTTTCCCCTCTGTCTTTGCCTAGTTGACTTTTATTTTTCAGATCTTAGATCAAGACTTCCCTGACCTTCCTCACTGGGATGGTTAAGGTTGTGTGTCAACTTGGCTGGGTCATGATTCTCAGTGGTTTGGCAATTATGTAATGATGTAGTTTGGCAGTTATGTAATGATGTAGTTATCCTCCATTTACAATGTAATCACCTCCATGATGTGATCTGATGTGATCAGCCAATCAGCTGTAGGAGGAGTTTCCTCGGGGATGTTGCCTGCATCCAATATATATGGAGGTTCTGGCAAAGCTTGCTGGCTTTTGCTTGCTCTGTATCCTGCATCTGGCTTGTCATTATCTGACCTCTGGTTCTTGGAACTTGAGCCAGTGGCCTCCCATATTTCCTGCCGATCTTGGGATTTGTTGGCCTCCGCAGCCTGTGAGCCAGCAGCTTGCCATCTGACCTGCTGATCTTGGGTTCATCAGCCACTGAGGCTATGAGAATCAGGAGAAGCCTCCAGCCATGGACTTGGGACTTGTCAGCCTCTGCAACCACATGAGCCATTTCTTTGAGATAAATCTCTTTATAGATACACACACACACACACACACACACACACACACACAGACACGCCACTGGTTTTGCTTCCCCATAGAACTAGAGAACCCAGCCTAAGACGTTTGGTAATAAGAGTGATTCTAGAGAAACAAAAATTGTAAGGATGAGTTTTTTAAATTGGTTCTCAAGTCTGGTTAGTCCTAAAGATGCTGATGACTCTGCTTCCAATAGTAAAGAGGGAACTGCTAATCCATGGCATGAGGTGGCAATAGAAATATACAAAATATCATCACCAATAAATCAAGTATTGGTGAGAGGCAAGACTCTGGGTGATTGCATGTTTGATGCTTTTCTACAATTTTGACAGGACGAGAAGTATAAAGAAGCTGCTTGGTTCATCCTACTTTCACTAGACAAAGTGGTGAAAGAAAGAGATGAGCTCAGGGCTTTAGAGTCACAGCTCAAGTGCTGCATAAATGACCTCAAAGTTGCCACTTGTGCTCTGAAAGAAAGCCTTATTTCTTGCAGCAACAGAACTGATATCACCAAAAACCAAACCCATAGCCTTGTCATAAGAGTGGCTGAATTACAACTCCAGTTGAATTCCCAATCTCAAATGGTGTCTGAAGTTAAAGTGAGGACATTGATTGGGAAGAAATGGGGTCCTGAAACTTAAAGACTGGGGACATATAGGCAGATAATAAGGAAGGTGGGGAACTGAACCCCTTAATTTCATTGAATCAGACCTCTCATTCCCATCTGAAGAGATTACTCTGTCTTTGTATGCTAAACCATGCTCTCCAGTAAAACCATTAGCCCCTCCACCCCATCTGATGAGATTAACCCAGCTGTGTCTGAAGAGCCTTTGTCCGAGTCATCTCCTGGGACTTCGCCTAAGGCAGATGCCTTACATGACATTGCTGAATGTTCTTAGAACACAACCCCACCACCCATTTTTGCTTCTAGACCTATAACTAGACTGAACTCCCAGCAAGCCCTAAAAGGTGAAGTACAAAGTCTGATCCAGGAGGAGGTACACTGCACTCCAAAAGAATGGCTTGACTTTTCTAATATGTACAGACAGAAACCTAGGGAATATGTGTGGAAATGGCTATTATGGGTTTAGGATAATGGTGCAAGGAACATAAAGTTGGATCAGCCTGAGTTTATTGATATGGGCCTACTAAGCACAGGATCTTCATTCAGTGTTTCAGCTCGAGAAGTTAGGAAAGGATCTAACAGTTTATTCGCTTGTTCACTGAAGCATAGATTACTTAGTGACCTACACTAAATCAAGTTGAAGTATCAGATCTGCCTGAGTATACTATAGAAGAAGGTATCCAAAGGCTTAGGAAAATTAGCAAGTTAGAGTGGATTTATCAGGTTAGAGCCAAAGACCCACACATGGAGTGCCCAGAGGATATACCTTTTACCACAACTGTGAGGAACAAATTTATTAAAGGAGCCCCTGGCTTCCTTGAAGACTGCTGTGATTGCTGTTTTATGTAAGTCACATTTGACAGTGAGAATTGCCTTAAATGAATTATGACACCTAACTACAATAGGGTTGTTTGGACCCCATGGGGCTAGGGGCCAAATGGTGGCACTCAATCGACAAAGACAAGGTGAGTGTGGTTAGCATAATGAACAATGGAGTCAAAGCAGTAGTCAAAATAGTCTGACTCCTATGGACTTATGGTGTTGGCTACTTAGTCACGATGTCCCTAGGAGTGAAATAGATGGGAAATCTACTAAATATTTACTTGATCTGTACAAGTGGAAGAATTCTAGGTCAAGTGAACAGCAGTCTAACTTGCATTGTCAGAATAGAGTCACGGCCCCTCAATCAATTCCCAAACTTGAGTGAGTCTAAAGACCCACAACCCTTTGAATGAAGGGGAGGCCAGGTCTCCTTGAAGAAGAACCCCACTACACTGCCAAAAATTTATACTATTAATCTCTCTCCCAGTGTCTTACTCATCTAGTGCTGCTCTAACAGAAATACCACAAGCAGATGGCTTTAACAAAGGGAAGTTTATTCTCTCACAGTCCAGTAGGCTACAAGTCCAAATTCAGGGCATCAGCTCCAGGAGAAGGCTTTCTCTCTCTGTAGGCTCTGGAGGAAGGTCCTTGTGATGCATCAGTCTTCCTTTGGTCTGGAAGAATCTCAGCACAGGAACCTCAGGTCCAAAGGATGTGCTCTGCTCCTGGCACTGCTTTCTTGGTGACATGAGGTTCCCATGTGTCTCTGCTCACTTTTCTCTTTTATATCTCAAAAGAGATTGGCTTAAGACACTATCTAACCTTGTAGACCTTATCACTATAACTGCCCCTAGTCCATCTTATTACATCATAGTGATAGAGTTTACGACACATAAGGAAATCACATCAGATTACAAAATGGTACATAATCATACAATACTGGGAATCATGACCCAGCCTAGTTGATACACACATTTTTTGGGGAACACAATTCAATCCATGACACCCAGCCTTTCCCAAATGCATTTATGGCCTTTTACAAGACTGACTGACTGTTAATTGTAGAAAAGGAAACAATCAGACTTTGGGGGGATTACGGGATACAGGCTCTGAACTGACACTAATTCCAGGAGACCCAAAATGTCACTGTGGCCCACTTGTCAGAATGGGAGCATATGAAGTTAAGGTTGTTAATGGAGTCTTAGCTCAGTTTCATCTCACAGGGGGTCCAGTGGGTTCTTGAACCCATCCTGTAGTGGTTTCCCCAGTTCCAAAATGCATAGTTGGAATAGATATACTCAGCAACGGGCAGAACAGTAAGGGCTATTATGGTAGGAAAAGCCCAGTGGAATCCATTAGAATTTCCCTTACCTAGGAAAATAGTAAACCAAAAACAATAAAGCGTTTCTGGAGGGATTGTAGAGATTACTGTCACCATCAAATAACTGAAGGGTGTAGGGGTGGTGATTACCATCACATCCCCATTCAACTCACCTATTTGGCCTGTGCAATAAACAGATGGATCTTGGAGAATGACAGTGGGTTATTGAAAACTTAACCAGGTGGTAATTCCAACTGTAGCTACTGTTCCAGGTGTGGTTTCATTGCTTGAGAAAATTAATACATCTCCTGGTACCTGGTATGGAGCTATTGATCTGGCCAATGCCTTTTTCTTGATTCTGGTTTCGAAGGAACACCAGAAGCAGTTTGCCTTCAGATGGCAAGGCTAGCAATACACCTTCACTGTCATACCTCAGGGTATGTCAACTCTCCAGTTCAATGTCATAATTTAATCTGCAGGGACCTTGATCCCCTTTCCCTTCCACAAGATGTCACACTGGTCCGTTACGTTGATGACATTATGCTGATTGGACCTAGTAAAGAAGAAGTGTCAATGGCTCTGGACTTACTGGTAAAACACTTGCATGCTAAGCCAAAAATGCATTGACATTGACTCTATTCTGACTCATAGCAATCCTATAGGACAGCGGAGAACTGCCCCACAGGGTTTCCAAGGAGCAGCTGGTGGATTTGAACTGCCAACCTTTTGGTTAGCAGTCAAATGGTTAACCATTGCACCACCAGGGCTCCACTTGCATATGAGAGGGTGGAAAATTAGTCTGACAAAAATTCAGGCATCATCCACCTCAGTGAAATTTCTAGGGGTCCAGAGGTGTGGGACAAGTTGAGATTTTCCTTCTAAAGTGAAAGATAAGTTATTTTTTCTAGCCCCTCCCACAAGTAAAAAGGAGGCATAACGCCTGGTGGGTCTGTTTACATTTTGGAGGCAACATATCCCTCATTTGGATGTGCTACTCCTGCTTATTTATCAAGTGACTTGAAAAATTGCTAGTTTTGAGTCAGGCCAAGAACAAGAGAAGGCTCTCCAACAGGTTCAGGCTCCTGTGCAAGCCACTCTGCCACTTGGACCATATAATCCAGCTGATCTAATGCTGCTTGAAGTGTCAGTGGAAGATAGAGATGCTGTTTGGAGTCTATGACAGACCCCTATTGGTGAACCACAACTCAGACCCTTAGGATTTTAGAGCAAAGCCCTGCCATCCTCTACAGTTAACTACTCTCCTTTTGAGAAACAGATTTTGGCTTGTTACTGGGCCTTAGGAGAGACTGAAGGCTTAGGCATGGGCCACCAAGCCACCATGTGGCCTGAGCTGCCCATCATAAACTGGGTGTTGTCTGATCCACAGAGTCTTAAAGTCAGATGTGCACAGCAGCACTCCATCATTAAATGGAAGTGGTATGTATGAGATCTGGCCTGAGCAAGACCTGAAGGCACAAATAAGTTGCACGAGGAAGTGGCCCAATTGCCCATGGTCTCCACTCCTGTCACATCACTTTCCCTCTCCTATTCTGCACCTATGGCCTCATGGGGTGTTCCTTATGATCAATTAACTGAGGAGGAGAAAACTTGCGCCTAGTTTACAGATGGTTCTGTGTGATATGCAGGCACCACTCAAAAGCACTGCAGCCACTTTCTGGGATCTCCCTGAGGTACAGTGGTGAAGGAAAATCCTCCCCATGGTCAGAACTTGGAGCAGGGCACCTGGTTGTTCACTTTACTTGGAAGGAGAAATGGCCAGATGTGCAACTGTACAGTGATTCATGGGCCGTGGCCAATGGTTTGACTGGGTAGACTTGGAAGGAACACGATTAGAAAATTGGTGACCAGGAGGTATGGGGAAGAAGCATGTGGACAGACCTTTCTGAACGGGTGAATGCTCACCAAAGGGTGACCTCAGCAGAGGAAGATTTTAACGGTCAAGTGGAGAAGATGATGCATTCTGTGGAAACCAGTTATCCTCTTTCCCCAGCCACTCTCCTCATTGCCCAATGGGCTTATGAACAAAGTAGTCATGGTGGCAGGGATGGAGGTTATGCATGGGCTCAGCAACATGGACTTCCAGTCACCAAGGCTGACTTGGCTACAGCCACTGCTGAGTGCCCTATTTCCCAGCAGCAGAGACCAACACTGAGTCCCTGATATGGCACCATTCCTCCAGGCGATCAGCCAGCAACCTGGTGGAAAGTTGATCACATTGGATCATTTCCATTATGGAAAGGGCAGCATTTCATTCTTACTGGGATAGACACTTACTCTGGATATGGATTTGCCTTCCCTGCAAACAATTCCTCTGTCAAAACTACCATTCATGGACTCACAGAATGCCTTACCCACCACCATGGTATCCCAGACAGCATCACCTCAGATCAAGGGACTCACTTCACAGCAAATAAAGTATGGAAATGGGTCTTACCATTTTCCCCATCATCCTGAAGCAGCTGGCTTGATAGAACAATGGAATGACCTTCTAAAGACACAATTACAGTGCCAGCTAGGTGGCAACACTTTGCAAGACTGGGGCAATATTCTTCAGGAGTCTGTATATGCTCTAAACCAGCATCCAATATATGGTGCTGTTTCTCCCATAGCCAGGATTCACGGTTCCAGGAATCAAGAGATAGAGATGGGAGTGACACCACTCTTTATTACCCCAAGGGACCCACTTACAAAATTTTTGCTTCCTGTCCCCGTGTCTTTATACTCTGCAAGTCTAGAGGTCTTAGCTTCAAAGGGAAGAATGCTTCCACTTGGTGACACAATATGGATTCCACTGAACTGGACTTTAAGAATGCCACCCAGCCACTTTAGGCTCCTCATGCTTCTGGATCAACAGACCAAGAAAGGAGTTACCATATTGGCTGGTGTTGGTGACCCTATCTGCCAAGGGGAAATTGGATTTATGTTTTAGAATGGAGGTAAAGAAGAGTAGTCTGGAATGCAGGAGATCCCCTAGGGTGTTTCTTAGTACTACCATGCCTGTGATTAAAGTGAGTGGAAAACTACAGCAACCCAGTTCTGACATGACTACTATATGACCCTTCAGGAATGTACGTTTGGGTCACCCCACCAGGCAAAGAACCATGAGCAGCTGAGGTGCTTGCTGAGGGTAAAGAGAATAAAGAATGGGTGGTGGAAGAAGGTAGTTCTAAATACAAGTTATGAGCACATGAGCAATTGCAGATGTGAGGACTGTAATGGTTATGAGTATTTCTTCCTTGTATGTGTGCATCAAACATTTTTGTTTTCTTTGCTTATAATCTATAAGTTGTAAACAGGTCTAATGTGTTTCTGATTGTAGGTATATTTGTTGCATTATGTTAGGCACAAGTATGACTTTGTAATTGTCTTTATTTAGAGATTGTGTATGGTTTAAGGAGATGTGTACAGGTGCCAAGTTGACAAGGGGTGGACTGTGATTGTTAACATTGTGTGTCAACTTGGCCAGGCCATGATTCTCAGTGGTTTGGCAGTTATGTAATGATGTAATTTGGCAGTTATGCAATGATGTACTTATCTTTCATTTTGAGATATAATGTAATTAGCTCTGTGATGTGATCTGATGTGATCAGCTAATCAATCCAAAGAGGAGTTTCCTCAAGGATGTGGCCTGCATACAATATATAAGGATATTCTGGCAAAGCTCACTGGCTTTTGCTTGCTCTGGATCCTGCATCTGGCTCGCCATCATCTGACCTCTGGTTCTTGGGACTTGAGCCAGCGGCCTACTGTATTGCCTGCCAATCTTGGGATTTATTGGCCTTCGCAACCTGTTATCCAGCAATTTGCTGTCTTACCTGCTGATCTTGGATTCATCAGCCCCAGCAGCTAAGTGAGTCAGGAGAAGCCTCCAGCCTGACATGTGACCCACAGACCGGGACTTGCCAACCTCTAAAACCATGTGAGCCTTTTACTTGAGATAAATCTCTCTCTATGTAAATAATGTGTCACTGGTTTTGCTTCTCTAGAGAACCCAGCCTAAAACACTCACAAAGCAAATCTCCTTATCATCAGTCACATGTTGTATATTCCTCTTCTTCTTAACACTGGTCACATGCAAGACTTTGCCTTGGTTTACAGGTAGTAAACCCATTGCTGTCAAGTTCCAACTAATGATGACCCCATGAGTTACAGAGTAGAATTGCTCCATAGGGTTTTCTTAGCTGTTATCTTTATGGGAGCTGATTGCCAGACCTTTCTTCCAGTGCCACTGTGGGATTGAACCACCTACCTTTAGGTCAGTAGTCCTGTGCAAACTGTTTGTGCCACTCAGAAATCTTTATAGGTAGTAGGGTCTACCTTTTTACTTTATGTTAAAAGAGACATATCATACCTTACTTGTCATTGATGTCACTTCACTAAAAATTATGGATAGTTCCCATAATTAGGTGACTTTGGGAGAACTCTTTATGCTGGGCTGGATGGAAATCGGGATTGATGACCATCCCTTTCTATTGTTCCTTTAGCTGATACCCTTGGAAAACAAAGGTAACTCCATAAAATGCTTTGCGGTCTTGAGATGAAAGTCTGGAGACTATAATATTTGGAAGTAGGATGCCAAATGGCTGAAGATGGGTTTGTGGATCAAAAATATCTCCTCGTTTCTATTTCACAAATGGGAGAGTCATTTAGGTTAAAAGACTATTATTTTGAAGAGAAAAATTCTCCCCAGGTGAACTATGTCTCATTGGCAGTTTTGTGAGAATAGCTGTAATCAGGAAAACAATCTGGTTGGCAACCTGGAAGTTGGAAAATTTAAAGTTTGACTGCAAATTTTTTCTAATGTTATGTTTCTGAAAATCAGTGTGTACCTATGATGCAGTAGTGTCTCTTTTTGCCTTGAAAACAGCTTTTTTCAAAACCAATGTGCCATTTTGATTTGATGGAGTCTTGGAACTCCATCAAACTAGGGCAAGTGGGTGAGCCAGCAGGGTGCTGTGGTAGGGCCTGCTGGTAATCAGAAGTGTCAAGAGGGCCCCGGTCTCTAGGGCTGGGTGCAGGGTGCAGCCAGGGGGTTAGGGGGCACATGGCAGGTGGGCACTGCAGGTCTGCTATTGTGCAAGTAAAATCTCACCTTTCCCCAGATTTTGCAAAGCACCATGTGTTCTGTAAGTACCTTTTCTAATCTTACATGACTTTCTATTTTGATCCTGCATTGTTTGTTCCTGCATTTCCTTTCTCCTGCTCAGAAAACTATACATTTGGGATTTTTCTGGGTTTGGTGAGGCAAAATGTCTTATGAGTGGTCAGTGCCATTTTTGTGCCTCTTTTCTTCAAAAACCAAAATATCCTGGAGTTTCATCAGCTCACTCGCCAAACCACATCTCTGTAACTTCCTCTCACATCTAGAAAGGACAAAAATACTTTAACTGACTTTGTAACCCATTTTAATTTATGGAAAATATGGACATAGAGGACAAGATTTGCTCTCACTTGAAAGGGTCATGTCCATCTGGTTGACTATTTCACAAGACAGCCAACCAAGATTCCAAAGATGCTAGTTACCAGACATTTGAAAAAAAAAAAAAAAAAAAGGCCTGTGAGTTGTAGCAGTACACTGTGCAGAGCCAGCGGCTACCCACTTCCTGAGGAAGCACCAGTTCACCAGCACCTACGAGGAACAGCCTTACACACCAGGGGGTTCTGAGGCTCCCACACACTCAGGGCTTGGGCTTGCTAGGTGTGCTAGTTCTCTCCATTTGCCACATCTCAAATCCATTCTCTGCCTTGCCCTGGACCTGGCACGGCTGATCCCTAAGAATGGCATCACCCAGGCTCCCCCACTCTCTGACCAACAGGAATCACATAAAAGACTCGTAGGTAGGAGAAGGGAGGTTGAGATATATTTCTCTGCCCACGCCTGCTTTGCACCACAACGATGACTGTGGCTGTGCCCCTCTGTGACCACAGATTCTGTAGGGTGGCCCTTCCTTCATTTCTCTCTCTCCGGGCCTAACAATGGACTCAAACATAGCAATGATTGTGAGGATGGTGCAAGACTGGGCCATATTTCGTCCTGTTGTACATAGGATTCCCATGAATTGGAACTGACTCAATGGCACCTAACAATAGCAACAGGCCTAACAGCTGCCATAGAGTTGACTCTAAATCATGGCGACCCCTTGTGTGTCAGGGTAGAGCGGGGCTCCATGGGGTTTTCAAGGGCCGATTTTTCAGAAGTAGATCACTTAGCCTTTCTTCAGAGGCACCTCCGCGTGGACTGGGACCTCCAACATTTTGGTTAGTGGCTGAGCATGTTAACAGTTTGCATTACCCAGGAACAATATTCAGGCCTAGGGGTGAGTGATACGGCTTCCTGCTGTTGTCTCTGGGTGGCTGAACATCTCTTGTTTTCCATTGCCCTGCTGTGGACCTTCGTTAAAGTCTCTTCCACTGAAGCATCTGAATGGAATTCCGCCTCTTTCCAGGATCCCAACTGAAATGGTGGAAAACACTGCATTCAAGAGGATTTAATTCAATAAAGTTAAATTCATAGTTCCCCCAGCACTTTGTTCATTGCATGTACTATATTGTATGTTCTATGTGCCTTTGTATGTACTATTGCTGTGTTCATTGTATGGCCATGAACTAGTGGGCCCATGTACAAGGTGTCCCACTGAGACCACTTTGGCCATCTATTCAGCCAGGCCAGGAGGTAGAAAAAGGATGTTTGCCTTTGAAGCCCTTCTATGCCCACCCCACCCCCAGTGTTTCCTCTCCCTTTGCCTTCCCCTTTGTGACCGTATTTGGAAATAGGGTCATTGCAGATGTAATTAGTTAAGATGAGGTCATTAGGGTGGGCCCTAATCCATTACAACTGGTGTTCTTACAAGAAGAGAAGACACTCAGAGAAAGACACAGAGGGAAGGAGGCCACATTAAAACAGAGGCAGAGGTTGGAGTAATGGTGCCACAAGCCAAGGAACACCTGGGGCTGCCTGACGCTGGGAGAGATAAGAAAGTGTCAAACTTCAGAGAATATGGCCCTACCGAGACCCTGATTTTGAACTTCTGGTCCCCAGAACTGTGAAAAAATAAATTTCTATTGTTCAAAGCAACCCAGCTCATGGTACTTGTTAAGGCAGCCATAGGAAATGAATACAGTCACTGTAAAATGGCACGGTGGAAACAGGTGTCCTTGAAAGTCTCCACCGGCACTAAGACTCTATGAAGTTTTTATCATACCTCTAAGGTATAGCCAATGAGATGCATTTATCTTCTCTCCTTGCTTCTGCCTACTCATCAAGGAGACAAGAATTAGACAGCCAGGCATTTTCTCCGTGGCCTGTGGGTTAACCAGTGAAGGAGAAGGCACTATGGTGGTGATTATAAGCATGGGCTTGGTGTCACCATGGAAACAGGTTGGAGTTTGAATCCGGCTCTATGCTTTTTAGCTATGTAAATATGGGCAAATATTTAACCTTTGCATACTTCAGTTTTCTCATTTACAAAGTGGAGATCATAATAACATTACCGCCAAGGGTTGCTGACAGGTTTAATGAGATAATTTTAATTAAGATCTTTATTCTATTTCATAATAAATACTCAGTAAGTGGAAGTATGGGAAGTAGAGACCTGCCTCCTATCAAGAGAAACTGTTTAATCAGGAGATACTCTGGTGCCATGGTCCTCAACGCTGTGTGCACATTAGAATTATCTGGGGGAGCTTATGAAAAATATCATTACCTGGGTCGCAGTCCAAATGGATGAAATCTGAAACTCTGGGGATGGGACTCTGATATCGATATTTTTAAAGGTTGTGAATAATTGGTCTAATGAAAATTTAACTGACCCCAAGAAAGGAAAATCCATCTATTGAATAACTAATTTCTAAGTCATGCTTCAGAGAAGTTTGAGTGACTTGCGCTAAGAAAGGTGTGCTTCCTCAATTCAGGGTCAGTAACTGCACTAACTTATGTCCTCTTTGACTCTTCCCGGTAGGTCTGGATAGAAAACCACCTGTCTGGGTTAGGAATGGCACTTATGAAGTGACTAGTTCCTCGTCCTTCCCAACATTTGAAGTCATCCTGGAGGTGGCCAAATCCCTCCAACACACTAACTGATGATATGGATTAAAAATTTGAAATCTCTAGTCAACTGCTTTTTCCAGTTCCCTGTTTCAAACTGTAACTTAATAGGCACTGTCACCATGGAAACAGGTATTTCTACTTGAGGACCAATGTTCCCCTTGAAAATTTGTCTCCTCTGTCTTTTGATTAGGATCAGGGAAGAGTTGTGAACGACTGAGATTTATCCCCACGGAAAATGTATGAAGGATCTGGATTTAGACTCTTCTTAGTGATGGTATAGCACTTTTCTCTGAATCTGTTAAGCTTTCACTGGTGATAATAAGATACTTGTCCCTTCTGGGAAGGAGGAAAAATATCTTCTTCTATTTCAAGAATATCACTCAATACTGGGTAAATATGTTTCCAAATATGAGAAAGTAAAATTGTCATCAACTGCCTCATTCTCACTTTCTGAACTCCAAATGATAGAACCAAACTCCCTTCCAAGCCTCTCAGACTGGTGCCAGGATGCTAGCTGTGCTGGGTTGGAGGGTCTGTACCCTGGGTTTCCAGCCCACAGAAGAGCAGGGTTCTACACAGCCCGGCTTGGTGTCTGCGGTGCCCTTCTGGGGCCCATCCTGATCCGAACGATTTTTGAAACAGTCCCAGCCACCTGGCACTTTGGACTTCCTGGATAATGGAGAAAATGTAAAGGAAGCAGTGAGGGAACCAGGCGGGCAGAGGAATGTGGGGAAAGAAGAAGGGCAGGAACAGGCTGCCTCCGACACAGATACACGCAACTCTGCAAGAGAAGCCGCTCTCAAAAAGCTGTAATGTGTCAGCTTGGCTAGGCTGAGCTATGCTTCTCTGAATTCCCTTCCTTGTGAATCGCCACTGAGGGTGGGACACAAGAGACATGGTACACAAGATTTGCAGGGTGGACATAAAGCGGCAGCCATATTGCTTTTGACTTGGTGGGTTGGTGCTGAGGCATCAGGCGCTGTGCCAGCACAGGCAAGTTGTCACTTATCTGTTGGTTCAGGTCGCTGGTGTGGGACAGCATCTAGTGTGTGTGTACTCCACCTTCCCCCGGATGCTCCCTCAGCTTTTCTGACCTCCGAGCCTGGTGAGTGTTTAGCTCCGTGACAAAGGGGGAAAGCTTCTGAGTCCTGCAGGACACGTCATCAAGTCATCAAAGTCGGAGGCAGTGAGAGGCTGACGTGGTTCCAGTCTGCAGGGGAGGATTAACCAGTGAGCAAGGTATGCACAGGCTTACAGTAACCAAGGTACACACGAGCTTACGTGTGCTTACTTACTAATCTGTAGTGCACAATTTTACATGGCTTTCATCAAAGACATGGTGAAAAACAGGTGAAATTGTGCACTGCAGATTGGTAAGTAAGCACATGTAAACCTGTTGTACCTTGCTTGTTGGGTAGTCCATCCTTGCCAGTCTGACCTTGTAGGTGCCAGCTTGACCTCCCTACTTTGCATTCTTCTTCCCGTCTATTTGACCTGCAAATTTCAGCCTGCAGCATCAGACACAAAGAAACAGCCTTGCGGAGACCGTTTAACCAGTGTCTACACTTGGGTAGACACAGTGGTGGTTCAGCGGTGGAATTCTCACTTTCCGTGTGGGAAATCTGGGTCTATCAGTGGAGGCTTGTGTGTTCCTAGGATGCTGAACAGGTGTCAGTGGCGCATCCAGACTAAGATGGACTAAGAAGAAAGGCCTGGTGATCTACTTCCAAAAATCAGCCTATGAAACCCTATGGATCACAACAGTCTGATCTTCAATTGATCACAGAGATGGCACAGGACTGGGCAGTGTTTTGTTCCGTTGTGCATGGGGTCGCCTTGAGTTGGGGGCCGACTTGATGCTATCTAACAGCAGCAACAGTGGGGTAAGCTCATGTCTCTGTACTAAATGTACATGGATGCATGTATGAATGTATGTGTATCCCAGTGGTTCTGCTTCTCTGACTGAACCCTAACTGAATCCGTAGGGTTCTGAGGAGAGCCTGGAGGGGGGCTGCAATCCTGCTTATGTTTGCCGGCCTGTGTCCTGGAGGTTCTGGCCAAAAATGATTGGTCCAAGGGTGGACCCCAGATTTGACGCCAGGCCCATCCTCCCAGGGTATCTTAGAACTAGTGGTTGGCTGAGAGAGTCACTGTCGAGGTGCGGAAGCCGTAAAAACGAAAGCTGGGGAGCTGTTGTAACTATCAGGGGTACACTTATGGTGGGGACACCTCTTGCCGCCTGGAGAAAGCCTGGCTGCAGGGAAGGAGAAGAACGTGGCGGCTGCCCAGAGAGATGTGGAACTGTTGGAGAGGGCCCTCTGCACTTGGGATGGACGTAGCTCAGCTTTGCAAGGAACCATTCACAAATCACTTACGTGTAAGGCCCGGGGCACAGTTTAAGTTATTATTCCTGGCATGTGAAGTGTCTGATAGTTTCTCCTGTCAGGTCTCTAGGTCATTTCCTAACTACTGAGCTGTCAGGTTTCTGTGCATAAGTCTGTAGAAGCTGAACCATCACCCTGGCCATCCAAGAGGGGCTGATGCTGAGCCCCTTGAGAATAGCTCTCTATACTAGCAACAGCAAAACACCTGCTTTTTCTTGTTCTTATTTAAAATTATCTGTGTCATTTCTTCTCTTCATTAGTGCTATCCATTAAGCTTTTTTTTTCCCAGACTGTTTTTTCTGTACATTAACCAAAAAAAGAAAACAAAATGAAGCAGTTGCCACCAAGTGAGCTCTGACTCGTGGTGACCGCATGTGCATCAGAGCAGAACTGTGCTCCATAGGATTTTCAATGGCTGATTTTTTGGAAGTAGATCACCAGGCCTTTCTTTTGAGGCATCTCTGGGTGGACTCAAACCTCCAAGCTTTTGGTTAGCAGCTGAGCGTGTTAACCGTTTGTACCACCCAGACACTCTTTCTGTACATTACAAACTCCCTTTCATATCCTATAGGCTAAGTGCATCTTATTAAACAAAATATTCCCTCCGTTCATTAATGTGTCAAGCTCTCCGAAGCCTGATTGCGTTTCACTGACATATGCCAATTAACCATTCTGTGTTTATTAAGCTCTGGTTATAAATAGAGCTAAGCAATAGGGATTACAAGAGATTCGAAGATGGTAAGGACAAGTTCCCAGCTCTCAAAAATCTTACCATC
The DNA here is from genome assembly GCA_030035585.1 of Dugong dugon. NCBI lineage: Eukaryota > Metazoa > Chordata > Mammalia > Sirenia > Dugongidae > Dugong > Dugong dugon. Next base: position 5,166,838 of record CM057464.1, on the reverse strand, counting down.
CGGATAAGCTCAGGGACCAGCCATGCACACCTCCCAGCCAAGGTCAAAGCCTGATTGTAGTTGGGATGCAGCCCTCTGGCAGGAAGAGCACAAGTCCTGAACTGCAGTCATGCACGAGCACTTAAACAGCTTAGCTTTGTGTACAAGACACTCTGGACAGCTGAGCAAATCCATAGCTTTTCCTCTTCCAGTGTTTATATCTTCTAAGTGTTTTTGATAAACTCCCAAACAATTTGGATATGTTACAGAAATGGAAGTCACGGGTTTTTGTTTGCTGTTGTGCTGTTTAAAATAAGTCGTTTGGCTTCCCTTTCTGTCTGGGCCCTGGGTGGACCCTCAGCTTTGCCTGTGGCAGTGGCTGATTGTACTCTGCGGTGGTGCAAACATTTGGAAGGAGCTGAAAAGAGGTACAGACGCGATGAGCAGGAACTGTCTTGTGGGTTGACTACTAATACAGTTTTGGGTCTGGTTACTGCTTTGAAATTATAGGGTAGAAATAAGGCGCTGATTTGCAGAGCACAGCCTGTTGCTTAAAGTATACTTCCCAGAGCCGTAAAGTGAAAAGACACAAGGCCGGGATGAGGGGCCCCTGAAGTATCACCCTGTATATGTTAAGAATTGGGTTTCGCTGCATGTAGCAGAAAAATTGAAAGAAAAATAGGGACATCAATAAAGATGATTGTTATTAGTTGCCGTTGACTCGGCCTTGACTCCCGGTAACCCTTTATGTGCCACATAACGAACCGTTGCCTGGTCCAGTACCATTGTCACGATCACTGGTATATTATAGAGTTCATTGTTGTGGCCCCTGTTTATTCTGAGTGCCTTCCAACTTGGGGGGCTCACCTTCCAGCACTATATTGAACACCATTCTGTTGGGATCCATAGGGCTGTCACTGGCTAATTTTTGGAAGTAGATCACCAGGCCTTTCTTTCCACTACCTCTCTGTCAGTTTGTTGCACTGTGGTGGCTTGCGTGTTGCTGTGATGCTGGAAGCTATGCCACCAGGATTTCTAATACCAGCAGGGTCACCCATGGTGGACAGGTTTCAGAGGAGCTTCCTGACTAAGACAGACTGGGAAGAAAGGTCAGTGAGGATAAAGGTTTACTTTTCTCTCTTATAATGAGAAATCTGGAGCAGGCAGTTCACGGCTCCCTGGGCTGTCAGAAACCCAGGCTCTTTCTAGATTCTTGATCCACTGTTGTTAGAGCAGGTCCTTGGTTCTCAGGCTCACCAGGTAGCTGCTGGGGCTCTGGAGGCCTGGTTCCAGGCAGCACAAACAAGGAAAGGCTAAAATCAATATGGCGCACGGTAGCTGACTCCTCCCTCCTTTAGGGAGATCTGTCAGAAGTCCCGCTGAAGACGTGTTGCCAGATAAAACCTAGGATGCCTATTAAGTTTGAATTTCAGATAAAATAACACTTTTTAAATAAAGGTATAACTGTATCCCAAATATTGCATGGGATATAGTCATACAGTAAAACCTACGGAAGCTAGAACCTGTGTAAGGTGGAAACCTGTCAGAGAAGGAAAACGCAAATATTTTCCACTAACAGAGCGCGATGGGAAGGCGGTGAGATCGCACGCTGTCAAAGGCGGAAAGCTTGCAAGACCGGGGGAGAAAAGGCAGTTCTGTCAAGGTCCAGCTTTCACCGGTTTCATCGTACTAACAAAATATTCATTGTTTATAGAAAACTCGAGTTTAACTGGGAGTCTTGCATTTTTATTTGCTAAATCTGGCAACCTTAGACCCAAAGACTTCTGTTTATATATCATCTGCCAGAGCTGTATTCCATGGCTACCACTGTGTAGTGTTTTTGGCTGGGAACATTGTTGTATCGAGGAAAAGAGGGGCTCTATTAGTAAGGGAGAAGGAGATAATGCATAATGAATACTGGGTAGGCAATGCTTATAATGCCCAGGTGACTCTGTTTAACCATGTGTGCAATGGGGGTAATTCTGTACTGATAATGTTATTATTAGTAGCTATCACATATTAGGTTCTTACTTTGTGTCAGGCACCGTGCTGAGGGGTTTACGTACGCTGTCTCATTTACTCTTCACAACAAGATTATTATTACCCCCATTTTACAGATGAAGAAACTAAGGCTAAGACAGTGTTTTAGTTTCCCAGTGCTGCTGTAACAGAAATACCACAAGTGGGTGGCTTTAAAGAACAGACATTTATTTTCTCACAGTTCTGGAGGTGAGAAGTTTACATTTAGGGGATGGCTCCAGGAGAAGGTCCTTCCTGGTCTATTTCAACTTCGAGCTGCCGCAATCCTTGGCGTTCCTGGGCTTGTAGATTCATCCGCCTCCCTTGTCATCAGATAGTGTCTGTCTTCCCCTCTTTCTTTCCCCTCATGCTCTGTGTCTATTCTGCTCTTTTGGTAACTCAGATGTGGATAGGGTTAGGATCCACCCTACACCGGTATGACCTCAACTGATGGATTAGATTATATTATGGAAAGTGACTACATTACATCACATTACATCCACAGGTATACCAGTTGCTGTGGAGTTGGTTCTGACTCATGGCAACCCCATGTGTGTCAGAGAAGAACTGTGCTCCATAAGGTTTTCAATGATTGATTTTCAGAAGTAGATTCCTAGGCCTTTCTTCTGAGGCATCTTTGGGTAGAGTCGAACCTTCATACTTTCCGTTAGCATCTGAGTGCAACAAACTAGGAGGCAAAACAGAAGCACTAAACATGTTATTAGTTCTATTAACTGGGCTGTCCCATGAAACCATGACCCTAAACCTCCAAACCAAGGAACCAAATCCCATGAGGTGTTTGGTTGTACGTAAGCAGCTGCAGCAGCTACTCTTTTTTTTTTGTTATTGTTGTAAATATATCTATCACACAACTGTTGCCCATTCAACTTTTTACAAATGTACAACTTATTGACAGCAGTTACAATAATCTACTATGCAACACTACCCTTAGTCAATGCAATTTTCCCATCACCGTAAACCAAAACTCAGTGCTCCATAAGCAATAAATCCCTCTTCCTCCCTCCCGCTCAACCCTGGTAATCACTAATAAAACTTTGGTCTCTATACATTCGCCTGTTTTTGTTTTTTATATAAGCAAAGTCATACAATATTTGTCCTTTTTGATTGCCTCATTTCACTCAGCATTGTGTCTTCAAGCTCCATCTGTATTGTAGCACGTATCAAAACTTCTTTTCTCTTACTGGCTGAGTAGTATTCAATTATATGAATGTACCACATTTTGTTTATCCATTTATCTGTTGATGGGCGTTTAGGTTGTTTCCACCTTTTGAGTATTGTGAACAGAGCTGCAGTGAACATTGGTGTATAAGTTCCCACTTTCCAGTCTTTTGGGTATGTACGTAAGAGCAGAATTGCTGGGGCATATGGTAGTTCTATTATTAGTTTTTTGAGGAATCACCACACTATTTTCCACCATACCTATACCATTTTGCATTCTTACCAGCAACGGATAAGTGTTCCTATTTCCCCACATCTTCTCCAATGTTTGTTATTTTCTGTTTTGTTTGTTTTTTATTTTATCTTAGCCATCCTAAACCCAAAACCTACTGCCATCGAATTGATTCTACTCATAGCAACCCCATAGGGTTTCCAAGGCTGTAAATCTCTCCGGAGTCAGACTGCCACATCTTTCTCCTGTGGAGCCATTGGTGGTTGAGGATTACTGACCCTTTGGTTAGCAGTTCAGTGCTTTGACCACTGCACCACCAGGGCTCCCTTTAGCCATGCTAGTGGGAGTGAAATGGTATCTCATTGTGATTTTTATTTGTATCTCTCTAATGGCGAGTGACATTGAGCCTCTTTTCGTGTGTTTGGTGGCCATTTGAATGTCCTCTTTGGTGAAATGTCTGTTCAAGTCCTTTGCCCGTTTTATGATTAGGTAACTAGTCTCTTGCTGTTGTCAGAGTTTTGCATATATTTTGGTTATTAGATCTGCCTCCACGTGACCTTCTTCTCTCTGCGTCTGTCTGTCTCTGTGTCTCTTTGCCTCATTTTATAAGGCCACCACTCAGATTGGGTCAGGACCCGTCCTACTCCAATATGACCTCATGTTAACTGATCACGTCTTTAAAGGCCTTACTTCCAAACAAGGACATGTGGACAGGTACAGGGGTTAGGACTTCAATGTATCTTTTTGGGGAATACAATTCAATCCATAACCCCAGACCAATTAAATCAGATTTCCCCCAGCTGATTCCAATGTACAGAAAACTTTGGGAACCACGTTACTAGGCTGTATTACCCCTCAAGTGTAGGGGACAGAGGCCTGGCCTTGGGCTGGGGTGTGCAGGGGAGAACACTCACCCCTTCCTACTGTCCCCCGAGATGCCAGACCAGAACCCATTTGGACTAAGAGGATGGGATTCCCCGGGCTGGGGCAGCAGGTCTCCCTTATAATCACAATTTCTCATCCATGCCTCACAGACTCCGGTGAGGCCAATCCGGAATGGTCCAGAAGAAGAGATTGCATGGACCTACGATTTATTATTATTGCTATTTTTGTTATCATTACGCAGTTTGGGCCCAGAGAACAGCTGTGTTCATTTTAATAGGCCAATCAGCACTGCGGGAGAGCCTGCCCCGGTGAGTCACAGTGATGTGTTGCATTAAACGCTAACTGCTCAGACGGAAAAGCAAAAAGCAACACCGCCCTCACTTTCCCTGTAATCACACCCACAGGGAAATTCCTCAGGCTTGAGTTGGGTATTACAGCTGAACATTCAGCCTATAAACTCAGCCTCGTGATTTACAGGGCATCCAGCGGGAGCAACCGTAAATGACTCTCCCTCTCCATCAGCGTGCGTGCGGAGGAATGTGACAAATAGGGCCTGTCTTGGTTTTGTGGTCTGGCAAGGCCAGGCCATCGATTACAGTCAATACAATGAAGCCGACAGCTGGAGGGTTGTGGAAGTCACAAGGCAGTCGGCTGCTCCGTGACATGTCCAGGTCCTGAGTACGGAACAGCATTGGCGTGAGGGCGAGAGGTTATGTGGAAGATGATGCGCGGCATAAAAGCAAGGGACAGTTTGCAAAAAGCACATGATACCCACACCCAGGCAAGGCGGGGAATGTTAGGGGTACATTGCCTGTCACAAGGCTGCCTGGCCCATACCTGTCCTCACAAGCTGTGTTTGTCTCCTTTAATAATGGGGGAGTTGTTCTGTTTCTGGACACCCAGGTGACAGATCATGGATCCTTCTCTGGCAGTGGGGGTGAGGGGTAAGGGCGAAGAATATGGGATGTATGTGTAGTAGGACAAGGGGGCAGGGGTGGTTCAGTGGTAGAATCCTCACCTTCCATGCAGGAGACCTGGGTTCGGCTCCCAGCCAAAGCACCTCATGTGCAGCCACCGCCAATCTGTCAGTGGAGGCTTGCGTGTTTTTATGATGCCAAACAAGGTTTAGTGGAGCTTCCAGACCAAGACAGACTAGGAAGAAACGCCTGGTGATCTACTTCTGAAAATCAGCCAGTGAAAACCCTATGGATTAGAATGGTCCGATCCCCAACCAGTCATGGGGATGGCGTAGGACCAGGTAGGGTTTCATTCTGCTGTGCACAGGGTCACCATGCGTCAGGGGCTGACACCATGGCAACCAACAACAGCAACAATGTAGTATGGCAGACTTACCTTTTAGGGTAAAGTAGCGGGGAGTCACCTATTAGCATCTGTGTTAGTTTCTTATAGGAGCCCTGGTGGTATAGTGGTTAAGCACTTGGCTGCTAACCAGAAGTTTGGCAGTTTGAATCCACCAGCTGTTCCAGGGAGAAAGATGTGGCAGTGGGCTTCTTTAAATATTACAGCCTTGGAAACCCTAAGAAGCAGTTCCGCTCTGTTCTGTAGGGTTGCTATGAGTTGGAATTGTCTTGACAGTAAGGGGTTTGGTTTTGGTTACTTTCTTATTGCTGTGTAACAAATTATCACACACTTAACAGCTTCAAACAACGCTCATTTATTAGTTTACAGTTATGTAGGTCAGAAGCTTGGGCACAGCATGGCCAGGTTCTCTGCTCAGGGTTTCACAAGCTGTCTGCCAGGCTGTGCTTTCATCTGGAGACTTGACTAAGCTCATTCTGGTTGTAACAGAATTCAGTTCCTTGCAGTCGTTATGACTGAGCCCCTGTTTACTTGCTCGCTGTCAGCTGGTGGTCTCTCCTCCATCTTCAAAGCAATCAACAGAGAATGTCTCTCACCCTGAATCCCCCTTTTGATTCAAATCTCTCTTGCCCAGAATAGTCCTGTCTCTTTTAAGGGTACTCTCCCTTTCTTAAAGTCAACTGATCAGGGACCTTAATTACATCTGCAAACTCTCTCCCAGCAGCACCTAGATTGGTATTTGATTGAATAACTGGGAGAAGATATACGAAGCCCAGGGGAGAGTGGAACCTTAGGGGCCATTTTAGAATTCTGCCTGCCACAACATCTTAAGCAATGTTTCTGAAAACACAGTAATGAGCACGTGCGGTGTAATGACCCAACAGTTCGATCATTTCTAGGCATGTCTGCATTCCTGGAGGCTTCCTGCTCTGCTCTGCTTAGTCACAATAATGCCTGGTCTATGGGGATAGTCTCAGAATTGGTAATAAAGTCTTCACACAGGGCAAATTTGTTTTGTGCGTGGCTTCCAGAAGTGCTAACATCAACCCATTAAGAAGTCCTGAGGCTGACATTTCCAGCCAATTTACAATGGGACAATTAGTTATCGAGTGAACGGACTGTTAGGGGGAATAGCTGTCGCTGTTGAGGGGTAGGAAATACAGGAAAATTTTAATGAAAATACAGTTGCGTTACACTTTCCACTTAGAAATTTCGTATCACACTTTTAAAACAATGGGTCTGAAATACACTTTTCGGAGGATATTTTTTTTTTTCGTTTTTTGTTTATTGTTGTAGTTTAAATGAAGATTACATTTCAAGTTAGTCTCTCATACAAAAATTTATACATACATTGTTATATGACCCTAATTATTCTCCCCATACAGTGACAGCACACTCCTCCTTTCCACCCCTGATTCCCCATGTCCATTCAACCAGCTCCTAACCCTCTCTGCCTTCCCTTCTCACCTCTGGACAGAAGCTGCACATTCAGTCTCTTGTATCTAGTTGATTTAAGAGGCACACTCCTCACGAGTATCACTTTATGTCCCCCTGTCCGAAAAGTTGGCCTCAGAAATTGTTTTAGTTCTTGGCTGATAGAGAATCCAGGGGCCATGCTTTCCGGGGTTCCTCCAGTCTCAGTCAGACCATTAAGTCTGGTCTTCTTACTAGAATTTGAGTTCTGCACCCCACCTTTCTCCTGCTCCATCAGGGACTCTCTGTTGTGCTCCCTGTCAGGGCGGTCATTGGTGGTAGCCAGGCACCATCGAGTTCTTCTGGTCTCAGGCTGATGGAGTCTCTGGTTTATGTGGCCCTTTCTGTCTCTTGGGCTAATACTTTCCTTGTGTCTTTGGTGTTCTTCATTCTCCTTTACTCCAGGTGGTTGGGAACAATTGATGCATCTTAGATGGCCACTTGCAAGCTTTTAAGACCCTAGACGTCAGAGGACATATTTTATACATCTTTAATGAAGGAAAAGGACTTGTCAAGTCTTTGTGAGATGAGGCAAAGACAGAGCTTATAAGATGTGCAGAGTGTGGACTTGGCTGAGGAATATGGCTTAAGTAATACTAAGTACCACACAACATATAATTTTGTGGGAAAGAGGCATAAAAACAAGTAGGGGATAGTTAGGGGTGAGTAGAAGGAGCTCTTGTGGTGCAGTAGTTAAGCACTTGGCTGCTAACCCAAGGGTCGGCGGTTTGAACCCACCAGCTGCTCTGTGGGAGAAATATGTGGTAGTCTGCTTCCGTAAAGATTACGGTCTTGGAAACTCTATGGGGAAGTTACACTCTGTCCTATAGGGTTGCTATGAGTTGCAATGAACTCAACAGCAATGGGATGGGGTAAGTAGGGAGGAGGAGATGAGGACTGAAGGGGCTCAAAGGACATCACCCTGCCAACATCTGCAGAATCTCTGAGCACAGTGTGAAGAGCATAATACAAACATGTATTTGTTCATCCTTGATTCACTCATTTACTAAGTGCCAGACGTTTGACTAGATGCTGGAACACAAACACAAATAAGACGTGCTCCCCACCCTCAGAGAGCTCACATCTAAGTTCACGTCTCACGTCGTGTATGAGACAGGATGAGAAGGACAGAGAGTCCCAAGTCCGGTGGTGGGTGCTAAGAGAGGAATACACGTAGGGGTGGTGAATCCAGGAGCACACACCTGACTCCAGCCAGGACGGTATGTCTGAAAAACCCCAGCTGAGTCTTAGAGGGTGAGTGGGCACTCTGACATACGCTCACTTTCAAGATATGTATGTCTTGAAAGTGGTGAGAACGTTTGTCAGAGTACTCGGCTCATAGGAGGGCTCAGTAAATAGTAATACTTACCAACATTGTCATCTCAGTGTGGCCTCTTGCCTCTCCTTCATATGTTATTGTTGTTGGTTGCTGTCTATCGGCTCTGACTCATGGCGTCTTTATGTGCAACAGAGCACAGCATTACCTGGTCCTGTGCTATCTTCATATTGTTGCTATGCTCGAGTTCATTGTTGTGGACGCTGTGTATTTTGAGTGCCTTCCAGTTTGGGGGCTCACCTTCCAGCACTATTATTGGACAATATTCTATTGTGATCAATAGGGTTTTTTTTTTTTTTTATTGTACTTTAGATGAAGATTTACAGAACGAACTAATTTCTCATTAAACAGTTAGACACATATTGTTTTATGACATTGGTTAACAACCCTACAACATGTCAACACTCTTTCTTCTCAACGTTGCGTTCCCTATCACCAGCTTTCCTGTCCCCTCCTGCCTTATGGTCCTTACCTCTGGGCTGGTGTGCCCCTTTAGTCTCGTTTTGTTTTATGGGGCTGTCTAATCTTTGGCTGAAGGGTGAACCTCAGGAGTGACTTCATTACTAAGTTAAAAGGGTATCCGGGGGCCATACTCTCAGGGTTTCTCCAGTCTCTGTCAGGCCAATAAGTCTGATCTTTTTTTGAAAGTTAGAATTTTGTTTTACATTTCTCTCCAGCTCTGTCCGGAACCCTCTGTTGTGATCCCTGTCAGAACAGTCAGTGCTGGTAGCCGGGCACCGTCTAGTTGTACTGGACTCAGTGTGGCGGAGGCCGTGGTAGTTGTGGTCCACTAGTCCTTTGGACTAATCTTTCTTTTGTGTCTTTGGTTTTCTTCATTCTCCCTTGCTCCAGATGGAGTGGGACCAGTGGAGTATCTTAGATGGCCGCTCACAGGTTTTTAAGACCCCAGATGTTACTCATCAAGGTAGAATGTAGAACATTTTCTTTATAAACTGTGTTATGTCATCAAGCTAGATTTCTCTGATCAATAGGGTTTTCACTGGCTAATTTTTGGAAGTAGATTGCCAGGCTCTTCTTCCTAGTCTGTCTTTATCTGGAAGCTCTGATAAACGCTGTCCGCCATGGGTGACCCTGCTGGTATTTGAAAAGCTTCCAGCATCACAGCAACACGAAAGGCACCATTGTACGACAAATTGACAGATGGGCCGACAAACTGACAGATGGGTGATGGCTACTCCATACACATTCTTAGTATTTTGGATCTGAAAAGAGTTATGGAGATGATCAAGTCAGAGCTCCCCAGTGCAGATGTGGAAACTGAGTGCTGCAAAGGGAAGTGAACCGCAAGATGCCTTGATCACTGGAGGAACAAGGCCGGCCTCCCGCTCCTACCCAGAGCCCGTCAGCCGTGTTCTCATGCCTGAGTCCGTGTCTGAATCACCTGGAGAAGCTTGATCACTCAGAGCTCCCTGGACTCCACCCCCAGAGTTTCTGATGCGGTAGGTCTGGGGTGGGGTCTGAGAATTTGCATTTTTAACAAGCTCCCAGGTGATGCTGATGCTCCTGGTACCTTGAAACCACCGCTCTATCGCATCCTGTTGTTCGCCTCTGTGAGAGGTGCTTTTGCCAAAGGTTGATAAAACATCTGGTGGTTGGTGGTCACTTTACAACGGGCATCGATGAAGTTAGTCTCTGCGTCACTTGTGATAGTAAGGGATGGGTACATAGAGGAAAGGGCGAGGAGTTTCACACCATCTCTGTGAGCCGTGAGAATTTTGGGAAGATTGTGACAAAGAGGAAGCCATTAGCTTGCCTGCCACCTCCCGTGTCACTATTTTGGTGACAGAGCAAATGATAAAGCAGTCAGCGTTACCCAAAGTGACTCAGAAGTGATTAATACCCAGAGCCCCTCAAGCAGAAAAGGTGGGCATGAGAGATGCAATTAAGGTGATAAAGAACACTAAGGAGCTGTGCTTAGCACCAGCTGGGGACGGGGAGCTGATGAGCGGGAGAGTTACTGCCTGTCTCTTGCTCTGTGGAGATGCTTATGAGATGGGGAGATGGGGTTCACAATCTGCCAGGCTCATCAGGAGGGAGGAGGAAGGTAATTGGAAAGGTTATTTTCCAACGTGGGTGTTTTTTTGTCTCCCTCTCTGAAAGGATGGAAATTTCTGCAGTTCCCGATAATGATGTTGACGAGGATTTCAATGAGCGGCGGGGTAGATAAACAGTTGTGATTTAGTTTAAATTCAGACTGTGTCTGGCTTGGCTAATATCGATAGATGAAAGTAAATGATCTGAAGGCGCTACTCAGTGTGATTCATAAGTCTTGCATGAAATTCTAAAGCGCACAGGTTACATACACAGGGCCGGCCCTGCCACGTGGGAGAAAATCCTTTCTAGTGCCGTCCCGCCTTGCCTTTCTGTTTCTTCCACTCTTCTGGGCTCCTCGACCTCTCTCCAGGGCCAGGGGAACCTCCCATTCACCATAAATATTCTTATTCCCTCAGCAAACTGTTGTACAATAAATGAACTAAATGCGTACCAAATGGCCACATAGTGACTTAATGCGTCTGTTTAGGTCAATGTCTGAACACCAGGAAATCACCCTGTAATGGCAGCAGGGAGTCCCTGGGTGGTGCAATAGTTAAGTGCTTGACTACTAGCCAAAAGCTTGGCAGTTCGCACCCACCCAGAGGTTCCTTGGAAGGTAGGCCTGGCAATGTTTCTGAAAGGTCGCAGCACTGATAACCCTATGGAGCAGTTCTGCTCTGTACACGTGGGGTCGCCATGAGTCAGAATCGACTTGACAGCAACTAACAACAACAAGGGTGGAAGGGAGCCCCTGGGTAGTGCAAAATGTTCATGCACTCGGCTGCTAACTGAAAGGTGGGAGGTCAAGTCTACCCAGAGGCACCCGGGAAGAAAGGCCTGGCAAATCTACTTCTGAAAAAGCAGCTCTTGGTAACCCTGTGGGGCACAGTTCTACTCTGACTCAATGGCAGCTGGTAATGATGGAAGGGAAGTAGGGAGGTGAAGCAGTCTGCTCCAGACCTGCGTACCACACTGCCTACTCGAAGTTTCATCCTTTACGTGGCCAAATCTCTCCTCTACTTTGGCCTACTTACCCTTACCCGTACCCCAACATGCTGCTCTGCTAGTCTTCTCTGTTGCAGGAAATGGTACCACCTTCTATCTCTGATCCCTCTTCGCCAATCCGTCAGGGAATTCTGGTAAGACTATGTCTTAGTTTTGCAGTGCTAAAAAAAAAAAAAAAAAAAAAGAAAACCCATTGCCGTCAAGTTGATTCTGACTCATAGCGACCCTATAGGACAGAGTAGAACTGCCCCACAGGGTTTCCAAGGAGTGTCTGGTGGATTCAAACTGCTGACCTTTATGATTAGCAGCTGAACTCTTAACCACTACGCCGCCAGAGTTTTCTTCCTAGTGCTGCTGTAACAGAAATGCCACAAGTGGGTGGCTTTAAAGAACAGAAATTTATTTTCTCACGGTTCTCAAGGCTGAAAGTGCAAATCTGGGTCTTGGCCGTGTTGATTCCTTCTTTGTTGGTATCCCTGGGCATTCCTTGGCTTCTTGGTTTATGGATGATACTCACATGTCACCTGTCTCCCCCGTTGTGTGTCTCTGTGTCTATTCTGGTGTTTTTATGACTCAGAAGTGATTAGATTTAGAGCCCACCCTACACTGGTATGATCTAATTAACATAACAAAAGAAACTCTATTTCAACAGGATTAGATCCACAGTACAGAGTTTAGGATTCCAACACATATTTTGGGGTGACACAATATAATCCATAACAGACTACCTTCAAAATACTTCCTAAACTCAATCACCCCTCATCACCTCCATGCTCCCACCCTAGCCCAGGCCACCATCATCCTTTGCTTCAATAATGGTAGCCTCCCACTGGATTTCCTGTTCTCTCTCTTTGTCTCTGTAATTGTGCACAGAGCACAAAAGGAAATCAGATTATGCTGCTTCCTCTCACCTTGACTCCCCTGTGGCTTCCCCTAATAATCAGCATAAAATCCAAAGTTCTCACCATGCCTGTCAGGCCCCACCTGATCTGGTCCCTGTCCTGCAACACCATCTCCCCCAGCCCCCAACTCACTTACCCTGCTTTGGCCATATCGCTTCTTCCTGCTCCTTGACACCCCTATTTGATGCCCATCTCAGAGGCTGTGCACTTGTTTTCTCCTCTGATCGGAGTCCTCTTTCCCAAATCTTTGCACAGCCGATTCCCTCACTTCCTTCAGGTCTTTGCTCAAATGCCACCTCCACGGAGAAAACTTTCCTGATGACCCTGCTTAAAATAGCTCCTTCGCCCTCCTGAACTCTCTCCCTTTGCCCTGCTTTGTTTTCTTTATGGAATTGTATACGTAGGCTTGTCCATGTACTTACTGTCTGTCTGCCTCGTAGACAGGAACTGTGTCTCATTCACTGTACTCCACAGCTAGAATAATCCTGGGCCCATTGTAGGTACCCAGAAGTATCTGTGGGATGAATGAATGTGCTTTCTTAAGCACCTACTAGCCTCCAGTGATCTTGTATGCGTTGGCTCACTTATCCCTCCCCACAGAGCTGGGAGGTAGGCATCACCGCCATCATTTTACACACGGAGAAATGAGGAAGCTCGGAGAGGCTCTGTAAACTCGCCAGGGCTACTCAGTTGGTAAGTGGTGGGATGTGACCACTGGCCCTCCTAGGGTACCTTGGTGGATGAAGATGTTGTAGGGCCAATGAGCCTTCCTACACACCTCTAATGACTACGTTGATAGTGATGAGACAAGCACTAACCAAGGGCCTGCACGCTCCCAGCACTATTTAGCTTCTCCTTTAGCCTTTCTAGCAACGCTTTAAGGAAGGTGTTTATTATCGGGGTTGTTAGGTGCCGTCAAGTCAGTTCTGACTCACAGCGACCCTATGCACCACAGAATGAAACCCTGCCCGGTCCTGCGACATCCTCACAATCCTTGTTATGCTTGAGTCACTCCATCTCATTGAGGGTCTTCCTCTTTTTCGATGATCCTCTACTTTACCAACCATGATGCCCTTCTCCAGGGACTGGTCTTTCCTAATAAGATGTCCAAAGTGTGTGAGACATAGTCTCGCCATCCTTGCCTATAAGGAGCATCCCCATTTTATAAAAAGAGAAAACAGGGGGCCCAGAAAACTTCAATGATTTGGTCAAGGTCACTTGGCCAGTAAGTAATGGAGGCAGGATTGAAACTGGAAGGTTGGACCCCAGAGCCGTCCCATGTAACCAACCCTCTGCCCTGCCTGTAATTACCCTCACACACAGCCTGCCTTCCCGGCCACAGGTCTGTGCACACACCACTTCCCTGTTCCTTATTCTCCTTCCCTTTCCCCCAAGAGCCTGTGACTGTGTCTGTCTTCTTCTTTCCTGTATCCGCAGCATCCAGAAGAGGGCTGGGCAGAGTGGACAGCATTGGACGTTGAATAAATGAAGGAAGCAGTGAAAATTTTAATGGGGGAATTTTATATCATCTAATGGTTTAAAGTTTCCTGTTTAAGCCAGTAAGACCTTAAAAAGTGTTACCACCATTAATGACTGATGTTAAAAAGAGTCGGGCTGTAAGTTTTTGAGTACAGAAGCATCGAACCGATGCTAATATTTGTAAGAGGGAGAAGATGCTGCATCTAGAACACTGTAACTGGTTCTTTCTAAAACATTTTAGAATTTGGAAAGGGTAAAGCATTAATGAGGGCCAATGGAGCAGACATAGGGCTGGAGCGTGCTGAGGAAAGTGCTATCAATATGCATATACGTGTGTGTGTTTGTATACAAATATCCACGTACAGTGTTCTGTGTCCGCACAAAACTGCTAGATGTCATTTCCACCACTCGTCTGTCAGTTTGTCCTGCTTTGGTGGCTGTGTGTTGCTGTGATGCTGGAAGCTATGCCGCTAGTATTTCAAATACCAGCAGGGTCACCCATGGTGGACAGGTTTCGGTGGCGTTTCCTGACTAAGACAGACCAGGAAGAAGGGCCTGATGATCCACTTCCAAAAATCATCCATTGAAAACTCTGTGGATCACAACAGAACATGCCTGACTCACTTGCTTTGGACACGTCATTAGGAAGGATCAGTTGCTGGAGGAAGAAGTTATGTTTGGTGAAGCAGAGGGCCGGTGAGGGTGAGGGAGACCCTCGGCGAGACGGATTGGCGAAATGGCCGCAAGGATGGACTCAAACACGCTGGTGATTGTGATGATGGTGCAGGACTGGACAACGGTTCACTCTGTTGTTCGGCTGCGACACAGACCTCTGAGGAGAGGATGCTGCCTAACTGTTGCTAGGACCTCAGGAGCTGGGAGGAGGGGGTCCTGGAGCTGGGACTCAGATCCTTAAGGAGGAGATGTCACTCAGAGGGATGAGAGGCACTGTGAGCCAGGTTCTGTGGGTGTGGAGAAAAGCTGGAGCTTGGAACCAACTGTTGCTACAACCAACTTGCTGCTGCCAGTATGCGGGGCAATTCCTTGGCCGATGCTGACAGGGATGGCAGCTCACTAGAAAGCAGCAAGCTCCTGCTTCATCCTCCTGTCTTCCAGTCTTCTTTTAATACCCCCCTGGAGGTAGAACCTAGCAGAGAGACAGCTGGCAAAGGGAAATTGCTGAGCAAACTGTGGAGGGAGAGTTCAGAGCTGAGAGACAACAGCTTAACGGCACCCTGACACACAAGGGTTCTTTTCTTACATGGTTGCCCCTGCATACCCTTTGTAGAAGGAGCTCCGGTGGCACAACGGTGAAGCACTCAGCTGCTAACCAAAAGGTCAGTGGTTCAAACCCACCAGCGGCTCCATGGGAGAAAAGACCTGGCAATCTGCTCCTGTAAAAATTACAGCCAAGAAAACCCTACGGGGCGGTTCTACTCTGTCACATGGGGACTCTAAGAGTCGGAATCACCGGCATGCAACATTCCTTTGTAGGAGAGTCAATGTTTATTTGTACACCAAGCTGCTTATCACCAACCTTTTCTGAAAGTTCCTTGTTATAGAAGGGGGCCCTGGTGGTGCAGTGATTGAGAGCTCGGATGGCAATTCGAATCCACCAGGGGCTCCTTGAAAACCCTATGGGACCATTCTACTCTGTCCTACAGGGTTACTATGAGTCAGAATCAAGTCACTGGCAACAGAGTGTCGTAGAATACCTTTCCCAACTCTAGTTCTTGAGAAGATATGTCTCTCTAGTCTCTACTCTCGGTAATATAACAACTCTTCTTCAGTTACATAATAATAAAATAGCTAATATTTATTGATTACATACTGTGTGCCAGGTACAAAGTATTTACAAATATTATCTCATATAATCCCTATTATAACCCTATCATATAGATATTATTTTTATCTTCTTTTTATGGATGAGAAATTGAGGCACATAGGAATTAAGCAATGGACCCAGTTTTATTAGTTTATAAATGGCGATGTGCAGGACCCAAGCTCTTTTCCACTTTATTACCTCTAGTTGTCTACTGAGTAGAACTCTAGACTTGGAATTCACTGACTTAGGCATGAGAATAGACTTGTGGTTAGAACAAGGGCTTTAGAGCCGGACGAAGCTGGTTTTAAGTCTGAGCTACTCTACTTGCTGGAGTCCCTGGGTGGTGCAAATGGTTAAAGCACCCTGCTGCTAATCGAAAAGTTAGAGGTTCAAGTCCACCCACAGGCACCTTGGAAGAAAGGCCTGGTGATCTACTACTGAAAAATCGGACATGGAAAACCCTATGGAGCAGAGTTCTACTTCTATAAACATACATGGAGTCACCATGAGCCAAGTCAACTTGAAAACAACTGGTTTTTACTGTACTTGCTAGCTGAGTATCAAACCAAAACCAAACGCACTGCCAGGGAGTCAATGCTGGCTCACAGCGACCCTATAGGGCAGAGTAGAAACTGCCCCACAGAGTTTCTAAAGAGTGGCTAGTGGATTTGGACTGCCAACTTTTAGTTAGCAGCCAAGCTCTTAACCACTGCGCCACCAGGGCTCCGCTAGCTGAGTAGCACTGGACAAATTGATTAACCTCAGTAAGCCTCAGTTTCCTCATCCTGAATATGGGGATGAAGATACTATTTATCATAGGGTTTATTTTTAAGGATTAAATGAGATAATTTGTATAACAATTTAGCATCATTCATTATACATAACCAGTGTTAATAAAAGGTAACTTTTGAAACTATCATCATTTTCCAGTGTAAAACTGTGAAATCCTTCGCACTTCAGTTGTAGGACTGGAGAAAGGTGGTGGTTGGTGGTCTACCTCTAAGATAGACTGCCAGCCAGTTTTTGGAGGGGATTACTGAGTAGTTCCAACATGGTAAGTCCCCACAGTCATTGGGGTGCTAGAGGCTGACACACCCTCCAGAGATAAATATATGCCAGGTGTCATGGATTGAATTGTGTTCCCCCAAAAATGTGTGTAGCAACTTGGCTAGGTCATGATTCCCAGTATTGTATGATTGTGTGATCTGATGTGATTTCCTTATGTGCTGTAAACTCTATCACCATGATGAGGTTATACGTGATCTCTTTATGTGTTGTAAATTCTGTCACTGTGATGAGGTTATGCTGATGAGGTTTACAAGATTAGATAGTGTCTTAATGCAATCACTTTTGAGATATAAAAGAGAGAAGCGAGCAGAGACACATGGGAACCTCATACCATCAAGAAAGCAGTGCAGCGTGTCCTTTGGACCTGAGGTTCCTGCGCTGAGATGCTCCCAGACCAAGGGAAGACTGATGCATCACAAGGACCTTCCTCCAGAGCCGACAGAGAGAGAAAGCCTTCTCCTGGAGCTGACACCTGAATTTGGGCTTGTACAGTACTGGACTGTGAGAAAATAAATTTCTCTTTGTTAAAGCCATCCACTTGTGGTATTTCTGTTACAGAAGCACTAGATGACTAAGACTCCAGGTGACCTCCTGGGCAGCATCTGCTCCAAAGTAGTGGCCCGTGCAAGATGTAGCCCAGACTCAGCAATGAACCCACTACCCTTTGCCTGACCCCTGGAAACTCGGTGTCTTTAAAAAACCCAGAGAAAGTTCGCCGAATTCCCCTTTCCCCTATTCTGCCTCTGGTGGGCTGAATAATGGCCCTCCAAAGATGTCAGCATCAGAATCCCCAGAACCTGTAAGTATGTATGAACTTACATGGTAAAAGGGACTTTGCAGGTGTGATTAAGGAGCTTGAGATGGGAAGATGATCCTGGATTATTCACCAGGGCTCCTATCTGGATAAGCCTGGTGTAATCACAAGGGTACTTATAAGAGGGAGGCAGGAGATCAGAGGAGGGGAAGACGATATAAGGATGAAAGCAGAGACCGGAGCGATAGGGCCACAAGCCGAGGCATGTCAGCAGCCTCCAGGAGCTGGAGGAGGCAAAAGAATGGCTTTTCCCCTGAAACCCTTGGAAGAAACTATCCCTGTTGTCACCTTGATTTTCACTCCGTTAAGACTCATTTCACACTTCTGGAGCTCAGAAGTTCTGACTTCCAGAACTGTAAGAGAATAAATTTGTGTTGTTTTAAGCCACTAAGATTGTGGTAATTTGTGACAGCAGCAATAGGAAATGAATACACTGTCCAGCTAATCCATTCCTGCTCTTCCTTACTGCTGCCTAGCTTTGTACTTCGTTCTTACCTACGTTGCTGCATGTATCAGAGCCTATGGGGTTTACCGGTCTGTCTATCTTCCCTACCAAACAGACTATAAACTCCTCAAGGGCAGGACCTCTTTATTATTCCTCAAAGCCTATCAGAGGGCTTAGTACATAGTAAAACCAAAAACCAAACCTGTTGCCATCGAGTTAATTCCAACTCATGTGATCCCATGTGTTGCAGAGTCAGACTGTGCTCCATAAGGTTTTTAATCTTTTTCGAAGCAGATCACCAGGCCTTTCTTCCATAGCACTGCTGGGTGGATTCTAACCACCATTCTTTAAGTTAGTGGTCAAGCGCCAACGGTGTTTGCCACCCAAGGACCTTAGTACATAAAAGGCTTAATTAATGCGGGTGAACTGAACTAATCTGTGAATGGCCAAGAATATTTGATTGTTTCTTTCCCAAGGCATCTTAAATCTGTAACTATCTTATCCAGGAACTTCCCAAGCCACCCTCCTTAGCTTAAAATCATTAAAGGTCATTGAGCATCCAAAACTAGACTCTGAATCTATACCCATGGAAGCTATAATATTTGACCCCTTTGATAGTTCCCTGGCTCTGATCCGCTTAGAATAAAGGTCAAAACAATAATCTCCACTCATAAGCCAAGGCTACAGGGAGCAGCAGAAAGGAGAGAGCTCATATGAAGCTATTTAGACGGGGAGCGTTAAGACCACACATAATGGAAACAAGAAGCGATCAGAATATGCAGCAACTGTTATTTTAAGGGAAAGAAATTCATGAGATTCAAATTTCAGCATGACAGGGGGAAAAAAAAGGATTTTTTTTTTTTTTTACATTCTCCACAAGATGTTAGGCGAGATGAATCTGTCAAGAAATGGGAGAAAAGGTCACACGGAAGTCAACAGAAAGTCGTGGATGGAATTCGGTCTGTCCCCTGGCATCATCTCAATTAAAAGATTATCAGGACAGTGTCGTGTCTTTTCAGAATCATTTATATTCTCCACTGACAGGACTTGTTTATTCACTAGAAGAACCTCTGAAATCTTCCTATAGGTTTATAGCCTGAGATGATGAATGCGTGAAGTGGTCTGTTGCCTTTGTTTTGACAAGAGCTGTCTCAAATGGACGGAAATTTGAGAGGAGACAATGCAGTGGGTTCCCTTGAGATGTCTGGGTTTGTCCTTTTCTGCTGGATGGTGCCAGGTCTGGGGTTGTCCATGCCACACTGCCATAACAGGGGCCTGGAGACCAGACGCAGGTCTCACCTGGGTGAGGTGTGTGTCACCTGGGTGAGGTCTCAGTAACAGGCAATGGGCTGGTGGGAGGAACATGGTTTAGGGGAGCGTGGCCCAGGAGCAAGTGATGAGTACAGAGGTGGGCAGGTAAATGCTCAACAGTCAGCTGGGGACGGGGAGACCTGATTTATTTGTAAAGTCTGCCGAGGTGCGTGGTGTAAATACTCCCACCAGAGCTAGTTTCAACTGACTAGCAAAATTCCTGAAAATATTACAATGGGCTCTCATTAGCCAGTAGAAGTCCCTGTGTGGTACGAATGGTTAATGCTCTCAGCTGCTAACCAGAAGGTTGGTGGTTCAAGTCCACCCACAGGCACCTCAGAAGAAAGGCCTGGCAACCTACTTTAAAAAAAAAACAACAGAGATTGAAAATGCCATGGAGCACAGTTCTATTCTTACACACATGAGGTCACCATGAGTTGGAGTTGACTTGACGGTGACTGGTTTTAGCCAGTACAAGCCAGCTCCAGCATCCCACTAGATGAGTGGACGTTGGGAAAGGAAGACTTCAGGAAGATTCCATAATAGGTAGAAACCCACACTGAGAAATTACAGGAATACTCTGCAGGCATGCCGAAAGCCTACACTTGTCTTGCGAGTGTGTGTCTGGAAAACTGACTCACAGTTCACCAGCCTCACAGTCCCCTTGAGAAATGTGCTGTGGTTGTTACCAGTTTCTTGCGTGTGGCAGGCAAGAAGACATATGGCTAGAATCTCCAGAATTTCTGGGAAAAGATCGACTAATAATAGCAGTCACTTTTTTTTTTTTGATAGTCTACTACGTGCCAAACATCATATTCGCATACATTACTTTAAATCCTCATGACAACCTTGCAAAACAGGTGTTACTATTTCCATTTCTCAGATGAGGCAGGTGAGACAGAGAGGGGTTAAGCAACCTGCCTGACATGGTACCACTAGTAGGAAACCAATGCTGGAATTGGAATCCAGGTGTTTCTGATGTCAAACTCGTCCCCTTCTACATGCTTTCCACCCCGTCAAATGACCTGGGATGGGGGGACACCTGGAGGGCTGGGGCGGGGAAGAGGTTGGGCAAACTAATGGAGCTACGGGGACTTGCTTTCCTGAGGGGAGATGTCTCAAGCCTGCGTCAAACACGGACTGGATTCCAGAGGCTGTCACAATCCTAGGGTTCTAATTCCCTGGTTAGGCCTGAGAGCAGCACCCAAGGTCATAGATGACTCTTGAAGTCAGAGGACATTGAAGGTGAGGTTCTGAACACAGCCATTTGCAGCAAAGCCATGGACCCCACAGCCTGGAGTTCAGGGAGCTGGATACAGCCATAAAGAAGGCCGGCAAGAATGAGGCAGGGGGTCAGAAGCACAGCTGGGAAGATCAGGTTTCAGGTTAGAGCTCCAGACTGGGAAGGAACTGGCCTGTAGGAGTAGGTTTTAGGTATGTGAGGGCAGGGAGCCTGAAGGATCACAGGTAGGTGCCAGCTCATAAATGGAGATTACGCAGTGACTGTCCCCATGGGCCTTTGATCACTCAACCCTCTTTCCCAATTTATCTGAGGCTTCTTATAAAGGAGTTGTTATCGAACCAAAAGAATGATCAGAGCAATGCAGATAAACATCAGCTCAGAGTCCTTGAGGGGCTAGCTTGTGATTTAATAATGCCATTAGCCTTGGGCACTGCCTGAGCTGATCAAATCATCATCACCTAATGGTTAGGGCGAGCAGGAGTTTCCTGGGGCTCTGACTGGGGCTATGCAGAGCTGAGATGGAATGACATTGTCCTGCCTTAGTGCCTAGTGGAGCCTCGGAGGTATTGAAAAGATTCTGGGATTCCCCGTGTGTGGATGTGTGTTCCCAGTCAGTGCACACTGAAGGTACAACTGTTCTTTTTTTTAGAAAAATTGTACTTTAGATGAAGGTTTACAGAGCAAACTACTTTCTCATTAAACAATTAATAAACATATTGTTTTGTGACATTGGTTGCCAGCTCCACGATGTGTCAACACTCTCCCCTTCTCAACCTTGGGTTCCCCATTACCAGCTTTCCTATCCCCTCCTGCCTTCTCGTCCTTGCCCCTGGGCTGGTGTGCCCCTTTAGTCTTGTTTTGTTTTATGGGGCTGTCTAATCTTTGGCTGAAGGGTGAACCTCAGGAGTGACTTCATTACTGAGCTAAAAGGGTGTCCGGGGGCTATACTCTCGGAGTTTCTCCGGTCTCTGTCAGACCAGTAGATCTGGTCTTTTTTTTTAGTTTGTGAGTTAGAATTTTGTTCTACATTTTTCTCCAGCTCTGTCCAGAACCCTCTGTTGTGATCCTGGTGAGAGCAGTCAGTGGTGGTAGCCGGGCACCATCTAGTTGTACTGGACTCAGTCTGGTGGAGGCCATGGCAGTTGTGGTCCATTAGTCCTTTAGACTAACCTTTCCTTTGTGTCTCTGGTTTTCTTCATTCTCCCTTGCTCCAGACGGGGTGAGACCAGTGGAGAATCTTAGATGGCTGCTCACAAGCTTTTAAGACCTCAGATGCTACTTATCAAAGTGGCATATAGAACATTTTCTTTATAAACTGGTATGCCAATTGAGCTAGATGTTCCCCGAGACCATGGTCCCCACAGCCCTCAGTCCAGTAATTTGGCCCCTCAGGGAGTTTGGATGTATCTATGGAGCTTCCATGACCTTGCTTAAGGTCCATCTGTTGTGCTATAGGGACCCAGGACATTTTAAGGAACTTTATACTGATAAAGAGGACCCCTGGTGGTGCAGTGGTTAAGTGCTTGGCTGCTAACAGAAAGCTCAGTGGTTCGGACCCACCAGCCTCCATGGGAGAAAGATGTGGCAGTCTGCTTCCATAAAGATTACAGCCTTGGAAACCCTATGGGGCAGTTCACCTCTGTCCTGTAGGGTGGCCATGAGTCTGAATCGACTAGACGGCAATGGTATACCGATAAAGAGGAGAACCAGGGCAGAGTGGGAAGGCAACAACCGAAAGAGACCATCAAATAATACGAAAGCAAATTGTTTCCATTAACCGAGAGCGGGCAATTTCAAACTTCATCTTTTAAAAATACCAGTATATGTGCATGTATGTGTGTGTGCGCATGCTTGTATGTCCTTGTGTGGCAGAAGATGAGAGAGAGAGCGTGTGCGTGAGCGTGCGTGTGTGCAAAGTAGTGAAAGGGTTTGGCTGTTTGCACGTGGGGGAGGTGAATGGGGATTGAAGTGAAGGCCAGAGACAGGAAGATGAGGAGGACGTTGGGTAAGACAGCTGGGAAAAGCAAGATAGGAAGTCAGCAAATATGGGTTGAGATGAGAATTCGGTGCAAGGTCTCCAAGGAATTGCCGATTTGCCCTGTGTTTTTTGTGTTTCTGAACCAGCTTCTGGCTCCAAGAGGGCCCAGCTTCTTGGAGGCCTTCAGGAATCCATGTCAGGTCTTGATGTCCAGGAAGGAGAAGGGGATGACAAGGCTTCTGGGGTTGAATGACTTACTCATAGGCAATGGGGCTGACGGGACCCTGGTGAGCTCCTAATCATCTGGAGTGTTTAAGTTTCTCTCTGCTGGAGAGACATAGGAGCCGCTGGATGGTGCAAATGAGTTGGCAAGCTTGGCTGCTAACTGAAAGGTTGGAGGTTGGAGTCCATCCAGAGACACCTCAGAAAAAAGGCCTGGTGATCTTCTGAAAAAAATCAGTTAGTGAAAACTCTGTGGTGCACAGTTCTACTCTGACATAACATGGGGTTCTCGTGATGAGTCAGAGTCGACTTAATGGCAACTGATTTGGTTTTTATTTATTTATGTTTTTTGGAGAGACATAAGGCTTGGCTCAGTAGCGCCCATTCTCGGGGCAGAAAGGCAGAGATAGGAGCCTTCTGCAGCACTCAACCCCACACCCTCTGGGCTGCCATCCCCAGAGACTGCCAGCCAGGCCTGCCCCTCGGTAAGGTACAGGATTAGGACCTGTCAGAGAACCCACCGCAAAGCTGAAATAACTGGGCTCTTCCAAACAACTATTCTTCATTGCTACATGGCACTTCAGTAAACATTTCATTTGTTTTACTTGGGAGGTGGGATTGTCGTAAATATAAAAAATGGGGGATAAATGCTTGCTCAAATATTTTTATTCATTTTATTTAGTTTTTTTATTTTTAATATTTACTTAAGATTTGGTTTTAAATTAATGTACATTAGCTATATTAATGTATATTAATTTTATTAATAAAATTAATAACATTATAATATTAATATAATATGGAGTCCTTGGGTGGTGTAAATGATAAACACCGTCGGCTGCTAACTGAAAGGTTGGTTCCAGTCTACCCAGATGTGCCTTGGAAGAAAGGCCTGGCAATCTACTTCTGAAAAATCAGCCATTAGAAAACCCTATGTCAGGTCTTGCTGCCCAGGAAAGAGAAGGGGATAGTGAAGGCTTCTGGGGTTGAATAACTTACTCATAGGTCATGCGGCTAAAGGGACAGTGGCAAGCTAGTTCCACACTGAGAGGCGTGGGATCTTCATGAGTCAGAATTGACTCAATGGCAAGTCCCAATGGGTTCTCTGACCAGTCCTAATCCTGTACTCCACCGAGGGGCAGGCCTAGCAGTCTCTGGGGATGGTAGCCCAGAGGGTGTGAGGTTGAGTGCTGCAGAAGGCTCCTATCTCTGCCTTTCTGCCCCGAGAATGGGCGCTACTGAGCCAAGCCTTATGTCTCTCCAAAAAACCCAAACCAGTTGCTGTGCATACACATATATGGATGTATACAGCCGCGTTGCTTAATATCCACGATACGTTCTGTGAAATAGGGCCTTATGTGATTTGGACGTTGTGCAAACATGCCTAATTCGAGAGCAATAGCGTTCACTGATTTTCCACTTCCGCGTTGTTTAATAACCTTTCGTTTCACTTCCACATCGACACTTCTCCTTGCCTCTTGCTGCTGCTATCGCCAGCACTGGTTTGGCCGCGTTTGGGAGCTATGATGCACTTCACGATAATATTTTCGAAAGATCATTGAACAGAGAGATAATGTACAGCACTCAAGAGACGCTCGATACACGAGATCGGATGCTGCTGCCAATGAGTCGAAGCATACACTGTTATACGGAAAACCTTTTGTTTCTAAGTAGGAAAAGTTTGCATTAAGATAACGAAAGAAAGTATAGTGCAGCACATACACAAGCCGGCAACATAGGCATTTATTAGGACTATCAAGACATATGTATTACAGGTTATGTATCTGCTGTACCATTATATGCCTAGTATTGCAACTGCTTTCAACCCAAGAGTCAGAGGTACACGCGTTGGGTGCTGGATGTTGTTGTGTTTGCTACGTCTGGCTACGTCTGCTATATCCTGTTCTCCGATCGGGATTTCTGAACTCTATTATAACTTTATGGGACCACTGATATATACGCAGTCAGACATTGTCCGAACAGACATTATGTGACACAGGACTATATATATATTTATAAACTAGAATATAGAATACATACAATATTACAATGTAATAATACTAATATAGTTAATATTAATATACATTGATACACATTACGTGTATAATATATTCCACTTATTATGTGAAAAAAGGTACATTTTAATTCTGTGTTTACGTTCATGAAGACAAATGAAAGATTAGAAGAGAAATAACATTTCAATTTTATGTTAGAACAGAGTATCTTAATTCAGAGGAAAATTTATGACATTGAAGACATTCAGCATAGAACTGATCATCTCTTTTAAATCGGAGACATGTAGTAACCGCTTACAAAGAAACATAGCTGTAAACTAGCCTGCTTCAGAATGCAATCATCTTATACATTGTCCTGCAAATTGATCAGCAGAAAAGAACTTGGAGAAATTTGCTGTTAGGACTGGACAAGACACCCATCAGTGTGTTCTATTCTTTTTCTTTCTCTTAAAATGATAAGTTTGAAATATCAGATTTTGAACAGGGGTTTTCAAATTCATTAGCAGTTTTCATAACTTTATTATAACTTGTTATTGATAACAAACTAACTCACCTTTATGGTAGGAAAAAAAAAAAACCCAAACTCGTTGCGGTTGAGTTGATTCTGACTCATAGCCAGCCTATAGGACAGAGTAGAACTGCTCCATACAGTTTCCAAGGAGCACCTGGTGCATTCCAACTGCCAGCCTTTTGGTAAGCAGCTGAGCTCTTAACCATTGCACCACCAGGGCTTCCGTGTATGGTAAAGCAATTGTAAAACATGAAAAATAAAAGAATAAAAAGCAAAATCCTGCATAATCTCAGTTAATTACTGTGAAAATTTGGGTACATTACTTTCTAGTTTTCTTCCCACGCTTTTTTTTTTTTTTTAAACAAAACAGAAACAAAATTAGGATCATAATGTGCATTAAATTTTTCTTCTTCATATTAGTTTTTTCTTTATTTAATTTCTTACACTTTCCCGTACTATTAAATCCTTTTTAGAGACATAATTTCTGACGGCCATACCGTGATTACTTAGCTTTTCCCCAACTGCTCAGCATTTTTGCTTTCAATATTCCGTTATTACGAAAATACTGTGATGACTATTCTTTTATAAAGACCTTTGAGTGAGTCTTGATTATTTTCTTAGCAGAAAATTCTAGATTACTGGGTCAAAGGCTATGAGCAGATTTAGGTCTCCTGTCGCAGTAAATGTTGCTCAGATCTCCCTAGCAAACAGGCTCCAATGAGGTCGCAGTAAGAGACCCACCACTTACTAGCTTGATGGCCTTCTTCTTACTTGAGTGACTGCAGTTAGTTGA
Organism: Dugong dugon; assembly: GCA_030035585.1. Taxonomy (NCBI): domain Eukaryota; kingdom Metazoa; phylum Chordata; class Mammalia; order Sirenia; family Dugongidae; genus Dugong; species Dugong dugon. The sequence goes on along the minus strand of CM057464.1, from coordinate 5,140,752 downwards.
GCCCCCTTTCCTCCCTAGCATGTCAGGAAGTACCTAGAGGGGGTCTCACACTGGTCCGAGGTCCCTCAGGAGATTCCCATGCCTTCACGACAATGTGTGCATGGGGTGTTGCTTAGCTGCTCCTTGATGCTTTGGGCTGCCTGCACTCAACTCCCTCCCTCTCTATTCTATATTCATTATTGTTAGTTGCCGTTGAGTAGGTTCCAGCGCACGGTGACCTTATGTATGACAGAAGAAAACATTGCTCGATCCTGTGCCATCTTCATGATCGTTAATATGTTTGAGCCCATTGTTCCAGCTATTGCATCAACTCACCTCACTGAGGGTTTCCCTTGTTTTTGCTGACCCTCTGCTTTATGAAACATGATGTCCTTTTCTAGTGATTTGGTCTTTCCTTGTGATGTATCCGCTTTCCGGTCGTTGTTGTGTGCTGTGGAGTTGATTCTGACTCACAGCGACCCTATAGGACAGAGTAGAACTACCTCTTTACAGGAGCGGATCACATGTCTTATCTCCCTCGGAGTGGCTGGTGAGTTCGAACCACTGACTCTTAGGTTGGCAACTGAGTGCTTTAACCATTGTGCCACCAGGGCTCTCCTTCACTTCCCTGAGTCATAAAAAATATTGGCTATCATCAGTAAACCAAGGATTTTGTCAATTTTTAGAGGCAAAACATAGAATATGTCATTTTTATTGGCATTTGGTTAATTATTTGTACGGTTGAACACACTTTCAAATGTTTACTGTTTCTTTGTTTTTCTTCATTTGGGAGTTTTATGTTCTTTGCTTATTTTTTAAAATCTTGAAATAGTCCTCTTTTTCTCATTAACTTGTATATTTTAAGGATATTAATTAACCATCTGTTCATCAGGTGGGATACTTTCAGTAGCAACCAGCAGAAAATCCGATTTATCATCCCTTAGTAAAGGGATGAGGGGGCAGTGGTGGTTCAGCGGCAGAATTCTAGCCTTCCGTGCTGGAGACCAGGGTTGGATTGCTGGCCAGTGTACCTCACGTGCAGCTACCACCCATCTATCAGTGAAGGCTTTTGTGTTGCTATGAAAATGCTTCAGCGGAACTTCCAGACTAAGAAGGACTAAGAAGAAAAGGCTGGTGATCTACTTCAGAAAATCAGTCAATGAAAACCCTATGGATCACAACGGTCCAATCTGCTATAATCATGGGGATGGTGCAAGACCAGGCAGCGATTTGTTCTGCTGTGCCTGGGGTTGCCATGAGTTGGGGGCAGACTCAATGACAGCTAACAACAAGTAAAAGGATTTACAGTCTCATAAAGAAAAACACCTGAGTAGGGAAGCTCTGGAGTTGGTTAATTTGGGGGCTTTGTCACATCATCAGGGATCCAAGTTCTTTCAGCGTTTCCACCCTGCCACCCTTGACAGACCGGCATTGATCTTAGCCTTGCATCTTCTTGGTCTGGAGATGGTGACTTCTAACTCCAGAAATACCTTCTCATCACGACAACATCCAGAGACAAAAAGACACCTTTCTCTCCCATGAGTCTTTTTTTAAGCTTAAGGAAAACCTTTTCTGGAAGCCCTCAAGCCGACTTCCCTTCCATCTCATTGGCCATAACTGCAATATGCCCAAGATGAGAGCAGTCTCTGGTAAAGGGGACTGTTGTGATTGGCGTTGATCTATCACCACTTGATTGAGAGCCACATGGGCAAGGAGTGGATACCTGGACAAAACGGAGGCTCTCTTAGCAAGGAAGAATGGGGGAATGACCTTTGGATTTGCTACCAAAAGTATTTGCTACATGACAACGGTCATGTATGAAGTTAAAGTTTTGAAATAAAAAGGTAGCATGTCTCAGGTCTTTCTCAGTACAGAGGCCATGTTGGTCAAGGAAGTCTCTCCATTGCTTGTACACAATCCTTAGCCTCACTGGAGGTCAGATCCCTGGCTTAACAGTCAAAGGCATTAAAATAAGGGAGTCTGAAAACATTTTCTTTCATCCTAACTACTGTTTAGAGTTCCTCAAAGACTCTACATTTCTCCGAAGGGGCGTGGTGTATACATCTCATACTTATCAAGACCATTTCAGACATCCAGAATGTTCTCTTACTCACTTGGCAAGCGTATGAGCTTCCTATTGCTGCTGTCACAAATCACCACAAACTTAGTGACTTTAACAGGAGTCCCTGGGTGGTGCAAACAGTTAATGTGTTCACTGTTTACCCAAAGGTTGGTGGTTCAAGTCTACCCAGGGGTGTTTTGGAAGAAAGGTCTGGTGCTGTACTTCTGAAAAATCAGCCATTGAAAATCCTGAGGAGTGCAGTTCTCTGCTGACACACGTGGGGTCGTCATGAGTCGGAGTTGACTCCATGGCAACTGATAGTTAGTTAGTAGTTTAAAACAACACAAATTAATTATCTCACAGTTCTGGATGTCAGAGGCCTGAAATGGTCCCGCTGGGCTAAAATGAAGGTGTTGGCAGGACTATGTGCCTTCTGAAGGCTGTAAGGGAAAATCTGTCTCCTCGCCTTTTCCGGATTGTAGAGACTGCCCACGTTCCTCAGCTTCTGTGGGACCCTCTTCCTCCATCTTCAAAGCCAGCACCACGGGTTGAATCCTTTTCACATTGCTTCACTCTGGTCTTTTCTTCTGCCTCTCTCTTCCACTTTTAAGGAACTTTGGGATTATAACGGAGCCACGAAGATAATCCCGGAAAATTTCCCCGTCTCAAGCTCTTCTGACCAACATTCTTAATTCCCCTTTGCCATGTAACCTAACGTAGTCATAGATTCTGGGGATTAGGATGTGGACATTCTTGGGGGGCTATTATTCTGCCTACCGTGACATTTAGAAACACATTTTTTTTCTGCCTCTATAATCTTTATTTAATGTTACTGTGCTGTCTATGATTCTCAGAGTATAGAGGTTAGGACACTTCTGCCCTCAAAATGGTCCTGCTCTGCTTTTCTGGAGACATGTCTCATTAGTCTCCCTCTGAGCCCATACGAGCTGTGCCTCTGGCTTTTTATCTGAAGGCACAGAAATTAGAACAAGCCTCAGAGCACGAGTGTATCTTATTCCACGACAAGCATTTTCAGCCTCTCTGCTCCTAAGCGTCAGTATTTCTAGGTTGCCCATTATGGAATCTCCATTCCACTGTATCCCTGCATAGGGTGGCTGTGAGTCGGAATTGACTCGATGGCAACGTTTTGTTTTGTTTTGTTTTTTTAACATATGGAGGAGTCCCTGGGTGGCACAAACGACTAAGTGCTCAGTTACTAATCAAAAGGTTGGAGGTTTGAGTCCACCCAGAGGAGCCTGGGAAGAAAGGCCTGGTGGTCTATTTCCGAGAAAGCAGCCATTGAAAACCCTATGGAGCATACTTCTCCTCTGATACAGGTGGGGTCACCAAGAGGCAGAACTGACTCAATGGCAGCTGGGTTTTTTGGTTTACTCTCTCTGTTTTCCGTCCCCTTTAGCACGGCTCTCTTGTCAGGAGAAAGCCATCCTCAGAGCAGAGTGTGTGTTTGCTCCCCTTGGGTGTCCTTCTTCATGAGTCTTTTTCAACGTCACCTCCAAGATGAAATTAGCTCAGCTATTGGCTCTGACCAGTCATACCAGCTGTCCTATGTGTTACAAAGAATCTTCAGTTATTTTAGCAGGTAAACAGTGATATCCTTTCACCCTCTTTTTTTTGTTTGTTTTTTTACATACATTATTTTTTAGAGTAGTTTTAGGTTTACAGAAGAACTGCACATAGAGTAGAGTTCCCATATAACCCTTCTCCTACCTTCACGCTATTCCTCCTGTGATTAACATCTTGCCTTTGTGTGATATATTTGCTACAATTGATGAACCCATGTTGATTCATTAGGAACCAGAGTCCATAGTTTACATGAGGAGTGACTCTTGTGTTGTGAAGTTCTATGAGTTTTGAGAAATGCATAAATAATGTCATGTATCTGCCATGACAGTTTCATACAAACTAGTTTCGCTACCCTAAAAATGCCCTGTGCTCCCCCATTCATCCCCTTACCACCCCCCACCCCCCACCCCCGCAGATATTTTCACTGTCTCTAGAGTTTCCCCTTTTCCAGAACTTCATATAGTTGGAATCATACAGTAGGTAGCTTTTTCAGACTGGCTTCCTTCACTTAGCAATATGCATTTAAGGTTCCTCTGTGTCTTTTGTAGCTTGATAGCTCATTTCTTTTTATCGCTAATACTCTATTGTATGGATGTAACACAGTTTATGTATCCTGTCACTTATCTTGGTTGCTTTCCAATTTTTGGCAATCAGGAATAAACATCGGTGTGGGGGTTTGAACGCGGACATGTGTTTTCATTCTCTTGTTTTCTTCTGATCTCACCCGGTATGTCACACGCTTCCTCAGCATTCTCTAATCCTGACTAACCACAGTGGGGAGACCGAAGACTCGCACGGGAGCGGTCAGGGCAGCAGAGCTCACACAGAAACTGAAAACCGAAGGAAGCTGTGCACAGTCCATCTCCACGTACAGACTTTGCACTTGGCCTTTGTAGCTCAGGTGGTCCAGGAAACACGAAAGATATATTATTTCCCTACTTTTGACAGGTTTGGTATTAGCATCTGGTCCCCAAAACCCTGTAGCCATCTAGTCAATTCCAACTCATAGCGACCCTGTAGGCCAGAGTAGAACTGCCCCATAGGGTTTCCAGGCTGTAGTCTTTACAGAAACCGATCATCAGGTCTTTTCTCCCATGGAGCTTATGGTGGGTTTGAACCACCAACCTTTGGGTTAGCTGTCGAGCGCTTAACCACTGCACCGTAAGCGTTCCTTATTTGCATTCCAGCAACCTAAAAATGTCCAGACAGAAAACTCAATGAACTGTGACTTCGTTCATCAGTCTAAAAACTTGGGATTTTTATTATATTTAGCCAAATGTAGTCCCCTTTGACACTTAAAAGTGTCAAGGTGCCCTGTAGCCCTCAGGCCATGTCTGAAACATGACTTGGTACCAAATTGAAAAGGATAAACATGTTTGAATCACACCAGTTCAATTTTCTTGACAAATCTGTGTGGAATCCTTGTGGCATAATCTGTCTGGGGGTTCTATAACCCAGGGATAGTGGGGCTGGAGAACACCCGACTACCCGGGTTATGGCGGGATAATGTGCTCACCAATTTCTGAAGAGGCTACACTGTGTCTATTGGGGGCTGACAATATTTTTTGAGAAACTGAGTCCAACAAAGTGTTTTTCAAATTACTATTTTTTTTTTTGTACTTCAGATGAAGGTTCACAGAACAAATAGTTTCTAATTAAATAGTTAGTACACGTAATCTTTTATGACAATGGTTAACAACCCCACAACATGTCAACACTGTCCGTTCTCAACCTTCGGTTCACTATTACCAGCTTTCCTGTCCCCTTCTGCCTTTTAGTCCTTGTCCCTGGACTGTTGTGCCCCACTAGTCTCGTTTTGTTTTATGGGGCTGCCTAATCTTCAACAAAGGGTTTTTTTTAATAAGCTTCTCTGCTTCTTAAAAGGAGTCTCTGGGTGGCACAAACAATTAGCTACTAGCTGAAAGGTTGGCGGTTCAAACTCACCCAGAGGCACCTCAGAAGACATGCCTGGTGATAGGCTTTGAAGGGTCACAGCCTTGAAAGCCCGACGGAGCAGTTCTACTCTGCATGTAGGGGGTTGCCATGCGTCAGAATCAACTCAATGGCGACTACCAACAAAACAACAGCTTCTTAAACGGACCAACCCGGGACTGTCGGGCTCCTTTGCAGCTAAATCCTGAATAAGCCGCCTGAGGTTCCTTCTACCACAGACAGAAAGCTGGAACAAAGGCTTGAGGGGAACCTATTGGAACAGGCAGGTCCTTCCTTCCTGTTTCTCCCCTTGTCCTAAATGGGCATGTGGAGCAGCTCTGAGATGTCAGTCAGAGCTGTTACCAGGCTTATTATCATTTATGCTCCTCTCTCCCCATCATGTCATTTCTCAGGAGCCTGTAATTACCCAGCGGTGTGCATCCAGGCTGTCAACAGGATCTTCTGAGTGAAATATAGCCAAATAAATTTCTGTAATGAGGCCAGGTCCTAATCAAAGGTGGGTCTACATCCACCTCTTCTACAGTTCTCGTCTGCCTCACACTCACCACACTGCTTGCTTATTCATTGCAATGCTCATAAGACTTCGTGCAAATGATGGGGAGAGTCTCGCCTTGTATTTCAAATCAAGCCCACAATCCCAAGAAGCCCCAAGCTTACGTAAGATATGGAAACCAGCATTGAGAATATGGAGAAGGTACTCCTCCTAGGTGGTTAGCAGCGGGCTATTTGCCTGCTTGCCAGCTCTATTCCTCTCTGTTTTAAAGCTTTTAAAATTTAAGCCGCCCTCTACTAGCTGACTTAAGGTTTTTTGGTATATCCGTGAAGGCTCAGTCTACTTTACCGCCCTTGGAGGATTTCCTGTGGTAGGCAGAATGATGGCCCCAACGATGTTCATATCTTAATCCCTAGGACCTGTGAATACATGGTTTCTGTGGTAAAGGGGACTTGGCAGGTGTGATTTAGGTTTAGGACTTTGTGATGGTCAGATGATCCTGGATTATGTGGGTGGGCCCAATGTAATCACCAGGGTCCTTGCTGACTCTCCAAGCAAGAGCTGAGCAGCAGGTAGTGGGTGGAAGACCAGGCTTATGAGAGAGGGGGTGTCATGGAGGGCTAGCAGTAGGGATGGTGGGGCTTCCAGAAGATGGTGGAGCTTGATCCTGAGGGACTCATGCAGCAGGCTTTACAGAGAGGACCAAGACGGGTAGACAGCTATGGTCAGAGGAACATCGAAATGAGGGTATTGTGGATTGAATTGTGTCCTCAAAAGACAAGTTAAAGTTCTAACCTCTGTAACTGTGAATGGGATCCCAATTGGAAATAGGGCCTTTCTTTTGTTATCAGTTAAGTTAAACAAAGGTGTACTGTAGTGGGTGGGCCCTAATCCCTTCTGAGAAGTGTCTTAGAAAAAGGGAGAACAGACATAAAAGGAGTCACACACACACAAGGGAAAGACAGCAGGTGAAGTTCTGTCTACGAGCCAAGGAATGCCAAGAAATGCCAGGGGATACCAGACCAAGGCTTCAAACTGATTCCTTTTGGTTTGACCCTGTCATGGATTGAATTATGTCCGCCCAAAAATGTGTGTAGCAATTTGGCTGGGCCATGATTCCTGGTATTGTGTGATTTTCCTGTATGTTGTAAATCCTGCCTCTATGATGTTAATGAGGGAGGATGGGTGGCAGTTGTGTTAGTGAAGCAGGATTCAGTCTACAAGACTGGATTGTGTCCTGAGGCAATCTCTTGAGATATAAAAGACAGAAGTGAGCAGAGAGACAGGGGAACGTCATACCACCAAGAAAAGCAATGCTAGGAGCAGAGCGTGTCCTTTGGACCCAGGGTCCCTGTGCGGAGAAGCTCCTAGTAAGGGGGAACATTGATGAGATGGCTGACAGAGAGAAAGCCTTCCCCTGGAGCTGATGCCCTGAATTTGGACTTTCAGCCTACTTTACTGTGAAGAAATAAATTTCTCTTTGTTAAAGCCATCCACTTGTGGTATTTCTGTTATAGCAGCACTAGATGACTAAGACAGAATTTGGTACCGAGAGAGTGGGGTGCTGCTCTAACAGATAACTAAAATGTGGAAGCAGTTTTGAAACTGTGAATGGTTAGAGGAGCGTCCGTGGCAGAGGACCAGCAACAGCAGAGAATCTGCAGCGGCAGAGAAGCGGCAGCGGCAGAGAACCAACAGCAGCAGAACCAGGAGACTAGTGCGAGATGGTGCTGGAGCTGACCCATGGAGCGAGAGAGCTGAGTGCCTGTGTGCAGGAGGCTTCCCGGTGGAGTGGGGTGCCTCCGGGCACTTACTGGTGGAGCTACAGAGCTTTGGAACACTTGCCGCAGCAGGGCAGATGCGGGCGTGAGGCCTGAGGAGCTGAGAGGCCACAGAAAGCAGAAGCTGAAGCGACAAAGGACACAAGAAGCCCAGCTGTCTCAGTCTCAAAAGGTATGGCCATGACCTCAGGGAGTTCAAAGGGTGGAGCCATGGCCTCTGGTGCTTCTAAGGGTGGAGTTGTCACTCCCATGGACGAGCACCTAAAGCTGAGGGAGCAGAGCTGCTGTCCCAGGGGACCTGGAAGGCGGAGCTGAAGCCCAGGGCCGAGGGGCCTCCACTCAGAATCCAGAGACTGTGGCCAATACCTAGAGTCTGGAGGGCAGGGCCATTGTGTAAATTGTCTCAGAGAACAGAGGTTTATTTTCAAAGCCTTGAGGGCTAATGTAATGTGTTCTGCTGACTTGCTTGGTGCCTGTTATCCCTTCTTTCCCTCCAGTTTCTCCCATTTGTAATGGAAATGTCTAGATTGTGCCTGTTCTGCCATTGTACTTTTGGAAGCAGATAACTTGTATTTTAGATTTCACAGATGAAGAGGAATTTTTGGATTTTGGACTTGGAGTTAAGACTTTTGCTATGATATGATGGGGTGACTATGTTTTCCGTGTTGCAAGGATATGATTTTTTGGGGGCCAAAGGGTAGCATGTCATGGATTGAATTATGTCCCCCCAAAAATGTGTGTATCAATGTGGCTGGGCCATGATTTCCTGGTATTGTGTGATTTTCCCATATGTTGTAAATCCTGCCTCTATGATGTTAATGAGAGAGGATGGGTGGCAGTTGTGTTAGTGAGGCAGGACTCAATCTACAAGACTGGATTGTGTCCTGTAGCAGTCTCTTGAGATATAAAAGAGAGAAGCGAGCAGAGAGACGGGGGACCTCATACCACCAAGAAAAGCAATGCCAGGAGCAGAGTGTGTCCTTTGGACCCAGGGTTGCTATGCGGAGAAGCTCCTAGTCTGGGGGAAGATTGACAAGAAGGCCAAAAGACAGAGAAAGCCTTTGCCTGGAGCTGACGCCCTGAGTTTGGACTTACAGCCTACTTTACTGTGAAGAAATAAATTTCTCTTTGTTAAAGCCATCCACTTCTGGTATTTCTGTATAGCAGCACTAGATGACTAAGACAGACCCCCTTTTGAGAATGTGCATTTCCACCCCAGATATACTGAATCAGAATCTATATTGTAACAAGATCCCCAGGTGATTCTTCTGGATCCACAGGTGATTCTTATGTATGTAAGATTTTTTTTTTTTTTAAACAAGATCCCCAGGTGATTCTTATGGATAAAGATACATAAGAATCACCTGGGGATCTTGTTAAACTGTAGATTATGATTCAGTATATCTGGAGTGGAAAGGCAAATTCTCAGCAGGGGATTGAACCGAAATGAACCTATTCAAAGCCCTGCCGGAAACTGAAGGAGACAAGATCTTGCCCTAGAGTCAACAGAGAGCATACCCCTGCTGATGTCCTGAATTGGAACTCCCAGCCTTTAGAACTGTGAGAGAATAAATGTCTGTTGTTTAAACCACTCACTTAGTGTCATTTTGTGACGGCAGCCCTAGGAAACTAAGGAAGAGGATTAGGATTCAGGAATGAAATCACTGTCTTCTAAGAACCGGTTGGAGTACTGGGAAATTTCTAAAGCTTGGGTATGTGGGGCAGTACAGAAACTGCGGTATAGTTAAGGAGCTGGTCTCTTAGGAAAAAGACAAGAAGAACCAGCCCAGGGTCAGAGTGGAATCAGCAGCAAAGCCTATTTAGCAATAGACCTTAGAGCTGTTAACCTCGGGCGCTCTCAATCCCAAGGTTGGGAGTCGGGCAGGGCTGGGAGTTGTGCTAATTAGGTCTTAGGTTTGAGTGGCTCCTGCTGTGCCAATGGGACTCTGTAGGACAGGAATCTATGCAGGTCCTTACAACCTGGCCTTTTGTGACCTGAGACCTGCCTTGTGCTACTATTTCTGACTGTTAGAAATAGTCTAAAACTTCTTCAAACAGCAAGTCTAAATCTTCTTCCATATAACAATCTTCCAAATATTTAAAGACCTCTATCATAGTTTGAATCGACTTGATGGCAACAAGTATTTTTTTTTTTTTGGTATGATAGTACCCCGGAGTTCCTGGGTAGTGCAAACAGTTAACACACTTGGCTGCTAACCTAAAGGTTGGATGTTCGAATCACCCAGAGACATCTTGGAAGAAAGGCCTGGTGATCTACTTCTGAAAAATCAGCCATTGAAAACCCTATAGAGCACAGTTCTACTCTGACACACATGGGGTCACCAGGAGTCAGAGTCCATAGCAACTTCTTTAAAAAAAAAAATCATAGTACCCTGGGCTGTGATTTTCACACTTTATTAGCAGGAGGACTTTCCCTGCCCCACCCCCAGCCCTCCCCACCACCCCACCTACCACTCTTTGATGAGAATCTTCTGCTACAGCCCTTTAGGTACAGCAGATAAAAGCAGAGCCGTCCTTTTGAAGCTGGGTTAGGAGCCTTTTGTTCCACCCACTCCTAACGTTGCTTCCTGTCTTTTGGAACCACCCTGGCATCTATGTGATGTTGTAAATGCGTTTGAAAAGCACTTCCCTAAGACTTCTCTTTTTTAGGGTAGATATCTCAGGTTCCCTCCCTGCCTCCTCAAATTTTTGTTACGTTGAATAATATTGGAATTAATATCTTCCTGTTGATAGTTTTCTTCTTAGTTTGGATTTATTCCTTAGAATAGTCACCCAGAAGTAGAATTACTAGATTATAAGAATATTTTAGTATTCTAATACATATTGCAAAACTGCATTCCAAAAGGCTGATTCTTAATTACAGTTCTGTCAATAATGAGTAAGAGTATTTCAATACCTACTCACCAGCATTAAGTATTATCATTTTCTTCCTGATTTACTAGTAAAATTGTCTTAGTTTTCTGGATTAGACTTTTTATGTAATTGGGTAAAGAGAAATGACAAATCATATAATGCAAAGTTGCTTGACTTTTTAGTTTAAAAAAAAATGATTTTAGCATGATAGCATCCTACAGACCTAACAGTCTCCACTCCTTCCTCCTTGGCTATCAGAATCTCAATGACCTCCAAGAATCCACATCCTTCTACAAAACCATGAGCCTCCAGGAAGACTGGCCCCATCTTATTCCCATAAGGGTAAATCCTAATTAGTTTAAACCAATCATGGTGTCTTAGTTATCTATTGCTGCTATAATAGAAATACTACAAGTGGATGACTTTCACAAAGAGAAATTTATTCTTTCACAGTTTAGGAGGCTAGAAGTCCACATTCAGGGTGCCAGCTCCAGGGGAAGGCTTTCTGTATTGGCTCTGGGGGAAAGTCCTTGTTATCAATCTTTCCCTGGTCTAGGAGCGTCTCTGTGTAGGAACCCCGGGTCCAAAGGACAGGCTCTGCTTTCTTGATGGGAGGAGGTTCCTCTCCTCTCTGCTTGCTTCTCTCTTTTATATTTCAGAAGAGATTGACTCAAGATACAAGCTAATACTATAGATTGAGTCCTGCCTCATTGACATAACTACCTCTAATCCTGCCTCATTAACCATTATAGAGGCAGGATTTACAACACATAGGATAATCCCATCAGATGACAAAATGGTGGACAGTCACACAGTACTGGGAATTATGGCTTAGCCAAGTTGATACATTTTTGGGGGACAAAATTCAATCCATAATACATGGTAATTCCATTTCCCTTGCTTGTGATGGACTTAGGAAATGGCATCTGACCCTATTCTGGCCAGTGTATGGGGAGTGATTCCTGAGGACAGCTTCTTTGCTCTTGCACAAGGAAGAGGGTGTTCCCATTTCTGTCCCTAGATATTGGCAGATGTATGGATGGGTTGCTTGGACCTGTTGCAGCCAGTTTGAAACCATGAAGGGAGCTAGGTGACACACTGAGATTGTTAGGTCAGACAGGGGAGAGAACCCGGGTCCTTGACAATATTGTGAAGGCCCATAAGTGACCACTGTCAGAATGCCTTCTAGACATGGATTCATGAGACAATGAATTCCCTGATTGTCTAAGCTGGTTAGCTGGTGGTGGTGGTTCGTGCACCTCTAGGAAGAGTAGCATAGAGGAAAATCAACACTCTCTTGAATTCAAAGTCATTTTTCAAGTGCGCACAGTTCTCAGGGCAGGAGGAGTGAAAAGAAGAATGTTGTCTAAAAATAGAAAATGCAGTCCTATTTACCTCGTGCTACCATAACGAAAAATACCACAAATGGGTGGCTTTAAAGAACAGAAATGTATTTTCTCACAGTTTATAAGGCTAGAAGTCTGAATTCAGAGGTCTGCTCTAGGGGAAGAGCCTTCCTTGTCTCTTTCAGCTTCTAGTAGCTGCCAGAAATCCTTGACATTCCTGGGCTTGTGGACACACCTGCTTCTCTGGTCCCACCGCATCTTCCTCTGTGTCTGTGTCTATTCTGCTCCTTTTTAAGACACCACTCAGAAGGGATGAAGTTTAGAACCCACCCTACTCCAGTACAGCCTCATTAACATAACAAAAAAACCCTATTTCCAAAAGGGTCATATTTACAGGTACTTGGAGTAAGGAGGGAAACCCTGGTGGTGCAGTGGTTCAGAGCTCAGGCTGCTCACCAAAAGGTCAGCAGTTTGAATCCACCAGCCACTCCTTAGAAACCCTATGGGGCAGCTCTACTCTGTCCTACAGGGTATAAGGTCGCTATGAGTTGGAATTGACTCTATGGCAGTGGGTTTTCGAGTAAGGAGCCCTCCTGGTGCAGCGGTTAAGCGCTCAGCTGCTAACCAAAAGGTCAGCAGTTCAAACCGACCAGCCACCCCATGGGAGAAAGATGTGGCAGTCTGCTTCTGTAACCATTAACCCCAAACCAAACCCATTGCCATTAAGTCAATTCCAACCCATAGCAACCCTACAGGACAGAGGGTTTCCACGGAGTGGCTGGTGGATTTGAACTGCCAATCTTTTGGTTAGCAGCCATATCACTTAACCACTGCACCACAGCCTTGGAAACCCTGTGGGGCTGTTTTACTTTGTCCTATAGCGTATAAGGTCACTATGCGTCGGAATCAACTTGACTACAGTGAGTTTGGGTTTTTTTATAGGGTCACTATGAGTTGGAATCAACTTTTTTTGGGGGGGAGTGGTTTAGGAGTTCAGTTCAACCTAATTTTTTTTTAAGGGGGGGGTGGGGAGGGACACAATTCAGTCCATAACAGAAGCCATTAAAAGTAGAGCCGTGTATTTAGTGGGAAAGGATAGCAAAGCAAGAAAGATGAAACAGACTCTTCCTCATCAGAGATATTTCTGATTCCTTTGGAAAAGAAATCCGTGTTATGTCTGGTTATAGACAAGGACAGTTATACCATCTCAGCTGAGCTTGTTTTTGTTGTTGTTGTTATTGTTATTGTTGCTTTTGTTGTTTGTGTTTATAGAAAAGTGGCCAAGAGAGCATAGCAACAGATTCAGGCTACAGTTTAGATAAAGGAAAGGGTGAGGAAAGTAGAGAAAGATGTCTTACATTCCGCTTGCGTTTGTCATCCGATGGTTACAGTGACTTTTAGAAGGGATAAGAATAAAAGCTTAAGAAACAAAGACATAATGAAAACGAAGACTGTGAGAGCTTGAGAGTAGAGCTGATCCTCCCTTTGCCTCTTCTCAAAAGCTTAAATTCACCACATGTAAAGGACGTGCAGGGGCCCTGGTGGCACAGTGGCAAAGCACTCAGCTGATAACTGAAAGGTTCGCAGTTCAAATCCACCAGCTACTCCATGGGAGGAAGATGTGGCAGTTTGGTTCCATAAGGACTGTAAACCCTATGGGGCATTTCTACTCTGTCCTAGAGGGTGTTATGAGTTGGAATAGACTTGACGGCAATGGATTTTAAAGAATATGCACAAAGGAGAAGTTTTAGGATTGAAATTGGGGCAGGAAAATAAAGTTCCCAAATTGGAAACTACTAGTATTAAAGAGAAATCTGAAATCTGAGACAATTGTGCTCTCAAAAGTCATAAACTTCTCCAGGAACTAGAAAAAGAAGAGCAAACTAAACCTAAATCTACCAGAAGAAAGAAATAGCAAAGATCAGAGCAGAAAAAAATAAAATCAAAAACAGAAAAACAATAGAGAGAATCAATAAAACCAGAAATTAGTTCTTCAAAAAGATCAATAAAATTGATAAAGCCATCAGAAGGATGCAAATAAAAACCACAATGAGATATCATTTCACTCCCATTAGGATGGCTAAGATTAAAAAAAAAAAAAGACAGAAAATAACAGATGTTGGTGAGGATTTGGGGAAATTGGAACACTTATCCATGGCTAGTGGGAATGCAAAATGGTACAGCTGTTGTGGAAAACAGTGTGGTAGTTCTTCAAAAAACTAAACATAGAACTACCATATAGCCCTGCAATTCCACTCTTAGGTATATACCCAGAAGACTTGAAAGCAGAGACTCTAACAGAGACTTGGACACCAATGTTCATTCAGCAGTATTCACAATAGCCAAAAGATGGGAACAATCTAAACGCCCATCAAAGGATGAATGGATAAATAACATGTGGTACATGCATACAATAGGACACTACTCAGCCAGTAGGAGAAATGAAGTCTTGATACATGATACAGTATGGATGGAGCTAGAAGACATTATGCTGAGTGAAATAAGCCAAACACAAAAGAAAAAAAATATTGTAAGACCTCAATTACATAAAAAGACAAGAAAAGGCAAATGTCTAGAGACCAAAGTTTATTAGTGGTTACCATGGGCGGGAGGGAGGGGGAAAAGGAGGGTTAACCGTTTTGGGAAAATCATATTGATTAAGGATAGGGTTGTAATTGCTGTCAATAAGTTGTACATCTGTAAAAATTTGAATTGGCAAAAGTTGTGTGATACGTTTACAACGACAAAAAATAAATAAATAAATGAGTAGCTGCTGAGGCTGCTTATGTACAACCAAACACCTCATGGGATTTGGTTCCTTAATTTGGAGGTTTAGGGTCTTGGTTTCATGGGACATCCCAGTTCACTGGCCTAATAACATGTTTAGTGTTTCTGTTGTACCTCCTAGTTCGATGCATAGTGCCTGGGGTCTTAAAGGCTTGCAAGTGGCCATCCAAGGCACAACAATTAGTCTCTATTCACTTGGAACAACAGAGGAAGAAGGAAAGTCAGGAATAGAAGGAGGATATGGAATGTGTGGCTAACTGCCTCCATGAACAAATGCCTCTTTGCCATGAGACCAGAAGAACTGGATGGTTCCCAGCTACCCTTACTGAACATTTTGATCAAAGATTCTATAGAAAAATCCTGATCAAAAGGAGGAAAACGCAGAACATAATTTCAAAATCTCATGAACTCCAGACTTTCTAGAGACATGGAGGGTGGGTGAACCCCTGAAACTATTGCCCTGAGATAATCTTTAAATCTTCAACCAAAAATAACCCCTGAAATCTTCTTAAAACCAAGCAATAGTTTAGCTAAACTAGTAAAAAATGTCTGCCTTGAGCATTATGCAAATTGACAACAGCAACTTGAAAGATTAGATAGGAACCTTATGGAGCTGTGACTTTATGTTAAGGAAGGAGGAAAATCTCAGAAAAGGAGGGTGAGAATGGTTGCACAACTCAAAAAATGTAATCTATGTTACTAAACTGTATATGTAGAAACTGTTGAATTGGTGTATGTTTTTCTATGTATATTCTCAACAACGGAGCCCTGGTGGCAGAGTGGTGAAAGAGCTTGGCTGCTAACGCAAAGGCCGGCCATTCAAATCCACCAGCCGCTCCTTGGAAACCCTCTGGGGCAGTTCTATTCTGTCCTATGGGGTTGCTGTGAGTTGGAATCAACTTGATGGCAACAGGTTTTATTCTCAAGAATAACAACAAAATAAATAAAATTTAGTAAAAAAAAATCATAAATATAAAAGAAAAAAATCTATAGACACTTTGACTGGGGATTTTAGTAGGGGCAGGGGGATACCAAATCACCAAAAGTCTCAAAAATCCCTTGAGGAAGATCTAGAAATCCTAGTGTCCGGGAGGGATACAAATCATGTTAAAGGGAACAGGTAGAGGAAATGAGGGCCATACAGCCTAAACAGCAATAATTTAGACTCATTACACTGTATGTTCAAATAAAGACAAGAAGTAAGTAACTAATCGGAAATTTAGAATTATCGTATTAAAGGAAAATGGATTATTCTTACCAAGATGAAGAGGAAATGCAGCACAGTTTGGGTAAACAGAAAAAGAAGCAACAAATTTTCTAAAAACAAGCAAAATACAGTACACATTTTCAGTTATACAAATCTTTCCAAATTCAGTTCCATCTAAACGAGCAGTGGGTAACTGGCCAGGATGTAAATATATGATAACTGAAAAAGGAGGAAAATAAGCAAAAGTTATGCATAGAAATCCCTCAGTCTTCAACTGAGCTGTGTTCCCAAAGTTTGCTTGGAAGTCCATTGTCCTTGAGTGCAAACTCGCTTTGACAAAGGGCACCTTAATAATGATGGATAAATTCTATTTTCCATATGGCACTAAGCATCTATATACATGCCACATTGGTCCAGGTTTAAAAAGAGCAAAATCAGAAATGAAGGTGGGATGGGGATTTAAGGGAGAATGGATGAAAACACCAGAGCTAATCCAGGATGCAAGAGCAGGGTTGACGCCAGAATTAGTGGCCAGCTTTAAGGATCTCAAACACAAAATGGACAACAGAAGCTGCCAGGTAGGGGCATTCTGAGGCTATGGATGGAGAGTCAGTGGATTAATCTGAATTCTGGAGAAACAAGGTCTGGATCTCAAGAACCATAAATATTCCTCTATAAAATGCTACCATCGGACTTCATGATGCTATTGTGCTTCCAGTCCCCTCATCCCCTGGCCTCCTCCCACTTACTGCATTCTAAACAGCGTTGTTTGGAAGATGTTCTTTGCCCCTAACCAGGTCCACAGCAAAGGTCATCAGTTTCTACCATTTGCGTTCTCCTCTGCCCACGGCTGTGTTGCTTATTCCTTCCAGAGTTTGCATTTGTTGGTTTGTTTGTTTTTAGAAAATAAATATCGCCGGGGTTAAGAAAAAAAAAAAGTACCCCTAATCACTACTGAAAATATTGGTTTATATGAGAAAAATGCATTCCAAGCTCCAGTGTGGGATACCAGATCCCAAATGGAAGGGACAGTGGTTAAGAGCTTGGCTGCTAACCAAAAGGTCGGCAGTTCGAATCCACCAGGTGCTCCTTGGAAACTCTATGGGGCAGTTCTACTCTGTCCTATACGGCTGCCATGAGTCAGAATTGCCTCGACGGCAGTGAGTTCTGGGTGGGTGGAAGACTGTGATTGGAACCTGAGATGAAATACGAAGGGATCTTGGAAATATTCAAGCCCCACTCCCTCAAATTGAGGTGGCCATGAGCTATTTTTGTTGTTAGGTGCCATCAAGTCAGTTCTGCTTCATAGTGACCCTGTGTACAGCACAATGAAACACTGCCTGGTCCTGCACCATCCCCCCAGTTGGTTATGCTTGAGCCCATGGTTGTAGCCACTGTGTCATTCCAGCTTGTTGATGGTCTTCCTCTTTTCTGCTGACCCTCTACTCTACCAAGTATGATGTCCTTCTCCAGGGACTGGTCCCTCCTAATAACGTGTCCAATGTACATGAAGCGAAGTCTTGTCATCCTTGCTTCTAAGGAGCATTCTGGCTGCACTTCTTCCAAGACGAGTTTGTTTGTTCTTTTGGCAGTCTATGGTATATTCAATATTCTTCACAAACACCATAATTTAAAGGCCTCAATTTTTCCTCGGTCTTCCTTATTCATTGCCCAGCTTTTGGGTGCTTATGAAGCGATTGAATATACCATGGCTTGAGTCAGGTGCACCTTAGTCCTTAAAGTGACTGACTGAGATAGTTCTTTAATATTTCCTTGTTTCTTTTTCTTTTCTATGAACACATAGGAGAAACATTCTTCTACCTCTTTTGGGTGGTCTTGTCTAGAATTAGCCAAGACTGAGCTTTGCTGTCGTGATAAACTTCCCTTTTCTGCATCGGCTGGTATACTTTTACATTTTTCTAGGAAAGCTTGCTTCTGCCATTTCTCCCGTCCTTCCATTTTCTCAGCTTTCTTTGTACAGTCTGCTCTCATCCTGTTAGTATAATTTTCTCTCCCCTGCCATTCCTGTCAATATGTCCTGTAGTCCTCTCGTTGGTTCTCCCATACCTATTTTGTCTCTTAAATTGCCTCTCATTGATTCTACTTCTCCCTGTCTTCTTGGTGTCTTTTTTCCCACAATTGCCCATCAATCTTGTTCATTTTTAAGGCTAAGAAGGACTTTCTGTTCATCAATTATTTGGCTTACCTTCACCTGTTCTCCTCCTGTCTAAAAAAATTACTTATTGCTCCATGCCTTTAGCAAGAATATTGAGACATACTCACGATTGATGGGAAAGCTGAAGAAGGAGGTCAGAAAGCAGGTAAGAACCAAGGGAAGCTAGTGGCTTCAAGGTTATGCTGTGGATACCTCCAGTTAGACACCACCACTGGCCTAGCAGCTACTGTCATCACGCAACACTGATGAGAAACGGATTCCAAGCTCTGTCTGTGCCTTATGTGTTCAGAGTCTGTGCCTGGAGCTCTGACTGGTTGTACCTACGTCAGGGGTCCACACGCTCACTGCCATGGGTAGAAGGCTGCCCCCGGGCTTCCATGGTGGGAGACAGGACCCTGGCTCTTACCGAGACTCACATAAGAGGGATCCCCCATGCACACACATGGGGAGAAAGTTCTGATTCTGGATAGTAAAAATGAAGGAATGACTAGACAAAACCAGTGTCTTTTGCACTATTTTAGAACTCTGGGATCCATAAAGTGTATAGTCCTGATTTTATACTGTTATTCTACAGTGCTGATACCTTTATTCAAGTAAATTTGTCTATGTATGTTTTCTTTCAGCCTTTTCATAAGGAAGTGTCTATCTGTGGCATGGTATCAAAACCAAAAACCAGTTGCGGTTGAGTCGATTCCAACTCGTGGTGAGACCTCGTATTTCAAAATAGAACTCTGCTCCATAGGGTTTTCAATGGCTGACTTTTCAGAAGTAGATCACCAGGACTTTCTTCTGAGGCACCTCTGGGTGGCCTTGAATCTTTTGATTAGCAGCCGAGTCTGTTAACCATCTGTATCACCCGGGCACTCCGGCATGGTATTACAAGGTAAGAGAGTATCTTTCACCCTCCTCTTAGCACACTGACTTTGTTTCACGGAGAAGTTTACTTTTTATATCTCTCCACGAAAGCAGATTTTCTGTAAAGGTTTTCTCCATTCATGATTCTCAGCAAGTATGTCTCTCCCTGCCTGCCGTCAACCCTGTCCTCAACACATGTAACACATAGCACATATGTTAACTAACCCTGTTTTTCTCTTAAACTATGGAGCCCTGGTGGCGAAGTGGTTAAGAGCTCACCTGTTAACCAAAAGGTCGGCAGTTCAAATCCACCAGCTGCTCCTTGGAAACCCTATGGGGCACTTCTACTCTGTCCTGTAAGGTTTCTATGAGTTGGCATCAACTCGAAAGCAACGGGTTTGGTTTGGTTTGGTTTTATATGCTTATTGAGGGCAGATACTGCCTCTTATTCTTTTATCCTCAGCAGCTACTACAAGGCCTGGCACGTATAAGGCATCTAATAAATACTACCTGAATGAATAAAAGTTACTTCCCTCTGTATTTTTTGTTCAATGTTTAAAGCAAACATGTCCTATATTTTCTGGCACAATCCGTGGTGAAATTGTCTTCTTCTCAGCAAAGAATACTCATTAACTGACTAACTAGATATGATTCATTCTGTACCATTGTAAAATTTTCCTTATAATATCGTCTAAAATCATAGATGATGCTTTGTCAAGCCATGTCTCAATTTTGGTCCAGAAAAAAGTAATTCCTATAATTACCATCAGAGATATCACATATGTCTCCAAATGCTGTAAGAAAAGAAGAAAAATACCTCACTGCAAATTTCTTCTTATGAAGAGCAAAAAGAAACCTTTAAAACTCATAGCTGTTGAGTTGATTCCAACGCATAATGATCATATAGGATGGAGTAGGACTGGCCCATAGCGTTTCCAAGGCTGTAAATTTACAGAAGGAGACTGTCACATCTTTCTCCTGCAGAGCTGCTGGTGGGTTGGAACCACTGACCTTTCAGTTAGCAGCTGAGCGCTTAACCATTGCACCACCAGGGCTCCTATATAGGCATTAAATATCTATCTGTTGGTGACTTTTCTATTCTCGAGCACAAATTAAAGGGGTGGAGATCTCAACTTATGCTGAATTTGGGTCCACCTTTGAGGTTCAGGCTTCTCTGCTGTCAGGCACTTCTCTAATGGACATTCCCTTTAATCGGGTTGCTACTCAATTTCTGTCAAGAGCTTGGTTGTCAAAAATAACACCTGTGTAGTTTGATCTGAGTTAACAAGCTTGGTTGCTAACAGAAAGGTTGGAAGTCTGAGTCCA
This sequence comes from Dugong dugon, assembly GCA_030035585.1. Lineage (NCBI taxonomy): Eukaryota > Metazoa > Chordata > Mammalia > Sirenia > Dugongidae > Dugong > Dugong dugon. Next base: position 5,120,329 of record CM057464.1, on the reverse strand, counting down.
CCCAGAGGCACCTTGGAAGAAAGGCCTGGAGATCTACTTTCGAAAAATCAACCCTTGAAAACCTTATGGAGCACAGTTCTCCTCTGACACACATGGGGTCGCTATGAGTTGGAATCAACTCAACAGCAACTGGTACTGCTAGTTTGGTCTGCAGGATGTGTACGGCGTCCACTTCTCAGCCAAGTAATTCTCCATTACTCTTTGAAAGTATTTTTGATGTTGTCTTCTTAGAACTAGAAGCAACCATTTCTCCAATGATAACTAATTCCTTTCAGTGGAGAATACATTTAGAGACTAAAATGTGGGCCAGGAGGTGTGCTCATTATTGCGAGATGTCCTTTTCAGTGGACAGATCAGCAACACCTTTTATACCACATTTTCATAATGACCCCTTTTACTATCCTAAAACGAAATTCATGGGAAACATAACCTACCTACACACACTATTCAAATTGGTATAATATTTTTAACTAGACTATAAAGAAGACATAAAGGAGATTAATTTATAATGCAAAGGTATGCATGTCATTAAAAAGCATGAAATGCTCTGTGCAACCACTCTGGATGACAACGTGCCTTGTCATGGTGAATGTGTGACAGCTATCGTGCAGATGAGTGTAGGTATGTCGCACATGGACTGGTGAGTTACTCACGGAGAACCTCCAATCAAAACTAAATGCTTCCCTTGACTCACATAGTAGTTGCATTCCTGAAAAAATTTACTGATTAGAACTATGCCAAAAAATATTTGGGGTTTATATGTAAAATGGAATAAGGGTTTATGCTCAGAAAATTAGAAACTTTTCTCCCTACTTTCTGTTATGATGAAAATGTTCGAACCTATAGAAGAGTTGAAAGAACGGTCAGTAGTAAAATGAACACTGGTGTGTACTTTCCACCCAGAATCAATCTTTTTTTTTTTTTCCCAGAATCACTCGAAAGTAATTGCAGATGTCACTACACTTTGCCCCTAAATGCTTTCAGTACGCAGCTTCTAAGAATTAGGACATTTTTCTACATAACACAATACCATTATCACACCTAAGAAAATTAATAATAGTTTTATAAGATCATCTGATATCTAGCCCATATGCAAATTTCTCCAATTGAACCAGGCATTACTTTCATAGCTGTGATTTTTTTTGAATCAAGATCTGATCAATATTAACCTATTGCAGTTATTTATTGTTTTATTAGTTTATTTTAAGCTAGAACAATCCCTCTACTTTCCCCCCCATGACGTTGATTTTTTTGAAGATCCTACACCACTTGTAGAATGTCTCATATTCTGATTCCTATAACTTCTTGACATTTTTCTTCCTTATTGCTCAGATCGCACTTGGCATTATTTTATTTGCCCACAGTAAAGGCCGTAATGTGAAACCACCTAGGAAAGTGCTTGTTACAACTTCTGTAGGGATGCTACTGCTCACAACACCACAGAAGAACCTTTTCCCAAGGTTGCCTGGGAGAAAATTCTCTCTTGTATTGGTTGTCCTCTGTACAACGAGTCTCAACAACGAGTTGTCCTGTGTACACAATGAGTCGCAAACTTGATCTTGTGCTCCTCTTTGTACTAGATGCTAGGTCCCTACTAGACAAATCTATGCCCCACTTCCTGCTTGTGCACAAGAGTTCATGATTTGCATTTTAGGGATGAATTTCACCCCTGGATTCGTCTCGTTTTCTCTTTGCTTTGCCTTCTTGACCTACCAATCTTTTAAATCAGTGGAATTATATGATTTTATAAGTTACTTTGTTGTTGTTGTTAGGTATCATCAGGTCAGCCCCCAACTCATGGCGGCCCCTTGCACAACAGAATGAAAACCTGCCTGGTCCTGCGCCGTCCCCACGATTGCCTGCAGATCAGTGATCCACAGGGTTTTCAGTGGGGGATTTTCTTCCTAGTTCATGTTAGTCTGGAAGCTCCACTGAAGCCTGGTATTTGCCTTATAGCAACACTCAAGCCTCCACAGACAGACAGGTGGTGGCTGCCCATGAGGTACACTGGCTGGGAATTGAGCTCTGATCTCCCACTTGGAAGGCGAGAATTCTACCACTGAACCAACAATGCCTCATATGAATTATTTTAAGACATAAAAGTCAAGCACCAACCTCATAAGACTGTTGTCAAGATTATACATGTAAAAGATCTAACACATGCCTGACAGGGAGTAAACCAAAAAAAACTAAATCCATTGCCATCAAGTTGATTCCAACTCATGGCGACCCTATAGGACAAAGTAGAACTGCTCCATAGGGTTTCCAAAGAGCAACTGGTGGATTTGAACTGCTGAACTTTTGGTTAGCAACTGAGTTCTTAACCACTGCACCACCAGTGCTCCTGACAGGGGGTAGGAGCACATTAAGTTTTACTCTTTGTACCCTGCCTTTCCTCTCCTTCCCCATTACCCCACAGCACCCCCAGCTCCCTGTCACAGACTTGCCCTCCATGACCACCATGTTCACTAATTCTCTGAGTCCTACCTCTGCCTTTGTACCTTAGGTCCCCAGACAAGCTTGAAACGTGAGCAAACTAGCTATTTGCTTCGGTGCTATATGGGCCACACAGGAAGTTACTTTCTCTGCAGTACATCAGTAAAAATATTTCTACCCATCAAGGAATGGATAGATGTTCTTGTAGCTGATGGTACTTGAACATGAGGATCTCTTCTGTGGGGCTAGAGTGCAGCAACTGGGACCTCAGGAAAGAACACCTGAACCAAAATAAACCAAACCCATTGCCATCCAGCCGATTCCAATGCTTAGCGACCCTATAGAACAGTGTAGAACTGTCCCATAGGGGTTCCAAGGCTGTAATTTATACGGAAGCAGACTGCCACATCTTTCCTCCACGGAGTGGCTGGTGGCTGTGAACCGCCCAACTTTTGGTTAGCAGACGAGTGAGTGTTAACCACTGTACTACCAGGGTTCTGAAAGAATACCTCGTAGGTGGCTTACCATAGCTGCCTCCCTCACCGTCATCCTCTGCCTTTCCCTTTCTCTACACGGCTCCTTGCGTCCGCCTGGCTTCTTTGTCTGGGTGACTTAGAACTGCAGCTCCTGTTCATCCACAGTCCAAATGGCTCAGCTTCGCTGCAATCACGGTATTTTCTGGGACTGCACGTTGTTTTACTCTTTAACCTGCAGGCAATTTTACTGCAAAATCAAGGCAGTGGTTTCCTCTTTTTTTCCTGGAAATTTCTGTCCAAATACATCATTTATTGCTTTGTTCCCAAGATACATCTCATACTCGTTAATCCCAAAAATCTGAAATCCTGAAAAATTTCTTGTAGTGACTCCCCCGAGGAGCACTTAACTGATGTTGCCACTGGATTTTTTTCTCCTGTTACAGAAAACTCTGAGTAAAACAAAAGAAAAAACAGAACAAAAAAATTTCCCGTATTAAAGGAACAGAGGACCTAATTGTGAAGATCAAGAGGGGCAGAGTCTTCTCACTAGAAGTAAAAGGACCAAGTCACCGTTTTCCACGTAATGAAATGACAATGGCTGGCACTGTCACCATTTCAGGTATTATAAAACTGTCTTCTTGTCAGGGACAAATTACGGGGGTGGTTTGTTAGTGACTTCTTTGAATTCTATAAAACCATTTTATGGTTATCGTAAAAGGTCTGGTCACACATTTGTTAAGGTGTAAAGTCCCTTTACCTAGAATCATAGACCCTTTTTAAGGTCAGAGAGGATCTTAGGGTTGTTCTGGTAACTGAGGCCATGAAGTTTAAGTGTCTTCTTTAAAGTCACACAGTTGGTTATGGATAAAGCCAGAAATAGCACTCAGGTATTCTTGTCTGGGGGAGTTCTGGCAGCACAGTGGTTAAGCACTCAGTGGTTACCCAAAAGGTCAGCCGTTAGAACCCACCAGCCTCTCCGCAGGAGAGAGAGGTGGCAGTCTGCTCCTGTAAAGATGAGAGCCTTGTAAACCCTATGGGGCAGTTCTATTCTGTCCTCATAGGACAGCTGTGAGTCAGAATCCACTCGACGGCAGTGGGTTTGGGTTTTTGGGGAGATTCTTGTTTGCACCGCATGGTAGTATCTACAAACGACACACTTCTGGTTAGAAGCGTTCAAAAAGTGCCAACCTCCAAACTTCCTTGCGCATTTGTCTTGTTCTGGTGATCCTGAAGGGGCTGGACTGGCATGGGGTTTTACCTATTTGTATTTTTAAAGCAAAAAGTAGGTTTTGGGTATGTTGAAGGCCAAGTCATGATCTTCTGAAATGTGAGAGCTATTTAAAGGAAAGGTCTGATACAGGAGTGTTTGCAGATGAGATCAATGGGATCCTTTTGGCTAAAGGAATTACCCTGAAATTGCTCTGAAATCTGAAGAAGGAATTGAATAAAAATAAGACCTACTACTACCCCCTGCCTGTCAGTTTGCTATACTGTGGTGGCTTGAGTGTTGCCGTGATGTTGAAAACCAAACCACCAATATTTCAAATACCAGCAAGGTCAACCCATGTTGGACAGGTTTCAGCAGAGCTTCCAGATTAATACAGACTAGGGGAGAAATGCTTGCAGATCTACTTCCAAAAATTAGCCAATGAGAACACTATGGATCACAATAGGACGTTGTCCGTTACAGCGCTGAAAGGTGAGTCCTCTAGGTTGGTAACCACTCAAAACACACAGTAGCTGCAACAATGGACTTGAGCAAAGCAAAATCATCATGAAGATGGTGCAGGACCAGGCAATGTGTTGTTCTGTTGTACACGGAGTCCCCATGAGTCAGAGTGTACCTGAGGGGAACTGACAACAGTAAGAGCTGCTGATTGGCTTCAGTCCCAGAGGGCATTTTAGTTTTGTTGGCATCAACAGAAAGTTATTAAATTGATTATTTAGTTCCATTCTCTTCCTTGGATGGGATGCATGAAGAGAGAATTAGGCCTTTTTATTTTGCAAGAGGGAGAGCACAGCAGAAGTTTGGAACTACATTTTCCCCCTGGGTCTACACTTAAGGATGTCTCTTTCCTTATTTATCTCAGCATCTCAGGAGAGATAGCACTTAACTTCCCAGAAGTCCCCTCTGCCTGTCCAACCACCGTCTCCAGGTACATTGTGGGCCTCCTAGAGGATGCTGGGACACATTTGCCAGTGGGTGGGCTTCTGTGACCATAGCTGCCATGTTAAACGTTGGGCACAAGAGGCAAACCAGCTCTTCAAATCCTGAAGTCTGACAGAGGAGTATACCAGAAACCCATGTTGGCAAAAATGAATTTAGCTGACTCTCATGAACCTCTTTGTTGTTGGTTTTTTTTGAACTTGGGATTTTGTAATTTTCTTGTAATGTTCCTTTCCCTTACTTCAAAGTAATTTATTTTTCAAAGAACATTCAATTCATTTATTTTCCCAGATAACGGGAGGAACTTGCCATGCAAGCAATAAAAAAAAAATGTTTTCTAAAAATGAATAATCCTGGTACCGTTTCTAGGACAACAAGGGGGATGGAATAAAACGATCAAAAAGCAGCTGGAAAGATGGAATTTGTTCAATTCTAGAAAGAACCATTATCTTTAAATAATTATAAGTTAAAAAAATGATATTTGGCATGTGGGAATCTTACTAATTCAGGTCATACTTAAATTAATGACCCGGGCAATTTAGTTTTGCCAGTTAGTTGTTAATTAAGTATCATATCCATACAAACAAAATGCTGTGGAAAGAGAGTGTATTTTTGCACCAAGCTTAGTTCAGTGTCCCCTGAGATGAAGGATTATTTCAGAGTTTATGTATAAACCACTCTTTCTTCTGAGGTATGTTAGAGAATTTCCATGTGGATAACAGAATGTCCTTCCTGAAATTTTTTTTTTTTGCCCATTTTTTTAATCGATGTAATTAAATGAAGTTTACATTTCAAGTTAGTCTCCCATACAGAATTTTTTTTAATAACATACATTGTTAGGAGACCCCAACCGCTCACCCCATTCTGCGACAGCACGCTCCTCCCCTCTGCCCCTGATTCCCCATGAATGTTCAACCAGCTCCTAACTCTCTCTGCCTTCCCCTCTCACCTCTGGACAGAAGCCACCCTTTGGTCTCTTATATCTACTTGTCAAAGAGGCACATTCTTCATGAGTATCACTTTATGTCCCACAGTCCAGTCCAATCTCTGTCTGAAGAGATGGTCTCGGAAATTGTTTTAGTTCTGGGCTAATAGAGAATCTAGGGGCCATGCTTTCCGGGGTACCTCTAGTCTCAGACCATTAAGTCTGATCTTCTTACTCGAATTTGAGTTCTGCACCCCATCTTTCTGTTGCTCCATCAGGGACTCTCTGTTGTGTTCCCTGTCAGGGTGGTCATTGGTGGTAGCTGGGCACCATCTAGTTCTTCTGGTCTCAGGCTGATGAAGTCTCCGGTTTATGTGGCCTGCTATCAGGATTCTTAAAACACACAAACAAAATAGTTAAATGGAAAATGTAGCAGAGGATTATTGTTGTCATTGTTAGCTGCCCTTGAGTCACCCCTGCCTCATGGTGACCTCATGCACTGCAGAAGAAAATGCTGCCTGGACCTGCACCACCCCCATAATTGGTTGTGGATTGGACCACTGTGATCCATACAGTTTTCATTGGCTGATTTTCAGAGGTAGGTCACCAGGCCTTTCTTCCTAGTCTTAGTCTAGAAGCTCCGATGAAACCTGTTCAGCATGATAGCAACATGAAAGCCTCCACTGACAGTTGGGTGGTGGCTGTGCATGAGATACATTGGCTAGAAATCAAACCTGAGTCTCCCGCATGGATGGTGAGAATTCAACCACTGAACCATCGCTCTCCCAAGCACAGGATTATAGAGTTAACTTTTGAAAACTAGTAATTTATCAATAGCTGACTACTGGCAAAAATAAGTAAACAAACAAACAAATAAAGGAATTGTAGCCCATTAAAAGTGAGGAGAATTCTTTCTCTCATTTAGAGATAGGTTTCCTACTTACACTGAATGTCGTGTTTCATGTTATGCTATATACATCCAGTGTATTGAACAAGTTGAACTCAGTAGAGGACAAAAAGACTAGCTTTATTATTTTCCGTCTCTGTCCCTTCAAACGGGTCCTCTCAATGTGTTCTTCCCTGCCCCTGGATACAACCTTGGGTGAGTCCTATCACTTCTTCAGCTATTCTTGTAGCAATATAAAGTCTGCTGGTCCGATTCAGGAAGTAAGTCCAGTTCTGTCCAAAGTCTCATCCAATTAATCTCTCATTCCGACTAGGATCTGGCTCATGTTTAGAAGTCCAGGGATGAGAGTGGAGGGTGAGGGCGTGATCAGATGCCCACACCCCCTTCCTTCTTTTCCTCTTCATTCTCGGCAGCTTGAGGCAGCTTCAGGGCTGCAGACTGGGTGATGGAGAGAGGCCAGGGGCACACGAGTTCCCGCTTCACTGGTAAAGTTGTAATATACCGTTGGGTCCTCTAGGTGTGACGGGATCCAAATACTGATTTTTCTCTCTTGCGAGGCTCTTCAGTGGTTCTTTTGGAGGTGTTCCCATCACCAGGTACCTCTACCTACAACTCTCCTAATGTGGGCAATGTATCCTCCAGCTTGTAGCTGTGAGCTGCCCTCAGTCCCTGCTTCCAGAGGTCACTGGCTTCTGTAGTCACCCAGCTTCTCCAAACACCTCTCCTGAGTGGAGTTCTGCTCAGGCTGACCCAGTCTGCCTCCCTTCTGCAAAGTACCACAGGGAACCGGCAGGGTTTGCCTCTGCTCCACAGGAAACCCAGGCATCCTTGGGGCTATGGGTTGAATTGTGTCTCCCAAAAAGATGTGCTCAAATCCTAACTCCCAGCACCTGTGACTGTGACTTTATTTGGAAATAGGATCTTTGCCGATGTCTTCAGTTGACATGAGGTCCTACTGGAGTAGGGTGGGTCCTAATCTAAGGTGAGTGGTGCTCTTAGAAGAGAAGGGAGGAGAGGAGAAGACAGGGAGGGGAGGGGAGAGGAGGAGGGGAGAAGAGAGGAGAGAAGAGGACGTACAGAGACAGGTGCAGATGGAAGATAGTAGTGAAGGTGGAAGCAGAGGTTGAAGTGATACTGCACAAGCCAAGGAACTCTTGGAATACTAGAAACTGGAAGAGACAAGGAAGGATCCTCCTCTAGAGCTTTCGGAGGGAGTACAGCCTTGCTGGCACCTTGATTTCAGACTTCTGGCCTCCAGAACTATGAGAGAATCAGCTTCTGTTGTGTAAAACCACCCACTTCCTGGTACTTTGCCCTAGGAAATGAATACACTTGGCCCTCCAGATATGGGAAATGCACACCATTCCCAGGACAGCCACCTCCCCTCCCAAACCAAAACCAAACCAAACCCATTGCTGTCAAGTTGATTCCAACTCATAGCAACCCTATAGGACAGAGTAGAACTGTCCCACAGAGTTTCCAAGGAGCTCCTGGTGGATTCAAACTGCCAGCCTTTTGGTTAGCAGCCATAACTCTTAACCACCGCGCCACCAGGGTTTCCAAGCCGGAGTCAAAAGACAGCTTCCATGTTTCTTGAACTCCAGGGACCGAGTCAAGCTCTCAGAGGGATTCATTTGAAGCCCTTCGTATTAGTAACTTACCTCAAATTGCCCAGGAAAAAGTCCTTTGCACTGGTAATATTTCTGTGCCTTTGAAATTGTTTCAACATTTTGGAAAGAAACACATATATATAATGCACACATAGGTACATATTTTAAAAACAAAAACAGAGGGGGACATTCTACCTAAAGCTTATAACCTGACATTTTTCTTTTAACAGTACGTTATAAACGTATCCATATTAATATATGTATACCCCCTTTTAACATATATAAGTAGATTGTAGGTATATTGTTGTTGCTGTTAGCTGCTGCCAAGTTGATCCCCCGAGTCATGGTGACTGCATGCACAGCAGAATGAAATACTTCCTGGTTCTGTGCCATCCCCATGATCAGTTGTGGATTGGACTGTCGTGATCCATGGGGTTTTCATTGGCTGATTTTCAGAAGTAGATCACCAGGCCTTCCTTCTCAGTCCATCTTAGTCTGGAAGTTGTGATGAAACCTGTAATTCAGCATCACAGGAACATTCAAGCCTCTACTGACAGACTGGTGGTAGCCACACATGAGGTCTATTAGCTAGGAGTCAAACCGCGTGAAAGGTGAGCATTGTACCACCGACTCCTTGTAGGTGTATACCATAATTCAATTAGTTGAGTCTTTTTTTTTTTTTTAAAGCTCAATTCTTTTATACTTTTGGGTCATGTTTATTCTTTTAATATAATAAACAGCGCTACAAAGGAAGAAATAGATTTTGGCAACGGTGCCACTGTCGCACATAAGGAAATTCGGGGGGTTGGTTTCTCTGAAAATTCGTTAAACTGTGAGGAAGCCCATAACCCTTTGTCGGTTACAAACTATTACTCCATGAAAGCTAGAAAAGATTGATTTCCCCCTACTTTGGAGCTCTTTCCTGACTAGCTTTGCAACCTTGGGAGTGACACACGGACATTGTGACTTCTCTCCCACTTAAAAACCTAACATAAAATTCATGTAACTAGTGTCAGAGTGCCTTAGATCAAGCACACAATCACAGGGGTCATGAAACCAGTGCTTCCAGGTTGTAACCTGGAAGAGAGTCGAGACAGTGGACACAGCACATGGCTGTGCTTTCACTTTGCTTCTTCTGCTAGTGAGTTAAAGGGAAACATCCTGATTTACCAGGTCTTTAAAAATATATGGACTGAATCTTTAGCAGGATTCTATCAAACACTAGTATTCAATGACAGAGATGTCAGGCCCCAGATTGCTGACTGGAGGCGGGGCCAAGATGGTGGAGTAGTCAGACACTTCCTGTTGTCCCTCTTACAACAAAGACCCTAAAAAGCAAATGAATTGATTATATATGACAATCTAGGAGCCCTGAATATCAAAGGCAAAGCTGAGGAATCAGACTGAGCAGCAGGGGGAGGGAGAGACAGTTCAGAAGCAATGAGGAGTTGCCAGAACTGACCTGGCAGGAATCGGCACCCTGCAGGCTGGATCAGCTTGTGTGTGCAGTGAGGCAAGCAGTGGCACTTGGGACACGTTTTCCACATCGGGCGAGATCAAGTGGCAGAGAGTCTACGCAAGCCTCCAGAGTCACTGAAAAGCAGCGCTCAATCAGCAAAAGATAAGTACATGTGTCTAACTTACTGCACAGATCAAGAAACAACCCCTTTGGGAAGAACTTCTCTCCCACTTACCTACCCCCTCCTGGCTCTGTGCTGGGTCTCTGGTCGTCTTCAGCAATTGCTGCATCCCCTGGGCCAGAAGTAGGACCCATTACACACCCTGAGCCATTCTCCCGGCTTTGGAGAGTGAACACATTAACAAACAGGAAAAAATAATCTGCCAGCTCCCCTAAGCCGGGCACTCAGGGCAGGCACAGCTCCTTTGCCTAGGCACAGGCATAAGGGGTCCATGGACTCTGAATGCCTTTTACCCCTGCATAAACCTGTGTGGCCCCATTTCAACAGCATAGGCCCTGATTAGCACAATACAACAGGGTGTATACCTGAAGCTTAACTTCAACTGTATCAGCTATATGGTAGAGTGGCAGGTTTGTGACATTTGACACTGCTCTGCCTATTTGGCAGTGTCGTCACCTACACATCAGGGGCCCGAGGACTGGTGGCTCCATCCATGCCACATAGCCACCAGCAACAGGGATCTGAGAATAAGTGTTGCCTCCCAGTCCTTACAGCCAACAGCATTGGGTACCACGAGTCCAGCTGCAAAACCCACCCATCTACATGCTCTAGGGAACTGGGACACACTTTCCTCCCAGACACTCAGGGGCAGCCATCAGCCCCCTGCCTTCCACAGTGCGTGATCTCCTACTGCAGCCAGATACTGGTGCCTACTTCAATCAACCCTGCCCGTCTAGGACTGTAGGAGGGAGCTTACACCACACACTTGGTGACCGACTACCTGGACACCTGAGCTGAATCCATACAAGAAAAGTAATTGGACTCCTGGGCTCACATACCTAGTAACAGATATAACCACTTGATGACAGGATGTGAGAGTTTCAAAGGCACCAATAATCAAACTAGCTCACACAAGCAGCCTATTTGGGCATATCAAAACAAAACAAAACAAGAAGCTGGGACACAGTAAGCAAACATAAAATAAATAAACATGGTAACTTATTGATGGCTTGGAGACAACAGTCAATATCAAATCACATAAAGAGACAGACCACGATAGCTTCAGCAAGCTCCCAAAACAAAGAACCAAGAAATCTTCCAGAGGAAGAGAACTTCTAGGAACTTCTGGAGGTAGAATACAGAAGGTTAACATACAGAACTCTTCAAGAAATCAGGAAGGAGTTCAGGCAAAACACAGAACAAGCCAAGGAACACACAGACAAAGAAACAGACGAATTTAAGAAGATTATAGAAGAGCGTAATGACAAATTTAACAGGTTGCAAAAATCCATAGACAGACGGCAAACATAAATCCAGAAGATTAACAATAAAATTTCAGAATTAGACAACTCAATAGAAAGTCATAGGAGCAAAATAGAGGCAATGGAAGTCAGAATTAGTGAGATTGAAGATAAAACACTTGACATGAACTTATTTGAGGAAAAATCAGATAAAAGAATTTAAAAAAATGAAGAAACCCTAAGAATTATGTGGGACTGTATCAAGAGGAATAACCTACGAGTGATTGGAGTACCAGAATGGGGGTGGGGGGATAACAGAAAATACAGAAAGAATTGTTGAAGATTGGTTGGCAGAAAACTTCTCTGATACCATGAAAGATGAGAAGATATCTATTAAAGATGCTCATGGAACCCCACACAAGGTAAATTCCAAAAGAAAGTCACCAAAACATATATAATCAAACTTGCCAAAACCAGATAAAGAGAGAATTCTAAGCATGGATGGGGTAAACGAAGAGTCATCTACAAAGGAGAGTCAATAAGACTAAGCTCAGGCTACTCAGCAGAAACCGTGCAGGCAAGAAGGCAATGGGATGACATATATAAAGCCGTGAAGGAAAAAAATTGCCAGCCAAGAATTATATATCCAGCAAAACTGTCTCTCAAATATGATGGTAAAATTAGGGCATTTCCTAAAGAAGTTTCTGGAATTTGAAAAAACCAAACCAAAATTACAAGAAATACTAAAGGGAGTCCTCCGGTTAGAAAATCAATAACATCAGATAACAACCCAACACTAGATCACAGGACAGAGCAACTGGATATCAACCCAGATAGGGAAGTCACAAAAATAAATCAAAGCTAAAACACTGTAAATAGGGAAACAGATGTCAATATGTAAAAGATGGCAACATTAAGGCAAAAAAGAGGGACTAAACAATGTAGTCATAGATGTTTCATATGAAGTGGAAGTCAAGGCGATATAAAGAAATAAAAGAATGGCTTAAACTTACAAAAATAGGGGTAGATGTTAAGCTAACCACAAAGGAAACTAACAATCCTACATATCAAAATAAAAAACAAGAAAAACATACACAGACTCAGCAAATACAAAATCAACAATGAAAAAGATGAAAAGAAAATAAAGAAAAACGACTCAGCATAGAAAATTAAGTGGAACAAAGAAACTGTCAACAACATACACAAAAAAGACATCAAAATGACAGCACTAAACTCATACCTATCAATAATTACACTGAATGTAAATGGACTAAATGCACTGATAAAGAGACAGAGAGTGGCAAGTTGGATTAAAAAAAAAAAAAGATCAGTCTATATGCTGCCTACAAGAGATACACCTTAGACTTAAAGACACAAACAAACTAAAACTCAAAGGATGGAAAAATATATCAAGCAAACAACAACCAAAAAAGAGCAGGAGTGGCAATATTAATCTCTGACAAACTTTAAAGCAAAATCCACCACAAAGGATAAGGAAGAACACTATATAATGATTAAAGGGTCAATACACCAGGAGGTCATAACCATAGTAAATATTTCTACACCCAGTGACAGGGCTCCAAAATACATAAAACAAACTCTAACAGCATTGAAAAGAGAGAGAGACAGCTCCACAATAATACTAGGAGGCTTGAACACACCACTTTCAGTGAAGGACAGAACATCCAGAAAGAAGCTCAATAAAGACAGGGAAGATCTAAATGCCACAATCAACCAACCTGATCTCGTATACATATACCAAACACTCCACCTAACAGCAGGCAAGTATACTTTCTTTTCCAATACACATGGGACATTCTCCAGAATAGACCATATATTATGCCATAAAGCCAGCCTTAACAGAATCCAAGGCAGTGAAATATTAGAAAACATCTTTTCTGACTAAAAAGTCGTAAAAGTAGAAATCAATAACAGAAAAAGCAAGGAAAAAAAATCAAACACATGAAAACTGAACAACACCTTCCTCAAAAAACTATTGTGTTATAGAAGAAATTAAGGATGGAATAAAGAAATTCACAGAATCAAATGAGAATGAAAACACATCTTACCAGAACCTTTGGGACACAGCAAAAGCAGTGCTCAGAGGTCAATTTATAGCAATAAATGCAGACATCCAAAAAGAAGAAAAGGCCAAAATCAAAACATTAACCCAACAACTCGAACAAATAGAAGAGAGCAGTAAAAGAAGCCCTTGGGCACCAGAAGAAAGCAAATAATAAAAATTAGAGCAGAATTAAATGAAATAGAGAATAGAAAAACAATTGAAAGGGTTAACAAGACCAAAAGCTGGTTCTTTGAAAAGCTCAACAAAATTGATAAACCGTTGGTCAACCTGACAAAAGAAAAACAGGAGAGGAAGCAGATAACCCATATAGGAAATGAGATGGGTGATATCACAACAGACCCAACTGAAATTAAAAGAATCATAACAGAATACTATGAAAAACCGTACTTCAACAAATTTGACAACCTCCAGGAAATGGACAAATTTCTAGAAACTCACTACCTACCTAAACTAACACAGACAACACTAGGAGCCCTAATACATGGCATAAACAGAATGCAAAACATTACTAACTATGCACAAACACCAGAAAAGAAACTAGATAACTGGGAGCTCCTAAAAATCAAACACTTACGCGTATGAAAATACTTCACCAAAAGAGCCAAAAGGCAACCTACAGACGGGGAGAATAACTTTGGCTATGGCACATCTGATCAGGGTCTAATCTCTAAAATCTACAAGAGACTGCAAAACCTCAACAACAAAAAGACAAATAACCCAATTAAAAAATGGGCAAAGGATATGAACAGGCACTTCATCAAAGAAGACATTCAGGCGGCTAACAGATACGTGAGGAAATGCTCACGATCATCAGCCATTAAACCGAAAAACCAAACCCGTTGCTGTCGAGTTGATTCTGACTCATAATGACCCTAGAAGACAAAGTAGAAGTGCCTCATGGAGTTTCCAAGGAGCACCTGGTGGATTTGAACTGCCTATCTTTTGGTCAGCAGCCATAGCTCTTAGCCACTACGCCACCAGGGTTTCCATTAGAGAAATGCAAATCAAAACTACACTGAGATACCATCTCACCTCAACAAGGCTACCATTAATCCAAAAAACACATAATAAGTGTTGGAGAGGTTGTGGAGATACTGGAACACTTATACACTGCTGGTGGGTATGTAAAATGGTACAACCACTTTGGAAATTGATTCGGTGTTTCCTTAAAAAGCTAGAAATAGAAGTATCATATGATCCAGCAATCCCAGTCCTTGGACTATATCCTAGAGAATTAAGAGTCATCGCAGGAATAGATATATGCACACTCATGTTCATTGCAGCACTATTCACAATAGCAAAAAGATGGAAACAACCTAGGTATCCATCAATGGAAAAACGGATAAGCAAATCAAGGTATATTCACACAATGGAATACTATGATAAAGAACAAGGACGAATCCATGAAACATCTCATAACACGGATGAATCTGGAAGGCATTATGCTGAGTGAAATTAGTCAGCCACAAAAGGACAAATATTGTATGAGACCACTATTATAAGAACTCAAGGAAAGGTTTAAACACAGAATAAAACATTCTTTGATGATTTCTAGGGTGGGGAGGGAAGCAGAGGGGTATGCACTAACTAGATAGTAGATAAGAATTATCTTAGGTGAAAGGAAGGACAAGACACAATACAGGGGAAGTCAGCAGAACTGGACTAAACCAAAAGCTAAGAAGTTTCCTGAATACAACCAAACACTTCGGAGGAAGAGTAGCAGGGGGTGGGGGTGGGGGCCTGGGTACCATGGTTTCAGGGGACATCTAGGTCAAGTTTATTAAGAAAATATTCTGCATCCCATTTTGGTGAGTGGCAACTGGGGTCTTAAAAGCTAGCAAGTGGCCATTTAAGATGCATCAATTGGTCCCAACCCATCTGGAGCAAAGGAGAATGAAGACCACCAAAGACACAAGGAAAATATTAGCTCAAGAGACGGAAAGGGCCACATAAACCAGAGACTCCATCAGCCTGAGACCAGAAGAACTAGATGGTGCCCGGCTACCATCAATGACCGCCCTGACAGGGAACACAACAGAGAGTCTCTGATGGAGCAGGAGGAAAAGTAGGGTGCAGAACTCAAATTCTGGTAAAAATACTAGACTTAATGGTCTGACTGAGACTGGAGGAACCCCAAAGACATGGCCCCCAGACTCTCTGTTAGCTCGGAACTGAAACCATTTTCGAAGCCAACTCTTCAGACAAGGATTAGACTGGACTATAAGACATAAAATGATACTCGTGAAGAGAGTGCTTCTTAGCTCAAGTAGATACATGAGTCTAGATGAGCAGCTCCCGTCCAGAAGTGAGATGAGAAGGCAGAAGGGTGCAGGAGCTGGTTGAATGGACATGGGAAATCCAGGGTGAAAAGGAGGAGTGTGCTGTCACATTACAGGGAGAGCAACTAGGGTGTATAAATTTTTGTATGAAAAACTAACTTGAATTGTAAACTTTCACTTAAAGCACAGTAAAAAAAAAATGCTATTATAATTATCATAAACTATATTTATAGGGAGTCACTGGAATTCTCCTTAGAAGGGAGGATGGCAAGACTTTG
Organism: Dugong dugon; assembly: GCA_030035585.1. Taxonomy (NCBI): domain Eukaryota; kingdom Metazoa; phylum Chordata; class Mammalia; order Sirenia; family Dugongidae; genus Dugong; species Dugong dugon. Next base: position 5,104,284 of record CM057464.1, on the reverse strand, counting down.
TCTCATGTACTTTGGGTATGTTATCAGGAGGGACCAGTCCCTGGAGAAGGACATCATGCTTGGCAAAGTGAGGGTCATCAAAAAAGAGGAATGCCCTCAATGAGACAAATTTACACAGTGGCTGCAACAACGGGGTCAAGCACAGCAATGGTTGTGAGGATGGGGCAGGACCGGGCAGGGTTTGTTCCATTGTGCATAGGGTCGCTATGAGTCAGAACTGACCCAATGGCACCTAACAACATTGGTGATACAAATGGTTAATGTACTTGTCTGCTGACCAAAAGGTTAGAGGTTTGAGTCCATCCAGAGGTGCCTAGGAAGAAAGGCCTGGCGATCTATTTGTGAAAAATCAGCCCCTAAAAACCCTACTGCGCTTTGTTCTTCTCTGACACACATGGGGTCACCGTGAGCTGGAATTGACTCAAAAGTGATGGGTTGGCAGGGCTTTTTTTTTTTTTTTAAATGTCTTTTAAAGCCCTTTACTTTTATTATCTAATCTGATCATTTAAAACTGCCTGAGAAGTAATCAAGAAGGTTATTGTCATCCTAGTTCCATTGATCAAGAAAGCGCGGATGAGACGTGAAGTGATGCCCAGTCACAATGCTAAGAAGAGGCAGACCTGTGGCTGAAGCTTAGGTTTTCTAGCCAGGTGCCCAGTGTTCCTGGGTGCCCGTGTTCCCACCTCACAAGCTTTCCCACCCCACAAGCTCTCCCACCCCACCTTTCCGTGTGGCACTACCACCCACCCAGTTGTTCAAGGAACTCTTTCTTTGTCCATCACCTCTCACGTCCAATACATTGTTATGTCCTGTCCATTTTGCTTGCAAACCATATCCCAAATCTGTTCTATTCTCTCCGTATCCACCTCATACATCCCAGTCCAAGTTACATTTCCTCTCACCCGAATGACTGCAACAGCCTTCCGCTTCCATTCTTACCTTGTTGTGGTTTTTTCTCCACCCAGCAGCCAGGAGACTCTCCTAAAGCATACATCAAATTGTGTTCCTTCCCTGCTCAGAACCTTCTAATTGCCCTTTCAATAAACTCTCAAGTCTTCACCCCAGCTGCCAATACACAAAGCCCCACATGACCCAACCTCTGTCTGTCTCAGACCTTCTCCCTCCATCTCCCCTATCTCCCACTATCTCCGTCTGTCCCCATTTCCCACCATCTCCTACCTCCCACCTTCCCCCTATCTCCCTCTATTTAAATCTGAGAAATTTGGCTCCAGAGCCCTTGCTCTTGGGCAGGGATCTTGTCTATCGTGTTCAACCCTGAAAGCTCATCACATAGAACAGTGCGTGACACAGAGGAGACACTCAATAAATGTCTGCTGAATGACTGAGTGATCTCATAGTTGCTAAGGAGACACGAAAGCTGGATTTCCATGAGTTTGTCCTGGTTACAACCCATCGTCAGTCTGATCCTTCGAACCTTGGTATTATCCAGGAACTGGCCTAACTTTTTCTGAGATATTTCAATGTAGCTTTATCTTCAACCAGAGTAATGTTTGAAATGACGATAATAACTAATGTTTTTATGGTGTTACATAATTTCTATAGTGCTTTTCACACAATAACAGAAGGAAAGAAATCATTCCACACTCCTTCAGGAGATTAGGTGAGACCGAAGTAGTAATTCTCATTAGCTCAGCAGGTTAATGTAATAGCTTTGCACCTGCAGTTAAATCCAGATGAGAGCAACCACATGCCGTGAACGTGCGTGTGTCAGTACCGTCCCACACCCAGGGAACATTCATCTGTATTAGAAAGACTAATTCAGAGTTAAGGAGCCCTGGTGGCACAACAGGTAAGCTAACTGAAAGGTTCGAACCCACCAGCCGCTGAGCGGGAGAAAACACCTGACGATCTGCTCCTGTAAAGACTGTTGGGTTGTGTGCCATCAAGTGGATGTCGACTCACAGCGACCCTATAGGACAGAGTAGAAATGTCCCATAGGGTTTCCTAGGCTGTAATCTTTATAGGAGCTGACTGTCAGGTCTTTTTGCCCACTCAGCGGTTGCTGGGTTCCAACTGCCAACCTTTCGGTTAGCAGCTGAGCGCTTAGCCATTGTGTCACCTAGGAAATCCTATGGGGCAGCTCTGCTGTGGCCTGTAGGGTCGTTATGAGTTGGAATCGACTCGATGGCACACAACAACGGTAATAATTCTGCGTTGCTTGAGTTAGGAAGGAAAAAAAAAAGGTAGGAGAAGTTAGATTGTATGGCAGGGACAGATCTCGTCAAATTTATCAAATAACAGTGTATTTTTCCTCCTACTCTTCTGCATTTCCCTCATGTTTCCAGAAAACACCCCCTCCTCACGCGGGAATCCATTAACACTGGAGCGTTTCCCTTCAGCTGGCCCCCTCCTCATTAGCCTATGCTCTGCCATTTCTGAGTGTACCCCTTCCCTTGCAGCTGCTCTTTCCCATGTCCTGTTATCTCCTGGATTCACTAACTCAGTAGATAGTACTAATAACGGTCCTCTCCAGACCTTATGGAAAGTCCCTTTCTCCTTGTCCACTTTCAGGTGTTCACTGTGCTTTCATTTTTGCGTTACTATCCCAGCGTGCCTCACTGGATTACACGCAACACGGAGCTAGTCTAGTTCAGTGGTTAAGAGTAGGAGCTTTGAAGCCAAACTGCCTTGGTGCAAATCCTTGCTCTGCCACTTACTAAAGTGTTGCCTTTATTAAGTACTTCATCTTCTTGTACGACCATTTCTTCTGTAAAATGGGGATAAGGTAGTACCTGTCTCATAGGGTTGTTATGCAGATTAGTATACTCCACGTAAAGCACTCAGAACACTACCCACCCAGTGTGTTACACGTAAGTGTCTTAGTCATCTAGTGCTGTTATAACAAAAATACCACAAGGGGGTGGCTTTAACAGAGAAATTTATCTGCTCACAGTCTAGGAGGCTAGAAGTCCAAATTCCGGGTGCCAGCTCCAGGGGAAGGCTTTCTCTCTCTTTTGTTTCTGGGGGAGGGTCCTTGCAGAGGAGCTTCTCAGGGCAGGAATTATAAATTCTATCTCTGTGATGTTAATGAGGCAGGATTAGAGGCAGTTATGTTAATAAGGCGGGACTCAATCTACAAGGTTAGGTTGTATCTTGAGTCAATCTCTTTTGAGATATAAAGGAGACAAGTGAGCAGAGAGACAGGGGGACCTCCTACCACCAAGAAAGCAGTGCTGGGAGCGGAGGCTGTTCTTTGGTCACAGGTAGGATTTACAGCACATAGGAAAATAACATCAGATGACAAAATGGTGGACAATCACACAACACTGGGAATTATGGCCTAGGCAATTTGACACACATTTTGGGGGGACACAATCCCATCCACAAAAGTAAATATCAGCCCAGTGTGGGTGTTATATATCAGTAACGTGATTGTTGAAAACGGTGATGATTTTTGTATTCGTCACAGCTCGTCCGTACATAATCCGGTTCCAGTTGCTATCTGCTCGACTCTGACTCATGGAGAACCCCGTGTGTGTCAGAGTAGAACTGTGCTCCATAGGGTTTTCAATGGCTGATTTTTTGGAAGTAGACCACCAGATCTGTCTTCCAAGGCACGTCTGGGTGGACTTGAATCCCCAACCTTCTGGTTAGCAGCTAAGCATGTTAATTGTTTGTACCATCAAACATGTATTGGGTCTCATCTCATTGGTTTTCTTTATTACAGGTCTCAATGGTAAAGTATTTTTCATCTCAAATAATATCACAACACACACTGCTGAACAAACATTTAAAATAAATTTATAAAGGAACCAACATAGTTTTTGCAATAATAAAAATAAAATGTGATTTTGTAAAATGAATATTTTCATTATCAGTGAGAGAGATGAAATTATTTGCTCTCTTTGAATAAGATGGCTCTGGGTAGAGCTGCAAGTCAATGTTGACATCCAGGTATGACTCGTCACTTGAAGGTCACCAGAGACGGTGGCAAGGTTTGGCTACTCTCTTAGCTAGTTCCACATGTTCAGATCAAAGACGGACTTGGCGATGAAAAAAAACTTTCTCACAGAATAACTCTTCGAGGGCTCCATCAGATACTAAATAACATACCAAGTGCCGGAAAGCTGAATATTTCAGAGTAGGAAGAAGAGGCAAATAGGTTCTGAATTTATTCTTTGATTGAATTCTGCCCTAAAAAGGATTTTTTCAAGTTTTCTTGCAGTATTTGAGCATGATCTTTACATATGTCATACCTCATCAAGTTTGGAGAAAGAGTCAAACATGGGTGAATAAGCTTTTGTAGCACTATCTCATTTCCTTAAGAAATCCTGATGTTATATTCTCGTTGTATTTTAGCTCTCAGACTGAGGTTCAGGCTCTTCAAGATATTAAGTACCTTGCTGATATATTACAATTGAACAAGTCACTTGAAATTATAAAGGTGGTGGAGATGGTTTTCGTTGGCACTAGTGGTGACCCAAAAAAATGGTTTTTTGCCCACCCTCATTTCAAACACTCATGTTAGCAACTCTACCTTCAACGGCCAGCAAACTCCAGGGTGGAAAAAGCAGACCCCAGTAACTGAAGCCCATTGCTTTGCAGCACACTGGAAAAGATTAGCATTCAATAGCTCCGATTTGGTCTTACGATGTCATTATTTTCTTCATGGCTTTTGACCTGAAAAGCATTAATTTATGCTATTCTGGAAAAAAAAAAAAAAAAGACTGATTTTCCAAAGATGTCATTGTGATTTGTTTAAAATTGATAAGAAAGCTTCAGAGGCTTCATGTCAATATCTGACAATTTCATAACAGACAAGTCAGGAGGAACCAGAGGGCAAATGGAATGCTGGTCACATGAAATCCAGTTGTCAAATATTCATTATGATTACTTCCTACTTGCACTTTCTTCTTTGGTTCCATGTTTGAAATCATTACACTTGCAAATTTATTGTCGCAACACATATAGTTAATACCCACCAAAAAAGCCCACTGCTGCCCAGTTGATTCTGACTCATAGCAACCCTATAGGACAGAGTAGAACTGCCCCGTAGGGTTTCCATGGAGCGGCTGGTGGATTCAAACTGATGACCTTTTGGTTAGCAGCCAGGCTCTTAACCACTGTGCCACCAGGGCTCCAGATAATTATAGTTAATAGTGATGATAATTAACACTCGTTGAGTGCTCACTTTGTGCGAGATACAGTTCTAAGCCCTTTACATATATCAAGTCATTTAATTTTCACAATAATCCTGTTATGTAGACTCTATTCCACCCAGAGATGCCTTGGAAGAAAGGTCTGGTGATCTACTTCTGAAAAATCAGCCATTGAAACCCTGTGGAGCACAGTCCTACTCTGACACACATGGGGTTGCCATGAGTCACAACTGACTGACAACAATTGTATTTTTTTTTAAAATCTCATTTTACAGAGGAAAAAATTAAAGCACAGAAAGGTTAAGTAATGGCCCAAAGTTGCACAGGTAGTAAGTGATGGGTTTGAACCCAGGCTCATAACTACTACACTTCATGTAAGTTATATTCCCTCTGGCATCCTATTTACTGTTTACACTTAAGACATTATTCCGAATTGTGTTATTAACTATTATTTACAGGCCTACTTTTACAGTTCAGTGAATTATGCTGAAATCATTGATGCCCCCTTTTTATGACTTAATGATGTATCACGTTAGTAATTACAAAATCCAGCTATAACAAATGTAAACAACTGCATACAATATCCTTACTGAACGTTCGCCAAGTCACTCTGACCAATGTAGTCTTGGAGTGTATTTACAACTTTAAGAGCCTAAAGATGATAAGGAATGTAATGGATTTCTAGGGGCCCTGTAACTGAGTTTTGGACAGTGCCCCAACCTAACTGCCGAGAAGGCTGGCAAGTGCCCAGAAAGAAGAAAACAAAATGTCATCTAGTGACCACATACTACTGCCTCTACCACATCTCAGTTGGTTTACCACGAGTGGTATGACCCCAAAGACTCCTTTAGCCCCAAACTTTCTTTGTCATCTTCTACATCCTCCATATTCTCTCTCACCCTTCTACAGCTTCCCTCTATGGCAGCTCTGTGCTATATGGCAGCTATATTTAAGATGGCAGCACCACAAGATGGAAGGCGCTTGGATCCCTGAGTTACTGTTTGGAAGAGAGTCTCCAAGGAGAGCCACCTGGCCTGCAATGGACTGGGATATGAGAGGACTATAAACATATACCACATTAAACCACTGAGATTTGGGGGTTGTTTGTTACAGTAACCAACGTTCATTACCCCGACTACTATCAAAGCCGAAGGTAATGAAAACGATGACCCCACCGTGCAATTTTTCTTTTCCCTCAGGTTCAACAGCTTGTTTAAAATGACGTCACTTCAGGGGCATCAGGATTTGTTGTCATCACTAATACACGTGTGTCCCTTACCCAGTGCAGCTGGAACACAAAATGCCATGAGTGGGTGGCTTTAAAGAACAGAAACTTATTTCTCACAGGTTTGGAGCTAAAAGTCTGAATTCAGGGCATAGATCCTGAGAGAGGTTCTTCCTTGCCCATTGCAGTGTCTGGTGGATGCCAGAAATCCTTGGTGTTCTTGGGCTTGTAGATTCCTCTGTCTCTGACATCTATCTTTCTCTTCCACCTGATTGTGTGTCTTCATTTAGTCTGCCCTTTTTATAACTCAGAAGCGATTAGGTTTAAGGTCCGCCCTACACTGGTAAGACCTCAACTGATTGGCTGAGTATACTACATTAGATTGCATTAAGTTAGATGTAAGATAATCACATTACATTATCCAAGGTAATCTGCTCTACCCAAGGCCAACCGATTTAATCACATAATTAAATCACAAGAGTATGAGGTCTGCATAAAGCTATATGACTTAATAATAATAGCAACTAGAATAGTATTTGGTGAAACAGCTGGGGGCCATAGCCTAGCCAAGCTGACACATAAAAAGAACCATCACAATATATAACTGATTGGTCTCAAAGCTCTCTGTTGAAGTTGTGTGATGCAGGGAGGGCGGAGGTACCAGGTTGTCATCGAACATCCTTCTTCGAAGACTGTACCACCATTGAGCAGTAGAGGTCAAGAATATAAAAATATTCACATATAAAAATCCATTAAAAACAATGCAACATAGGAGGTTGCCCAGGTTCTTCTTTCACTCTCCAGGCTTCAGGACAACTATTCACGTCCGGTCCCCAGGGGACTTCCCTCCCCATTGTGGTTATGGTTCTTTATTGATTCCCGGATGACCCATTCACAAAGAATAGTGAGTTTATTTCTCACTTGTCAGAAATAAACATTAAACACGGAAAAGTTAATACTAGCCGTGCTAGCATGCTGGGAATTTAAACGAGCTCAGATGTCTTGCCGAGGCAAAGGTTTTAAATGTGTCTTAAAGCCCTAATAAGGTCCTCAGTAGGCAACGAAAATGACCTCAAAAAAGTATTGACCTGGAAGTGTGTCTTTGTTGCTTAAATTATGATTACAACTTTCCGAACCACGTTTTATTAATGAGCTCTGAACGGAAGTGTTTATCTCAGGAGGAAATGCTGTTTCTTCCTCTTGTCCCTGGTGACACACTACACATACTAACTGATAGAAAGCTGGTGTTCAAGACACAGGAAAGCCTGGAGGCCTTTGTCACACTGACCATAGTGGCTGGAGCTGTTACGGGGCCTGTCAAGTCAGGGCTGGAAATGTTCATGTCATGCTGTCCCTGGAGCGCGCGTCTTTGCGATGCTCTGACAGCCCATGCACTTGTGAGAAAGAACATCCCTCTTTTATCTGGCCTTCTAACCTGTTTGGGGAGGCACCCCTCTCCTTTCCATTTTATGAAAAATTTCACGCCAATTTTTTGCTCTGTCTCCAATGTCTTTGATTAGAGTCATTTGGATGAAGAGGATCAGGCAATCTCCTCTTCAAAAATGGGATAAACTGCAACATACAGAGAAGACAAAGGGTCTATCCCTAATGCATAAAAAGCATGTACAAATCAAGGAGAAAAAGACAAATAGACCAACTGAAAAACAACCAAAAAAAAGAAGGGGCATGAAAATGTGAAATAAGCACTTGGCTGCTAAACAAAAGGTTCGAGATTCAAGTCCACCCAGAGGAACTTTACAAGAAAGGCCAGGTGATCTAACTCTGAAAAACCAACTGTTGAAAACCCTATGGAGCACAGTTCTACCCTAACACACATGAGGTTGCCATGAGTTGGAGTTGACTCAACAGCAACTGGTTTGTTGTTGTGGTTAGGTGCCCTTGAGTTGGTTCTGACTCGTAGCGACCCCATGTACAACAGAACAAAACATTGCCTGGTCCTGAGCCATCCTCATAATCGTTATTTTGCTTGAGCCCATTGTTGCAGCCCCTGTGTCAATCCATCTTATTGATGATCTCCCTCTTTTTTGCTGACCCTCTATTTTACCAAGCATGATGTCCTTCTCCAGGGACTGGTCGCTCCTGTTAACATGTCCAAAGTATGTGCCATCCTTGCTTCTACAGATCATTCTAGCTGTACTTCTTCCAAGACAGAATTGTTCGTTCTTTTGGCAGCCCATGGTGTACTCAATATTCTTCACCAACACCGTAATTCAAATGCATCTATTCTTCTTTGGTCTTCCTTACTCATTATCCAGCTTTTGCAGGCATATGAGATGATTGAAAATACCATGGCTTGGGACAGGTGCACTTCAGTCTTCAAGGTAACATCTTTGCTTTTTAACACATTACAGAGGTCTTTTGGAGCAGATTTGCCCAATGAAGTATGTCGTTTGATTTCTTGACTGCTGCTTTCATGGGTGTTGATTGTGGATCCAAGTAAAATGAAATCCTTGACAACTTCAATCTTTTCTCCCTTTATCATGATGTTGCTTATTGGTCCAGTTGTGAGGATTTCTGTTTTCTTTATGGTGAGGTGTAATCCATACTGAAGGCTGTGATCTTTGGTCTTCATCAGTAAGTGCTTCAAGTCCTCTTCACTTTCAGCAAGCAAGGTTGTGTCAACTGCATGATGCAGGTAGTTAATGAGTCTTCCTCCAATCCTGATGCCCCATTCTTCTTCATATAATCCAGATTCTCGGGTTGTTTGCTCAGCATACAGATTGAATAATATGGTGAAAGGATACAACCCTTACACACACCTTTCCTGACTTTAAACCACTGAGTACCCCCTTGTTCTGTTCGAATGACTGCCTGTTGATCTATGTACAGGTTCCTCAGGAGCACAATCAAGTGTTCTGGAATGCCCATTCTTTGCAATGTTATCCATAATTTGTTATGATCCACATAGTTGAATGCCGTTACATAGTCAGTAAAACACAGGTAAACATTTTTCTGGTATTCTCTGCTTTCAGCCAGGATCCATCTGACATCAGCAATGATATCCCTCATTCCACATTCTCTTCTGAATCCAGCTTGAATTTCTGGCAGTTCCCTGTTGATGTACTGCTACAACTGCTTTTGAATGATCTTCAGCAAAATTTTACTTGTGTGTGATATTAATGATACTGTTTGATAATTTTGACATTCGGTTGGATTATCTTTCTTTGGAATAGGCATAAAGATGGATCTCTTCCAGTTGGTTGGCCAGGTAGCTGTCTTCCAAATTTCTTGGCATAGACGAGTGAGAACTTCCAGTGCTGCATCCGTTTCATTTGTTGAAATGTCTCAATTGGTATTCCATCAATTCCTGGAGCCTTGTTTTTCACCAACACCTTCGGTGCAGCTTGGACTTCTTCCTTCAGTACCATCAGTTCCTAATCATATACTACCTCCTTAAATGGTTGAACGTTGACCAGTTCTTTTTGGTATAGTGGCTCTGTGTATTCCTTCCATCTTCTTTTTATGCTTCCTGTGCCGTTTAATATTATATCTGTAGAATCCTTCAATATTGCAACTCAAGGCTTGAATTTTTTCTTCAGTTCTTTCAGCTTGAGAAATGCCGAGCGTGTTCTTCCCTTTTGGTTTTCTAACTCCAGGTCTTTGCACATGTCATTATAGTACTCTGCTTTGTCTTCTCGAGCCACCCTTTGAAATCTTCTGTTTAGACCTTTTACTTCATCATTTCTTCCTTTTACTTTAGCTACTTGATATTCAAGAGCAAGTTTCAAAGTCTCTTCTGACATCCATTTAGGTCTTTTCTTTCTTAACTGTCTTTTTAATGACCTCTTGCTTTCTTCACGTATGATGTCCCTGATGACATCACACAACTTGCCTGGTCTTCGGTCATTAGTGTTCAATGTGTTAAATCTATTCTTAAGATGGTCTCTAAATTCAGGTGTGTTATACTCAAGGTCGTACTTTGGCTCTCATGGGCTTGTTCCAATTTTCTTCAGCTTCAACTTGAAGTTGTATGTGAGCAATTGATGATCTGTTCCACAGGTGGCCCCTGGTCTTGTTGTGACTGATGACCTTGAGCTTTTCCATTGTCTCTTTCCACAGATGTAGTCTATTTGATTCCTGTGTATTTCGTCTGGTGAGGTCCATGTGTATAGTCATCCTTTATGTTGGTGAAAAAAAGGTATTTGCAATGAAGTCATTGGTCTTGCAAAATTCTATCATGTGATCTCTGACATTGTTTCTATCACAAACGCCATATTTTCCAACTACCAATCCTTCTTCTTTGTTTCCAACTTTCGCATTCCAATCACCAGTAATTATCAATGCATCCTGACTGCATGTTCAATCAATTTCAGACTGCAGAAAAATCTTCAATTTCTTCGCCTTTTGCCTTAGTGATTGATGTGTAAATTTGAATAATAGTATTAACTGGTCTTCCTTGTAGGTGTATGGATATTATCCTATCACTGACAGTGTTGTACTTCAGGATAGATCTTGAAATGTTCTTTTTGACAATGAATGCAACGCTATTCCTCTTGAAGTTGTCATCCCCAGCATAGTAAACTATATCCATTTCAGTTCACTAATGCCTAGGATATAGATGTTTATGCATTCCATTTCGTTTCTGACACTTTCCGGTTTTCCTAGATTCATACTTCACACCTTCCAGGTTCCAATTTTTAATGGATGCTTGCAGCTGTTTCTTCTCATTTTGAGTTGTGCCACATCAACAAATGAAGGTTCTGAAAGTTTGACTCCATTCAAGTCATTAAGATCAACTCTACTTTGAGGAGGCAGGTCTTCCCCAGTTGTCTTTTGAGTGCCTTCCAACCTGAGGGGCTCATCTTCCAGCACTATATCAGACAATGTTCCACTGCTATTCATAAGGTTTTCAATGGCTAATTCTTTTCCGAAGTAGACCACCATGTCCTTCTTCCTAGTCTGTCTTAGTCTGGAAGCTCAGCTGAAACCTGTCCACCCTGCTGGTATTTGAATACCAATGGCATAGTTTACAGCATCACAGCAACATGCAAACCCCCACAGTATGACAAACTGACAGATGCATGGGAGGCAACTGGTATAGTAATGGACAATTAATTTTTTATTAAATAAATTAACTTTATCAGTAAGCAGAGAAAATAGATACAACATAATATATGTCACAATGAGAAATAGGCCCTACCCTCAGTCAGATTGGGAAGTATTCTGGTTTTTGTAGCAACACTTAGCAAATACTGAAGATGCAAAAGGAACTATTTTTCAAACATTGCTGGCTGCACAGTAAATTGAAGGACTATTTAGAAATATTTATTGGAGATGTTAAAAATGTGGTTACTCAATTTCATTCCTAGGAATTTATGTTAAGAAAGCAAGCACAGATGTATGCAAAGATTTATCTAAAGGATATTTATTTCAGAATTATTTAAAATAATAAAATTGGAAAATGGCCACAAGTCCAATGATGGGGAATTTGTAAAATAAATCATGCCACACGCATTTGATAGAATACAATGTAGCTGTTAAAAATCATGTTCTAGGCTACTTAATGACTTATGAAAACCTTTCTGACATATTGTTCAGTGAAAATGGGACTTATAAAATAGTCTTATGCCAATTTTGAAAAAAGAAAAGTAAAGAAGTATATCTATTGACCGAGAAAACAGATTGGAAGGATACACATCAAAATGTTAACGCTAGTTATTTCATTGTGATGGCGTCTCTTTCTCTCTTGTTGTGATTTTTTTCTATTTTTTTCAATGTGTCTACCAGGGGATGTATACCTCTTTAATATTTGGGGATTATTGGCATTTTTGCTTGTTTTTTTTTTTTTTTTAACATGAGAACATCTCAGGTAAGGGTCAGGTCAATAGTCACTTGTATCTAACTAGCTTGGTTAACTTGTTTTCTGTTGTCCTTTAACAGAGAACTGTTTGCGAGTTTAGAAAGAGCAGTGTCTTAGGCTGTGTTCTCTAGAGAAGCAAAACCAGTAAAGTGTATAAGTATATAGAGAGAGATTTATATCAAGGAAACGGCTCATGTGGTTGTAGGGGCTGGAACATTCCAAGTCCGGGCGTCAGGATAGAGGCTTCTCCTGATTCATGTAGCCGCAGGTGCTGGTGAACCCAAGATTGGCAGGTCAGAGACCAGGTCTCTTGCTCACAGGCTGCGAAGAGCAATGAACCCCAAGATTGGCAGGCAAGACTGCATGTAAGATGCTAGCTCAAGTCCCAAGAACTGGAGGTCAGGCAAACTGGAGCCAGCTGCAGGATCCAGAAGACACAAAAGCCCATGAGCCTTGCCAGAATGTCCACTTATATTCAATACAGGCCACACCCCCAAGGAAACTCCCTTTGAACTGACTGGCTACTCACAGCAGATCTCATCATGGAGGTGATCACATTATACCAGATCTCATCATGGAAGTGATCAGAACATCATAGGACTGCCAAACCACTAAGACTCATGGCCCAGCCAAGCTGACACACAATCTTAACCATCACAAGCAGGAAGAGAATAAAAGAAATCAGTTTTGCAGCTTGGGACATTTGGGAGTGAGCAGGCAGGAGAACCTCCAGAAGCTTAATGGGACATGGGTATAGTTGACAGGAGGGAGAAAGACCCATAGGTGGGAGAGAAATATAGACAAAATTATGGAAAACACCAAAGACAATTTTGCCTGCAGAAAATATCAATGCTCTACTCTCTAAGTCCAGTTTTTAAAACCTCAATTATCTTCTCAAAGTCCGTTTGGTAAATGCAGGTGATGTTTTAGCTCTTTTTTTTTTTTTTTTTTTAAGGTACATATAAAGAATAGGTATTACTTTGGGCTACTTCTGAACAGAGAAATGTCTAGATATGCCCTTTTCTTTCTCTTTAGTCTTAATTTTTTGAAAAGGTGTGCTGGGAATCGGAGGTAATGAGGATGAGAAACAGTAAACGACTTTAGTTGGAAACAAAATGGAACCATTGGAAAAAGAGATGCCTTGTCTCCTCCTCAGCAGATTGAGTTGCCTGTGAATGGGGTGGATGAGATAAGTGACTTGACCCTCATCGCCCTCAAGTTTTCAGTGCTCCAAGTTTATTCCATTTGAGGTCATGTATGAAGTAAGTGTACAGAAAACCCTGGTGGCTCAGTGGTTAAGAGCTACGGCTGCTAACCAAAAGGTGGGCAGTTCCAATCCATTAGGCGCCCCTTGGAAGCTCTATAGGGCAGTTCTACTCTGTCCTACAGGGTTGCTACGAGTCGGAATCGACTCGACGGCAATGAGTGTTTTTGTAATGAAGTAAGTGGAGTCCCTGGGTAGTGCAAACGGTTAAGTAAGCAGCTACGGTTTGAAGCCACCCAGAGGCACCATGAAAGAAAGGCCTGGTGAGGGGCTTCTGAAAAAATCAGCCACTGAAAACCCTATGGAACGCAGTTCTGCTCTGTAACATATGGGATCACAGTGAGTGGGAATTGACTTAACAGCAACTGGTTTTTGGTTTGTGAAGTAAGTGCTGGGGCTGGGCTGGTCCCAGCTTTTCAACATTACATATGGTAACGTCGACAAGTAAAGCGATGGTGTCCTCATTGGAAAAAATATTTTTCAATAATATCAAGTAGTAAAGGGAGCATTAGAGCGATATGGGCAAACTGGAGAGGCCAGCAAGGAAGAGACAGGTCTGGAAACCCTGTCTTATACTGAACAGTGGACGGAACTGGGGCTCTTTTGCCTGGAGAAAGAGGCTTTAGTGGGCCCGGGATAGTTGACCTCTGCTAATTTAAGGGATGTGATGTGGAAGAAGGATGAAGCTTTCTCTGTTTAGGTTCAAAGAGCAGAAACTAGGATCATTGAGTAGAGATAACTGGGAGGTTGACTGTGTTTCAGAATTAGAAAATTCTAACAGGCATGAGATTGGCGTGGTCTATGGAGAGAGCCTGGAAGGGAGACGCAGAGACAGAGAAGAGCTCCAGAAGGTTGTCAGGGAGTGCTCTTGGGATGGATAATTGTGGAAGGAAAGGGAAGGGCGTAGGATTCGTTGTGAAGATGGGATGACGTTTCAGAGCTATCAGCGCTGGCATGAAAGGACCTGGCCTTTACAATTCCGCTCCAATCACTGGACCCAGGCCACCCCCGGAAGGACGCTTGACCGTGGTCCAAGAGGCTTTCTGCAGCTGAGGACTGTTTGATAGCAACGCTCTCAGCCCTTGGAGTTGTTTGTCTTTGAACAAGGATCTGAGTGGCTTATTACAGCATTCATCATGCCTTGGGATAGTACAGGCATTTTTAAAAAAGATATACAAAGCTGTACATTTTCATATGTATTGATTTATATGACTATATTAAAACTAAGAGCTTTTGTTTGTTAAAAGATGCTGTAAAGGAAATTAAAAAAATGACATAATTTGGGAGAAGATTTTAACACAAAACTAATAAAGAATTAATATCAAGAATACATAAAGAGCTCCTACAGTATCATTACTGAAAGGACAAGCAATCCAGTAAGAAAATGGGTGAAAGTCATGAGAAGGCATTTTATATTAAATAAAAAACATAAATGGCCAATAAACGTACTGAAAATGTGTTTAATATTACTAGCGATCAGAGAAATACAAGTCCAGTCTGTAGTGAAATACAATTTTATACACATTTGATTGACAAAAGTTAAGAAATCTGATGGTATGAGTATTGAAGGGCACGTGGATCAACAGAATTTCCTACACAGTGAAACCTGTGAGGCCTGAACCCAACGGGACGGCCTTGTTTTTCTGGGTCTGGCAAGGTTTCCGCCTTTGACAGGGAGTAGTCTTACCACTCTTTCGTTGCTCTCTATTAGTGGAAAACACTCGAGTTTTTCTTCTCTGACAGGTTTCTGCCTTACACGGTTCTGGCTTTCGTAGGTTTTACTGTATATTGTTTGTAGGAGTATAAATTGTTATAACCACTTTGTAAGGCAGTTTGGGGTTACCTTGTAAAATTGAATATTCACATCCTATACCACCCAGCAATTCCTGTAGGTATAGTCTTGAGCATGTATAAGAAGAGACATAGTACAAGCACTATTTGAAACCGCAAAAACCTAGAAGCAACTCAAATGCCCATTGACAGAAAGATGAGTAAGTGAGATACATGTACACAAAGGTGTATTATCCAGGAAGCAAATGAACTGCATGCAGCAATATGGATGAGCCTGAGCAATAAAATAGTCAATGAAAAAAAGGAAATTCTAGAATATTACTTACAATATGATATTGTTTTTATAAAGTTAAAAAGTAAAAGTAAACAATGTATTTTGGCAATAGGTAATACATGTGATAAAACTAGAGATACATAAAAACCAAACCAAACCAAACCCACGGCCGTCGAGTCAATTCTGACCATAGCGACCCGTTAGGACAGAGTAGAACTGCCCCATAGGGTTTCCAAGGCTGTAAATCTTCACAGAAGCAGACTGCCACATTTTTGTCCTGCCAATCAGCTGGTGGTTCAAACGGTAGACCTCTCAGTTAACAGCCAAGCACTTTAACCACTGGGCCACCGAGGTTCCTTGTATAAAAACAAGCCCATTGTCGTTGAGTTGAATCCGACTCACAGCGACCCTATAGGACAGAGTAGAACTGCCCCATAGAGTTTCCAAGGAGCATCCGGTGGATTTGAACTGCTGACCTTTTGGTTAGCTGCCAAGCTCTTAACCACTGCACCACCAAGGCTCCTATAAATAATATAGTGGTTATCTTTGGTGGGGGAAGGCTGAAGGATGGGCTGAGTGAAGAGCATATTTAAAAAAACCAAACCCATTGTGGTCTGGTTGATTCCTACTCACAGGGACCCTATAGGACAGAGTAGAACTGTCCCAGATGGTTTCCAAAGCTGTAAATCTTCACAGAAGCAGACTGCCACATCTTTCTCCCACAAAGGGCATATAGGTAGATGTAAATTAATGTCACTCTAGTTTTTGTCTTGGGTGGTAGTTTCATGGGGGTTCATTACATTATTAATAAGTGAATAAACACATTACTGAATAAGTAAACTAATAAAAATGTAAAAGAGAGCTATGCTTGAACCGATGAAAAGAATCTCTCATGAACCAAGGATTAGGATTAATTTAATTATGTGCATTTGAGGTTCAAAACAGGAGGAAGAGGAGCAGGAGAAAGAAAAGGAAGAAAAACATAGATTGTTGTTGGAATGGTTCAAACAGAGGGCACAGATCCCATTTGTCAGGGGAGTAGCGCTAGAAATTTCTTTTTAAAACCATACAGACGTGTAAGGGACTGCTTACTGAACTTTATAGTTATCCCTTTTCGTCATGTGGAGACCACAAAATCCCAAAGACAACTTGGTTATCAACAGCTCTCTTACAGGACACAGTCATCCATTTTTCAGATTAGTCTATCAGCTGCCATTGAGTCGATTCTGACTCAAGGCGACACTTTGTGTATCAGAGTAGAACTGGGCTCCTTAGGGCTTTTAATGGCTGATTTTTTGGGACTGGATCACCAGGCCTTTCTTCCAAGGTGCCTCTGGGTGAACTCAAACCTCCAGCCTTTTGGTGAGCAGCCAAGTGTGCTAACTGTATGCACCACTTAGGGACTCCAACAAATTAGTCTATTGTCCTGTAATCAATGATCTGCCCAAAAGACCTTTTAGCCATCTTTCAGACGGAAACAGTTGAACGTGTTTTGAGTATTCCCGGTTACTTCAGAAGAGTGATGGAAAGGTCCTTTGGAACTTCTTATTATGGAAGGGTGTGCTCTGCTGCCAAGCGTTTAATTCTAGGTGATAGGCCCACCTGGGTTGGGATTAGAATTCCTCGTACAGTTAAAACCCATTGCTGTCGACTTGATTCTGACTCATAGTGACCCTATAGGGCAGAGTAGAACTGCCTCATAGGGTTTCCAAGGAGTGGCTGGTGGATTTGAACTGTCCACCTTTTGGTTAGCAGCCGAGATCTTAACCATTGAGCCACAAGGGCTCCGTAGTTAAGAATGCCTTGAAAATAGAATAGGTATTTTGAGAGAGGGTGGGTTTCCCAGCACTGGAAGTATTTAAGCAGAATCAAGAAGCGCATTTGGAGGATGTTACTGAGAACGCTTGGATTAGATGACCTCCAAGCCTCCTTCTAATTCAGGATATGAGTCCAGGTTTTACCTTCTTCCATTCCCTTCCTCCAGAGCTGGAAGGCCTTCAGAGAACAGCACCTTTACTTGACTGAATGGCATTTTTAATTCTTCCCACCCTCCCTTGCCAGCAATCTTGTCATAAGTTAATAGCTTGCCTTATTAACTCAGATTACAACACTAATTAGCTATCCAACGTATGGATGTTTATTAGCCTTACAAACAAGGGCCAAGAAATCACAAGGCCAAAAACACTTTAGCAGCTTCTCCCCATCCCTACAGCAAATTCCCATATTCACAGAGACAAAGATGAAAGAAGAAATGCGGTACGTATCCTTCACGTACGTGTATACGCTAAAGATAACAAGTACACTTAACCGATCTTGACAGCTAGAGAATAATTCATTCAGGTTATGTTTTTTCTCATAGGTTTTATTTGGCATCTTGTTCAGATTGCAGGCTTCTCTGGATGACCTTGTGATTTGATTGTCTGATCAGGGAACAGTACTCATTAAAAATAAGTGTTCAAAGAGCTTTGCAGATTGAAGTTTCATGTTTTATTTGTTGCAAAGAAAGAAGTCATATCCACTAATCAACTGCAGCATACATAAATGCAATTCCCAAGTCTCTGAATGCGGGAATAAAGAAGATTACAAAACTAACTCATTAACAATTACTGAGGGAGAGTCCTTGAGCGTCTGGGTTAAGTTAGGTTCTACTGCATACAGACCAACCATCCAAGTGGCCCCACTACCTTTATGGACCCATTTGGGATGACCCCATAGGAAGCCAGATTTTGGAATATTTTACTCTAGGAGCCAAGACAGTTTAATTTTGTTCATTTAAGCATTCTGTTTGTGTAGCAAAATGGGAAATGACTCTTTCTAGGGAAAATTGTGATTTTCCATTATTCCCTTCAGTATCTTTTTCTCCTTCAACGTGGTATTAATTATGAGAAGAAAAGAATGGGGTTTTCAATTTAAAAAGAAAAAAGAAGACACTGGATTTCAGGCTAACTCTGTTACTTAGTAGCTGTGTGCCTTTGAGAAGGTATTTTACGTCTTTGCGTTTTATTCATTTTTAACATTGGAAGAATATTTGCATCCATGTCATAGGGTTGTTGACAAAGTAAATGAAACCAGTTATTTATGTGTTTACAGTTTTCTTCGTTCTGGAAAGGATTTAAAGGATTTATACACACACGCACAACCCTATGTCCCACACAGGCATATATGACACACACACTATATACTAATGTAACATATATTAATAATAGGCATAAAAGGTGAAAGGAAAACAATGATGGGAACATACAATGAAACCAGAAAAGAAAATAAAAATATGAGTAGGATAGAAATTTGGTCCTAATCTTTAGAGCAGCTAGCAAAAAAATAAGAAAATAAATATAAGGAAACCTAGTCTGTAACAATTCACAGTGTCTAAAATAAAAGGAACCACTTGCCCCAAAGAGCCACCTAATATCACTGGTTCCAAGACCAGGCAGAACGTCTTTCCTCCTAAAGAAGACAGTGCATGAGGTAATGAAAAAACCTTTGACAATTATCTTAGTCAATGCAATGATGAGCTTCATAGGATTATTTGTTCTGTTGATTTTTGATGGTGCTGCACCAAAGGGAAATACAACCAAAACCAAACCAAACCAAAAGATGCAGAGTTGCTTAGAACGTGTCTCTCGTTATCTTGCACCCTGATGATCTGGCTTGCTCAGCTGGGAGACTGCATGGGCCATGTATGCTTCAAGCAGCTGTTACTGAATTAAACAAGATAATGCATGTCAACGAGGTTTATAAACCATAAAGGGCTGTTGAACTGTGCATGGTTATCCTTCCGGCACCGCTGCCACTCTCACCAACAGTGTAGCTTACGTCTATTTCACTTGTGACCTGCCATGATTACAAAGCAGCTGTATAGACTTATCTCTGATAAACTTAGTTCATAAGGGCTTAAAGGCTCATTCCTGTTAGGAATATCTGCATTCCGATAAGCAACTCTTGGAGATCCCAAACCCTGAAGGGCCTGAAGGAATGAGTCTTTCAAGTGAATGCGTTGTACAGGATGATGGGAAGGGTACTGACGGAGGCATTGTTTTTTCTGGCATCTACTCATCTACATAAGGTCCCTGGGTGGTAAAGGCACTTTGTGATCAGCTGTGGTTCAAACTCACCCAGTGGCTCCGCAGAGGAAAGACCTGGCAAACAGCTTCCGTAGAGATTACAGCCAAGAAAACCCTATAGGGGGTAGTTCTACTCTGCAATACAGGGGGTGCCTTGAGTCAGAATCGACTCAGTGGCAACAGATGTGGTTTGTTTTCTTCACGCATCTACATAAGTGGTCTTTGACTTTGTTACATATACATCTACTTCTCTAACAGGGAGATTCAAAGTCTAAATCTAATAAACATTCAATTTTTTTTTTTTTTAATTTTCAAATTTTTAGAAAGGAAACCTTGGTAGCGTAGTGGGTAAGAGTTCAGCTGCTAACCAAAAGTCGGCAGTTCGAACCTACCAGGCTCTCCTTGGAAACCCTATAGGAAAAAGCTTATATTGACTCTGCATTGTCCAAGACAGCTGTTGCTAATGGGATGTTGTGACTGATGTTGTTAATGATTCCAGAGCGGTTTCACCCTGAATAGACCTTACTCTGTTCCCAACAGCAAAACACCATTCGTAACAAGACCTGATGGGAACAAGCTATTTTCAAATTGATTTTTCTCGCTGTAGACAGTTCTTAGCATCCATTTTATTAAAAGTTTCTCCTAATTAAAGCTCATTATTAAAAAAGACAGGTTCATTCTTTACGTCGTTAAGTAGGAAATGCTCTGAAGATCAAAGAGCTTTCAGCGTCACAGAAGAAAATGAGTTCTTCAAACTGGCAGTTGTCTCGGAAAAAGATTACAACCTAGAAAGCCGATCAATACCTCAGTGTAGCATTCTGTGAATGTATGATAATCAGTGAGGAGGGGAGGCTGTTCTATTAACCGTTTTTGTGGAAAGGATCACAATAGGCAAGATGATAGAGTCACCATTTCATTACTAGCCTCTGGATTCAGTGTCTTCGGCGCATGGAGGCCACATTTACTCGCCTGTCACCCTCAAAACCTTTCTTATCAAAAAAATAAATACTGATTACTTAGTTACTTGAGAATGGCAGAGCCGATGGGCTCAGCTGGGGTTCGTGAATATTAACAATGACAAACTATACCATAAATTGGCCCTATAGATCTTTCCAGAAAAAGAAGAATTTCTTAGGGGTTTAGATATTGTCTCTTTCAAGGAGTGCTGTTTTAAACCAATTTGTTTTTATCCATTTTACCTGGAGAAATCATTCACAAAGTGAGAATGGGCTTTACTGAGTGAAACGTGGCAAACTTATTGGCTAGGAGCATTCACTTATTGACCAAGCTATTTCTGACTTGTTCAACGGAACCTTGGTGAATACTGAACAAGTCCAAGAAAGAGAGAGGTGAGGTTGTGAGTAGTGATCTGATTAAAGGCTAGCTGGGAGGCTGCTGAATGTTCAAGTCACTCCCAGATGGGATGGGGGTGTATTAGTCGGGGTCCAATCAGGAGACAGCAACCACATAGCAATTTAAACAGGGGGAGTTTTATTTAAAGAATTATTAAGCTACGGTAGCAGAGTAACTATATTTAAGTTAGTTGTAAAGATAACCCTAAAAGGCACTCTAGGGATGAGGGAGAGTGGACAAACTTAGAAGGAAACCCCTCTCCAAGTCTGATCTTAGAGCCCCTGGATGTTGGAGAAGTTCACTGGGTTGCCGGGGCAAGAGCTCATCCGTGGTCACCGGGCAAGCAGGAAACAACCCTCTGGGGTGCAGGTGAGCACAAAGGTGGGCTTGTATACAGAGGGAATCAGGGTGCCACTCTGATGAAGGCTTGGATTGCTTTGTGTCCACATTGGGTGGTCAGCAGGCCTGGGCTGGGACTGCAAAATCACTGAGAACTGGTGCTCCAGATGTGTGGCTGGCACAGAACACTACAGGTGTCCCGCCCACATGCCCCTGACCACCCATGCAGTAGAAACAAAGAAAAGCAAAATACAGTAACTGGAACCAGGAAGAGACGCCTCCTTCCTCCTGCAGTGTCCTGCAGCACCCTCTACTGACAATTCTGACATCATGTTCAGTATAAAGAAGAAATGCTTAAAGAGTCCATCCCATTATTGCAGAGCAGGTATTGAAGGGTGAATTTGAAGCCGAGAGGCAACACGTTGATAACTGGCTCAGGAGGATACTACCACTTATGGTGATACAGAGTATCTTTTAAAAGCATTGAGATGGTGGGAAGGGAGCGGGGGCTGGCAGTCCCACCCACTCAGATGCCAAAAGGCCCTTGTGCTGAGTATAGATGCTAAGATTTGTAGAACCCTGGTATATATGGAGGAGCCCTGGTGGCACAGTGGTTAAGAGCTTGGCTGCTAACCAAAAAGTTGTCAGTTCAAATCCAGCATCTGCTCCTTGGGAACTCTATGGGGCAGTTCTACTCTGTCCTATAGGGTCTCTGTGAGTTGGAATCCACTTGACAGCAGTGAGTTTGGTTGTTACAGAGTCTATATGGATGATGAGACAGACAGAATTATGCTTGGCTTGGAAAAAATTGTGCAGCCAATCTGTATATTTAACCAACTGCCTGCCAAACAATTTCATTCCCGATAGCATAATTGAGTTGGTCTTGCCTTGTACTGTATTGACAGTGCCAAAAAAAAAAAAAAAAATTCAATGAAATCCGCCAAGTCAGTGAAGAAGTCAGGTTGGTTGTTAGGGGTCCGGAAGAAGGAACAGTGGTTGATCTTTCAGTTTTCAGACAACTGATGGAGAAGCAATCAGACAGCTTACCTTTGGCAATAGTTAACTAGGTCCTAGTGCTTTGGTGGGGGCGAGGGGTGTTGCAAGGAAGGTGGAGGGGCGCCCAGCGGTAACTCTGACAACCAGTGCTGAAAAGGACTGAGAATCAAAACTAGTAATTTACAGAGCGCCTCCCTTACTTTTCTGGTAGCCTGTGAATGTGAGACTGTGCCCCACGCAGCCCTTTTAGAGATGCTCCTTGACATTCCCTTTCAGTCACTTTTACTTGGAGAGCAACGCTGGATGGGGAGGGTGTTGGGAGCTTCATGCTTGGCTCCTCAAGTTCCTCTGTAATTTCTGGAGCCCCCACACTTCTGTGTGTAGATTCAGCCTCTAGGTCTCTTGAGGCTGTTTCTGCCCCCTCAGAAGGACATACAGCTTGACGCTACTGTGCCATCAAGATAT
Organism: Dugong dugon; assembly: GCA_030035585.1. Taxonomy (NCBI): domain Eukaryota; kingdom Metazoa; phylum Chordata; class Mammalia; order Sirenia; family Dugongidae; genus Dugong; species Dugong dugon. The sequence continues at coordinate 5,081,572 of CM057464.1, read as the reverse complement.
GTTCTAAATTTAAAATGCAAATTAAAAAAATTAAAGTAAATAGAAAAAGCCATTCTGGGAGTTAATAATGAAAATAGCAAGTAGGAAGATGCAGTTTCTTAGGCAGCATTGTGACTTTGGTTGGGAGCAGAAAGACGGCCAGATACACCTTTCATTAATCACAATAGGCTACAACCAATTGTCAGAAAACGCACATATCACAAGTGTGGGTCTTTTCAATTTTACAGTCAGTAAAATCCAGGCCAAAATTTAAAAAAAAAAAAATGTGATGGGTCCCAATAAAAATGATGACTTAGGTTGGACCTATATACGTATATACATTTAGAGAGAGAGAGATCACACACCTATATACATATATAAATATATTTAAAATTTTCTTTCTATATATATAGAGAGATATATGTATATTTCTATATATACAGCAATTCTAGGCCACCTAGAATTAAGTGCTTGGCTACTAACAGACTGGTTGCTGGTTCAAATCCACCCAGAGGCACCTCAGAAGAAAGGCTTGGCAATCTACTTCTGAAAGATCATGGCTATTGAAAACACTATGGAGCACAGTTTTACTCTGACACATATGGGGTCACCATGAGTCAGAATCAATTCAACAGCAACTGTTTTCTTTTAATAGAATTATATGCTCAGAGTACCCAAATAGTTTCTAACTCTTCATAAAGCTTCACAATACAAAGTAGATATGATCTGAGTGAATAAAAATGTTATTAAAATATGGTTTTACCAGAGGTTATCTTGTATAAGGGATAGTTAAGAATTTTAAAATAAATTCATTATTGAACCATCAATAGCTGCCAACATGATAAAGAAAGTTGCGCGCACGTGTGTGTGTGCAAGAAAGCTTAACATTCTATAAAATGACTTTTACCGCGACATTCTGTTAAGTAACAGAGTGACCAGGTTGATAAGCCATACAGTGGGAACATGGAGGGTTTTCATACGTGAATTACGTTTAGAAGATCATCATGTTTGGAAGTCTTTTCTGTTTTCGAATTTTATTAAGGCCTTTGAAGTCTCTCAGAAGGAGCTGTCTGGAATTATCAGTGAATAAGAATAAGTTGTGATTTCATAAAAGACCAGAGTATTTCTTTCTAGACAAGAGGATCACACCCCAGTGAGTTGTGCCATTGAACAAACTCAGCACTGGAGACCCAGCCAGAGGAGTCAGGAAGAGTTGAGAAAGAGGTTTGGGAGCAAGTTCTTATTTTCAAAGTTCTCCTACATACTTCGCCATATTTGAGCCTCCCAAGAGCCCTTTGGGGAAGTGAAAAGCAGGAATTGTCTTTTCCTTTTCATGGATATGGAAAAGCTCACAAAGGTTAGAGACTTTATATGCCCAAGGTCATACAGCTAATATATAACAGAGCTGGGATTTAAGACTAAGTCTTCAAACTACAGATGCTGTATTCTTCCCACTTCATCACACCGACTGACTCATACCTGCCACGTTCCTTCTCAAGTTTTTATTTATTTTATAATCTATGGATTAAAAGCATGGGAATTATTGATGAATGGTGTGGTGCACTTCATTTTATAAGGATAAATGTCCTCCTTGTTTGCTAAATGATAGTCGTAGACTCTAGACATTTTTATTAAAAAAATAGTTAATGAAAAAGTCTGAGAGTTCTTTATAAATCAAAGCAAAATGAAATAGATTAAATAACAATCAGGAGGGCATGTGATCAGGCCTCATAGCCAAATAAGATTTGATTATGTTTCTAAGGAAGAGCTAAGTAAATAAAAGAGAGTTTGTTTTTTTCTTAATAAGCCAGCACTCAATGTCAAAATTTAACCAAAATAGTTCCTGGCAAATAAAATTTCCATGTCAGGTACATGTGATGTATCTTTTTCTTTTGAACTCTCATGGGATAGAAAGGGAATGGAAAAATAGGAAAACATTTGTTAATTCTTTTTAGCTTATTTCCTTGTTAAACACACACACACGAGGAAGTGACTTTAGGAATTGTGGTTAAAAAAACAACATCCTGGGTATAAATGAAAAATGCTGGTTTGGATTGTACTTGGAAATGATTCACCACACCAGTAGCTAGCGATTTTTCAGCAATCTGGGTAAAAGTGCCTTGATAGCTACTATCATACTGGGTGAGCAGAAAACTCAAAACCCTGGTCTCGCTGACACCAACAACCACCATGAGCAAGGCAAATTACTTGAACGTTTCCTGTATACCTGGCTGGTGGTGAAATGGTTAAGCACTCAGCTACTAACTGAAAAGCTGGCACTCTGAACCCACCCAGAGGCACCTCGGAAGAAAGACATGGCAATCTGCTTCTAAAAGAACACAGTCATGAAAACCCTATGGAGTACAATTGGACTCTGCAACATGTGGGGTCACCATGAGTCAGAACTGATTAGATGGCCAGTGGTTTGGTGGACCAATCGCTTTTCATGGGGGAACCATTTAAGCCTCCAGAACGACGCTATGAAGAAATTAACATTTTCCCCCATTCCACAGAGAAGACAATTGAAGCTTAGAACATTGAAGCAACTGGCCTATAATTTTATATTCTGATAGTTGATTCAGTTTTTTATTACACACAGTCTCAACAACTAGTCTCCAAATATGTGGCAAAATATTCGTTCTCTACTTTAAAAAGGTGATTTTAAAATATAAGCTGTCTCAGTTATCTAGAGCTGCTGTAACAGAAATACCGCAAGTGGATGGCTTTAGCAAACAGAAGTTTATTCTCTCACAGTCTAGTAGGCTAGAAGTCCGAATTCAGGGTGCCAGCTCCGGGGGAAGGCTTTACCTCTCTGTCAGCTCTGGAGGAGGGTCCTCCTCTTCAATCTTCCCATGGACTAGGAGCTTCTCTGCTCAGGAACCCGAGGTCCAAAGGACGTGCTCTGCTCCAGGTGCTGCTTTCTTGGTGGTTTGAGGTCCCCCACTGTCTGCTGGCTTCCCTTTCCTTTTATCTTTTGAGAGATAAAAGGTGGCGCAGGCCACACCCCAAGGAAACTCCCTTTACATTGGATTAGGGATGTGACCTGGGTAAGGGTGTTATATCCCACCCTAATCCTCTTTAACATAATCAAATCTTGCTTCATTAACCGCAGGCAGAGATCAGGATTTACAACACATAGGGAAACCACAGCAGATGACAAAATGGTAGACAATCATACAATACTGGGAATCATGACCTTGCCAAGTTGACAGATATTTTTGGGGGACACAATTCAATCCGAGACATAAACTAATTTGATGAATTTCTTATCAGGGAGTGTAGGAATGAATGATTATTCAGTTAGAAAAGCAGTGAAATCTTCTCTGGAAGTCTTTTTTTTAAAAAACCTGTTAACATTTAATTTTATTTCCTTTCAGCATTTTTTCCTCTGAAGGGAGTCCACTTTGATCTATTGGAAGTCGTTTCTAATAGGAGCCAAGACTGTGGGAGAGGGTAGTCATGGCTGTGGGGTTGACTGGCCAGGTCTTTCATAGCCCTCAGAGATCTGTTGTTCTATGATTCCGTAATGTTATACTTGAGATTAACATGTAGAGTGAATGGTGTTCCTAATTTGGTGTAGTAAGTCAACTCTGAGTTCTTGTCTTGATGACCTCACGTAGGATAAAGTTTTGAGAACTGAGGCCGGTTGTGAGGAGAGGCTGGTAAAAAGCATCTAGATGTAGCGTCATGGGGAAGGCGACCTGGGACTCCAAGGATGGTCTGAAATATCAAATCCGGAGTGGATAGTCAGAGAGATGGGAATGCAACAGAAACTAGTGACCTACCACAGAGGTCCGACTGGAATGAGCCAACAGGTTCGAAATGGCAAAAAGAGGTGACGCAGAGATGTTCTCTGAAGGAACAGACAAGAAAGAACAAGCCATTTTCTAAGTTCCCGTAGCTTCACTTGGGAATAGAGAGAGGCGGTTATGAGCACTCAGGCAGCCAAACAGAGGAGTTTTAAAGGTAGTTCCTATTACGGTCAAGCCCAACTAATGTGAAGCCCTATTACTTTTTATGTTTTGACATCCTCATTTTTCTCCTAAAATAGTAGTCTGGCAATTTTTTTTTTTTTTTAAAGTTGAAGTGATTTAAACTTGTTTTGACATGGCTTCTGAGAATTTTTCCATAGACCCTATGTCTTAGTTATCTAGTGCTTCTGTAACAGAAATACCACAAGTGGATGCCTTCAATGAACAGAAATTTATTTTCCCACAGTTTAGGAGGCTAGAAATCCGAACTCAGGGTGCCAGCTCTAGGGGAAGGCTGTCTGTCTCTGTCGGCTCTGAGGGAAGGTCCTCGTCTGTTTTAAGCTTCTGATCTTCATGTGACTTGACAATCCTCCTCCCCCATCTCTACTTGCTTGCTTGTCTCATTGCTTGCTCAGTCTGCTCTTCTTATATCTCAAAAGAGATTGACTTAAGACACACCCTACAGTAATACTGTCTCATTAACATAGCAAAGAAAACCCATTCTCAAATGAGATCATAACCACAGGTTAGGATTTACAATACATATTTTGGGGGGCACAATTCAGTCCATAACACGCTACTAGAATTTAGAGACACTGATGGGGTGGCCTTAATGCAATGGTTTTCAATCAGTGTTTCAGTCTTGGTAGCCTTTAGATAAACCTTACGAAGAATATCAACATTCCAAATCGTTTCACTCACCTGTATGAGGTCAGTTGAAGGATTAAACACAGAGCCTGCTCTCACCACCCTCAAACTTCTCACAGGCCCCTGGGGCAACTCCTAGGAACCTTAGAATTCCAGGGAGACCAGTTCAAAAACTATTTACTTGAAGAAAGAAAATCTATTTCTTTGTAGCTTCTGGAAAAATGACAGATAAAAGTATTACCTGGCCCTTGGAAGTTGGAGAGAATTATTTCCCATTTCATATGCCAGAAGGTAAAATACGTGCATAATTATGGAAGAACTGTCTTTGCATCGATTTTAAACTATTCAAGCGGTTAACGATTAATGACTAGCTTAGGAAAGACGCTCAGTCTCTTCTGGAATCTCAAGCCCATCATCCCCTTCTGCAAATAGCAGCTCAAAGGAGCATTCAGGGAGAATCTTGCTGAAGGGCAGAGGGCAGTTAAAAGAAAGGATTTCTGGTCTCCATGAATGGAAAGTTCAGATATATGAAGTTAATTTAACTGAATCTGATTTTTAAAAGAAAAAGGAGGGGGTTACGAAAAAATATTTACACTTAGTATCAGGACAAAAAGAATGTCTTAGAAATGGCTAATTTGAACTTCTAAACCATCTCTTGAGCTGGATTTAAGTGGACTCTGTATACAACCTTGGAATGTGTAATTAGTAACTTTTGCATAATCTGTATGTGTATCCAGAGGGTATCGCAATATATAAGGTATTTAATTTAATAGCCAATACATTAAGCAAAAAATCAAAATGTTCCAAAATGTTCTAGGTGTCTGTGCCTTTTTGAGAGACATGATCTAGAGACTAACCATAAATATAGATGTTTCCATACTTCCTTGTTTCACAGCCAAATTGTAGGTATTTAGGGACTATTTAGGAAAACTCTTTTTTACTCTTAGTTATTTAACTTTAAAAATGGCTGGTGGCCAGTTCACTTCTGCATTTGCTTTCTTTAATTCTTGCCATTTCAGCCACATCCACAGTACTGGAAACACTTTAAAATCCGTTGATATGGCTATACCAGATGCGATTTTCACATTTTGAATTTCTGCTTTCTTCCTCATATTGTAATCAATACAGTAATATGGTTATAAAATGTTATTAATGCCTACCAGTGGTTTTATCTCATACTGTTACTACATCCAGCAGCACTGGAGAATATCTAATTATATTATTGGGAGGCAGTGGGTAGTACAAAGGCTTAAACCCTAGACTACTAACTGAAAAGCTGGAAGTTCACACGCACCCAGAGGCCCCTTGGAAGTAAGGTCTGGCAATCTGCTTCTGAAATGTCATAACCTTGAAAACCCTATGGAGTGAGTTCTATGCTGCACACATGGTGTCATGGATTGAATTGTGTCCTGCAAAATATCTGTGAACTTGGCTGGGTCATCATTCCTGGTATTGTATGATTGTGTAATCTGACGTGATTTCCTTATGTGTTGTAAACTCTATCACTATGATGAGGTTATATGTGATCTCCTTATGTGTTGTAAATTCTGTCACTGTGATGAGGTTATACTGATGAGGTTGACAAGATTAGATAGTGTCTTAATGTAATCTCTTTTGAGATATAAAAGAGAAGCGAGCAGAGACATATGGAAACCTCACACCACCAAGAAAGCAGTGCCGGGAGCACAGCGCGTCCTTTGGACCTGAGGTTCCAGCGCAGAGAAGCTCCCAGACCAAGGGAAGACTGATACATTACAAGGACCTTCCTCCAGAGCCGACAAAGAGAGAAAGCCGTCTCCTGCAGCTGATGCCCTGAATTCGGACTTGTAGCCTACTGGACTGTGAGAGAATAAACTTCTCTTTGTTGAAGCCATCCGCTTGTGGTATTTCTGTTAGAGCAGCACTAGATGACTAGGACGCTTGGGGTCTCCACGAGTTGGAATCAACTCAATGGCAACCAGCAACAACAACAATTATGTCATTACCATGATCCCATACAAAAAAAGTTGTTCTTATTGCAATCAAAAAGACTGGCCAGATATTGGTTTGCTCTCTTAATAATTTAGAAACTCTCTGAGCTTAAATTTCTCCATCGCTATAAAATGGGGCTAGTAGTGTCTACTTTCTAGAGTTATTATGAGGATTAAATGAAATAAAGTGTGTAAAAATAACATAAACCAAAAGTACTATAAAAATGAATGGTGGAAATATAAAAGCAGAAGCACAGGAGATAAGTTCGATTATAGCCACACAAAAAAAGCCACTTCAACTTTTGTTGTCCCCAAGTCACCCCTTTACGGCTCTGGTTGAGGTGCCCCACTGAAAATGAGTGGCCATTTCTGTGATTCCCATTTTTTGATGCAGTTCCCAGGTCTCATGCATGCTCACATGAACGGCCTGAAGAAGTACTACAAATCCTTAAAAATGAAAACGTACTTCTAGACAAAGCAGCCAAAGTTTTCTCAGCTTTGTGCAATGATTGGGTTCAGTTCTGATACAAATAGAACAAACCGTGATCCAATTTCTGTTAACTCTCCCCCAAGGAGACATCATAAGTCCTCTCATGGGATTTTTATAAGTTGTCTGTCAGCCGTACTGCTTCTTCCTCTCCTTTTGTCTGGCCAAAACAATGTCTTGGCCTCTGAAGCAAAAATCTATTATTAATGCCAACAGCTCTGGCTTTGGATGTTCATGCTTTCAGGCAACAGTGGTGGAAGGTGTTGGGTACAAATGGTAATAGGAGGGGACAAAAATGGCGGGAGGTAGAAGCAGAAATGAACCCAATGTAATACTATGGATGAATTGAATAGCAAGGATTTTTAAAAATTCAAACTGTCAATGTGACCATGGTGATTTTCAAAGAGCATAAGTGACAAGGTTGACCAGTCATCTTCTGCATGCCTTTTGCTATCTCTGAGCCTGTTTCTTCCAGAGAAGCTTTCTCTTGCCTGCTCTGCCTGACCATCTCCTACCCATACTCTAAGACCCATTCCAGTTTTGCCTGCTAGGACTACATAAATCTAGTATGACTCCTTATTCCTCAGAATGCTTATAAGATTTATCTACATTACTCAGGTTACTTTTAATCATGTGCTACCTTTAACTGATTACACCTCAGCATAAAGAAAACAAAAATCCTCACAACTGGACCAATAAGTAACATGATAAACGGAGCAAAGATTGAAGTTATCAAGAATTTCATTTTACTTGGGTCCACAATCAACACCCAAGGAAGCAGCAGTCAGGAAATCAAGTGATGTGTTGCATGGGGCAAACCTGCTGCAAAAGACCTCTTTAGAGTGTTAAAAAGTGAAGATGTCACTTTGACTAAGGTGCGCCTGGCCCAAGCCATGGTATTTTCAATCACCTCATATGCATGTGAAAGCTGAACAATGAATAAAGAAGACTGAAGAAAAGTTGATGCCTTTAAATTATGGTGTCGGTGAAGAATATTGAATATACCATGGACTGCCAGAAGAACGAACAAATCTGTCTTGGAAGAAGTCCGACCAGAATGCTCGTTAGAAGCAAGGATGGTGAGACTTCATCTCACGTACTTTGAACATGTTATCAGGAGGGACCAGTCCTGGAGAAGGACATCATGCTTGGTAAAGTAGAGGGTCAGCGAAAAAGAGGAAGATTCTCAACAAGACGGATTGACACAGTGGCTGCAACAATGGGCTCAAGCCTAAAACGATTGTGAGGATGGCGCAGGATCAGGCGGTGTTTCGTTCTGTTGTACATGGAGTTGCTATGAGTCGGAACAGACTCAAGGGCACCTAACAACAACAACATCTTTAATTGTTATTTTACTTTTTGTGAGTACGTGTCTTAGCCGCTCAGTTATGCCACAAGCTCCTTGGGGTCAGGGATAAAATAAATTCTGCAAAGTTCCACATATACAGTTTGTGTACACTTAATAGCTTTTAAATTAAAATAGCTTGACAGCCAGAAAAATTTCAAAGGTGGCTGATAATGTTTTTCACAGCAGCTAAACATCAAATTCCAATCAGAATTCTCACCCTGGGGATGCGGAATGTGATCAGAACGCTTGACTTGGTTGTTAGAATAAAACCCAAAACCAAACCTGTTGCTGTTGACTTGATTCCAACTCATAGAGACCCAATAGGATAGAGTAGAACCGCCCTATAGGGTTTCCAAGGCTGAAATCTTTAAGGAAGCAGACTGCCACATCTTTCTCCAGGTGGGTTCAAACTGCCGACCTTTTGGTTAGCAGCTGAGCGCTTAACCACTGTGCCACGAGGGATCTGTGGTTAGAGTATAGGCCCCCAAGGAGCACAGAAGGTCAAGGGAGGAGTCAGTAAATTTCCTTTGGTTTCAGAAAAGGAATTGAGAACCAGCCTGTTTTGTTTACATTCTGAAGGGCTGTGCTTGCAACTTCCATCGGCATTATTGAATTACACCCTAGATTTGGGGATAAATTGAATTTGAAAACCTCTAAGGCAGACTTTTTTTTTTTTTTTTTTTAAATCATTCCCACTCTGTTTTATACAGCAAGAAGAATTCAGGAGTTAGCATCGAGGCCCAGCTCGGTTTTTCGTGGAAATAATTCAGAGAGCACTGTTTTGACAGACTAGCTTTGAAAGAGTTCCTAAATGCCCGTTAGACTTCACAGAAGACCTTTCAGTGGGGAAGACAGTCCTGTTGCCATGCGATTTAACCAGAAGCCCTTGATCCCAGCAGCCTCTGCTTTTTCCCAGCGTGAATCTGCGATTACTCACATTTCCTGTTATTCTCCAATCCCTTCCTACTTTCTCGTCTGTTTTCAAGTGACTTCCCGGCTCTCATCTTAACCCAGTTTACCTGTATTTTGGGGTGTCTGTGATGATTTACTGCTCAGTTCTCCAATTTGGGAGCATCGTTGATTTTTTTTATTTCCGTCTGTAATGTGTCATTTGGGAATTTTCTTCTTTAGGCCATTTTTTCTCATTTATTAGATGATATGATCTCAGAATCTGAGAGTTGCTTATTGTCTTCAGCCTTCTGCCCGTCAGGGAATCTTGGAGGCCAGAGGCCATGGAAAACAACTCCAGTGATTTTATTTAGAATTATGTTGTTGTTGTATGCTGTGGTGTAGATTTTCCACTCATAGCGACCCCGTATCACAGAGTAGAACTGCCTTATAGGGTTTTCTAGGCTGTAATCTTTATGAGGAGCCCCAGTGGTGCAGTGGTTAAGAGCTTCGCTGTTAACCCAAGGGACTGGCCACTCGTTGGAAACCCTATGAGGTAGTTTTACTCCATCCTGTAGGGTTGCTATGAGTTGGAATCCACTCGATGGCAAGGGGTTTGGTTTTTGGAATCTTTACGAGAGCAGATCCCCAAGTCTTTCTCCTTTGGAGCTGCTTGGTGGGTTTGAAGTGCCCGCCTTTCAGTTAGCAGCTGCGTGCTTAACTGTTGCACCCCCAGGGTTCCTTTTCAGAATTATAAATCCCCCTTAATCCAGAAACCTTCCTAATAAATATAAAGCATTCCCCAGACTTCTAGAAGGGGAGCTCTGACAAGGCATAGCAGTCCTTCAACAATCTTTTGTTTTGAACAGTATTTTCTTCCTAACTCATTCCCAAGATTTGGTACTCTGTTCTAGCCTTAAAATTTTCTAGGGAAGGAACACTTCCTACATTCTCTTGGCCTTGTTTTAATGCCGGACAGCCCTTGAAATCATAACATTATGTGAAACGGAAACTCTTGCTACAGTCTGTGCCTGATCTGGCTTGTTTGGTCTTAACTGAAGGCTGGAATATCAATTAGCCGTGCATCAGACACATCCCATTTGTTGGGAGCTCCAGGGGTTTCAACACTCTGGCAGGAGCCATTTTGTTTGACCTCTCTGGGAATGAAGATGACTTTCTACTCACTTCTCCTGGGCTCCATTAGAGGGACCATCTCTACTGATCTGATGAGTCTCCTCTGTGTCTCCTCAAGACTCACATCTTGCGCAGGGCCTCTCTCTGCTTCGTTCATGCCGTGTCCCCACCTGGAACACCCTACTTCTTTGTCTCACCACCGGAGTGCCAAGACCAGGAGTTTACACACAGGGACCTTGTCGCTTTCGCCCACGGCTGTGCCATCAGGCATGTCACGGATGTACCACTCACACTGTATGCCTAGAACAGTGTCAGGCACGCCATACGTACTGGTTAAATACAATTTAATGATTAATATTGAAGTTCTATCCACACATCAAGGCCCTTCTGCTGAGAAAGAGAGCAGTAAAACCTTCCATTCATTCAACACAATTCAATGGGCGTCTACACATATCCAGTATTGTGTTATTGCACTGGCATTTACGCGTATATTTCATTGTTCCTACTTTCAGATTACAGGCTTCCTTTATGTAAACTATAAGCATCCTATAATTGCTGATGAGTGAAAATATTGGGTCTCAGCAATGTGTTAAGATCATGTCCTCCAATTCCAGACCCAGGTTGCAATAAGATAATAAACCAGTTGCTGTCGAGTTGATTCCGACTCATGGCGACCCCATGTGTGTCAGAATAGAACTGTGCTCCGTAGGGTTTTCAATGGCTGATTTTTCAGAAGTAGATCACCAGGCATTTCTTCCAAGGCACTGTTGGTTAACAGCCAAGCATGTTAACTGTTTGCACTACCCAGGGATTCCAATATGATCAGAGATACCATTTATTGAGGGCTTAATATATTTATTTAAAAACACTCACATAGCACTTGCTGTGTGCCAGGTGCCCTTCTAAGGGCTTTGTAAATCTGAACTCATTCATTCTCTTAACTATCCTATGAATAAATGGGATCATTATCCCGATCTTTCAAGTAAGAGGACTGTGGCACAAAGAGGTTAAGCACCTTGCCCCAAATCCCACAGCTAGGTGAGCTGGGATTTGAACTCTGGCTCTCATCTGGCTATACGTGTAGTCTGGCTCCAGAGCCTGGGCTCTTAGCCATTATGCTACATTGCCACTCCCTTTGCCATATGCTCGACTTCAGGCCTTGTGTTCTTACCTTTCTACTGATGTGAACCATTTTCTGTGCCTCTCAAATGCTACCCCTTCACACACAAACACCCGAGCTGAGACTCAAAAACTCAACTGTTGGCCGTTGCCTTTCTCAACCCACACTCACTGTTTCTAGGCCTTCTTTCCGTTCCATGATTTATGAACACGTCTGTCTCCCTTATTCGACCAGAAGCAACTTTAAGGACGGCAAAGATGACTTCTTCATTTTCCCTGCTTCCCTCTATGTTCCAGGACACAGAACAGTGCTCTGGACTTGTAGGTATGTTTGTTAAATAAATGCAGTCTGGTAGAGAATTGTTTCTATTCTACTCTTTTAAATTCAGACTGTTTACAAGCATTAAACACTCTAAAGCTTATCTGTCATTTCTGAAATGGACTGTAGGAAAAGTAAATGAACAGTCCACTCCAGCTGGGGCAGCACAGGCCCAGATGAGCTCCCAGAGAGCCCTTGAACGTGAAGACTAAGCAGTCTTTACCATATGAGGCAATTTTGCAGGGGTACAGTTGCCAATGGATGAAAGATTGCATTTAGGAGGAAGGATGAAATCTATCTTTAGAAGACAGTTTCCTCTGTGGTGGTGTTAATAACACAGTAAATAATATTTTATAACCTTTATGACAGTTTCGATCTGAGAAAGTCTACTGTAGATTAAAGATGGCCACAAATTCTTTGCTATTCCTTTCGTTGAGAGGTGGAGTCTCATGACTGTCTTCTTTAATCTGGGCTGAACTTGACCAATAGAATGTATGGAAGTAAAGCTACGTAACTTCCACACTAATTCAGAAGAAGAAGCCTTTCAGCTTCCACCTTGGTCTTGCATAACGCTCACTCTTTGAACCCAGCCGCCATGCTGTGAGGACGCCTAATCAGCCCCATGGAGAGGCCAACAAGCGAGGAACCAAGACCTCTGGCTGAGAGCCACAGCTCAGCCCGTAGCAGCACCAACTTGCCAATCATGTGAATAAGCCATCTGGGAATGGGTCCTCCAGCCTCAGTCAACCCACCCCAGCCGATGCCCGTAGAGGAGAGATGGCTCTCCAGCCAGGGCCTTCCCAAATTCCTGACTCACACATTTGTGAACAAAATGAAATTATGATTTTAAGCTTTGGAATAGTTTGTCATGCAGCAATTGATAACAGCAACAACATCAAGACCAGCACAGTGAAAAACAGCTAGAAATACAGCCCATGAAAGAACTCTTCATTTTCTATGTAATTACAACACACCCACAGTACTGCCGATTTGGCCCGCCCCTGCCCTTCTAGACACTTGATGTTTTGGAAAGAAACTGTTCATTTCACGGGTCAAAAATGTGCCAAAGAAAGAAAAACACAGAACAAAACAAAAACCTGACTCTGTTATTCTAGGCTCAGATTGTGAGACAATTAAAATGTGACAGTCTGCACTTAAAAAGATCAACACCTACTTCCATGATTGGTTTAAATCCAGATTTATGATATTATGGAAAGTCTAGGCTTTCAGCCTGGTCTAATAATAGTTACTAGATCAATTATTACAGAGGAATGTTATGGGGCAGATGTAAACCACCCTGAAGATATAACAGGCAGAACAAGGACGTTTTCTCACCTCTAACCCTCAAAACCTACTAAGAAGACTTGATTCATTTGTCTTTTTTAAGATTCTCTTTTAAAATGCAAGTACATTGGGAGTGTTAGCACAGTCAACCAGCTGTCAGTCATTCACACTTTCGACTGAGTTAGCAAAATTCCAGTTCACTGTGTAGAATGCTGGTGGCGCAGTGGTTAAGAGCTTGGCTGCTAACCAAAAGGTCAGCAGTTTGAATCCACCAGCTGCTCCTTGGAAACCCAATGGAGCAGTTCTACTCTGTCCTATAGGGTTGCTATGGGTTGGAATCGACTCGACAGCAGCGGGTTTGGTTTGCTGTTGGTGTAGAGGTGGTGGCGGATGGGGTGAGTCTTTCTGAGCAGCGACTGGCAGCAAGAAGACACAGGACAGCTGGGGGCGGAAGAGACAGCTTGGGAGGCAGCAAGGTATACCAGAGCGAGGTGGGAAGCATCTGAGAATTTCTCCGATTTCACTGGCTTCCTTTAGACTGACCAGGCTTCTAGAATTAAGAACCCTTAACAAATATAAACTTAAAAGAAAAACAAACAAACAAACAAAAAACCAGTTGTCTTGGAGTCGACTCCAACTCACGGCGACCCCATGTGTGTCAGAGTAGAACTGTGCTCCATAGGGTTTTCAATGGCTGATTTTTCAGAAGTAGGTCACCAGGCCTTTCTTCCAAGCCACCTCTGGGTGGACGGCGGACTTGAACTTCTAACATTCTGATTAACAGCAGAGTGTGTTAACCATTTGTACCACCCAGTGACACCAATATATATTTAGAAATGGTTAAACAAGACAGCCAGGAGTACTTGGCTATTTATTCCAATTATCACCTTCATAGGTTCTCATAATAATCTGCCTCCTCCCAACTCTTTCTATGGGCCCCTTTCAAGGGTGGGGATGGGGAGAATTCTTCTAATGCTCTTTGAAATTGGATTTTCTTGACCTCTAGGGTTACTGTTATTCTCAGCTGAGCAGGTAATTCCTGTCTTTGCTGTCACATATGTTCTCAAATGCTCCTGGCCTTATAGCTTGTCAGCTTATTATCAGGAGATTCTCAGAACAGTCAGAAACCCTGAAAGAGATAGTGAAGCAGGTATTTTCCTCAGGACCCATACAAGCTTTCTTTGTACGCACTGACTAAGGAAGTCCGCACCACTGACCATGTCCTTTGGGGACACCTAAGAAAAAGTACCTAGTTATTTTTACACAATGATTCAGGTGAGATATATGTTTTACACAGTTCATATACTTTCCTGATTGATTGTGTCATTTCCTTTTATGGCTAATTAGTCACAGGGCAAAGAATATTTTGAAGAAAAAAGGGCCATTTCCGCCGTCCCATGCTGGCCCTCTTCCTTACACTTCATGGAGACTTTTCTACAGATAAACCAGTAAACCAGTTGCCATTAAGTCCATTCCGATTCATAGTGACTCCACGTGACTCAGAGTAGAACTGTGCCCCATGGGTTTTCAATGGCTGTCATATTTTGGAAATAGATCACCAGGACTTTCTTCTGAGGAACATCTGGTGGACTCAAACCACCAACCTTTCAGTTAGCAGTCAAGCACTTAACATTTATGCCGCCCAGACCCTGCTTTTCTCACATAAGGGCTTATTACATTAATACCTGTCTCTTTGAAGGAAGGGAGAGGGGGAACTGGGGGTTCGAGGCTGTGTTTCTGTCATAGTCCTTTCCTTTTCTTTTTAGTTTTGGTTCAGTCTTACCTACTACGGCAGAGATTACCAATATCTGAGTTCTCCTTTTCTGCTGAGCACACAGCTAGACCACATTTCCTGCCCTCTGGCATCTATATGGAGCCCAATGAGAGGCCACATGACTGATTCCCACAACGTGACTCCTCCCACAGAAAAGAGGAGGTATGTCACTTGCAGGCGAAGGTGTGTCTTCCCTGCTCTCTCAATCTTTCCTTATGCATCTCATGAATGGAGAGAACTTGGAGGCAGAGCCACAAGGTGGCAGGAGCTTGGGCCTCTGAATGATTGTATGGAGCAGAGTTCTCCACTGACCACACTGGAACATGGCTTGACTGAGAAACTTTGTGTTCAGTCAAATTGTTTGTTTTAGTAATTAAGCCTGCTTGACTAATAATTGCCAACTTTTTTCTCTTCTCCTCACCTATTCTTTCTGACCAAATGTTTGCTTAATCCTTTGTTGCTGAAGCTATTGTTTCTTAAAACATCAACTAACTCAAAAAATTATTTACTGGTGGTGCTACCAAACTGTTGGTTTCTCAAAGGCAGGGCACAAATACTGTTTGCCTTTGTATCTTTATTTTTCATCATGTAGTAGATTAAATAAGTGAATGTGTAAGCTTCTATAAATAAGTGTATTGCTAAGATAGGTCCCTATTCTTGAGAGGTTTACAGTCAAATTAGGGAGACAACATATATACCATATTTTTGTGCAAATAACGTGCACTTCCTATGTTTGTTTGCCAACTATACCTTCCTCCCACGAGGT
Organism: Dugong dugon; assembly: GCA_030035585.1. NCBI lineage: Eukaryota > Metazoa > Chordata > Mammalia > Sirenia > Dugongidae > Dugong > Dugong dugon. The sequence goes on along the minus strand of CM057464.1, from coordinate 5,065,885 downwards.
ATTTTCGTAAGCAGGCTATGTGTACAGCAACATGTAAGAAAAAATTGGCATAGTGGTGCTTATTAAAATACCTTGCTGGAGGAGGGCACAATTGGCAAACAAATGTAGAAGACACGTGTTATTTGCACAAAAATACGGTATATATTTGACAGTAAGCACCTGAAGAATAGGGACTGATCTTAGTAATATACTTATTACTCATATATATATCTAAGATAATATGTGGAAAGTGCCAATAACCTGTACAAGACATAATTGCAGTAGTAGATCAGATGACAGCGTGGTATGGTTAGGGAAATCTTCACATCAGAGAGGAGAGGTGAGCTAGGTTTTGAAGGGCTGGTAGGATTCCAAGAGGTAAACAAAATGGGAGAAACCATAGAAACAGACAAAGAGGAGGCATCTCTAGAGCTGTCCAATGTAATAAGAACACTCAAAGTAGGCAAAAAATTGACCAAACCAAACCCACTGCCGTCGAGTCAATTCTGACTCACAGTGACCGCCCTATAGGGTTTCCAAGGAATGGCTGGTGGATTCAAACGGCCAGCCTTTTGGTTGGCAACCCAGCTGTTAACCACTGCACCACCAGAGCTCCTAAAATAGGCATAAGAACAATGAAAACCTAGTTGTGCGTAATTTTTCAAAAGTGAGACCCTAGGCCAGTCAACTAGTCAACAAGATTACACTTCTGTTTATCTTCTGATGCTTCATTCTTTTATGTACCTTTTTGGGACAATTCCCTTAATTTCTTCCTTCACAAGACATACAAATACATACTAATTATTGAGAGTTGTCTCTATACTCTCTATGACATAGTCTTTCTAATATATTAGGGGAGTTTTGTCTTGTTTTCGCCTCGATTCTGCTCCTTTTTCGGTAATCTAAACTTGCTACTGTTGCAGTTCCATTGAAGGTATTTTCGTCTGTAATTTCTTCTCACAGATTAGCACCTAATTAAAAAAATGCTATTGTGGTAAAATATATATAACAAAATATTTGCCATTTTGACCATTTTTAGGGTACAATTCAGTGACATTAATTACATTTGTCATGTTGTACAACGAGCAACACTGTCTCTTTCCAGAAGTTTCTCATCAACAAAAACTCACAGTCTATTGGGAAGAGAAACAGGTAACAGTTGGGCTACATCATACAGATGCAAATACCAGAACTATGGGATCACAGAGGAAGGACAAAGGACTTGTAGGAAAATAAACCACAGCCTGAGGCAGCAAGACTTTCCCTCTCCTCCAGCCCCTGCTAACCACCGATAAACTTCTGTCTCCATACATCTGAGCATCTAATTATAACAACCCTTTGTGTAGATGCCTTTATTTCAAAGAGCTCTCGCCACAGGAAATGGAGAACGCTGAGCACATCTATTGGAACAAAGAGTATAAGTGGAGAAGGTACTGGCTGTCTGTAACCGAGGGAGGGCTGTTGGCTTATTAAGGGAGAAGGGGGGCTGCTGGCTCATTTGTAGTTTTCAGCTGAAGAATTCTCTAGGAATGCCAATAAAGCCAGACCAAGCTGGATCATCTCCAGAAAGGCAGACAGACAATGAGCAGCAGCAAAGAAGGATCAGTGACGGGCAAGAAGTAGATGGAAAGCGTTCTGGGCTCTCTAATGCGGACTCAGGAGGAATCATCCATAAGAGCCTCTTTCCATGTTTGTTTTCAATTGGATCCATCCTTCTTCCAATTCCAGCATCCAAGCCCCCACCCCTTATCCCACCCCAAATCACTGTAGGGCTGCAGATTTTGCTATAGGAGCTGTGTCTGATACACTGGTAATTATGGGAGGAAACAGGAGAGATAGGGCATGTATATATGCATCTCAGGCATGAAATTCTTTTTAATAGCTTTCCTATTTTTGTTCTCCAATACTCTCGGAAACCCAGTACATTCAGATGTGCTTAATCCCCACCTCTTCTGTCTCTTGGAACACTTGTGGTTCCTACAGCCTTAGACTGTAGGAATCCTCTCTCCCTCCCGTAATCCCATAGCCCTGCTTACAACAAAACAAAACAAAATAAACCCAAACCTGTTGCCATCAGGTCGATTCAATTCTGAATCATGGCGACCCCATGCGTTACAGAGTAGAAGCTCTCCAAAGTGTTTTCTTGGCTGTAATTTTTACGGAAGCAGATCACCAGGCCTTTCTCCGGTGGCACTGCTGGCTGGGTTCGGACCACCAACCTTAAGTTAGAAGCCAAGTGCAAACCATTTGCCCCACCCAGAGGCCTTTTTCTTGCATCTATACAGTGCAGCCTAATTGTTACCTGTTTCTCTTCCCAATAGACTCTGAGCCCCTTGATGGGAGGGACTTCACCTTATGGCCTCTGTCTCCTTGGCGAATGGAAATGTGTCTGGTATATGGCAGACCTCCAACAAATGTTTGTGGCCTGAATGGATGGACGAAGGGATGAATGGACAAATACACTGCAGATCCCTTGAGCCTGTGTGACACCTCTTTGTACCCTCCTGCCTAGCATTGTTCCTTGAACATAGTTTAAACTCAGCAGATGCTCCTTCAGCATGATGATTGTTGGAATCAGTGCTCAGGGGAAGAGTTATGGCTTCTTTCTTTCTTTATTATTTGACCCAGCTTACTCCCAAAAAAGGCCTTAAAGTAATTAAACATTGTTGTTATTGGGTGGTGTTGATATTGATCCTATGTGACAGAGGAGAACTGCCCCATAGGGTTTCCTAGGCTGTAATCTTTACGGAAGTAGATCGCCAGGTCCTTCTCCCGCAGAGCCACTGGGTGAGATCGAACTGCCAGCCTTTTGATAAGCAGCTGAGTGCTTAGCCATTTGTGTGACAGGGGCTCCTTAACTGAACATTAGGACCAAGGTCTTCTTCTCAAATATCTTGTAGATTGTAGGATGGTTCTTTTGACCTCTGAGAAATAAGCCGGTTTCACTGTTGCCTTTGTGAGTGGGAGAGAAACCATCAGCCCTTTAAAAATGGAATCTTGGGTGTGGTCTTTGTATATATGGTTTGGCCTGAGTAAGTTCCCCAGCATGAATGGAACAACCGATTTACAAGGGAATGAACTTGTGTTCTAAGTCCCTGTCACAATAACCACGTATTTAGCTGGACTGTCAATAAAAAATGAATATGTCCTTGAAAGTCACTTGTCAATTTTAGAGCTGTTTCTAGTGACACTTTGAGCTTCCTTTAAAAGATCACATGCCCCTTGAAAGCAGAGGCTATGCTTTTAAGTGAAGTGTGTGTGTGTTGAGTGCCCCTAAACCAGAAATCGCTTTAAAATTCATAGCATTGTAAGGCCAGGTGTCCCCATGCCCTAAAGGTTGGAGTCCCCCTGAAATCACAGTGGTTTTCTAAATCACCCGTGTTTTGACTTGCAAGCTCACTACTTCCTCTTTTTACATCCCACTAAAACGTTCTTTTTCTCAGTCTTGCCCTTCCCCCACCCGCGTCTTTCTCCCTTCTCCTCACCTCAACAGAATCATCAGTTTGCCAATAACCAGTGTGGAAACTTCATTAGAGCGACTATATTTTACTTTAAATATCACCCACCCAGGGCATCCTGCTGAGCACCGACAGATGTGTTTTTCCTGGCTGGTGGCCAGCCTCCTCTGCCATCACTCCTAGGAGGGTGTTTTCACACCTATGAGTCTATTAGGTGGAGAGTGGCTCATCGCCAAGAGTTCTCTTAATGACAGAAAAGGTCTGTCTTACCTTGGGCTTTAAATTGCCTGACCCCTGTGTTGGAGTCGCATCTGCCCAACAGTCTAGAGGCCAATGACGGGGTTCTGTGGTGTTTTGTGCTATAGAAGCTTGTGTTTTCATTTTCTTTCTTAATAGACGGGATCCAGGCAACTCTGGGTGACACTGTGTCTTAGTTTGCCAGGGCTGCCATGACAAGATACCACAAGTGGGTGGCTTTAAAGAACAGGAATTTACTGCTTATGATTCTGAAGGCTGGAAGCCCAAGTCAGGGTATCAGCTGTAGTGGAGGGTCCTTCTTTGTCTCTCTCAGCTGCTTCTAGTAGCTGCTGGCAACCTTGGTGGTTCTGGGTTTGCGGATGCACCCGCCTCATCTTCACATGGCGTCTGTATTCCTCCTGTGTATTGTCGCTTGGTTTTCCCTTTACATGAGACCACTCAGAAGAGATTAGGTTTAGGACCTATGCTAGCCGAATGGCCTCATTAACATAACGAAAGGAAATCCTATTTCCAAACAGGGCTACATTCCCAAGTACAGGGGTTAGGATTTCAACATATCTTGTAGGGGGGCACAATTCAATCCATAACAGTCTGTAAAATGGGTTAAAGTTAGATCTGACAACCTCCCAATTTCCTCTTCTGATTTTGGGTCATCCTTTCTCCTGACCCACCCAGGACTCAGGGCAGTTACGTTCTCCCAGACCCTCCCCACCCCTGTAACACCCTCCTTACAGTCCAGAGCCCCGCCATTGTTGTAACCCATTCTGGCAGTGTTCTGTCGAAAAGAAAAATTTGATCAAGTCAATTAGAGTTAACACGGTTTATTGAGCGTGAATTTGTTTGTGAACAGGGGGCATCCAAAACGGAGCTGGCTGAAGCAGCCTGAGTATAGAGTGTTTAAAAGCAGTTATAATGATTGGATCTTAGCTATGTTTTTAATGGAGTGTCTTCCGAAGCAGAGGTTCTGTAAGTATCCTTGTTCCTTGGGAATTTGTGAAGTCTAGTGTGGTGAGTTAGAAACATTTTTAACTATCAAGTTGTTCTTTTCAGACAGCTTCTGTGATTTGAACACTTTGAAAAATTCTCTATTGTTCTGTCAAGATTTGTACTTGGCACCAATGCCCATTCTGATTTATTTGTTCCCTGAAAGGTTTTTGCACCTGGCACAAAAGACCATCGATTTTTATTTACTATTCAGTAGTTCCAAATGGTAATTCTTCCCTTCTTTGCCTCCTACCCAAAACATGTTCATCTTATGTCCCACTTCCCCCATGACCTTGCCCTTCTTGAGGTGATTAATTAATAATGAAATGACTACCAAGAGCAAATCCACAGTACAGCATGCATGGGCGGTGCAAGTGGTTTGCAACTGGTTGCTAACCAAAAGGTTGGTGGTTCAAACCCTCCAGCAGCACTGCAGAAGAAAGAAAACCCTGTGGAGCAGCTCTAGTCTGTAACACAAGGGGCTGCCATGAGTTGGAATCAAGTCAATGGCAACGGAGTTTTTATATATACGTATAAGGTTTATCAGAGCTTTCTTAGGAAGATTAGCTTAATCTGATGTGTCTCAAACTGAAGTCTGAGATTTCTGTGAGAATTTTTTATCTTGTGTCTCCATTTGTGAGACCATTCAAAAAAATATTTTGCCTGTTATAAAATCAGAACTGTTTTTCAGTGATTATTGATTTCTATATGTTAAAACATTAGAGTTTAAATAAATTTTCTTTAAATTGGGGTTTGCAAGACTTTTTTTTTCCCTTTTCCTAAAGGGGCAATTTTTTCTCAAAATTAAGAAACATTGCTTTCAATAAAATGGCTGGATTGGTAGCCAGGAACATTGGAGAGGAACCCGGGCAGAGAGCCCTCATGGTGCCATCCATCTTTGTTGTTGTTAGTTGCCTTTGAGTTGACTCTGACTCATGGCAACGTTATGTATAGCAGAAAAAATTTTTGCCCGGTGCTGTTCCATCCTCATGATCATTGGTTTGTTTGACTGCATTGTTGTGGCTATTGGGTCGATCCATCTCATTGAAGGTTTCCCTTGTTTTTGCTGACCTTTTACTTTACCAACCACAGTGTCTTGTTCTAGCTGTTGGTCTTTCCTGATGACACGCCCAAAGTAAGGGAGCAGAAGCCTTGCCATCTTTGTTTCTAGGGAGTATTCTGATTGTATTTCTTCTAAGACTGATTTATTCATTCTTCTGCCAGTCCACGGTCTATTCAACATTCTTGGCCAACACCACAATTGGGATGCATCTGTTCTTCTTCTGTCTTCCTTTTTCATTGTCCAGCTTTCACATGCCTATGAGGTGATTGAAAAGACCATGGCTCAGGTCATCTTACCACTTGCCTAGTCTGATCTTGAGTCTCTCATTTGATGCTGAGCCAAATTTGCTGGGTCATCAGCAGCTGTTACATGGACGCATACGTTTGCTTGAGATTCTAAGAACATAGAGAGATTGCTCACCTGTCTTTCTGCCCACTGAAACTGCTTTTCTAAATGACACTCTCTTTCCCCCTACTACCCATCATAGAGCAAATACGCCGTGAGCTACTTTTAAATCAATTATTCAGGGTTTTGGAAGCTGGAAGCTGGAGCAGAAGGCCCCTGGAGTATGTTGAAGTAAACATCAAATTATAAATGAAGAGTTCTTTATAAATAGGGCAGAGGACAGGGGACAGGGACATGAGGATGGAAGGGATTCCACTCTGGACTGGCCTGAAGGAAAATCCCTTCCCCAGCATGGATCTGAGTCTACCTGCTGGGAAGGCTTTAGGAAATCCTTGGGGGTAATGCTTCTGCCTCTGGGAGTCTAGGGAACAGGTTTTTATAAAAAACACTGTATGAGTGTGTATTGGGAAAGAATCCTCTTCTCTAGCCCTAGTTTTCTCCCTCTGAGCTTGAATACTGAAGCTCTTCAACTGCTAATGAGGATGTACTGTCTCTGCTGAGGCTGCTGTTCACAGACACTTGGCTCTGCAAAGACAGGGAGGGTGGGTCCAGAGGAGGAGAGCAAAGGTTGGCCTGGGGAGGTGTCTCAGTTTCCCAGTGCTGCTGTAGCACAAATACCAAAAGTGCATGGCTTTAAAGAACAGAAATTTTTATTTTTTTATTATACTTTAGATGAAGGTTTTCAGAACGAATTGTTTCTCATTGAACAGTACACATATTGTTTTATGACATTGGTTAACAACCCTACAACATGTCAACCCTCTCCCTTCTCCACCTTACATTCCCTATCACCAGCTTTCCTGTCCCCTCCTGCCTTCTAGTCCTTGTCCCTGGGCTGTTGTGCCCCATTAGTCTCGTTTTGTTTTATGGGGCTGTCTAATCTTTGGCTGAAGGGTGAACTTCAGGAGTGATTTCATTACTGAGCTAAAAGGGTGTCCGGGGGCCATACTCTAGGGTTTCTCCAGTCTGTCAGGCCAGTAAGTCTGGTCTTTTTTTGTGAGTTAGAATTTTGTTCTATATTTTTCTCCAGCTCTGTCCGGGACACTCTGTTGTGGGATCCCTGTCAGAGCAGTCAGTGGTGGTACCCAAGCACCATCTAGTTGTACTGGACTTAGTCTGATGGAGTCCGTGGTAGCTGTAGTCCATTAGCCCTTTGGACAAATCCTTCCCTTGTATCTTGTTAAAGAACAGAAATTTCTTGTCTCACAGTTTTGGAGGCTAAGAGCCTAAATCAGGGTCTTGGCCACGTCAATTCCTTCCTTGTCTACCACCCCATGTGTTCCTTGGTTGTTGGTGATTCTCACACGACATCTGTCTTACCCAGTATGTGCTTGCTTCTGTGTCTAATCTGCTCTTTTGATAACTCAGAAGTGATTAGATTTAGGAGACACCCTACACTGGTATGGCCTCATTAACATAACATTAGATTCCATTACGGAAAGTGATTACATCACATTATATCCACAGTTTTAGGGGCTAGAATTCCAACACATATTTTGGGGGGACACAATCTGTAACAGGTGGCCTTTGGCATGTAGGAAGTCCTCTACAGGGTGACTTTCCACTGCCTGGTTTCAAACTCTCCACCAACCCAACCAGGCCCAAGGGCTTCAGCAGCTACCAGAGGAAGTCTCAGACCAACGGGAGATAATCTGAGTAGGTATCAAAACTTAACCTAAAATTTTTCTGGAATGGAGGAATGAACAGTACAAGGTTTATAATTAGATACCGTGGTATTCTAAGTTTCCAAAGCAGACCAGGAGGCACTTTCCAGGTATGAGGCCTTTAAAAGGGCCTTCTGGAGGTTATAGGTCACTTCTGCTTTTTCCTCTTCACTTCCTTAACCTAGAAAATGTGAAAAATGCAGACCATCCTAAAAACAACCCCTTACTGGATCTCTAGGGATAGAAAGGGTTGACTAGACCCAGGCAAGGAATGGCAGGTTATGCCATTTTTAGCAGGTACTGGAACATCCTTCTTAAACACGTATACACAAAATCCCCATGTTTTTTAAGTAAAAAATAATGCATACACATGATGAAAATATCACATCATAAAAAAGTATATTTAATGAAAAGTAAGCTTCCTCTTCTTCCAGATCTTTAGGCTGACTCTTTAGAGTATATCTTTCCAAACATTTTTCTATGAAGTTACAAAGATATACAGTTGATTCTCATTATTCATGGTAGTTATGTTCCACAAAGGAGTCCCTGGATGGTACAAACAGTTAAGCACATGACTGTTAGCCAAACCCACCCAGAGGTAACTCGAAAGATAAGCCTGGAGATTTGCTTCTGAAAAGTCACATCTTTGAACATCCTATGGAGCAGTTCTACTCTGCACACATGGAGTCACCAAGAGTCAGAAATGACTTGTCAGTAACTAACAACAACAACATGTTCTGTAAAGTTACCGTTAACACTGAATGAAGGAATCCTGAACCATTGCTCAGAGAAAAATACAGGGTTAGATTGCCGAGAGCCTCTGGTCACAACAGTTTTGCCAACCGATCAATACATTTCCTTGTTTTAGGTGTGTTTCTGTTCAAAGACACTTTGTTAATATGTACTGTTGATTCATTAACATTGAGTTCATGGCCAACCGCACTGTAACTCATGCCTGGATGAAGCTTATCTTCCACTCTTATTTTCTCCCTAAGGCACATCAGAGCCTTCTTGTACTTAGTAACACTAGACAGCACTTCAGCCTTATACTTGGGGACCATTTTAAACAGCAGAATCACCAAAAAATGGTAAAAAATGTGACACTAAATAGACTGCAAAAAAAGACATTCGTTTACAGTAGAAGAGCTGTAACAAGACGACAGAGCATTGCTTTGTTGTGTGCGTCAGGAGACTCATATTTTCCCCCATTCTACACAAGCCCAGAGATGATCATGAAGTATTGATGAGTATTGATTTGGGGTTACAAATAAATTTTAGTAAGAAGAAGAATTTGCAAATAAGGAATCTGTGAGTAATGACATCGAGTGTACATGTGTTAGTGAAGGTATACGTATCTTCTTCACACACATAAGAGAATGTCCTACCTAATATTTGGAATCTTTCTGGATTCACTTAACAACGTATCTAAGAGGTCTTTTCTTACCTAAATTCCCCCCTCTAGCTTCGCGGTGACACACGCTTGTCACCACATAATATCCTTAAGAAAAGTGGTTAGGATGGGGGCTCAGCAAGGAGTGTGGACCAGAAAGGATTATGTAGAAGTCACTGGGATGGGAAGCAGTGAACCACCGGGATCCTTTTTCTGCTTCTTCCTTCTTGTTCCTTTTCCCAGTCATTTGTTTTTAAACTCCTTCCTCCCGCCTCCTCCAGCCCCTGGTAGCCTCTAATCTACTTTCTGTCTGTATGTATTCTCCTACTGTAGATATTTCGTAGCCATAGGATCAAACAGTATTGCCCTTTGGTGCCTGACTTATTTCACTCTGCATAATGTTCTCAAGATTCATCCATGTGGTAGCATGTACCAAGACTTCATTTCTCTTTATTGCTGAGTAATATTCCATTGTATGGATAGACCACGTTTTGTTTATCCATTCATCAGTTGATGGACATTTCGGTTGTTTCCATCTTTTGGCTGTGTGAATGATTCTAACTCATTTTTTAAACTCTAAATTATGGGTGCTGCAGTAAACTTCTTGTACATAGATCTCTTATCAGGTGTGCAAGTATATTTCCCAGATATATTTCAAGTAGTGGAACTATTAGATCAAAAGGTAGACACATTTTTTATCTTGTTACATATTGACAAATTGCCTTCTAAAAAGAACATGCTGATTTATATTCTCTGCTTCTCTCTGCTCTGACCAGTGCTGTGTATATTCAAACTTTTGGATCTTTACAAAATGTATACGTAAACTTGTGTATCTCAAGAGGTCTTCTTGCTTCCAGTCTTACTTACTCCCTTCCATTCACTATTTACCCTGTAGCTAGAGTGCTTTTCTCAAACATGAATCAGATCCTTTAACTCAGCGGTATGACATTTTTCCACGGCTCCTCATTGTCCTTGGGTAAAGTTCTGTTCCCTTAACTGGCTCACGAGGCCCTTTGTGCTTAGACCCTTGCTAGGTCTCCATCACCATTTCTCACCTCTTTGTACCTTGCTGTCCAAATTGCAGCCATCTAAACCACTCTGCCTTCCCCAGACAAGTCCTGCTGTCTCTCACGTCCTCCAGGCCTCTCTTTTGTGCTCCTTTTGCTTGGGGACCCTCTCGCCTTCCTGTCTGCTTTGCTCTGGCTTACATCGACCCATCATTCAGGTTTTAGCTTAGATGTGGCAACCGCTAGGTTATAGTGGGGGACCCCAAGGCTGCCTCCATAGCCCCCTGTAGTTTGCCTTTTTAGATTGTGTAAAATTTGATATATACCAAATTATACATGTAACATATATGAAGCATAACCATACAAACACACACCTGTGCACCCCAGATGGTTGCCAACACTGCCACGTGTGCTGTTTCCTGTCCATCACTGCTTCTACCACCCTGTGTGGCAATGACCCACTGTAACCTGCTAGCATCAGACCTTGTCTACAACCATGAGGGATAAGAATCAGAGGATCAGCACAAAGATGGTTCCTGTGAGATGGAGGTCAGATGTACCTCCACTATCCAACTTATTCACCATTTCTGAAACCATCCATCCTTCTCACAGCACTATCTACTTCTCTACTGGGTTTGATAATTGGTGGCAATGACCACACAGAACTCATAGACCATACTCATGATAATGTGATTTATTAGGGAAGTAACAGGCTACAACTCAGGATCCAGATCAACTAGAAGTAACAAGATACAACTCAAGAGTCAGGATACAGTATGTCAATCAGCACAGCTTCCAACCAGGATGGCTGTCAGCAACTTGACCATGCCTGCAGGCAGGCAGGCAGGCCTTCTCTTGGCTGTGCCTTCCACTGGAATTTTGCTTGACCTCTTCCTGCTCTTAGCTCTGCTAAGAAGTACCCTGAGGCACCCCACTCTGCCAGCAAGCCTCCTGCCCAAAGGTGTTCAGCTCTTTCTTGCTCTGTGGGTTGGCAAGCCCACCACAGCTGCCTCGCACTAGTCTCCTAGTTCCTGCTGCTCATACTGCTTCTGCTGTTTCTCACCATCTCATGCCGTCCCCAGTGTTACAACTCTCTCTCCTGTATCTAGGAGGTTCTCAGCTCAGGGACCACTCTTCTTGATGGTAGTGAGGTCCCCCTCAACCTCTGTTGGATTGGCCCTTATAAGCCTAGCAGGATGGCAAAACTGACCAATCCCTTTAATAGGCCACAGTTACTTAATTTGCATAACAATCTACCAATTCCTGCAAGGTCACTTAATCCTATTGGGTGGTTTTACACATCCTATTTGCATGGTTGACTAACCAATCTCTTGTAAGATTGGCAGAGCCAATCATTTTTGGGCAAATTATAAACTCAAGGCCAGAAAGGCCATATATGAGAGAAATCCATTGCACTGTCTCTATCTCCCATTGGACTCTAATCTTGGGGGGCAGATGTTACTCTGATTTGTGCTTAGTGATCAGTTGTTAAGACCCTACCATCAGTTCATCCTGTACTTTGGGTTGTTTTTCTGAGGTCAGGGTCTCCTTTTGTGAGGCTAGGCTTTCGCAGCATATTTTTTTGTTATTGTTGTCATTTTGATTTTCTAGCTGCTATCAATAAGGTCGAACAGTTTCTGATTTTCCAGAAATCTGCCTTAATGTCATTGTAAAGCAAATGAGTTTACTCTTACAGGGTAATAAGTAGATTCAATTACTGTCCAAAGCTAGAAATGTTATTCTTGAGACTGATTTTACAAATTAAATTCCACCACCTCCTTGAATAAAATAAGGAAACATATCACTCATGGAATTTAGATCAAGATGATAATAGTAACTCTAATTTTGATGCAGGCCGACCATGTGCCAGGCACACTGTGTTTCATTGCTGAGCTCCATCACAATCCTACAAAGGTAGGAAGTCTTGTTTCCATTTTCAGATGAGGACCCTGAGGTTCAAAGGGTAAGGGATTGAATCAAGGCCACCAAGCATAGAAGCAACGGAGCCAGAATTGGAATAAAAGTCTTTGTCTTCTCAAATCCCCGCACTTTCTCCCATATCACGCTGCATCCCAGACAATAGCATAGCAAAAGAGATAGCATAAAGTCATTTTTTTAACGTCTTTTCCTTATCTTCTTCTTTAAACTTGCCCTGGTCCATCATTTTAAAAGATCATTTTTAATTGTTTTTGAATCACATTCTCTGCTACTTTTTATATGATGTTGAATATTTTCTAAAAAGGGTAAAAAAAGAGAGAGAGCAAGTCACTTTGATTTTAGTTACTCTTGGTTCTATGCGGTCATTCATCGACACATTTATTGGACAGATATTTACTGAGTACCTATGGTATGCCAGTCACTGTCCTATGTGAATAAAACCTACAAAAATCCCTGCTATCATGGAACTTATATTCTAATGAGAGGAAATGGCAAAAAAGCCCCTGAGTGGTGTCAATGTTTAACACACTTGGCTACTAAACAAAAGATTGGAGGTTTGAGTCCACCCAGAGGCACCTCAGAAGAAAGACCTTGAGATCCACTCCCAAAAAATCAGCCACTGAAAACCCTATGGAGCACAATCGTACTCTGACACACATGGGGTCACCATGAGTAGGCGTTGACTCAATGGTAACTGGTTATTGGTTAACAACTGCTGTCATGGATTGAATTGTGTCCCCAAAAAATGTCTGTCAACTTCGCTAGGCCATGATTGTGTGATTGCCCACCATTTTGTCATCTGATGTGATTTTCCTATGTGTTGTAAATCCTATCTCTACAATGTTAATGAGGTGGGATTAGGAGCAATTCTGTTAATGAGGCAGGACTCAATCTGCAAGATTAGGTTGTGTCTTCAGTCAATCTCTTTTGAGACATAAAAGAGAGAAGCAAGCAGAGAGACATGGAGACCTCACACCACTGAGAAACAAGAGCCAGGAGAATAGCATGTCCTTTGGACCTGGGGTCTCTGTGCTGAGAAGCTTCTAGACCACAGGAAGACTGATGATCAGGACCTTCCTCCAGAGCCAACAGAGAGAGAAAGCCTTCCCGTGGAGCTGGCACCCTGAATTCGGACTTCTAGCCTCCTAGACTGTGAGAGAATACATTTCTCTTTGTTAAAGCCGTCCGCTTGTGATGTTTGTTATAGCAGCTCTAGATAACTAAGACAAGTGCTAAGAAGGAAAAAAAGCAAGATAACGGGATGAGAAGGGACAAGCTGGGTGTTTCCTTAGAAGAAGAGTTCTGAGGAGGTGTCCCATATTAAATGATATTTGAACAGAGACCTTAAGGAATTGAAGCAGAGATTCAATGGAGACACTAGGGGTGGAGGGTAGGGTAGGGTACCTCAGGCAGGGTGTGATTGGCTCTGTGCATATATTTCTATACAATATATAGAATATCCCAAGCCATCATATTGCTGTTTAAATTTTATAATCGATTTCCTTACATTTTATAGAGCTTATGGGTTGAGGAAATTCCCATAAATTTCAACTCAACTTTCTTCTCTTTACTTCAAGTCTCCCGGTGGCTCCTGGTACTTCACTGAAAGTGAAACTGGTCCCTTGTTGGCTTCCTGTTGACCCTGAATGAGAAATGTGCTCAACCACCCACTTGTCACTTAATGGGGCTCAGCAGGTATGGTGTCTGGGAGGCTTGATGAGATAGCATCTATAAAACACAAGGACAGTTACTTTGCGTGTAAGTTTATTGCTATTTTGATTATTGTTTTGAGCTTGGACGCCAGGGGTGCTCAGCACTGAGTATTTATTATATTTATCGAGCAGGAACATGTAATTCTCTGCATAATAGAAGTAAAGTCCCCATTCAAAGCATAAGCAATCGGCTGCTAACCGAACGGTCGGCAGTTCGAACCCACCAGCCGCTCCTTGGGAGAAAGATGTGGCAATCGACTTCCGTAAAGATTTACAGCCTTGGAAACCCTATGAGGCAGTTCTACTCCGTCCTATAGGGTCACTATGAGTTGGAATTGACTTGAAGGCAACTTTGTTTTTTTTTAAGGAGGCTGGGGTATGGGTTTGGTTTTTGATTGGGGCAAGTTAGACCACACCCCACATGGGATGGGTGTAAGCAGAAAGAAAGATCCAGGCAGCTGACTCTGTGGGATAAGCCCACTGGTGACAGAAGGCCATCCAGGGCCAGCCTAAAGCAGCCTGAAAGCGGCACCAGAGGGAGAAAGGGAGGACTTGGACACAGGATGGGCGGAGGGGAAGGGAGGGAAGCTCTGAGTGGGAAACAAAACAAGCACATCCAGTACAAAATTGCACAATAAAAGGAAGAATGGAGTGTTTACAGTGCCAACTAAGGAACGAGTAAAGTAGGTATTCTGGTAAATTAGCCAATGGAATAGAATGAGAAACAATTGGTCAGGAAAGATTATTAATTCAAAGAACTATGACTTAAAATGCAACTTGGCTCTAGCTTCCGAGTAGCCAGCAGACTTTGCTGCTGGTTAAGGTGGGTGGCAACGTTCACAGCCGTATCTGCAAAAACGGAACAGGGATGATGAGAAAAACCGGAAGGGAAATAAAACAAGGTTCATATTGTGTCAGCTCATTTGTGCTGCTTCAATTTAGGCTTACTACACAAGCGCCAACCAGCAGAAAGATGAGTAGCGTTTTCTGCGCAATCAGTCATTAAGGTGTTCTCCCAAAGGAACCGTCTGTCAATAAAACATGTGTGAAATGATGGTAGGAGACAGTAAACTCTGAAATGATGGGATGTTGCAAGCTCTCATTTCACTCTCCGGGTTTCAGAGGAGAACAATTAAAACAGAATACTTGTTTTGTAAAATTTCAGGAGCCCCCCCCCCCCGCTCCACGTTTTGAATTGTTGAGTTGTTCTCTCTCTCTCTGCTTCCGTTGGGACATTTATGGAAAGCTAGAAAAGAATTATTTTGAATATTTTCCATGGCTATGAATTGTCTAATCAAGCTTCCCCTGAATTACATTCAGATCGTGAGTGAATTCTAAGTGATGATAATAATAGCCATAGCAATAAAAGTGATTTCCAATAATGGGTCATTATGGTTCATGTAGACCTTTCGTTTCTGTGGTCATTATTTCATCTCCACAATACCCCTTAGGTGTTAGATAGCCCCATTTTACAGATGAGAAAGCTGAAGAGGCTCACGCCTCCAGCATCTGGTAGAGTTTAGTAGAGCAATCCTAAGAATTACTGGGTCAGTGCAAGACTGCTTCCTTAAGCTGCTTCTGCTTTCCTCTCTGCTCTGGCCAATGATGAGCTCAATACCTGACATTGAACCTCACTGCTACCTCCTCACTCTCTTTTTATGGGGACACTAAGTGTCCTGAGTCACTAACTTAGAGTTCCTACTTGTGGGCCTCCTCACCGCCCACAAGGATTGGGAGACAAAGACATTGCTTACCTCATTGTAGGCAGAGCTGAGCACTTGAGCGTCCTGCTACCCACTTCTATAAAACCAAAACCAAACCTGTTGTTGAGCTGATTCCAACTCATGGCAGCCCTGTAGGACGAGTAGAACTGCCCCCTAGGGTTTCCAAGGCTGCAATCTTTATGGAAGCAGACTGCCACATCTTTTTCCCGTGGAGCAGCTGGTGGGTTCAAACTGCTTAACCATGGTGCCACCAGGACTCCTTACTCACTTCTATAGGCAACAGTGAAAAAGGACCCATCATCTTCTGAGGTCAGCTTCCAAGTTGGGACGCTTGTTCCCCATGTGGCGTCTGGTCCTTGAGGCAGCTCTGTGTTCTGCATTTTCTTCAACACCTTCCACCTCTTCCCTCTTTCGAGAACACCACCACTTTGAACCAACGTTTCTCAAAGTGTTTAGCAGAAAGTTCTGGGAAATATTAAGAGGCACTTGGGTGGTGGAGAAATTGGGAGAAGATTCTATATTCAAATGAGCTTGGGGAATGCTCTTGAAGATTTATGTGCACATTAGTATATTAAAGTTTCTAAGAAACCCCATAGCAAAGAGCTATTTAATTTTATTTCTGTGGTTTTGAACCTCTTTTTTCTATAGGCCCTATTAATATCTAGAGGAACATTTCTTTATCCATCACTGAGTTACATAATTATGCAACACACCAAATGACATCAGAGCATAGAATGTTCCGGAAATGTCTTCTCCCTGCACTTTACCTGGAATACAGTAGAGCCTACAGTGGTTTAGAATTATGAGGTATTTTGTAAATATTAGGGGGCAAAGCACAAAATTTATATAACTGGATGAAACTATAGTCTTTTAAACAAGTCTATATGTTTGGCAATAGTATAAATCAGTGGTTCACAAATTTTGTTGCAATTAGAGTCACACAGGGGGTACTAACAATTGTGATACCCAGGTCACACCCTTGACCCATTAAGTCAGAACCCGTGGGGTGTGACCTTGGCATCAATATTTTTAAAGTTCCCCAGGTGATTTCAAAGTTCAGTGAAAGTTGAGAACTAATGAAATAGATGATTATCCCAAGACAAAAAGCAGATATCGGACTCAGAAGAGTTTCTGGGGGCTGATTTGAGCCACTGGAAAATTTGCCATGAATTTATGAAATATCTCGCCTCTTGTCAAGAACGAGATCAATGCTAAAGACTTGGCTTATAGTTTTATAGTTCTAATTGGTAAACGTGTCTCTAATATGCCTGTGATTGGTTTAATTATGCATGAATAGTTTTGCTCACGTATATTGCAAAAGACTGCAGATTTGAAATTTTATTTATGGCACCATATGGTAATAAAGTGGACAAACACAGGTTATAATGAAAGATACTGAAGAGTTGGCCTGAAAAATGGATTTTTAAAAGACACAACACACTTGGGCTACAAACCTATCACTGGAAAATATTCCCCTTTAAAACTACTTGTGCAAGGAAAGGTCATGGAAGCTCCATAGACACATCTGAACTCCCTGAGGGACCAAATTACTTAGTGGAGGGGTGTAGGGACCATGGTCTCTGGGAACATCTAGCTCAATTGGCATAACATAGTTTATTAAGGAACTGTTCTACATTCTACCTTGATGAGTAGTGTCTGGGGTCTTAAAAGACTGTGAGCAGCCATCTAAGATACCCCACTGGTCTCACCTCTTAAAGAGCCTGGGAGAATCAAGTAAACAAGACACAAGGGAAAGATTAGTCCAAAGGACTAATGGACCACAGCTACCATGGCCTCCACCGGACTGAGTCCAGTACAGGTAGAAGGTGCCTGGCTACCACCACTGACTGCTCTGACAGGGATCACAACAGCGGGTCCTGGACAGAGCTGGAGAAAAATGTAGAACAAAATTCTAACTCACAGAAAAAGACCAGAATTACTGGCCTGACAGAGACTGGAGAAAGCCTGAGAGTAAGGCCCCTGGTCACCCTTTTAGCTCAGTAATGAAGTCACTCCTGAGGTTCACCCTTCAGCCAAAGATTAGATGGCCTCATAAAACAAAACAAGACTAAATGGGCACAACAGCCCAGGGACAAGGACTAGAAGGCAGGAGGGGACAGGAAAGATGGTAATAGGGAACTCAAGGTCAAGAAGGGAGAGTGTTGACATGTCGTGGGGTTGTTAACCAATGTCATAAAACAATATGTGTACTGTTTAATGAGAGGCTATTTGCTCTGTAAACCTTCATCTAAAGTACAATTTAAAAAAAACCTACTTGTGCAGAACACCAAGACCACCAGAAACAAGTTGAGCTTACCTGGTTTCTTTTTCCCACCAGGAAACTCTTGTGGAATCATGAAATGTTAGAGATGGCAGAACGTTTAGCAACCTTCTCCCCAGTTTTCCCATTTTACAAATAAAGAAACTAAACTCCCCCTTCCCCCTCCAAAAAAAAAAAAAAAACAAACCCTACTTGTATAAATGTATAGATTATGAATACATGCAAATAGTGCTTGAGTGCCAAGGCTGAAGTTACCATTTATTCTGGAAGGCCCATGGGCTATGTGGGAAGGTCCCCTAGCATTGCTCATGTGCTCTCTGGTTGGCTGGCTGCACCAGGTACTCAGCAAAAGCCCCCTTACCCTGCCTCACATCTGTGAGGGGAATGCTCCTGCACCACTGATCACAGAACTGGTAAATTGTCAAAATTTTGGGTAACTGTCAGTTGGAAGGTGGTATGGGCTCATGATTTGTACAAATACCAAAGACAATCAGGGCAGCACACATCTTAAGACCTCTGTCCTAGGAGACCTGTTTTTACAACCTTAACTCTTGTTGCTGTCAAACAGAGAGATGATCTAAGACTGCTTTCCATGCCTCTTTCTACCATGGTTCTATTTGGGTAGGCAGCTTTGAGTCTGACAGAGGCTTGCAGGAGTAAACACACCATCAGTAAACACATGCACCAGAACAAGGATGAAAATAACAACCACAAGAAAGCAACAGTAAGAACCACCACTGTTAGGTGTTTTCCACGTGCCAGGTGCAGTGCCAAGCACTTTTCATGCATTAGCTTGTTCGGTCCTTATTATGGACTGAATTTTGTTCTCTCAAAACACGTGTTATACTATTATAAGAACTCAAGAAAAGGTGTAAACACAGAAGAAAACATTCTTTGATGGTTACGGGGGTGGGGAGGGAGGGTGAGGGTTATTCATTAACTAGATAGTAGATAAGAATGATCTTAGGTGAAGGGAAGGACAGCACACACTACAGAGGAAGTCAGCACAACTGGACTACACCAAAGCTAAAAAGTTTCCTCAATACAATCAAATACTTTGAGAGACAGAGTAGCAGGGATGTGGGGCCTGGGGACCATGCTTTCAGGGGACATCTATGTCATTTGGCATAACAAACCTTATTAAGAAAATGTTCTGCATCCTACTTTGGTGAGTGGCATCTGGGGTCTTAAAAGCTTGCAAGCAGTAGAACGATGGGATGCAGAACTCAAATTCTAGTAAGAAGACCACACTTAATGGTCTGACTAAGACTGGAGGCGCCCCGGAAAGCACGGCCCCTGGTCTCTCCATCACCCCAGAACTAAAACAATTTCCAAGGCCAACTCTTCAGACAGGGATTGGACTGGACTGTGGGACATAAAGTGATACTCTTGAAGAATGTGCCTCTTAGACAAGTAGATATAAGAGACCAAAGGGGCGGCTTCTGTCCAGAGGTGAGAGGGGAAGGCAGAGAGAGTTAGGAGCTGGTTGAATGTTCATGGGGAATCAGGGGCAGAGGGGAGGAGCGTGCTGTCGCAGAATGGGGTGAGCGGTTGGGGTCTCCTAACAATGTATGTTATAAAAAAAAATTCTGTATGGGAGACTAACTTGAAATGTAAACTTCATTTAATTACATCAATAAAAAAAAATCAAAGGGGAAAAAAGGAAAAAAAAATATATGTGTTGTAAATCCTAACCTCTAAAACTGTGGTTATAATCCCACTTGGGAATGGGTTGTCTTTATTATCTTAATGAGGCAGGATTAGTGTAGGATGTATCTTGAGTCAATCTCTTTTGAGATATAAAATTAAACAAGTGAGCAGAGAGAGAGATGGGATAAGACAGATGCCAAGCCACATGGAGATCTCCAAGGAACCAGAAAGCAGAAGCTGAAGAGACAAGGGCCTTCCTCCAGAGCCGACAGAGAGAGAAAGCCTTCGCCTAGAGCCAACACCCTGAATTTGGACTTCTAGCCTCCTCAACTGTGAGAAAATAAATTTCTGTTTGTTAAAGCCAGCCATTTGTGGTATTTTTGTTATAGCAGCACTAGATAACTAAGACAATTCTTATAGTTTTTGATTAAATGAAGTAACAGGTAAAGTGATTAGAAAACATCCTGGCGTGCAGGAAGTGTTTAGTCAAGTTTAGCTGCTGTTATTTTTATTCTTTTCTATTCCTGACTACTCAGAACTCACTGCTATGGCCTCATTAAGGTCTGCCCTTCCTTGCGGAGTTCTAAACTCCGTAGCTTTTCTGACCTGTATGCCACGTTAAGTGTGTCCTCCTTCCTTCCGTCTCTCCTGGGTGAACACGTGTTCTGACCTGATTTGTAGATCACAGAGTCACAGAAAGTTAGAGCTGAAAGGGCCTTATAGATCATTCATGAACCTCATCATTTTGTTTCTTAAAAAGAAAACAAAACTAACAATTGGGGGTTTCAATTTTTAGTGTCTGCCTGAGATTTGGCAGTGATTCAATGCCAGTGGTGCTGGGAAAATCTCTTGTCTACCAAATATCTTCTCTAAATGTAACACCCTTCTTTTCTCCTCGATGGCTGGAATCCCACAAGTCCTTCATAGAGTGGCTTTACCTTGACTACGTGCTCTGGGTCCACCCTGGAATCGAGGCTGTGATGGGCAAGGAAGATGGGAAGGAAAGTTCTCTCCTTTCCCAAATGTCCACAGGGCCAAGGAGAGGCAATTATAAAATGATGAAGCAGGAGCAGGTGTGTTAGTTACCAGATGATAGAGGAGTGGGTCCATTTGTTTATCCATTTACTCAGCAACTCTTTATGGGAAAGGGGCTAGCATTTATTGAGCAAGTGGATGTTGTAATGCGCCACCTGGATCTCCCTTCAGGAGTGAAGGACTTAATACTCCGGCTGCTGGTACTGCCTCCCCCTTGGCTGTGCCCCCATCCCATCCTAGGGTAACCCTCATCCAATGACCCACTGATGCAGGGGTGGGAGGTGGGGAGCTAAAGGCACAGCCTTCTGGCTCCAGTTACCGAAATTTCTGAAACACTTTCCTACCTTCAGAGTTCCCTGCAGGGTGGGCAAAGGCTTCCCTTGAGACTGTACCATGTCTCAGCTTCTCCCTCTGCCCAGCTGTGCTTCCATCCCTTCCCGTCCACACTGATTGATCCCTAGAACGATTCCCGAATCAATCTCTTGCATTCTAATCTCCAGCTCCAAAAGCAGCTTCCAGGGCAAACAGGTAGTGTGCCTGTGGGGGATACAGAGATGAAGGAAATGAACCTTGCCATTTGGATGTGCCCAGATAGAGGGAATTTATACCCAGTGAGAGCAACACGATGAGCATGGTCAATGAGGGGTCATACAGGAAGGCACACACAGGACATGGCCATTTCACTGGGATATAAAGAACCCAGCAGAATAATTTTATTAATTCCTTACTTAGGTCTCTGCTGATTAAAAAAATAAAGGTAGAGATTCTCATACTTAAGTTACCATTTGATAAAGGTAAATATAGGAGGGAGATTGCATCATATTAAATGTATCAGTTCTCCAGAACCAATTGAAAAATGAGTTGTCAATAGATACCATCCCTGAATGTTTACTGTGGTACATCTCCCAGGTAACATTTGGGGTCTATCTGTGTGGGACAAGGCCTTGTTGCCTACAAGAACCTGTAACACAGGTATTTCAAGAACGAAGGCAGGGTCAGCTGAGTGGTTATACAAACATAATATGTTTGGAGGGTTGTCATGTACTGTAGGAATTTATAGCAGAATCAATAGTAACATATGTATGTCTACACATAAAATAAGGGCTCTGGTGGCGCCTTGGTTAAGCCCTCAGCTGCTAACCAAAAGGTTGGCGGTTCGAACTCACCAACTACTCCTCAGGATAAAGATATGGCAGTCTGCTCCCTTAAAGATTACAGCCTTGGAAACCCTATGGGGCAGTTCTACCCTGCTGTATAGGGTCACTATGAGTTGGAATCGACTTGACGGCAATGGGTTTACACAAAAAATAATGCATTAAACATGTTACTATGTACATGTCAAAGTGTTTTAGTCAAATATTGATTTTCTATATATTAAAAGAACAAACTGTATGAGAACAGAAATATTCATCCATTATTATGATGATGATGATTTTTACATAAACTTTGTCTAATAGTTAGACTTTTGCCCAGGTTTATTTTTGTAGTGAAGAAGCTAGAAGAAAGACTCAGGTTATTCCAGGTGGTTTAAAAGGGAATGGCCATTTCACTTGGTGCTCTAGGTAAGGATTTCTACAATCAGTATCAAAGTTTAAGCACGTCTGTTCTTAAAGAAGATCCCTGGGTGGTGCAGTAAATGTACTTGGCCGCTAACTGAAGGGCTGGAGGTTCGAGTCCACCTAGAGGTGCCTGGGTAGAAATGCCTGCTGATCTACTTCTGAAAATCAACCATCGGAAACCCTATGGAGCACACAGTTCTATTCTGACACATGTGAGGTCGCCATGAGTTGGAATAAACTCGACGGAAACTGGGAATTTTTTGGTTCTTAAAGATGGTTTGAAGCCCTGGTGGCACAGTGGTTAACAGCTCAGCTGCTAACCAAAAGATCGGCAGTTTGAATCCACCGACTGCTCTTTGGAACCCCTGTGAAGCAGGTCTACTCTGTCCTATATGGTCACTATGAGTCGAAATTGACTCGACACAACGGGCTTGGTTTTGGTTATTTTTTGGTTTAAAAATTGTGTCATGAAGGTTCCCTTGCTTACTCTTTACCTTTTAGTTTAGGCATAATTGCAATTTAGACACACTGCCTAATGCCTCGTAATTTTTGCATATTGTTACCATGGAGAATTAGGGAACTAAAGTCACTTGAGTCAAGCCCCTAAATGCTTCAGCGTTTCTGAGATTTAAGAAACTGCTTCTCTGATTAATTTACTCTCCCTCTAAACAATACTCATGTATTTTCAAGTTTTGAATAAATCATTTTATAAACTATAAAAACAAACTAACTTTAAGCCAACTCTCTATTGAAAGATAATACCTTAGAAAAAGGGGTTGGAAAATTTTTCTGTAAAGAGCCAGACAGTCAATAGTTTAGGCTTTGCTGGCCCTATTGTCTCTGTCAAAGCTAATCACTCTGCCGTCATAGCACGAAAGAAGCCAAGGATAATATGTAAATGAATGAGCATAGCTGTGTTCCAATAAAACTTTATTTACAAAGTCAAGCAGTGGGCCATAGTTTGCTGACCCCTGCCTTGGAATAAGTATTGCACATTCCATTGCCTACAGTGAAGCAGGCTGAGGGCGTCAGTGACAAATAGAACACATATTCCCTGAATAGTGGACCCATCTCTGTTCCAGCTGACAGAGGCCATGCAGAATGTGAGCCTGGTGTGGCCAGATCTTTGTACTGACAGCTGGAAATCTGTATTCTTTTTCTTTTCTTTTTTTAAAATTGTGTTCTAAGTGAAAGTTTACAGTTCAAGTTAGTTTCTCATACAAAAATGTATACACACATTGTCATGGACCCTAGTTGCTCTCCCTATACGGTGACAGCACACTCCTCCTTTCCACCCCGGGTTTCCCTTGTCCATTCAGCCAGCTCCTGACCCTCTCTGCCTTCTCAGCTCACCTCCGGACAGGAGCTGCCCATTTAGTCTCATGTATCTACTTGAGCTAAGAAGCACACTCTTCACGAGTATCATTTTATGTCCCATAGTCCAGCCTAATCTTTGTGTGAAAAGTTGGCTTCGGGAATGGTTTTAGTACTGGGCTAACAGAGAGTCCAGGGGCCTTACCTTCCAGGGTCCCTCCAGTCTCGGTCAGACCATTAAGTCTGGTCTTTTTACTAGAATTTGAGTTCTGCACCTCAGTTTTCTTCTGAGGATTTTTTTGTTTGTTTGTTTTTTATGGTACTTTAGACGAAGGTTTATAGAACAAATAGTTTCACATTAAACATTTAGTACACATATTGTTTTATGAGAATGCTTAACAACCCCACAACATGTCAACACTCTCCCTTCTCAACCTTGAGTTTCCTATCACCAGCTTTCCTGCCCCCTCCTGCCTTCTAGTCCTTGTCCCTGGACTGCTGTGCCCCATTAGTCTCGTTTTGTTTTATGGGACTGTCTAATCTTTGGCTGAGGGGTGAACCTCGGGAGTGACTTCATTACTGAGCTAAAAGGGTGTCCAGGGGCCACACTCTCAGGGTTTCTCCAGTCTCTGTCAGGCCAGTGAGTCTGCTCTTTTTTTGTGAGTTAGAATTTTGTTCTATATTTTTCTCCAGCTCTGTCCGGGACACTCTGTTGCAATCTCTGTCAGAACAGTCAGTGGTGGTAGCCAGGTACCATCTAGTTGTACTGAACTCAGTCTGGTGGAGGCTGTAGTAGTTGTGGTCCGTGAAATCTGTATTCTTATGTGATATTTCCCAATTTTTAAATTTTGGTAATTAATTCAGACACCATCACCACTACACTTTGTGTGCCCAACAGAACACCTTGACTGACTACATTTGGCCCTATTCAAAGTCTCTGCAGTAGAGCAATTTTTAAAAAATTAATTAAGATGCATAAGATACACCAAAACCCTCACCCTATCGGGAGCAAGGAAGAATGCAGAAAACTAAAGATACAAGGGAAAGATTAGTCCAAAGGACTAACGGACCACAACTACCACGGCCTCCACCAGACCGAGTCCAGTACAACTAGATGGTGCCCGGCTACCACCACTGACTGCTCTGACAGGGATCACAACAGAGGGTCCCAGAGAGAGCTGGAGTAAAATGTAGAACAAAATTCTAACTTACAAAAAAAGACCAGACTTACTGGCCTGACAGAGACTGGAGAAACCTGGGAGTAAGGCTCCCTGACACTCTTTAAGCTCAGTAATGAAGTCACTCTGGAGGTTCACCATTCAGCCAAAGATTAGACAGGCCCATAAAACAAAATGAGACTAAAGGGGCACACCAGCACAGCGACAAGGACTAGAAGGCAGGAGGGGACAGGAAAGCTGGTAGTAGGGAACCCAAGGTCGAGAAGGGAGAGTGTTGACATGTCATGAGGTTGTTAACCAATGTCATCAAACAATATGTGCACTAACTGTTTAATGAGAAACTATTTGTTCTGTAAACCTTCATCTAAAGTACTGTATATATATAAACCCATTGCCGTTGAGTCAATTCCGACTCATAGTGACCCTGTAGGACTGAGTAGAACTGCCTCATAGGGTTTCCAAGGCTGTAAATCTTCACAGAAGCAGACTGCCACATCTTTCTCCCGAGGAATGGCTGGTGAGTTTGAACCACTGAGCCTTTGGTTAGCAGCTGAGTGCTTTAACCACTGCACCACCAGCACTGATGAAGTAGGAAGCACCCTTCTAAGTGCTTTACGTATACTAATTCATGAACTATCCTCACAGGAGCCTTGTAAAGTAGACATTACTATTTCACTTTGGGCAGAAAGAGGTTGAGTAACTTGCCCCAGGCCACACAGCTAACAAATGGCAGAGCTGGGATTTGAACCTGAGCAACACAAAGACAGAATCTGTGCAGGTATAGCACTGTGTTAACTACCTTCCCCTGGGGCTGCCTTCCCCTTCTAACCCTGTACTAAGCTTCAGCAATGGTGAAGGTGATGGTTCAGTGGTATTACACTCGCCTTCCATGCTGGAGACCTGGGTTTGAGTCCTGGCCAATGCACCTCAAGTGCAGCCACCACCCATCTGTCAGTGTTGCTATGGTGCTGAACAGGCTTCAGCTTCCCAACTAAGATAGACTAGGAAGAAAGGCCTGGTGATCTACGTTTGAAAATCAACCAACGAAAACCCTATGGATCACAATGGTCTGAGCCACAACTGATCTTGGGGATGGCACAGAACCCGGTGGAGGTTGGTTCTGTTGTCCATGGGGTCGCCGTGAGTCAGGGGTCCACCCCACAGCAGCTAACAACAAGAATAAGCTTCAGCAATAGAGATAAAAGGAGGCAGAGAGATTTGCTCTGTTCCTGTCTCTTTCCTAACTGGCTCCAGAGTCAAGGTCCCCTCCCTGTTAAATCTTTCCTTTCTGACTTTGAGGGAAAGTCACGTCTGAGATGCTTTTCTCAGTGCTGCAAGAGGCCGACTCCCTTGCAAATGTCAAGCCGAGCTTGGACTCAGTCTTGTGAGAACCTGTTGTCTTCCACCTTGCAGGAGATTGGCCTCCCTGTATAGCGGGCAAGATCAAGCCTGTCTCCGCCTGTCATTGACTCAAGGAGGCCTTTCTGCTTCCGTTACTTCTGTACTTATATTTTGTTATAATTATTTTGTGTGTGTGTGTGTGTGTGTGTGAAGCCTACTGTTCTGAAATTTGGATTCAATCTACATAGAAAATTTAGTTCCCTTATCTGTCTTGCTTTTTTAATTTGTCCTAGCCAGCCCCAAGCAAAAGACTTCAGATATGTGTGGAGACGTTCCTTCTTCAAGTTGTAGTACTGCACGTAGAAAAGGGAAATTAAACAGAAATTAAAATTGTGTTGAAGGGACCATGAGAATTCATGTCTAAGTTTGACTAGCGGAAAGCACAGGTTTGAGAGAGAAGTATACACTTTTATTTTCTCTAGCAAACTTAAAATAAATTACAAATTAGGTGCTTGTATCACGCTTGTGAAATACAGCTCTGAGTTTTACTGTTGTTTTTTTGAAGATACTCAGAAAGTAATTTCAGCTGCAAAGGAAATGCAGGAGGCAAAACAAATTATAGTTCTTCTTTGTAAAAAAGGCAAGTACCTCCAGGAGGCCAGTGGAGCTATCAGTTATACACGATTTAATATGCAATACTTTATTCAGCAATGCTTCCCTTCCAATGTCCAGGGAAGCTAGATTCTACTGGGAAAAGAAAATAGTTTTCCAATTCTGGGGTCATGTGAGGGTTATGGCAAGAATGGATGTGGTTTCGTGATAGAAACAGGTCTTGACTGGAATTGTTCCAGTTTTAATGCAGAAAGTCCTGTTTTCCAAGAATGCCCACTGTCCCAGGCAAACCTAGACAGTTGGTCACCCTAACATCTTTGGGCACTGTCTTAGTTATCCAGTGCTGCTATAACAGAAATACCACAAGTAGATGGCTTTAACAAAGAAAAATTTATTCTCTCACAGTCTAGTAGGCTACAAGTCCCAGTGGAGGACACCAGCTCCAGGGGAAGGCTTTCTCTCTCCGTCGGCTCTGGGGGAAGGTCCTTGTCATCAATCTTCCCTTGTCTAGGAGCTTTTCTGTGCAGGAACCTCCGGTCCAAAGGACACGCTCTGCTCCCAGAGCTGCATTCTTGGTGGTATGAGGTCCCCCTGTCTCTCTGCTCACTTCTCTCTTTTATATCTCAAGCGATTGGCTTAAGATACAATCCAATCTTGTCGAATGAGTCTCATCAACATAATTGCTGCTAATCCCACCTCATTACATAGTAGAGACGGGATTTACAACACTTAGGGAAATCATATCAGATGACAAAATGGTGGACAATCACACAGTACTGGGAATCATGGCCTAGCCAAGTTGACAGATATTTTGGGGGGACACAGTTCAATCCATGACAGGCACTATTAGTGATTTCTGTCTAGTTCCCTGCCCCCACATCTCTCCTCTCCTCAGAGCTAAGCCTCCTTGATTCTATGTGCAGGTTTGGCCCCCAGGCTCTAGATAATTTCAATCAGCGTTTCCCAGACCTCACTGATCATAAGAATCACCTGGGGGTGCTTATAAAAACAGAGATTCCCAGGCTTCACTCCTCATGGTTCTTATTCAGAGGTTCAGGGTAGGTCCTGGGAATGTGAAATTTACCAACAACCCGGGAAAGCCTATGACTGAAGAAATTTGGGGAACACTGGTCAGCCTGTGTTCAAGGGAGATGCAGGGACTCTAGCTCAGTAGGCAAGTGACCTAGCAGCACTTGTCTCTCTCTTTTTAAAGTTTCATTGTGATAAAATATATATCCTAAAAAATTTACCATTTTAACCATTTTTTAAGTGTACAATCCAGTGATATTAATCACACTCACCATGTCATACAGCCACCACCACTTCATTTCCAGAAGTTTTTATCACCCTAAAACAGAAACCCTGCACCCCTTAAGCAATAACTTCCCCTTCCCCTCTGCCCCAGGCTCAGGTAACCGCCAACGACCTTTTGTCCCCATGCATTTGCCTCTTCTAGATAGCTCATAGATACGGGACCGTACAATACTTGTCCTTTTGTGTCTGACTTCACTCGGCATGATGCTTTCAAGAGGTTCATCCACATGGCAACATGTGTGAGAACTTCCCTTCTCTTTAAGGCTGAGTAATATTCCATTGTGTGTATGTACGTACCACAGCAGCAATTCACTCTGACTGGACCCAAGGGCCACTTCTAGTAACTGGGTTTCCAGGTGGCTCCCCAGTCAGTTCTTAGGGCTGGTACCTGAATCTTTGTCCAGATGTTGACCTTCCCTGCTCTGCTGACAGAGGTCTCTGGTGTTTCTCACCTTTCTGAAACTCGGCTTTGCCCTGTCCCTGTGCACTATGTCACCTCCTGGCCCAGAGGGTCACCTCTTGCCTGTCACCTTCCTCTGTGGGACATCATTCACCTCCACCTGCAGCCAGTCTTGCCTGTCTGAGAGTCTCTGCAGATCCTGGCCCCTTCCCATTTCTCCCACTACGCTGTGTTGATGTTTTAAGAGATACAGTAGCAGAAGAGTACAGAGGCAGGGGTTATTCTTCAAGGGTGGGAACCCCTGAGCCGATGGCTGAGGGTGAATCCCAGCAGTGTGACTTTGGGCCAGGCATCTACCCTATATCAGCCTCAGTTTCTTTCTCTGTGAAATGGGTATAATAACAGTAACAACTTCATTACGTTGTTGGCAGGGTTACATGAGAAGATACTTGCAAAGCATTTAGCACAGTGACACACACTGAATTCCCTGTAAATGTAATTTATCATCCTCATCATTGTTATTGTTACTGATATTACCAATATTATTATTGTAATTATTAGTGTTACCAGGAAGTAGCTTGAGAAGGATATAGAAGATAAGGTAGGAGGATGGCTTTTATATTTTCAAAGAATTTGTCGGTGGCTTCCTATGCACCTTGGAATTTTGAAGAAACACGCTCCCTCTCTTTCCTCTTCTCTCTGCTTCTCACCATACCAAAAGATCACAGCAACTCTCTTCTCAAAACGAACATCAGTGTATATGATCTGGCTACGCAATGGGAAGGATTTAATATTCATACCCTTCTAGAAAAGTACGGCTATCTTATCGTTGCGCATTTGACTTCTGCTTGGAGGCCCAAGAACTTAGGCTAAGATTATGAGGTGTAATAAAGACACACTGGATGTACGAAAGCTTTGTGGGTTGGTCTCTGAACTCAGCCTCCTTCTTGTGTTGTAAAGTCCAAACAGCCAACTCACATCTGAATTTTAGGGCTATTATAACCCATTGCTGTGACAACCACTGACTGCATCATGTTTTGCTCCATCTCAGTGCGTGTGAGCCCTCTTCAATTTACCTTTCATTTCTTACCAAAGAAAGCCAATCAGATTATTTTGCCCAGACAGTCTCTGATTAGAGGAGCAATGTTGCCCCTCAGCCTCCACTCATTAATGAGCAGGACGCATCTTATTTATAATACTAAGGTGAAAGGCGAGGCCATCGAAGGTGAGAGAAAGCCACTTTGCCTAACAGAGCACTTTGGAAGTAAACACCTGTGGTGGGCAGTGTGGCTGCTTCTCCAAAGGACCCTCTAGTTGTGATGCCTCAGTGACCGGCTAGAACAGGGGACATGACTATTAAACACTGTCAGCTCAAAAGCCACCAAGCCTTCTAAAGAGTGGTTCTAGCAACACACATTTGACACTTAGTCTTTTGCTTTACTAAGATCTTCACCAGCAGCATATCTTAGGCTTTTAGTAGTGATACAAGCATTCTCCACCACCCATCTGTCAGTTTGTCCTACTGTGATGGCTTGGGTGTTGCTGTGATGCTGGAAGCTATGTCACTGGTATTTCAAATACCAGCAGGATCACCCGTGATAGACAGGTTTCAGTGGAGCTTCCAGACTAAGACAGACTAGGAAGAAAGCCTGATGATCTATTTCTAAAGATTAGCCAGTGAAAACCCTATGGAACACAAGAGTGTATTGTTTGATATAGTGCTGGAAGATGCACCCCCTCGGTAGGAAACCAAAAAAACCAAACCCACTCCCGTTGACTAGATTCTGACTCACAGCCACCCTATAGGGGTTCTAAGGAGCAGCTGGTGGATTCGAACTACTGACTTTTAGGTTAGCGGCGAATCTCTTAACCACTGCGCCACCAGGGCTAGGCACTCAAAATGCACCGTGGTTGCAACAGTGGACTTGAGCATTCCAATGATGGTGAGGTTGGTGCAGGGCTGGGCAATGTTTCCATCTGTTGTCCATGGGATTACCACGAGTCGGAGCCAACTCAACAGAAGCTAACAACAGCTTTCTAATAACATGCTTTACACTTTTGCTAGTATTGCACAGGAGTTTCAAATTTAAAAAAGGATGAGCCCCATCTATTGTGAGATTTACGTTCTTGGTCTGAACCTTTAAGATTAGCAATGAAGGTCAGATGATTCTGACTCCATTAGGAGCTCCCATGAACTCAAAATCTCAAAAGACTTTTCAGCAAGATGCCAGGCGATGTGACTTTGGTAACATGTATTTTCCCAAGGGAGAAGTGAAAGCATCTCTTCAGCAGTTCAGACTCAAGCCAGCTCAGCCACGTGGGTGTCACCAACAATCTGACTGTGTCCTTGACCCGGTTTCATGATGTAGAAGTCTTTGAGGCACTGGGTCACAGCTCTGGGGAAGCCCATGTGGCTTCTGAGAATCCTTCAAAGGCTCCCTTGTGTTGTGAGCCGTCTGTGCTGTCTACTGAGATCACTTGTGCTCTGACCTCTTCCTCCACAGTCATAGCTGGTGCCATAGAAGTTTGTGGGGGTTGTAGTTAGCTGCCATTGAGTGGGCCCCCAACTCATGGCGACCCCGTGCATAACTGAACGAAAGGCTGCCTGGTCCTGCACCATCCCCGTGATGGGTTGCAGATCAGGTGCTGCAAATAGTTAATGCACTCGGCTGCTAACCAAAAGGTTGGAGGTTTGAGTCCACCTAGAGGTGCCTTGAAAGAAAAGCCTGGTGATGTACTTCTGAAAAATCAGCCATTGAAAACCTTATGGAGCACAGTTCTACGCTGACACATATGGGGTGACCATGAGTAGGAGTCATCTCCATGACGACTGGTAACCATATAGGGCTTAAAAAACCAAAACCAAACCCATTGCCATTGAGTCGATTCCCATTCATAGCAACCCTGGAGGGCAGAGTAGAACTGTCCCTTAGGGTTTCCAAGGCTGTAAATCTTTACAGAAGCAGACTGCCACATCTTTCTCTCGGGGAGCAACTGGTGGGTTCGAAAACAGATGAGTGCTTAACCACTGCGCCATCAGGGCTCCTTTACCTAGAGATTAGCACTTTTTAATCTAAGGAGTATTAGTGTAGTGCCCACAGCTAAGCCATGGACTTCTGGAGAGGGAAGGCTACGCGTTGCACTTCTTTGTGACTCTCACAGCTTCTATAATCCCAATGAATGAAGAAGAGGAGGAAGATGATGATGGTGACGCATTAGTAACCCTAGTAGCTAAGATCCGTTGACTACCCTTTAGGTGCCCAAGCATGGTGCTGGGTCCTTTTGATGAATTTTCTCTGTCATCCTCACAAGAGCCCTTTGAGGTAGGTACTGCTGTCATCTCCATTGAACAGATGAGGACACTAAGGCTGAGAAAGGTTAAATGACATTTAATTCTTGCTAGACTAACTGACTTGGGCAGTTACTTAAATCAACTTGTGACTTGGTTCCCTCATTTGAGAGAGCTGGGTGTTGTCAATCACTATGAAAATCCAGTGAAATAATACTTTTGCTACAACATAAGCCAGATGTTGGGTTTGGCTTTTCCTAACAGCATGTGGTTTTACTTCCTTGTTGTTAGGTGCCGTTGAGTCAGTTCTGACTCATAGCAACCCCACGTATGACAGAATGGAATGCTCTCTGGTCCTGCGCCATGCTCACAATCGTTGTTATGCTTGAGCCCATTGTTGAAGCCCCTGTCTCAGTCCATCTCATTGAGGGTCTTTCTCTTTTTCGCTGACCCTCTACTTTACCAAGCATGATGTCCTTCTCCAGGGACTGATCCTTCCTGATAACATGTCCAAAGTATGTGAGACAAAGTTTCGCCATCCTTGCTTCTAAGGAGCATTCTGGCTGTATTTCTTCCGAGACAGATTTGTTCATAGCAATTTATAATAATGTTATTTGCTTAGTACTAATATATGCCATGAAGGAGCCCTGGTGGCATAGTGGTTAAGAATTCGGCTACTGACCAAAAGGTCAGCAGTTTGAATCCACCAGCTGCTCCTTGGAAACCCTATGGGGCAGTTCTACTCTGTCCTATAGGGTCGCTATGAGTCAGAATCGACTTGACTGCAACGGGTACGGTTTATACCCTTTTATACTATGGAATTTGGTATCCTACTCATGTATTATCTATTTTAAAAAGTAAAATTGTTGAAGTATAAAAAGCTCTGTGACTATATGGTGCTGTTATTGTTTGTGGCTTGCCTCACTCTTCCTCCTCCTTTTACTTCTCTTGGTCCCTGCAGTCCTTGGTAAAGGAGAATGTAGAGGACACCATGGCACACTGGACCAGGGACCCTCAGGATGAGGAGAAAAACATTCCAGATCAAGTGTTCCATCTTGTCTCACCCTTACCATGCATTCTGAATCCCAGCACAGGTACCCTTCCTTACTGCTATCTTCACTGTGGGTAAAATAAAGCATCATCTCTCCATGCCCTGCACAGTCAGAACCTCTGAGCATTTGCTGAAGCGCCTGTATGACAAAAGTACATCACGCACCTAAGCTGGTGCCTGCCCGGGGTAGGTGCTCACTGAAGTGCATTGAAGCTGTCGTCCGAAGCCCTACCCCAGCTTCCCCCATTCACCCAGCTTGGCCCGGGTGGTTATGTAACCCCAGATGGGCTGTGAGTACGTGGGAAAAGGGACTGCAGCACCAAGGGGTTATTCCTCTTCCAGCAATTCCAGAACATTCAAGGTCAGAGAAGAGGACTGGACCCCATTTCCAGCAAGTTACAGTGGAGCTGGGCTTGCTTTGCTCCCCTCCACCCAATTCCTACTTACTGAGCATTTTAGCAAGGAAATTGTGAAAATTTCTCCCTACTCTAATGCATGTTATATGCAGCGGATATGCGTGCAGAATTTGCCGTGGATAGAATAGGCATGAGGAATTTTGGATGCTGGTCTCCCAGGAGGCCAGGTCCTGCGGAAGTTAGGACAGACCCCTCAGGAAGGGGTATTGCCCACTGCTTGGCATTTACTACCGAGCTGGGTATCTGCCTGCAACCCCCGCACACCTCCATCTTGACAGACTTGAACCACTAACCTTATTTTAATTCACAGAATCTTTTATATTCTTCTGCTCTCACCCTCTCCCATAACTACAATTATTTTTCCTATGTGCTAGATTGGATCCGAAAGAAAATTTTAATAGTGAAGAAACCAAATCGCCCCCTCTGTACGAAACAAACTCGAGTCAGAAAGGTTTGAAAGTGTCCTCAATTAGAGGACAGAAAAAAAAGTGTGACAGGAAGGCCACAGGGAAATGTTTTTCATTTATTCAGAAAGTCACATAATAGAAAGAGCCCATCTGTCAGAACTATTAAACAGGTATACCGGTGTGGATTTGGAACAAAGGCTACGCCTAGAAACACGAACACACACGTTTCCGAGGTTCTGAGCTAAAAGGCACGTCTGTTTATTGAGGGTTCAGCTCACCTGGGAGCAAGATTCCGAGCCAGTTAGAAGGGAAAGAGAGTCGCTTTTCTCCAATCCATTGTACTTGGGACACCTGTCAGCTTGAGATAAGAAAGAGAGGCCCAGCAAGGCTGAAAACTCAGCGTTTCATGGGGTTAGAACAGATGTCGGACTTGGCTTCTCGTCACAGAGCGGTGTGGTTTTATGTTCCTCATTTAGCGATTGATAATATGTTATTTGTTTAGTATTATGCACATGTAAAACCTCATTGAATCTTCCCAACCATCCAGGAACTAGCTACTATTGACATTATCTTCATTTCAGATTAGGAGATTGTGGTTTAGGGAGACTAAGCATCTTGCCCAAGTCACATGGCTTATAGTACTAAGTATTTGAAACAGGACTGTCTGACCATCAGAAGGCTGTGTTGGCTTACTGACTCAGTGGCCTCTTTATCACAGAAGTAGCAAGAGCCTTATTCGCTCATTCATTTCAGACATGTTTACTGAGATTCTACTGCGCACTGGCTGCTATGCATGTTGTGTGTGTGTGTCATACAAATACAAATACTTCATCTTCTGCCAGAAAAGGCAGACACACAGATGATAAAATGATGAGTGGGGAGGGGTAGCTCTATGGGAACCCAGAGATTCTCCTGATTGAGCTTAGGGGTGGCGGTATCAAGAAAGGTTCCCCAAGGGAGGTGGCTCTCAAAGGATGAGGGGGAGTTAGTAGGCAGAGTATTGCAGAACGACATAAATTCCAGGAAATAGCATGTTGTGCATGAGGTGTGTGGTGTGAAATGTGTGTGGAGTGTGTGTCTTAGTCATCCAGTGCTGCTGTAACAGAAATACCACAAGTGGATGGTTTTAACAAAGAGAAGTTTGTTTCCTCACAGTAAAGTAAAAGTCCAAATTCAGGGCGTCAGCTCCAGGGGAAGCTTTTCTCTCTCTGTGGGCCTTCTCATCAGTGTTCCCCCGGACTAGGAACTTCTCGGCGCAAGGACCCCAGTCCAAAGGACATGGACTGCTCCAGGCACTGCTTTCTTGATGGTATGAGGTCCCCCTGTCTCACTGCTCACTTCTGTCTTTTATATCTCAAGACATTGCCTCAGGACACAATCCAATCTTGTAGACTGAGTCCTGCCTTACTAACAACTGCCGCCCATCCTCCCTCATTAACATCATAGAGGCAGGATTTACAACTTATAGGAAAACCACCCAATACCAGGAATCATGGCCCAGCCAAATTGATACACACATTTTTTGGGGGGACATAATTCAATCCACGAAAGTGTGTAACACTTGAGGTACAGGCATGTGTGTGTCTGCATGTGAGTATGTGTGTGGTGTGTGGTATATTGTGTAGGTGGGCATGTCTGTGTAGTATGTGAAGAGTGTGTGAGGTGTGTGTGGTGTGAGGTGTAGGTGTGTGTGAGGCATGGGTATGTGTATAGTACGTGAGGAGCATGTGTGTATTTGCGTGAGTGTGAAGTGGGTGTGGTGTGAAGTGTGTTTGATGTGGGTATATGTGTGTAGTGTGTGTGTGAGGTGGATATGGTGGCTTTGGTGGCTAGCAGTCTTGAGTTCAAATCCTCCTTCTTCCACCTATTGACTGTGTGATTTGGAGCAAGTTGTTCGATGTCTCTGAGCCTCGCTTTCCTCATCTGTGAAGTGGAGGTAAAGGCAGGAATGATGGGAGGATACATAAGCTAATAGTGTGTCTACCTAGTGCCTTGTTGGCATCAGGAAAGTCAGCTTTCTCCAGGCACGTAAATTAGGCCCACAGGAGGATAATCTTTCCTGAGATAATCAAGCGTAGATAGGATGGGACAGATGAGGTCTCGCCCTGTGCAAATGAAGACGGTATATGAATCAATTGTTTCTTGAAGGAGTACCTAAATACTTTGGTGTGAGTGCTTTCTGTTTCAAATGTAAGCTTGGAGAGAACTAAATCTCAATACTAGAAGCACCATAGATTGCCTTTATTGATCTTGATGGGTCTTAGCAAGTTCTCAAATGAAAATGAATTCTAATGAACTTTCACTTAAATCAATATGGAAGTTTCAGGGGAAGGGTAGGAGTCCAGCGGCACATTTTAATTTAAATCATTTTTTAAAAAGTAGTCAAGACCCACCACAACCCCCTCCCCTAAATTTCAAAAGTCTTAAATAGTTTAAGAATAATCACTGTTCTGAAATTCTGTCATTTTAAAGTAATAAGATTTAAGGTGTTTCATGCAGAAGCTGAATGAGAATATCACTCATTCAGCTAAGAGCTAATCAAGGAAATATTGGATATTTCCCTAAGAAAAATGGCATTTCTTCTAATCATTTCTCTGATTAGTTACTCTGAAGGAAGACAGACAACCACGCTTCCTTGGCTAAGAGGCTGAAATTGCAAAAACACTGTGGGAATTTTGGTGTTTTCAAAAAGGCCAATTTGAAAATTAAAGGTTTTTATTACCAGACATAGAAGAGTTTGGAGCATCTTCTATGAATTGGAGCAGGGACTCTATTATTGCAAAGGATCATGCTCTCTGTAGAAGAACTGCATCGCTTGAACATAGGATGTGTCAGATAATTAACAGAGAATCAAACTGTGATATGGGCAACAGTTTGGCATTTGATCCTAGTCAGTCAAGTCTCAGCTCTAAACAAAATTGTAAATTAAAATGTTAAGAGGCTGTGTTAGTTATCTATGACTGTATCACAAATGACTCCAAAATTTCGCAGCCTAAAACTCACACAATTTCTGAAGACCAGGAATCTGGGAGCAGCTTAGCTGCGTGGATCTCACACGAGGCTGTGGTCAAGATGTTGATGCAGTCCAGCGCTGTTGTCATCTGAAGACTTGCTTGGGCCTGGAAGACCCACTTCCAAACTCATTCATGTGACTGTTGGTTGGAAGCCTCAGCTCCTCGGCACGTGGCCCTCTCTATACAATTGTTCATGACATGGCAGCTGGCTTCTCCCAGAGGAAGTGATCTGAGAGACAGCACCAAGACAGAAGCCAAATGTTTTTATAGCCTCATCTTGGAAGTGATATACCCTCATTCTACGGAACATATAGACCAACCCTAGTATAATACAGGGGCCCTGGTGGCGCAGTGGTTAAGAGCTACGGCTGCTAACCAAAAGTTTGGCAATTCGAATCTACCAGCCACCCCTTGGAAACCCTATGGGGCAGTTCTACTCTGTCCTACAGGGGTACTGTGAGTTGGAATCGACTCCATGGCAACCGGTTTGGCTATTTTTTAGTATAATATGGTAGGTGACTATCCAAGAGCGTGAATACCAGGAGATGAGGATCATTTGCATCTCAGAAACAAAGCAATTAAGCTTATGGTGGATGATAGATACTTTTGAAGCCTGGCTCTCCTGCTTGTGTGACCTTAGGCCAGTTACTCAAACTCTTTGTGTCTCAGTTTTCCCGTTATAAAATAGAACTACTCTGAGTTAATACATGTAAAGTCCTTGGAACCATGCAGGGCACGTTGTAAGTACCCCATAAGTGTCAGCTTTTACTATTCAGTTTCCATGCTCATGTCCTATATTGTAGCTCTGCCCCAAGTCAGTTGTTCATGCCCTGCTCCCTTCCTTCTTCTGGCAAAAACTTGCTCTCCTTCGCAATGCCTCATTTACATCGATGGATAATAGCTGTTAGGTATTACCCCTCCCGGGTAACACTTTGGAGAGATAGTTGGGCTTTTCCTAGTTCCCTGGAATTTCCACTTTGAAAGCAATATACGTATTGCTATTTGTCCTATGATGAATATCCAAAACCCATGCCATTGAGTTGATTCTGACTCCTAGTGACCCTATAGGACAGAGTAGAACTGCCCCATAGAGTTTCTGAGGAGCGCCTGGTGGATTTGAACTGCTGACCTTGTAGTTAGCAGCCGTAGCTCTTGACCATTGCGCCACCAGGGTTTCCTTGATGAGTATAGGTCCTATATTTATGAAAAAGAGTAGTACTATTAGAGTACTATTAATCTGTGGTTAAAAAACATTTTTATAGACGAATACTAAAGTTTCTTAAATCAGCATACCTTAAAACAGAATCCTGTAAAAATGTGTACGTGTGTATAGGGATAAACAGCTGCCTTCGAGTGGACTCAGGCTCATGGCAACCTTATGTACAACAGAACAAACCGTTCCCCAGTCCAGAGTCATCCTCACACTCTCTGGCATGTTTTCGCTATTGGGCTGATCTGTCTCACTGAGGGTCTCCCAGGACCACGCCGGCCCTGTGCTTAACAAACATGACGTCCTCCTCCAGCCACTGATCCCTCCTCATGATGTGTCCAAATCAAGCAAGTCGAACAATGTTCTGTTAGGATCCATAGGCTTTCATTGGCTAATTTTCAGTCATCTGGAAGAGCTGCTGAAACCAGTCCACCATGGGTGACCCTGCTGGTGTTTGAAACACCAGTGACATAGTTTCCAGCATCATAGCAACATGTAACTGGCATATAGATACATGTATACACACACACACACACACACACACACACACACACACACACAGATATATACATATGTACATATATATATATATATATGTATATATTTCCCTTCCAAAGGAACACAGGATTCAAATCAGTTAGCACATCAGGAGTTAAAATTAATGTCTTAATGTCAGATTTCCAGTATGTATGTATACATGTATATATACATATATATATATACAGAGAGAGAGAGAGAGAGAGAGAGAATCTAATTTCATAGAAAAGGCTATTTTCTAAATTATTAGGGAATACCAAAGCAGAATTTTAAAATAACTTATTGAAAGGGAATTGTGACTATTTTGAACCTGAATTATAGAATTTACCTTTTAAGGCGAAGGTAAGAAATCATTTTACTGATGGCCACTGGATCACAAGGGCAAATTAAAACCGATAAGGGCCATACATAAGTCAGATCAACTTAATTGGCTCAGGCAGTGTTTTTTTTTTTAAATATTGTAAAAAATTTATTTATTTATTAAATTTTATTGTGCTTCAGATGAAAGTTTACGGTGCAAATAAGTTTCTCATTCAAAAACTTATACACAGATTGTTTTGTAACATTGGTTGCAATTCTCACAGTGTGTCAGCACTCTCCCCCTTTCCTTTTACACCCCAGTTTCCCCCTGTCCATTTGCCCAGTTTTCCTGTCCCTTCCTGCCCTTCTTGTCTTTGTTTTTGGGCAGGTGTTGCCCATTTGGTCTCATATGCTTTACTGAACTAAGAAGCGCGTCCCTGACATGTGTTACTGTTTATTTTATAGGCTTGTCTAATCTTTCTGAGTTAGCAGGGTGTCTGGGGGCCATAGTCCTGGGGGTTCCTCCAGTCTGTCGGACTAGTAAGTCTGGTCTTTTTTTTTGAATTTGGATTTTGTTCTACATTTTTCTCCTGATCTGTCCAGGACCTTCTCTTGTGATCCTTTTCAGAGGGGTCAGTGGTATTGACTGACCACTATCTAGTTCTTCTGGGCTCAGGCTGGTAGAGGCTGTGGTTTACGTGGCCCATTAGTCCTTTGGACTAGTGTTTTCCCTGTGTCTTTGGTTTTCTTCATTTTCCTTTGCTCCGGCTGGGGAGGGACCAATAGATGTATCTTAGATGGCTGCTTGCAAGCTTTTAAGACCCCAGATGCTACTCACCAAAGTAGGATGCAGAACATTTTCTTTATGAACTTGTTATTCCAATTGACTTAGATGTCCCCCGAGACCATGGTCCCCAGCCCTTAGCCCCAGTAAGTCAATCCCTTAAGGTGTTTGGATATGTCTAGGAAGCTTCTATGGCTTTACCTTGGTCAAGTTGTGCTGACTTGCGCTATATTGCATGTTGTCTTTCCCTTCACCAAAGTTAACACTTGTCTACTATCTAGTTAGTGATTTCCCCTCCAGGCCCTCCCCTCCCTCATAACCATCGGAGAGTGTTCCATTTTGTGTGTGAACTTTTTCATGGATTTTTACAATAGAGGTCTCATACAATACTTGTCCTTTTGTGATTGACTTATTTCATGCAGCATAATGCCCTCCAGATTCATCCATGTTGTGAGATGTTTCATGGATTCATCGTTGTTCTTTATTGTTGCATAGTATTCCATTGTGTGTATGTACCATAATTTGTTTATCCATTCATCTGTTGACGGACACTTAGGTTGTTTCCATGTTTTTGCTATTGTGAATAATGCTGCAGTGAACATAGGTGTGCATATGTCTATTCATGTGAAGGCTCTTATTTCTCTAGGATATATTCCTAGGAGCGGGATTGCTGGATCGTATGGTATTTCTGTTTCTAGCTTTGTAAGGAGCTGCCATATCATTTTCCATAGTGGTTATACCATTTTACCTTCCCACCAGCCATGCGTAAGAGTTCCAATCTCCCCACAACCTCTCCAATATTTGTTATTTTCTGCTTTTTTGATTCGTGCCAGTAATGTTGGGGTGAGATGGTATCTCATTGTAGTTTTGATTTGCATTTCTCTAATGGCTAATGACTGCAAGCATTTCCTCATGTGTCTGTTAGCTGCCTGAATGTCTTCTTTGGCAAAGTATCTGTTCATTTCCTTTGGCCATTTTTTAAATTGGATTATTTGTCTTTTTGTTGTTGGGGTATTGAAATAGTCTATAGATTTTAGAGATTAGAACTTGTTGGATATGTCATAGCCAAAATTTTTTCCCAGTCTGTAGGTTCTCTTTTTACTCTTATGGTGAAGTCTTGATGAGCATAAGTGTTTAGTTTTTAGGAGGGCAGAGCTGTTTTTAAAGAGAGCTATAAATGGTACTTTTTATTTTTAAATTAGGAACAAGAAACATAAGATTTCACACAATATGTGCCAATGTATACATATAGACTTGCTCCAGTTTCCTGTTACGTCTAAAGAAGGATAAAGGAAGGCAGAGCAGGAAGAAAAGTAAGGAAAAGGCAGAGACAGAGGACGAAAGAGAAAGCTCTCCTGAAGGCAGGCAACATGGAGACAGGCTGAGCTGAGCTGTTCTTCATACCTCTTCTCAACGTTCAGAAGTCAACTCTGCATCAGCCAGTACCTAGCCCCCCACGATAAAGGCCACGCAAGGCCACAAAGGCCTCTGGTTTCCAGTAACAGCTGGGATACTTTATCTTCCTTAGCCTCCCCTCCAGGTCCTTTGTGGACACAGAACAATTTTCTTATAAAACTTTGGAGCAAGAACTCCTTTTTAAGTGCTTTGGACTAAGATAATCTTCCTTTTTTTTTTTTTTTTTTTTTTTTGCCATAACCTATTGTTTCCTGGCCTCAGAATGGGAACCAGTGACGTGGTAAGTGGTTTGAAAAGTGATCTGGTTTCCCTGTAGTCACTGTCATTACTTCGGCATGCCCTGCTGAGGTGCAGTCTGGCCACTTTGCGTACAGGCTTTTCTGCCTCAAACAGCTGTTAGCACCACTGCTGTCCCAGGGGGTTGTCCCAGAGCTAGCTATTGATCTGGTATATTGTGCTTTCCTTGATAAGACCTAGCTGGACCATGCTCTGTTATGAAGATTCCAACATTAAAAGCATAAAGACTTTCAGTTCTGGTGGGCAGCCCAATCCTCAACCCAACTGGTCTTTATGTCATAACCAAAAAACCAGTTGCCCTTGAGTTGATTTCGACTCATGGCAACTCCATGTGTGTCAGAGTAGATTCAGCACCCTGCAGAAATCACAACAGCAATAACGACAATACCACTTCGTGTTCATATGATAATCTGTAAACACTATATAATAGGTATACCATTTCACTCATCATATGTTATCTCATTTGAGAACAAGAGCAACACAAGTTCAGTGGGGTCAGTGTTAGTTCCATTTTATGGATAGAGACTGTAAAAGGAGGCTCAGAGGCCCAGAAAGTTTCAGTAATTCACCCAAGCCCACCCAGTGAGTTACAGAGTGTGAGTCAGGTCTCTGTCCTCTTGACTCCACTCCAGCCCTAAGCAGAAGCAGGAGCCCAAGAGGATTTTGTGGGATTTCCTTTACCAGAATTGGAGAGTGACCATGTAAACCAGATAACAGCTCCATATCATGAAAAGACTACTTGGATACTAGATCTTAAGACTGAAGCTCTTTTCCCCACCCTTACCCTACATGAAGCTGGATAGTCTTAGGTTGCTATGCTGAGTTTTAGGGGTCTCTATGAGTTGGAATCGACTCAACAGCAAGTACTGTTTTTTTACTGTGCTGAGAGGGTATTGGTGGTTCAGAGGTAGAATTCTTGCCTTGCGTGAGAGAGACCCAGGTTCGATTCCCGGCCAATACTTCTCATGCGCAGCCACTACCCATCTGTCAGTGAGGCTTGCATGTTGCTGTGATACTGAACAGGTTTCAGTGGAGCTTCAGCATTAGGAAGAAAGATCTGGCAATCTACTTCAGAAAATCAACCAATGAAAATCCTGTGGGTCACAATGGAACATTGTCTAATCCCCAACCAAGCATGGGGACGGTGCAGGGCCAGGCAGTGTTTTGTTTTGTTGTGCATGGGGTCGTCATGATTTGGGGTGACTCAGTGGCAGCTAACAACAACATATTGTGAAAAGGAACTAGGCCCCAAGATCTGGGCTGTGCCTTTTTACTCCTCAGCAGATCCATGGTTCCTGGGTGGCGTCTCTCCTTGTTCTCTTAGTAGTGAATCCTTAGCCTGTCCTGTTAACTAGGAGAAAAGTTGAATGGTTTATAAAGTATTTGATAGCTATTAGTGTCTCATAAATAGGATTGCCAGATTTAGCAAATAAAAATACAGGACGCTCAGTTAAATTTGAATTTCAGATAAACTACAAAATAGTTTTTTACTAGTAAGTATGTCACAAAATATTGTATTTTATCTAGTCTGTATTTTATCTGGCAACCCTACTTAAAAAATGAATCAGAACAATAGATACTTGGGGTTGTTTGGCTGCATTTAAAAGCTGCTATGGTCACTGTTTAATATTCTTCAGATTCTATTTCCAGGAAATGTCTTTTATTTTAAAAACATTGTTATTTTTGTTATCTTAACTCTAGTAAGTTAGTCCTGAGTTTCAGAGAATCAAATTGAAATAGAAAACTCTGCTCTCCTTGTGAATATGGGTTCCAGCTTGTCTTCTGCATCTGAATTAATTGAACATCGGATTAGAAGGAGTCTAGTTAATTCATCAAGCGACATTTAATTTCTTGTTGACTTGGAACCCCTGAGTCCTTCAAGGCACTGCTCTACATTCACCTGCGGTGAGATCAAAACTTACAGCAGAAAATGGACACATTGAAACCGGCCGTTGGCAAGATTAAGGTAGACCTGCATGCTGTTTACACAATTACACGAGGTGTGCACGATCATCTCCATGGAAACCAGTCATACGGAGGTGTTCAGAGTGGGGCGAGATCAAAGGTCTGGTCTGATAGAAGGTTTATCTACCTATGGAGATTTAAAACATCAGATGAAATTGTAACGTCTGTAACAGAAAGTATGAAGGTTAATACATATTCAGGGCTCTATCATACGCACTTAATATTTCTCATCAACTGAAACCTGCATTTTTCCTGAAACGCGAGGTCTGGGAAAGTGCTCAAGGATGCTGGCGGGCTATCAGGAAGGAGTGTCTGCAAGATGGGAGGACAACTTGAAAGCCGGTGTTTTCCTAAGTGCAGGTGTCAGTCCAGGCTCGGGCGTCCTCCTTCTCATTGTCGTGGGATCCACAGGGACTGCCCTATTCTACTGCCTGGTGTCTCGCCATGACCTGTACAGTATTGGGGCTTTAACTTTGGGTCCACCTTCCCTCCAAATTAGGAAAGCAGAGTGGATATTTATTAACCGAGTCGTATTCTTCCTCTGGGAAGTGAGTCAATGAATCGCTGTGGCCGTGGAGACGGAGGGCTGTGATTGGACCTTCTCACAGCCGCAGTGATTGGTTGACACCTTGAGTCAATGCATATTCAGTGAGGGCCCGCTGGGTGCCAGGCAGTATTCTATGCACTGGGATATGACAGTCAAAAATAATAAAAGAAGTCAAACTCTCTGCCCCAGGCAGCCGCTGTGGAAAACAGTTTGCGGTTCCTCAAAAAGTTAAACGTAGAATTACCGTATGACCTAGCAATTCCACTCCTGGGTATATAGCAAATAACCAAAAGACTTGAAAGAAGGGACTCAAACAGATCCTTGCACACTAATGTCCATTGCAGCGCTATTCACAATAGCCAAAATGTGCAAACAACCCAAGTATCCCTCAACAGATGAATGGATAAACACAAAGTTGTCTATCCACACAATGGAGTATGATTCCGCCATAAGGAGAAATGAAGTTCTGTTAAATGCTGTGACATGGATGAACCTTGGACACCGCATGCTAATGGCATACGTCAGAACAAAAGGACAAATATTGTATGATTCCACTTTTATGAACTACCTAGGCGAAGCAAATGCATAAGAGACAGAAGGTTAGTAGAATGGAGAATGGGGAGTTAAAAAAAATCTCCAGCGTAATGGGAGGATTACATTCTAAAGAGGGGAGACTAACAGTCAAGGCTATTCATTTGTTCATTCAGTAAGCATATGTTTTTTGAGCACCGGTGTGTCAGGTGCTGTTGTAGATACGGGGATAGATTAGTAAATAAAACAGACAATACTTCCAGCTTCATAGAATTGACAGCGTCCCCGTGTGGTGCAAATGGTTACGCTCTCAGCTGCTAACTGAAATATTATCAGTTAAAGCCCACCCAGAGGGACTGCGGAAGAAAGGCCTGGTGATCTGCTTCTGAAAAATCAGCCACTGGAAGCCCTATGGAGCACAGTTCTGCTCTGACACACATGGGGTGACTGGACAGTGACTGGTGGTGGTAGTATACAGAGGAAGGAAGAGGCACGAGCTGG
Organism: Dugong dugon; assembly: GCA_030035585.1. Lineage (NCBI taxonomy): Eukaryota > Metazoa > Chordata > Mammalia > Sirenia > Dugongidae > Dugong > Dugong dugon. The sequence goes on along the minus strand of CM057464.1, from coordinate 5,021,354 downwards.
AGGAGGTGGTCCTGGCCGAGCTGTAGATGTTGGTTCACGTGGGTCCTGCGGCCACCTCCGCTCCTGTCTCTTCAACAGTTCAGTTCTGTGGGCCAGTATTTTCCTCCTTTGGCTTATGCTGACTCCAGTTTGGTTTCTGTGACTTATAACCAAAGAATGTGACCACACAGAAGGGGAGCTCCTGGCCATGCCGGAGTGGAGGACTCGGGTACTAACAGCATTTGCTAGCAGTAGGTCACCTGAGAGCAACTATTCTAGACGGCTGTGCCTTACACAGAAAAGCGGCTGTAGCCACAGGCCCTGCCCAGAGTAGTGCTTCCTAGATGTTTGAATATTTAGGGCTTGTAAATTTTCAGGGAGGGTGGGGAAAGTTGAGCTGGGTCAAATGAGAACATGAAAAAATAAATAAATGAGCTACCACCTACTTCCACCATAAAAGACAGGACGTTTTAAAACCCAAAAGGTGGAAGATATAGTCTAGAATAAAGGATAATATTACTAATGGAGGAGTCCCTTGAGAGGTGTAAACAGTTAACGCATTCGGCTGCTAACTGAAAGGCTAGAGGTTCGAGCTCACCCAGAGGCACCTTGGAAGAAAGCCCTGGTGATCTACAGAAAAATCAACCATTGCTTAATACACATGTTGCCATGAGTCAGAATCAACTTGATAGCTACTGGTTTTATTGTGAATGGGATAAAATAACTTTATGAAAACCTGTTGCTGTCAAGTCAGTTCTAACTCATAGTGACCCTATAGCCTGACGTTGTTTTCCTTGTTTCAAGTAAGGCTGTCCTAGTGCTCCGGCTAGTGGTCAGAGATATTGCCATAGAGAGCACAGGACACAGATCTTCAAGAAGACATGGCATCAGAGGACTGGGCTACTCTTTCCAAACCTGATTAGGTGATTTGTGTTATTAGACATAAATCCCGTGAGTAAAAGGGTTATGTAGCTGCTAGAGAATTGCCTTGCCTTGCCTTGGGGGTGGGGTGAGGGCGCCGATAGAATATTTATCTGTTATTGCTAGGAAAAGAGACGGAACATGGTATCTTGCTGGCCCTGGAAACCTGTTCCTCAAGGGCTGGCTTTCACAAGTTTACCTAGCCTTTTGAAGGAGGCAGTTCAATCCTGATGAACTTTATGACTTTTAAAACTAGTCTGCAGGCCTCAGATAATCTAATAGCTATGCTGTGTTACCTCCTTAGAATTCCCTTTTTCTTCAGGACGATTGTTTTTCTGAGCACCACGTTTTGCTAGACCAGGGGTTGCCAGAATTTTTCTATGAAGGGTCGGATAGTAAATATTTTAGGTTTTATAGGCCACAGCCTCTGTGGCAATAACTGAACTCTGCTGATGTTGCATAATGCAGCCATAAACCAAAAACCAAACCCATTGCTGTTGAGTCGATTCCAACTCACAATGACTCTATAGGACAGAGTGGAACTGCCCCGTATGCTTTCTAAGGAGTGGCTGGTGGATTCGATTTGCTGACCTTTTGGTTAGCAGCCAAACTCTTACCACTGTGCCACCAGGGCTCCAAAGCCACCATAGACAACGTGTAAAAGCACGGGTATGGCTGTGTTTTAATAAAACTTTATTTACAAAAACAAGTGGAGGGCAGATTTGGCCTGTGGGTCATAGATTGCTGACCCTGTGCTCCACTCTGTTTCAAAACATACAATTTAACTATTCTCTTTTTGTTTAAGATGTTAATAAAGTTATCTTTACCAGGGGTAGGGCAGGGGAGATTGAGTTGTTGGACTTTTACTAATATCTTAGAGTCTGGGGTTTCCTTTGTACCTTTTTTTTTTTTTTTTTAATAATATTGTACTGTTTTTTCAGTAAATGTTCACACAGGAGTTTAGGTTCCTGTCCAACAATTTCTACTCGTGTTCTTCAGTGACATTGGTTACTTTCTCACAATGCATGAACATTCTCATTATTTCCTTTCTGGTTGCTCTGCTTCCTTTGTATCTTGTAGAAACTTTTGCCGCATTTATTCTTCGTAAAACAGGATCCCAACATTATCACTATCGTGGGTTTACCTTGTGAACTGTAAATGATTTCTAAAACCAGGAAACAGATTCAATTCTCTCTTACAAAAAAAGCTAAACCAAAATAGACTGATTATGTATTTTGCTTTTCTCGACAGGGACTTGTCAGTAACAAGATGGGAGTTTGGATAGTTTTAAGGATTGTGGCCTAGGAGTGTAGGTTGAAAAAGAATTGTTAATGTATTCTTACATTAGTCTTATTTTATTTTATTGTGGTAAATATATAGGTAACAAAATATTTTTCAGTTCTACAGTCTTCACAGGTACTGTTCAAGTGACACTAATCATATTCATCATATTGTTCAATCTTCACCACAAACCGTTCCCAGATTTTTCCATCACCCTTCACAGAAGCTCAGTGTCCCCTAAGTGTTGGGAATTGTTGGAAGGAGGGCTTCCTTCCTGAGGGCAAGGCCAGATACCAGCATTCTGGAAGGGCCCATCAGCCACAGAGGTGGGCCAGCACTGCGTCTTCCTGTGAGGGAGCGGGACCACAGGTGGGTTGGGAACTCTGCCCCGCGTGTTCTGTCACCTGGTTTCCATCAGTTTCTGTCTTGCTAGCTCAGGCTTTCCTCTTCAATCCTTGAGGTATTTTTTGTATCATTTAAAAAATTCTAATTCCTGCTGATTCTAAGACACACAGACGTAGTCCTATATGTGGTGGCGTGAACTTAAATATGAGTCACACAATCAAATCTATTTTAAAATCTAACAGATTTTGGTCTCTCTCAGCTCTAAGCCTGTGTTCTTTACACGAGCTTTCTGCCCAGACCATGAGAAGGAGAGGCTCACTCAGGTCTGTCCTGCCCTTAAAACATGTGCCAGAGATACATCCTTCAAGGGTAACATTTTGCCCTTTCTTTAAACCTCAGTGCACGATTTTCTGGCAGCTGTTAGAATTCCAAACATTGATGGCTGCTTCAAAATAAGTGTGCAACTGTGGCCCTCTAGACAGGTAAGTCAATAGAACTGGGCCAACTTTGTCAGCCTTCTATTTCACAGGTGTTGGCCAAACATCCGATACATATGTGGCTTTTCCCACTACTGTACGCACTCCAAAGGGTGGGTTAAAAAAAGAATTGCCATCGAGTAGATTCCAACTCATGGCAACCCCCCATATGTCAGAGGAGAACTGCCGTCAGTAGGGTTTTCACAGCTGTGACCTTTAGGGAGAAGATCACCAGGCCTTTCTTCCGAGGCCCCTCCGGAAGGGTTCCAACTGCCAACCTTTTCGTTAGTAGTCAAGTACTTAAGGGTATGATAAACCAAACTCACTGCCATTGAGCTGATTCTGACTCATAGAGATTCTATAGGACAGAGTAGAATTGTCCCATAGGGTTTCCAAGGCTGTAAATCCTTACGGAAGCAGAAGGCCGGCACATCTTTCTCCTGTGGAGCAGCTGGTGGGTTCGAATTGCTGACCTTTTGGTTAGCAGCAGAGTGCTTTAACTACTGTGCCACCTGGGCTCCATTAAGGGTGTGATTAAAAGGGACTATTTGCCAACCTTTATATTGTAAAAGAGGCCAATAGTTCAACAGATGTACGGTATTGATTCTTCCAGCCATCACCCGCCTTCTGTGTTTCATACATGCTTTTATTGCTGTACATGCCACACTGAACTAAATTACTCGTTCTCATGTCTGTTTTCCCTGTTAGGAAGTGTGAATGACGTGAACTTTGCCATCAACTTAAACGCATTTAAGGGTCCTTGTTCCTACTGTGTGAAAAGTAGAACAGTAGACTGTTAAAGCTTTAAAATTATCTAACACAACCTTCTCATTGTGGTACAAGCAGACCGAGGCTCAGAAAGTTGAATTAGTGGCAAATCCTGCTCTAGATTCAGATCTTCTGACTCACTCAGCAGAGATTAGGGGATGTTTGCTGGCTTTGGAATCAGGTTCATCTGTGCTCAAAGCCCAGCACATCTCCTTATAGCTAATGATGTTGGCAAGCTATCCCTTTTAAACTCTGTCACCTCACCTGCAGAAAGGAAATGACGTAGCGAGAAGTTACCTCAAAAGGTTATAAGGATTAAATGAAATACTACCTGTAAGGTGCCTAGCACAGACCCTGACACCTTAATAAATGATAGCTCACTCATCTTTATGGATAGAGTTGTGCCCCCTCCCCAAAATATGTGCTGGAATCATAACCCCCAGTACCTGTAAATATGACCCTATTTAGAAATAAGGGTTTTCTTTTGTTATGTTAATGTTGTCATACCAGTGTAAGGTGGATCTTAAACCTAATCACTTCTGAGTTATATAAAGTTATATCACTTCTGACTTATATAAAGAGACTAGACACAGAGACACACTCAGTGGGGAACAGATGACACGCGAGGATAGACCATAAGCCAAGGAACCAGGGAACAGTCGAGGCTACCGACAAGGAAAGAATCCACACAGCTGAGGCCCCGATTTGGAGCTGTAGTTTCCAGAAACGTGAGAAAATAAATTCCTGTTCTTTAAAGCCCCTGACTTTGGCATTTTGTTATGGTCCTACTGAGTAACTAAGATGCTTTTTTCCAATCCTCTCTCATCCTGGGTCCATCCATTCCCACAGGAATCGTGAAAAGAGTTCTATGCTTTTTCACTATTTGCTAAATTGCTTGAGCCAGTGGTGACCACTTTTGCTCTGGGGTCAGCATTTCCTAGATAGCACATGGATTAGTCGAATGGCTACCTCTCAGGGAGTAATGTAAGTTCCCTGTGTTGTGCTGTGTGCATAGAATGAAGTCACATATTCTGGGGCATCTTAGGAAACCTGAATCAAGAGTTCTTTGTTGAATGGCCCTTGAAGGTTCTCATCCATCTGTACTTCTGTATGGGAGGTAGTAGCACAGTGCAGTGGTTCAGAACATGGGCTTCATGTCAAGCACACCTGGAACTGAACCCCAGATCCACTTCTTATTAGCTGTATGGAGTTTGTTATGGATTAAATGCTGTCCCCTCAAAATATGTGTTGTAAATCCTAACCTCTATGCCTGTGGTTATAAGCCCATTTGGGAATGGGTTGTCTTTGCTATGCTAATGAGGCAGGATTGGTGTAGGGTGTATCTTGAGTCAATCTCTTTTGAGATATAAAAGAGATTAAACAAGCAAGCAGAGAGAGAGATGGGGTAAGACAGACACGAAGAAACATGGAGATCTCCAAGGAACCAGGAAGTAGAAGCTGAAGAGGCAAGGACCTTCCTCCAGAGCTGACAGAGAGAGAAAGCCTTCCCTTCAAGCTGGTGCTCTGAATTGGAACTTCTAGCCTCCTAAACTGGGAGACAATAAATTTCTCCTTGTTAAGCACCCATTTGTGGTATTTCTGTTATAGCAGCACCAGATAGCTAAGACAGAGTTGGACACTTTACTTGGCCTCTCTCTGGCTCAGATTACTCATCGTAAATGGGAATAACAATGCTCTCTTCTTTAGAGGTTACTGTAAAAATGAAATGAGATAATATACATAAAGGACCTGGCATTTTGTAGGCGTTCAGTAATGGTGGCTATCATTGGTATTACTATTTCCTGTCTCAGAAGCACCTCAGAAACCTTTAAAGCATACATCAGTCATGTGTACTCTAAAGCTCATTGGAAAAAAAGTCCCAACTGATTTGCTACTGTTCTGGGTATCATGTGTTATGGATTGAATTGTATCCCCCAAAGGTATGTATTGAATTCCTGGCCCTTGTACCTATAGATGTGATCCTGTTTGGAAATAGGGTTTTTCTTTCATTATGTTAATGAGGTCATACCACTATAGGGTGGATCCTAAACCTAAACACTTCTGAGTTATAAAAAGACTAGAATAGACACAGAGACACACACAGGGGGATGACAGATACCATATAAGGATTATCTATAAACCAAGAAATACCAAGGAATCAAGGAACTCCAGTGGCTACGAACAAAGGAGGAATTGACACAGTCAAGATCCTGATTTGGATTTTTAGCCCCCAAACTGTGAGAAAATAAATGTCTGTTCTTTAAAGCCACCCACTTGTGTTATCTGTGTTATAGCAATACTAGGTAGGAGCCTTGGTGGTGCAGTGGTTAAGAGCTTGGGTGCTAACCAAAAGGTCAGCAGTTCAAATCCACTAGCTGCATAGGGGGTCTTAAGAAGGTTATTCAAGAGCATAATGACAAATTTAACAGGCTGCAAGAATCCACAGAGAGACCGCAATCAGCAATCCAGAAGATTAACAATAAAATTTCAGAATTAGACAACTCAATAGAAAGTCATAGGAGCAGAATTGAGGCAGTGGAAGTCAGAATTAGTGAGATTGAAGATAAAGCACTTGACACCAACTTGTTTGAGGGAAACTCAGATAAAAGAATTTTAAAAAATGAAGAAATCTAAGAATTATGTGGGACTCTATCAAGAGGAATAACCTACGAATGACTGGAATACCAGAATGGGGAGGATAATAGAAATTACAGAGAGAATTGTGGAAGATTTGTTGGCAGAAAACTTCCCTGATATCATGAAAGATGAAAAGCTAGCTATCCAAGATGCTCATCCAACTGCACATAAAGTAGATCCCAAAAGAAAGTCACCAAGACATATAATCAAACTTGCCAAAACCAAAGATAAAGAGAGAATTTTAAGAGCAGCTAGGGGTAAACGAAAAGTCATCTACAAAGGAGAGTCAATAAGAGTAAGCTCAGATTACTCAGCAGAAACCGTGTAGGCAAGAAGGCAATGGAATGACGTATATAAAGCCTTGAAGGAAAAAAATGCCAGCCAAGAATTATACATCCAGCAAAACTGTCTCTCAGATATGATGGCAAAATTAGGGCATTGCCAGATAAACAGAAGTTTAGGGAATTTGCAAAAAAACAAACCAAAATTACAAGAAATACTAAAGGGAGTCCTCTGGTTAGAAAATCAATAATGTTAGATAACAACCCAAGACTAGAACATAGGACAAAAGAACCAGATATCAACCCAGACAGGGAAGTCACAAAGATAAATCAAATCCACCAGCCGCTCCTTAGAAACCCTGTGGGGTAGTTCTGCTCTATCTTACAGGGTCACTATGAGTTGGAATCAACTCGACTGCAAAGGGTTTTATTTTTGTTTAATACTAGGTAACCAAGACATTGTGATTTCAGAAAAATTTGTGATCATGCTCTCTGTCCCTTTAAATCATAATCCATTTGGACAAAAGATAGATTACGTCTTACTTGATGGAGAACTAGAATAGGAACCAGGAAACCTGGGTTCTAATCTCAACTCTTCCATTTACAAACTAGGTGATATTAGACAAATGATCATTGAGTCTGCTTCAGTTATCTCAGCTGTCATATGAGGCTGTTGGGCTAGATGTTCTTTAAAGAATTTCCCAGCAGCAACAATCATCCATTTATTTGTAGAACAGATAATTATGAATCCAGGCTGCTGGAAACAGAGAAATGAACAAAATAGGCAAACCCTGCCCTAATAGAGGTTGCATTCTACTATTAAAAGAGAGAGGGTAAACAGAACATGGAAGAAAACGTCTAGTATATCAAATGACAATAAAGGCTACGGAGAAAACCCAACTGGGATAGAGGAGAGTAAGTATTGGTGCAGGTTGGGGAGTTGGCTGTAATTTTAAATAGTATGGTCATTTCATCAAAGCTTTCAAGGAAGGAAAGAAGCAAGGCATGTGTATACTCAGAAAAGACACCTTCCGGGAGCTGAATCAGTGAACGGAAAGACCCTGAGGGAGAAGCATGGATGGCTTGGGCCTAGGAATAGTGAGAAGGTTAGTGTGACTAGAGCAGAGTGAGGGAGAGAGAGAGGAGGAGACGGAGTCAGAGAAGTGATAGGGTCAACCAGATCCTGTAGGGCTTTGAGGCCATTGTAAAGACTCTGCCTTTTGTTCTGAGTGAGTTGGTAGCCACTGGAGGGTTTGGCAGAGGAGCGTGACAGTGGTGTGACCCATGTTCTAGGAGGCTGTCTCTGGCTACTGTGTAGAGAATAGACTATGGGGGCAAAGGCAGATAAATAATCAAGATGAAAAATGATGGTGGCTTGGGCTAGGGTGCTGGCAGTGGAGATGATGAGAAGGGGTAAGGCTTGGGGTACATTTTGGAGGGAGAGCTGACAGGATTTGCTGTTGGACTGGGAGTTGGGTATGAAAGAGATGAGCTGTAGAAGAATCAAGAGTCTTTGGCCTGAGAACTGGAAGGATGCCATTGACCTTTGTTGAGATGGATAATACCGTAGATGGAGCAAATTTATGGGAGAAGATCAGGACTTTGACTTTGGATAAGTTACATATCAGATGCATGTTAGACATCCAAGTAGGCAACTTGATATCTGACTCTGGAGTCCAGGGAACAGATACAAATCTAGAAGTTGTCAGCCTATGTAAGGTATTTACAACCATGCTAATGGATGCAAGTCCTATGGGAGTGAGTATAGACAGGGAAGAAAAGAAGTCCAAGAACCAGTTCTGGGGTTCTCCAGTGTTACAGGACCAGGAAGACGAGGAGAAACCAGCAAAGGCTCCCAAAAAGTAGTGGCCAAAGAGCTAGAAGAAAATCCAGTAGAGCATGGCATCTGAGAAGCCAGGTGTAGAAAGTATTCCAAGGAATTTATAATTCTACAACATAAAATAATCTAAAGAAATGAGTATATGGCATCATACGCTTATGTGTAGGAGATTAGAATCCATTGTTGGCTAAGGTTCTTGCGAGCTTAGGATAGGCCTAATATTAGGCTCAGATGGGGACAAAGATCTGGTGGAAGCTGTTTATGGAATTTTCTAATCATGTTATACATGGGAATGTGGTCTCACAATGATGTATGAACCAGAGACTAGAATAGGATTTGATGAAAGAAAAAAAAAATTTAATTCACATTTTAGATCAAAATTCATCTCAACTGCAAGCTATTAATTGTTGTTCCTGCAGTTCTTTACATAAACCATTAATTATTTCTTTCTCAAAAACATGCTCCTGGCGAATGCCTGGGAGGGTCAGCGATTGCCCAAATCCTCTTGAAATGCTGAGTTCCACGTTATGAAATTTGCATTTTCTAGAAGGGCATCTGAAGATGAAAGTCAGCCTTTCTCCCCCTCAGCAATGAGTTATGTTGGCCTCTCTTATTATTCCCTCATTTTTAAGAAATGAAAACTCTTTCACAATGTTTAATGGGCTCTTCACATGTTATTTCATGCACCATTAAGATAACTGGATAATAAAATTGATGTTTAAAATACACTACTTAGTCCATGTAAGGTGTGAATAAGCAGTGACTGTGATTAACACCTAAGACGGAAGAAGAGGGCAGGAGCAAAGCCATCTGGCACAATACAAGAACAGTTTGGAGCACAGGAAGTTGGTGCCCTGCACGCCTGTTTGGGAGAAAATAACTTCTCATAATAACTATCATTTCTGCTCTACATTCATCCCCTTGCTCAGTACTCACATAAGTCTTATGAGGCAATATAGTCCCCATTTTCTTGAAGGGGACCTTCAGATTAAGTACTTAGATCCCACTGTCAGCACTGTTGGTATCAGGTCTGTAATAGACATGTTTTGTAGTGCTCCTTTTTGCAAAATTGGCCCCATCCAGAGCCCCTACCAAAAAGGTAGGACATGATGGTTGTATTTGTACCACATGACCCTCTGCAGCCATAGTTGACAGACCAGAGACAATTGATGGGCTCGTGGCAGTCAGGTCTCTGTCCTGGAATTGGGGAGCTGAGAACTGGAGTCAGACCATGGAAGTGAAAGGAATTACGGTGCTATACAGTTCTGGACCATGTTGCCCTGGGGGTGGAGCAAGCAACTTGGCCTTCTATCAGAGAGAGGAAGGGATGTGCAGAAAGAGAGCAACTGTGTAGTTCCAGAAAGCCAGAGAGATGGGAAGGTAAGCTTCCGGGTGGTTTCTGATTCCTGGGAGGCCCTGCTCTGCTCTCTGCTCTTAGATTCTGGCAGGGCCTCTGTGTCCTTCCAATAAGTCCCCTTTTACTTTGCCTAGTTTGAGTGGATGTCTCTTCCTTACAACTAAACACCCACTGAATCAGCTGCCAAGCCCGTGCTCTTTCCTTTATGTGTAGTGTGCCAGTGCCCTTCTGATGAATCCCTCAAAGTCCAGCAACATTCCTGAATGTGCAGGATCTCCTTGTTCACTGCAGCTTTATTAATTCTACAAATGCATATTAGATGCTGTATTAGAGTTCTCCAGAGAACAGAACCAGTGGTGTTTGTGTGTGTGTAAAGAGATTTATTTATTTCAAGGAATTGGCTCACATGATTATGGGAACTGGCAAGTCCAGAATTTGTAGGGCAGGTAGGAAGGCTGGAAACTCAGGCAGAAGCTGGTTCTGCCAGCAGAGTTTCTTCTTCCTCAGAGAAACCTCAGTTTTTCTGTTAAACCCTTTCTAACAATTACATGAGGCCCACCCAGATTATCAAAGATAACCTCCTTTACTTTCAAGTGAACTGATTGTAGACGTTACCCCCATGTACAAAATGCCTTCACAGCGACACCTAGATTAGTGTTTAATTGAGTTACTGGGTACTACAGCCTAGCCAAGGTGACAAATAAAACTAACCGTCACAGGTACCTGTAGTGTTCAGGTGCTAAGGAACGAGTTAAGCCAGCTAGGTACAGACAAATGACACAGCTCCTGCCATTAAAGTGTCATCGGTCCAGTGGAGGAAGGCTGTGAACACAATTCATGACAGAACAGGGATCAGGTGGCCAGATGACACCTGTGTGATAGATCACAGGAGATTTCATTCAAGAGGTCAAACGGAAGCTAGACCTCAAAGAATCTGCAGGATTTGATGTGAAGTGAGGGTGTGTCTCAGGGACTGTGAAGCCATCTAGTTGCTTGGAAAAGGCTGGGGCCAGAGCATGCAGTTTCTTAAGAAGGAGGACAAGTTTGAACTGGAGTCGGTACGTAGCAATTTCTGCTCAGGGTTTCTGAGAAGGCTAGAGGTGTGCCTGGAGCTGTGCTTTAGGAAGACTGATAAGTCATACTGCCTGGGAAGTATGGGGCTGGGGAGGGGGTAGGGAGACCCACTGGCAGCCTATGGTAATGGTTAGTATTAGATATAATAACTTGAACTATGGCAATGGCGGAGGAACTGGAAAGGAAGATACACGGGCTAAAAACATCGCTGAGATAGAATCCGCTCCGCTGGACAGCTGAGAGAAGGAAGAGCCAATGTTATCTGGGGGCTCTGAGACCAGAAGGTGGAACAAATAATGGAATCAGTCGCAGACATTTATAACCAAGAGGAGAAATATCTGGTTTCCAGGTAAAAATGAGGTATTTGGGTTTAGACCTGAGTGTCATGCAGTGCTGTCTCTGTATTTACCATGACATGTTGCAGTGAGGTTTGTTCTCCTTCCCTTTACCCTTGTGTTCCAATAAAGCTTTATTTATGGACACTGAATTTTGAATTGCATATAATTTTCACATATCATGAAATATTACTCTTCTAAAAAAAAATCCAACCATTTAAAACTTTAAAAACTGTTATTAGCATGCAGGCAGTAGAAAAACAGAGGGCAGGCAGGTTTGGCTCACAGGCTATAGTTTGCTGAACCCTGATTTAGAACAATAATTAAAATGCTACAATTAAAGAAGATTCACATCAAAGTTTTATGTCGGTCAAAAGGACAATGATTGTATAGATTATAGTACAATCACTTATGAAATTGTTCGCAGCCAATTAAAATAATATAAAGACTATGTAGCAACATGGGAAATGCTATGATAAATCGCAAGCTGAAAAAGCAGACTCCAGAATTATGTCTACTCTGATTATAACTATGTTGAATGCCTCTTGAATAAACTATGTGCAAATAACACATGCACAAGGATTGAAGGGGAAAATGAAAGATATTTGATTTGTATGATCTTGGGAATGTGGGTAATTTATTTTTACCTAAATGGAAGCACAAGGCTTCCTTCCAATTCTCAGTGTCTGTGATGCCTGGGTGCTGCAAAGAGTTAATGCACTCGGCTGCTAACCAAAAGGTTGGAGGTTCGAGTCCACCGAGAGGTGCTTTGGAAGAAAGACCTAGGGATCTACTTTTGAAAAAACTCAGCCATTGAAAACCTGAGGAGCACAGTTCTACTCTGACCCACGTGGGGTTGCCATGAGTCGAAGTTGACTCAATGGCAGCTGGACTGGTTTGATGTCATTACTGTGGACGCTTCGGCTCAAATTAGTTCACCAGGTCAGCTCCCTTTGCAGACAAGGAGGGGAAAGGACGTGATTTACTGCTGACGCTTTACGTTTTTCCTCTTTATTTTTATGAGTATGTTTATTAACTTTCTTTTTGGTTACCATGAAATTTACCCTTATTTTTCTAAGTTTGAAGCAGTCTATTATTACTTGGTATTGCCTTGCCTTCCTCTCCATTAGAAGGTTCTATACCTACACCGTTTATTCCCTCTTTTATTGTTCTGATGTTGTTGTCATTTACTGATTAACTGCTCTGATTCCCTGTTGTATTTCTTTTGGTTTTGGATAGTCCTTGAGAGTTCATTTCCTAGATTGGTATCTGGCCGGTAAGATCCTGCGTCCTAGATTCTGCCTGTGAGCTGAAGTTGTTTTTTCTCAGATTGAAGAACTCCCTTTAATAATTCTTGTAAGTTTGGTTTGGTTTTTACATATTCCCTTAATTTCTGTTTATCTGGAAATGACCTAATTTCACCATCATATTTGAATGAGAGTTTTGCAGAATATATTATTCTTGGCTGGAAATTGTTTTCTTTCAAGGTTTTATATATGTCATCTCATTGCCTTCTTGCCTGCATGGTTTCTGCTGAATAAGCTGTGCTTAGTCTTATTGTTTATACTCTGTATGTGATTTCTTGTTTTTCATGAGCTTCTCTCAGGATTCTTGGTTTGTCTTTGGTTTTGGCGAGTGTGATTATGACATGCCTTGGTGATTTTCCTTTGGGGTCTATCCTATATGGTGTTTATTGAGCTTCTTGGATGGCCAGCTTTTCATATTTCATGATATTGGGGAAGTTTTCTGTCAGCAGTTCTTCAAAGATCCTCTCTGTGTTTTCTGTTTTCTCCCCCTGTTCTGGAACTCCAATCATTTGCAAATTTTTGCTTTGGATTGTATCCCACATAACTCTCAGGGTCTCTTCATTTTTCTTTGTTCTTTTTTTCTGAGTTTTCCTGAAACAGAGTTGTATCCAAGTGTTTGTCTTCAATTCCACTGATCCTGTCTTCCACTGTTTCAAATCTGCTTCTCAGCCCTTCTGTGACACCGTCCATTTCTGAAATCTTGTTGTTTATCTTTTGGATTTCTAATTGTTGTTTTTGTATAATTTCTAGTTGTGAATTTATTTTTGCATTTTGTTCCTGCATTATTTTCCTGAATTCTTCCAATTTTTTGTCCGTATTTTCCATGAATTTGTCTATTTTTTCCTCATTTTTGTCTGCTTTTTGCTTCAACTCTTGGAGAATTCTGAGTATTAGAGATTTGAATTCCCTATCAGGTAGTTCTAGTGCCTTTTCATCCACTGGAAAGTCATCTGGTGTTTTATTTTGGACGCCTACTGGAACCATCCTGTCCTATTTTTGGAAATGTTTTGATATTGTCTGCTGTCTTCAGGGCATTCAGTAGTTATTTTTCTCATTTATTGATTTTAGATTTGTTTGTTTCATCCTTTTTTTAAAATTTGGCTATGTCTGAGCAGGCGGGCTCTGTGTTCTTCATTGTTTGCTCGTCTGTGGGCATGATACTTTTCACCTCCTTCTCCAATTGGCAGGGTCAGTCACTCACATATGGTATAGCAGGGCAGGTCTAGCTGAAGAGGAGTTACTGGGATGGGTTGTTTGTGGCACTTACTACAGCCACCGGGGGGGGGGGGTTCGATAATCAGTGCAGGGCAAGTTCCAGTAGGCAGGGCCTGTGCTTCTTGGTGGTGTGATGTTAAGCACATGGTGCAGATAGGCATGATGTAGAGGGGAGATTGTTATGTGTGGAGCTAAGATGGATATGGGAGAGAGGAGAGAGGAACAGGAGCCAAAATCATACAAACAGACAAAAAAGGGTTCTAGGGGAGCTTGCTGTTGGAGTGGAGAGATGAGAGACTATGAAATGGAGAAAAACAGAAAGGGAAGAAGAAGAAAAAGAAAAGAATGAATAAATAAAAATCAGAAAGGAAAAAAAACAGCAAAGCTCCCAGGGATCCCACCGGTGCAGCTATGAGGTCTGGGAAAGTTGTTCTCAGGTGTTGCAGTACAGCCTGGATAGAAGGCATAGAGGTATTCAGTGCCAGGTATTCAAGGAACAGAAAGAGAAGGAAGGTATAGAGAGATGAGAAACTGAGTAATGAAGAAAGACAAAAAGGGAAAAAGAGGGAAAAGAAAACAAAACAAATTTTAAAAAAAAGAAAAAGAAAAGCCCCCCAAAAAACAGAAAAACAGAAGAAAAAAAAAAAACCCACGAAAAAAGAAATGCCTCAGGGATCCCTCTGCGCATCTGCGCAAACTGAGGGGGTAGGTTCCAAGCCGCGCAGCACTGCCCAGCCAGAACGAGCTCCCAACTCAAGAAAAGGAAAAGAAAACAAACAAACAATTCAAAACAAACAAACAAACAAAAGCCCCGGGATCCCAAGAGCACGGCAGCCCAGACCAGGAAGCAGTTCCACACTCGAACAGAGCTCCACAGCCCCTCAGGAAGAAGCAAAGATGGTGCACAGAGCCAGGTATTTGAGTGAAAGGAAGGGGAGGTGGTGAGAGGTAAGGAAGAAATCAAAAGAAGCAGGAAAAAAGCAACAACAAATGGCACTCAGAGAGCCAGCCAGTGCGGGTGGGTGAAATCCAAGCGGCCGGTGCTTCCTGGACAAGAGACTGTGGGCCGCGGAAAGTAGAGGAGGCCGAGTGAGCGTGAAGACGGGTGGGGGGTGGGGAAGCATATCTTGAAAATTACTGGAGCTCCACAGCTTCAGGAAAAAGCAAAGATGGCGCACAGAGCCAGGTGTTTGAGCGAAAGGAGGGGGAGGTGGAGAGAGGTAAGGAAGAAATCAAAAGAAGCAGAAAAAAAGGAACACCAGCAGCCAACAAATAGCACTCAGAGAGCCGGCCAGTGCAGGTGGGTGGAATCCAAGCATCCAGTGCTTCCTGTACCAGAGACTGTGGTCACGGGAAGCAGAGGAGGCTGAGTGGGGGTGAAAAAGGGTAGGGGGTGGGAAAGCATATATCGCAAATTACCAGTTGTTCTGTCTCCCGCTGGAAGCTCCGTGAAGCTGCTTCTCATACCCCCATTTGCTGGTTTCTGATAGGAGTCCAAGATGGCAGATCCACGCTGCATTAGCTGATAGGGGACCTCTGTATGAATCTTGCCTCACTCTCCATTCTTTGTCAGTTTTCTCACACCATTTGTGCTTGGCTGAGTTCATTATCTCTTCATTTTATGTTTTAGGGTTTCAGGATTGCTGTTTTCTCTGTTTGGCTTAGTTTTTCGGGTCTTTGCTGTGGAGGGACGGCATGGTGCTTCTGCCTAGAGCACCATTTTGCTGGAAGTCACCCAAAAGGACATGATTTAGATCAGTCAGAGGTCAGGAGAGTTCCAAGTAGTGTTCCTGTTAACTATTGTTGCATAATAACCCACTCCACAATTAGTGGCCTAATGCAACCACCATTTACTATGTTTGTGGATTCTGTGGTTTAGAACTCCAATCAGAGCACAGTAGGGATGACATGTCCCTACCCCACAAAGCCTGTGGCCTCACCTGGGAAGACTTGCATGGCTGCAGGTGACTTGAATGGCTGGAGGCTGGAACAGCTGGCCCTAGAAATCCACTCCTGAGATGAATTCATTACTTCATATCTGGCGCCTGGGCAGAGATGACTTGAAGGCTGGGCTTCACTAGGACAGCCCACCACTGTGCCTACACGTGTCCTCTCCATGAGGCATGGGCTTCTCACAGCATGGCACTGGGTTCTGAGACGGGGCATGCCTAAAGCAAACATTCCAAGTGAACCAGGTAGAGGCTGTATGGCCTTTTAGAAACTAGCTTTGGAAATCATATTCTGTTGGTACAAGTTCATCCAGATTCAAGAGGAGGGGACATAGACCACACCTCTGAATGGGAGGAATGTCAAAGAACTGGCAGACATTTTTTAATAGGATTTTTAACCTAGGGTTATGAATCCATTGGAAATCCATGGATGGCTTCCAAAGGATCTGAGAAACCCTTGAAGCTATGCAACGTGTTGTACCAGCACACGTTCATTTTTCTGAGGTATGGGTTCATAGCTTTTGTCCTACATTCAAAAGGGTCTGAGACCTATAAATGACTAGGAAATACTGGAATATTGGGGTCCATTGGCTGCTTCTAGACAGACAAGGACTCTCTTCCCTTTCTCTAACTCACAGAAAATGTTTTCTGTCTCTGGCTTGGCATCAGAGACAGTCTTTCTCCTTCCCTGAGGCAGCTTCTGCCATCTGCCAAATGGCATAATTCTATGACCCTGCTGTCCTTGAAGCCGTTCAGAAGCCTCTGAGGGAAGTCCCAGGGACCCTGGAATGTTCTAGGTCCTCTGCCCTCAGGAATGGACTGAAAAGCAACCTGTCTCCCCCTCCCCAGGCCTGGGGAGGCTCTGTGACATCCCCCACCAGCAACACTAGAGAGCCAACGTAGGGATTGTCTTGTTTGACTGTCAGCTTCTTCCTGTTCTCCTTCCAACCTTATCTGTGCCTCTGTGCTATTTGTATACCTGCCCATCTCCTCTGCCAGCAAATAAAATCCTTTGACAGCAAGTGCCTATCTTATTTATCGTTACATCAAAGAATATTTCCTACCATGTTTTGTAAGTGATAAAGGCTCCTGCATGGAGCAAACGGTTTACCCTTGACTACTAACATAAAATTTGGTGGTTTGAACCCACCCAGTGACACCATGGAAAAAAGGTCTGGTGATCTGCTTCTGTAAAGGTTACAGCCAAGAAAACATCACGGAACAGTTCTACTCCGTAACATTTGGGGCCGCCATGAGTCAGAATCGACTTGATGGCAATGGGGTTTTTTTCTTTTTTTTTTTTTAAATATGATAGTGCTCAGTAAGATTGTTAGCTTAAAAACATCAAAGCTGAGCTGCAGAAAATTAGGACCAGGTCCCCAAAGAACTCTGCGGTCACAGCAGTGCTCTTAGTCACGCGGTTAGAACACAGTGTCTCAGAGGCTCACCAGGATAGGAAGGTCCCATATGGGTGAAGATAGCAGCTGTAAATGGGAACCACAACAAGTCCAGATAAGAAAGGGATGGAGTGGGGCTTGGGGAGTGAGCTTCAGAGCTGGCCTGGGTCCCAGTCCTAATTCTGTCACCGACAGAAACACTGTTTCTGTTGAAACACTGGCCAAGGCATTTCTGTATGCCATAGTGGAACCCTGGTGGGAATCGCTGTGAGAAGAGGCCACTAGAAACCTGTGGCCGTAGAGTCAGCTCTGACTCACAAGGACCCTATAGGACAGAGCAGAACTGCCCCCATAGGGTTCTCAAGGAGCGACTGGTGGATTCCAACTGCTGATATTTTGGTTAGCAGCCGAGCTCTTAACCACTGCACCACCAGGGTTCCTGAGAGTACTGGGTAAATGTCTGACCTACAAAGCCAGACTGCCTGGGTCTGGATCCCGGCTCCTCCTCTTACTACCTGCATGACCTTGGATGTTGATAGACCTCCTGAAGCCTCAGCTGCCTCTTTTGTAAAATACCTCCTTCCTGGAATCACCAGCCGCCACTGAATGCTCTCCTTGTGATAGGCAGTGCTATAGGGCTTCCCTTGTAGTAACTTCTTTAATCCCTATAACAACCCTACACACTAAACAGTAGTATTGTCCTCATTTTACTAATGAGGCCACTGAAGTGTTGCAGTCACGTCACTGTTAAGGGGTATAGTTGGATTTGAACAAGCCTTCCAGGGTCCGGAAGCCGTACCCTAAACCACTACGTTACCATACAACTATTTGACTGATGCACCTAAATGCTTAGCACATAACGTTAGTTGTTAGTAATTATCATTCCAAGTCTCATAGCCTCATCTTTAAGGTGGGGATAATAACATCTAATTCATGGGTAGAGATATTATAGATCAAGCACTAAGTTTTACATATCAGACTGGGATGCCTGTCTTTTATTGTCTTTGGAGCTGGCTACAAGACAAGTGGAAGGGCCAGTAGACCTGACAACATGGCTCAGAATACCAGAACCTCTCATTGCGTGCTGAGCCTGAGTTCCTTGGGGTTGTCGAGCTTGCACAGCACTTTGTAGCAGATACTTAAAAATACGGTTTAATATCTCCAAGAGCTAGGGAATTCCCACTACTCTCGTATAGGCTACTTCGGAAGAAGGTGTGAGAGAAAGCATGGCGAGGTGCTGCAGCAGAAATAATAACTGATTCCACTCCTGTTGCAGTCTCCACTCCAGGAGGAAACACACCCCATATTCAATACATAAGCCTCCCAGACCCCCACTTACTGCCAATTCCTATCCGATCTGTGCTATGGACGCTGCCTCCCTTGTTAACCCGTGACGGCTGTTGTCCTGTTTTTAAGTTGCCGATGCAGATCAATACTGTCTGTCTTAGCTTCTGGCTAGAGGCTGGGGACCGTGTCTGTGTGACTTATTATCTGTGGCACAATGCCTAGGATCAGGCTCACAAACGTTTCTTTGCTGATTCAGCAGCTGTTGGTCCTGTTGGAGGTAAAATGCAGGCCTGGTTATTTACCACCTTGATTGCTGACTCTGTCGTGAGACACTCCCATAGATCATGATATTCTGCTCTCCTCCACTCCCTCTTTATTACTTGGTGGCAGGGGTTGTGTGCTGGCTGGTGGATGTGGTTGTTAACTACAGTGGAGAAAGGTGATTTGGGCACTGCAGACTTTGTAGAGGTGGGCATACCAGGGAGTGGAAGGGAGCTATTGTTTAGTAAGTGCCCACCATGGCCAGGCATTAGGCTAAGAGCTTTCCAAATGTAATGTGTAAATAGAAAACTCTTGGGGGCACCAATGGCTTTGTGGGAGGTGTTGAGGGGGCGCTCACTGGCTATTCCTCATGTTTCCAGGGACTGCCACTAGATTAACAAGCAACAGCCCTGGTCTCTCGCCCTACTCCTTACCCACCTTCCCCCTGGCGGAGGAATGAGCTAACTGATTGTGGGTTCAGCCATTGGCCCATGTTCGTGAGTGCTGTAGTAGCTTAGATAATGACCTGCCAAAGTTATCAAATCCTAATCCCTGGAATTTGTAAATGTTACCTGATTTCAAAAAAGGGTCTTCGCAGATGATTAAGTTAAAGGTTTCGAGATGAGGTGATTATTCTGTATCATCTGGGTGGGCCATTACAAGTGTCCTTGTCAGATAGAGGCAGAGGGAGATTTAAGACAGACACACAGAGGAGAAGACATACAGAAAAGGGGGAGGCCAATGTGACCGTGGAAGCAGAGATTGCAATGATGAAGTTAGGAGTCAAGAAATGTTAACAGCCCCCAGAAGCTGAAAGAAGCAAAAAACACATTCTCCTAGAACCGAAGAGGGAGTACACCCTGCCAACACCTTGATTTTGGGCGTCTGTCCTCCAGAACTGAAAGAGAATACATTTCTGTTGTTTTAAGCCACCAAATTTTATTATAGCAGCCTCAAGAAACTACTACAATTGGGTAGACCTGTTCTAAAACTGAAACCTGGGTCTTTGGACTTTTTTCTTCTCTCTCTGCCCCAGCCCAGGGCAAGGTAGCCATCCTGGGTAAATGCGTCTGCTCTGCAGACCGGAATTTGCTCTCATGTGGGCTGTCCCAAGTCTAGACTAGGGAGGTGGGGAGCAGGGATGTTGTGGCTGAAAGCAGTGGCAAGTGCTTTGGGTCACTTACCATAGCCACCAGGATTTTGTTAGGACAAAGCTCAAATTTTGATCTTTATCTATCTGTTGTTATTGTGTTATGTGCCATCGAGTTGATTCTGACTCATAGTGAACCTATACGACAGAGTACAACTGCCCCATAGAGTTTCTTAGGCTGAAATCTTTACGGGAACAGGTCACTAGGTCTTTTCTCCCACAGAGTGCCTGGTGTGTTCGAACTGACAACCTTTTGGTTAGCAGTCGAGCAGTTAACTATTGTGCCACCAAGGCTCCTCCATCTATCTAGTCCTATCTATTTATCTTTCGATTGGTTCCGACTTGGGATATAGAAGAGAGGGATGTTGTTTATCAGTTCCCTTAGAACCCCAAGGGAATGCATGAGAAATGGGTCTAGGGACTGGTTGGAGAGTGAATGTCCCTTCATAGATGAGAAGTGATGTCTCAGGATTCCCACCTGAAGGAGAAGGCACGGAGTGGAAGTCCAGAGTGGGAGCTCTGGCACAAGACTGCCAGGATTCAAATCTAAGCTCTGATCCTTCCCAGCTGTGTGACGGGGGGAAATCAGTCCACCTCTCCTACTCTGTTCCTCCCTCTGTAAAATAGGGACAAAGAGCCTGTTATGGATTGAGCTGTGTCTCCTACAAAGATGTGTTGAAGTCCTAACCCAGCACCTGTGAATGTGGCCTTGTTTGGAAACAGGGTCTTTATGAGATGATACTGGACCAGGATGGTCCTAATCCAGTGAGTGGAGTCATTAGAAAAGAAGAAAAGAGACACAAAGTCAAAAACACACAGAGGGAAGACGGCCACATGAAAACAGAGGCAGAGATTGGAATGAGGCATCTACAAGACAATGGACGCCAAGGATCGCTGGCCGTCACCAGAAGTGAGGAGAGAGACATGGATCAAATTCTCCCTCAGAGCCCTCAGAAAAAATCAATACAGCCAACACCCTAATTTTGGACTCTCAGCATCCATAACTGTGAGACTATAAATTTCTGTTTTTATAAGCCACCCAGTCTGTGGCACTTTGTTACAGCAGTCCGAGGAAACTAATGCAGCGCCTCCTCCACATAGATATAAGGATTAAAAAAATGAATTCATGTAAAGCTTTAGAGCAGCTTAAGCTCTGAGGCACATAGTAAGCCCTCAATAGCTGTTCCCTGTTATTTTCTGGGAAAATGGCAGAGACAAAGGGAGAAAAACTTGTTGCCGGCAGATGCAGATATAATTTTTCTTCCTGTTTATCCTCGATTACTAACCCACAGGTTGACAGTTTGAGCTCCCCCAGCAGTCTTGCATAAGAAAGCCCTGGCAATCTGCTTCTGTAAGATTACAGCCAAGAAAACCTTATGGAGCGATTCTGCTCTGTAACACTTGGGGTTGTTAAGAGTTGGAATCAACTTGACGACATTGGGTTTGGTTTTCCAGTTTTTTTTAGATGAGGTTGAGAAAATTCAGCAGTGTTTAAACATCAGGGTCAACACAGTGCTAAGGGGATCCGTAAGGACTCCCAGCCTCAGGAGGGTGGGGAATGAAGTAATCCCAGGGGTCAGCAGGAGAAAACCTGAATGATAACACTTGCTGCATCATTTTAGCAGCTGTTCAAATTAACAGACATAGCACAAGTTTTGACACCTGGCAACGTAGCAGAGGGGGCTCTGGCAGCTTCATATACACATCATTGAATTAATGCTGTGTTAAACTTATTAATACAGCATCAGGCAAGAGTAATATTCTTTCACTTCCAATATCTCAGAAGTGCTGACAGGGAGGAAGGAGAGGGTCATTTAGTCGTTAATTCAGCACATATTTGTTGAGTGCCTGTTACACGGTGGACACTGGGAATATAGGAAGGAGTACTTGGCTGGCACAAATGGTTAAGTGCTCAGCTACCAACCAAAAGTTTGGAGGTTCAAGTTCATCCACAGGCACTTAGAAAGAAAGGCCTGACAATCTACTGAAAACTCAGCCTTTGAAAACTCTATGGAACACAATTGTACTCTGACACACATGAGATCATCATGAGTCAGAATTGACTGGATGGCAACTGGTAACTGGTGGAAATACAACTACTCCTTACTTTTTGACTATTTTATTATCTGACATTTCACATTTATGACAATATTAAAAATCTACTCTCTGACTAATTTGTATATTAACCACGTACGTCTGGCAGCAATGAACACTGAGGTGCAAGGTGAGAATAACACTGGCTGTGATGGTTAAGGTTATGTGTTAATTTGGCTTGGCCATGATTCTCAGTAGTTTGACAGTTACATAATGATGTAATTTGGCAGTTATGTAATGATGTAGTCATCATCCATTTTGTGACCTGATGTGATCATCCTCCATTTTCATATAATGTCAATTTTCGCATAATGACCTGGTTTTTGGAACCTAACCATGTGGATAAATGAGGAGCGAGTGTATAGGAGTGAACAAAACAAAGTCCCTGCTTCATGGTTTAGAGTTTAATGAAGGGAGAGAGACAATAAATAAGTTAACATATAAAATATGAAAATAATATCAAATGATGATTAGGGCTATGGAGAAATGAAACAGGTAAGGAAGAACAGAGCCAGCCAGGGAGGATAAGACTGATTCAGTTTTAAACAGGATGGTGTACTAGTTTCCTACTGCTGCTGTAACAAATTACCACAAACTTAGTTGCTTAAACATCACAAATTTTTTATCTTACAGTTCCAAAGGTCAGAAGTCTTAAAATCAAGGTGTTGGCAAGGCTACTTTCCTTTTGGAAACTCAAGATGAGACTCCATTTCCTTGACTTCTCTGGCTTCTAGAGGCCACCACGTTCCTTGGCTCATGATCCCTGCCTCCATCTTCAAAACCAGTGTCCCAGCATCTTCAAATCTCTCTCAGACTGTTTCTATTGTCACATCTCCTTCTCTGGTTCTGACCCTCTCTTGTCTCCCTCTTGAAAAGACCCTGTGATTACATTGGGCCTACCCAGATAATCCAGAATAATCTCTCCATCTCAAAATGCTTAACTTAATCACAACTACAAAGTCCCTTTTGCCATGTGTCTTAGTCATCTAGTGCTGCTCTAACAGAAATAGCACAAGTGGATGGCTTTCACAAAGAGAAATTTATTCTCTCACAGTCTAGTAGGCTAGAAGTCCAAATTCAGGGCGTCAGCTCCAGGAGAAGGCTTGCTCTGTCTGTTGGCTCTGGAGGAAGGTCCTCGTCATCATCAGTCTTCCCTCAGACTAGGAGCTTCTCTGCACAGGAACCTCAGGTCCTAAGGACGCGCTCTGCTCCCGGTGCTTCTTTCCTGGTGGTATAAGGTCCCCAGCTCTCTGCTTGCTTCCTTTTCCTTTTATCTTTTGAGAGGTAAAAGGTTGTACAGGCCACACCTCAGGGAAACTCCCTTTACATGGGATCAGGGATGTCACCTGGGTGAGGGTGGTGTTACAATCCCACCCTAATCCTCTTTAATGTAAAATTACACTCACAAAATGGAGGACAACCACACGATACTGGGACTCATGGCCCAGCCAAACTGATACACACTTTTTTGGGGAGACATAATTCAAACCATGATACCACACAAGCCCCATATTCACAAATTGTGGGGATTAGGAGTGGGCATCTTTGGAAGGCCATTATTCTACCTACCACAGTGGCCAAAGAAGGCCCCAGTGAGAAGCAGAGAAGGTGACATTTGAGAGAAGTGAGGGGGAGTGCCAGGCAGCTGGCTGGGGAGGAGCACACCAAACCAAGGGGGAAAGTGTGCCTGGTGGGTTTGAAGAACAGCAAGGGGGCCAGATTGGTGGTAGAGGGTGAGCCAAAGGGAAGGCAGCAGGCATGAAATCAGAGAGGTAATGGGGGCTTTATATGTCAACATGAGATCTTATACACCAACTCACCACTTTTGTGGAAGACTGAAACAGAGTGCTGTCTCATTTGATTTTCCCAGCTTCGTGACATCATCAGTTTACAGATGCCAAATAAAGCACCGAGGCCTTGACTGACTTGCACAAAGTCCCCAGGAATTAAGGAGCGGAGCTGGATTTCAAACCCAAGTCCACCTGGCTTCGAACCTGTGCTAGATTTCCACTGCTAACCAGAAAGTCAGTGGTTGGAACCCACCAGCCAAGTCCTTAACCATTGCTCCACCAGGGCATGCAATTTACAAAAATATAGGACATTAAGAGAGAAACAGGCTGTTGGGGGAATGATCAACTCTTTTGGAAGCTGGGAGGGGCATAGCAGATTGGCTCACTTGACCTCTCTTCTGTGGTTCTTCCAGCGGCCCATCCTGTACCATCCTGGACCTGGGAAAGTACATTTCCCAGACTCCCATACAATTTAAGTTTTCAAATCTGACTTAGGTCCATCGATCAAGTGTGCTCACATGAGTCTTGAATTCAGAACTGAGTTAAATGGAGAAAGAGACAGCATAATCAGAAGCATCCATTCCGCTGAGCAAATCTAGCAGGTGTATGGTGACTCTGGCCCACCTGCTCTGGCCGTAGCTGTCTGGTGCCCACAGTAGAGCTAAGTTCATATTTGGGACAGCATCTTTCTAATTTCTCAGCTTCCTGCTTGTGGCAAAGTTAGCAATTCTTCTAGACCATTAATTCTGCAATGCTATTCCCTGTGTCATTCCTGGACACCCAGCTTAGAACCTTCTCCTCCAGTCCTCCCAACAATTTTTAAGCATTCATTTCCCCTGTGGAAGCCCCTTTTTACTTAATATGTCTAGAATGGCTTATGTGATGAGCAGCTGAACCTTACAGATATAGAAGCAGTGAATTTGTAGCACCTGTAAGACATCCACATATCAATATGGTAATGACACCGAGATATATAGGTCTGGAGTGTAGGAGAGGTGACTGGATTGGCAATTTTTGAGTTGTTGGCGTATGGATTGTAATGAATGAGATCAGCCAGGAAGATATTGCCAGGAAAGAATCTGAAGGACAAGAAGAGAAGAAGGCCTAGGACAGAAGCTTTGGAAACATTAAAATTTAAGAGACGGTTAGAAGTGCAAGCTAGCCATCCAAGGAAGACAGACAAAAGGTAGAAGGACAACTAGGAGGCAGTAGAGATTCTGGAGTGAGGGAGATAAGGAAACAGCATGAGGGTAGCAGGCCATTCCTGAAGAGGTTTGACCACCCCTGGAGATGATGTAGGATCAAAGAAGCGATGTGTTCTTTATCCTTGGTCAAGCTAAATCACCGCCCTATAATGAAAACGTCAGTGAAGTATTATGTGAAATCTGATTACATGTTCTAACTGAACACTGGATTTTTTATGCGGGAGAAAGAGACGTATGTTTGAATCGTGATGAGAGGAGGTTAGAGGATTTGGGGAAGAAAGGTCGACGCTAAAGGAGAGAGAATTATCACTGAACTTACAACATGTGCAAAAATGCGGAAGAGAACAGGATCTAGATGGGCTTCCTGGTTGTAAACAGGCGAAAGGACACCTCTTCCACTGCCCCAGGAAGAGGAAGGAGGCAGAAGGAGCAGATGCATTAGGGACGGTCTACTATGGGCAGGAAGCTGAGGACACCAGCTCTGCAGCATGTACTTTCTTTGTACTGCAGCCAATTCTCTTTTGGGGTTTGCAGGGGCTGGGGGTTGGAGATTCGAAGAAACTGGAGCAGGTCTTCATGGTCATCCCATAGAATGGAAGAGCAAGCTCTCTCGATTGTGAGTGTTGAGGTGGCGGGCTGTTTGGGATTTATGAGCGTGGGTTTACAGATGTATTGATCTGTCCAACTGTGCAATTGTGCCTAGCAACACTCACACCCTAGCTCACAGGCGGGGGTAGGTGGTCACTTCTATTCAGCCAGAGTGGGGTGTTTTCAGGCAGATAGGATGGAAGGACAATGGTCAAGGGAAATGGACAAGAAAATAAACCAGAGGTTCTCAATGGGCGTGGAGGAGCAGTGCCACTCTGCCGTGGTATTTGGAAGCATGCAGGAGATACTTTTGGTTGTCACAATGACGGGAAATGCTGTTGAAATTTAGTGGGCAGAAATGTTCTGCACATGTGGGAGAAGACCTCACAGCAAGTAATCATTCCCCTCAAGTTGCCAAGTGCACCCACTGATGAACAATGAAACGAGGGAACTGTGGACTCTGAGTCAAATAGACAGGGAGGTAAGACAGGAGGGGAAAAGCAAGCAGGTCAAAGAATGGGACACTGAGCCGGTGAAGAGCAGACCTGATGGGGAGAGACTGAGTATGCAGGCCAGCAGGATTAGAAGCCACGATCAGAAAGTGGATGTCTGAAGTGTTGATTTCAGAGGCGAGACAGTTCCCAGGGATGTGCACAAAGGATATGCCAGTTCAAGTCTTCCAAGAGGCAGACACCAAGATGGAGTTAGATATGCAAGAGATGCGTTGGAGGTAACATGGTGAAGGATAAAGGGGAGGGGGGACAAGGGTAGGTGGGCAGAGCCTCAGACCACCACGCAGGTCAGATACCTGAGAAGGGAGAGGGGCATGAAGGAGGACTGGGCAGGAGAAGCTGCAGACAGCAGTGCACTCTGAGAAGGTCCTGGCCAGACTGATGGGGCTCCCCAGAGCAGTGGTTGCCCATCCAAGAAGTCCCACGTGGGGAAGGAATCGCCAGGCTCTGGGCTTCCTGTGGTGTGAGTCATGGCCTTGCCATGACCAGACAAAGGATCTGAAGATGCAGCAGATGGAGGCCATCACCAACTACCCTCCCCAAGGAGAGGTTTCCTCGAAGGGAGGGCTGAGCAGTGTACCTCTGGGGCCGCCACACAGGTAAGGTAAGGTAGTGTGTGCATAATGTAAGCCCCAAAAGGGCAGCGATAATTTTTTTTCTTTTTTCTTTTTCTAATATGTTATCCCTAATGCCTTGGTGCATTCAAACTTTCATTCAAAAGTCTGTAGAATGAACTAATGAACGAATGTCAAGAAACCGAGACATTAGAGCATAGGGGTTAAGCTTTCCTGTGAGGGTTGGATCCCAGCTCCATCACTTACTAAGCCATCTGTGAACCTGATAAAAAGCTCCTACCTTATGGGTTTTTGTGGGGATTACAAGAGATGTTACAGGAAGAAGCCTCAGCACAGTGTCTGGCAAATAAAAACCAAAAAACCAAACCCTTTGCTGTTGAGTTCATTCCAACTCGTGACGACGCCATATGTTACAGAGTAGAACTGTTCCATAGGATTTTGGGGGCTGTGCTCTTTACAGAAGCAGATCTCCAGGTCCTTTCTTCTGCAGTGCTGCTGTTAGGTTTGAACAGCCAACCTTTAGGCTAGTATTCGAGTGCAAACCATTTGCACCACCCAGGGACCCTTTGTTTGGCAAATAGTGTCTAATAAACGTTAACTATTACTTGTATTGGAGCCCTCGTGGTGCAGTGGTTAAGAGCTATAGCCACAGCTACAGCAGTAGCTCTTAATCAAAAGGTTGTCAGTTCAAATCCACCAGCCTCTCCTTGGAGACCCTGTGGGGCAGTTCTACTCTGTCCAATAGGGTCTCCATGAGTCAGAATCAACTCGATGGCAACAGGTTTGTTTTTGGGTTATTACTTGTGTTATAATCTCTGCTCCTTCCCGTTATCCTTTGCGTTAAAATATTTTATCGTATCAACAGATACTGGTATGTTCAGATAGTTTGACTGTGGGGATTTCTTTTACCTTCCACATTATACTCAAATATGCCACTGGAAAGGGATGAATCCATGTTTCCCATGCTCTGTAAATCTTCTTAGTACCTAGTACAATGTTCCAAATACGGTCATGATTTAAGTCACGTAGATAAAGACAGACAAGGGGACAATCATCCAGCAGACATCATCAGAGACTTAGCTAAGTGGTTCTTGGACGAGAGAGCAATAAAGTGGGTGTATCACGGGCTAGGCAGGGTAGAGTTCACCAACCATAGATAAATATCTCCCCGGGTCCACATCTTGTCTGCCAGGCAGAGGAAGCCGCTTGTTTTCCTGATGAACAAAGACTGTGCTTGCATGAATGTCTCCAGAGGAAAATGGTAATGGAAGTCTCCCAATAAACCAAGTCTCATTATGCAGCTAAGGGGCTGTCTGGATAACAGCTGGCACCGGGTCGAGCGTCTGCTTGGTACAAAGCTGAATCTCCCGAGTTGTCCTAACCCTAGGGGAAGGGCATGAGCTGGAGATGGACACCTGTCTGCCTACCGAACTCTTGCCTCGGGCTCTTGTTAAATTGCACTGATTGGAAATAAACATACTCATACACTTTACTGCGTATGTTTGAACAGAATCTGTGTTCACACATACAAACATATACTCCTCAGAAGTCATTGTTCTCTCTTCCAAAGCTGTTAAGAAGAGGACCATGTCAACTGCTTGACTGAGTGAACCTTACAATGGTTCATTGTTCAGATCTCAATAAATCCCACAAGCCTCCTGCAGATTAGAATCTCTCAGCCTTGAGGAAAGCTGTTGCCAGTTAGCCTTCACTGAAATAATCTCTGTTAGAATCAAAGTTCAGATAAGGTAACGATGATCACTTCAGTTCCTCATGCACAAATACAGCCTGTGGTTTGTACTTTACAAATATTTGTCTAACTAATCATGACCACTGAGGAATTGTCTTTGAAAAATGCTTTATAGTTTTCAAAGAACTTCCATCCGTGTCATTGAACGCACTCTGTACTGTTGAGTGTGGTTTCATATCCAGATTAGGGATAATATTTATGATAATAACAACCACCATAACAAGAATAGCAACTGACTTTTCTTAAGGGCTTTTTTTGTATGTGGTACTGTTTTCACAGCATTATAAGTGGGGTGATGGGTGGAAATAGGAAGTCAAAAGATGCACCCAAAAAGGATGATAAATTTGCTTTGCACATATTGCATTTTATACGCTCGCCATGGAGAATTTAGGGTGGCATTTTTGCACAGTTTCTTGCTCAGAAAACCCTCTCTTCTTGCAATTAACTTCAAGGTTCTTCATTATTCTTTCCGGGTCTCTCAAGCCTTTCCATGATCTAGCTCCTTCTCTGTATTATCCTGAATAAGCCAAATCGCTAATTAATCGCAAATTAATTAAATCGCAAATTAATACTTTTGGTGCACAAGCAGTGTGCTGGGTGTAGCATAAGCAGCTTCTAGGCACTGTCTCACTTAATCCTCACACCAGCTCCATGAGATGGGTGGAATCACTATCCCTGTTTTCAGGAGAGGTAAAGTGATGGGCCCAGGGTCACAGGGCTAATAAGTGACAGGCTGGGAATTGAACACAGGCGGTCTGGCTCCAGAACCCGCGTTCTGAATCACCATACCGTGTCATATGATTGATGATCCATGAAGTTCCTTCCTGTCAAGCTTGAACCCAACTTGGGAAAATGGTGCTAACATGCCAGCTGGAAACCCATTTGCTCCAGATGAAACAACCAAGGCTCGGGGGGAAGGTCAAGTGCCTCCTGAGGAAGCTGTTTCCCAGTCTTTAATGTCCAAATTCATGGTTTTCACTGAATCTCAGCATCCAAAATGGAAATACTGAAGCAAACTATAAGAGGCAGGAGTCAGGTTTTTTTTTTCTAAGTTTTTTGGAGTTGTATGTTGTTGTTAGTTGCCGTGGAGTCAGCTCCAGCTCACGGTGACCCCACATACAACAGAACAAAATGTTGCCACATCCTGAACCATCTTGATCGTTTGTAGGTTTGAGTCCCTTGTTGTGGCCCACTGTGTATTTTGAGTAACTCCCACCCTAGGTGCTCATCTTCCAGCACTAGATTGGACAATACTCGGTTTGGATCCATAGGGCTTTCATTGGCTAATTTTTTGGAGTAGATTACTAGTCTGTCTTAGTATGGAAGCTTTGCTAAAACCTGTTCGTCATGGATAACCCTGCTATCCTGGTGGCATAGCTTCCAGCATCACAGCAACACACAAGCCACCACAGTACAACAAACCGACAGATGGGTGGTGGTTGGGGTTGGATGTTGTTGTTAGGTGTAGTTGAGTTGATTGTGACCCACAGTGACCCCGTGTGACAGTGTAGAACTGTCCCATAGGGTTTTCTAGGCTGTAATCCTTACAGGAGTAAATCAATCTCCATGTCTTCCTGCCCCAGAGCTGCTATGTGTGTTTGAACCACCAACCTTCCAGTTAGCAGCCGAGCACTTAACCATTGCACCACCAGGGCTCTTTGGGATTGAATAGCTACTATTTAAAATTTATTTTTCACTTTCCTCCATAGAAATGCTTATATCTCTTATTCAAAGGGCCGGAAGACTCCAGAAGCCTTAATTTGCTTGGCTCTCCTACCCTACAAGCTGGCCAGATGTTCTTGGAACTTTTTGTGTATTAAACTCCTGAGGAAGGAGCCCACTTTTCCAGGCTCTGCCATCTAGCTGCTGATGGCCTGAACTGTGCCCCGTGTTGCAGCTGGCTGGGCTGCCAGAGGAGCCGGTTTGGGGGCGGGAGGCAGAAATGAGGCCAGGCGCTTGTTCCTCTTCTTTCTCCCTCTTGCTCTATCAGCCAGGAGGGCAGGACACCTTTTTTTTTTCCCCTCGATGTCATGGATTGAATTATGTCCCCCCAAAAACTCTGTGTATCAATTTGGCTGGGCCATGATTCCCAGTAGTGTGTGGTTGTCCTCCATTTTGTGATTGTAATTTTATGTTAAAGAGGATTACGGTGGGATTGTAACACCCTAACTTAGGTCATATCCCTGATCCAGTGTAAAGGGAATTTCCCCGGGGGGGGGGGGGCTGCACTACCTTTTATCTTACAAGAGATAAAAGGGAAGGGAAGCAAGCAGAGAATTGGGGAGCTCATACCACCAAGAAAGCAGTGGAGCAGAGTGCATCCTTTGGACCCAGGGTCCCTGTGCAGAGAAGCTCCTAGGCCAGGGGAAGATTAATGACAAGGACCTTCCTCCAGAGGCAACAGAGAGAGAAAGCCTTCCCCTGGCACTGACGCCCTGAATTTGGACTTGTAGCCTCCTAGACTGTGAGAGAATAAATTTCTCTTTGTCAAAGCCATCCACTTGTGGTATTTGCATTAGAGCAGCACTGGATGACTAAGACGCTGGGCAATAGAATGAAATGCACTGTTATACATGTAGGTGTACACAAGGATAAGTTGCCAGTAATGAGACAGCTCTCCCCTGACCCCAACTGGAAAAGCTTGTTGGTTTGTTTGCTTTTTACCAAAGCATTCATTTATTTTTTATTTTTTAACTTCTCCTTCCCTCCTCCCCCCAATCTCCTAGCAACCACTAATCTTCTTTTGTCTCAATGGTTTTACTTATTCTAGATATTTCATATACAACCACCAGTCTGTCATTTTGTCATAGTGTGGTGGCTTGCGTGTTGCTATGATGTTGAAAGATATGCCAGCAATATGTCAAATACCAACAGGGTCACCCATAGTGGACGGGATTCAGTGGAGCTTCCAGACTAAGACAGACTGGGAAAAAAGGCCTGGAGACCTACTTCTGAAAATTAGCCAATGAAAACCTTATGGATCACGGTAGAATATTGTTTGATACAGTGCTGGAAGATGCAAACATACCAACGATCACGAAGATGGTGCAAAACCAGGCCATGTTTTGTTCTGCTGTACGTAAGGCCATCATGAGTTGGAGTCAACTCTGTGACAACCAACAACAACAAAGATATTTTCTATAAATGGGATCACACAATATTTGTCTTTTTGTGTCTGGCTTATTTTGCTAAGCAATGAGACATTTGTTGTATTGAAGAAAAGTCGCTCAGCATGGAGCCTCCTGGTTCTGTTCTGTGGAAGTTGAATTATTGGCTTGTAAAGAAGAACTTCCTTGACATTACCCCTGAAAGAGCTTCATTCAGCATTTTTTGGGCTGAGTTTTTCATCTTTCCCGCTTGACTGTTTCTGTAGCTTTATTGGTTTTTAGGGTGTTCGTGTGCTTTTTTAATCACAGCTTATGCCAGTTTTTAAATAGCTTGGAAGTGGAAAGAGGCTTTTCCTTATAAAAAAACTGTCAAGAGCACCAAGGATGACCTTCACTCTTTTTGCAAATAGGATTGAAATAACTGGCCACACCCACTCCTGACCATGATTGAAATGCTTAGTAAATGGGCAGCATGAATTTGTTGGTGGCACACACCACAAATGCTAAATATATCCACACAGTCATACGTGATGTGGTTACTACAGGTACAGCCTCTGTGAGCCTTGAGACACCAGAATTGTTGAAATGGTCCTGAGAAAACAATCCCGAAGTCGCACGTACCTAGAGTAAGCCAATCAGGGCACATTTGTTTCCTGACCAGGTTTAGGGGGCAAAGGTTGGGTAAGTTTGCTAGCAGCCCCCTTTATAAGCTTGGGCTTCTTCAACTGAGACACAGACACAGTGTGCACATCTTTCCACCACTTGGGCTTCACACACACCCATACACACACACACACGCACAGACACACACGCAGGCACGCACACACACATGCACACACACACATGCACACCAATTAAAAAATCCTGACGTTGTCAGAGTTCCAAAAGCACCAAAACACTGTATTGCACACAACTTTGTTTAATCTAAAACCTCCTGGTTCTCCACCCTGGCTGCACATTACAATCACCTGGAAGCTTTTGAAATGCACTGATGACACCCAGTATCCACCCCCCAGTTATTCTGAATTAACTGTTCTAGGATGGGCTAGGGTGACCAACTGTCCCTGTTTGCCCAGGACTAGGGGGTTCCTGGGTTATAGAATTTTCAGTGCTAAATCTAACAACAACCTGGGCAAACCCTGACAAGCTGATTACTGTTGTGGGTTAAATTGTGTCCCCTAAAAGGTATATTGAATTCCTAATCCCTGGCACCTATGAAACGTGACCTTGTTTGGAAATAGTGTCTTTGCGGATGTAATCAAGATGAGGTCACACTATCTTAGCGTGGGCCTCAGACCAATGCCTGGTGTTCTTACAAGATGAGGGAAACTGAGATATTAGACAAACAGGGAGAACACCATGCAGAAAGGCAGAGATCAGGGTGAGGCTTCTACAAACCAGGAGCTCCAAGGATTGCCGGCAGCCACTAGAAGTTAAGAGAGAGGCGTGGAGCAGATCCTCCCTCAGAGCCTTCAGAACTGTGAGAGACTAGACTGTTGTTTTAAGCAGCCCAGTTTGTGGTGTTTTGTTACGGCAGCCCTAAGAAACTGAGACAGTCATAGTAGGTGGAGACGGTTCTTCTTATAAGTGTTCCTGGTGACTCTTAGAAGTCCCTGGAGCCCTGAGGGCACAGTGGTTAAGATCTCGGCTACTAACCAAAAGGTCGGCAGTTCGAATCCACCAGCCACTGTTTGGAAACCCTATGGGGAAGTTCTACTCTGTCCTATTGGGTCACTATGAGTCAGAATTGACAGCAACGGATTTTGTTTGGTTTCTTAGGAGTCTCTGGGTAACAAAAATGGTTAAGCACTCAACTACTAACTGAATGGTTGGCAGTTCAAACCCACCTGAGGCTCCTCGGAAGAAAGGCCTGGCAATCTACTTCTGAAAGGTCACAGCCTTGAACACCAAATGGAGCACAGTTCTACTCTGACACACATGGGGTTGCCATTAGTTGGAGTTGACTCTATGGCAACTGGTTTGGTTTTGGTTTCGGTGACTAAATTAGAGTTGAGATCCACTGGTCTATACTCGAAATTTTAACCCACATGCTGCAGACAATTAACCTAAGACTTGACAAAATATTACTCTTTTGTCATTCTGGTATATTACAAACAAACACACAAAAATGGGGCCCTTTTTAAATGAGAATGCTGGGCCAAAGGCACTCTTCCCGCCCTAGTGAGATACCCTGAAGGAATCCCCACACTAGGGAGCAGCTTGCCTATTTTCTCCCCTCTCTGGACTAAAACCACACAATGAGGCCCTGAGTTGATTGTTTTATAATTACAGAAGGCTCTGGGGGAGATGTTTTGCTTGGGAGCCCAGCGTTCCAAACTGGGTCACCACAAGCTGGCGTCTAGTCAGTCCTACCCAGCAGGAAACATCAGGCAGATGAGATGTTCTTCCTTCTTGACTTTCCAGTTGGCTTGACAATGACTTACCTCCAATCAGGCTTGTAAAATGACTTGTTTACATCCATCCATCTTCCTCCCGCGTTGCCAAGCTGGGAGGGAGAGAAGACTATGCATATCTGGGAAACGTCTAGATTTTCTGTGGTTCTCAACCCTGGTATTATATTAAATCACCTGGGGGGTGGGGGAAGCATTTAGAAATCCAGATGCCCAGTCCCACCCCAGTCCAATTAATTCAGAATCCCTACGGGTGGGAACGAGGCAATAGGTTTTGAAAGCTCTCCATGTGACTTTAATATATGGCAAGTGTTGAAATATCACTGTTTTAGATTAGAGCAGTATCAGCATTACCTGGAAGCTTGTTAGAAGTGCAAATTCTCAGGCCCCCATACTTGCCCTAGTGAATCAGAAAATCTAGGGGTGGACCTATCGATCTGTGTTTTAACGAGCCTTCTAGGTGATTCTCATGCAGGGCCGGGTTACCCAATAAGCAAGGTATGAACAGGCCCAATGGTGCTTTCCCACCAATGTGCAGTGCACAATTTCTCCTGTCCCCCACCACATCAAAGATGTGGTGATAAACCCATGTGAAATTGCTCGCCACAGATTAGCAAGTAAATACAATTAAGTCCATGCACGTGTACCTTTCTCAATGCAAGCTAGTGCATACCTTGCTGACTGGTTAATCTACCCCAGTTCTCATGCTTGATAAAGTTTGAGAACCAGTCTAGATGATAAGGCTGTATTTTATTTTATTTTTAATCTGCTGAGATTCTTTAACGGTTAGCTGTTGCCTCTATTCCTTGTCTGCAGTACAAACAATTCCTTCATTCTGGTGGTTCTCAGTAATAAAGCAATGAGCCTTGGCTCACCTAGGGGGATCAAAACCAAACCAAAAGACACTCTTGGTTTTCTACTTTCATTTCTAGATCAGGAACCAACAAAGCCAAATAATCTTACAAAGCAATGGAGGTAGATTATTTGGTCTCCTACAATGAAGTCATCTGCGTCAGCATTGTGTTAAAAGGCAAAGCTTTCTAGTCTTTACCCACTGTTTCTTTGTCTCTCATGCTTGGCACTGCTAGGAAAAAAATGTGCCCCAAACAGGTTTAATTAGAGAGAGACTGGGTTGGATTTCCCAAGGGAAATCTATGATACTCTTGGAGGGGGTGTTTATTGTGTAGAATTGAGAACCTAGATTCACTCTAATTAAGCAGGGTTGAGGTAACCTCTGGAGGATGGTGGAGTGTGCAGGCAGAGAGGACGTGGCTGGCAGCACTTGGAGCCAAGAGAAGTGAAAGCAAAGATGACTTGCTTCTTCAAGCTGGATGCTTAATTAAATTTTAGGATCTGAGATCTTTTGGCCCAAGAATTACTGACAGGCACGAATGAGTATTTTTTTATTGGGGAAATTCAAAGATTTGTTCTCTCCTTTCCCTATCTCCAATTTATAGAACAAAAATGACAGGAAAATACAGCTGACTGCACACATATTGATCACCACCACCAGCATTTTCAGTTTGTCGTACTGTGGGGGCTTGCGTGTTGCTGGGATGCTGGAAGCTATGCCACCGACATTCAGATACCAGCAGGGTCACCCGTGGCAGACAGCTGAGCTTCCAAGCTAAGATGGATTAGGAAGAAGGATCTGGGAGTCTACTTCTGCAAAGAATTAGCCAGTGAAAACCTTGTGAATAGCAGCGGCACATTGTTTGATACAGTGCTGAAAGATGAGCCCCTCAGGTTGGAAGGCACTCAGAAGACGACTGGGGAAGAGCTGCCTTCTCAACATAGAGTTGACCTTAATGACGTGGATGGAGTCAAGTTTTCAAGACCTTCGTTTGCTGATGTGGTCCAATTCAAAATGAGAAGAAACAGCTGCAAACATCAATTGGTAATTGGAATGTGGAATGTACAAAGTATGAATCTAGGAAAATTGGAAATTGTCAAAAATGAAATGGAACACATAAACATCGATATCCTAGGCATTAGTAAGCTGAAATGGACTCGTACTGGCCATTTTGAATTTGACAATCATATGGTCTACTATGCCAGAAATGACAACTTGAAGAACATTTCAAGATCTATCCTGAAGTACAATGCTGTTAGTGATAGGATAATATCCATAAGTCTACAAGGAAGAACAGTTAATACGACTATTATTCAAATTTACACACCAACCACTAAGGCCAAAGATAAAGAAATTGAAGATTTTTACCACCTTCTGCAGTCTGAAATGAATTGAACATGCATTGGTAATTACTCGTGATCGAAATGGGAAAGTTGGAAATGAAGAAGGTTCAGTAGTTGGAAAACATGGCCTTGGTGATAGAAATGATGGTGGAGATAACGTGATAGAACTTTGCAAGACAAAAGACTTCTTTATTGCAAATACCTTTTTTCACCAGCATAAACAAGGACTATACACGTGGACCTCACCAGATGGCATACACAGAAATCAAATCGACTACATCTGTGGAAAGAGATGATGGAAAAGCTCAATATTATCAGTCAGAACAATGCCAGCGGCTGACTGCAGAACAGACCATCAATTGCTCATATGCAAGTTCAGGTTGGACCTGAAGAAAATTAGAACAAGTCCACGAGAGCCAAAGTACAACCTTAAGTATATCTTACCTGAATTTAGAGATCATCTCAAGAACAGATCTGACACCTTGACCACTAATGACAGAAGACTAGATGAGCTGTGGAATGACATCAAGGACATCATACATGAAGAAAGCAAGGGGTCGTTAAAAAGACAAGAAAGAAAGAAAAGATCAAAATGGATGTCAGAAGAGACTCTGAAACTTGCTCTTCAATGTTGAGTAGCTAAAGCAAAAGGAAGAAATGATGACGTAAAAGAGTTGAACAGAAGATTTCAAAGGGCGGCCCAAGAAGACAAAGTAAAGTATTATAATGACATGTTCAAAGAGCTGGAGATAGAAAACCAAAAGGGAAGAACACACTCGGCATTTCTCAAGCTGAAAGAACTGAAGAAAAAACTCAAGCCTCAAGTTGCATTAGTGAAGGTTTTTATGGGGAAAATATTAGATGATGCAGGAAGCATCAAAAGAAGGTGGAAGGAATACACAGAAGTCATTATACCAAAAATAATTAGTCGACGTTCAACCATTTCAAGGGGTAGCATATGATCAGGAACTGATGGTACTGACGGAAGAAGTCCAAGCCGCACTGAAGGCATTGGCTAAAAACAAGGCTCCAGGAATTGACGGAATATCAATTGAGATGTTTCAACAAATGGATGCAGCGCTGGAAATGCTCACTCGTCTATGCCAAGAAATTTGGAAGATAGCTACCTGGCCAACCAACTGGAAGAGATCCATGTTTATGCCTATTCCCAAGAAAGGTGATCCCAATGAATGCTGAAATTACTGAACAATATCATTAATATCACACACAAGTAAAATTTTGCTGAAGATCATTCAAAAGCAGCTGCAGCAGTATGTCCACAGGGAACTTCCAGAAATTCAGGCTGATTTCAGAAGAGGATGTGGAACCAGGGATATTATTGCTGATGTCAGATGGATCCTGGCTGAAAGCAGAGAATACCAGAAAGATGTTTACCTGTGTTTTATTGACTATGCAAAGGCATTTGACTGTGTGGATCATAACAAATTATGGATAACATAGTGGAGAATGGGAATTTCAGAATACTTAATTGTGCTCCTGAGGAACCTGTACATAGGTCAAGAGGCAGTCGTTCAAACCAAACAAGGGGAGACTGAGTGGTTTAAATTCAGGAAAGGTGTATGTAAGGGTTGTATCCTTTCACCCTACCTGTTCAATCTGTATGCTGAGCAAATATTCTGAGAAGCTAGACTATATGAAGAAGAACGGGGCAT
The DNA here is from genome assembly GCA_030035585.1 of Dugong dugon. Taxonomy (NCBI): domain Eukaryota; kingdom Metazoa; phylum Chordata; class Mammalia; order Sirenia; family Dugongidae; genus Dugong; species Dugong dugon. The sequence continues at coordinate 4,983,593 of CM057464.1, read as the reverse complement.
CAGGATTGGAGGAAGACTCATTAACAATTTGCGGTATGCAGGTGACACAACCTTGCTTGCTGAAAGTGAAGAGGACTTGAAGCACTTACTGATGAAGATCAAAGACCACAGCCTTCAGTATGGATTACACCTCAACGTAAAGAAAACAGAAATCCTCACAACTGGACCGCAGAGCAACATCTTGATAAACGGAGAAAAGATGGAAGTTGTCAAGGATTTCATTTTACTTGGATCCACAATCAACACCCATGGAAGCAGCAGTCAAGAAATCAAAAGACTCATTGCACTGGGCAAATCTGCTGCAAAAGACCTCTTTAAAGTGTTGAAAAGCAACGATGTCACCTTGAAGACTAAGGTGCACCTGACCCAAGCCATGGTATTTTCAATCACATCATATGCATAGGAAAGCTGGACAATGAATAAGGAAGACCCAAGAATTTACGCCTTTGAATTGTGGTGTTGAGGAAGAATATTGAATATACCATGAAATGCCAAAAGAACAAACAAATCTGTCTTGGAAGAAGTACAACCAGAATGCACCTTAGAAGCAAGGATGGCAAGACTATGTCTCACATACTTTGGACATGTTTTCAGGCGGGATCAGTCCCTGGAGAAGGACATCATGCTTGGCAAAGTAGAGGATCAGCAAAAAGAGGAAGACCCTCAACGAGATGGATTGACACAGTAGCTGCAACAACGGGCTTAAGGATGGTGCAGGACAGGGCAGTGTTTAACTCTGTAGTACGTAGGGTCGCAGTAAGTCGGAACTGACTTGACAGCACCTAACAACAACAACAACACCACCAGCATTTGCTGTTGTGTCGATTCCAACTCATGGCGACTCCTTGTGTATCAGAGGAGAATTATGCTCCACAGGGTTTTCAGTGGCTGATTTTTTGCAAGTAGATTACCAGGCCTTCCTTTTAAGGCACCTCTGGGTGGACTCGAATGTCCAAACTTTTGGTTAGCATCCAAGCATGTTAACTGTTTGTAACACCCGGGGATAAGTCTCTTAAACGCGGGTTTCCAAAATGTTATTTTTCAAAGCAAAAATCAAAGCATTTTAGGTGGTGAACTAATATTTATTTAGATAGTAATATATCATATATTTTAATCTTTACCACAACACTATGAGGTATTTTTCATCTTCTTTTCCAAATTAGAAAGCTGACGATCAGAGATGCTAAGCAGATCGCTTACTCAGCTGTTAAATGACTAAACTAAGATATAATCCAGGTCTGCCTAACCCTAAGGCCTTACGTTGCTTCCTTGGTCCAGAACGATATTATCTGGAGCTTGGAGTAGTGTAGCCAGATGGCAATTCTACATCTATTCACGACACAAACAGATTAGCCTAGAATTTCCCTCCCACACGGGCAGTTCTCTATGGTGTTTCTACCATAAGCTGTCTTGTGACAGCTTTACCCCAGACTATGTTTGCAAGGATGTTTGTTTAACAGACAGCCTTGGAAGATAGAGGTCTCACTAGGGCAGAGGGAAGATTTGGCTCCTGACCATGTCCGGGGGCAAAGGTCGGGAAAGTTTGCTAGCAACCACCTTCAAGATCAGGAGTTTCCTAAGCTTGGGGTTCCTCGGCTGAGACACAGACCACTATTTACACAAAACCCTTCCACCTGTGCCTGCCTCAGCATTGCCCCCATGAGAGTGGAGCGACAAGGAGAACCTGTGTGGACGTGAGTCATGAAGTCTTTTATCTCTGGCTTGGGAGTCTCATGTCTTCTACGAGTGTCCGTGGAATGGTGGCAGGCTAACTTGTTAGCTTGCAAGCTGGATAAAATCTCAGACCCTTCACATTTCTAGATAGACATTGACTCTTAAACCTTAGCCCACACATCAGCACATGGTATTCCTCCACACCTCTCAGTTTTAAGTGAGTGCAGGCAGATGACTGGAGTCTGCAGGTTAGCATCTTCCCACTATTCCCTTCCTTCCCTCATCCCCTTGCCATGATGATGAAATCTGAGCAGTGACTAGAATTGACGGGTGGGAATTAGGAAGAGAGCTTTGGCAGATGTTAAATTTAAAAAAAACCTGAGGCTCACATACGTCCCAAATTTAAACCCCATTGACACTGAATCACAGGTTGAAAGTGACTTCAGTAGTTTAGGCCATTTTTAATGAAAGAGTAAATGGCTTTCGAACCTCTTGTTATTAACATCGCTGATGATGGAAACTCATATCTGAAAAAGAAAGTGAAAGGGTCTCAATATTCACCCACCTGTGATTTCTTCAGGGCCGTCTGGGTGATACAAACAGTTAAGCACTTGGCTGCTCACTGAAAGGTTGTAGGTGTGAGTCCACCCGGAGGTGCCTCGGAAGAAAAGCCTGACAACCTGCTTCCAAAAAATCAGTCATTGAAAACCCTACGGAGCACAGTCCTACTCTGCCCACAGGGGGTCACCATGAGTCAGAACTGGCTTGATGGCAACCAGTTTTATGATTTCTTCTAGTTGGTCCTAGTCCTGTCCTCTGAAGATACATAGACTAATAGATATCTTTGGAGACCCTCCAGCTATCACGGACCACTTCCACACTCCCGGGTCTTCTCTTTCCAAGTTAAACATTTTCCAGTTCATCAATAACTCCTCCTTAAATGTGGTGATCAGACCCACCTCTGTAGTTATCTTCCTCTGAATATGCTTCAGATGTCCATTCGGTCCATCTCTTGTCTCCGTCCTTTTAAAAATTCATCTGGTTTTGGAATAGGTGATCCCTGCAGACACGAAGAAATTCAAAAGACACAAGTGTAGTTTCTTTCCATTGAGCCTCCAGCGCCCTCCTCCCCTCCTCCAACCCTTCTGGTCAGTTTCTTGTTCCTCCTTCTCGAAATATTCTCTTTACACTCAAGGTTCATTGGATGAGCTGAACACGTAGGGCACAACCAGAAAACAGCTTTAGTTTTCTCATTAGTACTTTTTTTTTCTTTTATTTTGCTTTAGGTTAAAGTTTATGAGCTAATTAGTTTCTCATTAAACGATTAATACACACATTGTTTTGTGACACTGGTTGCCAACCCTGCAACTTCTTAACATTCTCCCCTCCTTGACCTTGGGTTTCCTATTTGCATTTGTCCACCTTTCCTGTCCCCTCTGCCTTCTCTTCCTTGCCCCTGGTCTGGCGTGCCCGTTTAGTCTCGTATACATGGTTGAGCTACCTGTGTTATTGTTTGTTTCATAGTCCTGTCCAATCTTTGGCTGAAGGGTGAACCTCAGGAGTTGACTTCAGCACTGAGTTAAAAGGGTGTCCGAGGGCCAAACTTTCAGGGTTTCTCCAGTCTCTGTCAGACCAGTACGTCTGGTCTTTTTTAGTGGGTTTGGATTTTGTTCTACGTTTTTCTTCAGCTCTGTCCCGGACCCTGTATTGTGATCCCTGTCAGAGCAGTCAGTGGTGGTAGCCGGGCACCATCTAGTTGTGCTGGACTCAGTCCGGTGGAGGCTGTGGTAGTTGTGGCCCATTGTCCTTTGGACTAATCTTTCCCTGGTGTCTTTGGTTTTCTTCATCTTGACTAGCTTTAAGCACATTCAGCAGAAAGTTTGTTTTCTTACTTCTTGCTAGCATATCAGCCAAAACCCTTTAGACATCAAAAGGTGCATTCTAGTAAAAGGTCAAAGCTCTCGTCTTACATTCATTTTGATGCTTCTCCCTTCCCTCCATCTCAGACTGGACCTCCAGACCAGGGATCAGTAGTGGGAAGTGGGGCTTGGTTTGTTACTTCACTGTGCACCCATCGCCTCTCCTGATGTTTCTGGTTCCTCCAGGATCGCAGGTGGAAGAAAGGTGATTAGAGGGGAAGAACAGAGTCTTCCTGCATTAGCGCTTCTGCTATTGGTGTTGATGCTCCTTGTGGCCATATACTATGTACCAGTGTAATCCTATAGCAGAGCAATCGTAGGTGCTCAAAGAGAGTGAAATGAATAAATGAATTTATGAGTAATGGATGAATAAACTCAACAAGTTAATAGGTGTTTCCTGACGGACAAAAGATCACAAAACACTAGTGCACACCATTAAAGAGAACATGCACAAAAATTGGCGTTCACAGTTCTGTCCAGTGCAGCAAGGATCAGGAGGGAATCACACGTGTTCAAGCTTCCACTCTGAACCGACGTCCTTTTAGAAAAAGTAATATCCAGGACTGTTTGCTATAATACTAAGTTAGAGGAGAGTGGAACTCTATACTAATACTCCTTATTTTGAACTTTGCAGTTCTCATTCAGGTTGTCTTCTCTTGCATGTAAGCAGTAAACTATTTTTTAGCCCAAAGCCAGACTCTGTATTTACTCCTATTAAACTTTATCTTTTTAGTTTTGACCCATGTTCCCCTCTCTTGAGATCTATTCCATATGCATTTATCCTTCCACGATTTTTCATCTATAAATATAATAAGATCTCCCATGTGTTTGTTAACTAATGAAAGTATCAACTTACAAAGCTATTAGACATCTTTCTCTAGGTTGATATATATTCAGTTTTTATTAAAATAACACTCTTTACTTTCTGTATCACTTAGAATTAAATTCAGCTGCATGTAACAACAACAACAAAACCCAGAATAAATAAATAAATAAGATAGAAGTTTAGTTCTTTCTCACTTAGAGGAAACCAGAAAATAAGAAGTACAAAGCGGTATCACAAGATATCAAGTACCCAGGGGTCTTCTTTCTTTCAACTCTACCACACGTAGCTTCTATCCTCAAGACCACCTAATGGTTCATGATAGCTGCTGGAGCTCCAGCCATTACATCCACAACTCAGTCAACAGGAAGAAGAAAGGACAGAAAGCAAAAGAGACCTATTCCTGTTAAGGAGTCTTAACTACACTGGGGTTCTGTTACTAAGGATGGAAGAGATGATAGATGTTGAGTGAGACAAATGGCAGTTTCTTCCCACATCAGGCTACAAATTTTACTTAACTGTAATCTAGCCTGCATTTCTCCTGGAGGACATCAGACACATTTTGCTAAATTTCTTGTGAATATTAGGATTACTATAATTACTTGGGAGCCCTGGTGGTGCAGTGGATAAGAGCTGGGCTACTAACCAAAAGGTCAGCCGTTTGAATCCACCATCCACTCCTTGAAAACCTTATGGGGCAGTTCAATTCTGTCCTAACTCTGCCCTATACAGTTGCTATGAGTTAGAATCGACTCGATGGCAATGGGTTTGGTTTGAGTTTTGGTTATAACTACTTTGGAGTTCTGGAGGTGCAGTGGTTAAGAGCTCGGCTATTAACCAAAAGGTTGGCGGTTCGAATCCACCAGCCACTCCTTGGAAACTCTATGGGGGAGTTCTACTCTGTCCTACAGGGTCGCTATGAGTTGGAATCAACTCAACAGCAACAGGTTTGTGTTTTGTTTCGTTTCTGGTATAAGTACTTCATTCCTCTGAAATACTATCCAATCATATCCAAAATCAAATGTAATTAGTTGGACAAAATTTATTTTTAATGAACTCATGGTTGTTCCTAACGATTGTCATGTTAATTTTTTGGCTGTTCATAATCCATTCTAGAATTTTTGGGGAGTCACATCAAATCAAGTTTTCTGAATCTACTTTCCTTCTTGGAAAATAGTACAGACACCATTTCTCCTATATTGGGCTAATTTCTTAAATATCATCAACAGAATGTTCATAATTACATTTGCAACTTTTCCCAGTTCGTTGGGTTATAGCTCATATCAGTCGGCGTTCAAGCAGAGAAAACAAACCACTGTAGGTGGTTACACAGGATGAGGGTTCATTCTAGGGATCTGACTTTAGACTCTGTGGACTGTTGTCTTTCGCTGTTGCTGGAGAATGAAGTGTGCAGAGTGGGAGGTCTGGATGGCAAGGTGGATGTGGAATGGGGGAAGTTAGTGCAGCCTGGAGCCCACTTCTGTCTCTCACTGTCTCAAGTCTGGCCTTTCATCGGGGACCTAAAAACAGCTTGGCGGGGTGTCGAGAGCTGGAGGGGTGGGGACTGGCTGCTTCTCCGCGCCAGTAACATGAGACAGCAGGCAAGTGACAACATGTTGACGCTACTGTGGTGACCTTGTTCTGACCTTCAGAAGATCAAAAGAATGTGGCTGCTGCTTCCTTTTTACCTTCCAAACGGTGCAAGGTGTCTTTTTGGCCCTTGCTAACGCTGAGCCAGGGGTACTTGGTTAACACACTCGGCTGATAACGGAAAGGTTGGAGGTTCGAGTCCACACAGAGGTGCTTCTGAAGAAAGGCCTGATGATCTACTTCCAAAAAATCAGCCATTGAAAATCCTATGGAGTACAGTTCTACTCTGGCACACATGAGGTCGCCGTGAGTCGCAATCAATTTGAGGGCATCTTTTTTTTTTTTTTTTAACCCTGAATCTTACTAGGGGAGGGGATTCTGGGATACATAGCTCCAGCTGAACAAAGCTGACATACAAATTTGAAAATCGGAACCATTTTAAGGCAGCTGAAAATTCTTGTACTACCTTGTTACTATTTTTTTCTTAACAATGCTCACCTTAACCTTTCTAGTTTGAAGTTTATTTTTATTGGTAGAGAAAACAGAAGATACATGGAGTAATTCTGCTTTGTCTCTGTCATTTGTTAGCACTGTACCATAAGCGTTAAGCCGTGGGCTCCACCCTTCCTTCCCCTTCTGACTCTGATTATGGCTAAAAAGTCCTCTTTGTCCTTCTTGGCATGTCCCAAGCACCTCAGGCCTTCTGGAGCTTCTCTTCCTGAAGCTATTGGATGGGACCCATTATTTCTCTGAAGGAAATTCAGTGTTCTCTTTTTCCTTTGTCTGTACTAAAATCTAAGATGGCATGGCCTCATTGTTTCAAAGCACTGATGTTCACTTCTCTTGCTTAATACTCAGGAAAAAGTCTAATGTGGGAATTTCTCTTCCTTCCTCAACAATGGGGACACCACACTACCAAGGTCATGTAACAGGACAGTCCTACCTATTGCTTTTCTGGGATGTTTTTTCTCCTTTGAGGCTGACCTTTATGCAATTTATTATAATGGGGACAAAACTCTGTGTGTGTGTGTGTGTGTGTGTGTGTGTGTCTACAGAGTATAATTTGCACTGCTAAAATGATACCTGGGCAGTAGTGTGACTTCACCCTTTTATCTTCTATCTTCTGGGTGTGACTGATTTGTAACAGTCTTGTGGGTATGGGGAATATGGGGGTTGGGAGCAGAATTGGCCAAAGGCACTAAAAAATCAGGGTAGTTTGGAGTAAATCAAGACTGGAATTGATTCCCGTTGAGACTCAGGCATCTGCAGAGAGAAAGAGTCCTCTGCTTTCGAGTATTTTTGGTGGCAATCTCCATGTGGACCCAAGTGCAAATTCTAACAAGATCAGGCAAGCCCCAGGCAAAGTGGTGAGGTAGGCGAATTTTGACTTTGTGGTCTTATTGCCTACTTTGCTTCCGCCTAGACCTTCTTTTAAGAAATCTGAGATGCTCCTGTCCCTTCTCCCATCACAGAAGAAACAGCCTAAAATTCCTATGCACTTTAAGGTGTTAATCCTTCTCCAGGCTTTTAAATGCTCAGTGAAGGAGAGAAAACACTCTGCTGGTAGGACTTCAGCCATCCACACCAGATGGGAGAGGTTTGGCATGTGGGTGGATCTTCCTGCATGTCCTGCAAATGACATTGGTATTAATTGCCCGCTCCTCTTGCAGCTTTCATTATTTTTTTAAAAAAAAAATATTAATTACTAAACAGATTTAATCTGCTTTGCACCTTTATCGGGGCAACAGTGGTGACAGACGGATGCTGAGGGCTCCTTAGCCCTGTCCTCCTACTGTCCACACGTACCCTGATTCAAAAGGCCTCAGCACCCCCCAGGACGCAGAGCCAGCTGCACCCCCACAGCAGTCTATTCTCTAGAGCATGTGGGGTTATGACTGAGTCAGCCCCACCCTTGTCTCATCTTTGCTCTTTTTCTTCTTTCGGGCCCTTAGGGAGCCCCTGAAGCACTACATTCTTGCTCAACCAGTGAGACTGGATCGAAATGGTAGTAAGATTTATCACAAGTACTTACTGCTGCTAGCTTGAAATTGATTTTGGTTGTTTTTCTTAGAAAAATCCTTGGAGAATAAGGCACAAGGGAGGAAGGTAGGAGAAGGAAAAGGGACGGAGGGAGTCGAGTTGATGGAGATAGAGTCATTCTGGACTTCTCATTTTCCATCCTCAGTTTCACAGCCAGGAGATTCCTCTCCCATCATCACCCACTCTTCTCGAAGGTCCAGGAGCCAGATTTGGGGAGGTGTGGCTGGCTATTTTGTAAGCTAATTGGCTAAAATTTCTGAGAATTGGAAGAGCTGAGAGCTGCTAGTGCTGAGGAAATTCTATGTACAAACCAATCGCGTGCAGACCTTGTTAAAGTGTCTTGCTAACTCAGTGGGTCTGGGGCATGGCCCCATGTGAAGTCTATGTTGCTGGTCCATGGACCACCTTGTAAGCACCAAGCAGTATGGTATCTGTCGTTGGTGTTAGGTGCCGTTGAGTTGGTTCCGATTCATAGCGACCCTTTGTACAACAGAACGAAACGCTGCCCGGTCCTGCACCATCCTCACAATCATTGTGTTACCAGGTGGAAACCCCAGATTCTTGCTGGGCGTGACTCGTATTGGGCAATAAACGAGAGACCGATGTGGGAAGGCAGAAAAGCACCTTTATTTCGTTGCGCAAGGAAAGGAATGAGCCGGAGCTGCTGCCACCAAGACTACTCCCCAAGGGTGAGGTGAAAAGTTACTTTTAAGGGGTTTACAAGTAGGGAGTTCATACAAGTTACGCCAGCAACATTCTTAATCATACTACGCAGGCTCAATGGGGTTTACATATAGCTTCAAAGCTGTGGGGGAGGAAGCCAAGCAAAGGAAGCAGGATTCTGATGCAAAGCTGCCTGAGGCTCTGCTGTAGTTGTTATGCTTGAGCCCACTGTTGCAGCCACTGTGTCAATCCATCCCATTGAGGGTCTTCCTCTTTTTTGCTGACCCTCTACTTTACCAAGAATGACGCCCTTCTCCAGGGACTGGCCCCTCCTGATAACATGTCCGAAGTATGTGAGACGTAGTCTTGCCATCCTTGCTTCTAAGAAGCATTCTGGCTGTACTTCTTCCAAGACTTGTTTGTTCTGTGGCATCTGAGAAGGCCCTGGCTATGGTCATGATGGTGTCCACCCCAGGTTTTCTGGCCCCGTTAACAACTAGGGGTGCTGGAAAACCAAAAAGACTTCTGAGCTCTAGGAACGGATGAGCCCCATCCTGTAAGCCCAGACAGGCGGCTCTTCCTGGTACCACACTTCACCATGCTGTTATGCTCTAATTCATTCTTTAATAAGTTAGTGGACCTCAACCTTGGCTGCACAGTGGAGTCACCAAGGGCCTTTAAGAAAATGCCCATGCCTAGGCCCCACCCCCAGAGATTCTGATTTAATTGATCTGGAATGTGGCCTGGGCATCTGGACTTTTTAAAGCTCTCCAAATGATCACATTGTGTAGTCAAGGTTGAGAACTACTGCTCTAAGTGATAATTATTTCAGACAGAAGGGAAAGGTGAAGGTCAGCCTCCTCCCCCTTTTCAGGGAAAAGGTGCAGATATTCGTGTGTGTGTTGGTGGGGGGCACATAGGGATTGTTAACAACAGGAAAAGTTATGGAAATTCAATCCACAGTAGCAAAAGGGATAGGAAGTCATTAGGTTAATTTTCTGTAAAAATTCTGATCTGCTACCGAGGTCCTGTCCTTTCCACCTGTGATGGATGAACTGTTAAAGAATCTTCAAAAGCAGGCTGTAGAACAGGTCCTTTCAGGCAGGTGAGAAGGACGGCCTGGCTGGGTAATTCCTAACTTTGATAAGTAAAGACCAAAAAAAACCTAACCCATTGTCGTTAAGTTGATTCCAAACTCACAGTGACCACATGTGTTACAGAGTAGAACTGGGTTTTCTTGGCTGTTATTTTTATGGAAGCAGATCCCCAAGCCTTTATTCCCTAGAGCCACTAGGTGAGTTTGAACTGCCAATCTTTAGACTAGAAGTGGAGCACAAACCACTTGTGACACCCCAAGAGGACTCCCCAAATTGTCAGTGCCAGCTTCCTGATCAATGCAAATCTCCTGTCCTGCTTTCTTCTGGCCTAAGCCCAAATTTCCCCTAAAAGCGCTGAGTTGCAGTTACTACTCCAGTAGGCAGTACCTCACAAGGGGAAAGACTGTCTAGTCTACCTCTCCTTGTACCTCTCTGAGTTTCCTCTCCTACCCGGATCACCAACTTCAGAAGATCCTCGAAGAGAAATTATGAACTGAGACGTTAAAGAAAAACAACAACAGTGAAAAGTATTATCTCCTCTTCCTTCATTTATGTATTTCAATTTGTTGGCACTTACATTAAACCATGCTACTCTGACCATGTTGCATTGCATTTGATTGATTTCTGGAATGGGATTAAGTCTTCTGGAGCTATACTATCCTTCTATCTGTAACCTGGAGGCACAAGAGAATTCCAACACCCACTGGTGACTCAGTCTTCATATATTTCTGGATTTAACCAATTCCGTTCAACAATCTCAGATGTATAAAGCCTGGGTTTGTCGTTCTGGCTAAGGCTGTGTGCCCGGTTGCCAAGACTCTTTGGTGGACATGTGTACAAACTGGATTAAAGATCCAACAGATCCAAGCATCTCTAATTTAGAGGCTTTTGGTCTTGTACGTGTTGGAACAGAAAATTGTGTATAGAGCACCTAATATGTGACCAAACAATTACCATACTGTATACCATTTAATACTTCCAGTAACCCTATGAGAATAGCTATTATTATAAGTTCATTTTATAGATGAGAGAACTGAGGTTCCGAGAGGTTAAGTAATTTTAAATTTAATGTGCTTGGTTGCTAACTGAAAGGTTGGAGGTTTGAGTCCAATCACAGGAGTCTTAGAAGAAAGGCCTGGCAATCTGCTTCAAACAAATCAGCCATTGAAAACCCCATGGTGCACAGTTCTACTCTAGATACACATAGGGTCTCCATGATTTGGAATCAACTCCACTGCAACTGGGTTAAGGTCAGAAAGCTTGGCAATATTAGAATAGGGATCCATGGTCTGGCCATTAAACTCCCTTGCTACTAGGAAAAGTTGAATTATAGTCATGCATCACTTGGACTTTATGTGATTTGGATGTTGTGCAAACATGCCTGTCTTAGTCATCTACTGCTGCTATAACAGGAATACCGCAAGTGAATGACTTTAACTAAGAGAAGTTTATTCTCTCAGTCCGGTAAGCAAGAAGTCCAAATTCAGGGCGCCAGCTCCAGGAGAAGGCTTTCTCTCTCTGTCAGCTCTGGAGAAAGGTCTTTATCATCAATCTTTCCTTGGTCTAGGAGCATCTCAGCACAGGAACCTCAGGTCCAAAGGATGCGCTCTGCTCCCGGCACTGCTTTCTTGGTGGTATGAGGTCCCCATGTCTCTTTGCTCAGTTCTCTCTTTTATATCTCAAAAGAGATTGGCTTAAGACACTATCTAATCTTGTAGACCTCATCAACATAACTGCCCCTAATCCATCTTATTACATCATAGTGATAGGATTTACAACATATAGAAAAATCACATAAAATGGTCGACAATCATACAGTACTGGGAATCAGGACCTAGCTAAATTGACAGATATTTTGGGGGGACACAATTCAATCCATGCCTAATTCCGAGCAATAGCAATTACTGATTTTCCACCTTCGTGTTGTTTAATAATCTTTGGTTTCACCTTCAAATCAATACTTCTTGCCTCTTCCTGTGCTATCACTAACTGGTTTTGCTGCATTTGGGAGCAAGTAATATTTTCAAAAGAAGATTAAATGGGGAGCTAACACAACAACACTCAAGAGATACTCGATACACGAGATGCCTATGAGTCGAAGCATACACTGTTATATGAAAAACTTCTTATTTGTAAATAAGGGAAATTCATATTAAAATAATGATAGAAAGTACAGAACAGTATGTACATAAGCCAGTACCATAGGCGTTCATTATGGCTATCAAGACACATGTATTACGTATGCCCTGTACCATTATACCCCTGGCAGTGCAGTTGCTTTGTATACAAGGGACATGAGATACACGTGTTGCACGTGGGAAGCTGTTGCATTCACTACGTCTGGTTACAGTTACGTCTGCTACATCTCGTTCTCTGATAGGGCTTTCTGAACTCCATTATAACCTTATGGGACCACAGACGTATATGCAGTTGGACGTTGCCTGGAGGGATGTTATGTGGCACATGACTGTATTGCCTTCTTATGGAGAAGGAATTAGGTTCCAAGTCTAGTTAACCTGCGGGAGGTTCCTGAACAGGAGCAGATCACAGATTGCTCAGCTGCCAAACATTTCTCCGTGGTCTTTGTTCTTCTCTTCAAGGTCATCACTGAGCCTCATCACTGTGGGAAATCATCTCACCATTTAGGGTCTGAGGGGCTGATGGATTGGTTCCTGGAATTTTCAGCATCATTGTGGGGCTTTAGGGTAGAGCCCTTCTTTTCTTTTATCCCTCCGAAGACATTTTCAGGAAACAGCTGAGCAAGCCTAAAATTACATGTGAAACCAGAGGACTTTTTTAAGAAGTCTATTTTTCTTTCTCTCTCTCTCTTCCAGCAACAAAGATTAAGTGTGACTCCTTTTCCCTTCCTGAAACCTAGGATGTCCTCTCACACACTCTAACGTCAGCTTCACTGTAATTCGTATTCCACATGGATGGCTAGAGTTCTATCATAGCTCGTCATCATTTCTATTGAAGAATGTAATGAAAATGTGGCAGTCTTAAAGTAACATGGCTTAGAATAGGATGGACTCCCTCATGAAGAAGGAGGGGATGGCCCAACTTTGTCTATTTCACAATTTGGCCCAAGGTCAGTTTCCCTAACACAAGACAGAACATGTCTGCACAGGGCAAGTCAACCCTTCCTTCTTTGAACTCTTGGAGTTAAATGACTCAGTGACTGTTTCTTGCTTATTTGATCTTGCACCTCTCTTTTTAGAGTTAACTTATTTTTTCCATTCTGATTTTTCCACTTCGAATGTTGCCTATCTCTGTGTTTATGGTCCTGCCAAGGAGATAGTTTAGACAGTCAATTTTGTTGCCTTTTGTCTAGCTTATTCCAGCTAGAGGTATGTATATCTTAGGGGCTCAATAAATGTAGGTGTCTTGGTTATCTAGTATTGCTGTAACAGAAGTGGCATAAGTGGATGACTTGAACAAAGAAAAATTTATTCTCTCACACTCTAGGAGGCTAGAAGTCCGAATTCAGGGTTCCAGCTCCAGGGGAAGACTTTCTGTCTCTGTTGGCTCTGGGGGAAGGTCCGTGTCATCAATTTTTCTTGGTCAAGGAGCTTCTCAGCACAGGGACCCCGGGTCCAAAGAGCGCGCTATTCTCCTGGTGCTTCTTTCTTGGTGGTATGAGGTCCTCATATCTCTCTGCTTGCTTCTCTCCTGTATATCTCAAAAAAGATTAGTTTAAGACACAACCTAATCTTGTGGGTTGAGTTTTGCTTCATTAACATAACTGCCTCTAATCCTGCCACGTTAACATCACAGAGGTAAGATTTACAACACATAGGAAAATCACATCAGATGACAAAATGGTGGACAATCACACTGTACCGAGAATCACGGCATAGTCAAGTTGACAGATATTCAATCCATGATAGTAGGTTAATAGATTTTTACTCTTGAGTCCAAAAATGGATGTCCTTTGTAGTGAATTCTGTAGTGCCTTGCCAAGAATTCCCTTCAAGACTAATGTACTTACTGTTTTAGCTGCTGGAATGTTAGCTGCTGAGAGATCACAGATGAGTCCCTTTCCAGGAATTCCGCTTGCCTGAATTTACATCCTTCCCCAGGGGCAGCCTCTATCTAATGATTGGTCAGCGTAAGAGTAGACAGGCCCAGCCCCCTCACCTTAGGTTGGAACATCTCTGAAGGATAGTCTCAGCTCCAGAGCTCACCGTAGGATTGGTTGAAGTCTTTGTAACAACTGCATCTTGGGTTGACTTCTACCCATTCCTGCTTCCTTTATTCTCCTGTAGGCCTTGTTCCTGAGAGCATGCCATGATAAATCTCCTGCATAAAAATCTGTTTCAGAGTCTGTTTTCCAGGGAACCCAATCTAAAGCATCTTTCAGTTTAACAATATGGGGGAGAGAAATATATTAACCACATTTATAAATACAGATATAGATGATACAGATAGAGATTCACCACTTGTCTGTCAGTCGTATTGTACTGTGGTGGCTTGCATGTTGCTATGATTCTGGAAGCTATGACCATATTTAAATACCAGTAGAATTACCCATGGTAGACAGTTTTCGGGTTTCAGTGGAGCTCCCAGGTTAAGACATACTAGTAAGACAGTCCTGGTGATTTATTTCTGAAAATTAGCCAGTGAAAACCCTATGGATCACAACAGGATATTGTCCTACATAGTGTTGGAAGATGAGCTCCCTAAGTTGGAAGGCACTCAAAATACACAGTGGCCGTGACAATTGACTTGACCATACCAATGATTGTGAAGATGCTGCAGGACCAGGCAATGTTTTGTTCTGTTTTACATGGGGTCACCATGAGTTGGCGCCAACTTGGTGGCAGCTGACAACATAGATCTAGATATACTGACGTGGACAGTAGAATCTGAAATGCGGAGAAGGCAGTCCTAAATGCAGAGAACTAAACAGAGAGATAAGTAAAACGCCGCCTTGCCTCTGCGTTGTCCTGGTCACCAGCCTAATGGTTGGGTCTTTAATGTTCTACTCTCGTCAGGGACTCATAGGGTCTGAGCATGGCGCAGTTTCTCAGTAAATATTCATTGAATAAGGTAATGGATGAGTGTTTGTGGAATTCAGCTTGGCCCTGGAATGAGTTGAATGGGCCATTAAAAGGGTCTCTCCCCTTTTGTAATGGGGAGGAGGGACTTTGGGGTGCCTCCATAACCTTATGCTGTGGAGGCTCCATTTTTGGTTCTGGAATCCCAGATTCTCCACCATGCCCTGCAGTGGGAATGCTGGGGCTGCAAAGGGACCACGGCAGAGAAAGTGTGACCTACAGCAGTGGGATCGGAGTCAGAGGTAGTCAGGTTCTCATTCTGGGAGGAGTGAGGATATTGAAAAGCTCTACCTTAGCCACTGAGGCCTGCCTGGATGGGGAACAGGTTCTGGGCGTTTGGTTAGTGGAGAGTAAACACATGAATGGGTCATCCTTTAATTAACGTAGATATTCGGTCCTCAAGGAGGTGGAACATAACTCCCCACTTCTTACACATGGGCTGCACATAGGACTTCTTTCCAAAGAGTACAGTATGAAGGAGAAAAAAAAGGAGTAGTTTTACAACAGAGAAGTACTACTTCAACCAGGTTGCCAAGGTCAACATCAGAGGGACAAGTCATGTTGATAGTATGTACCCTTGATGTGATGTGGTTTGAATGGCACTTTACCTCTGTGGTCTTCCTCCCCAAAACACATAACCCCATCTAAACATAAGAAAAGCATCAAACAAATTCCAGTTGAGGGATATTCTACAAAACATCTGACCAGTACTCCACAGATGACAGACACAACCTTGCTTGCCGAAAGTGAAGATGACTTGAAGCAGTTACTGATCAAGGTCAAAAACTACAACCTTCAATACTGATTACTCCTAAAAGTGAAGAAAATGAAAATCCTCACAACTGGACTGGTAAATAACGTCATGAAAAATGGATAAAAGAAATGAAGTTGTCAACAATTTTATTCCACTTGGATCAACAATCGACGTCCATGGAAACAGTAGTCAAGACATCAAATGACATATTGCTTTGGGTGAATCTGCTGCAAAAGTTTTCAAAAGCATAGGCGTCACTTTGATGACTAAGGTAAGCCTGACCTAAGCAGTGGGAAAGACAGACAATGAAAAAGGAGGAAAAAGAAACAAAAGAATTGATGCATTTGCATTGTGGTGTTGGCGGAGAATATACCATGGTCTGCCAGAAGATCAAACAAATCAGTCTTAGAAGAAATACAACCAGAATGCTCCTTAGAAACGAGAACAGGGAGACTTTGACTCGCTTACTTCAGACACATCATCAGGAAAGACCAATCACTAGAAAAGGGTTGGTAAAGTAGAGGGTCAGCGAAAATGAGGGAAGCCTTCAATGAGATGGATTGACGCAATGGTCGTAACAATGGACTCAAACACACCACGGGTCATGAAGATGGTGCAGGACAGGCAGTGTTTTCTTTTGTTATACTTAAGGTTGCCGTGAGCTGGAGCTGACCTCATAGCAACTAACAACATCTCAAAACTGTCAAGGTCATCAGAAAGAAGAAAAGCGTGAGAAAATGTCACACCCAAGAGCCACCTAAGAAGACATGAGACTAAATGCAATGTGGTATCCTGGATGGGATCCTGGAAGAGAAAAAAGGACATTAGGGGAAAACTAAGGCAATGTGAATAAAGTATGGACTTTACTTAATAATCGTGTATCTTATTGTAACAAATGTACCATGATAATATACGATGTAAAAGGAGAAACTGGGAATGAGGTGTGTGGGAACTCTCTGTACTATCTTTGCAATTTTTCTGTAAATCTAAAACTGTTCTAAATTAAAAAATATATATTTTTAATCAGATTTTAAAAAGTACCATCCTTTGATTACTTTATCTAAGCACTGATAATTCAATCTTGTGTTGAAAAGATTTGCCTTCGCTTTAACTGGACTTCTTTTGCCTCTTTTTATCATATTGTTAGCCACATAAACCCATAAAAAAGCCAAACCTATTGCTGTCAAGTTGATTCTGACTCATAGCAACCTTATAGGACAGGGTAGAACAGCCCCATGGGGTTTCCAAGGAGCAGCTAGCTGGTCGATTCTAACTGCCAACCTTTTGGTCAGCAGCCTGAAGCTCTTAACCACTACACCACCAGGGGCTCTGTTAGCCACACTGTTGAAAAGGCACCCATGTCTTTGCATTAGTCTGTCCCTAAGTTATTGCTGCCTACATATTTAAGATGTCTCCACTAGACCTGTCTCCATATATCTGTTCTAATCCAGCAGCCCTCAGTCATTCCTCTGCCAAGATACTGTTAGACACTCCTTCCCTACCCTGGCTCCCTATGGAATCATCCTGTTGCCCAGGCCCCACTTCCCAGGGGACCCAAGTCACAGCCAAGGTGGAAGACCACTGCTGGACGCTATTCCACCATGGATAGAATCTGTTTTAGGTAGTTCCTCCTTGTCCCACTAACTACAATTCTACCTGCACTCCTACTTTTTGCATTTCAAACATTTAATAAAGGTTTCCTTTTTTTTCCTTAGCAGACAGTTTTTTATCTCAGAGCTACTATCGAAACTAGAAGGCAAAAGAGAGTGGTCTTTGTAAAAGATTATTTATTGGGGTAACATTTTAAAATATGTAATATTTGTACAGTATTTATTTAATGATGTAGTTGTTTACATTAAATACACAAATAGCGTACCCATTGCCATTGAACAATTCCGACTCACAGCAACCCCATGTGTTACAGAGTAGAATTGCTCCATAGGGTTTTCTTGGCTGTAATCTTTATGCAGGCCTTTCTCCTGTGGAGCACTGGGTGGATTCTAACTGCCAACCTTAGGTTAGCAGCCAATTGCAAATCATTTGTGCCCCCCAGGCTCCTAAGATTTAACATGTATCAGTAATTACGTATTACAATATTTGTTATAATTAATATGTAAGTGTAATTAATGATTACATATATATTGATTTTTTTCCAGATTAGAACAGACTAAGAAGAAATGCCTGGTGATCTACTTCTGCAAATTAGCCAATCTGAGTCACCATGGTCACAATCAGCCAGTATGAGTCACAATGGTCCAATTTACAACCAGTCGTGGGGATGGCACAAAACCAGGCAGCTTTTCCTTCCATTGTACATGAGGTTGCCATGAGTCTGGGTTGGGGACAATTCAACAGCAGCTGGCAAAAACAACAACAGCAACAACAACAATGCTTGTTTATTTATTTACTTCTCATAGTATTTTAATATGTGCATAGTTATAATATGTAACAAGCAGGGGCACTAACCAGTTAGACCTTTGGAGGAGGTAACCAGTTGGTCAGAGGTGTGTTGGTTGAACATTATCCTTGCTTATTCCTCCCCCACCTCTGTTTAACCCGAGAACACAAGGAGGAGACGTGGAGGGGAAAAGAAAGGACCCTCATTGTTCTTATTGCTCTTGTCTTGCTTAGAGTAATGGAATGACGGAGGCTCCCAAGAACAAAACCAGAGGTCCTTTCAGCTGTCCTGCCCCTCAGCAGACCAGAGGACAGGGTGTGACTCCCAGAATTTGGAAACAAGACGGAAGCTGTTATTTCTTAAAGTAATTGGCTCAAGGTTTTATGTCTTAGTATTATGATTTATACTTCTCTGATGCCTTGTAAATTGTTAGCTTTGGAAAACATGTTGCTTGTCCGAGGCTCCTTTTAACTCTAACAGAATCAAAGCTGAATCCAGAAAGACTCACTTCTGAAGCCTGACACACAAACAAAGGGGTAAGAGTACAGGTCTTCCTATTTTTTATATCTGGACCTTGGCATCCAAAGGATAGATCTGGACCGGCTTCTCTTCCTTCATTACTGGTCAATTGCTTTGACCTATTGACTTTCCATCTGGCCTGGAGTTCCATTATTCCACGGGCAGCCTCAGGATTGCCCACTGAACAAATATTGACTTAACCTTTTGAATCTCCTGACACTATTGTGAAGTCTGTTCCATCAGAGACGAAGCTGTGAAGAGATGGAGAACTGTGTCTTTGCTTATTGTTTGTTGTTCAAAGAGTGTTTATAGAAATGCCACATGAACTCATCAATACATTGCCACTTTCGTAAGCTAGAAGTGATGGAATGTGTTCTTTGTTTTAGAAAGAAAATGTTAATACCCTCTTCCTTTTTTTCACTTTCCTCTTACATGCTTAGGGAGATCTTATACCTTCTATTAATTTTGCTACAAAATGTTATTTATATTAAATAACAAAGATAAAAATTAATTTTGTCTGCATAGTGCGTTTCCTCTCATGATTTCAAACGATTTTTTAAATGAATCGCATACATGCTCATGGACTTGTTTTGCGCATTTTCTTGGCTTTCCAATCTTTCAAAAAAATTTTTGATGAAATAAAAACACATTTCCAACGTTAAAAATCCTTAAAACTTTTAAGTTCAAAGCAAAATATGACAGAGACAATGTTTTGTCCAAAAAGAAGAAAAACCAAAACTGTTGCCTCAAGTCGATTTTGACTCCTAGCACCCTATAGGATAGAGCAGAACTTCCCCATAGGGTTTCCAAGAAGCAGCTGGTGGATTTGAACTGCTGACCTTTTGGTTAACAGCCATAGCTCTTAACCACTGCGCTACTAGGAAACAAAAAATTACATTTTAAAAATTGAGATGTTTCCACTGTGATCTGTACAACTTGTAAGTGGCAGCCAGTATTTCTGCTGCTTGAATCTATCTGCTGACTAAAGTTAACCCTGTTAGGGATCACAACAGAGGGTCCTGGGCAGAGCTGAAGAAAAATGTAGAACAAAATTCTAATCTACCAAAAAAAAAAAAAAAAAAAAGACCAGGCTTACTGGCCTGACAGAGACTGGAGAAACCCCGAGAGTATAGTCCCAGGGCACCCTTTTAGCTCAGTAATGAAGTCACTCCTGAGGTTCACCCTTCATCCAAAGATTAGACAGCCCCATAAAACAAAACAAGACTAAAGGGGCACAACAGCCCAGGGGCAAGGGGTAGAAGGCAGGAGGGGACAGGAAAGCTGGTGATAGGGAACCGAAGTCAAGGAGAGAAGGTTGACATGTCGTGGGGTTGGGAACCAATGTTACAAAACATTGTACTAATTGTACTAATTGTTTAAGGAGAAGCTAGTTTGTTCTGTAAACCTTCATCTAAAGTACAATAAAAAACAATTTCTGAAAAAAAAGTAATGAAAAAAATTTAACTCTGTTCAGGGTTATAATCTCTAAGTTTTCCTTTTATAGTTTCTGATTTGGTTTAATTTGGAGATACAACATTCTGCTGTAGACAGATTGACAACAAAAGGACATACTTAGTAACACTTGCATACATGCCGCTCTATTTTACGGTAAGTGTTTCAGTAAATCCCCAAATGCATGTAATCTTTCCCCTATCACTGTTAACGATTTCGTGCGAACGAGTATTAGCTTCAGTAAGTGACGCTTTATTACTTGAAAATTTCTTATGCCTTCTGAGTGTTTATCACAATGAGCTTTTAAAATAACTCTCTATTAAAGACAAATTCAACTGAAGAATAGTTTTGCTTATTTTGAGTTACATATTGCAATATTACTATGATATTGACTTGATGAGGCTTTATTTTTCTGATTATTATTGCAGTTAGAAAAACAATATTTGCTTATGTCTTTACAAAGGTTCAGACAGCTTCCCAATCACTCCCTAGAGTAAACCCCTTGTACTCAAATTTTATAAAGATGGTTTTTCTTGAAGTATAACCCATACAGAAAAATGCACAAATCACAAGTAAACAACTCAATGAATTATAACAAAGTAAATACCCCAGTGAACAAGCATGGTGGTCAAGACAAAAAGTGTCACCAGTGACCCAGCAGCTCCCTTTGTGGCCCCTCCAAGTTGCTACCCAATTTCTCCTCCACAAAACATAACCGCTGTCCTGACTTCTGTACCAGTGTCAGTGCCATGGAGCCGATTCCGACTCATGGTGACCCCAAGTGTGTCAGAGTAGAACTGTGTTCCGTAGGGTTTTCTTTTTGTTAAATTTTATTTATTTTGTTGTTGTTGTTGAGAATATATACAGCAAAACATACACCAATTGAACAGTTTCTACATGTACCATTCAGTGACATGATCACATTCTTCGAGTTGTGCGACCATTCTCACCCTCCTTTTCTGAGTTGTTCCTCCCTCATTAACATAAACTCACTGCTCCCTGAGTTTCCTCTCTAATTTTTTGATTTGCTATTGTCGGTTTGATCCCATATAGGACGATCTTGAAAGAGTACAATGCTCAAGGCAGACATTCTTTACTAGTTAAGCTAAACTATTGTGTGGTTTTAAGAAGACTTCAGGGGCTATTTTTGGTTTAAGGTTTAAAAGTTGTCTCAAGGTAATAGTTTCAGGGGTTCATCCACCCTCCATGGCTCCAGGAAGTCTGGAGTCCATGAGAATTTGAAATTCTATTCTGCATTTTTCCCATTTTGGTCAAGATTCTTCTACATAATCTATGATCAAAATGTGCAATAATGGCAGCCGGGCACCATCCAGTTCTGGTCTCATAGCAAAGGAGACAGTTGTTTACGGAGGCAATTAGCCACACATTCCATATCCTCCTTCTGTTCCTGACTCTCCTTCTTCCTCTGTTGCTATGGGCAAATAGAGACCAATTGTTGTGCCTTAAATAGCCACTTGCAGGCTTTTAAGACCCTAGGCACTCTGCAACGAGCTAGGAGGTAGAAGCACTGAACACATTATTCATGGCCCTAAACCTTCAAAACAAGAAACTAAATCCCATGAGGTTTTTGATTGTATACAAGCAGCCTCTGCAACTACTCTTTTTTTTTTCTCCCTATAAGGTTTTCAATGGTTGATTCTCAGAAGCAGATCACCAGGCCTTTCTTTCAAGGCACCTCTGGGTGGGCTTGCACATCCAACCTTTTAGTTAGTAGCTCAGTATTATAACTGTTTGCACTACCCAGGGACTCCTCTAATACTATAGGTTAGTTTTTTTTTTTTTTTAATCTGTTTTTTACTTTATATAAATGGAATCTTACTGCATGAACTCTTTTGAGTCTGACTGATTCACTAAACGCAATGTGTGTGAGATACGTTTGTGTTGTGTGCAGTCAATTGCATTCATTATCATTGCTTTAATTTCATTATGTGACTAGAGCACAAGTCAGCATCTATTCTACTATTGATAGACATTTTGGTTGTTTCCATTTGGGGGCTATTATAAATACCATTGCTGTGAACATTTTCAAACATGTGTTTTGGTGTATATATACATGCAAGGTGTCAAGGATTTCATTTTACTTGGATCCACAATCAACACCCATGGAAGCAGCAGTCAAGAAATCAAAAGACACATCACATTGGGCAAATCTGTTGCAAGAAACCCAAAAAAACCAAACCCATTGCCATCAAGTTGATTCCAACTCATAGCAACCCTATAGGACAGAGTAGAACTGCCCCGTAGGATTTCCATCTGGCAGCTGGTGGATTCGAACTGCCAACCTTTTGGTTAGCAGCCAAGCTCTTAACCACTACACCTCCAGGGCTCCAATTCTTTAAAGTGCTGAAAAGCAAAGATGTCACCATGAAGACTAAGGTGCACCTGACCCAAGCCATGGTGTTTTCAATCGCCTCATATGCATGAGAAAGCTGAATGATGAATAAGGAAGACCGAAGGAGAATTGATGCCTTTGAACTGTGGTGTTGGCAAAGAATATTGAATATACCATGGACGGTCAAAAGAAGAAATGAAACTGTCCTGGAAGAAGTAGAAACAGAGTGCTCCTTCGAAGCGAGGATGGGGAGACCACATCTCACCTACTTTGGACGTGTTATCAGGAGGGATCAGTCCCTGAAGAAGGACATCATGCTTGGTAAAGTAGGTCAGCAAAAAAGAGGAAGACCGTCAACAAGCTGGATGGGCACAATGGCTGCAACAATGGGCTCAAGCATAACAGCAATTGTGAGGATGGCGCAGGGCAGGGCAGTGTTTCATTCTGTTGTACACGGGGTCACTATGAGTTGGAACCGACTCGACGGTGTCTAACAACAACAACAACAACAACATATATCCAGGAGGGTGATTGCTAGCTTGAAAGGTAAGTGTGCATTTCAACTTTAGTAAATAATGGCGAACAGTTTTCCAAAGTGATTTGGCCAGTCTTCCACCAGCCCCTCCCTGTCCCCAGTAGACTGTGAGTATTCCCTTTGCTCTACACCCAAGCCACCTCTTGGTGGTGTCAGTCTTTCAAATTTTAGCCATTCTGTCGGGTGTGTAGAAGTATTTCCTTATGAGTTCAGTTTCTAATTCTCTGATGGTTAATGAGGTTGAAGACCTTTTCACATATTTATTGGCCATTTGGGTATCACCTTCTGTGAAGTATCTTTTCAAATCTCTTGCCTATTTTTCTATTTGATTGTCTTTTCCTTGATATGTATAACTAACTTTTTGTTTCTAATTGTAGATCTTGTAAAAATTTTTAACATTTTATTGTGATAGAAAATATATATAATAAAAAAATTAGCCATTCTAACCGTTTTTAAGTGTACAATTCAGTGACATTAATGACATTCCCCATGTTATACAACTGTTACTACTATCTATTTTCAAAAGTTTTTCATTACCTACAATAGAAACCTAAAGGTTGGCAGTTTGAGTCCACCCAGTGATGCTGCCAAAGAAAGGTCTGGCAATCTTCTTCCGTAAAGATTACAACCAAGAAAACCCTCTTGAGCAGTTCAACTCTGCACAGGTGGGATTGCCATGAATTTAAATCAACTCAATGGCAACTGGTTTGATTTTTTATTTATTTGGTTTAGTGAGCGTGAAGTGTTATCTCATTGTGTTTTTGACTTGCATTTCACTAATGACTAGTGACTTGAGCATCTTTTCATGTGCTTATAGGCTATTTGTTTATGTTCTTTGGAGAAATGTCTATTCAAGTCCTTTGCCCATTTATTAAATCGGGTTCTTTGTCTTTTTGTTCTTGAGTTGTAAGAGTTCTTTATATATGTGTTTCCCAAACTGCAAGTTGTCTCTTCACTTTGTTGATAAAGATTTTTTTTTTTTGTGTGCTTTACAGCTCAAGTTAGTTCCTCATACAAAACATGTATACACATATTGTTTTGTGACATTGGTTGCAATCCCCACAATGTGACAGCACCCTCTGCCTTTCAACCTTAGGTTCCCTGTATACATTTGACCAGTTCCTGTCCCTACTTGCCTTCTCATCCTGCTTTTGGACAGGAGCTGCTCATTTGGTCTCATGTATCTGATTGAACTAAGAAGCACATTCCTCACATGGATTATTGTGTTATAGTCCTGTCTAATCTTTGTCTGAAGAGTGGGCTTCGGGAATGGTTTCATTTCTGGGTTAACAGTGCGTCCGGGGGCCGTAGTTCTGGAGGTTCCTCCAGTCTGTGTCAGACCATTAAGTCTGATCTTTTAACATGAATTTGAGTTCTGTTCTACATTTTTCTCCCGGTCTGTCTGGGACTGTGTTTTGTGTTCCCTGTCAGGGAAGTTATTGGTGGTAACAGGGCACCATCTTCTTGTTCTGGTCTCAGGCTGGTAGAGTTTCTGGTTCGTGGTGATAAAAGTTTTTTGATGGACAAAAGTGTTTAATTTTGATGAAGTCCAATTTATCAGTTTTTTATTTTGTTGCTCTTGCTTCTGGTGTCATATCTAAGAATCCGTTGTCAAAAATAAGATCTTGAAGCTTTACCCCCACGTTTTCTTCTAAGAGTTTTATGGTCTTAGCTCTTATATTTTGGTCTTTGATCTTATATTTTGGTCTTTGGTCTATTTGAGTTAATTTTCACATATGGCGTGAGGTACGGGCCTACTTTCATTCTTCTTCATGTGGAAATTCATTTGTCTCATACAATAAACTTTTTAAAACCACTATTGGCTTCCTCTTACCTAAATTCCTTCAATATTAAAGGCATTTTCAACCCCCCATATTATGAAAGATGGAAATTTTAGCTCACCTCCACGGTCACCAAAATGCTCTTCCTCCACCTCATGATTTGTGTTAGTTATAATTCTGCTAGTTTTGGTTTAAAATTTTAACCAATATACTTAAATTTTGTCATCAAATTTAGAATATATGATTCCTCGGTACGCAAAATTAGACTGCTAGAAACGTCTTGGCACACAGTAGGCATTTAGCAAGAACTTGCTGAAGAAAGGAAGGGAGAGGAAGAGGGGGAAGAAGAAGGGAGAAAGATGATTGCATCCATATTTCTATCCCACTTTCCTACCCACTTATATCAGGGATATTGTTCTGTTTACATTTTCAAGGTTTATAACATTCACCTTTTGTTTATAATTATGGCTGCCGTCTACATTTAATACACAGGTTGATTTTAGAAAATTAAAACCAAGAGAGAACATTATGATTATGTAACTATCACTGTAGGAACCCTGGTGGTGCAGTGGTTAAGTGCTCGGTTGCAAACTCTAGGGTCAGCAGTTCGAACCCAACACTTGCTCCACAGGAGAAAGATATGGCAGTCTGCTTCTGTAAAGATCTACAGCCTTGAAAACCCTATGAAGTAGTTCTACTCTGTCCTGTAGGGTCATTATGAGTTGGAATTGACTTGACAGAAATGGGTTTTATGGGTAACTATCACTATGACAGATTGTATTTCCCAAAAATAGCTGCAGCAATGTTCCCAGTCCACATATATGCCAGAATCTTAATACTCTTCCATTAAGAGGTGGGATTTATCTCCTCTTCCTTGGAACCATGGTGGGTCTTTGTTGACTGCGTTGTCCTAATGGAGTATAGTGAAAGGAATGTTCTGTGACATCCGAGTCTAGGTCATCAAAGACAAGGTAGCTCTGTCTGTCTCTCTCCTAGGACTCATGCCTTTGGAGCCCTGAGCCACTGTGAAAGAAATCTGACTACCTGAAGCCTCCATCCTGGAGAGACAACATGACAAACCACGTGGATATAGAGACAGACATTCCGCATTTAGTCTTTAGCTTTTAGTCTTCTCAGTCCAGGCCCCAGACATGTGGGTAAGGAAGCCTTCACAATGAGCCCAGGCCCAGCCACCATCTGACTATAATTTCACTCTGGGAGGGGAATTCTTCTTGGGAGTGAAGCTGGATTTGCGTCTGTTGGGGAAGCTCTATCGCCCTTCCTGCTCAGCAGTGCTTCTGCCTGCACTCCAGCCTCCATATCCTCCACCCCCCAGGAAAATCATCTACTCTCTTCAAAATACAGTCATTGGAACGCCAGCTGGGGGAAATAGCTGCTCTGTATGTGGAATAAGAGTTCCTGGGTGGTGCCAATGGTTAAAGTGCTCAGCTGCTAAACAAAAGGTTAGAGGTTTGAGTCCACTCTGAGGCACTTCAGAAGAAAGGCCTGGCAATCTACTTCTGAAAAATCACCCATGGAAGACCCTACGGAGCAGTTCTACTCTGAAACACATGGGGTTGCCATGAGTCAAAATCGACTCAATGGCAACTGCTTACTGGCTATCTATGGGGTGGGAAGGATGGGCCTGACAATTCCAGCTCTTCTTGTTTGTCCTTGGGTTAGCTCTTCTGCTCTCTGCCTCAAGCCGAGGTGTGCTGTTCTTAACCACTGGCTCCTGGCTTGGACCCTCTCTGGGCAAGGGACAGATGCTACAGCTTTCTCTTTGCATGTTTTGGCTTGTATACTACTCTGCTTTGGTGTATCAGTCTGGTCCCATCTGCCTTCTGACTCCCAGAAATTGATCCAAGTCATGAAAATTTCTGTTGATGGCAATCTTTCTGTTTTTAGCATTCTACTAGACATGTTTATCCTCTGTATAGCTTTACCACCTTTTTAATAGGATCTTGAGAGAAAGGAATGTATGTGCTTGGCCTGCCTTCTTGAGCTAGGATTGTACTTGTTAACCTAAAAATATTTCATTCAGTCAATAAAGCATTTCCCTAAAACAAAGACAAAGAATACTATTATATTAAATTTTTTAATGGAAAAACTGAGGATCTAAGAAGTCAGACGCATGACCTTGCCTGTTATCACCTTCCTAACAATTAGCATAACGAAGTTATTAAAAGCTTGGTATTTGAGTCAGACAACCTAGGGTAGACTCTAGGTTATGCCACGCATCAGCTCGGTGGCAATGGGCAATTACTTTAACTGTCTGGGCCTTGGTTTCCCTGTCTGTAAAATGGGGATAATGATACCTTCCTTGCAAGCTATTGTGAAGACTGCAGTACTCAGGAGAGTTCCGGAGCTTGTAATGATATATTAAGGGTCGCCCTGGAGGACAGAGTAGAAGTGCCCCAGAGGGTTTCCAAGGAGCGCGTGGTGGATTCGGACTGCTGACCTTTTGGTGAGCAGCCAAGCTCTTAAGCCCTGAGCCACCAGGGTTTCCTTTGGTTTGGTTTTGCTTTAGTTACAGCAGAAGTAGCAGTGACTACAGCAGCGATAGCACCGTCATCCCTGTCTTGAGACTTTCTCGCTGTCATTCCATCTCCTCCCAGACACTGTGGTTCTAATTAATCAGAGTTAGGAAACATTTATGGGGTGGACTTTTGTTTGGATGACCTTCAATCCCAGTCTCTGGTCTAATCTCCCAGTTCCAGGGAGCACAGAGAAGATAAGGGAGTACAAATTGAATACAGATGATGACCAGCACAAATACAATAATAATAATAACACCCTGTGTTTTTATAGCAAAGATTTTTCCAGTAGTTATCTCGTGTATTCTTCCAATGCATGATCATGTCGTTTAGATATTTATTGGACATGTATCTAATCCTTTTTGTTTTTTCAAGTCACATTCTGGGCATCTTTTGGGGGTGGTGGTGGTGGTGGTAATGGTTTTCCCAGCTAATGCAGGATTTTTAAAAGACCCATTGACATCAAATGTACTTTTCCTAATATGGAGGCCTTTGTTCTAAGTTATAGAAATATTTACTTTTAGTAACTGGCAGTTGTGCCACGGTAAACATAGAATGAAAAACACTGTCCTACAGAGGGGTTTATAAACCTTTTGAACTCCTTTTCTTTATTTTTTTAATAATGGGGCAATCCTACACAGAACTCCAATATGTATGCAAAATAGACAAAAGTGGGGACGCTGTGATTGAAAT
This sequence comes from Dugong dugon, assembly GCA_030035585.1. Lineage (NCBI taxonomy): Eukaryota > Metazoa > Chordata > Mammalia > Sirenia > Dugongidae > Dugong > Dugong dugon. The sequence goes on along the minus strand of CM057464.1, from coordinate 4,955,708 downwards.
GGGTTTAGAGATGTGGAACTCCACCCATGGGAATCCTTTTGCCACCAGCCACTGCTGGCTGGTAGTTGTGGAACCGCATCTTCACTCTCCCAGGGATCTAGGACACAGAGTCTGAAAACCATTGATCTGACTTATTTCAAGGACATGTTTTTCAGTTTCCATGGGAAAGTTACCACTTTTAAGGGTCTTCCATGTGTCAGGCCGAATGTCTGAAATTATTTTAACCCTTCCAGAAGGCATTAAACCAGTTGTTGTTGAGTCAATTCCAACTCATGGCAATTCCATGTGTATCAAAATAGAACTGTGCTCCATAGAACTGTGTTGTTGTTATTTTTTAATTTAGACCTTTAATCAGCAACCTCGGAAACAAGTATTCACATCAGGACACAGCAACTAAAACAGGGGCCCCCAAATTGACATTATTTTCCCAACTTGTGAGCCTGGAGCCGAGTTTAAACCAGGTCAGACCCACTGTAGCTCCGGCTACAAAATACTCTACATCCTTGTCGTAATCATGTTGGCTAGGATCTGGCTTCACTGAATCCAAGGTCTAGTTGGAGGGTGTTCACAATTTCCTCAAGTCTCAGCATCCCTCGCTCTGGCCGCTGGCGGTGTCACTCCGCCAGAGACTGGAACATCCACCTGGTCTGTACCTTATCCAAGTAGGAGCTGTAGACCACAACCTCGGTGAAGTCTGAGGATTTCAGAAGCTTCAGCTCTAGCACAGTGTTGCTCACTTGCTCAAGGTGTGGGATTTGAGATCCATTGGGGCCAAATATGGCTGCCAGAAGCCATGTAGGGACCTGGAACACTTCAGCAGAGGCATGACTAAGGTATAGCAGGTAGGGCGCATGCCCCAGGAGCTGCTTGAGGATGGACACTATTGGGCAGTTTCTATTGCTATCACAGTTTCCATCACCAGCTGTGAGAGATCATTCAGCAATTTAAAACTAATTGTCATAGGTGCTATTTTCCGTAGATAGGCCCCTGCACATTAGGATCTTACAAGTCTTCAGGAGGTTTCACCCAAGGTGGGATTATCTTTACACTCTGGACACGCTCTGTTCTAGAGTTCCTCAAAAACAAACCCTCCATAGGGCTCTTAATGGCTGATTTCTTGAAAGTAGATCACCAGGTCTTTCTTCCAAGGTACCACTGGGTGGACTTGAACCTCCAATTTTTCAGTTAGCTGTTGGATGCATTAACCGTTTGCACCGTCCAGGGATTCCATGGATGACATTACTGTTTATATTATTATAGTAAGGACACTAAAGTTATGGTAAGGAAACTAAAGTTCAGAGAGGTTAGTAACTTACTCAACATCCCACAGCTAATAAATAGAAGATTTGGCTTTTTACTAACTCCAAATTCTATGTCTTTCTACTGCCTCACAATGAACCAGAAAATCTCTAAGCGCCTTTCTGGCAATAAGATTCTGTAATTTCAAAGTAGTTTTAAAGAGAAGAGTACAAAGCATTGAGCAGAATATAAACACTGAGTCAAAACTCAGAACGAGAAGGAACCATAAGTACAAAAAAAAAGAAAAGTTGAATGGAAACAGATCAGTTTTAACCAGTCAGCTTTCTCCAGTCATTGGCTTTTTCTAAATTTGTTGTAGAGAGAAGTATTTTTTTCTAGATGATCCTTCCCAAGTAGTTTGCTTGGTTTCATTTTTTTCAATAGGAAAACGATGTTACTTGTTTCCCTACTCATTGCCATCAGGGTTGTGTTTAGTTTATGATTGATGATCTCCTTGCAGGCCTGTTCTATCAAAGATTCTGTGCATTACTGTATTTCTTGAGATCTCTCTATGTACAAGGCACTGCACTAAGCACCTAAAGGCGTAATCCCTGTCCGTAAGGCATGTATAATCAGGTCAGAAAGAGGAAGATAGACCTGTAAGAATTCATACTAGCTATTCTGATGAGAAGCACAGAGAAGATTATTATAGGAATGCAGAACTGAGAGACCACTGTGCACTGGTCTAGTCAGGAAAGACTTCCTGGAGTAAGAGGAGCATGAGCTGAGCCTCCAGGAGAGATGAGTGTTCAAGTAAGTGGAGCGGAGAGGTGAGGATAACTCCAAGGAGGAAAACAGGCAATCAGCAGAACAGCCTGGCTGGAGTAGAGGGCTTGTGTCTGCCAGCACCACTTTTGACTAGCAAAGTGAAGATCTTTCTGCTGACCCCATTCCACCAGGGAGATGTAGAGCCCAATAATAGCACCTCAGCCCCTGTGAGCTGATCTTGAGTCTTTGGGAAAATAAAAATAGAGTCTCACAAAATGGGGTAAAGGTCATGTTCCATATGACACTTTCTCTTGTGGATACTCTTTGGGGCAGAAATTGTGTGAAAGCATTCCTAAAACAAAGCTTTTGTGATGACAGATAAGATTACGGAACTCTAGGAATGGGGTTTTGGCTGAAGAGAAGTGGACAGTGAGACTTTGAGGACTGGTTAGCATCTGCCTCAGAGACTGGTCCTCTGGGCAGCGCTTTTCCATGCCCTGTGGACTTCTGTTTGGATCCTTGGAGACAGTAGTCTCAGCTAAAACAGAAAGAATGATTTTCTCACAAATCTCTGGGAAACTTTGGGTTTTCAAGGGAGCAGTAAGGCACAAAAGCTGGGAGAAGGATAGCGAGGAGGAGGAAAGGGATTCTCAAAGGGCTAAGAGTAATTGTTCAGGAGTATTCAAGAGTATCATTAGTATGACTTTTGACCACAGAGCAAGACAGAGATATTAGTAATATGTAGACTCCAGTCTCGCATCCTTTGAGTCCTCATAAGATTTGGCCCAGACAAACGGGAAGAATCTGGTAAGAACGCACAGTCCAATTTTTAGGAAAGAGGATATTTGAAAGAAGTTAACTGCAACTTAGGGTAGGAGTGACAGACTTCTGCCCCCATATTGGACGACGTCATTGGATTCTGGTTCAACCTGAACACAGAAGGCAAGTTGCAAAACCAGTCCTGACAGAAGAATGCCTCGTTCTCTACTATGACCTACCAGCTGCTGTCCAGTCAACTCAAACTCATGGCGACCCCATATGTGTCAGAGTAGAAATGTGTTCCTTGGGGTTTTCCATGGCTGGTTTTTCAGAAGTGGATCACCAGGCCTTTCTTCTGAGGCATCTCTTGGTGGACTTGAACCTCCAATCTGTCAGTTAGCAGACAAGTGCATTAACAGTTTGTACCATCCAGTGTCTACTGCCTTATTGTGAGGGTATCAATAAAAAGGACTTAGTAGAAGAATTATCCCAGACATCTGCAGACACCTGTGTCCTGGTCAAAGATCTCTGGCTGACAAATGACCTCAACTCACTTAAGCACACCATAAGAAATTTTAGGAATAATCAAGGAGACTTTGGGGAAGTTCCCATAATCTCTATGTGGAGACTGCCTAAGAAAGACATGCTGTGTGTCTCTCCCACAGGGCAGTGAGTTCCTCAAGGAATGTCTGCTTCCACACCCCCTGGCACTATTTGGAGCATGATATTGCTTATCAACTGTACAAAATCTGAGCTCAATAAAAATGAAGTAGGGTGTCCACAGAAAGGCGACAGCAAGGTGAATAATCAGTAAATGGTGATATTTCACCTACAAACTTTCGTCCCCACATTAAGAATGTAATAAAAATGAATAGAAAAGACAGAACAAGGTAGAAAGTCTAGACATAGACACAAGAACACATTTAAGGTATGCTAAAGGGTATATCTCAAATAACTGGGAAGGTTGGACTTCTTAATAAAAGGTAATTCACACAGAATACCAACAACAACAACAATAACAGAACAAAAAAATCCTCCAAAAAGATTAGACACCTCCATGCAAAAAATGAAACTATTCATTTTTCTGAGAAAATTTGAGTGAATTCCCACCTAGAGGTTGGAAAGACTTTCTGTAACTCAATATTCAGAAGAAAAAAAGGGAAAAGATTGATAAACTTGTCCAAGTATGCATAAAATCTTTTGTGTGGCAAAGTACACCACGAGCAAAGTCAACAGACAAACGACAAACTGGGAGAACTATTTGCAATGTATATCAATAAAGACTAAGCTTGCTAATAATGTTTAAAGCACTCTTACATCAACAACAAATTGACAGAAAAATGAGCAAAATGCATGAACAGACAATTCACAGGAAAACAAAGGAAATGGCCCTTGCACATATGAAAAAAAGTTTAAAAACCAAAGTCACACAGGAAATGTTAGTTCAAAGGACTAACGGACTACATGAACCATAGTCTCCACCAGCCTGAGCCCAGAACAACTAGACGGCACCCAGCTACCACCACTTACCACTCTGACAGGGATCACAATACAGGGTCCCGGACAGATCGGGAGAAAAATGTAGAACAAAATTCAAATTCATAAAAAAAGACCAGATTACTAGTTTGACAGATACTGGAGAACCCTGAGCTGTGGCTCCCAGACACTCTTTCAACTCAGAACTGAAGTCACTCCCAAAGTTCATCCTTCAGCCAAAGATTACACAGGCCTATAAAACAATGACACATGTGAGGAGCATGCTTCTCAGCTCAATCATGTAAATGAGACCAAATGGGCAAAAGCAGGAAGAGACAGGACAATGGGACATTTGGAAATGGGGAACCCGGGGTGGAGAAAGGAAGTGTGTTGACACATCGTGGGGATTGCAAGCAATGTCACAAAACAATTTGTGTATAATTTATGGAATGAGAAACTAATTTGTTCAGTAAACTTTCATCTAAAGCACACAGACATGCACACAAGTTCAGCCTTCCTTACAATAAAATTAAAATTATTGTACTGAGATATTTCTCACCTATCAGATTGGTAAAAAATGCAAAAGTTGAACAATATACATTGTTGGCTTTGGAGGAGCATCTGGCACTTTACACACTGCAGGCGGTAGTGCAAACCAGTGCGAGCTCTACAGAGCAGAGTTTAGCAATATCCAACAAAATGGCACATGCATTCACTCTTGGACCCAGCAATGTTACGTCTAGGAAACCCCCAAAATACACCTCCACCAATACAAAACTAATTTGCACAAAGCCATTTGTTGCCGAATTGTCTGTAATAAACAGCAAAGGATTGGAAATCACACAAATATTCATCAGTGAGGGATTAGTTAAATAAACTAGAGTACATCCATACAGTGGAGTACTTGGCAACCATACGAAAAGAATGAAGAAGAAATCAACAGACATGGAGTGTTCTCCAGGATATACTGTTAAGTGAAAACAGGTCCAAAACAGTGATGTGGTGTGCTATTTTTGTGTATAATATCAGGAGAAATAAGCATATAGGTATACATATACAAATATAATGCTTATGTATGTGTGTTTGCATGTCTGTATGTCCTGATCTTTTGCAGAAAGAAACACTGGAAAGATAAACTAGAAAGGAAACCTTGGTGGCATAGTGGTTAAGAGCTATGGCTGCTAACCAAAGGGTCGGCAGTTCAAATCCACCTTGCGCTCCTTGGAAACTCTATGGGGCAGTTCTACTCTTTCCAATAGCGTCACTATGACTCAGAATCGACTCGATGGCAACGAGTTTTATCCATTACCCATCTGTCAGTTTGTTGTGCTGTGGTGGCTTGTGTGTTGCTGTGATGCTGAAAGTTATGCCGCCAGTATTTCAAATATCATCAGGGTCACCCATGGTGCACAGGTTTCCGTAGAATGTCTAGACTAAGACAGACTAGGAAGCAAGGCCTGGAGATCTACTTCCGAAAATTAGCCCATGAAAACCCTATCGATCACAAGAAAATATTGTTTAATATAGTGCTGGAAGATGAGCCCCCTAGGTTGGAAGACAGTCAAAATACACAATGGTCACAACAATGGACTTGAGTAGACCAACAATCGATCATGAAAATGGTGCAGGACTGGGCAACGTTTTGTTTTGTTTTACATGCGGTCACCATGAGTTGGAGCTGACTTGACAGCAACTCAAACAACAACAACAACAAAACAACTAGTTACTTAGAACAGGTATGGAGAGGGGATGGGGCACAGATGATAGAAATAGAAGGAAGACATCTCTAAGAATGCCTTTTTATATAATTTTTATTTTGAACCATGAAAATGTGTCACACAGTTAAAAATATAATTAAGAAAAAAATGAACGTGTTAACTAGATCATTAAATAACCATCTGTCTTAGTTATCTAGTGCTGCTATAACAGAAATACCACAAATGGATGGTTTTAACAAAGAGAAGTTTGTTCTCTCATAGTCCAGTAAGTTAGAAGTCCGAATTCAGGGCGCAGGCTCCAGGGGAGGGCTTTCTCCCTCTATTGGCTATGGAGGAAAGTCCTTGTGATGCATCAGTGTTCCCTTGGTATAGGAGCATCTCAGTGTAGGAACCTCAGGTCCAAAGGACACGCTCTGCTTCCAGCACTGCTTTCTTGGTGGTATGAGGTCCCCCTGTCTCTCTGCTCGCTTCTCTCTTTTATATCTCAAAAGAGACTAGCTTAAGACACTATCTAATCTTGCAGACCTCATCAACATAACTGCCATTAATCCATCTTATTACATTATAGTGATAGAATTTACAACACAAGGGAAATCACATCAAATGACAAAATGGTAGACAAGCATACAATACGGGGAATTATGACCTAGCCAAGTAGACAGTTATTTTGGGGGGGACACAATTCAATCCATGACACCATCAGAAATGAAAAAGATCTTCAGCTGATACCTTCTCCATAAAGTGATAACCCCCACACGACACCTCTGACACCCAACAACCTCTGGAAATATTAATAAGTATGGAGAATGGGAACTAAGCTGAGGTGTCCAGTAAAGGGCTCACAGGCAGCTCTGAAACCATCTGGGAGATAGAACCATCTAGGAGACTGTGCAGTGGCTCTGAGACAGGCAGGCTTGAGTTGAATCTGCCACTTGCTGCTTCCTGGGAGGTGAGTTTAAGAAGCAACTTGAAAAAAGTTGAATTGTCAGAAGTTGTGTGATAGACATATTTGCAACAACAACAAAAAGAAAAATAAAGAGCACTGCTGAGGCTGCCTGTGTACAACCAAATACTTCATGGGATTTGGTTGCTTGTTCTGGAAGTTTAGGGTTATGACTTCATGCGACATCACAGTTAACTGGCCTAATAACTTGTTTAGTGCTTCTGTTCTACATCCTAGTTTGTTGTGTAGTGTCTGGGGTCTTAAAACCTTGCAAGCAGCCATCCAAGGCACAACAACTGGTCTGTATTCACCTGGAGAAACAGGAAGAAGGAAAGCCAAGAATGGGAAGAGGAAATGGAATGTGTGGCTAATTACCTTCATGAACAATTGCCTCCTTTGCCATGAGACCAGAAGAACTGGCTGGTGCCCGGCTACCATTACTGAACATTTTGATCAAAGATTCTACAGAAGAGTCATGATCAAAAGGGGGAGGGGGGAAATTAAACTGCCTGGGGGATCGAATTGCTGGGCTGAGGGCTGTGGAGACCATGATCTTGGGGAACATCTAGCTCAACTGGCATAACATGCTTTATAAAGAAAATGTTCTACATTCTACTTTGGTGAGTAGCATCTAACATCTAACATACTCCACTGGTCTCACCCCTTCGGGAGCAAGGAAGAATGAAGAAAACTAAAGATACAAGGGAAAGATTAGTCCAAAGGACTAATGGACCACAACTACCACACCCTCCACCAGACTGAGTCCAGTACAACTAGATGGTGCCCGGCTACCATCACTGACTGCCCTGACAGGAATCACAATAGAGGGTCCTAGACAGAGCTGGAGAAAAATGTCAAACAAAATTCTAACTCAGAAAAAGACCAGACTTACTGGCCTGACAGAGACTGGAGAAACCCCAAGAGTATGGCCTCTGGACACCCTTTTAGCTCAGTAATGAAGTCACTCCTGAGGTTCACCCTTCATCCAAAGATTAGACAGGCCCATAAAACAAAATGAAACTAAAGGGGCACACCAGCCCAGAGACAAGGACTAGAAGGCAGGAGGGGACAAGAAAGCTGGTAATAGGGAACCCAAGGTTGAGAAGGGAGAATGTTGACATGCTGTGGGTTATTAACCAATGTTATAAAACAAAATATGTATTAAAACTAACTGTTTAATTAGAAGCTAGTTTGTTCTGTAAACCTTCATCTAAAGTACAATAATAAAAACAAATAAACAAAAAAGCAAAAGAGGGGGAATTGCAGAACAGAATTTCAAAATCTCATGGATTCTAGACTTCCTAGAGCCTGAAACTATTGCCCTGAGATAATCTTTAAACTTTAAACCAAAAATATCCCCTGAAGTCTTCTTAGAACCGAACAATAGTTGAGTTTAACTAGTAAAGAACGTCTGCCTTAAGCATTGTGCTTTTTTAAGAACTATATATGGGACAACTTGAAAGATTAGATGAGACCTTAGAGGGCAGTGAGTTTTTGTTAACGTGAGAGGAACAATTTGGAAGAGTGAGAATGGTTTCACAACTTAAAGACTGTAATCAATGTCACTGAATAGTACCTGTAGAAATTGTACATGTAGAAATAGTACACTGAAATTGTACGTGTACATGTTGAATTGATGTATGTTTTGCTGTGTATATTCTCAACAACAACAAAATAAATAAAATTTTAAAAACAATGAAAAGAAAGCAGCTTGATCTCTGAGCCTGTTTCCTCATCTGTAACCAAGCATAGTAAAATATTTCCCACAGGTTACTGTAAAAACTTATGTGAAGTGTTGTTTCACTTAACTATAGCATAGTTTCTGGCCCGTATGAAATTAGTCTTCCCCATCCTTATAGTCCACCACCCATCTGTCAATTTGTGGTACTGTTGTGGCTTGCAAGTTGCTGTGATGTTGGAAGTTATGCCACCAGTATTTCAAATACCAAGAGGGTCACCCATCGTGGGCAGGTGTCAGTGGAGCTTCCAGACTAAGGCAGACTAGGAAAAAAGGCCTGATGATCTACTTCAGAAAATCAGCCAATGAAAACCTCGTCGATCACCACAAAACACTGTCCAATTCACTTGCTTTGGATACATCATCAGGAGGGATCAATTGCTGAAGGAGGACATCATGTTTGATGAAGCAGAGGGCCAACGAGGGCATGGAAGGCCCTTGGTGAGATGGATTGGCACAACGGCCACAGTGGTGGACTCAAACGTGCTGGCAACTGTGAGGATGACACAAGACCGGGCAACATTTTGCTCTGTTGTGCCTAAGGTTGCCATGAGTTGGAGTCAACTCAACAGCAGCTAACAAGACTTGATGACAGGTCATTGTGGAAGGACCTACGAATCCCAGGAGCAAGAGGTAACCATGGGGTCAGTGGCCTACAAAAGAGAGGACCTCAGGAGGGAAGCACGTCTTTTCTTTACTGCATATCTAGCAGTGTAGACCCCAGTCTCCCAGACTATATAAGCAGTATAAATCGAAAGGTCCCCAGAGGGCATGGAAAGCACTTCCAGAAGGGTGTGCTGTGGAGAGTGGAAGACCCAGAGAACATTTGCTGGACCCAGAATTTAAACCCAGTCACCCCGGCCTCCGTGGCCTGCTTCCTTTTTCCTCTGCAGTACAGTTTCACTTCTTCTCTGGAAGTCTTTGGAAACTGCCATAAAGGAGTTGGTATTTGATGAAGAAGAACCATTCAATGCTTGCAACAGGGGAGGAAATGAGCTTGGAAAAAGCCCTGGAGACCATTTTTAAATCTTTGAGCTCAGTTTGGGTGTAATTGGAGGTCCGACCTAGGATTTTTTTTTCTCTCCTGTAGTTTTGTCTCAGAAGGAGATGGAGATACAGGAGCACCTCCTGGTTCTAGGACTGACAAGCATGCCTACAACTGAGGCACCAGGAACAGCCGATGGGGACAAATGGTGGCTCCTTGGTCTTAGCTCTGAACTTGCTTCCGGCAAGGGGACAGATGCTTGTCTAATGTGGTGATGTTTGTCCAAAGTGGTTCCTGTAACTGATATCACTAATTGTACAGGTGAAAAATGTTGAACTGGTAAATGTTGTGTTATATATATTTTTACAACAATTAAAAAAAAGCGTGACCATTTCCATTAAAAAAACAAAACAAACAAAAACTTGCTTTAATTAGATACTGATTCCAAGTGTGACAATCAATTCGTAAATCAGACTGATTAAGGAAAAAAGAAATATATATATATATATATAAAACATTTAGGTAAATCAGTCTTGAAGCCATGTTCATGAATGAGTGAATGAATAATAAAAAACATGCACTGAGTACCTTCTGCACCAGCTTGCCTTCTAATATGTCAAGATGGTGACTGAGGAACCTGATTAAGGTACCTACATGGTTGAGAGCAGAACTAAAAAAATCAGGAGGGATTTTAGGTTCTTAGATTTGGAAGGAACCTAGAGGTTCATCTCCTGTTACCTGTCGTATTGAAGATCAAGACACTGAGGCCCACAGCAGTCCTACCCAAAGCCACACAGCTAATTAAGGGCAGAGCCAAGACTAGGCTTCTGGTCTCCCGGCTCCAAGTCTAGAGCTATTTCCATCACAACCTGCTGGTTCAGAGAACAGCTGTCAAGTGCATGGCAGAGAGGCAAAATGCTAGAAAATATGTATTTATTCGGTACAGTAGAGAAGGCGAGTTGATGGCTTAATTTTTCTCTCTGAAACTCTGGAAGAAGAGACTTCTTTAAGAACAGGTGCTGGCTGGGAGGGGAACGTGTACTTAATTCATCATTCCATGGTACACACACAAATATGGGCTTCTTGGGATAACATCCATTAAGATCCCAAAGGAAGGCTTCAGCGTGCTCCACTGCTCTAATGAACAACGAGTCACCTCACTACTTACATCCTGGCTTCCTCTTCAGAATATGTCCCTTTGAATAAAAAGGCCTAGCGATTGTTGTTGAACTTGGATTCACTTGGTCTCTATGGCAACCACAGCGAATCCCCACAAGTCATAGGAAAAGGGCACTTGACATCCTGAAGCACAATGGACAGACTCTTTATATTATATCCATTTCTCTCACTGCTAGAAGGCCGAGCAATGGGAAAAGACGCCATCACACACGCATTCCAGAGCTGCCGAGTAGGAACTTCTCTGCACCCAGCCCTATGCCTGAACCTGTTGCAGAGTTCAAGAGTCATTCATGAATAGCACGGCTTGTAAGTGACAGCCTCACATTGCTCTGTGACACTCTCTCCCTCAAGCACAGACAGAACTGAACCCAGCTGCAATTTAGATGTATCAGAAATTAGTTTGCCTGCATAAGACAGACAATCCAAATGAACAGTGCCTTAAACACATGAGCTTTTATTCTTCCACATAAAAAGCGTGCAGGTAGGCAGTTAGTTGTTATGAGTTGCCACTGAATCGGCTCTGATTCATGGCGACCCCACGTTCAACAGAACAAAACATTGCCCAGTTTTCTTCACACCCACTGTCTTCACGAACATCGGTGTGTTAGGGTCTATTGTTAAGGCCACTGTGTATTTTGAGGGCCTTCCAACCTTATAGCAGGCAATATTCTGTGGTAAGCCACAGAATACTCATTGGCTAATTTTCAGAAGTGGATGGCCAGGTCTTTCTTCCCAGTCTGTCTTAGTCTAGGAACCTGTCCACCATGAGTGACCCTGCTGGTATGTCTCCAGCATCCTAGCAACATGCAAGCGTCCACAGTATGGCAGACTGACAGACGGGTGGTGGTGGAGGTACACCACAGTGTACATATGCTGCCCAGTGCTTCCTTTAAGGAAACAAGCCTCCTTCGAGTAAACTGTTCCACCATCCCTCGGGTGTGAGTCTCTCTTTCATGATCCAAAAGCTGTTACAATCCAGGTAACAGGAGGAGGAAGGGATGATGCAGAAGGGGCAATGCGTGTGTGCTCAGCTTTCACTCAAGTTGCCACACAGCTTTTGTACTAACATCTCGCTGACTAGCGCTTAAATCCTTGGCTACACCTGGTTGCAAAGGCAGTGGGGAAATACAGTCTTTATCCCCAATGACCTCGTGCCCAGGTAAAAGCAGGCCTTCTTTTAAAAGGACGGAGGGACGTGGATACTTACACAGGAAGTCTGTGGCATGACATGGAATCTACCTTCTTTGAAGAGCTGCCTTCACCTTTCGAAGCCTCTCAGTCCAAACTATAGGTCAGGTTTTTTTTATTGTGGGAAAGATATGTGTACCCAAACATTTACCAGTTTGGCATTCTTCACACGGGTAATTCAGTGGCATTAATTACGTTCATCATGCTGTCCAACCAGCACCTCTATCTGTTTCCAAATTTTTCCACCACCCTTAACAGAAGCACAGCACCCCCCAAGCAGTGAGTCTCCCTTTCTCCTCCCTCCCGCCCACCCCTGGTCACCACTGATAAACTTTGGTCTCTATACGCTCGCCTATCCTAGATATTTCATATAAGTGGGATCACACAATATTTGCCCTTTTGTGTCTGGCTTATTTCACTCAGCATAACTTTTTCAAGGTTCATCCATGTCACAGCATGTATCAGGACTTCACTTCTCTTTCTCTTTTTTTTCTTTTTAACTATGCTTTAAGTGGAAGTTTATAATTCAGCTTAGTTTCTCATACAAAAATTTATACACACATTGTCATGTGACCCTAGTTGCTCTCCTATACTGTGACAGCACACTCCTCCTTTCCACCCCGGGTTTCCCATGTCCATTCAACCAGCTCCTGACCTTCTCTGCCTTCTCATCTCACCTCCGGACAGGAGCTGCCCATTTAGTCTCGTGTATCTACTTGAGCTAAGAAGCACATTCTTCCCAAGTATCATTTTATGCCCCATAGTCCAGTCTAATCTTTGTCTAAAGAGTTGGCCTAAGGAATGGTTTTAGTTTTGGGCTAACAGAGAGTCCAGGGGCCATGTCTTCCGGGGTCCCTCCAAGGACTTCGCTTCTCTTTACGGTGAGTAGTATTCCACTGTATGAATACACCCCGTTTTGTTTATCCATTCATCTGTTGATGGACATTTAGGCTGTTTGCACCTTTTTGCTGTTGTGAATAGCGATGCAGTGGACATTGGTGTACAAGTCTCTGTGTTCTAGCTCAATCTTGGCTTCCCATTCTGGTTTGTAAGCCCACCGGTAAATTATATTTTATATATGTTATAATTATGGGCCAATGATCCTAAGGTGTCAGTGTTGGTACAGAGATTAACTCAGTATAAACCAAAAAAACCCAACCCTGCTGCTATTGAGTTGATTCCGACTCATAGCGACCCTATAGGACAGAACAGAACTGCCCCATGGGGTTTCCAAGGAGCGGCTGTTAGATTTGAACTGTCAACTTTTGGTTAGCAGCCGAGCTCTTAACCACTGCGCCACCAGGGCTCCAACCCTTAGTATAGAAGCCATTATATAATAACGTTAAGAGGCAGAGGAGCCTGGCGGGGGGAGGGGCATCAGTGACATCACTTTGTCCAGGCTGGAACTCCTGGGCAGATGTATCTCCAGGTGGGTACGCCCCCTGTTGTCCCTGACCAGCAGCATGAGTAGGCAGGGCATAACTTGACACATCATGAAGCAGAGGGATGCCTGTGCCCCACCATTGCTCTCAAGTGTGGGGGTGGGACATAAGGACTGCCTGGAGCCACAGAGTCTAAGCTGGGGTGCCACCACTCAGGGTGGGGGGTGGGGGGCTGAGGAAGTTAGCACCTGGAGGCCTCACGGCCCCGGGTGCTCAGACCCATGGGAGGCTGGATTCAGGTGCAGCATCCATGCGGGGTTATTATGGGAGGATCTTCCTTGCCTCTCCCCAGGATTAGAGATGGTCAGTTTGCAGGCAGTCTGGGCTTACAGCTTCCAAAAATGAAGGCTGCAGCAGAACAACGTAAGACTCTCACGTCTCCATTTTTGAGGTTTGAAATACACTTATGAACTCCCAGCAGATAAAATAGGTTGTCAGAAAGGGTTTTTGTGTCTCAACGCCTGGCTCCTGGGTACTAAAAGCAAAGTTTCTGCCTTAAGCAACAGATTTGGGGAAAATGCATGATCATAAGGTTGTAAGTGCCAATTTTCTCAGCCCTTAAGCTTGGACTCTGTCTGGAGACAGGCGGGACACAGGGCAGAGAGCAATGGAGGCAGGCAGTGACGGAGATCTGCACCCTGCCGCCTCAGGCCCTGGCTAGAGGGCAAAGTGCCAAGGACTCCCCGACAGGCTTGAGGGTTTTGTCCCCTGGGTTTCACTTGGGGCTCTGTGCAGTGGCAAACATACGAGAGAGGAGTAGAGATGACAGGCTGGGACACTGTAGTGGTTGAATAGTGTCCCCCCAAAACTCATTTCCACTCCAAACCTCAGACGGTAACCTCGTTGGGAAGTGGGGTCTTTGCAGATGTGATTAAGTTGAGGTCATACTGGATTAGGGTAGGCCCTGTGTCCTCACAGGAAAAGGAGTGGACAGAGTCATACATGGAGCAGAGTCATACATGTGAAGACACAGGCTAGGCCTGGAGTGATGTTGCCACAAGCCAAGGCACTCCGGGGGCCACCAGAGGCTGGAGGAGGCCAGGAAGGATTCTTCCCCAGAGGCTCTGGAGGAATGCCACCATGATTTGGGACTTTTAGTCCCCATAACTCTGAGAGAGTACATTAAATTCCTGTTGCCTTAACCCACCCGACATTCAGATGGCTGTAGAGGGAGAGGTGCTCGGGTGGCGGAAATGGATTGCTCTCCACTGCTATCCTAAAAGTTGGCAGTTCAAGCCCACCCAGCAGTGCTATGTAAGAAAGGCCTGGCGATCTGTTTCTTTAAAGATTACGGCCAAGAAAACCCTACGGAGCACTCCGTAATACACAGGGTGGCCAAGAGTCAGACTTGATTTCATGCAGACAGGTTTGGGTTTGGTTTGGGAGAAGAAAGAAGAGAAAGTTCTGAACTGATGGAGCCAAAAGCTAAACTGACAAAGAAAACTCTGAATTGACTGAGGGAAACTGGAGCTGACCAAAGGGAGTCATTGCAGCCATCAAGCGACATCAGGCTCAAGACAAAGTTCAGTTATAATAAAACAAAGAACTCTCTGCGTCTGGCCCTCCTGAGTTGACGGCATGAGACATTTGGACTTGCTACCAAATTGTGTATCAACCAGCTTATGAAAAAGTCATCAGATTTTATTTCTTACCCACTTGGATCGAACAGTACGCAAAAGGTATTATAGTTTCTGGAAGGATCCCATGTTAATAAACAGAGTTCCTGTGAAGTTAGTCACAAATATAAATAATCCCCCCTCTTTTTTTCTGTTTTTTTGGTTTTTTTTTAGCTAATAGGCACATTTAATCAAACACTATTTAATCAACTGAGGGCACTGGCAGTTCCGTGGTAGAATTCTCACCTTCCATGTGGGAGACCTGGGTTCGATTTCCAGCCAATGCACCTCAGGAGCAACCACCACCCATTGTCCGTGGAGATTTGCATGTTACTATCATGCTGAACAGATTTCAATGGAGCTTCCAGACTAAGATGGACTAGGAAGAAAGGCCTGGCGATCTAGTTCCAAAACAAAAATCAGCCAGTGAAAACCCTGTGGATCACAACAGTCCGATCTGCAATTGGCCATGAGGATGGCAGGAGACTGGGCAGCATTTTAGTCTGTTATGTGTGGGGTCACCACGAGTCAGGGGCTGACTCAGCGACAGCTAACAACATTGAAGCAGACTTTATTCGTATTTGTGGATATAAATTTCACAGAAACCTAATCAAACAAAGATCTTCCAAGAAGGGAATAGTTGGCTTATCAAGGACCCCCAGCGTCTTCTAGTTGACTAACATCTTGATGCTTGATTGCTTCAAGACAGGCTCTGCTCCTTGTCCACGCTCTCAGCGGCTCCCGGAGGGTCCCACTGCCGCAGCCTCACAGAACTTTAGTCGGCCTCTCCCCTTTCCAACATCCTGGGGGAAAGCTGGGTACCTGGAGTGATGGTGGGTGTAGCACCCAACCGGGAAGGGGTGGGGGGGGGTCTTAGTGGTGGTTCCCTTACTTGCTTGTTTTGACCCTCATGCCTTCATTGAACTTCTTTCTGTAGCCATAAAAAAAAAAGCCATCTGTAAATGCCTTTGTGGAGGCAGCCAGGTGGTCTCCCCAGACTCTGGGCTGTTGGATCCTGGTCACTTAATTAGGGCCAATTCCTTCTAGCTGTGAGACTCGGACACATTATGTCACCTCACTTAACCTCGATTTTCCCATGTTTAAAAGCAGGATATTCATACTTCTCTCGTGGAGCTGTTGCAGGGATTACTATAAATCTCAGGACCTGCCGCACAGTGGGGGCTCCTTGGCTTTTCTTTCCTTTTCCCGATGCTTCTTCTGGGTGGAGAAAAATGTATGAGAAAGTGTCCTCCACCCCCAAGTCCTACACACTGGGATCCGTGAATAGCATTTACTGAAGGTCTGCTGCACCCAGTAAGATATTTTGAGGCCATCTATAAAATTCTGTATCCGTGTGTAAAAACTAGCTTCCATCAGGTCAGCTCTGACTCATGGTGATCTCCTGTGTGTCAGAGAAAACTGTGCTCCATAAGGTTTTCAATGGCTGATTTTTTTTGGAAGTAGACCACCAGGCCTTTCTTTTGAGGCACCTCTGGGTGGAGTAGAACTTCCAACCTTTTGGTTAACAGCCGACTGTGTTTACCATTTGCACCACCCAGGGACTATGTATTATACACAGCTCTTTATTTTTAAGAGATTTCTGACTATTTGACTTCTTTTTAGTGGGAATACTGGGAAGACTTGGTTTTTCTCAAAGACAAAAATGATTTTTCAGTTATAGAAGTGTGGCCAAGCTGTAGAAAATCTAATTGGCATAGAAGAGCCCGTTGTGTCTGTGGTAATATTGAATTATGTTAGACAAAGATCAGAGAACTGCTGCTAACTTCCCAATGGATGTTAAAAAGAGCTGGGATAGTGTGGTTTCATTATCTAGAGTAGGGGTGAGGGACTTAAAAAAAATCTAGCTGAGGGCTAGTTGAAGTCGATCAAGGTCTATTTAAATAAACAGCAACTAAATATACTGGGCTTATACAAAGAAAGAGAGAAAAATAGAAATCCTTTCCTATATTGGCTGTTAAAATAAAGGACACAACATAAAACTCTGTTCAACAAATACGGCAAAATACAAAGCCGTATACTGTAAAATTTTGATTATCTGGCGCCCTTTAGAAATGAGCTGATAGCTGACTTTTCTATATAGCTCAGGATTTATATCTTCAAACAATTATGTTTAAGGTTTTAAATGGCAATCTCTCTAAAATAGATCATACTCTTCTGTACATTTTTAGAATACGAAGAATGCAATTTAGCCTTCTCTTCCTGACTTTGGGTCTTAACTAATCCATATTAATATCAACTAGTATGCCCAAAACCAAAATCAACGCCACTGCGTTGACTCTGACTCACGACGACCCCATAAGTGCCAGGGAAGAACTGTGCTCCATGGAGTTTTCAAAGCTGCCATCTTTTAGAAGCAGATCTCAGGGGTTTCTTCCGAGCTGACACTGGGTGGGTTCCAACTGCCCACCTTTCTATTTGTAGTCAAGCACTTAACCATTTGTGCCTAACTATTACGCCAAAACCCAAAACCAAACGCGTTGCCATCAAGTCGATTCCGACTCATAGCGACCCTGTAGGCCAGAGTAGACCTGTCCCATAGGGTTTCCAAGGAGCGCCTGGTAGATTCAAACTGCCGACCTTCTGGTCAGCAGCCGAGCTCTTAACCACTGCGGTTACAGTCCTCGATTCACGCAATGATCACCTCAGAGTCAGCGTAGGTACCTGGGGCTGTTTGCCTCTTAGTTAGTCCCCAATCGCTGTGTGTTTAGATCTTCCCACCCCTGGCTGTCACTTCTCACTGCTGTGCTTATGTCCGTCATATGACTGTACAGCCCCTTTTTTTCCTCCTCATTTCCTTTAGTGACTGGCAAGTTAGGTCCCAGATCGTTAAAACCATTTGTAAACTAAGAGTGAATGGATGCTGAATGAACATCTGCAGGTTTGAAAGGAAGGAATATGAGCCTTAATGACTGGACTTCATATATTTTAGTTATTCAGAGACTTCTTCATGTATGTTTTCCTCTGCTGGTTCCTGACTATCTACCTGGTTATCAAACGATAGCAACGTATGTGAGAGCCTTTCATAAACTATAAAAACCCAACCCAACCCATTGCTGTTGAGTTGATTCCCAGTCATAGAGACTCACAGAGTAGAACTGCCCCATAGGGTTTCCAAGGAGCGGCTGGTGGATTTGAGCTGCCAGCCCTTTGGTGAGCAGCCAAACACTTAACTGTGGCAGACTATAAAGTGCTATACAAGCATAAGGTAGTGTTAGGATCAGTAGGGATTTTCGTATAACCTGAATTTTCGGCTGAATTCTCAGTCTTGCTCTGCTCTCCTAGGCCCTGGATAGGTTGTACTTGTCCATACACTGGTTCCCGTTACTATGTACATGGGAAAATAGAGTGAGTTGGGCCTGACACCAGTTTAGGAAGAAAGTGAGCCTGGATAGCGGATTTTATATTAAGGAGACGTTGTTGGCTAAAGACTAATTTTTGCAACAAGTTCGTCAGGGCTTGCTAGCCTCTGTGCTGGCCGAGGCCCCCTACCTTGCCAGGTGGGTCCTGGTGTACTCCAGGCCAGGCTCTGAGGTCTCCTTGGAGGCCCATGGGGCCCAGGGCACCAGGAGTCCTCAGGCCAGCTTCTTCTTGCCTTGAGCAGCCTCAGAGGTCTAGCCCAGTTTGCTGTACAAATCTTACCATTTCCTATGTTTGTCTTGGTGTGGAAAATGCTGAGAAGCACTGATGTAGTTGGTTATGCTGCATGGCAAGAAGCCACGTTTAGGGGTATGGATGGCTCAGTGGGTGTTGTTAGCTACCATTAAGTCAACCCCGACTCGTGGCACCCCCGTGCACAACAGAATGAAACACTGCCTGGTCCTGCACCATCCCCGTGATCAGTTGCAGATTGGCCTGTTGTGATCCATAGGGTTTTCATTGGCAGATTTTCAAAAGTAGATTGCCAGGTCTTTCTTCCTAGTCTATCTTAGTCTGGATGCTTCACTGAAACCTGTTCAGCATCACAGCAACACAAAAACCTCCAGTGACAGATGGTGGCTGTGCACGAGGTGCATTGGCCAGAAATTGAACAAGAGTCTCCTGTTACGAAGGCAAGAATTCTGCCACTGAACCACCAATGTCCCCAGATGGCTTAGTAGTCCCTGCTTGTGTGTCGTCTGACCTGCTGTCCCCTGTGTGCTTCTCTGAGGAGACATTTCATTCTTGTTACGGTAGACAGGAACATCTATAAGATGGCGTAGTCTGAGGGCTTCACTCTCACGAAGCCACTGACACGCCCTCGTGTGAAACAACCCAGCTGGTCCCAATATGTGGAAGTTTTTAAATTAAATTAATTCATTCAACATGTATTTATGGAGCACACACACTGTACTAAACTCTGGAGATACAAGAATGAATAACACAGGACCTTCGCAGTTCAAATCCACCAGCCACTCCTTGGAAACCCTATGGGGCAGTTCTACTCTGTCCTATAGGGTCACCATGAGTCAGAATTGGCTCAAAAACAACGGGTTCTACCCCAAGGAATTTGAAAGGGAGACGGACGTGTACACAAATCATCCCAACATTATGTGATGCAGGAAAGCACCACTCAATTGTGACATTCTTACGGCGACATCTGCCCGGCCCCTTGTCTCACCACCTGAACAGTAGAAGAACATGGCACGGCAACAAGATTCTCAAACTCACCAAACACCTCACAGTGTGTCCCTGAGTCCCATGTCACAGTTCTGTGTGCTATGACAGCTTATTGCATGACCAAAGAATCATGGGTTCATTCATTTGCTCATCCTGCTGATGTGCAGATAAACGTCCGAGTCTCAGGAGGTCCCCACGGTGTCTGACCTGTTTTCCCAGAAAGCAGGAGAGCAGAGTGAAGCGGGTTCCTGTCACACCGCAGTCACAGACTGGTAGCCAGCACAGCAGAGCAGTTTTCCTCTGAGCCAAACCCCGAAGGTGGGCTTCTTCTTCGTTATTCCTTCCACTGGAACCATTTATTGTGCCTGAAAACTTTCCATTCTGAATTAAGTTAAGATTTTTGTCGAGAAAAGTCTGGAATGGGACAGACTGACCCCACCAGGCTTTAATTTTGAACTTTTTTTAAGTCAGCCGTTATGGTAATTTTTGAGCTAAGAGAATGGAAGGAAATCAAGCAAGTCAACAAAGCCACTCCAATGATGGCATCGTACGTTCTTTGTTTTGAAAATCTGGGAACGTGTTTGAGCTTCAAAAGGAGCCATGTTTCGGCACAGCATGAAGATTGTGGTTTCCTTCTCAAACAAAAATGACTTGAGATTTAGTTCAGGTAAAATTTAAGAGGTCTTTGTTCTCTGAACATCTAAAATCTTTAGAGTCACTCTGGGTTTACCCTTTCTGTCCAATAACACCACCACCAACTAACAGCAACTGAGCATTTGCCTGGGACTATGACAAGTGTTTACTTGGGTTCACTCTTAATAGTCTAAAATGAGGACATTATTGGTGAGTCAAATTTTATATTACTTGGATTTTCCTCACAAGCATATTCTGTTGCCTGATAAAAGATTCAAGAGAGATGAAATAAAAATAAAATAAAATAGACTCTCTCTTAATGCAGTATGTGGGCATACCGTTGTCCCAGTGATTATCTAAAGTTCTGGACTGGTTTTGATAACACGCTCCTTACCTCTCCCAGGCCAGGCAGATCAAGAGCCCAAGTGCTCTGAGGACAGAGTTGTGTGTGTTAGTCAGTGTTCTTGAGAGAAACAGAACCAGTGAGATACACATAGAGAGACAGAGTTTTACTTCAAGGAATTTGCTCACAGGATTGTGGGGGGCTGGCAAGTTCAAAATCCATAGGTCAGGCGACAGGCTGGAGACTCCTATAGACTTGTATCCCAAGATCCATAGGTCAGATGATGATGAGAATGAGGACTAAGAGTGTTCTGGCAAAATGTCTATTTATCATCTGAAGGCAGAACACACCCTAGGGAAACTCTCCCTCTCCCTCTCTTTCTCTTTTTTTTTGTTGTTCTTCAAGTCTTCAACTCATTGACTGAGGCCAGCCCTCATTAATCTACTCTACCTGAGGCCAACTGACTTAACCACATGTAATTATAACAGCAACTAGACTAGCGTTTAGCCAAACAACAGGGCACCATAGCCTAGCCAAGGTGACACGTAAAATTAACCATCACATTGTGTTTGTTATATATTCAGATTCTACCTTGCAATTCATGGAACCCAGTAATTTACCAGCAACAAAGAACGTGGGTCTCCCATGTTTGAGGCAAATGTTACGTTGACTATGAGAAGGATTCATGAAACAAACACTTTTAGAACAGAACACACTTTAGTGATTTTGCCCACAGAGGTTCATATTGGTGCCTGGCATAGCTGAAGCACAGACTCTCAATATTCCATTCACTGGAGCAGCTCGACGTCTTGACTTTCCTTCTCCAAGGCAGCCAGTTCACCATACTTTGGTCACATTGGCCTCCTTTCTGTCCTTCAAACACACCAAGTCCTTTTTGGCCTCAGGGCCTTTGAACCTGCTGTGCCCTTTGCTTGGAAGGCTCCCTCACCGAGCTTTTTTTAAGCCTAGTTATTCTCATTCTTCAAGTCTCTGCTCAAAAACCAAGATGCCTTCCCTGACCACCTTCGCTAAGGCAGGTCTCCCCAAGTTACTTATTAAATCATCCCCAAGTCACTGTTACACTACCTGTCACATTTGTCTCCATCAGAGCATTTATTCTAATCCGTAATTATCTTGTAAGTTTACTCACCTATTGTCCAACTCTCTTCCCGACCACATACGATCCATGACAGCAGGGCCTGTGTCCCTCTTGCTTACCACTGAATCTCCACTGCCCGGCACAGTGCCTGGCACCTAGCAGTCACTCAATGAACATTTATTGAGTGAATGAATGAGGATATAAATTAAAGTATAAATGAATAGTTATATTAGTAAAATGGGATATTATGGGATAGCATATAAGCCGTCTGGAGCCCTGGTGGTGCAGTGGTTAAGAGCTCAGCTATTAACCAAAAGGTCAGCAGTTTGAATCCACCAGCTGTTCCTTGGGAACCCTATGGGGCAGTTCTACTCTGTCCTATAGGGCTGCTATGAGTTAGCACCAACTTGACGGTAATGGGTTTGGGTTTTGGTATATAAGCTTTACTACATTTGTACTGGAGTTCCTGGGTGTTGCAAACAGTTAACGCACTTGTTTGCTAACCAAAACGTTGATGGCTTGAGTTCACCCACAGGTATCTCAAAAGAAAGGCCTGGCAATCTACTTCCAAAAAATCAGCCACTGAAAACCTTATGGAGCACAGTTCTACTCTGGCACACATGGGGCTGCCACGAGTCAGGATCAACTCAGTGGCAACTGGTAGTACATTTACACTGTTGTTTCTCTGCAAAACGTGCCCCCCGTGAATGCAGATTGGGAGTGGACTGAAGAGTGCATGTAAGGGTAAAAATGGGCCAGCACATCAAGGGGCAAATGGCGATACGAAGATACTAAATTTGCCTCTCAAGAAGGATAAGGGAAGTCGACGTGCCTGGAAAAATTTTCAGGTCTGAAAATAGTTCATCTATCAAAATCTTGTGGCTCATTCCTTTTTCCCACTCTCGATATGACTGCTCCTGGAAAAATAGAAATGTCCACCCACATTCCTGACTGCCTCAGGTTTCCGATAAAAATTGGGGGAGGGAAGGCAGGAGAGAATGGTTATGGGGAGAAGATATTAAAAAGCTTGTTTTAGAGACCCCCTGATTCCTAGTCTATTTTAAGGGGGCAACTTCTGTCTTAAGCCTTAGGCTTTTGAATCTGTAGGAAGCTGCAGCTGACGCGGTAAGCTGTTGGCTAGCAGGAAAAGAGCCATCAAATGCAACGCTAATTTGATGAATAGGGGAGGAAGGGTATTTGTTATGAGCAGCCTGGAGTTGCTTGGAGGCTGTGAGAGATGGAAGGAATCTGAAAGGGGGGAACAAATAATGTCCTTGGTCCTGAGCCCCAGAGCCCAGGGATTGTGAAGCTGAGACGGAGGTCAGGTCCCAGAGGGAAGGGATGGGACCACAGTTTAGGGGAAGTTCTGGGACTCTGCTGCTTCTGATCCCGCATATAGTAACCAAACCAGTTGCTGTTGAGTTGATTCCGACTCATGGCGACCCCACGTGTGTCAGAGTAGAGCTGTGCTCCATAGGGTATTCCATGGCTGATTTTTCAGAAATAGATCACCAGGCCTTTCTTTTGAGATGCCTCTGGGTGAATTCAAACCTCCAACCTTTTGGCTAGCAGCGGAGGGAGTTAACTGTCTGTATCACCTAGGGACTAGTAAACTGTTGCAATTATCCAAATCTTAAGGATGGGAGCATGACCACAGCCCAGATTTTAAAGTGGCCACAACTGTGCAGGGAGAAAGGTATTGGTGGTGCTTACTGGTTCTTGTGTCAACAGGAGAATAAGGTGGCAGCTCACTCACTGCCATCGAGCCCCCTCGGGGTCTTGGGGAGCACACTGTTGGGTGACAGTCTCACAAACAATCTCTAAAGAGCTGGCCATTTCCTCTAATGTGTTTGAAGTACCACCTGAGGTGTACCAAGTCCTCTAGAGACTCAGAGAAGGAAAGACACACATCTATAGACTAGGAAAAGACTTCAGGACAGAGCTGGCTCCTAGGGATACGTCGGCCTCAGAGGATTCTGGGAGACCAGAGGGCCAGAGGAAAGGTATGGAAGGAGTAGGAGCCATTGTAAAAGGCTGATGTGGAGACCTGCTGCATTTGGTTTAGAGGAGAGGAAGGATGTAACAAACCCTTGGGGTCCACAGAGGGAAGCAGAGCTCTCCCCACGGAGAGGAAAGGGTAAAAAATGAAACTTGACAAAGGTGACGTACTCCACAAACAGCGCTTTTGCGAAAGACTGATTAGCTTTGCCTTCATCTGAATGAGGTATTCATGTACTTACCAACAGATACCTGTAGACAGCTGCGAAGCGGCCAGGTGTCTTACTCATCTAGTGCTGCTCTAACAGAAATACCACAAGTGGATGGCTTTAACAAAGAGAAGTTTATTCTCTCACAGTCCAGTAGGCTACAAGTCCAAATTCAGAGCACCAGCTCCAGGGGAAGGCCCTCTCTCAGCTCTAAGGCAGGTCCATGTCATCAATCTTCCCCTGGTCCAGGAGCTTCTCTGTGCAGGAACCTCAGGTCCAAAGGACACACTCTGCTCCCGGCACTGCTTTCTTGGTGGTATGAGGTTCCCATGTGTCTGTCTGTTCGCTTCTCTCTTTTATATCTCAAAAGAGATTGGCTTAAGACACTCTCCAATCTTGTAGACCTCATCAGTATAACTGCCTCTAATCCATCCCATCAGATCATAGTGATTGAATTTACAACACATAAGGAAATCATATCAGATTACAAAATGGTACACAATCACATAATACTGGGGATCATGACCCAGCCAAGTTGACAGATATTTTGGGGGGACACGATTCAATCCATGACACCAGGTATCGTCCTAGCACAGGATAAAGCAGGGCGACTCTAGACAAGAGGTCCCGAGTGGTGCAGATGGTTTGCACTTGACTCCTAAAAGTTGGTTAGCAAATCTCCCAAGTGGCACCACAGAAGAAAGGCCTGGCAATCTGCTTCCATAAAGATTACAGCCAAGAAAACCCTATGGAGCAATTCTGCATGGCCACAGGTAGCATTCGTTGGTCCTGTTGTATTCTGTCCCCCCTGAACTCTGACTCTATGCACTGCAGGACAAGGGACCTACCTTGCCGAGGGCTGGTCTGCAGCGGACGGCAGCGGGGTCACCTCACGGCTTGATTAGGGCTGGGTGCACTGCTTTTACTGATGAAGAAACTAAGGCTCCGGGGGATGGAGAGACATGCCCAAGATTCCACAGTGGTTGGGCAAGTCCTTGCTAGAACCCACCTAACCTGACTTGAGTCAGCTTTTCTGACTTACACGAGAATCTTACAGGAAGATGTTTGTACTAAAAGGAAGTGAGGAGATTCTAAACTTCCAAAAACATCCTTGCTTCCCAGTTGCCTGTGACAGTGATTGTCTACCTTGGCTGCACATCAGACTTACCTGGATAGTTTTTAAAACTCCCAATGTTCAAGTTCTACCCAGGCCAATTAAAACAGAATCTCTGGTTACTGGTACACCAATGCCCATGGCAGCATTATTTACAATAGCCAAAAGGTGGAAAAAACCCAGGTGTCCATCAATGCATGAATGGATAAACAAAATGTGGTATTGCTGTTGAGTCAATTTCATCTTAAAGCAATTCTATATGACAGAGTAGAACTGCGCCGTAGGGTTTCCTAGGCTGCAATCTTTATGGGAGCAGATAGCCAGGTCTTTTCTCCCGCAGAGCCTCTGTGTGGGTTTGTAGCCAAACACTTAACCATTGTGCCACCAGCACTCCTAAAATGTGGTATCTCAATACCAAAAACTCAAACCAAACAAGGTGCTGTGGAATCAATTCCAACTCGTGGCAACCACAATGGAATATTGTTGTTACGTGCCATGGAGTTGGTTCCGACTCATAGCGACCCTCTGTATAAAAAAATGAAACACTGCCCGGTCCCACGTCATCCTCACAATCGTTGCTATGTTTAAGCCCATTGTTGCAGTCACTGTGTTAATCCACCTCATGGAGGGTCTTCCTCTTTTTCGCTGACCCTCTACCAAGCATGATGTCCTTCTCCACGGACTGATCCCTCCTGATAACATGTCCAAAGGACTTGAGATGGAGTCTCACCATCCTCGCTTCTAAGGAGTATTCTGGCTGTACTTCTTCTAAGACAAGTCTCATGGACTTGTTTTAACCTTCTTCAGTTTCAACTTGAGCTTGCGTATGAGCAGTTGATGGTCTGTTCCGCAGTCAGCCCCTGGCCTTGTTCTGACTGATGATACACTAGTTTTTCCATTGTCTGTTTCCATGATATAGTCTATTTGATTCCTGTGTATTCCACAGCAAAGTCCACGTGTATAGTTGCTGTTTACGTTATTGAAAAAAAGTATTTGAATGAATAAGTCGTTGGTCTTGCAAAATTCTGTCATGCGACCTCTGATGTCGTTTCTATCACCAAGGCCATATTTTCCAACTACCAATCCTTCTTTGTCTCCAACTTTCGCATTCCAATCACCAGTAATTATCAATGCATCCTGACTGCAGGTTTGACCGATTGCAGACTGCTAAAGTTGGTAAAAATCTTCAATTTCTTCTTATTTAGCCTTAGTGGTTGGTGCGTAAATTTGAATAATAGTCATATTAATTGATCTTCCTTGGAGGCGTATGGATATTATCCTATCACTAACAGCGTTGTACTTCAGGATAGATCTTGAAAGGTTCTTTTTGATGAAAAATGCGAAGCCATTTCTCTTCAATTCATCATTTCCCACGTAGTAGGCCACATGATTGTCTGATTCAAAATGGCCAATACCAGTCCATTTCAGCCCGCTAATGCCTAGGATGTCAATCTTTATGTGTTCCATTTCATTTTTGACAACTTCCAATTTTCCTAGATTCATACTTTGTATTCCATGTTCTGATTATTAATGGATATTTACAACTCTTCTTTCTCACTTTGAGTCATGCCACATCAGCAAATGAAGGTCTTGAGAGCTTGGGCTCCGTCCACGTCATTCAGGTCAACTCTGCTTTGAGGGGGCAGCTCTTCCTCAGTTGTATTTCGAGTGCCTTCCAACCCTGAAGGACTCATCTTCCGGCACTCTGTAAGACAGGGTTTCGCTGGAATTCATAAGGTTTTTGCTGGCTAATTCTTTTCGTAAGTAGACCGCCAGGTCCTTCTTGCTGGTCTGTCTTAGCCTTGAAGCTCAGCTGAAACCTGTCCACCATGGGAACCCTGCTGATATTTGAAATACCAGTGGCATAGCTTCCAGCATCACAACAACACACAAGCCACTACACCACCACAAAGTAACAGACAAGTGGTGGAATGGAATATTACTCAGCCTAAAGAGAAATGAAATTCTGACATACACCACAACATGAATGAACCTTGAAGACATTACGTTAAGTGAAATCAACCAGACCAAAAAGGACAAATACTGTATGATCTCACTTATATGAAATACCTAGAATGGGCAAATGCATAGACACAAAAGTAGATTAGTGGTTAACAGGAGCTGGGGAAGGGGGGAATGAGGAGTTATTCCTAAGGGGTACTCAGTTTCCATTTGGGGTGATGAAAAGCTTTTGGAAATAGATCGTAATGGTGACTGTACAGCATAATGAACATAATTGATGTCACTGAATTGTACAGTTAAAAATGGTTAAAACGGTCAATTGTTTGGTTATATATATTTTACCTCAATTAAATTTTTTAAAAAGCAAATAAGACTGGAGGGACCCTGGAAGATGTGGCCCCCAGATTCTCTGTTAGCCCAAAACTAAAGCCATTCCCTGGGCCAACTCTTCAGACAAAGATTAGACCGGACTACGGTACATAAAGTGATACTCATGACGAGTGTACCTCTTAGCTCAAGTAGATACATGAGACTAAACGGGCAGCCTCTGTCCGGAGGTGAGATGAGAAGGCAGAGAGGGTCAGGAGCTGGTTGAATGGACACGGGAAATCCGGGGTGGAAAGGAGGAGTGTGCTGTCACAGTACAGGGAGAGCAACTAGGGTCACATAACAATGTATGTATAAATTTTTGTATGAGAAACTAACTTGAATTGTAAACTTTCACTTAAAGCACAACAATTAAAAAAAAAAGAGCAAACAATCTCTGGAGGTGGGCCAGGCATCAGTACTTCTTGCAACTTCCCAGATGGTGCCAACGTGCACCCGAGGCCGGCAACCCCTGCCTAACAGCAAGCCCAGATGCAGCTGTTGAAAATGAAAACACAGTAATTTAGGAGTTCTCTAGGGAAAAGACAAAAAAAGAGAGAGGACTGAAAATTTACTGCTTCTGTCTTCTCTGGCCGCTCTAGAGCAGTCATTTTTCAAGATAAGGACCTGGGTTAAGTAGGTATAAAAATATAAATAAGATTTAAAATAAATTACTAAGTGAGAAGTAAAAGCTGTGAATAATAATGTAAAAAGGGGAAATGCCAGAAGAACTAGAGCAGAAAGCAAAGCTGAGAAAATAGAATAAGAAGCGGGTTACTTGGAGAAAGCTCTATGGGGTCTGAATACAAATGGAGGAAGGAAAGCTCGTGCGCAAATCCTGTCTTTTTGAAACTTTGGAGCACAAAGTACCTTGGATACCCGAGGGATATCAGCTCTTACAAATGATTGACAAGCTCTAGCCACATGCTGCCAGCGCCTTCCAGGAGAACAATCACTCCTGGGTATGTGCAGGGCGTCCAGGACCGAGCAGGAAGCTGTAAAAGGCAGCAGGAATTCTGCAACACCAACCTCACCCTTTGCTCAAGCTTGCAGGTGCAGCGTGGGAAAAGTCCACTGGGGGATGGGGAAGAGAGAGGGACCTGGTTCAGTTTGTAAAAGCTCTGGTGATTTGGACTTACTCCCGTCCTCTTCCTTCTCCTCCACTCCTCCATCCCTCCATGGAGAACATCTGGTCCTCATAAGGACTTACCTACATGACCTGCTCCCCGTGGGCCCCAAACCATCACACCCTTCACGGCTAGTGTATCATGGGCACTTTCAAGACAGCTGCCTGAAAGAACACACCGGCTGGCCCAGGTGGCAGGTAATGGTTTCAAATCACTGTCACTTGGACTGTGACTGACATTAGTCTCAGAAATGGTTACCACCCAGACATACCCAAGGAAAAACACCAGTGTCCACTGACTGAAAAACAATATGTTCTTATTAAGAGGATTCCCTTCTGACTGATTCTCAGCAAGCTCAGACTGTGAGTGAGGAAGTTTTATAAACTCAAACTATTTTAGCAAATGGTAAGCATTTATTTCCACCACCCATCTGTCAGTTTGTCGTTCTGCGGTGGCTTGTGTTGTGTTGCTATGATACCAGAAACCATGTCTTCGGTATTTCATATACCAGCAGGGTCACCCATAGTGGATAGGTTTCGGCGGAGCTTCCAGACTAAGACAGACTAGTAAGGAAGGCCTGGTGATCTACTTCTGAAAGATAGCCAACGAAAACCCGATGGATCACAACAGAATATTGTCCTATATAGTGCTGGAAAATGACACCTCTAGGTTGGAAGGCACTCAAAATACACAGTGGCCATAAATATGGCACAGGACTGGGCAACATTTGGTTTTGTTGTACGTGGGGTCGCCATGAGTCAGAGTTGACTCGATGACAACCAACAGCAATGATAACAACAAAGCATTTATTTGCTTTATGATTTCAGGATCACGCTTTCTCTCTTAGACACAGTCTACTGAAGACAGAGCTCACTATGAAAGGTTTGTTTGTTTAAACTAGCAATTCTTTATTGTCCATTAATTATACTTGAAAGCTGATAGGTACATGAATTGCTACGTGTTTGGGGGCAATTGTAAAGCGCTGAGTCCTGAGATGACCTTTATGAAATTGTAGTAGAGCGGGGGTAAGAGAATTTGGTGGTATTTGGATGATTTTAGTTCTCAGGCACTGCAAGAATTATGTGTGTGATTCTCTACCTCAACCTATTTGATGCATAAAAACCTTCTTGAGCAGATAGAGGAGATTTGATTAAAAAGTACTCATTGTACTCTCTGAAGACCTTGTCTGTAACACGGCTAAAAAGGAGAAGTTGGTGTGGAAAATCCTTCTTGCCTACTTGATACACTTCCTTTTAATTGCAGGTTGCACCTTCCCCTGCTTTATAAGATGGAATATTCCAGAATGTTCTCAAAAGCATTGATCGGAAAGGCAGGTATTATTATCAAAGTGTAGTTAAACGGACATCATCATCTTCAATGATCTACCACATTACTATGGTTTCCTGAAAGCAGAATTAAAAAAATAAATAAATTCCAAATTGGCAGACTGGCATAAATGGTGCCTAATGAGATATCTTTTTGATTGCCTGCGATAGTAAATGGATGCCTTTGATGTGAATGGTTGTAAGCGTGCTTTTGACACCTGTGTGTAAATGCAGGGAATAAATAGTGTGGTGGCAGGCCCAGCAGAAATGACAATTTCTAAATAAGCATTTAACCTGACGACTATCAAAGGAATCATCATGTTTCCACTGCATCATCTAAAATAATATGAGATCTCTCTTTCTGTGTGGAATTAGTCAGGGTCCTCCTCTGCACAATTCCATGTCTGGCCTAACACACTTGTTTAAGCATGGCCGATGCTGGGAACGGGGTAGCTTGTATCTCTTATAAACATGACAAGGTTGGGAAAAGGAGACATAGTCGCAAACCATATGATTAGCAGCGGAGAAAAGCGAAGGCAGAGGCTCAGCATTTGGGTAGTCAACAGATCCCTGGACTCATCCAGAATAGCATACTATAAACTACCTCTTGACTAGATGTTCAGAACTTGCAAAACTAATGTATGAGCTTCCTAGAGCTGCTGTAACAAAAGACAACAAAATAGGTGGCGTAAAACAACAGAAATTTGTTCTCTCACAGCTCTGGAAGCTAGACATCCAAAATCAAGGTGTTCCTTCTTGAAACTCTGAGGGAGACTATGTTCCGTGCCTCTCTCCCAGCTTCTGGGAGTTGCCAAAATCCTTGGTGTTGTGTTTCCTGGCTTATAGGGGCATCGCTCTTATTGTTGCCTCCACTTTCATGTGGCTGTCTTTCCTCTGTGTGCCTGTGACTCTGAATCTTTCTCTCCTTATAATGACACCAGTCACTAGATTTAGGGCAGAGTAGTGGTTAAGACCTATGGCTGCTAACCAAAACGTCGGCAGCTCGAATCCCACAGGTGCTCCTTGGAAACCCCATGGGCTGGTTCTACTCTGTCTTATAGGGTTGCTATGAGTTGGAATCGACTTGATGGCAGTGGGTTTGGTTTTTTGGTTTGCTCTTTCAGTATGACCTCATGTTAACTTGATTAGATTTGCAAAAACCCTATTTCCAAATAAGGCCACATTGGGGGGTTAGGAGTACAACGTCTCTTTTTGGAGGACACAGTTTAACCCACAATCACCACGCAACCAACACTCAACTCATGCTCCGTTGAGTTCCACTGATCTCTCTTAACCAGATTCCAGTTGGGAAAGATTAAGCCTTAAGGAGAAATATGATGACTTGGTAAATTTTTTCAGTAAAGGACAGATAGTAAATATTTTAGGTTTTTCAGGCCATACAGTGTCTATCACAGCTACTTATTTCTGCCATGGTAGTACTAAAGCCACAAAGCTGCTATAGACAATACGTAAATGAACAGCTGTGGCTGTGTTCCAATAATACTTTATTTACAAAAACAGGCCATACACTAGGTTTGGCCTGAGGGTCGTAGTTTTCCCATTCCCCATTTATATTATTGAAAACGATAAGCATAAGTGAAAAGTGGATGTTGTTTTGGTTATCTAGTGCTTATATAACAGAGAAACCACAAGTGGGTTGCTTTAACAAACAGAAATGTATTTTCTCACAGTTTAGGAGGCTAGAGGTCCGAATTCAGAGCACCAGCTCTGAGGCAAGGCTCTCTCTCTGTGTGTCCACTCTGGGGGAAGGTCCTTGTCTCTTTTCAATTTCTGTTCTTGGGTCCCTTCGCAGTCATGTGTCTGGTATATTACCTCCCTTTCCCCATTTGTACTTGCTTGCTTGTTCAATCTGCTTTTTTATATCTCAGAAGATATTGACTTAAAACATAACAAAGAAAACCCATTCCTAAATGGGATTATAACCATAGGTATTAAAATAAGAAAAACCAAACTTGTTGCTGTCGAGTGGATTCCAACTCATAGTGACAGAGTAGAACTGCCCCATAGAGTCTCCAAGGAGCACCTGGTGGATTCAAACTGCAATCTCTTGGTTAGCAGCCAAACTCCTAACCACTATGTCACCAGGGTTTCCACCATAGGTGTAGGGGTTAGGATTTACAACATAAATTTTTGGGGTACACCATTCTGTCTATAACAGACATTATCACCAAATTATAGAGTATGATTTTTAGAAGGAGTATAGGTTCTTGGTTAAGAACAGGGACTCTGAAGCCTGGTTTAAGATTGTGGCTTCACCACTTACCAGCTGGATGACCTTGAATAAAATATTTGACCACTCTGTGTGTGAGTTTATTCATCTACAAAATGAGGACAATAATCAAACTTAGTGCCTTAGTCTGCGTACACCCCCAAAGCAGATCCTAGACTAAGACTAAGGTACAGGTAAATTTATGAGCAGTGATCTCAGGAAGCACACGTGAGTGAGTAAGGGAAAGGGAAACAGAGAAGTGAGAGAAGCTAATGAAGTTCGCATTAAGGAGTGGGCCATTTCTGGGCCAGCTGAAGCGAGATTGTGTTGAGGAGTGCCTTCATTTCCTAGGGCTGCCCTAGCAACATACCACAAAGTGGGTGGGTGATAAGAACAGAATTTAGTAGCTAAAGCAATGATGAAATAGAAGAACAAAGTAGGAGGACTCACACATGGCTACAGTAATCAAAACAGACTGGTACTTGTATAACAATAGACACATAGACCAATGGAATAGAATTGAGAGTTCAGAAATAAATCCACACATCCATGGTCAACTGATTTTTGACAACGGTGCTAAGTCCATTTGATGGGGAAAGAAGAGTCTCTTCAATAAATGGTGCTGGGAAAATTGGATTTCCACATGCAGAAAAATGAAACAGGATTCATGCCTCACACCATACACAAAAACAAATTCAAAATGGATTAAGGCCCTAAATGGGTCATTTGCTTCCTCTCCTGTTTTTCTTTTGGTCAGTTTGGCCAATGGTTTGTCGATTTTGTTGATCTTTTCAAAGAACCAGCTTTTGCTCTTGTTGACTCTTTCGATTGTTCGTCTGTTCTCTATTTCATTTATTTCTGCTCTAGTTTTTATCATTTCCTTTCTTATGGTGCCTTTGGTCTTCTTTGGCTGTTGTCTTTCTATCTGTTTGAATTGTAGGTTTAACATTTTGATTTTGGCCCTTTCTTCTTTTTGGATGTGTGCATTTATTGCTATAAACTGGCCTCTGAGCACTGCTTTTGCTGTGTCCCAAAGATTCTGTTAGGATGTGTTTTCATTCTCATTTAATTCTGTGAATTTCATCATTCTGTCCTTGATTTCTTCTATAACCCAGTAGTATTTAAACAAAGTGTCATTCGATTTCCAAGTGTTTGATTTTTTTCCTTGTTTTTCTGTTGTTGATTTCTACTTTCATGGCTTTATGGTCAGAAAAGATGCTTTGTAATATTTTGACGTTTTGAATTCTGTTAAGGCTTGCTTTGTGGCCTAATACGTGGTCTATTCTGGAGAATATTCCATGTGCATTGGAAAAGAAAATATACTTGGCTGCTGTTGGGTGGAGTATTCTGTATATGTCCATGAGATCAAGTTGGTTGATTGTGGCATTTAGATCTTCCATGTCTTTACTGAGCTTGTTTCTAGATGTTCTGTCCTTCACTGAAAGTGGTGTGTTGAAGTCTCCTACTATTATTGTGGATCTGTCTATCTCTCTTTTCAATGCTGTTAGAGTTTGTTTTATGTCTTTTGGAGCCCTGTCTTTGTGTGTGTAAATATTTATTATGCTTTATTTGACCCTTTAATCATTGTATAGTGTCCTTACTTATCCTTTGTGGTGGATTTTACTTTAAAGTCTGTTTTGTTGGAGTTTAATATTGCCACTTCTGCTCTTTTTTGAGTGTTGTTTGCTTGATATATTTTTTCCATCCTTTGAATTTTAGTTTGTTTGTGTCTTTAAGTCTAAGGTGTGTCTCTTATAGGCAGCATATAGACAGATCGTGTTTTTTATCCAGTCTGTCACCCTCTGTTTATCAAGCATTTAGTCCATTTACATTTAGTGTAGTTATTGATAGGTCTGCATTTAGTGCTGTCATTTTGATGTCTTTTGCGTGTGTGTTGTTGACACTTTCTTTGTTCCACTTAATTTTCTGTGCTGAGTCGTTTTTCTTCATGTATTTTCTTTTTATCTTTTTCATTGTTGTTGATTTTGTATTTGCTGAGTCTTCATATTTTTCTTCTTTTTTATTCTGATGTTTAGGATTGTTAGTTTCCTTTGTCACCATCTGCACTTCTAAGGAGCATTCTGGTTGTATTTCTTCTAAGACTGATTTGTTCATTGTTTTGGCAGTCCGCAGTGTATTGATTAATCTTCGCCAACACCACAGTTCCAATCATCAATTCTTCTTCTGTCTTCCTTTTTCATTGTCTAGAGTTGCATGCATACGAGGTGACTGAAAAGATCATGGCTTGGGTTAGGCGTATCTTAGTAGTTACCTTATACTGTGGTTATTTACATGCTTATGTCTTGTCCACCACTCTCTGAGCCCATAATGGCAGGAGATTTCTTGTAGTATCCCCAGCCACCAGTACAGGTTGGCACATATTTCATGTCTTTCCAAGCGGCTTATATGCCTACTTTGGCAGGAACTATGATGAGAAATATTCCAGCTCAGCCATGCATCTCAGACATAGGAGCCCTGGTAGCATGGTGATTAAGCACTTGGCTGTTAGCCTAAAGGTCAGTAGTTCCAACCCACTCGCCACTCCACTGGAGAAAGATGTGGCAGTCTGCCTCTGTAAAGATTACAGCCTTGGAAACCCTATGGGGCAGCTCTACTCTGTCCTATATGGTCACTGTGAATTGCAATTGACTTGACTGCAACAGGCTAGGTCGGACTTATCCAGGTCTAAACCCTCACTCAGGCTGACTAAGTACCTTCTTGGTCCTGGTTCTTGAGAGGATTTACCCACATCTAATGTCTCCCTCCACACACACAAACCTGCCACTCAAACCTTGAGTTAGTGTTTCTCTCCTGCATTTTTTAATTACAGCTTCTCTGTTCTTCTCCCTTTTAGATCCCCAACCAGTGTCCAGTTCTAGAAAATGCTTCTCTCCTTTGTCATTAGCCAAATAATAGTTCATAGACTATGTTAACATCTAGTACTGATTGTAATACCATTATGGTGTTTGTTTTTGGTTGAATTTATTATTTCCTTTTCCCTTTTTCCCTTAGGTTCGCTCTTTCTGCTTTCCCCACCCATTTCCTCTCCTCACGCCCATATCCCCATTGTCTATTTCTGCCAATCATCAAGGAGCATCTGCAAAATTCATATTTGCACCAGCATGCAAGAAGATAACTTACATGTCCACAGAAAGGGGTTCATGCACAGTAGATGCTATCCCAGACTTACAAAGGTCTCCTAGCGACTGCCAGTTTTACAGTCTCCCCCTCATCCCCTCACTCCCTTCAGTGCATATAAACTAGGAGCCTGCAGTACGCATAAATTCAACAAATGCTTGCAGAAGCCTTCCAAATGGAAACCTAGTGTTCTTTCCCTACTACAGCAGATCCTATTGTGCATCCATGCAAATGGACGTTGATATTTATATAACTTCAAAGGGCTTACAAAGCCCGCAAAGGAATCTGACACCCAAATTAAAGCTGTGTCCTTAATTCACCTCACCGTGCAAAAGTGTTGCAAAATATTTGGTGAAGTTAATCCCCATCTGGCCACCTTCACACTAGCTAAGCAGAGCAGGAGAAATTAAAGAAATGAATTCCAGGCATGCCGTATGATTTATTTGCTGTGTGTGTTTTAAGGGAATGCCTTAACTCTCAATATATATTTTATTTTTAAAATAGGCTACAGAAGAACTGAACGTAAGTGTTGCACTGAGGTGTGACAGACTATCTCAGGTTTCTTGGGGGTTTGCTGTCATTTTTGTTTTCTTTTCATACTGTATATGTGTATTGCCTATATGGTGTAGGTTCTTCTTCTTGTGGACATTACAGTGTAGGCTAGAATGTATATTCCCAATGGTATATGCTTTCTATTCTGGAACCAAAGAGAGAATAATCTGAGATGAGGTGTTGGAACATGTTAGGGACGTGGAAGCCAATGGCAGGAACATGACTTTATGGGAACACTCAGTACCAGTCCCTGAGGGAGTAATTACAGATAGACTTTGAAGCTGCTTAAGAACTGGCAGCAACATGGATTTTTATAATCACTTCAGTAACTGCACTAGATTAGCCTAATGCAGTTCTGGGTGCTTAGAAGAGGTGCAACAACCACCTGTTGACCTAGCTTGAAGCTTAAGAAGAAGAGCTGAAGCTTAGTGAACTTAGAAGGGGAGGAGCCTCAGACTCTTTCAGAAATGAACTAAATCTCGATGCTCTGTTTCTTTCCTCTTTAGAGTTTGAAGTCAATTTTCCTAAGGTCAGTGCTGGATGGGGAAGGAATGGGATGGAAAAGAGGATCAAGGGAAACCTTATGAGGACAATAGCTCACAACTGGTACACTGGTTAAGGGCTTGGCTGCTCACCAAAAGGTCAGCAGTTCGAAGCCACCGCTCCTTGGAAACCCTATGGGACAGTTCTGCTGTGTCCTATAGGATCACTATGAGTCGGGATCAACTCAACGGCAATGGTTTCTTTTTGGACTATAGACCAGGAGCGGTGCAAATTGTTAACGCCCTTGGCTGCTAAGCAAAAGGTTGGAAATTTGAGCCCATTCAGAGGTGTCTTGATCGAAAGATCTGGCAATCTACTTCAGAAAAATCGGCCATTGAAAACCCTATGAAACACAGTTCTACTCTGATGCATCCAAGTCCACTCACCAGCAACTGGTGTATTTTGTTTTGTTTGTTTTTATTTTGTTGCCAGCATGGAGGAAACATTGTGATGATGCTTTACCAGGACGCCAGGGAAGAAAATGAAACTCTGAACCCGTGAGCTCTTAACTAATGCTGCTCCTTAATTATGAAATTAATTTCTAATATCTCTTCATAGTGGTCCAATCTACTCTGGCATTTTAAAGTGAAATGAAATTATTTTTGTTTGCTCTTATACTTAAAAACTCACAATGAAATAATAAGGAATGATTTCATGATGCCTATGAAATGGAGGTCATGTATACAGCAAGAACTGAATTTGATATATAAAGAAAAAAAATGATTCGTGGAATCTTAACACTCTGTTGGACATCAGCCACAGTAGTCTTGAATATGACTTAATCCAATCAGCCTGCCATTCTCCTCTATGGCAGGAAGAAGTACTATGCTCTGGGATAAACGAGAGAATGTTTTGCTCGTTCCTTTATTAATTCGGCAAGTATTTATTGAGTTCTATTAAGTGCATGAGAGCATTGGTAGTAGGATTCTTGCCTTCTGTGATGGATTGAATTGTGCCCCCCCAAAAATGTATGTCAGTTTGGCTAGGCATGAGTCCCAGTATTGTGTGGTTGTCCTCCATTTTGTGATCTGATGTAATTCTCCTACGTGTTGTAAATCCTAACCTCTGTGATGTTAATTGGAGCC
Organism: Dugong dugon; assembly: GCA_030035585.1. Lineage (NCBI taxonomy): Eukaryota > Metazoa > Chordata > Mammalia > Sirenia > Dugongidae > Dugong > Dugong dugon. Next base: position 4,918,316 of record CM057464.1, on the reverse strand, counting down.
CTGGTGAAATAGTGGTTAAGAGCTCAGGCTGCTAACCAAAAGGTCAGCAGTTTGAATCCACCAGAAGCTCTTTGGAAACCCTATGGAGCAGTTCTACTCTGTCCTATAGGGTCTTTCTACATGGACCAAATGCATCCACTTCATTTTCCATCACATACAAAAGAGAGGAAAGTATGTCACTCATTCCTTGCATATATCCTAAATCAAAATCATACATACAATAGGTCATCAAAATGTCATGAAGCAGATGATATTTAGAGGGGAGTTTAGTCATGCATTGGGAAAGCAAGCCTGGAAATTTCTTGTGGGTTATTTTCCTTGGGATAGTACCAAGGAGGAAAGAACTCGATTACAAAAACAAAAAAACTGATAAATACTTCAGGATGAAACTACAGTGGAAATCTGTCAGCGAAGAACAAGAGAAGAGAAATTCAAGGTTAAGAGATTATAGAAGTCTTATAGAAAAAGATGTTAACAGAACAGATGGAACAAACAAGTTTTATGAAGGCCGAGATAATCCAGGGTTGATTTTGCTTCATGACATTTTGATGACCTATTGTATGTATGATTTTGATTTAGGATACGTGCAAAGAATGTGTGACATACTTTCCCCTCTTTTATGTGTGATGGAAAATGAGGTGGAAATTGACTCATTGGCAATGGTTTATGATGTTAATGAGGCAGAATTAGAGGCAGTTATGTTAATAAGGCAGGACACAATCTACAGCCTTAGGTTGTATCTTGAGTCAATCTCTTTTGAGATATAAAAGACAGAAGCGAGCAGAGAAGAGAAGGATCTCATTACCACCAAGCAAGAAGAGCCAGCAGTGGAACACATCCTTTGGACCTGGGGTCCTTTTGCTGAGAGATTCTTAGATCCAGGGGAACACTGATGACAAGAACCTACCCCCCAGAGCTGACAGAAAGAGAAAGACTTCCCCTGGAGCTGGTGCCCTGAGTTCAGACTTTTAGTGTCCCAAACTGTGAGAGAATACATTTTTGTTTGTTAAAACCATCCATTTGTGGTAATTCTGCTATAGCAGCAGGATATGTGGGTTCCATTTCCAGCCACTGCACTTCATGTGCAGCCACCACCCGTCTGTCAGTGGAGGCTTGTGTGTTGCTATGATGCCAAGCAGGTTTCAAAGGAGTTCCAGACTAAGACAGACTAGAAAGGAAGGCCTGGCCATCTACAACCGAAATTCAGCCAGTGAAATCCCTATCGATCACGATGGTCTGATCCAAAGCCAATCATGGGGATGGCGCAGGACCAAGCAGAGTTATGTTCCATTGTGCATGGGATGTCCATGAATTGGGCCATCTGGATGGCAGCTAACATCAACATTAAGTGCCATACACTGTGCTGAGCACAAAGGATACAACAATGAACTCAACTAACTCCCTGCTCCCAAGGAGCTCGTCGTCTAAGAGAGAACACAGATATGTAAATAACCAGCTTCAAGAGAATGTGAAGATTTTAAAATCAAGTGCTAAGGAGCCTACGAGAGAAACATCTAACTCAGCCTTAGGTAAGACAGGAACAGAAAAGGAAGGCTTTCTAAAACAAAGACCTGAAGGATGAGTGGCAATAAGCCAGGAACAAGGGCAAGAACAATTCCACAAGGAGGAAATGACCCACTTGTGCAAAGGCCCCAAGGACACAGCTGTAGACAAGAAGAAACAAAAACAAAAATGGGAAAGTCACCCAGTAAATGGGACATGGATCTGGGCGTTCGGGCCAGATTCCTAAGGATGATAGGACAATAACCATTATTCTGAGTTGCATAAATAATTGAAAAGGCTGCCAAAAGATCTAGGACACTGAGCACACGAAATGTGTCTCATGGAGTTTGTGGCATGAATCTCACTACTGGAGACTCGCAATTTGCACTTGCGCATCATTCACTCTGTGAATCAAATAAACTGTTCACTAAACTCCAATATTTAATGATACGTGCACAAGTGTGTGAGTGGAGCCTTATTGGCTATTGAGCTGCATGGTAACTGAGTTAAATAGCTGTAATCAATAGCGCTTTTACGGAGTTAAGCCAGTTTTCCCCTTTTCTCGCTCTGTTAGCTCCTAAAGCTCTGTTGTTAATGAAATGTCATCAATTGTTTCTCAATTCATGCTCAGGAGATGAGAAACAAAAAATCCATTGTCATCGAGTCGATTCCGACTCATAGCGACCCTAGAGGACAGAGTAGAACTGCCCCATAGGGTTTCCAAGGCCGCGATCTTTACGGAAGCAGACTGCCACGTCTTTCTCCCAAGGAGCAGCTGGTGGGTTCAAACCTCTACCTTATGGTTAGCAGCTGAGCATTTAGCCACTGCACCACCAGGGCTCCTCCAGGTGATGAAATGTAAATAAAAAGACAAAAATCTAGCATTTTATTTCCCAGGATCTGGAGCCCCCCCATCAATCCACTGGCCCCCTTTTGAAATAACCTACATGTGAATGAATCAAACGAGTAAAGTATTGTGTGGTTAAACAGCAGCAACCTCCTAAGGTGGCAAGCAGACAGATTTTGAAACTATACTTGCTTTGGGGATGAGCATTTTTATGGAGAGAAGCAGGAAGCAACTGCAGAGTAAAAGTCTTGTTCTAAAGGGCAGAGTCCATCTGTCATAGATCGAATTATGTCCCCCCAAAATATCTGTCAACTGGCCATATGCTATGATTCCCAGTATTGTGTGATTGATCACCATTTTGTCATCTGATGTTATTTTCCTATGTGTTGTAAATCTTATCACTATGATGTTAATGGAGCCCTGGTGGTGCCATGGTTAAGAGCTTGCCTGCTAACCAAAAGAAAAGCAGTTTGAATTCACCAGCCACTCCTTGGAAACCCTATGAGGCAGTTCTACTCTGTCCTATAAGGTCGCTATGAGTCAGAAACGACTCTACAACACCTAACAGCAACAACATGTTGTTAATGAGATGGCTTAGTGGCAGTTATATTGATGAGATCTGTAAGATTATATTGTGTCTTAAGCCAATTTCTTTTGAGATTTAAAAGAGAGAAGCAGGCAGAGAGACATGGGGACCTCATACCACCAAGAAAGCAGCACCGGGAGCAGAGCCCATCCTTTGGATCCGGGGTCCCTGCACCTGAGAAGCTCCTAGACCAGGGGAAGATTAATGACAAGGACCTTCCTCCAGAGCTGACAGAGAGAGAGTAAACCTTCCCCTGGAGATGACACCCTGAATTTGGACTTGTAGCCTACTAGACTGTGAGAGAATCAGTTTCGCTTTGTTGAAGCCATCCACTTGCGGTATTTCTGTTACAGCAGCACTAGATGACTAAGATACCATCCTAATACATAAAAAGAGGGAGGCTTCCATGGCCATTGGTGGGCCTTTTGCTGCAGTCATTTTATATCAGCCTTTTTCTTTCCCTTTCTTGCAAGCACTTTTGCACTGAAGGAGAACTGTACCTCTAGCAGTGACATAGATCGTACAGTTAACAACTATTACCAGAAATAATACGTAGATGGAAAGATAGTTGATGAAGACTTTATTTCAAAGACTGCCGTCTCAACTTTGCAAACATGGAGGGAAATCTTTGCCATTTGCATACTGACTAACACAAGCTAGATGAGGCTGATAGGAGTCACTGTGAGACAAGCTGCAGGTCAGCAGATGGACTAACTCTAGAGGGACCGCAGAGGCACAGAGCCCAGGCCAAACCCAGGAGAGCTTTCACCCACTGCTCCTAGTTCTGGGTTTCACCGTTATCCTACTGGGGGGCAGAGGAGGGAGATGCATTGTTAACAGTAGAACAACACAGTACTTGCACCAGAGCATTATTTCAAGTTGGCCGTGAGTCTCCGTGCCTGTGGCAGAATACTGTTCTCAGTAGCTTTGTCTTCTTTGTTTCTTTCCATCGTCTGGAGAACTGAGGTTAATGCTATGAACGGGGTGTTAGTCAGGGTTCAGTGGAGAAACAGAGCCGGTAAGATGTAAATATATAAATGAATATAATCATAAATACATAAAAAATATATAGATCAATATACAAATATATATATAGAGAGAAAGAAATTATTTTAAGGATTTGGCTCATGTGATTGTAGGGGACCATCATTCCAAAATCCATAGGCCAGAGGACAGACTGGAGACTCCTGCGGGTTTGCGTCCCCAAATCTGTAGGCCAGGTGATGGGAAGAGTGAAGAGTGAAGGATTTCTGCCAAAATGTCTGTTTAAGGTCTGGAGACAGAATATACCCTAGGGAAAGCTCTCTTTTTGCTCTTAAGGCCTTCAACTGATTGTATGAGGCCCACCCACATTATGGAGGCTAATCTACTTTACTGAAGGCTAACTGATTTAATCACATGTAATTACTGCATGACAGTAACTAGACTAGTGTTTGACCAAACAACTGGGCACCAGAGCATAGCCACATTGACATGTAAAATTAACCATCATAAATGGCAATCAGTATCAGCAAGGGAAAATTTTCCTTGTCTTTTTGATTGTTTTTACTCAAAGCATGGACCACAGACCAGCAACACTGGCATGGCTTGGGCACTTATTAGAAATGCAGAATCTTAGGCCCCACCCCAGAACAACTGAATCAGTCTATATTTTAATAAGCTCTCTCTGTGATTCCTATGCTGTAGATGAGACACCCTAAATCATACAAAGCACCTTATGTGACTCTGGGGAGCCACTGTCATCCCCAAGATGGAGACAGGAATGAAGTCAACACAGCTTTCTTGAGGCAGGACACTTGGAGGAGAGAAGTGGGGTAGAAAAAGAAAATGGAGGGAGACAAATGTAGAAGGTCTCCCAGGTACACAGGCTGACTGAACGCACTGAAGGGTGACTCAATGGGATAAAACAAAACAAAACAGAAAACCCAAACCCATTGCTGTTGAGTTGATTCCAACTCATAGCAACCCATAAGATCTTGTTTGGCACTCACAGCCTCTAAGTTTGTTTATAATCAACCTCTCGTAGAAGAAATGTGCTGATTATGCCTGTGTATATGAGTGCTAGTCTAGCTATTATGAAGCAGGCTGACTTATCTTCAGTTTTCAAAGGGTGACCTAAACTAGTTGCCGTTGAGTCAATTCCGACTCGTGGTGACCTCATGTGTATCAGAGTAGAACTGTGTTCCATAGGTTTTCGATGGCTGATTTTTTCAAAAATAGATTGCCAGGCCTTTCTTCCAGGGCACCTCTGGGTGGACTCAATCCTCCAACCTTTTGGCTAGCAGCCAAGTACAACTGTTTGTACCACCCAAAGCTTCCCGGAGTAACCTAGCCTTGTTTAAAAATGGCAATTAGTCAGTAATAGCCCGTATTTTGCAGGCTGTCACTACTACCTGCTGCTGTAGGACCCAAGCCCCTACAACATTCCCCCCAAAACTATTTAGAGGACTTTTCCTAAGGGTCTTGCACATGTGCTCCCAAATAGTTACCATGTGGCATTTGTTGGGCATCATGCCCTCTCCTGGGTAGAGCCGCTTTTTCTAGGGAGAGTAGTACGTGCTGAGTGTGACCATCACTTCTCTTGGGTTCCATGATGCCTAGGAAGCCCTGTGGCCCATGCACACTGGACACCTCCATCCTCACAGCCAGAGAGGTGGAACCCCTGAGAGACCAGGGCCAGATAAAGGGAGTATACTGTGTCAGAGAGTGACCAATAAGCTTCAGTAAACCGCTTCCCCGTTTGTATTCATTATAGTTGGGCTCAATAAAATTCTTCACTGTCCATCTCCACCCCTATCAACCTGTAACAGGAGATCTCCATCAGGAACCAATAACAGTGTCCCATGAGATATTTATATATCTTTCATTTTTCTTAAAAAATTAAAAAAAAAAGAGTTCTGTGCTAAATATGTTTGGAAAACACTAGCCTAAACAAAGTTTGGGAGATTTTCAATGGCAATTATGTATGTGTGTGTGTGCACTAGAAATCTTCTTTTTTTTTTTTCCAGAACCCTGACTAACATCATCCAGGGTGCTAGTGACCAGATGACCAGCACTTCTCAAACTTTAAGGTGAGACATGAGACCTGGGGAGCTTGTGAAAATGAAGATTCGGGTTTGGCAGGTATGGGGTAAGGCTGAGCATCTGTATTCTAACATGCTCCCAGATGGCGCTGATACTGCTGGCATGAGGCCCATACTTAGTGAGGCCATAGAGCGTAGTGAGGCCATAGAGTAGAGTGAGGCCACAGAGCAGAGTGAGGCCACAGAGCAGAGTGAGGCCACAGAGCAGAGTGAGGCCACGGAGCAGGGTGAGGCCACGGAGTAGAGTGAGGCCACAGAGCAGAGTGAGGCCACAGAGTAGAGTGAGGCCACAGAGTAAGGTGAGGCCACAGAGTAGAGTTAGGCCATAGAGTAGGGTGAGGCCATAAAGTAGAGTGAGGCCACGGAGTAGAGTGAGGCCACGGAGCAGAGTGAGGCCACAGAGTATAGTGAGGCCATAGAGTAGAATGAGGCCATAGAGTAGTGTGAGGCCATAGAGTAGTGTGAGGCCATAGAGTGTAGTGAGGTCATAGAGTGTAGTGAGGCCATAGAGTAGTGTGAGGCCATAGAGTAGAATGAGGCCATAGACTATAGTGAGGCCATAGAGTAGAGTGAGGCCATAGAGTAGTGTGAGGCCATAGAGTGTAGTGAGGCCATAGAGTGTAGTGAGGCCATAGAGTGTAGTGAGGCCATAGAGTAGTGTGAGGCCATAGAGTAGTGTGACGCCATAGAGTGTAGTGAGGCCATAGAGTGTAGTGAGGCCATAGAGTAGTGTGAGGCCATAGAGTAGAATGAGGCCATAGACTGTAGTGAGGTCATAGAGTGTAGTGAGGCCATAGAGTAGTGTGAGGCCATAGAGTAGTGTGAGGCCATAGACTGTAGTGAGGTCATAGAGTGTAGTGAGGCCATAGAGTAGTGTGAGGCCATAGAGTAGTGTGAGGCCATAGACTGTAGTGAGGTCATAGAGTGTAGTGAGGCCATAGAGTAGTGTGAGGCCATAGAGTAGAGGGAGGCCATAGAATCATTAAGGAGCCCTTGTGACGTGACGGCACCCAACAACAACAACAACAGAGTACAGGTTGATAAATGCTGCTCATGGAAGACATGCCAACAAAAAGGCTTGAATTACAGAACCGCAACCCGGAGATGCAAGCAAGGCGGAATAAGAGGTCTTCCCTTGTCTCAAATGAGCACTTTGCATCTTTGAGGTCCTCCACTGGCCCTTAGTCCTTCCTTTGGATAACTCCCCACTACCCCTCAGTTGCCATTTAGAAGAGATACCTGGGTACCTATACCTGAGAGGCCAGGGGGAACCGTGGCAGACATTTTCAACAGGTGCCTCAAAGTAGCCCATCAGTTTAGCAGCGTCCCTTATAAACTGGCCCCTGAATAGAACTTACTCCAGCTTGGATGTACTGCCCCAGGCCATAGCCCTGCACATATGTAGCGCTTCCTCACCCTCCCTGGAGGCAGCCAGGGCCATCTTGAGAATCAGCAAAATGGCGGCCTCCCGCTGACCTAACCCTGTCCACTTAACCGAACTTGGCCAAAGCAGGTTTCCCTTCAGAACAGCTGCCAGCACAGTGTAATTTTAGGGGCACAGAGAACCTCACACGATCCTTCCTGCCCTCTTTCCTCCATTACCTTTCCTTTCTACTCATTGATCTTGTACACAGGTCATAGAAGAATCCTGTGGAGTGCTCATCTCTGGTCCAGCAATATGCCTTTCTAGAAATGGGATATTTAAGTCTTTCTCCTGCCTACACTGACACACTGTCCTCACACATTCTGCTTTTGGGGAGACCCAATTTGGGCACGATTTCTCACGTGCAACTGTCTGCACTGAGTTTAGAGTGAGATAGAGGGAAAGAGAAGGAGGCAGCCTGACAGAGCTGGAGCATCTTAACGCCTGCTCTCTCTCAGCATCTACGGTCATGGCCAAGTCACCTAACCTCTTTCATACTTTCTTTCTCATCGATAATAAATAAAAGCGTTTCCCACAAAGGAAAGATTAGTCCAAAGGACTAATGGACCACAACTACCACGGCCTCCACCAGACTGAGTCCAGTACAACTAGATGCTGCCCGGTACCACCACTGACTGTTCTGACAGGGATCACAACAGAAGGTTCTGGACAGAGCTGGAGAAATTGTAGAACAAAATTCTAACTCACAAAAAAAGACCAGACATACCGGTCTGATAAATACTGGAGAAACCCCAAGAGTTTGGCCCCAAGACACTCTCTTAGCTCAGTAATGAAGTCACTCCTGAGGTTCACCTTTCAGCCAAAGATTAGGCCCATAAAACAAAATGAGACTAAATGGGCACACCAGCCCAGGGGCAAGGACGAGAAGGCAGGAGGGGACAGGAAAGCTGATAATAGGGAGTCTAAGGTGGAGAAGGGGAGAGTGTTGACATATTTGAGGTTGTTAACCATTGTCATAAAACAATATGTGTATTCTTTGTTTAATGAGAAACTAGTTTGCTCTGTAAACCTTCATCTAAAGTACAATGAAAAAAAAGAAAAGAATAGCATTTCCTACCTTGCAGGGTGGTTATCTAGATAACAGAAGGGCCCGGCACAGAGAAGGCACATAATCTAACCATAGTGACTGTGTGTTTTCCCTCGAGTACACTTCCAGTGGTTAATATCCGACCAGACTCTAGGAAGCCACCCAAGGGCCTTTTTTACTATCAGCAGCATGGGAATATCTGCTGGCCTGGCAGACGAAGGCAGTGGGGACAATCTGACTGTGACTCTGTCATGCTCACGGGTTACCAGGGTCAGTTGGAGGGGGCTTCATCTCACACCTGCATAAGACCCTCCCTGCCTGTGAAGAGGCAGCCCTCCAATCAACTTAGCAAAGGAAGCTGAGGGCCCCCCCGGGCTATGCCCTTCTGACCTTGCCGTGTCCTCCTCCCTGGACCGCGTCTGTTCTCTCCAGTTGGATTGCACGGATTTTAGAATCTGGAGCTGCCACTGTTCACTTCCTACAGGTATTATCTGACCACCTCTTTCCTTCCGGCCTGCGTAGCCCCAACACACTACATTCACTCATACCATGCACACAACATACACTCACACCACACACACACACACACACACGTGCACAAACACCCACATACATGTGCACACACACACACACACACTCACCCCCCACACACTACACACTCACACACATACACACTCTCACATCGCACGCACCACAGATGGCCTTCCACTGATGTGGATAACAGAGAGTTGACATCCCATTCATTATTAGCAGTCACCCATGAAAATTTCATGTCATGTTTCAGAAAGCTTGTACATAAAAGTAATGCAGTTTTCTCCTGGCTTCAAATCCAGATTTCCAAATTTCATATCACAACCGTAAAGGAAAAAAAAAAAATCAATCTCATTATCAAAAATAAAACAAATGTGCTTACCCAGAAAGGCTAGCTCTGAGCGAAAAAGGAATCAGAGGGTGTTGAGAACGACATTACATCACAGGGTATTTTGGCCTCACTGCATTTCCAATGCCACACCTGCCTGTTTACCGTCCCTCTGGTTTCTGTTTTGCTCCATCACTGGGCAGAGAAAACTCCAGTAGCTGTCTAGAAATACTTTGTTCCCAGTTCTTCCACCATGGCCATAAAAGTAGAGTAGGAAAAGACCAAGCAGCCAATGCAGTGTTTATTTCATTTACGTTGTATCATTGACAATTTGAAGTCTTAAGTTGGAAATGCAAATCCCCTATTTACTAGCTGGGAGATTTGGAAAATTGGCTTCATCTCTCTGAAGATCAGTTTACTCATCTATCAAAGGGGGATGATAATACCTACTTGAAAGGGCTTAATGAAGATAAACTAAAATAATATTTTTAAAAGTACTTGAATATTGCCTGGCACAAATGGTATATTATTTGTGAAAGTCCTTTCTCATCTCTGGCGCCCTGGTGGTGCAGCAGTGAAAGAGTTAGGTTGCTAACCAAAAGGTCAGCAGTTCAAATCCACCAGCCACTCCATGGAAACCTAAGGGGCGGTTCTACACTGTCCTATAGGGTCGCCATGAATCAGAATCAACTCAGTGGCAGTGGTTTGGTTTTTCTGTCATCTCTAAGCCACTATACATATGCCAGCTGCCTTCCAGACAATTCCACCTCAAGATGACCTCATGAGTAGAGCTGTGACTGATTTTTTAGGAGTAGACCACCAGGCCTTTCTTTCAAGGCACCTTTTGGTTAGCAGCAAGCGTGTTAACCATTTGTACCACATACAGGTGCTACTAATTTCTCAGACACCCTGATTTCTCTACTTGCTCCAATTACCAAGGCAGCAAAATCAATAACAGTGTTTTATCTCAAAGACAACTTTGCTTTTCTTAACTGGAAACTAAATAACTCTGAAATGAAAGATTTAGGGATCTGCTAGGATCGCTCAATTCCTAAACATAATCATACACTTCTTTTTTAAAAACCTTAACTCTGCAACTAAAAGAGATTGCTGCTTCTTCAAAGCGCTTCCAATCAGGTGAACCAGCAACTTCCTATCAAAATAGATTTAACCCAAATAATTTAGAAATTGTAAAAGGATCAGCAGGCCTTTGTTCTGTTGTTGTTGTTATTGTTTTGGTAATCCGATTATTATTAGAACTTCACTTTTAATCATAAGCATTTTTTTTCTCCAAGGTTTAAGTGTGGGCACAAACTTCTAATTTTGCTTCCTCTTAAGTGTTGAATGGGAGTAAAAGCAATGTGACGTAAAGTTCAACCTTGCTGCCACCTCTGGTCTTATGTTATAGTTTGATAGACAAGTCACAGATTTCTTTCTCAATACTAAATATATTGAACCCCAATAGCCAGAGTCAATTACAAAAATTTAATTAGAGTTCTAGCAGAAAACATCTCAGCCCAGCATTGCCAATTGGACTGCAAATCCAAGTGAAAGGAGCAAACTGATGCCCAGCTGTTCCGCTCTTGTTGGCCTGCCCACCTTTCTCCTTTGTTGGGGTCCCGGTGACTCTCCTAGGAGTGAACCACCCCTAGGTCCCTCCCAGACGAGTCTCTTTGCCATGACCTATTTCTAGGACAGTCTCTGAAGGTCAAGGGAATGGGTCTTTTGAATCAGTAAGCTGACATTTCAATGAGTGGAATCTGCATTACAGAGTTCCCTGGTTGTAACAAAACATTGGTCTGCACTACATTTAAAGATGTTTGGTTGGCGTTCTTCCATCTCTCTGTGCTAAATGCAGAGCTGTAACTCAGTTAACATTTTAATTTCAATTGAATTAGTGATCTTGTTCTTAACCTTGTATTCAGAGACCTGAATAATGGGGGTTAATTTAGCTGGGAATATAGCCTTTTGCCATAGTCACAAATAATACATTACGAGATTGGGGGTGTGGGGGGCGTTAGCAGCTAAAAGAATATTGGATCTATGTTTAGGTACCTAGAGGGGGCTAGAATAAAAATAATTTTGGGGAACGGGCTTGGTCTTAGAGAGTTGATGCTTCTCAGTTGGAAACAAACAGTTCCCTGAAAAAGTGAGTTTGAGGGCAAGGTTTCAGAGGCCCTTCCTCACTCTCCCCGTCCAGTACTTTCAGATTTCACTGGCGTCTGAGCATGGATGCTTCTTATTCTCACCAATCTTTCTGTCCATTTTGGCCCCTAACAGCATATGTCATTTTACCTAAAAGCCATCTCTTCAGTTGCAATATTATATTATTTATAATGTGTATGTTATAGGGTAGCAGACTGTTCCCTTCACTACTAGCCTAATGGTTGGTGGTTTGAACTCACTCAGCAGCTCTGCGGAAGAAAGACCTGGTGATCCATAAAGATTAAAGCCAAGAAAACACTATGGAGCTCAGTTCTACTCTGTATGCAGCACATGTGGTGCCATGAGTTGGGGTCAACTCTACAGCAACAGGTTTGCTTTTTGGTTTTATAGTATAGTACTGTACCGATTTTCTACCTAGCTTCTTTTTGATCATCTCCTTAGATATTTTTTAATTTACAAAATATTGAAATTTTCTTGAAATACTAAAGGGCTGGAAGTTGAAAGTTAAAATACATTCATGGTATAATAATGATGCTGTTATTTTGTACGGTGAAGGGAAATGTAAGATAGGTAGAGGTATAGGATGTTGATTCTAGAAGGGACTTCAGTGGTCATGCCCACCCTCCCATTTTGCAGGTAAGAAACTGAGGGCTAGGGAGAGTTCATGGCGTGCCCATAATCACACCAGCTCTCTTGACAATTCAATAATTTTATGCAACATAATAATATAATAATTAATTATATATACAGCATTATTTTAATAAATTTAAACAAGCTTATTATAATTAATAAATATCAAATGATATGATTTGCCTTATATGCAAAGGATAAAGACTGAAAAATATATTATTTCACAAAGCCTCTTCCCTCTGCCCAGGAATCATACTTAACTTCGTGGATCCTGAGTTGTTGGTTTTTACTCTCCATATTCAAAGCAATAGGAAATTTCCTGCTGCTCAGAATGGAAAACATCATATTTGTTTTAGGAAAACAATTTATTTAAGTAGCTAACTAGAAACCTTTTCAAAACTGAGATATTATCTTTGAGAGCAAACTATTTTGCTAAGGGATAAATATTAAAAATAAGAGATTATTGGATTTCCTTTTATCTGTACAGTACAGAACTCAGGACTCTGGAAAAATAAAATGTATGTCTTTCTCCCCAGATCTGGAGATAAAATCTCTCTTGCTCACTTGCTTTTTAAATTAAGGTTATCAAGCCCTTTAAAAGTTTTGACCAGTTCACCCACTTCTCGTCTCTTGTGAGGGAATGGGGTGGGAGGGGGCAATCTACAGAGGGAAAAAGGGAGGATGATAACCTTGGAGACCAGAAAAGGAGACACAGGGAAGCACATGAAGCCTGATCAAAATTAGCTAGAGGAGCGTGACCTGACCTCCTTTAGAGGGAGTAGTGTGGAGGTGGGTGGGTGTTGCAGATAAAGAGGATCCATGTGGAAGAAAAGTACAGCCCTCAAGTCTGGGGAATTCAGTTCAAGTCTCCAACCCGTCATTGTTGTTGGCCCCCAATTCATGGTGACTCCACGCACAATAGGATAGGACCATTGTGATCCATAGGGTTTTCATTGACTGACTTTTGAAAGCAGATCATCAGGCTTTTCTTCTAGTCCGTCTTAGTCTGGAAGCTCTGCTGAAACCTGTTCAGCATCATAGCAACACGTAAGCCTCCACTGACAGACGTGTGGTAGCTGCAGATGAAGTACACTGGCCAGGAACTGAACTCAGGTCTTCTGCATGGAAGGCGAGAATTCTACCACTGAACCACCACTTAACAACAACAACAAGAAAAACCGTTGCCATCGAGAGTCAATTCTGACCCATAGTGACCCTATAGGACAGAGTAGAACTGCCCCCATAGGATTTCCAAGGCTGTAATCTTTAAGGAAGCAGACTGCCACATCCTTCTCCTGCAGAGTTGCTAGTGGGTTCAAACCGCCAACTTTTTGGTTGGCAGCTGACTGCTTAACCACCGCACCACTCATCCCACCACTATCCACTTGTCAACTTTGGACAAACATCCTCGCTGGACCACGGGCTCCCATCATCTACACGACATGGCAGATTAGATGGTCTATCATGTTCCTCCATCTCTCACATTTTATGACTATGTCTCCTGTTCCTCTCAGCATGGAGCTATGAGTCTGAACGAGGCTTGGAAGATGGAAGACAGAGCTCAGTTATTACTTTTATCTTCATTATTTAAAAAGCAACATCAAAACAGGGGCTAGCAAGACTGTGTGGACTTCCAGGAAGACCTACACACAGATTCCTGTTGAACTACCTTATTGAAGAAGTCTGCATAGTTTCATGATCCAGATTTGAAAAATTAGGGCTTGTGTTAGATTTTCAAAGCCTTTTTGAGCTCTGTGGACTTTTTCCTACTTATTTTTAATGATTCTATGACTATCTATTGGCTGAAATCTCAAGGGGATGTTGTATCAAAGGAGATGGCCAAATAGACTTCTAGAGTTTATCTTGAGTTTTAGAGCTTGAAAGAACGTTAAAGTAATCTAATTTCACCTTCTTAATTTAAAGATAACAGGAGTCCCAAAATAGGTATGTAATTTCTCCAAGGTTACACAGCCAGTTATGGAAAATCCAGGACACAAACCCAGTCTCTTGACTCCTAGTGCAAGGTTCTTTGTGACACACTTCAAAAACCAAAACCAAACGTGTTGCTGTCGAGTCGATTCCAACTGATAGTGACCCGATAGGACAGAACAGAACTGCCCCATAGGGTTTCCAAGGAGCAGCTGGTGGATTCGAACTGCTGACCTTTTGGTTAGCAGCCTAGCTCTTAACCACTGTAGCATTTATAAGATTACTAAAAATTTGTATAAATACTGGATATTTAATATTAATAAATTATTATTAAAAGTGTTGATATGAAAAAATTATTGTGGTTATAGTTAAAGTAAAAACTTCTTTGGAAAGACACACTGAAAAATTTATAGAAGAAATTATATGAAGACCAGGATTTGTTTCAAAATAATGCATATGGAAGCAAATGAAGATACAGATGACTAACGGTTGGCTAGGTAGGAACTGACTCAACGGCACCTAACAACAACGATAACAGGAGTTAATAATTGTTCAAATTAAATGATAAGTATATGGCACTCATCATATTATTACTGCCTCCATCTGTATGTGTTTACAATCCCTCATAAAATAAAATCAGTCTCTAAAATATACTACTTTAATCGGATACAGAAGAAAACCATATAGTTATTTCAATAGCTGCAGAAAAAGCATTTGATGAAATTCAGCATCTACTTACAAAAAAAAAAAATTCTTAGCAAACTAGGGAAATAAAGGAGCTTACTTAATCTAATGAAGGATATATACAATAAAAAGTACAGCGGATGTTGTATTTACCGGTGACATTTTTAAAGCTTTCTGCAATTGGAATAAGACAAGGATTTCTGCTGTCATCCCTTCTATTCAACATTGTATGGGAAATCCCAGCCTGTGCAACTGAAAAAAAAAATTGGAAAGGAAGAAATAAAATGATCATTATTTGCAGAAGTTACAAAGATACACAGGCAAGCCAAAATAATGTGAAAATAAACTGTTAGGATTAATAAATGAATTTAGCAAGGTCACGGTATAGGAGGTATTCCTATGTACTAACAGTTGCATTTCTATATAGTAGCAGGAAATAAATAGAAAATAATTTTTTTCTTAAATTCATAATGACATCAAAAAAGTCCAACACCTAGGAATCAATCTAACGAAAGGAGAGCAAGACTTCCCCCTGCCCCCACACACACAAAACATAAAGTCTTGAGAAATTAAGGAGCCCTGGTGGTGCAGTGGTTAAGCATTCAGCTGCTAACCAAAAGGTCAGTGGTTCAAACCCACCAGCCACTCTACGGAGAAAGATGTGGCATGGCAGTCTGCTTTCATAAAGATTTGCAGCCTTGGAAACCCTAAGGGGAAGTTCTACTCTGTCCTATAGGGTTGTTATGAGTCAGAACTGTCTCGAAGGCAATGCGTGGATTAATGGATACAGAGAAACTAAAGAAATCTCAACAAACAGAGGGACCTTATTCAAGGACTATAAGATTCAACGTCCTAAACGTATCCATTCTCCTCAAATTGATCTATAGAGTCAAAGCAATCCTAATCAAAATCCCAACAAGATTTTCTTGCTTCGTTTTGTTTTCTGAAAGACAACTAATGTGCTGATTCTAAAATTTATCTGGAAATGCTAAAGGCCACAGATAGCCAGGGAAGCCTTAAAGAAGAACGAAGTGTGAGGACTTAGACTCCCGGATACCAATACTTAACATAAAGCTATATGAGACACTATGGGATTGTTGCGAAAACAATAGACAAACCAATGGAACATAATGGAGAGTCCAAAAATAGTTCACATGCATAGGATCTCTTGACGTTTGACGATGTTAACAGTGCTGAGGACGTGAGAAAGGATGGTCTTTTCAGTCAACAGTGGTGGGGTAATTGACTTTCACATGGGAAAAACAACGAAATGTAACTCCTACCTCAAGTCGTAGACAAAAATCAATACCAGTAGATTATATATCTAAAATGAAAGGTAAAGCAATAAAGCTTTTAGAAGATAACGTTGCTGTTGTTCTTAGGGGCTGTTGAGTTGATTTTTGAGTCATAGAAGATAACATAAGAGAACATATTCATGACCTTGCTGTACATAGAGAGTTCTTAAACAAAATGCAAATAGCACTAAATGTGAGAAAAAGATTGATAAGTTGGATTATATTAAAAATAGGAACGTATATTCATCAAAAGACAATTCAGAGAGTGAAAAAGCAAGCCACAAAGTAGAAGCTATGTGCCATATTTAGAATATATACAGAATATCAACGACTCAGTGAGGAAATATAGACAGCTAGATGCATTCGGCTAGATGCATTCATCTCTGAGTAAGTCCATACCTGCCCGGAATTGCTGAGCTTGCTTTTGGCGTAGTTTGTTTCTCCTAGCACTATGGTACGACCTGTTCTTGGATTTGGAGTCCCCGGGTGGGGCCACATCTTTCTCCTGAGGAGTGGTCGTGGGTTCAAACCGCCAACCTTTTGGTTAGCAGCCGAGCACTTAACCACTGTGCGACAAGGGCTCCACAAGGAAAGTCAAGACTCTCTTAAGGAAGAAGATCAAGGTGGGAGGACTCATTTTACCAGATATTAAGACTCTTCATTAAAACAAAACAAAACCCATTGCCATCAAGTCGATTCCGACTCATAGAGACAATAATTAAGAGACAATGGTACACAAATATAATTTGTGACAAAATTCATACTGTGAAGCAGTAATGAATGTGTGCTATTTCAGTTGATGGGTACCAATTGGACATCCACGCAGGAAAAATGAAATTGGACTGTATCTCATACTATACATAAACATCAATTCTAGGTCGGGGGTAGATCTAAATTTGAAAGGCAAAATATTAAGCTTCTAGAGCGGGAATGGAGCCCTAATGTAGAAGTGGTTAAGAGCTCAGCTGCTAACCAAAAGGTCGCAGTTCGAATCCACCAGCTGCTCCCGGGATACCCTATGGGGCAGTTCAACTCTGTCCTATAGGGTCGCTATAAGTTGGA
Organism: Dugong dugon; assembly: GCA_030035585.1. Taxonomy (NCBI): domain Eukaryota; kingdom Metazoa; phylum Chordata; class Mammalia; order Sirenia; family Dugongidae; genus Dugong; species Dugong dugon. Next base: position 4,901,201 of record CM057464.1, on the reverse strand, counting down.
ATCAACTCGACGGCAATGGATTTGGTTTGGTTTAGAGCAGGGTTTTTTTGGCCTATGGGCCAAATCCAGCCCACTACCTATAAATAAAGTGTTATTAGAATGCAGGCCAGCCCTTTTGTTTAGGTATTGTCTATGCCTACAAGAGAGGAATGTCTCCTCAGTGCTTTATCCAATCTACGTATTTTGAACAACACTAATTTTGTCAGTGAACACCCATTTCTACAATCCACTTAACAAAACTTAACAATTCAATTAACAAAAACTTTGATAAAGAGACTTGAAGTGCTTGTAGTGACAACTTCTGGTGCTTGGAACTTTTTATTGTATATTAGCTTGGCTTACGTATTCCTGGTTAGGACAAATAACCATCTCGAGGACATAGATAATGGCGGGTAGTGGTAGGTCAGTGGTAGAATTCTTGCCTTCCATGTGGGAGATCTGCTTCAATCCCCAGCCAATGCACCTCAGGTGCAGCCACCACCCATCTATCAGTGAAGGCTTGTGTGTTGCTATGATGCAGAACAGGTTTTTGGTGGAACCTCCAGACTAGGATGGGCTAAGAAGAAAAGCCTGGTGATCTACTTCCAAAAACTAGCCAATAAAAACCCTGTGGATCGCAATGGTCCAGTTGGAAACCGATCATGGAGATAAAGAACCGGGCAGTGTTTCCTTCTGTTGTGTATGGGGTCACCGTGGGTCAGGGGCTGACTTGATGGCAGCTAATAACAACAGGACATAAATCAAAACACACGCGCACATTTATACTACCCTTTCTAAGATAAAGGGCTTTAGGGTAAATTAGAGATCATGTAAAAACCCTTCAAACACCACTCTGCCACCACCACACTCTGTCCCCGGAAGTCCTCCAGGCCAGGCCCTGTTCTCTCTCTGTTCCCCATTCCCCAGCTCTCTGGGGTTCTCTGCCTGTGATGGCCTCCTATGTTGGTTCTTATTTTCTGCCTAGCTCTGTGGACAGATGATGGTTTTGAGCTGTCTACCCAATCTTTAGCTCTGGGTCCTCTCTCAAATCACAACTCTCCTGGTGGGTCCGCTGCTCTCTAGCTCAGGTGGGAACGTTTGCACTGCCCACCAAAGGGAGGTATAGAAATGTGTTCAGTGTGATGAAACCTTGTAACCACAGACACCTGAGATGTGCCAGTGGCCCTATCAGCATAGGTGGATCACACACAGGATGCAAGTCTTCTGGTCCAGTGGATTAAACCACTGGTCATAGCTAGGTTTCCTTTGAACCCATCTGCTTGCAAAATTAAACCGAGCAAGATATTTTATTTAAAGGAAGCATTCACCAATCAAGTCACATGACTGGAGAATTTTGGAGATTGATTTCCATTCCCAGCAGTTGAGTGTATGAATAGGTTTTATTTAGTGCTCATTCAATGTATGGTCTAATGCTATTATTTATTTTCAAGAAGAGGTAGTATACAAAAACTTCATCTCAAATGTGCACGCAGTAATAAAAGCATATGTAAATCATCTTACTCCATGTATAAATGCTCCGTATCAGTTTTTAGCTTATTTTGTTGAAAAACTTTAAATTTTCCCATAAATTTAAAAAAAAAAAAGGATTCTTGTTTTTTTCCTTGTCAAAGTGCACTTCCTCTGCATGGATAGAATGACTTACTCTGGACAAGCTACTTTAAAATTCTGAAATAGTTAATGTTGATTGTTTCGTAAATGACAAATGACCACAATGTTCTAAGCAGGTGTAACTCAATGTTTGACGTTTCATTTTAATCCAGTTTTCAGTTGACACCAGCTCTTTCTGTATAGTATAGGGGAAGAAATGAAATAATCTTTTCTCCTGGAAAGCTAAATATTTCAGTCAGGTTTGAAAAGTATGTGTGTGAGCCCACAGCTATCGGAATGAATGATAAAGGCCATTCTCCAAGGATTTGATGGAGCTCAGTCATTTTTCATGTCTATTATTTTCTGTCATTTCTTTTAAAAAACCCAGCCCATTGCCCGTTCATGTTATTATGTGTGACTTTTTTTCTTTCCCCTCAAGATGCCTGGGCTGTTGCTGTAGCAAAAATAAGGATGAAATTTTGCCTGATGTTCTTCACTCCTGAATTTCAATTTGGAGGCAGTGTGGCTCGGCCTTACACGTCTCACGTCGACCACCCTCAGGCCTGGCTCAGGTGGGACGGGAGGGTCTCCCCAGTACTTCAGCCAATCCATGTGTTTTGAACAATACTAATTTCACCAGTGAGCACCCATTTCTACTATCCATTGCTACTGGAATGAAGACTAAAATTTTGAACTGAATTTACAAGGTGGCATTTATTTTTCTCCTAAATCAGTCTGTTGATCCATGCCGTGTGCTCGGGAAGCTCAGTATAACTAGTAAGGGTATATTTCTTTCATGTATTCATTTCTTCTACAACTGTTGATTGTTGCCTACCATTTGGCAGACATTAGGATGGGTACCAAGGATACAATATGGAAAAGAAGAGCGTGTCCCTGCCTTCACCGGCCTCATGAGCTCTTGTCAGACACAGAACAGTTCAATATGGCATCCCAAGGGTTACAAAGGTGGACGTACAGGGCCCTGTCGGAGCATAAGGAGGATGACTTCATCCCTCCTTGATTTTAGGGAATCAAAGAAGGCTTCCTGAAAGACAGAAAGTGATAGCTAAATGGGGACATAAATAATGAATAGAAATGGTTGTTTTTAGCTGCTCTTGAGTTAGCTCCAACTCATAGTGACCTTCCATATAATAGAACCAAATGCTGTCCAGTCCTGCTCCATCTTCATGATTGCCAGCATGTTTGAGTCCACTGCTGCCTTCTAACCTAGAGGCTCGTCTCCCAGCACTGTATCAGACAATATTCTGTTGTGATCCATAGGGTTTTCATTGGCTGATTTTTTAGAAGTAGATCACCAGGCCTTTCTTCCTAGTCTGTCTTAGTCTAGAAGCTCCACTAAAACCTGCCCACCATGTGTGACCCAGCTAGTTTCTGAAATACAGGTGGCATAGCTTCCAGCATCACGGCAACACACCAGCCACCACAGCATGACAAACTGGCAGACAGGTGGTAGGATTAGAAATTAGGCAGGCAAAAAAAAAAAAAGAAAAAGTGGAACAAAACTAACCTGTTCAAAGGCCCAGAACCAGAGAGTGTCAGATACTTTCGCCTGACTGCAGGGTGGATCTCAGGGGAGGTGTGGTGTGAGGACACAGTGCCAGAATGAGACTGGAGAGATATGGACAGGGTGAAGGCCAGGTTTAGAAGGACCTTGTAAACCATGATAAAAACTTTGGCTTTGATTATCTGTGCAATAGGAAACCATTGAAATGTTTCCAGCATGTGCATGCAACATATCTCTGGTACCGGAAGTGGTTTGAGAGAAACAGACTATCAGGGATGAGTTCTCTGAATTAGTAACTGTTCCATTTCAGTCTCACTGGGGTCTTCTGGGGCTGTCATCAGAAAGCTGCTTGATGAGTCTTAGTTCTTGAAGGACTGTGTGGCACCCTTCAAGCAGATTAACAGCACAAAGAAGGAGCTGGGTGGTGACTGATGTGACTATGGGATTCTCTCTGCTTTATTCGGCTGGGGATTTTCCTCTTGTGCACTGCGTTTGCAGGGAGGGAACTAATGATTAGGCTATGTCTGCTGTGAAGATATCAGGGAGCTGGATTTGACGAGCTTTCTTCCTGAGGCAACACTATTGCCTGTGGAAACTAATATTGGCGCCACTGAGCAGAGGAACGATCATTTGTAAGACTTTTCTGGTTCCCAGCCTTCTGCTTCCTGTGCCATGAAGGTTTGGGAGGCAGATCACTCTGGATGAAGCAGAGATGCAGGACCACCGCCGGGGCACAAAGTGGCCACAAGCTCAGGGAACTGCATTCTTCACCACTGTTTTAGGCTTAAATTGAGTACCAGCTTCAGTCCAGAGGGTCATCACAGCCTCATGACTATACAATCGAGAGAGACTCCTAACTCATATCTGCCCTCCACACCAGCCCAGCTCCAGGACATCAGCTCCCTAGAGCATCAGTTCTGCCGTGTTTCTCCATTGCTCAAAAACTACCAAGAGCTTCTCAGCACCTATGTATAGCAGTGATTCTCAACCCTAACTGTGTGTTTGGATCACATGAGGAGACTCCAAAAATACCAATTGAATCTCAGTATTTTTTTCATATCTCCAAAGGTGATTTTAACACATAGCAGGGTTGAGAATTATTGGCCTACATAATACAACCAAAATTCCTCAGTTTGATTTTCAGAATATTCCAGTATCCTGGACCTACATCTCCTAACTTATTGTAAAATGGTAGTAGTGGCGTCCGAATTCACGAGGAGGAATGAGAATTACCATCAGTACAAAGCTGATTCCTATGAGGTGGAGGACAGACATACCTCCACTCTCCAAACTTTTAACCAGTTCTGACACCAGGTGTACGTCCCACAGCACTTTCCACTTCTCTACTGGGTTTGATAATTCTTTGCAAAGGCCACACAGAACTCACACACCATACTTACAGATAAGTGGTTTATTAAGGAAGTAACAAGGTACAACTCAGGATCAGGATCAGGAAGCGTGTAGGCAGAGTCTGGAAGGCTCCCCCGAAGTGGAGAGCACATCCCTCCCTTCTTCAGTGCAGAACAGCTCTCTAAGCCATGTAGGCAAGCAGGCCCTTCTCTCTGCCGTCCTGGCCCCGAGGACGGGCTCCTCTCGGCCCCTGAGGACGGGCTCCTCTCGGCCGCCTCAGGACGGGCTCCTCTCGGCCCACTGAGGACGGGCTCCTCTCGGCCCACTGAGGACGGGCTCCTCTCGGCCCCCTGAGGACGGGCTCCTCTCGGCCCCCTGAGGACGGGCTCCTCTCGGCCGCCTCAGGACGGGCTCCTCTCGGCCGCCTCAGGAAAAGCCTCTTTATGGCCATGCACGCCCTCTCTCAGCTGTGCAGGCATCTCTGCCTTTGGCTTCTCTGCTGTCAGCCTCTCCACTGCAAACCGACCCAGCTCATAGCCAGTGTAGCAGTTTTATTTAGCAATCTTAGCTGTATCCCTAGGAGCAGGTTTCTGCTGTCACCAGTCACCACTGACCCTGCCCCAGGGTCCCTTCCGGGCCTGTTGACACCGGCTCTGCCACAGGGCCCTCTCTGGGTCTCTTGTTGTCTTCAGTGTTATAGCCCTTGACCTGTCTTACAGCTCTTTTAGGAGGTTCCTTGCCTCTTCTCTCTCTGCTTCTTCTCTCTTCTTGCCTCTCTTAACTTTTCTCCTTTCTGCTTCCTTCTTCTTTGTTTCTTGGTCTGCCAACCTCTGTGCGACGGGCTGCATATTTAAGCAAACTCCTGGTCAATTTTAAGGCATGGTTCTCCCACCAGGATCACAAACTGACCAATCCCCTCTCAGTAGGCCAGAGACACTTTATCTGTATAATGGGCTATAGTCACTTCATTTGCATAAGTCTGTTGACCAGTCCCTGCAAGGTACATAAAATAGACCAATCAAAGCACAGGCTGTAGCCCAGCACCAGACAAAAAGTATCAAACTATAAGTTGTCTACAGCTTACCCAGGAAATGTCAATCAAGCTGGACAAAAGTAACAAACCCTTTGGGGTAGAAAACTAGGGCAAAAGCAACTCCTCAGGGTTTAGGGGAAAAAAATCCCTCAAGTTGTTTTTCCAGAGAACCAAGGCAAAAGACAACATAAAGGAATTCATTTCACTATATTTATCTTAGTGATCTTACATGTACCTCATGAGGTTCCACCTCTAAGCTATGGCTCACAGCAGTACACAACCTAGAATACTCCCCTCTCTGGTCTGCTCTGTCCGTCCAAATTTGCTTGTTGGCCATCAAGGCCAAACTCCGCTTAGATCTTCCAGCCTACCGTGACCTTCCCTTCTGACTTCCTAGCATTTTGTTTTCTAAAAATAATACTTCCTCAAATACAACTTAGTGATAAAACATAGTGGTGACTTATATTATGATTGGTCTATTGAATTCTTATCTATTTTTTCTTGTGTGTATGACTCTCTTCCCATCTTAGTCATCTAGTGCTGCCCTAACAGAAATACCACAAGTGGATGGCTTTAACAAAGAGAAATTTATTCTCTCACAGTCCAGTAGGCTACAAGTCCAAATTCAAGATGTCAGCTCCAGAAGAAGGCTTTCTCTCTCTGTGGGCTCTAGAGGAAGGTCCTTGTGATGCATCAATCTTCTCTTGGTCTGGGAGCTTCTCTCCACAGGAACCTCAGGTCCAAAGGATGCACTCTGCTCCTGGCACTACTTTCTTGGTGGTATGAGGTTCCCATGTGTCTCTGTTCACTTCTCTCTTTTATATCTCAAACGAGAGTGGATTAAGACACAATCTAATCTTGCATACCTCATCAGTATTACCTCATCATAGTGATAGAGTGTACAACACATAAGGAAGTCACATCAGATTACACAATCACACAGTACTGGGAGTCATGACTAGCCAAGTTGACAGATATTTTTGGGGGACACAATTCAATCTATGACACTCCCCAACTCAATTCTTGAACATTCCCTCAGGGCACAAGGTCTTGCACATGGCTGATGATTCAGGGAATATTTGTTGATAAAAGAATGAACGAACGCAGTAACTACAATAACAATGGTCTCTCAATCAGTTGGAGGTAGGGAGAGTATAAAGAACGACTTAACACAGCAGGTCTGGTTGTTTACTCCTTGCTGTCTCCAAGGGAACCCGGAACCATGATTGACCCTTGACCAACCCCTGGGAATGTGTCCCTCAGCGTGTTCTTTATGTTAGTGATTGAAAATTTTGTTATATACACTGGTACAATGGGCCATGTCATACCAGCGTGTCAGGTGGCTTTGTGCAAACATGAAGATTGATGATATATACCTGGTTTTAATGTAAGATTGCTCCGTTTCTTTTGCCATGACTGGATGTGTAGCAGGACATGCCTACATGGACAACTCCTCATAAAAGTCTCCTACCCTGAGACTCAAAGGGGCTTTCCTGGGCAGAGACATACTACATGAGTCCCTGTATTTCATTGCTGGAGACAGAAAGCCCTCCTGTGTGGCCTCAGGTGGTCAATGCCACAAAAGCTCGTGCCTGAACTCGCTGGACTCTACTGATGCCTGCCTTTTTCTTGCTATTTTTGTTCTGTGTCTTTTGCTGTGATAAACCTTAGTCCTGAGTATAAATTTTTTTTTTTAAAAATTAAAAGACTGAATGAACTGTTGAAAAATAAAATGAAATGGCTAGAAGACACGTGTTACTTTATTTTCCGGGTCCAGAATGGATGGATCCGTTTTGAGATGCATTTTCTGTAAACTGCAGAAAAAATATTTGATACATATGATTAGAATAGATTTAATGACTGCCTGAGTATTTCGATATTTGGCTTACCTCTTTTCTCACTTAGCTCCAAAGAGACACCTCTTGGACAGCCATTTTTCACATCAAATGGTTTTCCAAGCAGCCCTCCTTCCTAGTTGCCTATTCTACACACCTGGCATGGTATATCCAGAATGCTTTTCTAAACAGGTGAAAGATTGCTATGGTTGCACGTCACATCCTCCATGATCGTAAGATAATCAGACATACGCCAGAATGTGGGTTACCTGACTGTATGTGCAGAGAGGGGCAGAAAGAATGGTTTAGATAAGAAAGAACGGAGAAGAGTTTGACAGTGCCTACTAATGAAGACAAATGATGATAAAAACTGAAAGCAAACCCATTGCCATCAAGTTGATTCCGACTCATAGTGACCGTAGAGGACAGAGTAGAACTGCCCGATAGGGTTTCCAAGGAACAGTTGGTGGATTCAAACTGCCAACCTTCTGGTTAGCCAAGTGTTTAACCACTTGCGCCACCAGGGCTCCAGGAAAAGGGAAGGTAACTGTATCTTTAGATCTGTTCAACTATTTCCTGGATCTTCTTCGCACCTTCTGATGGGGAGGATATAGCAGGAGTAGAAAAGGAATTGGTGATTGCTTGGCTGGCATGGTCTTTGGGAGTGAAGAGGTGAGAATGGTAAAGGAGAACAAATGTTATAAAAGTTGATAACCCTTTGCAAGGCCCTACTTATGCACGTAATCAATTCATCTTAGATTTTTTTTACTTTCTCCAAACTCCCTTGTCCTCTGCATTTCAAGAAGCTGTGGCAGGTGTTTCTTCCTGAAGTCAACATTTTCATTTGTAGAGAAAGCCTGAGGACTTTGGTAATAGTTGATCACAGGACTTGTGGATAACCAGCTTGGGCCTTTTCCCATTGGTTTTACTCTAATTAGATGATCACAGTCATCTCTTTTGACATGTCTGCAAGGGGCTGGAGATATTTAGCAAGGAATCTACCAGTCATGCTGAGAGCTCAAATGGGCTGGGTCAAGAGGTAATTAGCAACCTCACCTCTATTTCACCTTATCTATCTGGAAATTTGGAGCCCTGGTGGCGAAGCAGTTAAGAGTTTGGCTGCTAACCAAAAGGTCAGCAGTTCAAATCCACCAGCCACTCCTTAGAAACCCTACGGGGCAGTTCTACTCGGTCCTATAGGGTCCCTGTGAGTCAGAACTGACTCAATGGCACCTAATAAACAACAACAACATCTGGAAATTGGTTCACGGATTGAAAAGGGGGGTAGAAAACTTCATAAATACATAATATATGTGAACCTGCCTATATTTTATTTTAGGTTAAAAGATCTGACATTTGAGTTATTTGATAGTAATAGAAATGAAGACAATTGTTGCATAAACCCAGAAATAGTAAGGCAATTGAAGACTTCCTCTGGAAGGTAGCCTTTCTCTTCTATGAGTTTCTGGAGCTCTTCTGGAAACACTGACGCTGCCTGGGCCATCAGCCAATGCGATTCGCCCTTGATCTAGAAGTTCTGGCAGCTGGAGCGCTTTCCAGAGCTGGCCAGCCATCCGTCACTAGCCTGAAACTCCTTCCTCAATCCCCTCACACTTAGCCTGGGAGGGGTGGCTTTGGCCACTTTATTGCTTTTTAGGGGCCATTTTTTCACAGAAACAAAGGGTGCACACAGCACAAGCAGTGAACGAAGGAGACAGGGGGCAAACAATGCCCAAACAGTGAGCACTGGAGAGAGACTGAGGAGCTGTGAAACGGTGGGAGGCTATAGCAGGGGATGCTACACGTCACTTCATTTATGTGGATTCACCGTAGTGCTCAGTGTGTGGCAAACTCAAGCTTTGCTTTTTAGAATTTTCTTTTCTTTTTTTTTCTGAGTGTTTTCAATCCACAGTTGTTTGAATCTGAGGATGCGGGACCCGGGGATACAGAAGGCCAGCGGTACATACATATACATACATGTTCTCTTTTCTTCCTTCTAGGATGTAGAATGCATTGCAGAGGACACACCATAGTGATGGTGTTTGTCTGTCTATTACCCCTAATTTTAGACAATATTTTTAGTCCAGATACAGTCTTCATTTCCATCTGTCTTGAAGCAACAAGATGGAGAGAGAGCAAGTCCCTGCTGACCCCTATCACAACTGATAAGCTCCACTGGGACAGAAAGTCCTTGCTGGCTTCTCAGATCCCTAAACTGGGTTTCAAAAAGGGCACTGGTTTCCAGTACAAACAGCAAATCTTCCTTCTAATTCCGTTTGTAGACTAAACAATTGTATAACACCGGGGCATAGTAATACCTAAAGCTAAAGTTTCCTCTTAGTTTTGATTACCCAAGTGAGTATCTTTGTTCTTGGTAGCTCTGCTGAAACCAGGCCATCGAAACATTTTGTTCTGGTTCAAACCCCTGCTGGGAATTTGCATTTTCGTCCCAACTAAAACCAAACCAAGCCGACTCATAGCAACCCTATAGAAGAGAGTAGAACTGCACCATAGGGTTTCCAAGGAGCCACTGGTGGATTCGAACTGACGACCTCTTGGTTAGCAGCCAAGCTCTTACCCACTGCACCATCAAGGCTCCATTTCCACCCCAGATATACTAAATCAGAATCTACTGTTTAACAAGATCCCCCAGGTGGTTCTTATGTATGATAAATTTTGAGAACTACTGTTCTACTAGTGGTTCTCAGAATTGATCCCTAGCCAACAGCATTAGCATCACCCGGAAACTTGTTAGAAAGCAAATTCTCGGCAGGGGTTCAAAATAGAATAAACTAGTTTGAAGCCCTGGCTGAAACCAAATTTACCAGTCTTAGTAGATGGTAATGCAGGGTGGACATAAACAAAATTTCCGTGAAAATAAACAACAAATATTCCCTGAAGACCTATTATGTGCCAATCATTAGGGGTGTAAAGGTAGACGGGATACCCTCAGAAGGTAGCAGAAGAATTAGGTAATAACTATATAGCACTTCATATGTAGCCACACCCTTCTGTCATGGAGGTTTTTTTCTTGCTGCTAAGATTTTGAACAAGTTTCAGTGGAGCGTCCTGATTAAGACAGACTAGGAAGCCTCAAGTTGCAATAGTGAAGGATTCTATGGGGAAAATATTAAACAATGCAGGAAACGTCAAAAGAAGATGGAAGGAATGCACAGAGTCATCCTACCATCCTACCAAAAAGAATTGGTCACCATTCAACCATTTCAAGAGGTAGCATATGATCAGGAACCAATGTTACTGAAGGAATAAGTCCAAGCTGCACTGAAGGCATTGGCGAAAAACAAGCCTTCAGGAATTGACGGAATATCAATTGAGATATTTCAACAAACGGATTCAGCACTGCGAGTACTCACTCACCTGTGCCAGAAATTTGGAAGACAGCTACCTGGCCAACTGATTGGAAGAGATACATTTTTATGCCTGTTCCAAAGAAAGGTGATCCAACTGAATGTGGAAATTATTGAACAATATTAATATCACACACAAGTAAAATTTTGCTGAAGATCATTCAAAAGAAGCTGCAGCAGTATGTCGACACGGAAATGCCAGAAATTTAGGCTGGATTCAGAAGAAGACATGGAACCAGGTATATCATTGCTGATGTCAGATAGATCCTGGCTGAAAGCAGAGAATATCAGAAAGATGTTTACCTGTGTTTTATTGACTATGCAAAGGCATTTGATTGTATGGATCATAACAAATTATGGATAACATTGCGAAGAATGGGAATTCCAGAACACTTAATTGTGCTCATGAGGAACGTGTACATAGATCAAGAGGCAGTTGTTTAGACAGAACAAGGTGATGCTACATGGTTTCAAGTCAGGAAAAGTGTGCGTCAGGTTGCATTCTTTCACCATACCTATTCAATCTGTATGCTGAGCAAGTAATCCAAGAAGCTGGACTATATGAAGAAGAACAGGGCATCAGGATTGGAGGAAGATTCGTTAACAACCTGCGATATTCTGATGACACAACCTTGCTTGCTGAAAGTGAAGAGGACTTGAAGCGCTTACTGATGAAGATCAAAGACCACAGCCTTCAGTATGGATTACACCTCAAGATAGAGAAAACAAAGATCCTCACAACTGGACCAGTAAGCAACATCACGATAAATGGAGAAAAGACTGAAGTTGTCAAGGATTTCATTTTACTTGGATGTACCATCAACACCTATGGAAGCAGCAATCAGGAAATCAAAAGACAGATTGCATTGAGCAAATCTACTGCAAAAGACTTCTTTGAAGTGTTGAAAAGCAAAGATGTCGCCTTGAAGACTAAGGTGCACCTGACCCAAGCCATAGTATTTTCAATCGCATCAAATGCAGGTGAAAGCTGGCCAATGAATAAGGAAGACCGAAGAAGAGTTGACGCCTTGGAATTGTGATGTTGGCGAAGAATAGTGAATGTACCATGGACTGCCAAAAGAACGAACAAATCTCTCTTGGAAGAAGTACAACCAGAATGCTCCTTAGAAGTGAGGATGGTGAGACTACATCTTACATACTTTGGACATGTTGTCAGGAGGGTTCAGTCCCTGAAGAAGGATACCAGGCTTGGTAAAGTAGAGGGTCAGCGAAAAAGAGGAAGACCCTCAAAGAGATGGATTGACAACAGTGGCTGCAACAATGGGCTCAAGCATAACAATTGTGAGCCTGGCGCAGGACCAAGCAGTGTTTCGTTCTGTGGTACATAGGGTCGCTATGAGTGGGAACCGACTTGACGGCGCCTAACAACAACATCAACAGAAAGAATGTCCTGGTGATTTATTTATGAAAATCAGCCAATGAAAATCCTATGGATCACAATGGTCCAGTCTGCAACCAGTTGTGGGGATGGTGCAGGACCAGGCAGCATTTTCCTCCATCATGCATCAGGTTGCATGAGTTGGGGGCCACCTTGATGGTAGCTGACAATAACAACAATATAGCACCAACAATAAGTGCAAAGAAGGTTGATCAAAATTCTTTCTGTCCTTTCATCTCTTTTTCTTCTTTTCCCATACCACCTCCCACTCGCCCCCTATATGGTGCCCCTCCTCAACTTTATGTACCTGTATCTTTAGGCTGGCTTCCTAGACCACCCAATGTGACTTCCTATGGAGACCTCAATTCTCCCGTAGCAGCGAAGTCCTGACCTGTTCCTCCTTCTTCTCATACAACAAAACTGAATCCTTCTGTACTCTACTTCCTCAAAACAATTGTAGGCTCATCCAAAGATGTTAATTGCTAATAAATGTTTAACAATCATTTGTACGTTCACAACAGCCTGTAATACCTTGCACCACCCATCTGTCAGTTCGTTGTACTGCGGTGGCTTACATGCTGCTGTGATGTGGAAGCTATGCCACCGGTGTTTCCAATACCATCAGAGTCACCCATGGTGGACAGATTTTAGCAGAGCTTCCAAGACTAAGACAGACTAGGAAGAAAGGCCTGGCCATCTGCTTCTGTAAACCAACCAACGAAAACTTTATGGATTACAACAGAAGATTGTCCAATATAGTGCTGGAAGATGAGCTCCTTAAGTTGGAAGACACCCAGAACACACAGTGGCCAGAACAATGGACTTGAGCATATCAATGATTGTGAAGATGGCACAGGACCAGACAACATTTTCATTCTGTTGTACGTGTGGTCGCCATGAGTTGGAGTTGATTCAACGGCAGCTGACAACAACGTAAACACCTAGGCTCCTAGGAGCACAGCTTTAAGCAATAGTTACCAAAGACAATACATATTGAGAGACATGAGAAAACCGGTCAGAAGCCGAAACTTGTAAACCTGTGTGCTTGGGCTGTTTAACACAAGCTTTCCAATCACGTCACAGCTTCCAGTTTGAAATATCTATTATTTCCCAGGGTCTTCTGGTGCCTTCTCTGAGCTGAGTACAGTTTAGGAGAAGAATTTCATTTTCCCCCAGAAAGATTGATTCTGTTAGTCAAAAGCATCAGCAGCAAGTTTAAATTGGCCTCTTAAATTTAGAATGATTTATTTTCTACGAAAAGTGTATCACTGCCGCAGTTAGTGTAGAAGTGACTAGAGGATTGGCGATTTATATTGAAGGAATGTTCGAAATGTAAGTGTCCCCATAAAGGAAAAGATTGGCACGTTTCACTATGTAATTTAAAACTTCTGTATGGCAAAAGATTGCATCAGCAAAATTACAAGACGAACAACAGAACACGAGAAAATACTTGCAACAGACATAATCAAAGGGTTCGCAGCAAGACCCCGTAAGAAGCTTCTATTACTCACGAAGCAACAGGCAAACAACCTAGTTTATCTGGGCAAAAAAATAAGTTGTGTTTTCCCCTCACAGGAAAACACAGATAATTAATAAATGCATGAAAATATGATTAACTTAACTAATCCAGGAAGTACAAGCTCTCTGCTCATCACATTAACAAGGCTGAAGAAAGATTAGTGTTCGGGTGGGGAAATGGCGCTGCCAAACACTGGAATGGAAGGGCCAAGTAGCCTTACTTCGTAGCACAATCTGGCAACACTTATCAAAGTTTACATTTCTTCTGTCTCAGCAAAATTTCTAAGGATTTGTCCTCATAAATATTTACACACATGGGCAAACATATATGAATATAGAAAAAATGAAGAATCTTAATTGTAACATAGAAAAAATGAAGCCTCGGAAAGAATCTCAATGTTGACCAACTGGGGAATGATAAACGCATCAAGATACAGCTACACAACATGTGCAAAGCAGCTGGAAAATGAATGAGCGTGTTCTCGTGGAAAAATGAATGTCACATTCCTTTTTTTTCCCAAGTTCTATTTTTGTGAATAACAAAAAACTCCATAGTAATATAATAACAAACACCGTAATAATGTATGCAGTTATATGAATATATCTATATTAATATAATAATATAATATAATGTAATAACACATGCAGATATGTGTTAGTAAAATGCCTCTATGATTCAATCTGTTAGCAGTGACTTCCAGGGAGGAGCTTGGGAATGGAGCAAGGAAGTATTTTTATTTTTTATTTTATTAATTTCTATGCTGCAATTTTTTTAAATTACCTTTATTATTCCAGACCCGTTGCTGTCAAGTTGATTCCAACTAACAATGACCTTACAGGACAGAGCAGAACTGCCCACTTAGGGTTTCCAAGGAGCAGCTGGTGGCTTCAAACTGCTGACCTTTTGGTTAGCAGCCAAGCTCTTAACCACTGTGCCTCCAGGGCTCCACCTTTATTATTATTATTAGCATACTGAAAAAAAAGAGAAGAAATGCTCTAGAACTGTCCTATAAAATAGTGTGCCAAATCACACAAATACCATTTGCTGTCATGTTCTAAAAGAATTCGTGTCTCTCCTCAAACGCCCCCATTCACACAGGGCACATTCACCCATATTTCCCGCTAGTATTTGGTGGTTCAGTTGTTAAGAGCTCAGCTTCTAACCAAAAGGTCAGCAGTTCAAGTCCACCAGCCACTGCTTGGAAACTCAATGGGGAAGTTCTCCTCTGTCCCAGTGGGTTGCTAGGGGTCAGAATCGACTAGACAGCAATGGGTTTGTTTTTTAGAATTTACAATTCTGGAAGGAATACTGCACGGAGAATCAGGATATGTGAGTTCTACTTCCTGCTTTGTCAGGACCTAGCTGTCTGTTTGCAGACTGGCCATTTCACTTCTCTGACTCTCTAGAACGTCGGACAAGATGCGTTGTTTTCTAACTCTGCTCCCTGCAGACCCAAGAACACTTCTCCACACCCACCTACCACCCACCACCTTGCTTTTCAGCCAGAGAATTCTGTTTCTCTCAGTTTTATTTATTTTTATATCCACCAAAGATTTTGCCTGATTTCCGAGTAAGAGTCATTTGAAAACCTCTAGAAGAGTTTATTTTAATGGTCCTTCCAGTCCTTACTTCCTGAGTCTATGAAATCTGGGCTCTGGTTAGGCCATGCAGGACTTTCAGCTGACTCTTAAATGACCCCAGATAGGAAGATGCCTGTTTTCCCCTATCCATCAGGCCAAAAGCACGAACTTGATTTTTTTCCAGAACATAAAGTCGGACTGTATCACGTGTAAATCACTATAATGGAGATGATTAAAAAGAAACAAAGTGCCTGCCTCGGAAAACAAGGGTCGAAGAGGACTGCAGTGGGGGAAGAGAGATTCTTGGTCTCCTTTGGTTCAATGACCGCTGGGCCAGCTGGTATTACTCTTGGCGTGATGATTCTGCTTTAGCTTATGAACATGCTCTGTTCAGAAATACTAGCTGGTAGAGTGCCCTGAGAACACATTCATTAGGGAGGTGCTATTCTTGCCTTGCAGTTAAAGGTCAGACCAGAAGTTCACCAGCTCTTAATGAGCAGCTGAGTGGGAGGAAAGGCAAGGACCTGGTCTTCAATGTCCACGCCCATGGAGTTGAGTGCCTGTGTTCAGGGTCAGCTCCAATCAGCCTGGTAAGTTGGGTAAAATTTAATTATCGGGTGACCTTTTCTTTTGACTGAGGTGAAAAGACAAAACTGAGAACTTCTAGAGAGTCCTAATTAAAAGTAGACATAGCCAAGCTAAAGCAATTGTTACTGTACTGTTTCCACTCATCCCATCCTTTAAAGTCACATCACTATAAATATAATAAACTCATGTCTGCAGCACCATCGTCGGCATCATGAGGTAAGTGTCTGTGGAACTGTTTGCCGAAGTAAGAAGTGAAAACGAGTGTCAAGATACAGGTTTGTCAGGTTCCCATTTCCCAGTCCAAACCTAATCTGCGGGGCTTGATTAGAAGTGAAACAAATAGATTGGCCATTAATTATGTCATTCTACTTTTTTCCTTATAGGAAAATCTTAATACTGTGCTTAAAATATCACAGACTAAAGCTACTAGGCTCCAATTCACTGAATTCCCCAGTTACCTCTTAACACTTCTATATATACCGTATACCATTGAAATTAATTCTTATCCTTGGATTTGTGTTATTGATGTAAGAGCTCAGTCTGCTATTTCTCTTCTATCCAATCAAAGACCCCAATGAGATGGCAACAACCAGTAGACTAAAGGTGATTGAAATTTGTTGCCATTAAAAAAGAAAATACTGTATAGAAGCAATTTGAATATGTCAAATTACCAAATAAGAATATTAAATATAAGAGTGTAGCTAGGTTACCTGTTGCCGTCAAGTCCGTTCCAACTGATGGTGACCCTAAGTGTGTCAGAGTATAACTAGGCTCCACTGGGTTTTCAATGGCTGCTTTTCTGGAAGTAGGTCACTAGGTCTTTCTTCCGAGGTGACTCTGGGTGGACTCGAACCTCCAGACTTTTGGTT
This sequence comes from Dugong dugon, assembly GCA_030035585.1. Lineage (NCBI taxonomy): Eukaryota > Metazoa > Chordata > Mammalia > Sirenia > Dugongidae > Dugong > Dugong dugon. Next base: position 4,884,548 of record CM057464.1, on the reverse strand, counting down.
AGCAGCCAAGCATGTTAACTGCACCACCCAAGAATTCCGTAGATAGGTTACAGACTTTAAAGAATAAGCTACAAAGGAGGGGAAGAATAGATAGATAGGGAATTGTCTCTGTTGTTTAAATAAATACACGTTTGCATCACTAAAGGGCTGTGTGTCTATTGCCACACCAGTTTTGAGAAATAAACCACCACAAAACTCATTGGCTTAAAACAATAAACATTTCTTTAGCTCAAAAATCAGCAGATGGGTAATTTAGATTGGATTCCGCTGGAGGTCCTTCTTGTGTTGACTTGGCTCACTCATATGTCTGAGGATTGATTGCCTGTTGGCTGGAGTGATGGGGGTTGACTGGGTCAAGTGTCTCTCATCCTCCAGCAGGCTAACCCAGTCATATTTTCAAGGTGATGTTAGAAGGCAACAGCCTCATGTGCAGGTGCTTTATAAGTCTCTGCTTGCATATTTGCTAACATCCTATTGGTCAAAGTAAGTCGCATGGTGAACATAGAGACAAAGTACAGAATATTGGTATATGAAAAAAGATAAAGAATTGGGGCCATGAATGCCATCTCCCTCACAGGTTTTGTGCCAATTTAATCTGTGCCTTGTCATTTAAGACTAAGATTTTATTAGTACTATCCCCATTGGCGCAGTGGTTAAAGAGTGGTTAAAGAGCTAAACAAAAGGTTGGCTCTGCTCCTTGGAAACCCTGTGGGGCAGTTCTAGTCTGTCCTATAGGGTAGGTTTGAGTCAGAATCAACTCAACAGCAATGGGTTTGGTTTGGCTTTGGTTATCCCCATTCAACAGATGTGTAATACTGAGGATAAGAGAAGGAAAGGCCAACCAGCCACTAATCAATAGAACATCCTCCTTCCCCTCTTATACATTAACTTCTGTCTCCACACATTTTGGAGTTTTCTAAACCTTGATTATTTAAACACAAATACAGAAAATTATGTCAATAAAGAAGGAAATGTTTTTAAATGGAATGCTCATTGGAAGAGAATGGCAAAGCTAGAAACCAATGAACCCAGTCTCTTTATTCCATCTAACTTGTGGAATGACTCCTTTTCAAAGGGATTGAATCTACTGGGTGTCAGTTAGGTTGTTGTTAGGTACCAGCAAGAAAGATGAATGGGGAAAGCAAAAAAGGATACTCCTCCTAGCCAGTCAGCTACTTTATATGAGTCTTCTGCTTAAATTTTATAGGCTGGACTTGGACACATGGTAAAGATTCAAGGAAAACTGGCTAATAGTCTACTCACTATAGCGAGTGGAGCAATGTCCTATGGGATGGTGAAGTGATCAAAGTGCCTATAGACTAGTGAAGACACATCATTGCCAGACGTAAGTAAACTGCATGGAGTGGTGGCTGCCTATTGGTACAGGAAAAAAGACGTGTGCCAAACTGACTTCCGCATGACAGACACCAGGGATTGTGTTGATTTTCTCCCTAAAAACAAACCACATCTTACTCATGAAGTGTGCTTCTTAGCTCAAGTAGATATATGAGACTAAACGGGCAGCTCCTGTCAGGAGGTGAGATGAGAAGGCAGAGAGGGTCAGGAGCTGGTTGCATGGACACAGGGAATCGGGAGTGGAAAGGAGGAGTGTGCTGTCACAGTATGGGGAGAGCACCTAGGGTCACATAACAATGTGTGTATAAATTTTTGTATGAGAGACTAACTTGAACTGTAAACTTTCACTTAATGTACAACAATAAAATAAAATTTTTAAAAAAACACGTCTGTAACAACATCTGCAATTAGAGTCACGACCCAATTAAGTTTCTTAAAATGCAGTCATTCTCTAAAACCTCTACAACTTCTGCACAGGCCAAGAGGTGAGGGTAAGTAGGTATTTCCCAGGTCCTTGCTGTTGGCACTGATTCTGCGGTTCCCCCTGGGATGTGGTGTTGTTTTGGTTCACAGTTTGGAGGGAATTGGTTCTGGGAACTTCCATGCAGACTTCTTCCAGTATTAGCCCTCATCCCATGAATCAGAGAACAAATGTGGGATTCCCCCATGTATTAGTTTCCTAAGGCTGCTGTAACAAAACACCACCACAAAGGAGGTGGCTTATAGGAACAGAAATTTTTTCTCTTTCAGTTCTGGAGGCTTTGTTGTTATTGTGTTCCACTGAGTTGATTCTGACTCATAGCAATGCTATAGGACAGAGTAGAAATGCTCCATAGAGTTTCCTAGGTTGAAATTATGGGAATAGATTGTCGTGTCTTTTCTCCCAAGAGCAGCTGGTGGGTTCAAACAGCCTACCTCTCGGTTAGCAGTCGAGTGCTTGACCATTTCACCACCCGGTCTTCTTTTTGGGAGGCGAGTAGTCTGAATTGAGAGTATGAGCAGGGCCGTGTTTTCTCAGAAATTTCCAGGAGTAGATACTTTCTCATCTCTCCCAGTTTCTGGTAGCCCTGGGCATAGACTCATTTTGAACTCATTGTGAGACAAACCAGTCAAAACTCTTTATTATTGGAACCTATAAATCCCAGTCTGACTAGTGGACCCTTCCTTCTGGGTCCCCAGAGAACTTTGTATCCAAAGATGATTGTGGTATCCCACACCACACTTTTTCTGACCAAGAAAATGTTTTCACAGCAAGAAGAGAGATAAAACGAGCTCACACGCATGGGATTCAGTTCAAAGCCAGTGTCTAGAAATGTCCCGCAAGTCTGGTATTCCCCTTTTCCCAATACAAAGGCCTCCTTGAAAATGGCTGCAGAATTCTTTAGGGAGGGCTAAGAAGATTTATAGTTCATGCATGTTGCACATTATTTTTTAAAGGAACTTTTCATGTAAGGGCCTTAGGGTCTGTGAACTAGCTGAGATTTGGGAATTAGGTAACAGACTATTAGTGTCCTTTGTCCTAACACCTTCATCCCCAGCCTCATTGTCAGAACCAGTTTCATATCTACAACCCTAGCTGCAAGGGAGTCAGGAAATGCCAGTTTTAGCTTTCTACCTACTGGGTTACAGGACGAGGCTGAGAATGAATGCCAAGTGCCAGTACACCATATTCTCAAGGCAGAGAAATAGCATTTTCTGTGAATTTAGAGAAAAGACTGAATTTATGCTAATGAATAGGGTAGATGAATGGATTAGGAATGTGTGTGGGATTTACAAAGAGGCTTACTGAGTCTGAAGTGGTATGGAAAATGTCCTTTTGTAAAAATGGCCCTTTTAGTTCCCTAAAATGGTTATAGATTACACACAGGGTTCCACAAAGCAGGGACCTACCCAAGATTAGCCCCTGATGTTGGCTTGAAGTCAGTAAAAAATTACATTTATGAAGAATATTTATTGATGTAAGGAAATGCTCATAATATCACATTAAGTGAAAAAGGGCAGATACAAGGGCATACATGCATTTTCAATTTGTGTGCACTTACACTTATTCACACATACGTACACACACGTACTGGAAGGAAGCATCTCAAAGTGCTCAACGTGATAGGATTACAAATAACAATATAGATTTTTAAATTCTTTCATTTTTCTAAAATTTTTGCAATTACTTGCATAATTTTAAAAGTTAGAATTATTTTAATGAAAAACATTATACAAAACAAGAAAGAAGTAGCTAATGTATGTGTTCTGGTTAGAGTCTAAAAAAACTAGTATCATCATTATTCTACAACTCCACAATCTGTTTCTAACATCATGTAAAGAAGGAAACACCTTAAGAACTAGGTCCAGGGTTGGGGAAAATAGATGCATTTCTAAACTCCTAAGGGTGGACTTTATCTCAGAATCTCAGAAGTGAAAGCTAGGCTCTAAACATCAATAAGTTCACTGGCTTTGAACACTTGATTTTAGCCATCGATCCCCCATTGTTTTTAAATGAAAGCATAGATAAACCACTAATATCCAAAACAAGTAAAAGTGAAGCTGCTTCATTTGAAACCAAACCTTCCAGCAGAAGACTTGAACTCTATGGAAATCCATTTGAAAGCCATTAATTTGGTCCAACCAGTCATTTCACGGAAGAGATCCCCAGAGGGGAAGACGCTAATCCTCCGCTCCCATAATCAAGGGTCAGGTAAGAAGAGTGCCCCATGATACCACACAGAGGGCCAGGGCCAGGTGCCTCTTATCGTCCTTGATAGGCATGAAGCCAAAGGGTGAGGAGGAAATCATGTCCCCAAAGGGCTATCAGAGGGCAAAACTTAAGGTCAAAATCAAGATGTCGCCTTGAAGGACTTGAAGGCAGAGACAGAATGCAAGGGCTGGGTGCTTTTTCCCTAAGCTCCAGTGATGGCCTGAAAAGTATTCCAGGCTGGTTTGAGGAATCAGAATGGGGCAGATATCAAATAGCTTAATGAAGGTCACGTGGCCAATTAGTAATAGTGCTAGAACCGAGAGCTGGGTGTCGCAACATAGTAAGAAAGCCTTGCCTCCTAATTCTGTCTGTCTCTGTCTGTCTGTCTGTCTCTCTGTCTCTCTCTCTCACACACACAGACACCAGCAAGTGAGCTACATGAACTTCATCGCCCGTATCCACTTTACTGAAACTGTCCTTACTGAGGTCATCAATGACCACATGATTGCCAATCCGGTGGATAATTTCATTCCTTTTTCTACCTAATGTCTCCTTTCCCTTCCTTCAGTCATCTTCCCAATTTATACTTTCTCAGCACTTCATCACTCGCTTCCATGACATCAAATACCACCTAGCTGTGGTAATTAAACTTCTGTGTACTTAAGAATCACCTAGTAAACAGGATTAGAAGGATGATTTGGGGACCCTATTCCCAGAAGGCTTCTTCAGTAGGTCTGTGGTGGGGCAGTAGAGATCCACATTTTTTAACTAGCACTTTGGGGAAGGGGTGGGGAGTTGTACACACAAGTTTGTTGAATCACAATTTGAGAAACATTGAACTATGATTGTCAAAGCTTCTCTAGCTCAGATCTTTCTCTCAGGCTCAAGTTCTGAAATTTCAACTGCCTGATAAATTTAGATGAATCCTGCCACCTTACTCACCTACCCCCAAATCTTCTGTGCCTTTTCCTACAAGCCCATTTTGATCCTATCACCTCCTGAGACATTGCCAAGAAGCTGGTGATGTCCTCTGTACTTACTGTAAGCCCCACTTCTGTCCTCCCATCCCTAGATTCTGCCATCTCTCTTCTCTCCCTCCCTCATTACTAATGGCTTAAGCTCACCCAAAGGTAGGAAGAGCCTTTGACTTTATAACGTTCTGCCCTTCCCCAAACCTCTGAGCCAAATAATTGCAATGGCTGCTCCCTGCCTGGATTGGAAGGAAGGAGAAAAGGTAGGAATAAGTGTATGAATAGTCCAAGCCCACATGATTTCCCAAAACCTTATTCAAAACGGTCATTTGGCCATCAATTTTTATTGAAGATTCAGGACTAATTGAGCAATTAGCAGTTACTATACAATTGATTGCTTTATGTTGAATATTAAGCAACCTTGCTATTAAAAGTTATTCTTCTGTAGTCTGCTCCCCAGCTTCTTCTCGTGGCTTTGGTTCCTTTTACTTCACTTTTCTTCTTGTTGACTCACAAGATCTCTGACTTCCTGGGTCTCACTTCTGCCAAGCAGTAGATCTGTTCTTTTATCTCACTCCAAGCCCATCCCATCCGTGCCCAGAGAGCAACCTCCTCAGCTAGAATGGACCACCAATGGGTTTTAAAAGACAGAGATCTTTCTCCTTCAGGAAAAATTCTGTTGCCAGCTCTTAAACCAACATTTTTTTCCTCCTTGTGGCAGATTGTTACCTGGCTCTTCTGAAATTGCTTTAGTGTTAGCCACAGTCTGACACAACAGTATTTTCTATTCTCTTCCTCATTACCAGGATGGTTGAGTAAAGACAGTCGCAGTGAGGCGTTAATGAGACCAGCCTCTTGGGCTCAATCCTCTCCCGTTCTCCTTAGCTTTGTGCTGCCCCTCAATGGTTGCAGGAGTTTCCACCTCCTCCCTCCAGCTGGCTGTCCTGCAAATGCACTCTTTATTACAAAAAAAGGGCCAGTCTGGGAAAGCACCCAACCCCAAACCAAACCCATTGCCATCAAGTTGATTCTGACTCATAGTGACCCTATAGGACAGAGTAGAACTGCCCATAGGGTTTCCAAAGAGCAACTGGTGGATTAGAACTGCTGACCTTTTGGTTAGCTGCTGAGCTCTTAACCACTGCACCACCAGGGCTCCTTGGGAAAGAAAGGAGGGGAAAATGGAGGAAAGAAGGGAGGGAGGGACAGAGGGAGAAAGGACCACCAGAAACTGAAAGGAACAAGGAAGGACCTTCTCCTACAGCAGACAGAGAGAACACGCCCTGCTGGCGTCCTGAAGGTAGACTGCTAGTCTCCAGAGCTGTTAGGCAATACATTTCTATTCTTTAAAACCATCCAGTTTGTGGTATTTTGTTATGGTAGCCCAGGGAAACTAAGACACCTTAGTTCCTTAGAGTGATACTTACTTGGCCTGCCCAAGTCACACATGAAAGATTTATTGAATGAGTGAATGAATGAATACCTGAATTATAACAGTGACTGGATCAGAAGGAACAAGTTCGAGGCCCTGTAACGTAAGAACGTACTAAACAACTAGATGTGAAAGATTAGCCCTAGTTCTGGAGTCAGGATTCCAGGGTTCTTTTCCCACTCAACCACATCCCTGCGGTGTTACCTTGAGTGAGCCATTTCGTTTCTTTAATGCTCACTTTTCTTGGTGTGAATTAAATAAACTATGCATGCTCCCATGCTTTGTAAATTGTTAAACAATACGCAACGTCCAATTTTATATCACTTTTCTCCTTTGCATGAAATCAAGAAGGAAGCAGAGGACCCCATCAATCCAAACGTAGTTAACTCACATAGCTGTTTCATCTACCTTGACTTTCCGTAAGCTTTGCATACATTTACAAACGTAAGCCAAAACACAGTTCGTTGGTGATTCACAATGTAATGTTGATATCCTCCAACTTCCTTTTCCCATGATTTTTCTTTTAAATCCAAGCATGTGAACTTGGTGAAAGCCCATTAAACATCAATGACTCTAAGCAGGTTTGTTGAAGAGGTCACAAGTGTGGGGCCCATGGACCAGAGGGTCATCAGTGTGCTACAGGAAGTTCCATGAAGCGTCTGAAAGGCTCTGCAAAATTGTATGAATCTGTGCTCACATAAAGGGACTGAAGTTTTCATCAAACCCTCAAAGGAATCCATGTCCACCAAAAGTTTAAGAACTACTATTATGGTTTAACTTAACCTGGAAAATCCAATGGACCTGGACTTGCCCAATACAATGGGCTCACACATAGCAATGATTGTGAGAATGGCATAAGAGCAAGCAGAGTTTCATTATGTCACATATAGGGTCTCTATGATTCGAAGCTGACTTGACAACACCTAACAACAACATCAACAATACAACAATAGGAATATGACTCAAAAGTGTGTGGAATGGCAGCCTCATCTATCCCGAGACAAGAGGAGCTAGACAGTGCCCGGCTACCGCTAGCAACCATTCTGGCCGGGGACATGATGGATGGTCCCAGATAGAATGGGAGAAGGATGTAGAACAAAACTCAAGATTTTTTTTTTTTAAAGGCCAAACTTACTGGACTGGTAGAGATTAGGGAAACCCCCAAGACTATCACTCTGAGATACCCTTTAAACTTTGTACTGAATCACTTTTGGAGGTCACCCTTCAGCCAAATAACAGACTGGCTCACAAAACAAACAATATCACCCATGAGTACTGTGCTGCTTTCAAAAATAATCTTCTATACGAGACCAAGTGGTCAACATTTACCCTAAAGCAAAGATGAAAATACAAGGCGGGAGGGCAGGGAGCTAGATTAGTGGAAACTGAACAGCCAGAATGGAAATAAGGAGAATGTTGACACGTTGTGTAAAATGTAACCAATGTCACTGAACAATACATGTGTTGTTGTTGTTAAGTGCTGTCGAGTCACTTCCGACTCATAGCGACCCCATGTACAACAGAACGAAACACAGCCCAGTCCTGAGCCATCCTCACAATCATTGCCCGTTGTTGCAGCTGCTGTGTCAGCCTGTCTTGTTGTGGGTCCTCCTCTTTTTTGACGACCCTCTGCCCTACCAAGCATGATATCTTCTCCAGGGACTGATCTCCCCTGATAACATGTCCAAAGTATGTGAGATGAAGTCTCACCATCCTCACTTCTAAGGAGTATTCTGGCTGAACAATACTTATAGAAATTGTTAAATGGGAACCTAATTTGCTGTGTAAATAAACTATTTAAAAGAAAATTTGTGGGATGGGAATCTAGCTAGAAAGCTGTTAGAGACGTACAATGAAGAATAAAGAGGAGTATGATCTGGGAATGACAATGGAAATAGAAAGGAACAAGTGGATGCAAGAGGTGTCTTCTAGACAGCCAACCCTGCTCTTGGATGCTTTGTCAATTTTCATCTTCCCTCACTGCGTATTCTTAGCTCTATGTGCAAGTTATCCTTGTCCTAGTTTAGGAGTTCCATCTTCCTTTTGGCCTTATATCTTTCTGAAACTTAATATATAATTTATCTCTAACTTTGGAAAGATAACTGGAGGCTCCTGATGTATGAGTGAGGAATAGAGGATGTTCTGCTGAGTTTGAGTGGAAACCAGTATGAAGAAAAGGAGAGTCTCTGGGTGGTACAGTTACCACACTCAGCTGCTAACAAAAAGGTTGGAGACGCAAGTCCACACAGCGGTGCCTCAGAAGAAAGGTCTGGCAATCTATTTATGAAAAATCAGTCATTAAAAACCCTATGGAGCACAGCTCTATTCTGACACACGTGGGGTCACCATGAGTCAGAATTGACTTGACAGCAACTATATATAGATTGTTGTTAGGTGCCTTCAAGTAGATTTTGACTCAGCAACCACATGTGACAGAATAGAGCACTCACAGGGTTTTCTAGACTGTAATCTTTATGGAAGCAGATTGCCAGGTCTTTCTCCCACAGAGTCGCTGGGTGGATTCAAACCACAAACCTTTTGGTCAGAAGCCAAGTACTTAACTGTTGTGCCACCCAAGCCCACTGCCATCGAGTCAATTTCAACTTGTAGCAATCCTATAGGACGGAGTAAAACTGCCTCCATAGAGTTTCCAAAACTATACATCTTTACAGAAGCAGACTGCCACATCTTTCTCCCATGGAGCGGCTGGTGGGTTCGATCCACCAATCTTTCGGTTAGCAGCCAATCATTGCACCACCAGGGCCCCGTTTTGCCACCAGGGCTCCTTTATATATAATTATAATATTTATATATGTGTATATATATATAGTATACAATATATATGTGTAGAGAAAGAGAGTCCAAACCTTCAGCACCACCCAGGGATCTTCTTTTCCATATATATATCTGGGGACTGTGGCTTATGAACGACTTCCGTTCCTAAGTCTGTCTTTAAGTTGAATCTGTATGTAAGTCGGAACAGTTATGTACAGTTTGTATCTAACATCAGTTAGTCAAATGTTCGTCTTACCATATAGTGTACCTTTCTATGCATAAAAAACACTAAAGAAACACTTCCAGATACACGAAAACATCTTTAACATAATAATACAGTAATGATATTAATAATGTTTTGATGTGTGTTGCAAAGTAACACCCTTTTCTTATTAAGAACCATTGTATGTACCTGGAATGTTTAATATAATAGGCTTTATGGGGGTTGGTTTGTAACTCCCGGTTGAACGTAAGTTGGATGTTCGTAACCCGGGTACTGACTCTGTGTGTGTGTGTGTGTGTGTGTGTGTGTGTCTGTGTGTGTATAAACCGAAACCAAACCCACCACCCTTGAGTCGATTCCTACTCTAGCAACACTATAGGACAGAGTAGAAGTGGCCCGTAGGGTTTCCAAGGAAGCAGACTGCCACGTTTCTCCTGTTTCCATCTTCTTGTTGTTAGGTGCCATTGAGTCCGTTCTGACTCGTAGCAACTCCATGTACAAAAGAATGAAACGCGGCCCACTCCTGCGCCATCCTCATGATCATTGCTATGCTCGAGCCCATTGTTGCAGCCACTGTGTCAGTCCATCTCGTCAAGGGTCTTCCTTTTTTTCATTGACCCTCTACTTTACCAAGCATGATGTCCTTCTCCAGGGACTAGCCCCTCCTGATAACATGCCAGAGTATGTGAGACAAAGTCTCGCCACCCTCACTTACAAAGAGCACTCTGGTTGTACTTCTTCCAAAATAGACTTGTTCATTCTTCTGGCAGTTCATGGTATGTTCAGTATTCTTCACCAACACCGTAATTCAAAGGCATCAGTTTTTCTTCGGTCTTCCTCATTACTGGCCAGCTTTTGCATGTATATGAGGCTGTCTTAGTTATCTACTGCTGCTGTAACAGAAATACTACAAGTGGATGGCTTTAACAGACATTTATTCTTTCATAGTCTAGTAGGCTAGAAGTCCAAATTCAGGGTGCCAGCTCCAGGGGAAGGCTTTCTCTCTCCATCGGCTCTGGGGGAAGGTCCTTGTCATCAATCTTCCCATGGTTTAGGAGCTTCTCTGCACAGAAACCTCAGGTCCAAAGGACACGCTGTGCTCCCGTCATTGCTTTCTTGGTGGTATGAATTTCCCTTGTCTCTCTGCTCACTTCTCTCTTTTATATCTCAAAAGAGATTGGCTCTAGACAAAATCTAATCTTGTTGATTGAACCTGCCTCATTAACATAACTGCCACTAATCCCACTTCATTAACATCATAGAGGCAGGATTTACAACACACAGGAAAATCACATCAGATGACAAAATGTGGACAATCACACAATACTGGGAATCATGGCATAGCCAAGTCGACAGATATTTTTGGGGGGCACAGTTCAATCCATGACAGAGGCAATTGAAAACATCACGGCTTGGGTCAGGGGTACCTTAGTCCTCAAAGTGACATCTTTGTTTTTCAACACTTTCAAGAGGTCTTTTGCAGCAAATTTGTCTAATGAAATATGTCTTTTCATGTCTTGAATGATGCTTCCATGGGTGTTGATTGTGGATCCAAGTAAAATGAAATCCTTGACAACTTTAATCTTTTCTACGTTTATCATGAGGTTGCTCATTGGTCCAGTTGTGAGGATTTTTGTTTTCTTTATGTTGAGGTGTAATCCATACTGAACGCTGTAGTCTTTGATCTTCATCAGTAAGCGCTTCAGGTCCTCTTCACTCTCAGCAAGCAAGGTTGTGTCATTTGCGTATTGCAGGTTGTTAATGAGTCTTCCTCCAATCCTGATGCCACGTTCTTCGTCATATACTCCAGCTTCCTTTGTTATTTGTTCAGCATACAAACTGAGTAAGTGTGGTGATAGGATGCAATTCTGATGCACACCTTTCCTGATTTCAAATCATGCAGTATCACCTGGTTCTGTTAGAATGACTACTTCTTGGTCTATGCACAGGTTCTGCAGGAGCACAATTAAGTGTTCTGGAATTCCCATTCTTCGAAATGTTATCCATAATTTGTTATGATCCACCCACTCGAATACCTTTGCAATGAAATACAGGTAAACATCTTTCTGATATTCTCTGTTTTCAGCCAAGATCCATCTGACTCAGCAATGATATCCCTCATTTCACATCCTCTTCTGAATCTGGCTTGAATTTCTGGCAATTCCCTGTTGACGCACTGCTGCAACAGTTTTTGAATGATCTTCAGCAAAAGTTTACTTGTGTGTGATATTAATGATATTGTTTGATAATTTCTGCATTCTATTGGATCACCTTTCTTTGGAATGGGCACAAATATGGATCTCTTCCAGTCGGTTGGCCAGGTAGCTGGCTTTCAAATTTTTTGGCATCGACAATTGATCAGCTCCAGCACTGCATCCATTTGTTGACGTATCTCAGTTCGTATTCCGTCAATTCTGGAGCCTTGTTTTTTGCCAGCATCCTCAGTGCAGCTTGGCCTTCGTCCTTCATTACCACTGGTTCCTGATCATATCCTTCTACCTGAAATAACTGAACACTGACCGGTTCTTTTTGACACAGTGACTCTGTGTATTCCTTCCATCTTCTTTTGGTGCTTCCTGTGTCATTCAATATTTTGCCCGTAGAGTCCTTCAAAATTGTAACTCGAGGCTTGAATTCTTTCTTAGGTTCTTTCAGCTTGAGAGATGTTGAGTGTGTTCTTCCCTTTTGGTTTTCTATCTCCAGGTCTTTGCACATGTCATCATAATACTTCACTTTGTCTTCTCAAGCTGCCCTTTGAAATCTTCTTCTCAGCTCCTTCACTTCATTTTTTTTTTTTTTTTTTTTTTCCATTTGCTTAAGCTATTGTATGTTCAAGAGCAAGTTTCAGAATCTCTTCTGACATCCATTTTGGTCTTTTCTTTCTTTCCTGTCTTTTTAATGAACTTTTGCTTTCTTCATGTATGATGTGCTTGATGTCATTCAAAACCTGTCTAGTCTTTGGTCATTAGTGTTCAATGCACCATATCCATTCTTGAAATGGTCTCTAAATTCAGGTGGGATATATTCAAGGAGGTATTTTGGCCCTCGTGGACTTGTTTTAATTTTCTTCAGCTTTAACTTAACTTTGCGTATGAGCAATTGATGGTCTGTTCCTCAGCTGGTCCCTGGCCTTGTTCTGACTGATGATATTGAGCTTTTCCATCATCTCTTTCCACAGATGTAGTCGATTTGATTCCTGTGTATTTCATCTGGTGAGGGCCACGTGTATAGTCACTGTTTATGTTGGTGAAAAAAGGTTTTTGCAATGAGGAAGTCATTGGTCTTGCAAAATTCCGTCATGCAATCTCCGGCATCATTTCTATCACCAAGGCCATATTTTCCAACGACCGATCCTTTTTCTTTGTTTCCAACTTTCATATTCCAATCACCGGCAGCTATTGATGCATCTTGATTGCATGTTCGATCAATTTCAAATCGCAGAGGTTGGTAAAAGTCCCCAGTTTCTTCATCTTTGGCGTTAGTGGTTAGTGTGTAAATTTGAATATCAGTGGTATTAACTAGTCTTACTGTAGGCATAAGGATATTACCCTATCACTGACAGCATTGTACTTTAGGATAGATCTTGAAATGTTCTTTTTGAAGATATATATATATATATGGAAACAGTGTATATGTCTATAATGTTTGTGCCACGCAGTCACCTCTTTTTCCACATTCCTATATACAGAAAAGAAGGTCTCTGGGTCGTGCAAACGGTTTGTGCTCAACTACTAACCTAAAGGCTGGCAGTTTGAACCCACCCAGTGGCATCACAGAAGAAAGGCCTGGCAATCTGCTTCCATAAAGATTATAGCCAAGAAAACCCTATGGAGCAATTCTCTGTAACACATGGGGTTGCCATGAGTCAGAATCAACTCAACGGCAGTGGGTTTATATGGAAATGGAAGTCCAGGTAGGGCACGGCTGGAGAGGCTACTAGAGGAAAAAGAGATTTCTAAGAGAGAAGACAAATGAATCATTAGCAAAAGGAATTTTGGAGAAAAGTAGAGATGTTAATTAAAAAAGGGGTGGGGATATGCATGAAACTTTGCTGTGTGGTGTGCAATGGGACCCTTTATACCCCTTTCTTCTTGATGATAGAGTGAAATCCACATTACACAGACTGGCATAAAGTCATAAATCTAGACTTATGGTTTTCAGCCTTGGCTGTACATTATAATCACCTGAGGAACTTCTAATAAATACCCAATCTGTTGGCCCCAGTCCCAGATGTTCTGATATATTTGGTCTCAAACAGGGCCTCGGCATCAGTATTTTTAAAAGGTTCCCAGGTGATCTAATATCCTTTTAAAACCAAACATCTAGTGCCTGGAACAGCGGTTTTCAATCCTCCTGCTTAGCAGAATCACCTGGGGAGCTTTCAAACCACACGGATGCCCTGGCCCCACTTCAGACCAATTCACAGTCAGAATCTCTGCATACAAGGGTATTTTGTTTTGTTTCGTTTTTTCTAAATTTCCCCCAGGTAATTCTGATGCAAGGTGAGGTTGGAGAACCACTGACTATAGAAGACATGATACCAGGAACTAAAAACAGGATGACTCTGTGAAAAATCATACATACTGCCCTATTCCCTGCTCTTACTGTCTCTCTGTTTAAAGGTGTTTATCAATAGTTCATTGCTATGCCCAGTGAGTGAAAAAGATGTTGAGAGTCTACCCATTGTTGACCCTACCCTCTGCGCAGAAAAGGAATGAGACGTTCAAGATGAAAAGAAATCATCTCACTCAACCCTTGCTGTGCCTAAAGAACTCATATTTAAGACTGATTTCTTGTTACAAGGAATTTCTGTTGTTGTTGGTTGCTGTCAAGCTGACTTTCGACTCCTAGCGACCCCACGTGACAGAGTGGAACTGCCCCATGGGGTTTTCTTGGCTGCAGCCTTTACAGAAGCAGATCACCAGGTCTTTCTCATACAGAGTCACTGGGTGCTTTCAAACCACCGATCTTTCGGTTAGCAGCCGAGCACTTAACTGTTGCGCCATCATAAAAGAAATCGGAAGTGGTGAATGGCAGGAACTCTGGTTTACAGTAAGATGGGGGTAAAAGGAAAAGGAAATCATCTTCAGAGAGCTGAATTGTCCTTTCAGTACTGGAATACGATAAAACCATGACGGTTATTGTTCCACTGCAGAAATAAGAAGGCCTCCCCATAACTCACCATGCTGCAGCAGGGGAGATTTTTCATGACTAAAGCATTTGGGCTTCAGTTTTATACCCAAGCATACACACACACACAATTTCTTAGATGTATTCACAAGCAATACACACATGTACGTATGCACACATGCACGCACTTATAGTGTCTTGGGTATATTTATAAGCACACACACACACATGCACACATACTCATATGATTTCTTTCAGCTGATTCTGCATGTTCTGCTCTTGTGCATAATGTATAGGAGCAGCTGACTGTTGCTGCGGTGACTATTCCAATTATCAGGGCAATGAAACAGGTTGCCAGAAAGCCATAAAAGGCCCATTCATTTAAAAATGCAGCATTTTGTTGTTGTTGTTGTTGTTTTTTTCTTCCTGAAATGAGTTCTTTGCTAGCTGAGGACAGAACCGTGATTACACAATAAAGCTGCACTTTGTCACCGGGAACGTTGCTGGCGTACCATGGGTTTAAGAAAGCGACACTATGATTATCCTCAGAGGACCCGAATTCTAATGAAGAATTTTCAGTGCGAGAAAGGGAACAGAAAGGAAGAGAACAAATCAAGGGTCTAACCCAGAGAACCGAAGAGAGGCAGTGAGACTTCGCAGGCCAGAGCTGGAGGATGCAGTGATCTCAAAAGACCTTAGATCAGCGCAGACTTAGACAAAGCCCAGAGGCCAAAACCACTGAGTGCAGATCAGGCTGATCATCAGAATATCCACGTACCAGGCTGTGTATCTGCATGAAAAATGCCTTTCTACTGACACTTGAACAATAATTCAGGCAGGATTTATTTTGTTTCGTTTTACCCTAACAAAGTCGTAAATAAAATGAAACCTTAATCACGATACCAACTGCTCATATGGAAGACTTTTAAAAAAAAAATCAAATATGATCACAATGCTAGTCTTATGCTACTTTTTTCAAAACACTCCCCACATTGATTCAGTGATAGAAATGGGTTTGTTTCCAGGACTGCGGTGACTGTCCATTTGCTTCTACGAGCCAGGGGGCATTTCGAGCAGCACGTATTTATTGAATGGGTAGAGGGGAGAGGAGAAAGTATTCAGCTGAGTAACTGCGTGGGAAAAGGCTTGGAAGTCGGAATAAGCAGAACAGTGTGGGTAGCATGGTGACAGAGGACTCTAGTGAGACCCTGGTTGAGATTCTGACTTCTCCTATCAGCTCTGCAACCCTGAAGAAATTAACTTAATCTCTGTGCCTCAGTTTGCTCATCTGCGAAAATAACAGTGTCTCCTTCATGAGCTGTTAGGAAGATCAAACAAGTTTAATGCCCGTAAAGTGCTCACCAGAGCCCTCAGTGTTAGCTTCTATTAGTCATCTTTGACACATCCTTTTTCTGCCTTGGGCCCTCAGCTCATTACCAAGACTTACAGATTCTATCTCCTCAGTATCTCTTACCCTTTTGATCCCTACTGCTGCTGTTCCTAGTTCAGGCAGGTCCTCATTATTGCTTATCTGATGTCCTGGACCAACCTCCACATGGGCCTCCTCACCCTCTATGTTCTTTATTTCTAGCCTATCTTGTTCACTGAGACCCAATTAATCTTCCAGAACCGTGGTTCAGATCACAGCCCTCTCTCTTGCAAACACCTGGGAGTCCCCAGTGTCCATCAAATGAAGCTCCGGGCATCAATTCATACTGATATTGGAGATCGATATCTCCATCCTACGGCCCCAACAGGCGCCCCAGCTCGGCTCCCACTCCTTTCCCAAATGTCCTCTGCACATCAAGCCTACCCATGAGATGTGTTGTTGTTGCTGTTGATGCCAACTCACGGAGACCTTATGTACGACAGAAAGAAGCATTGCCTGGTCCTGCACCATCGTCATTATTGTTGGTATGTTTCAGCCTATCACTGTAGCTATTACATCATATAATCCAACTCATTGTAGGGTTCCTTCATTTTTGCTCACTGTCTGCTTTACCAGACATGATGGTCTTTTCTAGCCATTGGTCATTCCTGAAGCTGTGTCCAAAGTGAGCCAGCTGGAGATTTGAAAAAATAGTGACCATGTTGTGCCCCCACACTGTCTCCTGTCCTTGACATGTGCCACCTCTCTGCTGTCTCTTGCTCCTCTGTCTCCCTCACTTCCTCCTCACCACACAGCCTGAACATCTCTACTTGTTAAAATCATCACCACTCTGTATGCTTGAGCTAAAATGCCACCCCTCTGTGACTCAGCCTTCCCTGAACTCAGCAAACAGATTCAATGTCTCGTCCTTGGAATCCTTGTAGCACTTTTTGGATATCTCCCTTAAGTAATTTTCTCCACTTGTGGTACAGCCACATGGATCTATGTAATCCTCCTTTTGTGGTGGTGAGTTTTTCTGGCCCTGGCCCTGTGTCATATTCACCTTTGTCTCCGCCATAGTGACTCACCTCTGTTGCAGCGCCTGGCCTATGCTGGAAGCTCGATAAATGTTTATTGAATGGAAGATGTTCCTTGCAATTAAGCACTGTTGATTTTGCAGTGACTGATGTAAGTATACACCAAACTCTGAAAAATGGTAGGATGAAGTCTTCAGAAATGAGAGACTGTATTTCCAGCATGGATCTGAGGCTGCTTGGTGTGTGAGTCTCTGTCCTACATTAGGGGTTACATCTCCCTTTTGGCCGTTCAGTGATAAACACCCTGGTCTTCGTGACAAGTATATTTTCCATAGTAAATTAATAATTTGGCGTTTTGGTTTGCAGATCAGCCCAGTGTGGAGTCTTCCTTCATGGTCTGATCACGGCTGGCTAAGTGCCAAGAGATTTGCAGACAGCCAAGGCTTAGACCTGTGCTGGGAATAAATCAGGGCCGAATTATCCAGTAAGCAAGGTATGCATGGGCTTACTTGGCTTGCTTGCTAATCTGCAGTGCACGTGAAATTGTGCACAACAGATTAGTAAATAAACACAATTAAGCCCGTGTACACCTTGCTTACTATAGGCCCATGAGTAAGTACCTTGTTTCCTGGTTTAATCCATCCCTGGCTGGGATGCCCTACTCAAGGCCACAGAAGAAGAATAAAAGACCAAAACTAACCAAACCAATCTAGAAAACACCCTTTAAGACCCCGCCCAGCTCTACTTTTATTATAACAAGTCGAAAGCTCCTTTGGGCCTCAGAACCCTTCTGGATCTTCCAATTGATTCCTGGCCCTCAGAAGTCTTCTCTCCTTCTCCCTCCTCACTCCGTCAGGGCCAAGTCTACGGTCCGAAGGAGAGGATGTGAGGGTGGGATGTACTTCTCATACTCTTCTGGCCACAGAGTGAGACCCAGTGGGTAATCTCTCCCTCCTAGGCCCTCCACCCTCCCTTCAGGACCCTCTGTCCCCTCTGGATCCCCCCGTTCTCATGAACCATCCCCACCCTTCTCTTGGGCTCCATTTGTCTCCAGTTTTCAGTCTCTGAATGTCAGCTTGTGTGTGCCTGCGTGCATCTGTCTCTGGTAATCTGTGATGCTATTAAAGTGGTTGGCATTGTAGACATCAGTATGCAAATTTATGCAACAACTAATGCGTAACTCAGCATTTGACTTTGGAGCCAAAAGACTACACGTGACTATTTACAATGACTTTATTTCCCCCAGAAACTTTTGTTTATGGGGAAAACAATTTCTGCAGCTCATCTGCTGCAGCCATCACCCCGATTGCTGTTTTAGTCACCAGGAGAAGGCAGTCAGAAGGAATGTTACCGAAAGAGCCAAACATCTTGGAATCAGCCCTAAAACACAAAGCAAAAAAGAGAGGTGTACAAACCGCTAGCATATGGAGACCAAGAAGAGAAGCTTCAAAATGAAGGCAGTGAGCATAATCATTTTTAAATGGCACTGTGTGAGCTGGGAAATGTTTTGCTAACCAGTCCTTAGAGAATTGAGTCTTCCCCTAGAGAAGGAGGAATCTATGATCTCAAATGACCTGTAAAGAGAGCAAATACGTGGCAACACACATACACACGGTAGAGCTAATGAAGAAAGCAAACTGAAGTTTGCTGTGTGGGTCTAAGTTTTTATAGGAATAGATTTTTCACAAAATAGAGCCCTGTTATTTCCTATTTATTTGATTGCACAATAAATCCAGAGATTTAAAGGAGCTAGATACTCTCAGAATTTTATTGTTTAAAAAAAAAAAATGAAAGGAGTTTTTCTAGTCTCAATTTTCTGTTCTTACCCTTCAAGGACAACCAAGGTCATTCCTTCCTTCTAGGTCAGCTCCACCCTGCATGGACAGACACTGACGCCAGTTATTTAGGGACTGTGTTTCTTTGTCCACGAGCTTCAAATTCATGGTGTTTTGAAGTATTTCTCACAGAGTCCCTAGGTGGTGTAAACAATTAAAGCGCTTAGCTGCTAACTAAAAGGTTGACTGTTCAAGTCTACTTAGTGGCACCTTGGAAGAAAGGCGTGGTAGTCTATTTCTGAAAAATCAGCCACTGAAAACCCTGTGGAGCACAGTTCTACTCTGACACACATGGGCTCACCAGGAAAGAGTTGACTGGATGGTAATTAGTACAGAGGCTTACCAAATCAGGCGTTAATTTTTCTGGCCAAATGAAAAGCCCAAATGTCGGCAGACCAGGGTAGGTACTGAGACTCAGGGAAGTCATCAAGGGTCAGGCTCCTTTGGATTTCTTGCTCCATCATATTCACTGTGCGTTCATCCCAAAGGTTGCAGGATGGATACCGCACTTACAGAAACTGTGTCTGCATTCCAAGCAGAGAGAAAACTAAAAAACCAAACCCGTTGCCGTCTAGTTGATTCCAACTCATAGCAAACCTATAGGACAGAGTAGAACTGCCTTATAGGGTTTCTGAGGATTGGCTGTTGGATTTGAACTGCCAATCTTTTGGTTAGCAGCTGTAGCTCTTAACCACTGTGCCACTAGAGCTCCAAGCAGAAAGAGGGGGAGGAGAAAAAGGGAAAGGGTGCCTGCCAGCCAAGACTACCTTCTCTCTTTTGAAGACCCTCTCCAACAATCCCATCAGACATCTGGGTTAAGTGCTGCCTCTTTTAGAAGTCACATTTGGTAGAGAAACAAAAATGTAATAATAAAAATGAGCAATTTAAATTTTGAACTTTATATAAAAGTGATCAGAGGCATGAATGGAATACTTCATAAAGTTGTTCACGAGGGCTTTGTAGAACTACAGAAATAGGCTTTGTCATTATAGTAGAAGTAACTGTAATTTTATCTTGAAACTTCTTCTGCTTCCTATTTCCTTATGATTTCAAAGCAAGTAACTAAAGATAAGAATTGGTCAACCCTGTCCCCCACCCCTGACTATCTTTCCATCAGAGAAACAATACCTTTTCTAGAAGCCCCTCCCTGTACACTTCAATGATATCTCACCAAATCTGGATCACATAGCCACTTCTAGCTGCTAGAGATTCTAAGGAGGTGACATTTTTAACCGGGGGGATCATCATCCTGAACATATTTCACTTTGTAAAAAAAGAAGCCATGGACCTGGGTATATACCTAAAAGGCCTGAAAGAAGAGATTCAAACAGATACATGTACATCAGTGTTCACTGCAGCACTATTCACAATAGCCAAAAGGCAGAAACAACCCAAATGTCCATCAACAGATGTGGTATATCCATATAATGGAATATGATTCAGCCATAAAGAGAAAGGATGTCGTGATATATGCTACAACATGGATGAACCTGGAAAACATTATGTTCAGTGAAATAAGATGGAATCAAAAGGACAAATATTGTATGACTCCTGTGATAGTTAAGGTTGTGTGCCTACTTGGCTGGGCCACGATTCTCAGTGGTTTGGCTGTTATGATGCAGTTTGATGGTTGTGAAATTATGTAATCACCTCCATGATGAGACCTGATATAATGTAATCTCCTCCATGATTAGGTCTGCTATGAGCAGCCCATCAGTTGAAGGGAGTTTCCTGGGGCATATGGCCTGCATTCAGTATATATGGACTGTGATGGTTAAGATTGTGTGTCAGCTTGGCTGGGCCATGATTCTCTGTGTTTTAATGTAATCACTCCCATGACTGAATATACTGTAAGTAGCCACTCGGATAAAAGGGAGTCTCTTTGGGGGTGTGGCCCACATCTGTATATAAGCAGACGTTCTGGCTTTTTGCTCTCTCTGGATCCTGTGGCTGCTTCCTGTCGTCTCATCTCCCATTCTTGGGACTTGAGCTGTCAGCTTATCTGCCGAACCTGGGATTTGTCGATCTGCACAGCCTGTAAGTGGGAACCCTGCTCTCCGACCTTCCTATCTTGGGCTTGCCAGCTTCTGCAGCTGTGTGACTTCGGAGAGGCCTCTACCCTGATCTACAGACTTGGGACGTTCTAGCCTCTACAATCGCGTGAGCTGTTTCCTTGATATACTCTCTCTGTATACATAAATATTTATACACTTTACTGGTTTTGCTTCTCTAGAGAACCCAGCCTAAGACATTTGGTACCGGGAATGGTTCTAGAGAAACAAAATTATAGGGATGAGTTTTCTAAATTGGTTCTCAAGTCTGGTTAGTCATAAAGACGTTGATGACTCTGCTTCCAGCAGTAAAGAGGTCATTGCTAGTCCATGGAGCGAGGTGGCTATACAAATACACAAAATATCACCACCAGAAGATCAGGTATTGGTGAAAGGTGAGGCTAAGGGTGAACACGTGTGATATCGTTCTACAGCTTTGTCAGAATGAGAAGTATAAGGAAGCTGGTTGGTTTGTCCTACTTTCACTAGACAAACTGATGAAGAAAGGAGATGCGCTCAGGGCTTCAGAGTCAAGGCTCAAGTGCCGCATACATGACCTCAAGGCTTCCACTTGTGCTTTGAAAGAAAGCCTTATTTCTTGTAGTAACAGAGCCCAAATTGCTGAAAACCAAACCCAGAGTCTTATTGTAAGAGTGGCTGAATTACAACGCCAGCTCAATTGCAAACCTCGAGAGGTGTCTGAAGTTAAAGTAAGGGCTTTGATTGGGAAGAGATGGGATCCTGAGACTTGGGATGGGGACATATGGGCAGATAATCAGGAAGCTGGGGACACTGAGCCTGTAAATTCCACTGAATCACTCCTGCCAGCAGAACCAGTCCCATCTGAAGAGATTACTTCATGTTTGTCTGCTAAACCACCCTACCCAGAAAAACCATTAGCCCCTCCACTCCCATATGAAGAGATTAGCCATAGCCCAGCTGCCTCTAAAGAGCACTTGCCTGAGTCATTGCCTGGAGCATCACCTGAGGCAGATGCTTTACAAGATAATGCTGAATGTCCTCAAAACAATTCCACACTACCAATTCTGGCTTCTAGAACTATAAGTAGGCTTAAGTCCCAGTGAGTCCCAAAAGGTGAAGTACAAAGTGTGACCCAGGAGGGGGTACGCTACACTCCAAAAGAACTACTTGAGTTTTCTAATACGTACAAACAGAAACCCGGGGAATATGTGTGGGAATGGCTATTAAGGGTGTGGGATAATGGTGTAAGGAACATAAAGATGGATCAGTCTGAGTTTATTGATATGGGTCCACTGAGCACAGACTGTTCCTTCAATGTTTTGGCTAGAGAAGTTAGGAAAGGATCTAATAGTTTATTTGGTTGGGTTGCTGAAGCATGGATTATGAGGTGACCAACACTAAATCAAGCTGAAGTACCAGACCTGCTTTGTTATACTGTAGAAGAAGGTATCTAAAGGCTTAGGGAAATTGGCATGCTAGAGTGGATTTATCAAGTTAGACCCACAGACACACACATGGAGTGTCCAGAGGACACACCTTTTACCACAACTGTGAGGAACAAATTTGTGAAGGGAGCTCCAGCATCCTTGAGGACTGCTGTGATTGCTATTTTATGTAAGTCAGATTTGACAGTGGAAACTGCCCTAACTGAATTAAGACACCTAACTACAATGGGGCCGACTGGACCACGTGGTAGAAGGGGCCAAGTGGCTGCACTCAATCGACAAAGACAAGGGAGGCATGGTTACAGTAATGGACAGAGGAGTCAAAGCAGTAATCAGAATAGTCTGAATCGTATGGACTTATGGCATTGGCTACTTAGGGATGGTGTCCCTAGGAGTGAAATAGATAGGAAATCTACTAAATATTTACTTGATCTATACAAACGGATGAATTCTAGGTCAGGTGAACAGAAGTCTAACTTGAATAGCCAGATTAGAGAGTCATGGTCCCTCAATCTATTCCCAGATTTGAGGGAGTTTAAAGACCCACAACCCCTTGAATGAAGGGGAGGCCAGATCCCCTTGAGGAAGGACTCCAACACACTGCCAAAAATTTTTACTGTTAATCTTTCTCCCAGCCTTCCGCAAAGGGATCTACGGCCCTTTACGAGAGTGCCTGTTCACTGGGGAAAAGGAAATAATCAGACTTTTCAGGGATTACTGGATACTGGCTCTGAGCTGACACTAATTCCAGGAGACCCAAAACGTCACTGTGGCCCACCAGTCAGAGTGGGGGCATATGGAGGTCAGGTTATTAATGAAGTCTTGGCTCATGTCCATCTCACAGTAGGTCCGGTGTGTCCCCGAACCCATCCTGTAGTGATTTCCCCAGTTCCAGAATGCATAATTGGAATAGATATACTCAGCAACTGGCAGAACCCCCACATTGGATCCCTGACAAATAGAGTAAGGGCTATTCTGGTAGGAAAAGCCAAGCGGAAGCCATTAGAACTGCCCCTACCTAGGAAAATAATAAACCAAAAGCAATACCGCATTCCTGGAGGGATTGCAGAGATTACTGCCACCATCAAGGACTTGAAGGATGCAGGGGTGGTGATTCCCACCACATACCCATTCAACTCGCCTATTTGGCCTGTGCAAAAAACAGATGGATCTTGGAGAATGACAGGAGATTATCGAAAACTTAACCAGGTGGTGACTCCAATTGCAGCTGCTGTTCCAGGTATAATTTCACTGCTTGAACAAATGAATACATCTCCTGGTACCTGGTATGCAGCTGTTGATCGGCTAATGCCTTTTTCTCCATACCTGTTTCAAAGGACCACCAGAAGCAGTTTGCCTTCAGCTGGCAAGGCCAGCAATACACCTTCACTTGCCTACCTCAGAGCTACTTTAACTCTTCAGCCCTATGTCATAATTTAGTCCGCAGGGACCTTGATCGCCTTTCCCTTCCACAAGACATCACACTGGTCCATTAATTGATGACATTATGCTGATTGGACCTAGTAAGGAAGAAGTGTCAATGACTCTGGACTTATTGGTAAAACATTTGCATGCGAGAGGGTGGGAGATTAATCCCACAAAAATTCATGCACCTTCCACTTCAGTGAAATTTCTAGGGGTCCAGTGGTGTGGGTCATGTCAAGACATTCCTTCTAAAGTAAAGGATATGTTATTGCATCTGGCTGCTCCCACAACTAAAAAAAAGGCACAACGTCTAGTGGGCGTCTTTGGATTTTGGAGGCAACGTATTCCTCATCTGGGTGTGCTACTCCGGCCTATTTATCAAGTGACTCAAAAAGTTGCTAGTTTTGAGTGGGGACCAGAACAAAAGAAGGCCCTGCAACAGGTTCAGGCTGTGCAAGCCACTCTGCCACTTGGACCATATGATCCAGCTGATCCAATGGTGCTTGAAGTGTCAGTGGCAGATAGAGATGCTGTTTGGAGTCTTTGGCAGTGCCCTGTTGGTGAATCACAACACAGACCCTTAGGATTTTGGAGCAAAGCTCTGCCATCCTCTGCAGATAACTACTCTCCTTTTGAGAAACAGCTTTTGGCTTGTTACTGGGCCTTAGTAGAGACTGAACGCTTAACCATGGGACACCAAGTCACCATGATGCCTGAGCTGCCCATCATGAACTGGGTGTTGTCTGACCCACAGAACCATAAAGTTGGATGTGCACAGCAGCACTCCATCATTAAATGGAAGTGGTATATTTGAGATTGGGCCCAAGCAGGACCCAAAGGCACAAGTAAGTTGCATGAGGAAGTGGCCAAAATGCCCATGGTCTCCACTCCTGTCACATTAGCTTCGATCTCCCAGTCTGCACCTATGGTCTCATGGAGAGTTCCTTATGATCAGATGACTGAGGAAGAGAAAACTCGTGCCTGGTTTACAGACGGTTCTGCGCGATATGCAGGCTCCACTCAAAAGTGGACTGCGGCAGCACTACAGCCCCTTTCTGGGACCTCCCTGAAGGACAGTGGTGAATGAAAATCCTCTCAATGGGCAGAACTTTGAGCAGTGCACCTGGTTGTTCACTTTGCTTGGAAGGAGAAATGGCCAGATGTGTGATTAGATACTGATTCATGGTCTGTGGCCAATGGTTTGGCTGGATGGTCAGGGACTTGGAAAGAACTTGATTGGAAAATTGGACCCAAGGATTTATGGGGAAGAGGTATATGGATAGACCTCTCCGAATGGGCTAAAGACGTGAAGATATTTGTGTCTCATGTGAATGCTCACCAAAGGGTGAGCTCAGCAGAGGATGATTTGAACTATCAACTGGATAGGATGACACGTTCTGTGGAAACCAGTCATCCTTTTTCCCCAACTGCTCCCACCATTGCTCAATGGGCTCATGAACAAAGTGGCCATGGTGGCAGGGATGGAGGTTATGCACAGGCCCAGCATCATGGACTTCCACTCACCAAGGCTGACATGGCCACAGTCACTGCTGAGTGCCTAATCTGCCAGCAGCAGAGACCAACACTGAGGCCCCGATGTGGCACCATCCCTCGAGGTGATCAGCCAGCAACCTGGTGGCAAGTTGATTACATTGGACCACTTCCATCATGGAAAGGGCAGTGTTTTGTCCTTACTGGAATAGACGCTTACTCTGGATATGGATTTGCCTTCCCTACACACAATGCTTCTGCCAAAACTACCATCTGTGGACTTACAGAATACCTTATCCACCGTCATGGTATCCCATACAGCATTGCCTCAGATCAAGGGACTCACTTCACAGCAAACGAAGTGCAGCAGTGGGCGAATGCTCATGGAATTCACTGGTCTTACCGTGTTCCCCATCATCCTGAAGCAGCTAGCTTGATAGAGCGATGGAATGGCCTTCTAAAGACACAATTACAGTGCCTGCTAGGTGGCAATACCTTGCAGGTTTGGGGCAATGTTCTCCAGGAGGCTGTATGTGCTTTAAACCAGCGTCCAATATATGGTGCTGTTTCTCCCATAGCCAGGATTCATGGGTCCAGGAATCAAGGGGTGGAAATGGGAGTGGCACCACTCACTATTACCCCTAGTGAGCCACTTGCAAGATTTTTGCTTCCTGTCCCCTTGACCTTATGCTCTGCAGGGCTAGAGGTCTTAGTTCCAAAGGGAGGAATTCTCCCACCTGGAGACACATCACTGATTCCATTGAACTGGAAGTTAAGAATGCCACCTGGCCACTTTGGGCTCCTTATGCCTCTGGCTCAACAGGCAAAGAAGGGAGTTATCATACTGACTGGTGTGATTGATCCTGATTACCAAGAGGAAATCAGATTGATATTACATAATGGAGGTAAAGAACAGTATGTCTGGAATGCAGGAGATTCCTTGGGGCGTGTCTTAGTACTACCATGCCCTGTGATTAAAGTCAATGGAAAACTACAGCAACCCAATTCTGACATGACTACTAATGACACAGACCCTTCAGGAATGAAGGTTTGGGTCACCCCACCAGGCAAAGAACCACGACCAGCTGAAGTGCTTGCAGAGGGCAAAGGAAATACAGAATGGGTGGTGGAAGAAGGTAGTTCTAAATACCAATTATGGCCACGTGACCAGTTGCAGAAACGGGGACTGTAATTGTTATGAGTATTTGTACTTCGCATGTGTGCATCACATATTTTTGTTTCCTTCACTTATAAAATATAAGCTGTAAACGGGGCTAGTGCGTTTTCTATTGTACACGTGTTAGTTGCATCATGTTAGGCACAAGTATGACTTTCTAATTGTCTTTGTTCAGAGATTATGTATGGTTTAAGGAGATATGTACATGTGCCAAGTTGACAAGGGGTGGACTCTGATGGTTAAGATTGTGTGTTAACTTGGCTGGGCCATGATTCTCTGTGTTTTAATGTAATCACTTCCATGACTGAATATACTATAAGTAGCCAATCAAATGAAAGGGAATCTCTTTGGGGGTGTGGCCCACATCCGTATATAAGCAGACGTTCTGGCTTTTTGCTCTCTGGATCCTGTGGCTGCTTCCTGTCATCTCATCTCCCGTTCTTGGGACTTGAGCTGTCAGCTTATCTGCCGAACCTGGGATTTGTCGATCTGCACAGCTTGTAAGTGGGAGCCCTGCTCTCCGACCTTCCGATCTTGGGCTTGCCAGCTTCTGCAGCTGTGTGACTTGGGAGAGGCCTCTACCCTGATCCACGGACTTGGGACATTCTAGCCTCTACAATCGCATGAGCTGTTTCCTTGATATAATCTCTCTCTATATATATATTTATACACTTTACTGATTTTTCTTCTCTAGAGAAACCAGCCTAAGACATGGACTTTCTGTCAAAGTTCACTGGCCTTTGCTCTGCTCTGGATCCTGCATTCAGCTGCTCATCATCTGAACTCTGATTCTTGGGACGTGAGCCAGCGACTTGCCACTTTGTCTGCTGATCTTGCATTCATCAGCCCCTGCAGCTACGTGAGTCAGGAGAAGCCTCCAGCCTGATGCCTGACCCATGGATTTGAGACTTGACAGCCTCTACAACCACCTGAGCCATTTCCTTGATATAAATCTCTCTCTCTGTCTCTCTCTCTATATATATGCATATATATATATACCCCCCAAAAAAAACCCCATTGCCATTGAGTCAATTCTAACTCATATATATATGTGTGTGTATATGTATATATATACATGGAAACCCTAGAAGCATACTGGTTAAGAGCTATGGCTCCTAACAAAAAGGTCAGCTGTTCAAATCCACCAGGCACTCCTTGGAAACCCTATGGGGCAGTTTTACTCTACCCTAGAGGGTTGCTATGAGTCAGACTCAACTTGACAGCAGTGGGTTTGGTTAGTTTTTTATAAATATATAAGCTCTTTTGGATTTCTTGCTGACCATCCTCACTGTGTGTGGATATATACTTCACTGGTTTTGTTTCTCTAGAGAACCCAGCTAAGACAAAAACATTATGCTGAGTGAAATAAATAAGACTCAAAAGGACAAATATTCTGTGACCTCACTTATATGAAATACTTAGAATAAGCAAATCTATCGAAACAATGGTTAGTGGTTACCAAGGTCTGGGGGAGGGGAGAATGGGGAAAAGGAAGAAAGGAAAGAAGGAGGGAGGGAGGGAGGGAGGAAGGAAGGAGGGAAGGAAGGGGATTTATTTATTTTTTACTGTACTTTAGGTGAAGGTTTACAGAGCAAATTAGATTTCCATTCAATAATACATACACAAATTTTTCTGTCACATTGGTTTCAAACCCTGCAATGTGTCAGCACTCTCCCCATTACCACCCTGAGTTCCCATCTCCCTTGGTCCAATTTTCCTGCCCCTTCCTGCCTGCTTATCTTTGATTTGGGGTCAATGTTGCCCTTTTGGTCTCATACAGTTGATTATTCTAAGGAGCACTTCCCTCACAGGTATTAGCTATTTTATAGGCCTGTCTATTATTCTGCTGAAAGGTGATCTCCGGGAGAGGCTTCATTTTGAAGTCAGAAGGGTGTCTAAGGGCCATAGTTTCAGGGGTCCCTCCAGTCTCTCTCAGACCAGTAAGTCTGTTCTTTCTTATGAATTTGAATTTTATTCTACTTTTTTTTCCCCACTCTAATTGGGACTTTCTATTGTGATCCTGGTCAGAGAGGTCAGTAGCAGTAGCCAAGCACCATCTAATTCTTCTGGTCTCAGGCTAGTGGAGGCTGTGGTTCCTGGAGGGGGATTTATTTGTATAAAAGGAAATAAAAGAGCAGATGTCAAGTAGTCAATTAATTAATCAAGACTATATTGTGAGCACTTACCACATGTAGGGAGTGGTGCAGGGCGTTATATGAGACAGAAAAGTGTAAGACAATCACATTGCTTATCATGTAAGCACTATGGGAGTTTCAGAAAGGGCAAAAAGACTGCAGGCCTGGCATTGTCTACAGCGGCAGTCTGCAAAGTCAAACGTATTTTCAGAATAGCACTGAGACGCTGTTCACCTCTTTCATTCTCATGCTGTCTCATGCGTACAGTGGAGTTTTCCAGGAGCTGCATGATGTGTGATGACATCATTCTTCCGACAGCTAATGGAAGGTAGGCTTGGTAGTGTTGTGTTTTAAAATGTTTCCAGTTTTAATTTTCAAAATGGTAAACACAAATAAACAAATATAATCTACATAAGCAAAGGCTTTTTCAGGGTCCTTAATAATTTTTAAGAGAATGAAGGTGTCTTGAGACCAAAAAGTTTAAGTACCACTTCGATAGACTGTGACTGGAACAAAGGATCACTTAATGAAGGCATGTTAATTTAGGTTGAATTGAAGGCCTGATAGAGGAGGAAAAATTTCAATTAGACCCTGGAATCTGAGAGACACTTAGGTAGGACAGAGCACTGGAGCCCACATCCCTGGCCTACTGATTACTAGCTGAGTAATCCTCACAAATGATTTAAACTCTTTAAGCACCAGTTTTACCACATGTAAAGTGGTCATGAGGATAGTAGTTGTACTCGAGATACATGCAACAAAGTAGACAATTCCTGCCCTCATAGAGCTTCTGTTCTGCAGGGGTAAGGGAAGAGCTTAACGTAAGCACAATAATATAAGTAAATGTTATAGTAAGAGCCCCTGGGTGGTGCACATAGTTAACACGCTCAGCGGACAACTGAAAGGTTGGAAGTTTGAGTCCAACCAGAGGTGCCTTGGAAGAAAGGCCTGGCAATCTACTTCCAAACAATCAGCCACTGAAAACTATGGAGCACAGTTCTACTCTGGCACACTCGGGGTCGTCATGAGTAGGAGTCAACCCAACAGCAACTGATAATCGGTTGTCAAGTGGTGGGAGTAGTAGCGTCAGAACTTTCCTAACTTCAGGGGAGGTAATGAGAATCCAGATCAGCACAAAGCTGATTCCTCTGAGGTGGAGGTCAGACATATCTTCACTCTCCAAATTGTTAAACAATTCTGACACCAGACATCCTCCCCACAGCACTCTCTAGTTCTCTGTTGCGTTCGGTAACTAATTGCAACAGCCTCACAAGAACTCGCAGCCCATCCTTACGATTAAGTCGTTTATTAAGGAAGTACAACTCAGGATCAGGATCAATAGGCTACAACTCAGGATCAAGGATCAGGGTCAGGATCAGAAAGCACGCAGGCAAAGCTTGGAAGGCTATTTCAGCTTCTCTCTGCTGTGCACACAAAGCAGGCCCTTCTCTCTGTCTTGCATGCTCCTTCCTAGCCCTGCAGGCCTCCTCTGGGCCTCCTCAGGACAGGCCCCTCTGGGCCCCCTCAGGACAGGCCCCACTGGGCCCCCTCAGGACAGGCCCCTCTCGGCCCCCTCAGGACAGGCCCCTCTCGGCCCCCCTCAGGACAGGCCCCTCTCGGCCCCCTCAGGACAGGCCCCTCTCGGCCCCCTCAGGACAGGCCCCTCTCGGCCCCCTCAGGACAGGCCCCTCTTGGTCCTGCCATCTGTCACCAATGACCCTGCCGCAAGGCCCCTTCCAGACCTCTCATTCTCTTCAGTGTTACAGCCTCTGACCCATGTTACAGCCCTTGACCCACACTACAGCTCTTTTAGGAGGTTCCTTGTCTCCTCTCTACTTCTTTCTCCCTTCTCCTTCTGTCTGCTTCCTTTCTGAAAAACCTCGGTGGTGTTGGCTGCATGTATACACAAACTCCTCGTCAGGGCCATGAACTGATCAGTCCCTTCTCAGTAGCCCACAGACGCTTCATTTGCATAGCAGGCTATAGCACTTCATTTGCAAAGTCTGCAATCACTTCAGAGCCCTGGTTGCATAGAGGTTAAGAGCTCCTCTGCTAACCAGAAGGTCAGCAGCCGGAATCCACCAGCTGCTCCTTGGAAACCCTAGGGGGCAGTTCTACCCTGTCCTGTAGGGTCGCTATGAATCGGAATCAATTCGACGGCAATGGGTTTGGTTTTTTGGTTTTATAGTTGCTTCATTTGCATAGTCTGTTGACCAATCCCTGCTAGGCGCATACCAATCGCAGGGCAGGCTGCAGCCCACAATCAGACAAAATGTATCAAACTAAGTTGTTTACAGCTTACCCAGGAAATGTCAATCAACCTGGACAGAACTAACAAACCCTCTGGGATAGAAAACTAGAGCAAAGGTAACTCCTCAGGGTTTAGGGGGAAAATCTCTCAAACTGTTTTTCCAAAGAACCATGGCAAAAGGTCACATAAAGGAACTAATTTCATCACACTGGTAAAAGTTATACTGATCAGAAGGAGGTGAGTGGTGTGAATAAAAGAAAAAAGGTAGAGGAAGAAAGATAAAATGAGGAAGGAAGATGTTACGGATTGAATTGTGCCGTCCAAAATTATGTTATAAATTCTAATCCCAATACTTGTCCTTGTAATCCCGTTTGGGAACAGGGTTTTCTTTATTATGTTAATGAGGCCATATCAGTGTAGGCTGTATCTTAAATCAATCACAACTGAGATAGAAAAAGCAGATCAGGCATAGGGAAGCAAGCACACGCCACCTGAAGATCACCAAGGAACGGAGGAACAGAAGCTGAAGAGAAACAAGGATCTTCTCCCAGAGCCAACAGAGAGAGAAAGCCTTCCCCTTGAGCTGGTGCCCTGAATTTGGACTTCTAGCCCCCTAGACTGTGAGAGAACAAATTTGTTTCTTAAACCACCCACTTATACTATTTCTTACAGGGCAGAAACTAACACAGCAGGTTGCAGCATTAAACAGGATGATCTGGGCAGTTTCAAGGAGACGTGAGGTTTGAACAAAGACTTGAAGGAGGTGAGAGAACTCACTAAATGGACATTTGGGGGAAGAATGTTCTAGAAGAGGTTTCCTGAGTGATGGAGAATGAAGTTTAAAGGTAAAGCTTCCACTAAAGTTATACCCATCCCAACGAAATCCAGGGAAGTCTAGAACCCACCACCAGCACTCCCTGTCCCAAGAGGAGAGGAAATATTTCATAATTCATCATTGCTAAAACATTTTTACAGAGATGGAGATTGCAACTCAAGCATTTGCTTGAATTTATATGAAAACATCCAGTTAATGAAATATCTCATTTTCTTAAAGTTTAACATGGAGGAATAAAGACAGAAATTGAAATTTCTTAGCATCTATTGTTTCAGATCCACTGTGGTCTCTCATTTTGTCCTACTCTGGTGACTTACATGCTGCTATGATCCCGGAATCTATGCCACCAGCATCTCAAATAATAACAGAGTCATCCATGGTGGACAGATTTCGGTGACGCTTCTAGACTAAGACAGACTAG
This sequence comes from Dugong dugon, assembly GCA_030035585.1. Taxonomy (NCBI): domain Eukaryota; kingdom Metazoa; phylum Chordata; class Mammalia; order Sirenia; family Dugongidae; genus Dugong; species Dugong dugon. Next base: position 4,852,515 of record CM057464.1, on the reverse strand, counting down.
GAAGAAAGGCCTGATGACCTACCTTCAAAAATCAACCAGTGAAAACCCTATGGATCACAACAGAATATCGTTTGATATAGTGCTGGAAGACAAACCCCCTACGTTAGAAGGCACTCAAAATACAAGGTATCCTCAACAGTGGACTCAAGCATACCATCAGTCGTGAAGATGGTATAGGACCAGGCAGTGTTTTGTTCTGTTGTACGTGGGGTTGCCATGAGTCAGAGCTGACACAACAGCAACTGAAACAACATTATTTGATAAAACCAATAAAACAGTTTCTTGTGAACTGACAGTCCTCAGACGCGAACCATCGGTCTAGAGTGGATCATCAAAGAGAATCCAAGGGCCACGTAGGACCAGACAAAGGAAGAAGACCAGAGACCAGAACTAGGGAAAAGGCATTCCTTGTAGCCACACCTGGAGAAGGTTTTCACATCTTTAATGGTGCATAATTTGATAATAAGCACCCCAACCACTCTGTATCCATTTTGTGTGCTGTATGTAGTAGGTTTTGCATAGTAAACAGTTCAGAAAATTCTAGGTAGTTCTAAAGTATGAGGTCGGCTCTGCTCAAGGTATTGAAGATCTGAACCAGACAACCAAATCTGGCAATTACCACCAAATTTTGGGCTCTAGGCCCAAAATAAGTGACTGGCAACCAGTTGCCATCAAGTCAATTCTGACTCACGGTGACCCCAGGTGTGTCAGAGTAGAACTGTGCTCCATAGGGTTGTCAATGGCTGATTTTTCAGAAGCAGATCACCAGGACTTTCCTTTGGGATGCTTCTGGGTGTCTCCAATCTTTAGGTTAGCAGCCAAGCATGTTAACTGTTTGCACCACCCAGGGACTGGACAACAAGTAAACACACATCCTTATAGAATGGATCCTTGTTGTTTGCTGTTGTTAGTTGCCATGGAGTCAGTTCCAACTCATGGCAATCCCATATGTGCAGAGTAGAACTGCTCTGTAGGGTTCTCAAGGCTGTGACCTTTCAGGAGCGGATCACCAGTCCTGTCTACCAAGGTGCCTCTGGGTGGGTTCAAACATCCAACCTTTGGCTAGTAGTTGAACACTTAACTGCACCATCCAGGGACGCCAGAATGGGTCCTAAACAAGGTCTATTCCTATTTAAGAGTGCCAAATGACAACAAGAAAAAAGAAGAAGGAAGAAAGGAGGGAGGGAGGGAGAAAGGAAGGAAGGAAGGGAGAAGGAAGGAAGGAAAGAAGGGGAATTACTGTTTCTATTTGAAACTTCTGTGTGGCCTCAGGGAAACCTCTAAGTTTAAGATAAAGGAAATGCCCCGTGGACAAATTGTCAGCCTTATGGATTTATTTAAAATATAACTTACGCACTAAAAACCAATGGAGTCGATTTTTAATCTTTCACTGAACAAAAGAAAGGAAAGCATGGAGTAGGTTTTATTTAACATTCTAAAGGCAATATCCTTGTAACTGGTGTGTAGGGTAACTAGACGATAAGTCAGTCTTCTTAGTAAAATCTTAATAATTTAAATCCCACTAATGCACACAGCCCAGCCCTGGTGGCGCGATGGTTAAGAGCTCAGCTGCTAACCAGAAGGTCAGCAGTTCGAATCCACCAGCTGTTCCTTGAAAACCCTATGGGGCAGTTTTACTCTGTCTTATAGGGTCTCTATGAGTCAGAATCATCTCCATGGCAATGGGTTAACCACACAAGAAGTGATATGAACTTTACCTTTGTGCCATCTATGAAGAAACAGATTGATTAGCAAATTAAATATGAATAAGGATTTGGGTGGGTTTATTTCACTTATCAAGAAAGCAAAGCACTCTTTAACAGCATCATTTGCATTTAAAGTGTTAATTACAGTACAAATTAGAAATTGTGTTCATGGATACTACCGGGTACAACTTAACTTATTTTAAAATACAGTATTGAGTAATTCGGATTATATTGCTCCTTTTTTGTTTGTTTGTTTTAAATTGGTAAACTTTATACCATTTTAAGTAGATTCTACATCTGGCTGAAACCAAACCAAACAACTTTGTCAGCCAGTTGATGACTGACTCATGGTGCCCGCACGAGTTTTGGAGAAAAACTGCACTCCATAGCGATTTCTTGGCTATAATCTTACAGAAGTAGATGGCCAGACCAAAAACCAAGCCCGTTGCCATCAACTTGATTCCAACTCATAGGGACTCCACTCTTTGGCAGCCCCACTGGTGGATTCGAACTGCCAATCTTTCAGTTAGTAGCCAAGCGCTTACCTGTTCTTGGCCAGGGTAGATCTGGCTATGGCCCATACAAAAGAGAATCTAATTGTTTAATAATAGTTGTCCTCGAATTATAGGATCCCTGGTGGCGTGGTGGTTAAAGCGCTCGGCTGCCAACCCAAAGGTCGGCCATTGGAACCCACCAGCCATTCCATGGGAGAACGATGTGGCAATCTGCTTCTGTAAAGATCACAGCCTTGGAAACCATCTGGGGCCATTCTACTCTGTTCAATAGCGTCACTATGAGTCAGAGTCAACTCGATGGCAACGGGTTTGATTCTTTTGGTCCTCGAATTAATACAAATTATAGTTCTGCCCACTGATTTCTTCTCAAGTTAACCTACCCAAGGAAAGAAGCCTCTGTTCTCCAACACATCTTTGAAAACCATTCCTAAAAGGCTAACATGTGGCGTCTGTCCAGCTCCCACTGAGTTCTGGCTCCCTGGACACCTAAACCTGTTTTTAACCAGCTTTGCAAGGTTTCCACTAATAAATGATTGCTCCAGCAATAGCGTTGGGCTGCAACTCATCATTTTCACTGAGCACAGTCCAAACACAGGCATTTGTTCTTCTCATAAATCTGCTGTGCCGTTTGGGCTCCTCTGTGTGATCTGCCTGGGACGTGTGAAAGCGTCTTTCCTCCATGGTGATACACACGTGCACCTCATTCAGGCAACAGGGCCTATTTGCACTCTGGGGTTGATTGCCTAGCTGTCCTCAGAAGCTGGTCAACCCTTCTTGAACGCCTTTCATGCTGGCTGAACGCCTTTCATGATGGCTGAACTAGGTGGTGGCCCACATTAATGGCAGTGCTTGAAGTGAAAGAACGAAGAGGAGGAAATGGCTGATGTATCATTTTCTTGGGGAATTAAAGAGATAAGATGATGTGTTCATAAGTTTAATCGCTTCCACAAGTCTGTCAAAGGATAATTAAGGTGCATTAAATCCTGGAAAAGGAGCCCAGGTGGTGCAATGGTTAAGTGCTCAGCTGCTAACCAAAAGGTTGGCAGTTCAAACCCACCCAGCTGCTCTGCCGGAGAAAGATCTTGTTACCTGCTTCCATGAAGATTACAGCCAAGAAAACCCTATGGGGCACTTCTGCTCTGTCACGTGGGATACTATGAGTTAGAATCAACTCAACGGCACCCAGTAACAACAACAAATCCTGGCAATGGGCATTGCTGGGTCAGTGGTAGAATCCATGTGGGAGACCTGGGTTTAGTTCCCAGTTAATGCACCTCAGGGGCAACCACCACCCATCTGTCAGTGGGGGCTTGCTATGTGGCTGTGATGTTGAACAGGTTTTGGCAGAGCTTCCAGACTAAGACACACTAGGAAGACACACCTGGCATCTACTCCGAACATCAGCCAATGAAAACCCTATGGATCACAACAGTCCAATCTGCGACTGATCCTGAGGCTGGTGCAGGACTGGGCAGCGTTTGGTTCTGTTGTGCATGGGCTGCCATGAGTCAGAGCCAACTTGACAAAGCTAACAGCTGCAATCCTGAAAGAAGTAGGAGAACACTGAGCTTTGTCTGCTCCCCAAATCAAAAGCCCTCCTGGCAGGTGAGCCTCTTCTCAAACAGATATATAAGAAACGTAAGACATAAATATAAAAGCATAAGGAACATGGCGAACCTCATTAATGTCACTGGATTGCGCACGTAGAAATGGTTGAAATAGCAAATGTTTTGTTAGACAGTAAACCAGTAAGCCCACGAAAGCCAGAACTTGTGTAAGCAGAAACCTGTCAGAGAAGTAAAACTCAAATATTTTCTCCTAAAAGGAGGCATAGAAAAGTGGTAAGGCTGCACCCTGTCAAAGGTGGAAAACTTTCTAGACCTGGAAAAATAAGTTAGTTCCATCGAGTTCTGGCTCTCACAGGTTTCACTGTATGTTCTGCCACAATCAGATAAAATTTAAAAGATAACATCGGGAATGAATAAGCGCAAAGGGCAGAGAGGGCTTCAGTGACAATTGTTCCTTTTGCAGAGGGGAGAATTACACTGAAAATTGCTTTTGCCTTTTCCTTAAAAAGTCAAAATGTAACTCGCCTTTCATTTTTACTGGTTGAAAAGTGTTTCAGAGAGTGTAGTTATTCTATCGAATCTTATCATAAAACCAGATAAGAATGTTCAAGAATTCAGAAAGTCAAAGGAAATTATACAATGTAATGGCGAAACTAAGTAAATGTTTTTGTTTTATTGGCATAGCCCCTGTTACGGATTGAATTGTGCCTTCCAAAAATATGTATTGAAATTCTAACCCCTGTACCTGTGGATGTGATTTGTTTGGAAAGAGGGGTTTTCTTTTATAATTTTAATGAAACCATATCAGTGTAGAGTGAGCCTTAAACCTAATCACTTCTGAGCTATAAAGAGTAGAATGGACAAAGAGACATACACACAGAAGACAGGTGCCGTGGGGAGACTGTCTACAAACCAAGGAGACTACACCAGGGGAGCTAGACAAGGAAAGAGTCAACAGAGCCGAGATCCTGATTTGGACTTGAAGCCTCGAGCACTGTGAGAAAGGACCTTTCTGCTCCTCGCACTTGTGGTATTTCCGTTACGGTGGCACTAGGTAACTAAGAGAGCCCCCATCAACCGTTTCCCCTGAGGAGGACAGTGGAGCAATGGAACACCTTGGCGTCACCAAAGTGGGCCCGTGGAATCCAGCTGAGGGATGCCGTGCTATGCGCCAAGTGTACGTGGGGTCAAGCCACTGCCGGAGGCACCAAGCAGGAGGATGGACCAACAAGGGACGTGCAACCACAGATGCCAACATCCAGCAAGTGAGAACACAGCTGTGGCAGGGTCAGGGAGTACCTGGTCCCCGGTCCAGGCTTGTTAGGTGAACACCTTTGGGCTTTGCTTGCAATTTTAACCGCTTGTGCCCTGCCTTCTTCGTGACGACTGCCGCTCGTTTGCTTTACGGAAACCAGGTCCATTCGTGCATGTCAAACGCAGTTAAATTAAACGGATCTCTCCTCTTTGTTTTCTAAAAATAATTAATAATTTTAAAAATAACTGTGGGGAAAAAAATTAAACATGCATAACAACTCTTGTCAAAAACTCCTGTCACTGAAAATCTCGTACTGGCATTAGCCAGAAAGAGAAAGCTTTCAAGTCGGATGATTCATTTATTTTATGCAGATAACTGTAGCATGATACATAACATGGGCCTAGAACTTGTTTCACCTTGTTTGAAGAACACACAATTCCAACATCATGCTGCAGAAACGTGGATAATGTCTCCCATTGCCATAGACCATATAAAAATAAAAATAAAAAACCAAAACCGTTGCTGTCCAGTCTATTCTGACTCATAGCGACCCTACAGGACAGAGGAGAACTGGCCCAGAGGGTTTTCAAGGAGTGCCTGGTGGATTCGAATTGCTGATCTTTTGGTCAGCAGCCATAGCTCTTAACCACTGCACCACCAGGGTTTCCATAGATATCTGTATATCTGAGATGAAAAGTCTTTAAAAATTGTCATGTTTGGCACCCAAGAAACTTAAGGACTTGGAAAAAAAATATTGGCATTATAGTAGCCTAATAAGTTGACTCCTACCAAGGCAATTATTTTTGATGAATAATATTACTGTCCTCTATTTGATGGTTTTTCCAGTTTTCATTAGAAGCCTCAGCAAAGCTAAGTGATTTTTCATCCCTGTGATGTGCAGCAGAATTTCACACTCTGCTTTCTGTCCACATCCAAACCAGCACTGAGATAGGATTATTGCTTCCACCATCATTTGGCCCTTCGGCTCAGGGAGATTTTTTGCTGTTTTGCAGAAATTCAAATGACCAACACTTTCAAAAGCAAAGAACTTTGCAAAATTTTTAGTTGGCTTGTTTCGATCCTTTAAAATAACACTTTTAATAACGGGGACAAGGGGTGTAAGTTTACACGCTGGTTCTCTGAACAAGCTTCACTGTTCTTAATGATGTCTTCATTACGTATCTTCCCTTCCTGGGCCTTGAAGATTCACCCTCCCCCCCAAAAAAAAAAAAAATGGGTAGGATCGACAACTACTAACTTCTGGCACTCTTGTGGATAAATTACACTGGACAATCCTCCCTCTGAAACAACTAAAAATGCTGGATAAAGTTTTTTGTTTTTTTTTTTAAACCATTTAAAATGCATCACTGAACTAGCAATAAAGAAAGGAATCCCCAGAGGCCAAACATGAAGTGAAAGCAGGAATGTAAAGATGTAAGCAAGCTGGCAAGTTGGCTTCACCCTGGGAACAGAGGTTGAGCCCTGCTGACTTGGCACCTCTGCTTTGACAGCTGCGTGGGAAGCAGGGATAAAAAGACAAAGGCACGGCCCACCCAAGGTGGGAATCAAATAAGAGACCCAGCATAAGGCTGGGATGCCAAAGGATTACTCGCATTATACAGCTCCGCCAGAAATAACGCTGCCTTGCAGATGGGGACAGCAAGGAAAATTTCACTCTGTCCTTGTTATCTAGTGCTGCTATAACCAAAATACCACAAATGGACTGCTTTAACAAACAAATTTATTTTCTCACAGTTTAGGAGGCTAGAAGTCTGAATTCAGGGCACTGGCTCTAGGGGAGGGCTTTCTCTCTCTGTAGGCTCTGGAGGAAGGTCCTTGTCCCTTCAGCTTCTGTTTCCTGGTTCCTTGGAGATCATCGTGTGGCATGGCATCTCTCTTGCCCCATCTCTGCTTGCTCTCTTGCTTGTTTAACCTCTTTTATATCTCGAAAGAGATTGACTCAGGATATACCCTACTCTAAGCCTGCCTCATTAACATAACAAAGACAACCCATTCCCAAATGGGATTATAACCACAGACATAAAGGTTAGGATTTACATCACATATTTTTGGGGGTCACGATTCAATCCATAACATACTCCAAACATTTATAGCCAAAAGCTGGCTCTTCTGAACATTTGCTGCTCAAATTCACACTATCTGTGTTGTCCTACTAACTTCAAGCTAATAATTTGTTTTAAAGCATGATGGGTTAGAAATGCCCCCAATAACTTAAAAGAAGCCAACAAAAGTACTCACTGGATAAGCCAGAAAAAATCATCTATCAGTCCATAAAGAGTTACTACAAATGAAGTCCCAAATAGCATGGACTCAGAGTCACACACATATGCATGCACACATGCATACACATATGCACACATGCACACACACACACTACAAAGAAATTAGTCACCGCATGTAAGAGCCAACAGAAACAACACATAGCAAAATCAAACCCAAGATATTGGACAAAGAATAAAACTTAGATAAGATTTAATTGTTCAAAGATATAAAAAAAGAGATTGAAAATATAAGTGGTGTAAGCAGGAGACAATAAAAATAATGGAGATATGGAAAGGAAATATTTATTTTATTAATAAAAACATAATAATTAAAATTTAAAAGCTAAAAGACTTATTAAGAGCAGATTGTCGTTGCTGTTTTAGATGCTGTCCGGTCAGTTTTGACTCACAGTGACCTTATGTATAATAGAAAAAAACCTTGCCCAGTCCTGCACCACGTTCATGATCATTGGTATGTTTGAGTCCATTATTCTGGCTATTATGTCAACCCATCTCATAGAGCAGTTCCCACATTTTCATTGACTCTCTACCAACTACTTTTCTAGTGATTAGTCTTTCCTGATGACCTGTCCAAAGTAAGCAAGCTGAAATCTCGCCATCCTCACTTCTAAGGAGCATTCTGGTTATATTTCTTCTAGGAAGAGCAGATTAGACCCAGTATCAGAAAGAATTAGAGAATTGGAAAACAGATTTGAAGAAATTACCCAGAATGCAGTATAGAGAGACAGAAATGAAAAATATGAATAATTAATAAAAGTCATAAAGAATATCTAATACATATAAGATGTCTAATACATAAAGGATATCTAATACATATAATTGGAGTTTATTGATAGAATAGAGATAATGAGGGAGAGGCAATGTTCAAAGAGATAGTGTTTCCCAAAATTACTGCAAGATATCAATCTTCAGATTCAGAAATCTGAAGGAGTTATAAAAAAAACCTGTTGCTGTCTAGTTGTTCTGACTGGTAGTGACCCTATGAGCGGACATGTATCTGACCTGGTCATGAGCCAGGTCATTCTCTGCTTAAAAACACTAACCATTGAGTGAGTGCTATGTGCTAGGCACTGCAACAGCATTTTACATGCGGAGCAATCTCACAGTCACCTTTGTAAAACTCAGCATAATATTCTGCCTCCAAGGCCCTATTCTGTCTGATGCAGACACATAATTCAGTTGCTTCCACACGAACTCAGCCTGATTCTGTGGCTGCTTGGTCTAGACAGACTTACAAGGCCACCTCTTTCAGATGGATATTTCCCTCTCACCATTGGCCAGCCCTTTTCTCCTGGAAGTGTCTGCCGGGAGGGGGCTGCCAGCTTCTTGGTCTAAGTCAGTAGTTCTCAACTCTAGCTGCCCATTAGAATCAACCAAAGTGCTTTTGAAATATACCAAAGTCCAGGCTCCCCTCTAGAATTCTGATCTCAATGGTTTAGGGTGGAGCCCAGATATCTGTATTTTTAAACATTCCGCAAGGCTGAAAATCACAGATCTAAGCCCTACGCAGGCGTTCAACTGCAGGCTGTACTTACGTCATCTGGTTCTCACCTCTGACTGTGGACAGCAGCCTTCTCAAATGTTAATGTGCATAGGAGCTACCTGGGATCTTTTTTTCAGTCATGGATTCTGATGCAGAAGGTCTGGGGTGGGACCTGAGATTGAGCGTTGCTAACGCAGGCCCAGGTGATGCTGATGCTGCTGGTCTGTGGACCACACTTTGAGTAAGTAGCAAGGGAGGACAGAACAAGCTGAATGTAGTAGGTTGAATGGTGGCCCCCAAAAAGACATGTCCATGTCCTAATGTCCCAGAACCTGTGAGTGTAAAAGGGTCTTCGATGATGTAATTAAGTTAAGGATCTCAAGATGAGATCATTTTGGATTAGGGTGGGTCCTAAATCCAATGACAAATGTCTTTATAAGAGAAGGATTTGAGACACAGAAATACAGAAAAGAAGGCCACGTGAAGATGGTGGCAGAGATTGGAGTGATGCGGCTATGAGCCAAGGAATGCCTGAAGTCACCAAAAGCTGGAAGAAGCAAGGAAGGAGTCTTCCCTAGAGCCTTTGGAGAGAGCACGGCCCTACCGACACCTTGATTTTGGGTGTCTAGCTTCCAGAGCTGTGAAAGAGTAATATTCTGCTGTTTTAAGCCACCAAGTTTGAGGAATTTTGTTACAGCAGCCACGGGAAACAAATACACTGACTCAGTGGCTCCCAACCTTGACTTGGTACTGAAATTACAGAGGAGCCTTGAAAGATAATAACACCCGAGTCTCATGATCAGAGATTCTGATTCATTCAACTGGGGTGCGTTCCGGGCATTGGGATTTTTTAAGTCCCCAATGTGGACTATTCAGCTAGTAACTAAAAGGTCGGCGGTTCAAACCCACCAGTGGCTTTGTGGGAGAAAAGACCTGGCAATGTGCTCCTGTAATGATTACAACCTAGGAAACCCTATGGGGCAGCTCTGCTCTGTTATATAGGGTCACTGTGAGTCAGAATCAACTCCAGGGCACGCAAGAACAACAACAAAGGTTGAGAAGCACTCCCTGAAATAATGATCTAGGCCATCTGCTGGCGCAGACTCTGCCCCACTGACCCTCCAGGGCTGGGGACCTGCTCAATTGCGGCAACTTTCCCCAGGCCATCCTTGTCCCCACTGTGAGACCCCCTCCAGGCCCACTGGCCCCCTCACTGCTGTTTACTATCTCTCTCACACTCTGCTAACTTCTTCCTCTCACTGGGGCACTCTGGGAGTTTTGAAGTGCGCCCATTCCCCACCTCCTCTCATCTGAGGACGCAGGAATCTCCAGGAGGTCTGTAATCACTCATTCTGCCCTTACCCTTTAGTCCAAGGACCCTCAGGGTTCTCAGTGGATGTGTAAGGTAGGGGACTCTCTACTCTCAGATCACCTAAACGTCCCTTGGAAGAGTCTCCTATGGCCTCTTCCTGCCCTCTCAGACTTACTGCTAGGCAGGACAAGGAGACCCATGTCCAAGCTTTCTTGAGTTTTCCTCCAGCTCTTGCCTTTCTCCTCAGCTCTGAGCAAGTCTTTTATCATAGTAAACATTCTGAGGAAAGGAAAATATTTGCTCCCTGTTCACATCCCTTTTCACGTCTGCTTTGTGTTACAACTTCAAGAAGTTTCTTAAACTTCAATGTAAAGAAGAGAGAACCAAGACACAGAGGGTATGTGTAACTTAGCCCAGGACGTGGTGGGTGAAGGACCAGAAGTGAGTGAGCAGGTTTGAGTGACTCCACAGCTCACGCTCCTCGTCACCACATCTAGTGTTGTCACACCAGCCTCCCTCTTGCCTCCCCTGTCACCATGGCCTATGTTGTCTAAGCTAATATCTGGTACCTTTGAACTACACGTACACTCTCCACATAGAGCTCAGGATGCTTCAGGAGGCCATGGCTGGAGAAGAAAATGGATCCGATGGTCAAAGGAACGAAGACATTCTCTCTTCCTTTTTTTTCGCCTCACACAACCCATGTATGTGTGGGAGAACAAAAGGTACCACTCTCCAGAATCTTCCAGCCACGCAAACAGTGAACTGAAACAAAATCTTAAAACAAATTTTTTAAAAATTAACAAGGATCATCATGGCCTTAAAAAACGAGACCTCAGTTCTAAAAAACAAAACCTCTGTCAAAATCTTATTTCTGACAGTAAGTGACCCTGATGCTATATTGTATACATTCATAGAAAAATATAGAAAAATGTGGCTGTATTAACTAAAGATTAGAGGAGAGATAAAACCTTGTGGTCACATGAAAAATTACTTAGCGTTACAGATTCTTATTCCTTTTACAGTCATATTAGATTGTCATGTTCTAATCAACAATGACGTGAATTCAAGCTAGCTGTGAAGCAAAGATATTTTTACAATTTGTGTTTGTACATATCCTCTGATTTACTTGAGGCAAAGAAGGATGTTGGGTAATTTCAGCTGTGCCTACACAAGGCGAAAGTTTCAGGCTGAACAATAGAGTATGGCTGAAAAAGAGCATATTTTTTCTTTTCTTTTCATATTCCACGAATCTTGAGTACAAGGAAAGATATAATATGAAAATATTTTGTAACAAATAAAATTCACATCTTTATGAAATCTCTTAGGAGTCAAAACTCAAGTCAGTAAAAATAGCAATCCTGGAGCAAATCCTTTTAGAACTGAAGATATTTGTTGCAGGGAGCTTTGCTATCCTCATTTCTCACACAAAAGCTGTGGGAAGTTACAGAGAGCAGGATACGAACCAGCGTGATGATAAAGCCCTTGTTGGTTCAGGGACACACCTATTGACAGTAATCACCAGTGGTCAATGAAGCCCTCTGGGTTCATCTCATTATTACCAGAGAGATAATTTTCTGTCTTTTCATGATGTCAGAGAAACAATTTGGTTGTAAGCCTCTCCTTGGCCCAAAGCACAAAGTGTTTTCTAATTGTTCATTCTGAACATTTATTATTCCTATTGTAATAATAATATATGCATCCATGTGCCTGAGTTACGTCTTTTCAGTGGTTATGATTTCAAATTTTCTTGTTTGGCACAATCAAGAATGATTAACAGGTGCTAATGCAAAGGGGGGCAGTGGTTAAGCATTTGCCTGCTAACTAAAAGATCAGTAGTTTGAATTCACCAGCCACTCCTTAGAAACCCTATGGGGCAGTTCTACTCTGTCCTATAAGGTCACTATAAGTCGGAATCAACTCATCGGCAAAGGGTTTGGTTTTGGTTTTAATGAAAAGGGGCAGTGGTGTTTCAGTGGTAGAATTCTCGCCTTCCATGAGGGAGACCTGAGTTCAATTCCTAGCCAATGCACCTCATGCGCAGCCACCAAAGGAGGCTTGTGTATTGCTGTGATGCTGAGCGGATTTCAGTGGAACTTCCAGACTAAGACAGACTAGGAAGAAAGGTCTAGTGATCTCCTTCCAAAGATCAGCCAATGAAAACCCCATGGATCACAATGGTTCAGTCCGCAACTGATCAGGGGATGGCACAGCACCCAGCAGAGTTTTCTTCCATTGTGCATGAGATCGCAGCGAGTCAGGGGCCAACTCAGTGGCATCTAACAACAACAATGAAAATAAACATTCTTTATGTTTATGAAGCTTTTTGGAAATTCAAAGAATGTTTCTTCTATCTTCACATGGTCCTTTAAAAAATACATTTCCTAAAAAATGAATTACATGGAAACTGAATAACACCCTGCTTACAAACCACTGGGTAATAGAAGAAATCAAAGATGGAATCAAAAAATTCCTAGAATCAAATGAGAATGAAAACACATCATACCAAAACTGCTGGGACACAGCAAAGTCAGTCCTGAGAGGACAATTTATAGCAATAGATGCACAATTCAAAAAAGAAGAAAGGGACAAAATCAAAATATTAATTATACAGTTCGAACAAATAGAAAGAGAACAATAAAAAAAAAAAAAGCCCACAGCCACCAGAAGAAAGGAAATAATGAAGATCAGAGCAGAAATAAATGAAATAGAGAATAGAAAAACAATAGGAAGAATCAACAAAACCTAAAGTTGGTTCTTTGAAAGAATCAACAAAATCAACAAACCACTAGCCAGACTGACAGAAGAAAAACAGGAGAGGATGCAAATAACCCAAATAAGAAATGAAATGGGGGACATTACAACAGACTCAATTGAAATAAAAAGGATCATAACAGAGTATTATGAAAATCTTTACGCCAAAAAATTTGAAAACCTAGAGCAAATGGATAAAATTCTAGAAATACACCTACTCAAACTACCACAAAGTGATGTTGAAAATCTGAACAGACTCATATCAAGGGAAGAGATTAAAAAGGTAATAAAAAAAAAACTTCTAACAAAAAAAAAGCCCTGGCCCAGATGGCTTCACTGGAGAATTCTATCAAACTTTCAGAGAAGAGCTTATACCAGTACTACTCAAACTATTTCAGAACATAGAAAAGGAAGCGACACTTCCAAATTCGTTCTATGAAGCCAGCATAACCCTGGTACCAAAACCAGGAAAAGATCCCACAAAAAAAGAAAATTACAAACCAATATCTCACATGAATATAGATGCAAAAATTCTCAGCAAAATTCTAGCCAATAGAATTCAGCATCATATCAAAAAAATGATACATCACAACCAAGTAGGATTCATATCACGTATGCAAGGATGGTTCAACATTAAAAAATCAATCAATGTAATCCACCATACAAATAAAAGGAAAGAAAAGAATCACATGATCATCTCGATTGATGCAAAAAAGGCATTCAACAAAGTCCAACACCCATTCCTGATAAAAACTCTCAATAAAATAGGTATAGAAGGGAAATTTCTCAACATAATAAAGGGCATCTATGCAAAACCAACAGCCAACTTCATTCTTAATGGAGAGAAACTGAAAACATTCCCTTTGAGAACAGGAATAAGACAAGGATGCCCTTCATCACCACTCCTATTTACCATTGTGCTGGAAGTCCTAGCTAGAGCAATAAGGCAAGAAAAAGAAATAAAGGGCATCCAAATTGATAATGAAGAAGTTAAACTGTCCCTGTTTGCAGATGACATGATACTATACATAGAAAACCCTAAAGACTCCACGAGAAATCTACTGGAACTAATAGAAAGATTCAGCAGAGTAGCAGGATACAAGATAAACATTCAAAAATCAATTGGATTCCTATACACCATTAAGGAGAACGATGAAAAGGAAATCAGGAAAACAATACCATTTTCAATAGCCCCTAAAAAGATAAAATACTTAGGAATAAATCTGACCAGGGATGTAAAAGACCTATACAAAGAAAACTACAAAACACTACTGCATGAAACCCAAAGGGATCTACATAGATGGGAAAACATACCACGCTCATGGATAGGTAGACTCAACATTGTGAAAATGATGATTCTATCCAAAGCAATTTACAAATACAATGCAATCCTCATCCAAATACCAACAACATTCTTTAAAGAGATGGAAAAAACTAATCATTAACTTTATATGGAAAGGGAAGAAGCCCCAGATAAGTAAAGCACTATTGAAGAAGAAGAATAAAATATGAGGACTCACACTACCTGACCTCAGAACCTACTATACAGCTACAGTGGTCAAAACAGCATGGTACTGGTACAACGACAGATACATTGACCAATGGAACAGAATTGAGAACCCAGATGTAAATCCATCCACCTACGGTCACCTGATCTTTGACAAAGGCCCAAAGTCCATCAAATGGGGAACAGACAGTCTTTTTAACAAATGGTACTGGCAAAGCTGGATGTCCATCTGCAAAAAAATGAAACAGTACCCATACCTCACCCCATATACAAAAACTAATTCAAAATGGATCAAAGACCTGAATATAAAGCCAAAAACTATAGAGTTATAGAAGAAAAAATAGGATCAATGCTAGAGGCCCTAATACACAGCATTAATAAGATACAAACCATAACCTACAACACACAAACTCCTGAAGATAAGCTAGATGACTGGGATCTTCTAAAAAGTAAACACTTATGCTCATCAAAAGACTTCACCAAAAGAGTGAAAAGAGAACTTACAGACTGGGAAAAAATTTTTGGACAGTACAAGTCATACAAAGGTCTAATCTCTAAAATCTACAAGAAAATCTAACACCTCTACAACAAAAAGAAAATAATCCAATTAAAAAATGGGCAAAGGAAATGAACAGACTCTTCACCAAAGAAGATATTCAAGCGGCCAACAGACTCATGAGGAAATGCTCGCGATCACTAGCAATTAGAGAAATGCAAATTAAAACCACAATGAGATACCGTCTCACCCTGGCTTTACTGGCACGAGTCAAAAAAGCTGGAAATAACAAATGCTGGGGAGGCTGTGGGGAGATCGGAACTCTTACGCACTACTGGTGGGAATGCAAAATGATACAACCATTTTGGAAAATGATATGGCACTTCCTTAGAAAGCTAGAAATACAAATACCATCAGATCTAGCAATCCCACTCCTAGGAAAATATCCTAGAGAAATAAGAGAAGTCACACTAATAGACATATGCACACCCATGTTCACTGCTGCATTGTTCACAATAGCAAAACGATGGAAACAACCTAGAGGCCCATCAACAGATGAATGGATAAACAAACTATGGTACATACATACAATGGAGTATTATGCAACGAGAAAGAACAATGATGAATCTGTGAAGCATCTCATTGCATGGATGAAACTGGAGGACATTATGCTGAGTGAAATAAGTTAATCACAAAAGGACAAATATTGTATGAGACCTCTATCGTAAAAACCCATGAAAAAGTTCACACATCAAAAGTAACAATCTTTTTTGGTTACCAGGGATGGGAGGGGTGGGAGGGTGGGAAATACTAAATAGGCAATAGATAAGTGATATCTTGGGTGAAGGGTGAGACAGTACACAATACTGGGGAAGCTAGCAAAATTTGTTCAAGGAAAGGTCATGGAAGCTTCATAGACACATCCAAATTCCCTGAGGGACTGAATTGCTGGGCGGAGGGCTGTGGGGACGATGGTCTCGGGGAAAGTCTAGCTCAATTGGCATGGCACAGTTTGTGAAGACAGTGTTCTGCATTCTACCTTGGTGAGTGGCATCTGGGGTCTTGGAGGTCAGTGGGCAGCCATCTGGGATGCTCCGCTGGTCTCATCCCTTCAGGAGCAGGGGAGAGTGAGGAGGGCAGGATGCAGGGAAAGGATTGATCTGAAGGACGGATGGACCACAGCTACCAGGACCTCCAGCAGACTGAGTCCAGTGCAGCTAGATGGTGCCCAGCTACCACCACCGACTGCTCTGACCGGGATCACAGCAGAGGGTTCTGGACAGAGCTGGAGAAGGATGTAGAGCAAAATTCTAACTCACAAAAAAGGACCAGATTTGCTGGCCTAAAGGAGACTGGAGAGTCCCCGAGAGTATGGCCCCCAGACACCCTTTTAGCTCAGTGGTGAGGTCACTTCTGAGGTTCACCATTCAGCCGGGGAGTGGACAGCCCCATGAAACCAAACGGGACTGGTGGGGCACAGCAGTCCAGGGACAGAGACTGGAGGGCAGAGGGGGAAGGAAGGGCTGGTGATGGGGAACCCAAGGTTGAGGAAGGATAGTGTTGATGTGTTTTGAGGTTGTTCACCACTGTCATAGGGCAACATGTGCACTAACTGTTTAATGAGAAACTATTTTGTTCTGTGGACCTTGGTCTAAAGTGAGAATAGCAGCACAATTGTACGTGCGTAGTCAGTGTCACTGAACTGTGCATGTAGAAGTTTTTGAAATGGTGTATCTTTGGCTATGTATATTTTCACCAAAAAGAAAAGTAGGTTGAGAAGGGAGAGGGTTGACATGTTGTGGGGTTGTTATCCAACGTCATGGAACAATATGTGTACTACTGTTTCAGGGGAGTCTATTTGTTCTGTAAACCTTCACCCGAAGTACAATAAAAAAATTTAAAAAAAAAAGAGAGAGAGACAGTCATAACCATAGAAATCAAGTCTTCCAAGAAGACTGGATTTTAATTATTACTCTGTAATGCTGGCATAGCAATCTAAGGTCAGGAAGTGCCACAGTTTACCGAAAGACCAAAAGCTAAAGAGAGTTGTCATATCTATTCAAATACGTTTTAAGAGTTCACACAGGGAATTGTCTTTTATTTTTATATTTCACAAAAACCCTCCAGAAAAGACAGATTTCTAAAAAAAAAAAAAAAAAAAATTATCACCCCCCCCCCCAAAAAAAAATCCCTTTTTACATAAGCAAAGCTGTTATTTCAGCTTTTCCAATACCCTTCACCCTTCTGTGATTTGTCCTGAAATCTTACAAAGCCAAGATTTGGCTCCTTTATAATTCATGACATGTGATATTCTGGCTATTGAATTTTCTTTAGAAGAATAAAGTGACTATACAGTTCAGTTCAATTGCATGGGGCAGAGAGTTTTTATTTTTCTATGAAAACAGAGGATTTGGACTTTTCCTGATAAAGTCAGGTGCCATCACAGAGCAAAATCTAACAAAGAAATACATAAAGATGAATTTTTTTTTTTAACTAACTGGGTGAGAGACCAGACGAAATCAATAAAAAGTCTGAGTTATAGACTCCACTTTAAGGAAATACAATTTTATGACTTTCAAGTACATGTAATGTCAAGCCAGGCTAATCAATGGTGTCTGATAAAGGTTCTTGGAGGGCTTCCTTTAGCAAATACACAAGGATGAAGTGTAATTAGCACAGTCACTTACTAATTAATATCCCCCAATACCAAAGGAAACAAACAAACCAGTTGCCATCAAGTCCACTTCAACTCATTGTGACCCCCTGAGTGTCAAACGGTGCTCTCCATAGGGTTTCCGGTGATCTTGTGAAAGTAGATCACCAGGTCTTTTTTCCAAGGCACCTCTGAGTGGATTCAGACTTCCAACCTTTTGGTTGGCAGCCAAGCACAGTAACCCTTTGCACCACCAAGGGACTTCATATCCACCAATACCACTTGTTTATTTTTATTTCACAACAATCTTGCTTCTGTAGGAACAAACTTTGCAAGCTTCTTCACTTAAGAAATTTTAAAATTTTCCGTTTATTTTTTTTTTACACAGTTAATTTGCTCACTGAAGTTTCATGTCAACACTGCCACTTCATAGTCAAGGCTGAGAGGGAGTTCAGACAAGATGTGTAGACTAAACCACCTTTAAGTATGATTTAATGATTCCCTTCGGTCAAACTGTGCTTTAGCGGGGAAAAAATTGAAAGAGAACTGGCTGGAGACAAGTTATTTGCCCTCTTGATCTTATGTCTTCTTCCGTTTAGGACTGATACATACTTCCAAAGATTGTGTTAGGATAAAACAGATTCCAAGTATTAAACTTGCTCTTTGAACAGAAAAACACCGTTCAAATGCTGGGTATTTTTATTCTACTCTGTCACACATGAGGTCTCCATGAGTCAGAATTATTATTTCAAATTTTGGACTCACGAAGCCCAAATTAGTGAGATTTTTTTTCCCATGTATGAAAAGAACTTGTTGAATCAGATTTTCCCACTGTGAACCACTCCTTTTGGGTAATGAAGCTCGTTGAGAAATTCCCCACTTTTTTCAGGTCTCTAGAGCGTTGCGCTGTTTGCGAAGTATTATCTATGGGTTTTAGAAAAACAAACTCACCTCTTCTTTGTGATCCAAATTATATTTTCCTCCTCCAAGAAGTCTGCTGTGATTACTTCGCTTCAGTTATTTCTCTGCTTCCTCTGACTGACTAGAGCCTGGGACTGGATTTGTTTCAGCAACTACTGAAACCCTCTATGGTCAAGGCTTTGTGCTGGGTGTTGGGTGGGGTCTGAGGACAAGTGAGACCCGGGGTGGAGAAAGGGCTAAAAAACAAATGAAACGGAGAACCTGCCCAGTACTCAGAAGGACACACACTGTATATTCATGCGCTACAAGGCCCATGGTGGTAAAAGCGGAATAGAGATACAAAAGGTTGAGTGTACAGAAGCAAGGGATTAATCTATTTAGGAAGGCTTTTTGGAGGAGATGGGATTCTAGCTGAGTGTTGACAGATGTGCTGCATCTGGGGAAGCTAGATCTATGGTTAGCTCCAAGCTGGGGGTATGGGGTAGGTTTGGAGAATATGGAGTAACCAAGGAAGCTGGAGAATTGGGAAGGTGGTGGAACAGAGTTACCGATGACTGTTGGGTCTGGTAGAAATCTGCATCCCTAAACCGAAGTGTACAAAACAGCGTGTGTCTTTACTTTGTTTGGAGTCCCTGGGTAGTGTAAACAGTTAATGAACTGGGCTACTAACCAAAAGGTTGATGGTTCGAATCCACCCAGAGGTACCTTGGAAGAAAGGCCTGGTGATCTACTTCCGAAAAATCAGCCACTGAAAACCCTGCGGAGCACAAGTCTACTCTGACATGCGTGAGGCCTCTGTGAGTTAGAGTCGACTCATTATTAGTTTTATTTTTTCACTTTGTTTCAATCATCTTAACCCAGACTCTGAGCCTCTCTTCCACCAATCAGGTGGGAAGTCTCATCTCAGCCATGACGGCCTGTCTCTCTCCCCCGACGACTGCACAGGACTTTGGGGTGCTAGTGGGATACACAGAAAATAAGGCATATGCCTCTATTGTCACATGGACCACAGTCACCACTGATGTGTCAAAGCCTGAGTGATCACGTGGACACCCGCGACTTCCACATCAGGCGTTTGTGCCTTGGCTGCACCCCAGGGCTGGTGGTTAGGCCCTTGGCACCCATCATGCAACCATTTTCCTCTAAAGCCCCTCGCTTTACCTGACAGGTGCTCCCAGGACTTTTAGCACCTTCCTGCCATGGGGAAGTACCCCCTCTCCTCTCTTGTTGCCCTCAAAGGCAGTCCTTTTATCTTTCTCCCCACCTCAGGACCCCTAGCATAATAATACAATAAACTTTACTGTTTCTGTTAGGTGCCGTCGAGTCAGTTCCGACTCAGCAACCCTTTGTACAACAGAATAAAACACTGCCCAGTCCTGTGCCATCCTCACAATCATTGTTATGCTTGAGCCCATCCTTGCAGCCACTGTGTCAATCCATCTCGTTGAGGGTCTTCCTCCCTTTCACTGACCCTCTACTTTACCAAGGATGATGTCCTTCTCCGGGGACTGGTCCCTCCTGATAATATGTCCAAAATACTGGAGACTTAGTCTCACTATCCTTGTTTCCAAGGAGCATTCTGGTTGCATTTCTTCTGAGATTGGTTGGTTTGTTCTTTTGACAGTCCGTGGTATATTCAATATTCTTTGCCAACACCACAACTCAAAGGCATCAATTCTTCTTCAGTCTTCCTTATTCATTGTCCAGCTTCCTCATGCATATGAGGCAACTGAAGACACATGGCTTGGGTCAGGTGCACCTCAGTCCTTAAAGTGACATCTGTATTTTTTAACACTTTAAAGAGGTCTTTTGCAGTAGGTTTGCCCAATGCACTATGTCATAAACTTAGGCTTCTTACAAGCGTCAAGAGTGCTGTTGGCTCCACATAGTTTCTGTTCTTGACGCTGCAAGGGATAGTCAAGTCCCAGCTCGCTGCTTGGAGTGGGACTAAGAGGTGGAAATGCAGAGAACAAAACATAAGGTGATAATGTTTCAGGAAAGAAATCCGCCACGTGTTTTACAGCTTTTCTCACGTGGCTGTAGCGATTATCATGCAGTTATTTAACTCTGCGTTTAAGTTTTCTAACCCAACTATATTGTAGGTACCTTGAGGCCAATAAATATGTTTTACATCTTTTTATCCTCTTTGCCACTTTTATGATCAGAGGAGGCACTTATGAATATTTGTTGAATAACCAGGAAGGAACGATCTCCAAAACTACCCAGCTTATTACCAAGAACCAGGCCTGTATGGACATAGTCGCAAAGGACACAGAAATCAACAAACACTTCAGCTGGTGGAGAGTTCCCTGTTCTGTGTGGTGTTTCCTTTTAAGTATTAGGTAACAGAGAAATTGGTGCTTGTTATCACTGCAAAACCTTCTAACTCTGTTCGAACTTCACACCAGAAGTTCATCCAATAGAAGTGTTACCTGATATTGTGGACAGACCAGGCCCCCTTGAAGCCACATTTCCAAAGACGGCTGTGGTTGAGAGCCAGGGGGAGTGGTAAGTAGGAGTCCTCATTACCCTTATAATCAAACTGAGCAATAAGATCCACGTTTTCCCAGCATAGCCACACACAGAACTGAAATCCTAAATAGAGGCTGCGTTAGTTTCCGTGGAGTCCATGGTGGCACAAACAGTTAATGTGCTCGGCTTGTAATTGAAAGGTTAGAGGTTGGAGTCCACCCAGAGGCACCATGGAAGAAAGGCCTGGTGATCTATTTCCAAAAACTCAGCCATTGAAAACCCTATGGAGCACAGTCCTACTCGGACACACATGGGGTCATCATGAGTTGGAACTGACTGAACAGCAACTGGACTAGAACTGGATTAGTTTCCTATGGCTTCTTTAACTAATTACCACAACTTGGTGGCTTAAAACAATAAAATTTTGTTCTCTCACAGTTTAGAGGCCAGAAGTCCAAAATCAGTATCACTGGGCCTAAATGAAGGAGTCAGCAAGACCGCCCTTCCTCCAGAGGCTATAGGGAAGAATCTGTTCCTTGCCTCTTCCAGCTTCTGGTGGCTGCCAGCACTCCTTGGTTTATGGCCCCATCACTCTAGTTGTCAAGGCTGGTATCTTCAAATGTCTCTCTGCTCTGTCTTCACTTAGCTTTTTCCTGAGTGCCAAATCTCACTCTGCCTCTCTCTTATGTGGTTCTTGAGATTGCATTTAGCCCTCAGTCCTAGTAATCTAGGGTAATCTCCTAATCTCAAAATCCTTAATTTACCCTGGACACCCTTTTAGCTCAGTAACGAAGTCACTCCCGAGGTTCACCCTTCAGCCAAAGATTAGACAGCCCCATAAAACAAAACGAGACTAATGGGGCACAACAGTCCAGGGACAAAGACTAGAAGGCAGGAGGGGGCAGGAAAGCTGGTAATAAGGAACCCAAGGTTGAGAAGGGACAGTGTTGACATGTCATGGGGTGGTTAACCATTGTCATAAAACAATATGTGTACTAACTGTTTAATGAGAAACTATTTGTTCTGTAAACCTTCATTTAAAGTACAATTTAAAAAAAAATCCTTAATCACTCCTGCAAAGTTCTCCTCCCCCCTCCTTTTTTGACTACATAAGGTAACACGCAAAGGTTCCAGGGATTAGGATATGGATATCTTTTGGGGGCCATTTTTCAGCCTACCCCAATGATGTTATCATTAATGCCAGGACCCACCTAAATTACAATTAGTAATGTGACAGTTTTACAGTGTGTGGGTGATTTGGGCATTTGGTTTTCTTCTTCATTTTTCCTGACTTTCGTTCGCCATTTTATCCTAGAAGTGGGGAGATAAAACCCACCGATGACCAGCTCTGGCAAAAGGTTGATGAGGAGGTTTAGTTAACTAACTAAAATGAAAATAATCATGCATGGGATTTGGTTATTCCTTGCCCAATTTAACTCAGATAATCAAGAATCAGTAATGTAGTAGAGTACAGAACAAGAGGTATAACAAATAAATCCTTCCTTTTCTTCTAATAGTTTCTTTAGGCTTTTATAGTGCTAGTTTAGCAAATTGTAAACTAATGAGCCACTCAGCAGTAGATTGTAAACACTGACCTAAGGGGCAGGAGACTCGGTTCTGTTTCTGACTGTTTACTCTGAAGTTACTCTGACCAGTTACTTAACTTCTCTGTGGGGAGTTGGAAAAATGAAAAGAATGATTATGTTTACTTTCTGGATATTGCACTGTGGTTGTTGTTAGCTACTGTAGAGTCAGCCCCCGACTCCGGGCGATCCCAGGCACAATAAGATCGGACCATTTTGATCCACGTTGTTAGGTGCTGGCGCGTCAATTCTGACTCATAGCGACCCTATAGGACAGAGTAGAACTGCCCCGTCGGGTTTCCAAGGAGTGGCTGGTGGATCTGAACAGCAGACCTTTTGGTTAGCAGCCAAGCTCTTAACCACTGCCCCACCAGGGTTCCATTTGGCTAATTTTAAGAATTAGATCACCAGGCCTGTCTTCCTGATCTGTCCTAGCCTGGACGCTCTGCTGAAACCTGTTCAGCATCATAGCATCATGCAAACCCCCAGTGACAGATGGGTGATGGTTGCACATGAGGAGCACTGGCCAGGAATCCAACCCAGGTCTCCCACATGGAAAGTGAGAATTCTAGCACTGAGCCACCTCTGCCCGCTTCTAATACTCTAGGATTCTTTAAAGATAAAGCATCCAGTGGATTCAGATTCTTGAGTTCAAAAGCTCTAGAAAATAAAGTATGCAAAGAGCTTTTGTGTTTCTAATGAAATATTTAATTCTGTGGGTTTATATATTTCTATATTCATTCATTAATTCACTTCTTTGTTTATTCAGCTACTATTTGCTCGTTCTAACTGTGAGTTAGCTGCTCTTCTGGTTGTTGGGGTAACTCAAAAGTCCGCGTGTTCCCTGTCGTACCTTAAAGCACAGCTGAAATCTTGGAAGAACCTAATTTAATTAGTGTAAGTTGCTTTGCACTCCTCAGAAGAAGGGTGTTAGAGAAATCTAAGTCAAAACAGGCCGTCACCATTCCTTTGAGTCTAGAGCAACGCGAGAAAGGCTGTGTTGTGGGGACAACCGTTTCTTTCCAATCGTCCCAAGCCTGCTTTCACCAGACGACAGCCGTGGGGCTGCCATACTCTAACCAGCTATGGTGGAAATGGGCAAGGGGCTCCTTCGAAGGCTTTACATTTATGTTTCAACAACCCTACATGAAACAACAGCCACCGGTCTGTCAGTTTGTCATCCTGTGGTGGCTTGCGCGTGGCTGTGATGCTGGAAGCTACGCCACAGGTATTTCAAATACCAGCAGGGTCACCCGTGCTGGACAGGTTTCTGCAGAGCTTGCAGACTAAGACAGACTGGGAAGACAGGCCTGGTGATCTGCTTCGGAAGATTAGCCAATGAAAATCCCGCAGATCACAACAGAATGGTGTCTGAGACAGTGCTGGAAGATGAGCCCCCTAGATAGGAAGGGGCTCAAAACACACAGCGGCCACAACAGTGGACTGACCCAAATTAACGATCATAAAAGATGGCACAGAACCAGGCAACCTTTTATTCTGCTGCACGTGGGGTCGCCAAGAGTCAGAGGTGACTGGACGGCAATTAACAACAACAACAGCATGAAATAAAGATCTGATCGATTCGTCTATGAATGGAATCAATGAGGATAGCCAATCAAACTCATTCTAATTCTGGAAAGGAGTTTTTTTATCTAAAGAATCCACCTTAACAGTCCAATACGTCAATCAAGTGACTGTGATCATTATCAAATAATCAGTATAGATGCCTGTGTGACTTAGTGTTATAGAGACAACAAGCTCAAATTTTGCCGAGATGTAGTCTCCCTTTCTCTAAACCTCTATCACAACCCTGTTTTGTATGGTGATAATTTTAATTATTGCAAGTAAGTTACTATTCTGACAGTAAACATTTTCTTGTTTATTAGAACTCTTTACATTTCAGTTTGTATCGGGATGGTTGACTTTCTGCATTTCTTTGGTATCTACCGAAACCAAGAAGCAAATGAATGCAAGCAAGATAATAATAATAAGGTAGGGGGGAGAGGAGAGAGAGGAGTGACATTTTACCATCCTGGTGTTGAAAGTGTGTCTGACCCAGAAAACAGGAATTCTCTCCTCTGCTCAGAATGACAGACTGTCTTTTTGGTAGAAAACTGCCTACTAATCCACCGATTTCTTTTCTTCCTGTTAAAATATATATATATATATATATATATATATATATATATATGGATATTGTATTTACTTCAAGCATGATTTTTAAGTATCAAGACAAAAATATTCTGACATCACCATGACCTTTGCACAATTCAAGCATGCTATCTACTTTTTACCTATAATTTTATATTATCAAATGGTGGCTATGGTTTTAGCTATTCTACCTATTTGATCACATCGAAAACCATGATGTACAAGTATTTATCAAGATGCAATTGTCAGTTTCAAGCAGGCCTGGTGATGCAGTAGTTAGATGCTCACCTGCTAACTGACAGGTCAGAGGTTCAAACTCACCAGCAGCTCCGCAGGAGAAAGATGTGGCCGTCTGCTTCTGTAAAGATTACGGCCTTGGAAACCCTGTGGGGCAGCTCCACTCTGTCCTGCGGGGTCACTGTGAGTTGGAATCGACTTGGCAGCAATGGACTTTCAGTTTAGTAATTGTCGGTTTCCAGCCTTTGATTGTCTTCCTTCCCCTGAGTATTTATTTTTCTGAATTATTGGTCAGGTGGCAGTTTTATTATTCAGCTCTGACATGTTGGACCTAGGCCTTCCAGGTGACCTGGGAGGGCCGGGAAGGGTTGCATCCTGTATCCATGTGGCTCTGGGGTTAGGCAGAACCAAGTGGAAACTCTGGTTTTGCCCTCACTAGCTATGGGACCAGAGTCAAGTGATTCATTCTCTTTGAACTACCGGTTTCTCAACTGTAAAATGCAGGTAGTGATACATACTGTGATCCCTGAGGTGGTATGCGGGATTAATGAGAAGGTTATGCAGCGGCCTCAGGCACGGTCAGGAACGGTCCTTGTCTCGAGTGCTGTTCCTTCAGTCCTTTCCAGCCCTCCACACCTTACATGGTTGTTGTCAGATGCCCTTGAGTAGGCTCAGCTCGTGTTGACCCCATGCACAATGAGAGCCCACCGTTGTGATCCACAGGGTATCAGGGGCTGGTTTTCAGAGGGAGATCACCAGGCCTTTCCTCCTAGTCCAGCTCAGTCTTGAAGCTCCGATAAAACCTCGTCGGTATCATAGCAGAACACAAGCCTCCACCGACAGATGGTGGTGGCTGGGCTTCAGGTGCACTGGCCTGGAGCCGAACCCCAGTCTCCTGCATGGAAAGCGAGAATTCTACCACTGAACCCCCACTGCCCTCATACTCCCTACATGAAGGGAAATTGAATAGAGGTGGCCATAAGTCTGATAGAAGCCCTTTCTCTATCAACTTTATACTTTGTCACTGGTTAACCCATGTGAGTGATGCAGTACAGGCTTTACCTTTTCCTCTGGACTGTAAGGAGTCCCTGGGTGGTGCAAATGGTTAACACGCCGGCTGCCAACTGAAAGGTTGGAGGTTTGATTCCACCCAGAGGCACCTCCACAGAAAGGTCTGGTGATCTACTTCTGAAAAATCAGCCATTGAAAACCCCATGGAGCCCAGCTCTACTCTGACACATGTGGGACCACTGTGAGTCAGAGTCAACTCAATGGCAACTAGTCTTGGACTAAATTCCTGGAGGGTATGGATTTTGTCAGTGCATCTCTGTATTGCCACCATCTTGCCCAAACGCCCATTGCTGTTGAGTCAATTTCGACTCCTAGTGACCCTACAGACAGAGTAGAACTGCCCCTAGGGCTTCCAAGGAGCGGCTGGTGGATTCGAACCGCTGACCTTTTGGTTAGCAGTCAAGCACTTAACCACTGCACCACCAGGGCTCCGTCTTGCCCAATACTTGGGAATGTATGGTTGTTTCGTAAGTGTACGTTAAAATGGAATTAAATAAAACGGGGGTAGTACACACCAGAAGGGTGTTTC
Source organism: Dugong dugon (assembly GCA_030035585.1). NCBI lineage: Eukaryota > Metazoa > Chordata > Mammalia > Sirenia > Dugongidae > Dugong > Dugong dugon. The sequence goes on along the minus strand of CM057464.1, from coordinate 4,825,999 downwards.
TTTTTTAAAGATGAGCATAGTTGGATTTAGTCATGCATGCATGCACACTTCAAATTATATTGAGTATTTTCTATGTAAAAAATCCCCAACACCCTCCCATCGACTGTAATACACTTCAAATACATAGAAACCTCATGAGTAGATGAGGCAAAAGAAGCACAGCATTTTTAAAGCGACTTATCTAAGATAAATAAGCTATTTAAATACCTTTCACTGCACAACACTAGAATGTATCTGTTACCTGTTCTTATCTCACCAAGATCAGACCCTCCCTTCTGCTTTGGGAATGGGGAAAAGCTCCCACTCAGAGATTTCTCTCTTGTTTTTCTCTCTTTGTTTACCACATGCCTTTACTGTCTTCTCTGCAGGCTTGCTGAGACTCCCTCAAAGTTTATTTACTGCGCAGTGAGTTTGCATCGGGTCCTCTGAGAGGGGACCTCACTTGCGAGGGAAACTGTCCTTTGGCCCAAATGATAAATAGTAATAATAATAACAGCAACAATAGTAATGTGGCTAACATGTAGACAAAATTTACTATGTGTTAGGTGTTATTCTAAGCAGTAACAATTAATTACTTACATAATTCTTTTATTTACCCTTTGAGGTAAGTAATATTATCCCCATTTGGCAGACAGGAAAACTGAGGCACTGAGCAGTTAAGTAACTTGCTCAAAGTTACTGGTAAACAGTGAAGCTGGAATCTGAGCCCAGGCAGTCTGTCATCAGAATCAGGGCTTATAACCACCATGCTCTACCACCTGTAGGTTACAATGAACACAACGTGTCAGATACACGTGGGGCTCATTCCATACGCAGGCAAGGTCTGCATATGTTAGCGAGAGGCCCTTTGAACACCAGCGGTACTCTATGAGTACGACCCCCTAGTAAATCTGTCACACCTGGAGGGAGTCCAGGTGCTGTACTCTCGTGATGCCCAGCGCCAGCATTGTGTTCAGGCTTGGCAAGAGAGGCCATTGGGGTGAGGCTCAGTAAGCGCTTGCAATATACTGATTTAGGAGATAATATTGGAGCCCTCATTTACTGTCCTAAAATGTGACCCACTGGAGCTGGTCTCACAAGGACTCACAAGGACACATCAACTGAGCCCTAAGGTATAAAGACAATAGCTAGGACAATCTTGGAAAACATCTTTTCGGGACATTTTCAAATAAACAAATCATAAACAGAGCACCAAAGACCCATATACTTTCCACCCTTCTCTTTTTCTGTTAGCCTTTAGTGAATAGTAAGATTTGTTGGACCAATGAAGATCCTCCTGACTGTCGTTACTGAAACCTGTACCAATGATTATGAAGAAAGACAATTCGAAATGTAGAATCATGGATATCTGGCAGTTTTTAGCCAATTTGTGAAAATGTGAAGCTTTCAGTGGTTTTGCACATTTGTCGTGTTAATACATTCTAACGATTCTGTAACATTCCTTGGACTCGGGCAGACATGTTCTGGCAGCATGCTTGTTCACTTCCTGCTTTTGCGTTTCTGAATATACGCCAGATAAAACTTCCCTTTTGCTTTGCTGAGCTTTGTGATGTTTGTACCCTCCAACAAGGCAAAGTGTTACCAAGTACGCAAGGTAGGCAGCAACACCGGCATGACTGTATGCAATTATTGTTGTTGTTAGTGGTTGGCGAGTCGCCTCTGACGCACGGCAACCTTGTGTACAACAAAATGAAACACTGCCTGGTCCTCTGCCGTCTTCACGATCACTGATACGCTTGAGCTCATTGTTGTGGTCACTGTGTATTTTCAGTGCCTTTCAACCTCGGGGGCCCGTCGTCCAGCACTATCTCTAGACAAAATTCTGTTGTGATCCATAAGGTTTTCATTGGCTGATTTTCTGAAATAGATCACCAGGCCTTTCTTCTGAGTCTGTCTTAGACTGGACGCTCTGCTGAAACCTGTCCACCACGGGTGACCCTGCTGGTATTTGAGATACCAGTGGCAGAGCTTCCAGCATCACAGCAACATGCAAGCCACCACAGCATGACCAGCTGACAGATGAGGGTGGTGTACCCAGTAGGCCTCCCTTTTATGAGATAAGGAATTATATTTTAATGTCATCGTTTCTATCCTTGTATGCAACACAACATACCCATATCCTAAAACTACGTACAAGCGTTTGCTGTGCAAAGGTATTACTCACTGCCTCTTTATTCAAACTGGATTGATGTAATTTACGGTGGTTGCTGTTATAGCTTGATGTCTGGCCACTTAAAACTTGGGTAACCAGTACAAGCTAAGATGTTTGCAGTCATAGCGGGGATTCTTATCTCCAACGTGTATGCTAGAAGTGATTTGCTGTGGGGTGTCACTCTGATTACTGCAATATTTGTTACCTAAATATTTCTAAGAAATGGTGTCTGTCTCGGTCTTGTAGACTGTTATAAAACCAAATGAGATAATGTCTGTAAGCCACTTTAAGTTTTCTGGTGGAAAATACGTTATAAACAGTGTGTCTTCTTATTATACATAACAACTGGTTGCAGATAAAGAGCTCAAAATGACCTTACAAGGAATACGATTTGGAAATGTACGTCAGTCTCCTAGTCTTCTTTGTGTTTATTTTTGGAAATGGCAAGTTTTCTAAAATAAGAAATGGACATTTCCAGGGACAAGTATAGACTGTTGGAATAAAGTTTTCCTTTATTGAAAAGTCTTCCCAAAACTAAACCAAGAAAATCGCGTGTGGGGTGTGTGTGTGTGTGTGTGTGTGTGTGTGTGTGTTACTCTCACAGGACAAACTGGGTCGCCGATTTCAGGAACTCTTCAGCTCTGTGTAGTGAGGGAGTGTTGCTTCTGACATGATCTTAGCCTGTCTCGTTTCTGAACTTTTATATTACGTTTCCATCATGCACATTGACATGTACCCTGAGTTCATTGTACGTTTGCAAAATAAACTGATGATCAAACCCATTTTCAAGATGGTTTGAGTGAAAATAATGTTGCAAACGTGTCACGGTGACCTGAACATATCAGCTACTGCCAGAGTGGGAACTGGCAGGGACCAGCTCTGGGATCAGTAACTGGGAACAGGTTGTTATATCAGACCCTGAAGGCCATGTCGTGAGCAGGCAGCAGGATTGCAATGACTGATAAGGCAAGGTGGGGCCGGGGCCTTCCACAGCCTTCTGAGAGGCCACGGTCCAGGTGTGAAGCTGAGGTGGGAACCAGAAGAGGGGCCGAGGACCTAGCACAGAGAGGCCTGCATGGCATTTCCAAAAAATTCCATAGCTATTTCAGCCAGCTCCTATGCCTACCTGTTTGGGTGAAGGCTTTCACCCCTGGGCAACTTACAGGCACCAGACAAACTCTGGCCAGATAATCTGGGCAAACAGTAGCAGTTGTACAGATTACTATCGTAATTATTCTCTTTATACGGGTAAATAAAACCTGTGACCAAAACCTTTTCAAGAAACATAAGTTTTTCTTCCCAGGGAAAAATCCTCTGGGGGAGCAGGCAGTTTACACTCGATTGTTAACCTAAAGATTGGGGGTTCAAACCCACCCAGTGGCTCCACAGAAGAAAGGCCTGGTGAACTGCTTCCGTAAAGATTACAGCCAAGAAAACCCTATGGAGCAGTTCTACTTTGTAACACATGGGCTCGCCATGAGTCAGGATTGACTCGACAGCAGTAGGATTGGTTTCTTGTTTTTTGTATTCTTCCCAGGATTTTCTAAACTCATTTCTCAGTTGATTTCATTAAAACAGAGCCAAGTATACCTCAGTGGGACAGGTATGGGTCGTAGGCTGATATGAATGGAAAATTCGATTGCCGTTCTGTCAACGAGGCGGTCCGATACCAAGGTAGGCCAAAGATCTGTCCATGTGTATGCTAGAGGAGAGGCTCTCAGGGTGAGGTCAGAAGAGTGCAGAGCTTGAGGGAAGTCTGCTTCATGATTATTGTAACTAAAAGTTGTCGTCTACTTTCTAATGCAACCTTGGGTCCAAAGGGTCTTGGTGGAGACAGTCCTGAAGAAGCTTGCATTTCTCTTACTCTTGGGCAAAGGTGGACTCTCTTGTTTGAATTCTAAGGAAAAAAAAAAATAACAGAGCTTAACGATTCAAAATATTTCACCTTATAGAATAAAATGTATTTGCTTTTTTGTTTTTGTTTTATTGGGCTTTAGGTGAAAGTATACAGCACAAATTCACTTCTCATTCAAAAATTTATACACAGATTGTGTGTTGACATTGGTTGCAATCCCCGCAATGCATCAATACTCTGCCTTTACCCCCCGGCTTCCCCACGTCCATCCCTCCAGTTTCCTGTCCCATCCTACCTTCTGTCTTTGCTTTGGGGCAAGTGTTGCCCATTTGGTCTTGTTTACTTGACTAAGGAATGAAGAAGTATGTCCCTCACGTGTGTTACTGTTTATTTTATAAGGCCGTCTAATCTTTAGCTGAAAGATGGACTTCGGAAGTGGCTTCGGTTCTGAGTTAGCACGGTTCCGGGGGCCATAGCCTTGGGCATTCCGCCAGTCTATGTCAGACCAGTAAGTCTGATCTTTTTGTGTGTGTGTGTGAATTTGAATTTTGCTCTACATTTTTTTCCCCCGCTCTGTCTGGGACCCTCTACTGTGATCTCTGTCAGAGTGGTCAGTGTTGAGAACAAAATGTATTTGTTTGAACTGTATGAAATTGTCATTATTTGTCTCTGACTTAAAAGTAATTCATCTTGTTCAAACCCATGTTTCTGTTGAGTGTTGTTATTTAATCATATTGGTGAGTATTGACTTATTTATTGTGTCAATGAAGAAAACAGAAACTCATCAATGTAACACATCAGTTTAGAAGACACTTTCTGATTCAAGGGAATTATCAGTAGAGTGACCCCATAAGTTGTCACCTCGAGTCAGACAAAGCCACGTAAAGAATCCAAAATTCAACTGAATATAATTTTAAGTATCTTTAAGAGTTGTGTGGTCCTGAAAATATGAAAGAATGCAAGAAAGATACCAATTTCCAAGATCCTTCATTGTTGTTAGCTGCTGAGTCAGCCCCTGACTTATGGCTCCTCCTTGACAGCAGAAGGAAGTGATGCCTAGTCCCTCACCATCCCCTTGATCCGCTGTGGATGGGACCATTGTGATCCATAGGATACTTACTGGCAGATTTTTGGAAGTAGATCTTCCTAATCCGTCTTAGTCTAGAAGCTCCACTGAAATGTGTTCAGCATCATAGCAACATGCTAGCCTCCCGTGACAGATGGGTGGAGGCTGCACCTGAGGTGCATTGGCCTGGAATGGAACTCAGGTCTCATGCATGGAAGATGAGAATTCTACTGCTGAGCCACCAGTGTCTCCTTCCAAGAGCCTAAAATGACATTTCTTAGGATCCCATCAAGTTTAATGGTGCAGAGATAGAAGAAGAAAGACGGGTATGCATCTTAGAGGCTCATCTACTTGGGCTGGAGCTACAGGCTATAGTGGAAGGCAGAATAGGTTATGTGTTTAACTAGAATCCAGGCAAGCAGGCTAACGATCATTCATTCCCCTCTTGAACTTCAGGATCCATTGGCAAAACAACTGTGGACAGGTTTAGCACTTCACATCAGAGTTACAAAGGAGAGCTGAGGAGCCTCCCACCTGAATCTCTATTAAGAGATACCAGCAGTTGCAAACAAATCAGGCCACAAGTGTCCTCGGCCATTCCTGTATTTTAGTGGCCTCTAGAGGTCAGCCCAAGAGGTTTCAAATCTTTTCCAGCCGTATTCTTCCAACACATGGAGGGCACGTTGCTGTTACGGTCAAGGATCACCTCTATTCCGAGTCCTTTCTCAGCAAAAGTGTGGGCTGCCAGGCAGAGAGGCCAGTGGTGGGGAGGGGAGAGCATGGGCAGGTAGGGCACGTGCCCTGAGCGCCATGCGCACGCCCTGGGCGCCTCTTGACATGAGACTCCAATGAGCAGTTTCTGTTGGCCATCACACTTCCCATCGCCAGCTGTGAGAGATCGTTCAGCAATTTTATGCTAATTGCCCTATTTTCCTTTGATAGGCCCCCGCTGCCAGGCCCACACTGTGTTCTCACTAGCAGGTAAACACTAGCCGGGAGCATGCATCCCTAGAGGTTCGGAGAACTGCAGTTGAGCAAGTGTTACCACCTTCAAGGAGGAGTCCCATCGCATTGAGGATAATAACCCACTCCATAGCCGCAGGCTTCGCCAGCAAAAGCAGGACACACACACGCATTGGATGGAACAACAGCAATAAGAGAGCAAGTTTAGTTTCCATACCGGGTGTCAGTCCCCCATAGCCAGCAGGTCTTGGTCTACAGCCAACACAGGGAGATGGTCTGCATACACCCCTTCTATGTGTAGAAGGACCCACTCCCTCTCTGACATGAACAGATAGAGAAGTGGGTCTGGCCAGGTGCTGCATAATGCATACCCACAGCGAAGCACTTTCTGAGAGTGTTGACGTGTGCTCAAGGCTAGAGGAGATGGATGTGCTGGTAGACCACCAGCTGCTACGGGATCTGTTTTGGATCAAGACATCTCAGAAAAGAGAGTCAGCCCATACTTTCATCCTGTTCAAGAAGCCAGGCTGATACATCTGGTCCTAAGCACAAGGTTTATTTGTGAGTCATGAGGAAAGGTGGCAGGCTGCGCTCAGACAGCCCCTTCCACAAAGACTGCCTCCGCCCCAGATGGACTGTGCCCTGTGAAATTCTCTTGACCATCCTCAGCTATAGATGCATCTCATTGCAAGTCAACCCCATACTACTTCAAGAGATCCTTGGGTAACAAACCACAACCCCATGAAAACTGCCAACCAAACAAGATGAGGCTAAAGCTGATGCTTCTGCAAATTTCAGATACCATTTAAAACCCGTCTTGGAAGAAGTACAACAAGAATGCTCCTTAGAAGGAAGGATGGCAAGACTACGTCCTACATACTTTGGACATGTTGTCAGGAGTGACCAGTCCCTGGAGAAGGACATTATGCTTGGTAAAGTACAGGGTCAGCAAAAAAGAGGAAGACCCTCAATGAGATGGATTGACACAGTGGCTGCAACAATGGGCTCAAGCATAACAACTATTGTGAGCATGGCACAGGACCGGGCAGTGTTTCATTCTGTGGTGCAGAGGGTTGCTATGAGTCAGAACCAACTTGACAGCACCTAACAACAACAACAGCAACATTTAAAACCTCAGACATTCTAGAGGGCACCATAGCTTCCACATTCCTGTGGCAACTCAGCCTAAGAGGTAAAAGGGTTTTACCTGGTAGCATGCACAAGTGACTGAATCCAGACCACAACAAAGCAGTGAAGAACCATGTGAGGAGGCAGAACATACAACCTCAGGACTAGTCACAAGAAGTGGAACATCACCGGGCTAATTCTGATCGTCGGATGCGTAAGTCTCTTCCTCACTTAGAGCTGTAGTTTGCCGTTACCTACAGAAAAAGTCTTCCTTCCTTTCTTCTCACCTTGTCCACCTCTCTGAGTGTCTCTTACAGTGATGGTAAATAATTGCAATGCTTGGAAAGATAGAATCATGCCTCATGACTAGATGGGATGTAAGTGTGTGGTTTTGTACATCCACAGTGGGGCAGAAGAATGGTGAGGGAAACCAACCAACAAAACACAAACCCATTGCCATCAAGTTGAGTCTACTCATGGTGACCCCATGTGTTACAGAGCAGACCTGTCCCATAGGGTTTTTTTGGCTATTGCCAAGGGCTTTCTTCCAAGGAGCCAATGAGTGTGTTTGAATGGCCAACCTTTAGGTTAGCAGTTGAGCACAAACTGTTTGCACCACCAGGGCTGCTGCTAAGGGAAACCAGCACCTCCATAATCAAAATAACTTGATAATACATATCATAAATTCTGAATGTTTAAAACACAATTAACAAAAGTATTCTTGATATTTTACTCCTTCAAGATCATGACCTCTTTGTTCTTCAACAGATCGACTTCTGAATCTGAATCTCTTTTTAGACATACACCTTACCTTGTTAATATCCTTGATTCCAACATGTGTGCTTGAATTTGATTTCAAAATGTATGCCAGAGTATGATTTGTAACTGTGATAACTTGTAAGAACAATGACCTCCTTCTCCCGTGGTTCACAAAACTCTTTCCAGAAAAGTGATGAGGGGGAGGATCTTAAGTTGTATTCAAAACGGGCACTTGTAAACGCAGTGTGTTAAGAATTGAGATGATTAAGGTTGATGGAAAATTTTAAAAACAGGTAACGGTGATGGCTGCATAACATGATGAATGTAATGTCACTGAATTGTACATGTAAAAAATGTTGAAATGGCAAATGTTTTGTTATGTGTGTTTTTGCCACAATAAAGAAAAAGGGGGAGATGAAGCAATGACTTGTCTCCTGGCTGGTGAATACCCCCAGAACCTCATTTCCTCCTGCATGCAGGTTCTTTTTAAGGAAAAGGCAAAATTCATGTTTCAAAAAAAAAAAAAAAAATACTTGATGTTATGGATTGAATTGTGTCCCCCAAAAATGTGTGTCAACTTGGCTAAGCCATGATTCCCAGCATTGTGTGGTTGTCCTCTATTTTGTGATCTGATGTGATCATCCTATGTGTTGTAAATCCTAACTTCTATGGTGTTAATGAGGCAGGATTAGAGGCAGTTATGTTAACGAGGCAGAACTCCATCTACAGGATTAGGTTGAGTCAGTCTCTTTTGAGATATAAAAGAGAATCTAACAGAGAGGAGAGGGGACCTCCTACCACCAAGTAAGAAGAGCCAGGAGCAGAGCACATCCTTCGGACTGGGGTCCCTGTGCTGAGAAGCTCCTAGACCAGGGGAAGATTGATGACAAGGACCTTTCCCTAGAGATGGTGCCTTGAATTCAGACTTCTAGCTTCCTAAACTGTGAGAGAATAAATTTCTGTTTGTTAAAGCTATCCACTTGTGGTATTTCTGTTATAGCAGCACTAGATGACTAAGACAACTAGTAAGCAGGCAAGAGTGTTTGCTGACATGGATCCTTAAAAGACTTCAAAAGTTTACTAAGTATCTTCATGAATCCAAAGCATGAAAGTGTGAACAGAAGTGGCCTGAGAGCTGATCCATCGCTTTTATGCTACCACTTCTGACCTATGTGGTTGCATTTATATTACAAATTGGAAGAAAGTTGAAGTCAGGTAGGCTGAAAGGTCTCTAAAGGGCAAGAATGAGGGCAAAGGGCAAAATCATTTCTTTATTATAGCATTCATTCATTCAGTCACTTATCCAATATTTTGTTGTTGTTAGCTACTGTTGAGTTGGCCCCCAACTCATGGCAACCCCATGCACAATGGAATGAAATGCTACCTGGTCGTGCACCATCCCCATGATTGGTTGCAGATCAAACTGTTGTGATCCATAGGGTTTTCTTGGCTGATTTTCAGAAGCAAATCACCAGGCCTTTCTTCCTACTTCATCTTGGTCTGGAAGCTCTGCTGAAATTTGTTTGGCATTATAGCAGAATGCAAGCCACCACGGACAGCTGGGTAGTGTCTATGCAAGAGGTTTACTGGCTGAGACTCGAACTCAGGTTTGTAGCATGGAAGGCGAGAATTCTACCACTACACCACCAGTGCCTCATTCAACATTCACAGATTACTTTCTGTGAAATCCTGGTGGCGTAGTGGTTAAGAGCTATGGCTGCTAACCAAAAGGTTGGCAGTTTAAATCCACCAGATGCTCCTTGGAAACCATATGGGGAAGTTCTACTCTGTCCTATAGGGTCACTATGAGTCAGAATTGACTCGACGGCAACGAGTTTAGGTTTTTTTTTTTTTTCTTTTTTTTTTTTTGTTCTTTTTTTTTGTTGTTTTCTACGAACCAGGCCCCATGCCCAGTGCCATAAAGTTTAGTAGGGTGAAATAAAGAATAATTAAAATAAATACTATGTAACAAGTGAAGCGATGGGATAATGCAAGATGTGAGTAGTGGAGAGGAAAAAGTGCTTAATTCTATTTGGGAAAAGTTACTCAGAAAAGATCTTTGCATGTTTCAGCTGGTCTTAAAAAATGAGAATTTTTTCCCCCATTGGGTTTTAGAGCAAAGGAAAGAAGAAATTCTAGGCAGGAGGCAAGACCTCACTCAAGTACACAGAGGCATGATTCAGTGTGGCACCTTTATAAAATTTCAACTACCACTGGAGCACTGTTCGCGAGGGAGAGAGTAGCAGTAGATATGGCTCAGATGTTAGGTAATATCTGATTGTAAGTCAAAGTTATTTTGGAGGCTATGGAAGGTTTTCAAGTAGGGTACGTACTGCTTGGATTTTTATTTCAGAAGGATCAGGGTGGTGATAGCGTGGGGGTGGATTAAAAGGGAAGGAGCAGAGAGGCTGGAGCCCAAGCTAAGGCTGGGGCAGTGGGAGTGAGTGTCTTAGCTTCCTAGGGCTGCCATGAAGAGTATTACAAAGAAAGTGGTTTTAAAGACCAGGAATTTATTATCTCACTGTTCTGGAGGCTGGAAGTCTGAACTCAGAGGATCAGCAGGGCTGTGCTCTCTTTATTGGCTCTAGAGAAAGATTTTTCCTCGTCCTTTTCAGCTTCTGGTAGCCATGGACGTTTCTTGGTGTTCCTTGGCGTTCCTTGGCGTTCCTTGGCTTATAGATGGATCCTAACATGCTGTCTCCCACCCACCCCCCGTGTGGGTCTCTGTTTCCATGCGTCTCTTCTCTTTTATAAGATACCCCTCGGAAAGGATTAGGACTAGGATCTACCCTACTCTGGTATAACTTTGTTAATTTAACTGATAACATCTACAAAGAAAAACTCTATTTCCCCAAAACAAGGTCACATTCACTGGTTCAGGGTTAGGACTTTATCGTATCTTTAGGGGGAACACAATCCAGTCCATAAGGGCAAGAACATACATTTAATAAATATTTGGGATTGATAGGCTTTCTAACAGTGGGTGGTTAATTCAGTTAACAAGACAGAAAGGCAGAGTGGCCTACAGCAATTTCAGTCGGTAGCTTGTATTAATTATGGTAGGCTAGACTAGTGCTTCTCACACAGCTGTAGTGAAGAGTCTGTCTTTTCTTTTATTCTAATATGTGAAAAGCCAACTGTGGTCCTATTGACCGCACATGACCAGTTTGTTGCATGCACCATATGCAACTCACTACTTGAGTTTGTCAGAACCCAAACTCATCTGTATGCCATTCAAGGAGACAATCACACACTGAGGTATCATGGCAGTGTCGAATTGTTATAAAAGTGTTCTACTGTTTGCTGTCACATTTCTAGACATATCCTGTGGACTAATAACAAATTGTTTATGGATCAGCACCAGTTTGTGGACTACACTTTGAGTATCTAGATTAGGATAAAAATGAATTTAAAATAAGTCCCCAAATCTCAGTGGCTTAACACACTCACTTAAATGCCTGAGGTAAAGGCTCCTAGCTGGTGAGTGCTCTCCGCACAGGATGACTCAGAGACCCAGGGTTTTTTCCATAATTTGGTCCACCATTTTGTAGGGCTTGCCCTTGGTCTAGAACCAGCTGGCAACAAGGAAATAGCATGAAAGGGAAACACCCACTTGCTTAAAAATGTGACCCAGAATGGCACACATCACTTCCATTTGCACTCCATGGACTAGACCTCAGTCACACGGCCACCCCAAATTGCAAGGGAGGCTGGGGAATGCAGTCTAACAGTATACCCAGGAAGAAGAGGAAATGGATTCTTGGTGAACAGTCAGCAGACTCTGCCACGTGACTACTCCAGATGATTCTCAGAATGACTCTATTAACAAAACACATAATTCCTTCCATAAATTGTTTTCAGCCTGGGACGGTGGTGACGCCAAAGATATATCGCTCAGAAGATCTCAAGGTTTCTCCACAGACCTGAGTGTCAACATACATCAAAGCTTTGTTTGGATTGTGGACAGTTGAGATACAAGAGAAGGTACGTCTATGATTTAAGCAGTACAAGGCATAACTGCAACTTTAATCAAATATTCACCACATGCATATGCATGGCCACTCAGAGGGAATCGCTAGCTGGTTCTCACTGTGCAGGGTTAGATGATTTTTATATATGCCCAGAAATGTCTGGTGTTTATATCTGTGTATAGGTATTATGGCTTTTCCTTGCTGGCTTCATTTGGTACTCCTATGAGTCAAAAATCATACCTTTCAGGGTGGGTCAAGCTGATTGCTCTTTAGGACAGACTGAGGGCTTGGTGAGAGGAACAAGACCAGTTAACTATAGCAAAAGCGGAGATGCCCAAAATATTCAATGTGGCTTTAGACTTTTTATTTGTCATACAATCAGTCACTCACCAGCCAGCATCTTGGCTCATTAGTTTAAAGTGCTACAGCTAAATCATCCATGTTTCACAGAAAATGTCATGAGTGGGATTTAAAATGTCACCCAAAAAGAGAAATGTAAAATTGTCACCACTGCTCAACCTCTTCTTCATTCCTTTTCCTCACTCAACAACTGGTTTCCTTTACTTCCTGTTATAGATTGAATTGCAACCCCCCCAAAAAGATACACTGAAGTCCTAACTCCTGGTACCTGTGAACGTGACCTTGTTTGAAAATAGGGTCTTTGAAGATGTTATCACTTAGGTAACGTGAGGTCATACTGGAGTAAGGTGGGTCCTCATCCCGTCTGAGTGGAAACACACAGACTGAAGATGTTATCAGTGAGGTAATGTGAGGTCATGCTGGAGTAGGATGGGTCTTCATCCCGTCTGAGTGGAGACACACAGACTGAAGATGTTATCAGTTAGGTAATGTGAGGTCATGGTGGAGTAGGATGGGTCCTCATCCCGTCTGAGTGGAGATACACAGACTGAAGATGTTATCAGTTAGGTAATGTGAGGTCATGCTGGAGTAGGGTGCGTCCTCATCCCGTCTGAGCGTCTGAGCGGAGATACACAGACTGAGGATGTGATGATCGAGGCAGAGATTTGGGTTAGGCTGCCGCAAGCCAAGAAACACTGGAGAGACCAGAGGCTGTGAGAGACAAGAAAGAATCTTCCCCTAGAGAACACGGGTCTTCTGACACCCTGATTTCAGATTTTTGGCCTCCAGAACTGTGAAACAATAAATTTCTGTTCTAATAAGCCACCCAGATGGTGATATTCTATTATAACAGTCCTAGGAGACTGATACACCATCTATCCATTTTCTCTACAAGTCCTCCCAAAAACGAGTCAAGGTAAGTGTGTTTAAGGGTCACTGTGTTAAATTCCAGACACTCAAGGAAAATTGTGCCTCCTGTTACCTCAGAAAGCACCCCTTTGCGCCACTTTCTGACAGGGAATCAGGTATGCCAATACGCTCACTAACAAAGGAAGAGTCTTCTTTGGAAGGGCAGAGTCTGTGTCCTGCCTCCAGCTTCTCCATCTATGAACTCTATGACCCGGGCAAGCTATTGACTCTGAGCCTCAGTTTCCTCTTCTGTGAAATTTGGGCAACCTCACAGTTATTGTCTTAAATATTATGTAAGGCCCTTTGGACAGAGCCAAACATGTAGCAAGTGCTCAATGAATGACACCTCTACTATTGTGGGGGTAATTCGTGCCCATACAAGGGCACGCTTTGGAGCCCAGACCCACTCTGCAGCCTTTAAGCAGGAAAAAGATCTGCAATTGTTTGCTCTCTCCCAGCTGCTGTTGTGGAAGGGAAGGGAGAAGGGGACCATGGTCATTGCATGGCTGTGTGGCCAGGCCCCAGACTCAGTTGCCGTCAAGTCAGTTCCAACTCATGGCACCCCCATGTGTGCCAGAGAGAACTGTGCTCCATAGAGTTTTCAGTGGCTGTTTTGTCAGAAGTAGATCTCCAGGACTCTCTTCCAAGGCTCTCTGGGTGAACTCAAACTTCCAACCTTTCTGTTCGCAGCCAAGCGCATTCACCATTTGCATTGTTGTATGGCAGAGGATGGCAAAGAAGTATCCGTTGCATCTTTCTGTAATGTTTGATTACCCTCAGTGTCCTTCCTATCCATGGCCTTGACAATGGCTTAGCAGGTAAGAGAAGGGTCCAAGGTCACTTAACCCAACCAGTTGTCTTTCGAGGGAGGTGCCCTGCCTGGCAGGATCTTGTATGAGAACTTAGTTCTCTCTCTATCCTTGTAAGTTTGGAGGAGGGAGCCTGATGTTGTCCACAGGCTGACTTCGCATCTTCTTCCCTTAATCTTCTATCTTGACTTACAGACTGAAAATAAAAGAGCATTTTGAAATTATTCCTGCTCTGAGGGATAGTGGCAGGGGCACATAGAAATTGCCCCCACAAAATATGCTGTCTTCTTCCAACTCTCCCGCATTCAGCTAAGGAGAACTTGGAGAAGTTAATCATTGGTTGTCTCTTATTAAAACCTACGTGAGTATCTGAGTTAACATTTGAGCTTCAGATCAGAACGGTAAGGCTTCTTAGTTGTGCTCATCAACACCCGAAGGCTGGTATACACTTTTTTGTTGTTGCTAGTTGCCATTGAGTCGGCTCAAACTCATGGTAACTCCATGTACAACAGAACAAAACATTGTCCACTCCTGCACCACCTTTAGGATCGTTGGTATGATCGAGTCCATTGTTAGGGTCACTGTGTATTTTGAGTGCTTTCCAGCTTGCGGGCTCACCTTCCAGCACTATATCAAGCAATATTCTGTTGTGATCTATAGGGTTGCCACTGGTTAATTTTTAGAAGTAGATCATCAAACCTTTCCTCCTAGTCTGTCTTAGTCTGGAAGTTCTGCTGAAACTTGTCCACCATGGATGACCCTGCTGGTATTTGAAATACCAGTGGCGTAGTTTCCAGCATCACCGCAACATACAAGACACCACAGTACCACAATATGACAGATGGGTGGTGGGAGTATATTTTATTTTATTACTTTATTTTCTTCATAGTGTGTTAACCCCTTTATGTTTTTCATGAGAAATAAATATTTGGCATCAAAAACATCAAATTATTTGTGTGCATGATTACAACATCATTTAAAATATCAGTTAGAATTGCTTTGAGAAAAGTCTTCAATTCTGAATTGTGAGCACACTGGGAGACTGAGTGTGTGTGTGTGTGTGATGGCTCTCTCTCTCTCTCTCTCTCTATATATATATATATATATATACACACACATATGTATATACATGAGACTTAGTGGCACAGTGTTTAAAGCGCTCAGCTGTTAACCAAAAGGTTAGCAGTTCAAACCCACCAGCTGCTCTGCAGGAGAAAGATGTGGCAGTCTGCTTCCATAAAGATTACAGCCTTGGGTCGAGAAGCGAGACAGTTGACATGTTGGGGGGGTGTTAACCAATGTCATAAAACAACATGTGTACTGACTGTTTGTGACTGAGAAACTGTTTGTACTGTAAACTTTCATCTAAAGTGCAATTTAAAAAAAAAAAAGAAAAAACAATTACAGCCTTGGAAACCCTATGGGGCAGTTCTACTCTGTCCTATACGTCTCTATGAGTTGGAATTGACTCCATGGCAACGAGTATATGTGTATACATATATATACACATATACACACATATATACGTGTCTATATATAGAGAGAGAGATAGATGTATGTACCTCATGCACAGCCATCACTTGGCAGTGGAGGTTTGTGTGTTGCTACGATGCTGAATCGGTTTCAGTGGAGCTTTCAGACTAAGACACATTAGGAAGAACAGCCTGGTGATCTACTTTCAAAAATCAGGCAACGAATACCCTAAGGATCACAATGATAGTATCCATGACTAATGATCGGGGTGCCACAGGGCGCCTCCAGAACTTTGTTCCATTGTGCATGGGGTCCTCATGAGTTGGAGCCAGCTGGATGGCAGCCAACAACGAAAACAACAGATATAGGTATAAAACCAAAAATATCCAACCCATTGCCGTCAAGTCAATTCTGACTCACGGCGACCCTTATAGGACAGAGTAGAATTGCCCTGTAGGGCTTCCAAGGAGCGACTGGAGATGTATACATTAAAAACCATGCTAATTTTCATCAGAAGTTAAAAGCAAATTCCCAAACTCCACTTAAATAACACTCTAGAAAATCTATTTATCAGGCAAAATCTATACTATTTGTAAGAAAGAAGCTTTAGTGGGCAAAAAGTTCTAAAACCATAAGATATCATACTCAAATCAAGACTTTAAACACTTTTCTTAAATCCACCTGTCTAATTTCAGACTCCAGTAAACCAGCCTTACTTTCACTTGTCTTACCACCTGAAAAATGATTTTGCTTAAATTTCCTAGAAGATTCTGTCCTTCAAAGGCTCCTTATGGTCTCCATATTGTTATGAAATTCTCACATTTTAGAAGGCTGCTCTAAGCAAGTCTGGATTCTGAGAACCAGAGATACACCTCCCCAAATCCACACACCTCCAGGTGGTTTTCAGATGGGTGTGTGTATGCTTCCCTTCTACTTTTCGCTTAAGCAAACAAAAGCAGTGCATGCTAACTATGTCTTTACCATTCCAACATACCTAAAAAAGATACAGCACAAATATTTTAGCCCGTTTTATCAGGGTAGGTCTAATATCAGTCTTCAAGTTGTACTCAGCATCTGTCACCAGTCATTCTGGTTTTTTATATCTGTTAAATTTTACTCACCTGTCTATGAAATAGAACCTTTTGTTTTTTTTTTAATTGTACCTCAGGTGAAGGTTTACAGAACAAATAAGTTTCTCATGAAACAGTAGTACACATATTGTTTTATGACATTGGTTAACAACGAAACAGAATCATTTTAACATTTATATTAATATTAGTTATCCCCTCTGCAGATATTTATGCAGCTCCTTGTATGCGCCAGGTACTTTGCTGAGGACCAAGTACTCAAAAAACAAAAAGAACAAAAAAGATAAAGACATTGGGCCCCAGGCTTTCACAAGAATCCTTCTCTCAGACACTCAATCCGTCTCGATTTTGCTTCTTCACATTCCCTTCAGTAATTGCCTTGGTTATCCTATCCTGTCATAACAGAAAGAGCAGTAGTGGGTGGCTTTAACACACAGAAATTTATTTCCTCACACTTTAGGAGGCTAGAAGCCCGAATTCAGGGTGCCTGCTCTAGGATCACTATGAGTCGGAATCGACTCGACAGCAACGGATTTGGTTTGGGGTTTGGCTCTAGGGAAGGCTTCTCTCTCTTTTGGCTCTGGAGGAAGGTCCTTGTCTCCTCTGAGCTTCTGCTCCTGGGCAGTCTTCATGTGGCTTGACATCTCTCTTCCCCCATCTCTGCTTGTCTAATCTGTCTTTTTATTTCTTGTAAGAGATTGACTCAAGACACACCCTACACTAATCCTGTCTCATTCACAAAACAAAGACAACCCGTTCCCCAGTGGGATTATAACCACAGGCACAAAAGTTAGGATTTACAACACATATTTTTGTGGGACATAATTCAGTCTATAACAATAACAGATTCTGAATTGTTGAGAATCCAAGCAAGGTGTCAGGGTCTAACTATATCCTCTTTCCATGTCAGATGACCTTAAAAACATGTCAACTGTGTTTATGTATGTATGTAAGGTCAGAATTTGTACACCATGATTCCAAGTACAAAATGAGAGGCCTTTCATTTTCTTTCATTGATCTTAACTTGTTCTTGAACTCCAAGATGCTTCATTTTTGTTAAAGTGACAAATTCATACCAGTGTAGGGTGGATCCTAAACCTAATCATTTCTGAGCTATAAAATGACCAGAACAGACACAGAGATATACACAAAAGAGGGGAAGACAGATACCATGTGAAGATAGTTAACAAGTCAAGGAATGCCAAGGAATGAACGAGGAGGGAATTGCCACAACCAAGACCCTAATTTGTACTTCTAGCCTCCAGAACTATGAGAAAATAAATTTCTTTTCTTTAAAGCAAAAAAAAAAAAAAAAAAAAATAGTGACAAATTCTTTTAATACATTGTGCAGGGGAAAAAAAAGCAAACATAATAAGCCTGAGACTGCTATCCCTAGAAAGTTCTGCTTACAAGGTTGGCTTTGGCTGGTGTTTGGGAGCTTGGATTTTGGGAGGGTCCCCACCATTCCCAGAACTGATAAGAATGACTAAGTGTGCCTGAACTGTTTCTGCAGACAATGTGGTTTATGTTGAACACCTGCTTTCTTCCTGGGAGTCTGAAATTTTGGTATGTGCCAGGCAGAAAGTTCCTACTTGACCAGCCCCCAGTAAAAACCTAATGAGTATCACTGTAAATGCCAGTGTTATGGATTGAATTGTGTCCTCCAAAAATATGGGCTGTAAATCCTAACCTCTATGCCCGTGGTTATAATCCAGTTTGGGAATGGGTTGTCTTTTTTATGTCAATGAGGCAAGATTAGTGTAGGGTGTGTCTTAAATCAATCTCTTTTAAGATTTAAAAGAGATAAAACAAGCAAGTGAAAGAAGCAGACACAGGGGAAGGCACATGCCAAGCCACATGAAAATCACCAAGGAGCCAAGGAATAAGGACCTTTCCCCAGAGCGAACAGAGAAAGAAATCCTTCCCCTAGAGCCAGCACCCTGAATTCAGACTTCTAGCCTCCTAAACTGTGAGAAAATAAATTTATGTTTGTTAAAGCCATCCACTTGTGGTATTTCTGTTATAGAAGCACTAGGAAACTAAGACAACCAGGTTTTTAAGATAGATAGATGATTGACAGATAGATGAATAGATAGATGGATGGATGGATGGTTGGATGGATGGATGGACTGACAAGTGGGAGGGAAGGGGGAGGGGAGGATGGAGGGAGAAGGAAGGGAAGAAAAGAAGGAAGTGTGGACAAACGGACAACTGAGTAGACAGATAAACAGATGAGATAGATGATAGAGAGAGAGATAATGTATCTAAGTCTACGTGTGTAGATATATCATTAACTCTCTGCTGCCTAGATTATTTTCAGGACTAAAAGATTTTTTTCCAAAACTGCAAGGAAGATTGTTGACTTAACATCTCTTCGATGTCGGCCCTCTTTGATTACCTCAGCTAAGGGGAGCAACCTTGCCCACTTTATGGCCCTTCTCAGAGCAGCTGATGCCCAGTGGTTGATGGACACAGGAGTATAAAGGCCTGAACCTCTCACCTCAACTCAGGACTCCTTCATCATCAAATGTCCCCTGGAATCAGCTGAGGCCTGTGTGGGGACTACATTACAACCCTTCTTCTCCTTTTGCCCAATTCTGCTTCCTTTACTTCAATTCCCAGAGTTAATCCCTAGAGCACTCACTCATACACTTTCTGCTCACGAATCTTCATCTCAGAGTTTGATTCTCAGGGAACCCAACCTGAAAAACATGCATGTACCCACATATATCCTAGCTCCATTGCTCTATCTGCTGAAAAGGCTGAGAAGCAATGACACCCCAGTAGCAATGAGCATACCTAGTGCACAAATATTCATTTATAAACATTATGCTCCACTAAAAGGAACAAGAGCTCCTTAGAGAAGTGGCTAATTCCAGGCCTGGAAAAGAGAAAATAAAAGATGAGCCAGAAACACCTTGCATCAGAAAGTAAAGTTAATTAAATAATGACGGAGACATGTCAAAAGGACATGGTAGAGAGATTGAAGGGTTCTCACTGGCCAAATATGAACTAAACAATGATAGTAACTAGTTATAGTCCATTGAATAAAACAGGAATCCGTGAATCTACACTTTTATGAGTAAATGAATGAACGAAAAACAAATAAACAAATGAATGAGAAGGAAGACTTCTTCATTATGGTAAAATATGAACAAACGTAGAAGGAATGATGGAGTCAGAAAATCAGCATTTGACAAACATCATAGTAACGATTGATTCAATGGGTGCTAAAAACTACTGGAGGAGAGTTTGAGGAGGAATAGAATGTCTACGTAATCTACGGTATTTCTCCACAAAGTATTTATTAATTACAAAGGGAAGATTAGTAGCTTCACAGCAGAGGAACAGGGTAGACACGGCCTTAACCAAGTGATCAAAGTTAACATCACCCTGAAAAAATTTGAAACAGATAGTGGTGATGGTGGCTCAACATAGTCACTGAATTTTACACATAAAAATGGTTGAATGGTGTCATGGATTGAATTGTGTCCCCCAAAAACAGGTGTATCAGTTTGGCTAGGCCATGATTCCCAGTATCGTGTGATTGTCCACCATTATGTCATCTGAAGTGATTTTCCTGTGTTGTAAATCCTAGTTATATGATGTTAGTGAGATGGGATTACTGGCAGTTATGTTAATGAGGCTGGACTCCATCTACAAAATTAGATCCTGTTTTAAACCAATCTCTTTTGAGATATAAAAGAGAGAAAAGTACACAGAATACCCCCCATTAAGGAGTTCTTTGTATTGTTCTTGCAACTTTCTGTATGTCTGAAATTATTGCAAAATTAATTTTTTTTTTTATATATCCTACTTGATAGCCTACAAAATTGAAGATATTGGCTATCAAGAGAAAAATGCAGTTCTTACAAAAAATATTTAAAAGTTTGCGGATGCATATTCCCTAAGATGACAAATTTAAACAAGCTGAATCCAAACACTGAATTAGTATGCTAGACCAAATTTTCAGTATTCCTGTTATACATAGATGCCATTTCAGATTGTATGTCTTTAACATCATTTATAATTACAAGTCTAAAAATCAACTTAACAGCAGAAATTACGGAATGGTTCAGTGTATTACACTACACTGACTTAAGTATATAATGCCATTAGAAATAGAAAAGCTATAGGCTATGGTGCAATATCAAAATTTTTTTAAATATGGTAATTTGAAAAGTAGAAGATACTTATATATACCAAATGACTACTACATAAGTGCTATCATTTTGTAATTGCTGATATGTTTCTTTGAGAGTATTGTAAAGATGATTTAATATTTTTATTTGTAAGTAGTTTATTTTCAGAATTTTTTTACTTTAACGTGGCAAAGAAAATTCAGAAATAATTTTAAATATACATTTCCATGAGGTCAGTGAGTGGAGAATAGGAGTCCCTGGGAGGAACAAATGGTTAAGTGCTCAACTGCTAGCCTACAGGCTGGCAGTTCAAACCCACCCAGAGGTGCCTTGGAAGACAGTCCTGGTGATCTGCTTCTGAAAGGTCATAGCCTTGAAAACCCTATGGAGCAGTTCTACTCTGCACTGGTGGGGTTACTGTGAGTCGGAATCAACTCGATGGCAATTAACAAGAAGTAAATTTAACAATTCGTTTAAAGAAGAGGAGAAAATATCACTGGGATAAATATGTAGTCATTAGTTGAATGTTTTATGCAATTGTTGGAACTAAAATTCAGTATTTCGTCAAGGTTCATGTTTGTAAATATCTAACTTTGTGACATCTTGGAGGCTGTGCCCATAATTTCATTTTTTAATTTAAAAAGGATTACATTTACCTGGTAGACACTACCTTGACCAAGTGATCAAGGTTAAGGATAAGTCATGTTGCTATCATGTACCTCTGATAGCATACAATGAGAAAGGCACTTCACCTTTGTGATACTCTTCCCCAAAACATATTGCCAAATATTTCATGAGAAAACATCAGACAGACTCAAATTGAGGGGCATGCTACAAAATACCTGACCTATATTCTTCAGAACTGTCAAGGTCATGAAAAGTATGGAAAGTCTGAGAAACTGTCACAGATCAGAGGAGTCTAAGGATATGTGACAACAAAATGCAGTACGCTATCCTGGAGGAGATACTGTAAGAGGAAGAAGAACATTAGTGGGGAAACTGATGAAACTCGAATAAGGTCTGTAGGTTCAGTAGTAGTAATGTACCAACGTTGGAGTCCTAGTTTTGAACCAATACACCACAGTTACACAAGATGTTAACTTTAGGGAAACTGAGTGAGGGGTATATGGAGATTCTCTGTACTATCTTTGCAAATTCCTCTAAGATTAAAAGTTTATTTTAAAACTGATTACATTATTATAAATCTATTCATAAGGTTGCTAAAATACTGCTTGTTTTGAAATTGAACTTTTTTCCTCTCAAAGTATTTAATGTACCCCTACTATGTGTCAGATAGTTCAGAAGGGTTCAGACTACTGAATACATTATCAGACAATAAAAACTTTGATTGTATTACCCCAGACCGCATTCCAGTTTCTACTTTCAAGACCAGAGAAGAACAATTGAAAGCATTGCCTGGAAGTGGATGAAACTGGGTAATGAAACTAAAAGATAACTTTCAGTGATGATGCTATTCACTAAGAGTCTGAAGAATATTCACTATTAAGAAATTGGATTGAAGACCTGAAAAATAACTTCTGATGGAGGGGAAAAGGTCATGCTATTAGATTCTTTTTTATGAAGATAGGAGAAAGCAGGCATTTAAAAAAGAAAAAACCACATACATAGATCACAAAGATAAAATACTTTCTTCTTTTTGACTGCATAACTTTAGATTGTATGTCAGCTCACCCTTTAGAAAACCTGCATAATGTACAATGTAAGTCACAATCAGAAAAGTGGAGAATAAAAAAGGAATTACTTCTATTGAAATGAAAGGATAAAATACAAGAAGAAAATTCCAGAACCGGCATAATTTTGAAGAAGTACATAATTTTAAAAGTCTGCATTTGATCGTTAATATCTCTATTGCTAGTTCAAAGAAACTATTTAACCTAGGCCTGTTTTGCTAATACCTAAAGGTCCTTTATTTATGTTTTTAAGCTAAAAGTCTAGCTAAGCCAAACAGCAGTGAAATTTCCAGCATAATAGAGTTTAGTGATTTATTTTTAGTCTCACGGTAAAACAAAACACTGTGTAGAAATAACCCTGATTTGGAACTGTAGTGTATTGAACATACTGCGGACTGCCAGAAGAACAAAATCTTAGAAGATATACAACCAGAATGCTACTTAGAAGTGACGATGGTGAGACTTTGGCTCACTTACTTTGGACACATCATCAGGAGAGACCAATTGCTAGAAAAGGACATCATGGTTGGTCAAGTAGAGGGTCATCGAAAACGTGGGAAACTCTCAATAAGAAGGATTGACGCAACAGCCACAACAATGGACTCAGGTATACAATTGTGAGGATGGCACAGGATCAGCAACATCTTGCTCTATTATGCACAGCACCCAACAACAACGAGGGAACCATAGTCCATGATTGATTATCTGTTCTTGTTGTTGTTAGGTGCTGTTGAGACGGTTCATACTCATAGCAACCTTATGTACAACAGAACAAAACACTGCCTGGTCCTGCGCCACGCCCACAATCATTGTTATGCTTGAGCCCATTGTTGCAGCCACTGTGTCAATCCATCTCGTTGAGGGTCTTCCTCTTTTTTGCTGACCCTGTACTTTACCAAGCATGATGTCCTTCTCCAGACACTGATCCCTCCTGATAACATGTGCAAAGTATGTGAGACGCAGTCTCGCCATCGTTGCTTCTAAGGAGCATTCTGGTTGTACTTCTTCCAGGACAGATTTGTTCATTCTTTTGGTAGTCCATGGTATATTCATTATTCAATAATGATTATGTAAAGGCATCTAAATTGTGAGTTATATTCTTTGCTCATGATCTAGAAGTGTTTTTGTTTTGATGTTGTTTTGTTTTGAGATTTGTTCATTTATTTGTTTTTTAGTAGCCCTGATTCTGATGAATAAATTGTGATTACCACGGTGGATGGTGATGACAGATCAGCCTTCCAAGAGCCCAGGGCAGAGGAGTTAATTAGGCCAGACGCACCCAGTTCAATGCAATAGTAAATCAAGTTCAACAAAACAAAAACAATGTGACTCATGTCAAACATTTTCTCACATAGTCAATAAAAAATAAAGGAGAAAAATATAAATGTGAAACCAATAGAATTAAACTCACAATAAAATAGAATTAATCATTGTGATTTTGCTAATGAAGTTTTAGAATGTACTTGCCAAAATGGTTTTAATCATGTATCAAGTCCTACTAAAGATGAACAGATCAGAGTCAGGTTCTCTCTTTGGTAGCTGTAGGGAATTTTGAAAATGATTTTGTGGGTAATCTAATCTAACTGCCTCATTTTACTAATTGAGGAAACTGAGGCCTAAGGGGTTGTAATAAGAGCCACTGTTGACTGTAGGCTTCCTGGCTGCCAAGGACTCTGCATAATTTCATTTAATCTTCACCATAATCAAATAAACAAACTCCTCAAAGATTAGGAAATTGAAGCTAAGCAAGGAGAATAATTTACATAAGATCAAAAAGCAGAGCATGACTCAAGTTTTCTGACTACAACAACAGGAGCATGGAAAATTTTCTGGAAAATTGTATAATACATCTGGCATGACTTTATTTTAAAAAAATCAAAGTTTTATTCGATTTATTTATTTATTTTTTTAATGTACACTTCTGTTAATTCAAACTTCAGTTCTCTCCAAACTCCAATTTAGGGCTTAAGGGAGGAAGTGAGAAGTGAGATGAAAGGATTGTGGTTTAACTGCTCACTATCAGGGAGAGGAAGAGTACTAGTTTCCCCTGCTGTCTTAGTCATCTAGTGCTGCTATAACAGAAATACCACAAGTGGATGGTGTCTCAGTCACCTAATGCTGCTGTAACAGAAATACCACAAGTGGATGGTGTCTCAGTCACCTAGTGCTGCTGTAACAGAAATACCACAAGTGGATGGTGTCTCAGTCACCTAATGCTGCTGTAACAGAAATACCACAAGTAGATGGTGTCTCAGTCATCTAGTGCTGCTGTAACAGAAATACCACAAGTGGATGGTGTCTCAGTTATCTAGTGCTGCCATAACAGAAACACCACAGTGGATGACTTTAACAAACAGAAATTTATTCTCTCACAGTCTAGGAGGCTAGAAGTCTGAATCCATGGTGCCAGCTCCTGGGGAAGGCTTTCTCACTCTGTCAGTTCTAGGGGAAGGTCCTTCTCATCTACCTTCCCCTGGTCTAAGAGCTTCTCAGAGCAGGGACCCCAGGTCCAAAAGTTGCACTCCACTCCCAGCTCTTCTTTCTTGGTGGTAATGAGGTCTCTATCTCTCTGCTTGCTTCTCTCTCCTTTTATCTCTTGTAAGATAAAAGTTGATGCAGGCCGTACCCCAGGGAAATTCCCCTTACATGGATCAGGGCTGTGACCTGAGTAAGGGTGTTGTATCCCACCCTAATTCTCTTTAACATAACCTAATCTTGCTTCATTAACTACAAGGAAAGATTAGGATTTACAACACATAGGCAAATTACATCAGATCTCAAAATGGAGGACAACCACACAAAATCGGGAATCATGGCCTAACCAAGTTGACATATATTTTTGGCGGACTGTATTCAATCCATGACACTGGACTTTAAAGGGATTTGCCTTACTTTGGAGTAGCCTCATTCTCAGAAAATCTCTGCTCATTCGTCTCTAAATGCAGGTCAAAACTGGCTATAATGAAACAGTGGAAAGACTTGCGATTTTGACCTTGTGTTATGGATTGAACTGTAGTCCCCAAAAAGATATGCTGAAGTCTTAACCCCTGGTACCTGTGAGCATGACTTTGTTTGGAAATAGGGTCTTCAAGGATATTATCAGTTAACATGAGCTCATACTGGAATAAGATGGGTCCTAATCCAATCTGAGTGGTGTCCTTATAAAAAAGGAGAAAGAGACACAGAGAGAGAGATTGAGGGAAAAAGGCCAAGTGCAGTATAGTGAATTACTACAATATGGCCCTTCTAGCCATGGTCTTATGACTCCCACAAAATGATTGGGTGGGACTATCAAATGAGGCACTTGTGGCCCCCCAAGGGGATTGGACAGCCTGCTAATAATGCAAATAAGGTGCATGGAACCCTAACGAGGGGATTGGTCAGTTTTGCCATCCTGCTAGGCTGAAAGGGAACCAGTCTCAGAGGCGGAGGGAGGACCTCACTACCATCAAGAAGAGCCAGGAGTGGAGCGCATCCTTTGGGCTCCGGGTCCCTGTGCTGAGAACCTTCTAGACCCAGGAGAGAGAGAGAGAGCACTAACACTGGAGGAAGCATTGGCACAAGATGGCAATAACCAGGAGACTGGTGAGAGACAGAGCTGTAGGTTTCCCAGGCCACAGAGCAAGGTGGCTACGGTGAGCATGCCGACCCATGGAGCAAGGGAGCTCAGTGCCTTTGGGCAGGAGGCTTCCTGGTAGAGTGGGGTACCTCTGGGCATTTATCAGTGGAGCTAAAGAGCTTTGTAACACTTAACCTGGGCAGGGCAGAGGCCAGGCCAAGGGGCTGAGAGACCATGCACCGAGAGATGCCTGCCTACAGGCATGGCTGAAAAGAAGCTGTCCTGATCAAAGGACTGTATCTTCAGTTATTCCTAATCCTGAACTGTAACCTGTTATTTCCCTAATAAACGCCATAATTGTGAGTATGGTCTGTCAGCAATGGTCGGTGACCATTGCTATGAATTATTGAACCCAGCAGAGAAGTAGAGAGTGCTGTGGGAGGGACAGCCAGTGTCAGAACTGGTAAAAAGATTGGAGGATGGAAGTATATTTGATCTCCATCTCATAGGAAGCAGCCTTGGGCTGATGCTGATGGTGATTCTCCCTCCACTTGTGAAGTTAAAGGAGGTCTGATGTCACCATGCCATTTTTACATTAATACAGTTACACTGCAGCTGCAAGCCCAGGAACGCCTGGGGCTACCAGAGCCAGGAGTGTCAAGAAACAATCTTCCTTTAGAGCCTTTGGAGAGAACACAGCCCTGTCAACACCCTGAATTCAGACTTCTAGCCTCCAGACAATAAATTGCTGTTCTTATAAGCCACACAATTTGAGGTACTTCACTACAACAGTCATTAGCCAAACGAATACACCTTGGTTAAGAAAGAAATTAGGTGTTCACTAGCAAATTCTACCAAACATTTGAGGAAGAATTAACTCCAATTCTGCACAAACTCTTCCAGGAAATACAAGAAGAGGGAATACCTCCCAACCAATTCCACGAGGCCAGCATTACCCTGATGCAAAATGAGACAAAGACATCACAGGAAAAGAGAATTATAGACCAATGCCCTTCATGAACACAGAAGCAAAAATCTTTAACAGAATAATAGAAAACCAAATCTAGCAACACAGAAAAGGAAACTGAGTCTGTTTGTATTTGCTCTGAATTTTCTTTAATGTTTTGGGGTAATTTCAAGCATCAGAGTAACTCTTCTTTGAACATCTTGTGCAATGTAGGCAATTCTTTCCTCGGGGAAGGAGAGAGGCCAGAGAGGGACACAGCAGGGTATTCTTTAAAGGCCATATGACACTATCTATAGTAGTCACACAGATAGAGTTGATAGAGAGGATCTCATGTTCTACCTGAGAAAACACACATCGAGTATGATATCATTGCATGTTCTTGTCATTAGTTGCCATTGAGTCGACTATATTCATAGTGACCCCATGCACGAACAGAATTAAATGTTGCCCAGACCTGAGCCATCTTCATGATCGTTGGCATGCTTGAGTCTGTTGTTACAGCCACGGTGTACTTTGAGTGTCTTTCAACCTAGGGGGCTCATCTCCCAGCACTATATCAGGCAATATTCTATTTTGATCCATAGGATTTTCACTAGCTCATTTTCAGAAGTATATCACCAGGTCTTTCCCCCTAGACTCTCAGTCTGGAAGCTCTGCTGAAACTTGTCCACCATGGGTGACCCTGCTGGTATAGCACCCAGCATTACAGCAACACACAGTACAACAAACTGACAGATGGGTGGTGCGTTGCATAGCACATTATTTTTACACCACTTCCATTATGTTAATGTACTTTAATCGTCTGAACTTTAAGAAACAGAAAACTCAAGTATTTCCCCATTGAACATTTAGGGAAGTATATCTGATCTATATTTTGATAGGGTTTCATGTAAATTATCTCATTTAAATATTATAACAAGCCAGTGGGTACATGAATAGTTACTACTCCATTTTACAGCTGAGAAAAGTGGAGCTCTGGTTGAGTCTTGGTCCTGATGTGCAAAGTCAGCATTAAAATCCACATTAGTGCACTTTTCTAGCCTACTAAGCTGAAGGTTGGTCATCTGCATTGACCAAGTTTCCATTTTGCTTGTGTGGATCTTGCATAAAGAACTCTGCATAAAGAACTGTAATTAGTGGAATTTGAAATTTTGGAGGCTGGTAATAAATGACCTACTGTTTAATTTAGCTCCTAAGCTTTTAGAGAAAGCATCATTTTATCTCTCTCTAGAAATATCTCAAGCATACTAAAACATATACTTGTTCTGTGTGTGTGTAAATACACATCGTTTTGTATGGAGAATCTCCTGGGTGTGATACAGCTTGTTTCCCAAGTTAAATTTATTCCTTCCTCTGTATCTGAAACTACATGTTAGTGTTACACGAAGAATCTTAAAGAAGGTTCTGCCTTAATATTTGTCCTGGGGCAAAGAGATGATATTATTATAATTAGCAACTTTCAAAGGACTTTCAGGTAATTAGAACATACAGTGTTTTAAAAGTAGGAAGTGTAGGTTTAGCAGAATTTAAAGACCAGAACTCCCTACTAATTTTCCAGTAATCTAGTTGTCCAAGTAAAAATACCTGCTAAACCTTATTTGGGGAGATTACCTGAATAGTTAATTAGCACCTTGAATCAACAGAATGGGTAGAGTAATATTAGTATTTATCCTTTGAAGTACAACTAATGGAGTTTCAGTCTGTTCGTATTGGAGTTCCATATCAAAGTTTTATTTCTTTGGTTAGTTTAAAATACCTCATTAATATTTTAAGTAGTTCAAAGGAACTAAAACACTTGAAGATAGGTATTATTTTTAGATAATACAAGAATAGCCACTCATTAAAATGAAGTTTGAAAAATAGAGAAAATTAGATAGTCCTTTTTAAAATTTTCTTATAGAAATTGCCACAGGACTTCTGGGCAACATTGGCGCTATAGTCAGAAGCATCACGCCGTAGCTTCACAGCAAATATCTGAAAAACTAAGTCAAACAGAGACACACATCAATCCTGAAAACCCTAAGCATCAAACGAAGCAATGAAGAACTCAGCCAAGCACTGAATGGAATAAGAAACTGACAGAGAACAGAGATCGAGGAGAGATACATGCAGAGGTCCCCTATCAGCTACCACAGCATGGATCTTCCATCTTGGACTCCTATTAGAGATCAGTGAACAGAGGGGACGAGAAAGCAGCATCACGGAGTTTCCAGCAGGAGACAGAACAATTGGTAACCAGCAATATATGCTTTCCCACCCCCGACCCTTCTTCACCCCCACTCAGCCTCCTCTGCTTCCTGGGCCACAGTCTCTTGGACGGGAAGCACCGGCTTCACTCAGATATCACTTGGATTCCACCCGTCCGCACAGGCCAGCTCCCTGAGTGCCATTTGTTGGCTGCTGGTGTTGCTTTTTTCCTCTTCTTTAGATTTCTTGCTTACCTCTCACCACCTCCCCCTCCTTACTCTCAAATACCTGGCTCCATGTGTCATCTTTGCTTCTTCCTGAAAGGCTGCAAAACGCGGCTCAACTGTGAAACTGCTTCTCAGCCCATGCCGCTATGCTGGTGGGCCCACTGGGGCTTTTTTTGTTTCTTCGATTTGTTCAGTTTCAATTTGTTTGTTTGTTTGTTTGTTTTCTTTGTCTTTTCTTGGCTTGGGAGCCCCTTTTAGCCGGGCAGTACTGTGTGGCTTGGGAGCTACTCCCTTATTCTGCGCAGATGCACAGTGACATCTCTGGGGTCATTTCTTTCTTCTTGTCTTTTTTTTTTTTTTTTTTTGGTTTTGTTATTTTTATTTTTCTGTTTCTTTGTTTTGTTTTCTTCTCTCTCTTTTTTCCTTTTGGTCTTTTTTCATTTCCAGTTTCTTGTCTTTCTATACCAACTTTCTCTTCCTGTCTCCTGAATACCTGGTGCTGTGTGACACCTCTACCCCTTCCAGCCAGGCTTTACTTCATGGTCTGGAAGCAACTTCCTCAGTTCTTGCAGTTGCACCAGTGGGATCCCGAGGGGCTTTTCTTTTTTTGTCTTTTAATTTTTATTTATCCATTTTTTTCTTCTACCTTTTTTCTTTTTCCTTTTTGGTTTTCTCCATTTCTCAGTCTCTCATCTCTCAACTCCAACAGCAAGCTGCCTTAGCACTCTTTCTTATTTGTTTGTTTGTTTGTGTTTATGTTTTTGGCTCCTGCTCCTCTCTCTTCTCTCTTCTCTTTCCCACACCCATCTTAGCTCCACACATCACAATCTCTCCCCTTCCTGCCTAACTGCTCCATGTGCTGAACAACACTCGCAAGCGGCACAGGCACAGCCTATCAGAACCCACCCTGCACTGATTCCTGGCTCGCCCTGTCGGCCCAAGTACATGCCACAAACAACCCATCCCAGCAACTCCCCTTCAGCCGGCCCTGCCCTGCTGTACGGTACCTGAGTGATTGACCCTGCCCACTGGAAGACATGAAAAGTATCATGCCCACAGAAGAGCAAACAACAAAGAACGCACAGCCTGCCTGCTCAGACATAACCAAATGAAACAAAAACGCAGGATGAAACAAACAAATCTAGAATCAATAAACAAGGAAGGTAACTACTGAATGTCCTGAAGAGAGCAGACAATACCAAAACACATACAAAAACTGGACAGGATGGTTCCATTAGGCATCCAAAATAAAACACCAGATGACTTTCTTGTAGAAGAAAATGCACTAGAACTACCTGATAGGGAATTCAAATCTCTAACAATCAGAATTATCCAACAGTTGTAGCAAAAAAGCAGACAAAAATGAGGAAAAAATAGAAAAATATGTGGAAAAGGCAGAAAAATTCATGGAAAATACAGACAAAAAATGTAAGCATACAAGAAAATAATACAGGAACAAAATGCTAAAATAAATTCACAACTAGAAATCATACAAAAACAACAATTAGAAATTCAAAAGATAATCAACAAGATTTCAGAAATGGACAGTGTCACAGAAGGGCTGAGGAGCAGGTTTAAAACAATGGAAGACAGGATCAGCGAAACTGAAGACAAACACTTGGATACAAATCTGAGGAAAAATCAGAGAAAAGTACGAAATAAAATGAAGAAACCCTGAGAATTACGTGGGATACAATCAAAAGCAAAAATCTGTGAGTGAACGGAGTTCCAGAACAGGAGGAGAAAACAGAAAACACAGAGAGAATTATTGAAGACCTGCTGACAGAAAACTTCCCCAATACCATGAAAGAAACAAAGCTGACCATCCAAGAAGCTCAACAAACCCCATATAGGATAGACCCCCCCCAAAAGAAAATCACCAAGGCATATCATAATCACACGCACTAAAACCAAAGACAAAGAATCCTGAGAGCAGCTTGAGAAAAACAAAAAGTCACATACAGAGGAGAAACAGTAAGACTAAGCTCAGACTGTTCAGCAGAAACCATGCAGGCAAGAAGGCAATGGGATGACATATATAAAACATTGAAAGAAAAAAATTGCCAGCCAAGAATAATACATTCTGCAAAACTCTCGTTCAGATATGATAGTGAAATTAGGTCATTTACAGATAAATAGAAATTAAGGTACTGTGTAAAAACCAAACCAAACTTACAAGAATTATTAAAGGGAGTCCTTCAATCTGAGAACAAAAAACATCAGACCACAGGCTGAATCTAGGACACAGCATTGTACCAGCCAGATACCTACCTAGGAAATGAACTCTCAAGGACTATCCAAAACCAAAAGAATTACAGCAGGGAACCAAAGAGGTTAATCTATAAATGACAACATCATCACAACAATAAGACAGGGAATAAATGGTGTAGGTACAGAACCTTCTAATGGAGAGGGAGGCAAGGCGATACCAAGTAATAATAGACTGCTTCAAACCTAGGAAGATAAGGGTAAATTTCAAGGCAACCACAAAGAAAGTTAACAAACCTACTCATCAAAATAGAGAAGAAAAACGTAAAGTCTCAGTAAAAAAAACCTACAAAAACAAAAGAAATGGAAAAAAATGCACAAACAAAGGAATTCAGCG
Organism: Dugong dugon; assembly: GCA_030035585.1. NCBI lineage: Eukaryota > Metazoa > Chordata > Mammalia > Sirenia > Dugongidae > Dugong > Dugong dugon. Next base: position 4,794,088 of record CM057464.1, on the reverse strand, counting down.
CAGGAGAGTAAGAGGAACAAAGAAAACGTCAGCACCACAAAAAAAAAAAAAAAACAGCACTACACAATGAAAGCAATAAACTCACATCTATGAATAATTACAGTAAATGTAAATGGCCTAAATGCTCCCATAAAGAGATATAGAGTGACAGAATGGATAAAAAAACAGAATCCATCTAATATGCTCTCTACAAAAGACGCACCTTGGAAACAAAGATGTAAATTTAGTAAAAATCAAAGCATGGGAAAATGTATATCAAGCAAAAAGCTACCAAAAAAGAGCAAGCATGGCAATGCTAATCTCAGATAAAATAGACTTTAAAACAAAATCCACCATAAAAGACAAAGAAGGACACTATATAATGACTAAGGGGACGATCCATCATGAAGACATAGCCATAATAAACATTTATGCACCCAATGACAGGGCTTCAAAATACATAAAACAAACTCTAACAGCACTGAAAAGAGAAATTGACAGTTCCATGATAATAGTAGGAGACTTCAACACACTACTCTCGGTAAAGGACAGAACATCAAGAAAGAAACTCAACAAAGACACAGAAGACCTAAAGGGCACAATCAGCCAACTTGACCTCATAGACATATATAGAACACTACACCCAACAGCTGGAAAGTACACATTCTTTTCCAATGCACATGGAATGTTCTCCAGAATAGACCACTTCTTAGGCAACAGAGCAATCCTCAACGCTGAGATAATATAAAGTATCTTCTCTAACCCCAGGGAAATCAAGGTAGAAATTAACAACAGGAAGAGAAAGGAAAAAAGTCAATTACATGGAAACTGAATAACACCCTACTTACACTTTACTGGGTAATAGAGAAAATCAGATATGGAATCAAAAAATTCCTAGAATCAAACGAGAATGACAACACATCATACCAAAAACCATTGGGACATAGCAAAGGCAGGCCTCAGAGGACAATTTATAACAATAGAGGCACACATCAAAAAGAAGAAAGGGACAAAATCAAAACATTAACTACACAACCCGAAAAAATAAAAAGAGAAGAGCAAAAAAAGCCCACAACCACCACAGGAAAGAAATAATAAAGATCAGAGCAGAAATAAATGAAATAGAGAACAGAAAAACAATAGAAAGAATCACCAAAACCAAAAGTTGGTTCTTTGAAAGAATCAACAAAATTGACAAACCACTGGCAAGACTGACAAAAGAAAAACAGGAGAGGACACAAATAACCCAAATAAGAAATGAAATGGGGGACATTACAACAGACCCAACTGAAATAAAAAGGATTATAACAGAATATTATGAAAAACTATAATCCAACAAATTTGAAAAACTGGAGGAAATGGATAAATTTCTAGAAACACACGGTCTACCCAAACTACAACACAATGATGTTGAAAATCTGAACAGACCCATAACAAGAGAAGAGCTTGAAAAGGTAATAAAAAAACCTCCCAACCAAAAAAAGCCCTGGCCCAGATGGCTTCACTGGAGAATTCTACAAAACATTTACAGAAGAGCTTGTACCAGTACTACTCAAGCTATTTCAGAGCATAGAAGAGGAAGAAACACTTCCAAATTCATTCTATGAAGCCAGCATAACACTGATACCAAAACCAGGCCAAGATGTCACAAAAAAAGAAAACTACAGACCAACATCTCTCATGAATACAGATGCAAAAATTCTGAACAAAATTCTAGCCAATAAAATTCAGCATCATATCAAAAAAATAATACACCACGACAAAGTAGGATTCATACCAGGTATGCAAGGATGGTTCAACATTAGAAAATCAATCAACATAAATAAAAGGAGAGAAAACAATCACATGATCATCTCAATTGATGCAGAAAAGGCATTTGACAAAGTCCAACAGCCATTCCTGATCAAAACTCTCAATAAAACAGGTATAGAAGGGAAATTTCTCAACATAATAAAGGGCATCTATGCAAAACCAACAGCCAACATCATTCTTAATGGAGAGAGGCTGAAAACATTCCCCTTTAAAACAGGAACAAGACAAGGATGCCCTTTATCACCACTCCTATTTAACATTGTGCTGGAAGTTCTAGCTAGAGCAATAAGGCAAGAAAAAGAAATAAAGTGCATCCAAATTGGTAATGAAGAAGTTAAACTGTCCCTGTTTGCAGATGACATGATACTATACATAGAAAACCCTAAAGACTCCACGAGAAATCTACTGGAACTGACAGAAAGATTCAGCAGATTAGCAGGATACAAGATAAACATTCAAAAATCAGTTGGATTCCTATACACCAATAAGGAGAACAATGAAAAGGAAATCAGGAAAACAATACCATTTTCAATAGCCCCTAAAAAGATAAAATATTTAGGAATAAATCTGACCAGGGATGTAAAAGAACTACACAAAGAAAACTGTAAAACACTACTGCAAGAAACCCTAAGGGATCTACATAAATGGAAAAACATACCATGCTCATGGATAGGCAGACTCAACATTGTGAAAATGACAATACTACCCAAAGCAATTTATAAATACAACGCAATCCCGATCCAAATACCAACAACATTCTTCAAAGAGATGGAAAAACTAATCATTAACTTTATCTGGAAAGGGATGAAGACCCAGATAAGTAAAGCACTACTGAAGAAGAAGAATAAAGTTGGAGGATTCACACTACCTGACTTCAGAACCTACTATACAGCTACAGTAGTCAAAACAGCCTGGTACTGGTAAAATGACAGATACATTGACCAATGGAACAGAATTGAGAACCCAGATGTAAATCCATCCACCTACGGTCACCTGATCTTCGACAAGGGCCCAAAGTCCATCAAATGGGCAAAAGACAGTCTTCTTAACAAATGGTGCTTGCAAAACAGGATATCCATCTGCAAAAAAATGAAACAGGACCCATACCTCATGCCGTATACAAAAACTACTTCAAAATGGATCAAAGACCTGAATATAAAGCCTAAAACTATAAAGTTCATAGAGGAAAAAATAGGAACAGCACTTCAGGACTTAATACACGGCATTAACAGGATACAAACCATAACCATCAACGCACAAAACCCAACAGATAAGCTAGATAGCTGGGATCTTCTAAAAACCAAACACTGATGCTCTTCAAAAGACTTCACCAAAAGAGTGAAAAGAGAGCCTACAGACTGGGAAAAAATTTTTGGACAGTACAAGTGAGACAAAGGTCTAATCTCCATAATCTATAAGAAAATCCAACTCCTCTACAACAAAAAGACAAATAATCTTATTAAAAAATGGGCAAAGGAAATGAACAGACACTTCACCAAAGAAGATATCCAAATGGCCAACAGACACATGAGGAAATGCTCCCGATTACTAGCCATTAGAGAAATGCAAATTAAAACCACAATGAGATACCATCTCACCCCGGCATAATGGCACGAATCAAAAACACTGGAAATAACAAATGTTGGAGGGGCTGCGGGGAGATTGGAGCTTTTATGCACTGCTGGTGGGAATGCAAAATGATACAAGCATTTTGGAAAATGATATGGTGCTTCCTCAGAAAGCTAGAAATAGACATACCATTGGATCCAGCAATTCCACTTCTAGGAATATATCCTAGAGAAATAAGAGTCGTCATTCAAATAGACATATGCACACCTATGTTCATGGCAGCATTGTTCACAATAGCAAAAAGATGGAAACAACCTAGATGCCCATCAACAGATGAATGGATAAACAAACTATGGTACATACACACAATGGAGTACTATGCAACGAGAAAGAACAACAATGAATCTGTGAACCATCTCAAAACATGGATGAAACTGGAGGATATTATGCTGAGTGAAATAAGTCAATCACAAAAGGACAAATATTGTATGAGTCCTCTATTGTAAAAACCCATGAAAAAGTTCACACACAAATTGTAACAATCTTTGTTGGTTACCAGGGATGGGAGGTGTGGGGGGGGGAATACTAAATAGGCAACAGATAAGTGGTATCTTGGATGAAGGGTGAGACAGAACACAATACAGGGGAAACTAGCACAACTTGTACAAGGAAAGGTCATGGAAGCCCCATAGACACAACCAAACTCCCTGAGGGACTGAATTGCTGGGCGGAGGGCTCTGGGGACCATGGTCTCGGGGAACATCTAGCTCAGTTGGCATGACACAGCTTATAAAGACAATGCTCTACATTCTACCTTGGTGAGTAGTGTCTGGGGTCTTAAAAGCCTGTGAGCTGCCATCTAAGATACTCCACTGGTCTCATCACTTTGGGAGTAAGGGAGAATGAAGAAAACAGGATACAAGGAAAAGATTAGTCCAAAGGACTAATTGTCCACAGCTACCAAGGCCTCCACCAGACTGAGTCCAGTACAGCTAGATGGTGTCCGGCTACAACCACTTACTGCTCCTACCAGGATCACAACAGAGGGTTCTGGACAGAGCTGGAGAAGGATGTAGAGCATAATTCTAACTCACACACACAAAAAAAAGACCAGATATACTGGCCTAAAGGAAACTGGAGAAACCCCAAGAGTATGGCCCCCAGACACCCTTTTAGCTCTGTGGTGAAGTTACCTCCGAGGTTCACTGTTCAGCCTGGGAGTGGACAGCCCCGTAAAACCGAATGAGACTAACGAGGTACAGCAGTCCAGTGACAAGGGCCAGAAAGCAGATGGGGACAAGGAAGCTGGTGATAGGGAACCCAAGGTTGAGTAAGGATATTGTTGATGTGTTGTGAGATTGTTAACCACAGTCATAGGGCAACATGTGTAGTATCTGTTAAATGAGAAACTATTTTGTTCTATAAGGCTTCATCTTAAGTGAGAATAACAGCACAATTGGAAGAGCGTAGTCAATGTCACTGAACTGTCTATGTAGAAATTTTTGAAACGGTGTATTTTTGGCTATTTGTATTTTCACCAAAAAAAAAAAAGGTTGAGAACTTAGAGGGTTAATATGTTGTGGGGTTGTTAACCAAAGTCATAAAACAACATGTGTACCAGTGTTTCATGAGAAAGTATTTGTTCTGTAAGCCTTCACCTGAAGTACAATAAAATATTAAAAAAAAAAAAAGGAAGTGAACAAATGCTTCACCAAAGAAGACATTCAAGCAGCCAACAGACACATGAGGAAATGCTTCCGATCACTAGCCATTAGAGAAATGCAGATTAAAACCACAATGAGATACCATCTCACCCTGGCATTACTGGCACAAATCAAAAACACCGGAAATAACAAAAGCTGGAGAGGCTGCAGGGACATCAGAACTCTTACGCACTGCTGAGGGGAATGCACAATGATACAACCATTTTGGAAAATGGTATGACACTTACTTAGAAAGCTAGAAATAGAAATACCATACCATCCAGCAATCCCACTCCTAGGACTATATCCTAAAGAAATAAGAGTCATCACACAAATAGACATATGCACACCTATGTTCATGGCAGCATTGTTCACAATAGCAGAAAGACGGAAACAACCTAGATACCCATCAACAGATATATGGATAAACAAACTATGGTACATACACACAATGGAGTAGTATGCAAAGATAAAGAATAATGATCAACCTGTGAAGCATCTCATAATATGGATGAAACTGGAAGACATTATGCTGAGTGAAGTAAGTCATTCACAAAAGGACAAATATTATATGTGACCTCTACTGTAAAAACTCATGAAAAAATTTACACACAAAAAGAAACAATCTTTGTTGGTTACAAGGGATGGTGGGAGTGGAGGGGGAGAAACTAAATGGACAATAGATAAGCGGTAACTTTAGTGAGGGGTAAGACTGTTCACCATACTGGCAAAGCCAGCACTACTTGTACAAGGAAACGCCATGGAAACTCCATAGACACATCCAAACTCTCTGAGGGACTGAATTGCTAGGTGGAGTACTGTGGGGACCATGGTTTTGGGGAACATATAGCTCAACTGGCATAACACAGTTTATAAAGACAATGTTCTACATTCTACCTTGGTGAGTAGCATCTGGGGTCTTAAAAAGCTGTGAGCAGCCATCTAAGATACTCCACTGGTCTCACCCCTTCAGGAGCAAGGAAGAATGAAGAGAACAGGATACAAGGAAAAGATTAGTCCAAGGACTAATGGACCACAGCTACCATGGCCTCCAAGAGACTGAGTCCTGTACAGCTAGATGGTACCTGGCTACCACCACTGACTGCTCTGACCGGGATCACAACAGAGGGGCCTGGACAGAGCTAGAGGATATGGAACAAAATTCTAACTCACAAAAAAAGACCAGATTTACTGGCCTGACAGAGAATGGAGAAACCCTGAGAGTATGGCCCTTGGACACCCTTTTAGCTCAGTGGTGAAGTCACTCCCGAGGTTCACCTTGCAGCTGGGGATTGTACAGCCCCATAAAACAAAACAGGACTAATGAGACACAGCAATCCAGGGACAAGGACTAGAAGGCAGGAGGGGAGAGGAATGCTGGTGATAGGGAACCCAAGGTTGAGAAGGGACAGTGTTGACATGTCATGAGGTTGTTAACCATTGTCATAGGGCAATATGTATACTGTTTAATGAGAAACTATTTGTTCTGTAAACCTTCATCTAAAATATTTTAAAAAAAAAATTATGTGAGATAAAATTGACAACAGCACCTCAAGTTTGATGGGAAGCCTAGGGGGCAGTGAGTTGAAGATAATGGTGATGGAATAATTTGGAAAAGGTTAGCGTGAATAGCAGCACAACTGGAAGAATGTAATTGATGTCACTGAATTGTACATATAAAAATTTTTGAAATGGTTTATCTTTGGCTACGTATATTTTCACCAAAAAAAAAAAAAATGTCCTCCAATGTCAAGAAGGAAGAGTGTTGACATGTCATGGGGTTGTTAACCAATGTCTTAAAACAATATGTGTAGTGAGTGTTTAATGAGAAATTATTTGTCCTGTAAACCTTCATCTAAAGTACAATAAAAATACAATTTTTTTTAAAAAAGCTATTTCTCACCAACCAAAGACAACCACAGTTGATGAGCCTTTGGTGTTTTTCCTTCCAGGTTATTTCCCTTTCTACATTTGGTGTGTGTTTTACATTCTGGCAGTGATACTCTGCTGATTGCTAACATTTTCATCAGCAGTGAAGTAACAAGGCAGAGGAGAATCTGCAGCCTGACCCTGATGGCTCTGCTGGCCCCATCAGCAGCTCTTGTAGACTCTGCTCTCGGCTCTTCTCATTTTTTGCTGAGTTTGAGGGATGCTGAGCCACCAGGCGCACCTCATCCCCAGAAGCCTGCAGGAGAACCTTGCTCTTGGGTGAAATGTGGAGAAAAAGGCCAAGAGTACTTTTTAAAATTTTATTTTATTATGGTAAAGCATACATAACAGAAGTTTGCCATTTTAACCGTTTTTAAGTATACAACTCAGTGACATCGATTACTTTCACCATGTTGTACAACCATCACCACTAACCATTTCCAAAAAGTTTTTCATCACCCCAGACAGAAGCTCAGTAACTCTTCAGCAATAACTTCCCTTCCCTCTTGCCCCTAGCCTCTGGTAAGCACGAATTAACTTTTGTCTCTATGCATTTGCCCATTGCATATCCGTAGGATCATACAATTTTCCTTTTGTGTCTGACTTACTGAACTCAGCATAATGTCTTCAATGTTCCTCCAAGTCATAGCATGTATCAGAACTGGTTTATCTTAATGGCTGAATGCTAGTCCATTGTAGGTATGTACCACATGTTGTTCATCAATTCATCTGTTGATGGGCACTTGGGTTGTTTCCACCTTTAGGCTATTGTGAATAATGCTGCAGTGAACATTGGTGTACGCATATCTGAGTCTCTGCTTTCAACACTTTTGGGTATATACCCAAGAGTAGAATTGCTGGGTCATATGGCCCTAGTGATGTGGTGATTAACAGCTCAGCTGCTAACCAAAAGGTTGGCAGTTTGAATCCACCAGCCGCTCCTTGGAAACCCTATGGGGCAGTTCTGCTCTGTCCTATACGGTCACTATGAGTTGGAATCAACTCAACAGCAATGGTTGGTTTTTTTTTTTTTTTTTTTTATTGTACTTCAGGTGAAGGCTTACAGAACAAATAGTTTCTCATGAAACAGTAGTACACATATTGTTTTATGACATTGGTTAACAACCCCACAACATGTCAACCCTCTAACTTCTCAATCTTTTTTTTTTTTGGTGAAAATACACATAGCCAAAGATACACCATTTCAAAAATTTCTACATGCACAGTTCAGTGGCATTGACTACGCTCTTCCAATTGTGCTGTTATTCTCACTTAAGATGAAGACTTACAGAACAAAATAGTTTCTCATTTAACAGTTACTACAAATGTTGCCCTATGACTGTGGTTAACAATCTCACAACACATCAACAATATCCTTACTCAACCTTGGGTTCCCTATCACCAGCTCCCTTGTCCCCTTCTGCCTTCTGGCCCTTGTCACTGGACTGCTGTACCTCATTAGTCTCATTTGGTTTTACGGGGCTGTCCACTCCCAGGCTGAAAGGTGAACCTCAGAGATAACTTCACCACAGAGCTAAAAGGGTGTCTGGGGGCCATACTCTTGGGGTTTCTCCAGTCTCCTTTAGGCCAGTAAATCTGGTCTGTTTTTTGTGAGTTAGAATTATGCTCTATATCCTTCTCCAGCTCTGTCCAGAACCCTCTGTTGTGATCCTGGTAAGAGCAGTCAGTGGTGGTAGCCGGACACCATCTAGCTGTACTGGACTCAATCCGGTGGAGGCCTTGGTAGCTGTGGACAATTAGTCCTTTGGACTAATCTTTTCCTGTATCCTGTTCTCTTCATTCTCCCTTGCTCCCAAAGTGATGAGACCAGTGGAGTATCTTAGATGGCCGCTCACAGGCTTTTAAGACCCCAGACACTACTCACCAAGGTAGAATGTAGAGCATTGTCTTTATAAGCTGTGTCATGCCAATTGAGCTAGATGTTCCCCGAGGCATGGTCCCCAGAGCCTTCTGCCCAGCAATTCAGTCCCTCAGGGAGTTTGGATGTGTCTATGGGGCTTCCATGACTTTCCTTGTACAAGTTGTGCTAGTTTCCCCTGTATTGTATACTGTCTCACCCTTCACCCAAGATACCACTTATCTATTGCCTGTTTAGTATTTCCCCCCTACCCCTCCCATCCTTGGTAACCAACAAAGATTGTTACATTTTGTGTGTGAACTTTTTCATGGGCTTTTACAATAGAGGACTCATACAATATTTGTCCTTTTGTGATTGACTTATTTCACTCAGCATAATATCCTCCAGTTTCATCCATGTTATGAAATGGTTCACAGATTGTTGTTCTTTCTCGTTGCATAGTACTCCATTGTGTGTATGTACCATAGTTTGTTTATCCATTCATCTGTTGATGGACATCTAGGTTGTTTCCATCTTTTTGCTATTGTGAACAATGCTGCCATGAACATAGGTGTGCATATGTCTATTTGAGTGACGACTCTTATTTCTCTAGGATATATCCCTAGGAGTGGAATTGCTGTTATCGAATGGTATGTCTATTTCTAGCTTTCTGAGGAAGCGCCATATCTTTTTCCAAAATGCTTGTATCATTTTGCATTCCCACCAGCAGTGCATAAGAGTTTTGATCTCCCCACGGCCCCTCCAGCGTTTGTTATTTCCAGTGTTTTTGATTCGTGCCCGTAATGCCGATGTGAGATGGTATCTCATTGTGGTTTTAATTTGCATTTCTCTAATGGCTAGTGATCACGAGCATTTCCTCATTGATCTGTTGGCCATTTGGATGTTTTCTTTGGTGAAGTGTCTGTTCACCTCTTTTGCCCATTTTTTAATAGGATTATTTGTCTTTTTGTTGTAGAGGTGTTGGATTTTCTTGAGGATTATGGAGATTAGACCTTTGTCTCACTTGTACTGTCCAAAAATTTTTTCCCAGTCTGTAGGTTCTCTTTTTATTCTTTTGGTGTAGTCTTTTGAAGAGCATAGGCGTTTGGTTTTTAGAAGATCCCAGTTATCTAGCTTACCTATTGGGGTTTGTGCATTGATGGTTATGGTTTGTATCCTGTTAATGCCCTGTATTAAGGCCTGAAGTGCTGGTCCTATTTTTTCCTCTATGAACTTTATAGTTTTAGGCTTTATATTCAGGTCTTTGATCCATTTTGAAGTAGTTTTTGTATACGGCATGAGGTATGGGTCCTGTTTCATTTTTTTGCAGATGGATATCCAGTTTTGCCAGCACCATTTGTTAAAAAGACTGTCTTTTCCCCGTTTGATGGACTTTGGGCCCTTGTTGAAGATCAGGCGACCTTAGGTAGATGGATTTACATCTGGGTTCTCAATTCTGTTCCATTGGTCAATCTATCTGTCGTTGTACCAGTACCAGGCTGTTTTGACTACTGTAGCTGTATAGTAGGTTCTGAAGTCAGGCAGTGTGAGTCCTCCAACTTTATTCTTCTTCTTCAGTAGTGCTTTACTTATCTGGGTCTTCGTCCCTTTCCATATAAAGTTAATGATTAGTTTTTCCATCTCTTTGAAGAATGTTGTTGGTGTTTGGATCGGGATTGCGCTGTATTTGTAAATTGCTTTCGGTAGAATTGTCATTTTCACAATGTTGAGTCTGCCTATCCATGAGCATGGTATGTTTTTCCATTTATGTAGATCCCTTTGGGTTTCATGCAGTAGTGTTTTGTAGTTTTCTTTGTATAGGTCTTTTACATTCCTGGTCAGATTTATTCCTAAGTATTTTATCTTTTTAGGGGCTATTGAAAATGGTATTGTTTTCCTGATTTCCTTTTCATTGTTCTCCTTATTGGTGTATAGGAATCCAACTGATTTTTGAATGTTTATCTTGTATCCTGCTAATCTGCTGAATCTTTCTGTCAGTTCCAGTAGATTTCTTGTGGAGTCTTTAGGGTTTTCTGTGTATAGTATCATATCATCTGCAAACAGGGACAGTTTAACTTCTTCATTGCCAATTTGGATGCACTTTATTTCTTTTTCTTGCCTTATTGCTCTAGCTAGAACTTCCAGCACAATGTTAAATAGGAGTGGTGATAAAGGGCATCCTTGTCTTGTTCCTGTTTTAAAGGGAAATGTTTCAGCCTCTCTCCATTAAGAATGATGTTGGCCATTGGTTTTACATAGATGCTCTTCATTACGTTGAGAAATTTCCCTTCTATACCTATTTTATTGAGACTTTTTATCAAGAATGGGTGTTGGACTTTGTGAAATGCCTTTTCTGTGTCAATTGAGATGATCACGTAATTCTTTTCTTTCCTTTTATTTATGTGGTGGATTACATTGATTGATTTTCTAATGCTGAACCATCCTTGCATACCTGCTATGAATCCTACTTGGTCGTGGTGTATTATTTTTTTTTATATGATGCTGAATTCTATTGGCTAGAATTCTGTTCAGAATTTTTGCATCTATACTCATGAGAGATATTGGTCTGTAATTTTCTTTTTTTGTGACGTCTTGGCCTGGTTTTGGTATCAGCATTATGCTGGCTTCATAGAATGAATTTGGAAGTGTTTCTTCCTCTTCTAAGCTCTGAAATAGCTTGAGTAGTACTGGTACAAGCTCTTCTGTGAATGTTTTGTAGAATTCTCCAGTGAAGCCATCTGGGCCGGGCTTTTTTTGGTAGGGAGTTTTTTTTACTACCTTTTTAATCTCTTCTCTTGTTATGGGTCTGTTGAGATTTTCAACATCACTATGTTGTAGTTTGGGTAGGCCGTGTGTTTCTAGAAATTTATCCATGTCCTCTAGGTTTTCAAATTTGTTGGGGTATAGTTTTTCATAATATTCTGTTATAATCCTTTTTATTTCAGTTGGGTCTGTTGTAATGTCCCCCATTTCATTTCTTATTTGGGTTATTTGTGTCCTCTCCTGTTTTTCTTTTGTCAGTCTGGCGAGTGGTTTGTCGATTTTGTTGATTCTTTCAAAGAACCAACTTTTGGTTTGTTGATTCTTTCTATTGTTTTTCTGTTCTCTATTTCATTTATTTCTGCTCTGATCTTTACTATTTCCTTTCTTCCGGTGGTTGTGGGCTTTTTTTTTTTTTTTTTTTTTTGCTGTTCTCTTTCTATTTGTTTGAGTTCTGTAGTTAATATTTTGATTTTGTCCCTTTCTTCTTTTTTGATATGCGCATCTATGGCTATAAATTGTCCTCTGAGGACTGCCTTTGCTGTGTCCCAAAGGTTTGGTATGATGTGTTTTCATTCTCATATGATTCTAGGAATTTTTTTATTCCATCTCTGGTTTCTTCTATTACCCAGTGATGTATAAGCAGGGTATTATTCAGTTTCCATGTAATTGATTTTTTTTCCTTGTTCTTTGTATTGTTAATTTCTACCTTAATGGCATTGAGGTCAGAGAAGATACTTTGAATTATCTCAACGTTTTGGATCTTGTTGAGGATTTCTCTGTGGCCTAAAATGTGGTCTATTCTGTAGAATATTCCATGTGCACTGGAAAAGAATGTGTACTTTGCAGTGGTGGGATTGAGTGTTCTATATCTATCTATGAGGTCAAGTTGGCTGATTGTGCCCTTTAGGTCTTCTGTATCTTTGCTGAGTTTCTTCTTAGTTGTTCTGTCCTTTACTGAGAGTGGTGTGTTGAAGTCTCCTACTATTATTTTGGAAATGTCAATTTCTCTTTTCAGTGTTGTTAGAGTTTGTTTTATGTATTTTGGAGCCCTGTTACTGGGTGCGTAGATGTTTATTATGGTTATGTCTTCATGATGGATCGTCCCCTTAATCGTTGTATAGTGTCCTTCTTTGTCTTTTATGGTAGATTTTGTTTTAAAGTCTATTCTATCTGAGATTAGAATTGCCACTCCTGCTATTTTTGGTATTTGTTAGCTTGATATATTTTTTTCCAACCTTTGACTTTTAATAAATTCACATCTTTGTTTCTAAGGTGTGTCTCTTGCAGACAGCATATTGATGGATCCCGTTTTCTTATCCATTCTGTCACTCTCCGTCTCTATATGGGTGCATTGAGTCCATTTACATTCAGTGTAATTATTGATAGATGTGAGTTTGTTGCTGTCATCTTGTAGTGCTTTTTTTTGTGGTGCCAAAGTTTTCTTTGTTCTTCATACTCTCTTGTGCGGAGTTACTTTTGTTTCTGGATTTTTTTTTCATTTCTTTTGTTTTTGTAGGTTTTGTTTTTGCTGAGAATTTATGATTTTCCTCTTTTTTTTATATGTTTGTTAACTTTCTTTGTGGTTACTATGAATTTTACCCTTATCTTTCTAAGTTTGAAGCAGTCTACCGTTACTTGGTATCGCCTTGCCTGCCTCTCTGTTAGAAGATTCTATACCTATGCTGTTTATTCCCTCTTTTATTGTTCTGATGTTGGTGTCATTTACTGATTAACTGCTCTGATTCCCTGTTGTATTTATTTTGGTTTTGTTTAGTCCTCGAGAGTTCATTTCCTAGTTTGGTATCCGGCTGGTACGATCCTGCGTCCTAGATTCTGCCTGTGAGCTGAAGCTGTTTGTCCTCAGATCAAAGAACTCCCTTTAATAATTCTTGTAAGTTTCATTTGACTTTGACATATTCCCTTAATTTCTGTTTATCTGGAAATGACCTAATTTCACTATCAAATTTAATGAGAGTTTTGCAGGATATATTATTATTGGCTGGCAATTTTTTTCTTTCAAGGTTTTATATATGTCATCCCATTGCCTTCTTGCCTGCATGGTTTCTGCCAGATAATCTGAGCTTAGTCTTATTGTTTCTCCTCTGTATGTGACTTCTTTTTTTTTTTACGAGCTGCTCTCAGGATTCTTGGTTTGTCTTTGGTTTTGGCGAGTGTGATTATGATATGCCTTGGTGATTTTCTTCTGGGGTCTATCCTATATAGGGTTCGTTGAGCTTCTTGGATGGCCAGCTTTCCATCTTTCATGATATTGGGGAAGTTTTCTGTCAGCAGTTCTTCAATGATCCTCTCTGTGTTTTCTGTTTTCTCCCCCTGTTCTGGAATTCCAGTCATTCGCAAATTTTTTCTTTTGATTGTAACCCACATAATTCTCAGGGTCTCTTCATTTTTCTTTGTTATTTTTTCTGAGTTTTCCTGGAACAGAGTTGTATCCAAGTGTTTGTCTTCAATTCTACTGATCCTGTCTTCCACCATTTCAAATCTGCTTCTCACCCTTTCTATGACACCATCCATTTCTGAAATCTTCTTGTTTATCTTTTGGATTTTTAATTGGTGTCTTTGTATAATTTCTAGTTGTGAATTTATTTTGGCATTTTGTTCCTGCATTATTTTCCTGAATTCTTCCAATTTTTTGTCTGTATTTTCCATGAATTTGTCTATTTTTTCCTCATGTTTGTCAGCTTTTTGCCTCAGTTCTTGGAGAATTCTGAGTATTAGAGATTTGAATTCCCTATCAGGTACTTCTAGTACCTTTTCTTCTATGTCTGGTGCTTTATTTTGGATGCCTACTGGAACCATCCTGTCATGTTTTTGTAAATGTTTTGATATTGTCTGCTGTCTTTGGGGCATTCAGTAGTTATTTTTCTTGTTTATTGATTGTAGCTTTGTTTTTTTTGTCCCTTTTTTTTTTTTTTTTTTTATTTGACTATGTCTGAGCAGGTGGGCTGTGCGTTCTTTGTTGTTTGTTCATCTATGGGCACAATACTTTTCGCCTCCTTCTCCAATTGGCAGGGTCAGTCACTCAGATACGATATGGCAGAGCAGGTCTAGCTGAAGAGGAGTTACTGGGACGGGTTGTTTGTGGCACTTACTACAGCCACCAGAGCAGGTCGGTAATCAGTGCAGGGCAGGTACCAGTAGGTTGTGCCTGTGCTGCTTGGTGGTGTGATGTCAAGCACACAGTGCAGGTAGGCAGGATGCAGCAGGGAGATTGTTATGTGTGGAGCTAATATGGATATGGGAGAGAGGAGAGAGGAACAGGAGACAAAAAACATACAAACGAACAAAAAAGAATGCTAGGGGAGCTCGCCATTGGAATGGAGAGTTGAGAGACTATGAAATGGAGAAAAACAGAAAGGGGAAGAGGAAGAAAAGAAAAGAATGAATAAATAAAAATCGGAAAGGGAAAAGAACCGCAAAGTTCCCAGGGATCCCACTGGTGCAGCTATGGCGTCTGGGGAAGTCGCTCTCAGGTGTTGCAGTACAGCCTGTCTAGAAGGTGTAGAGGTATACAACGCCAGGTATTCAGGGAACAGAAAGAGAAAGAAGATATAGATAGACAAGAAACTGAGCAATGAAGAAAGACAAAAAGGGAAAAAGAGGGGAAAGAAAACAAAACAAATTAAAAACAGTAAAGAACAAGAAAGACCCCGAAAAACACAGGGGAAAAAAAAAAACAACAACGAAAAAAGAAATGCCTTTAGGGTTCCCTAGGCACATCTGTGCAAGCCGAGGGGGAAGTCTCATTGCCATGCAGCACCGCCTGGCCAGAAATGGCTCCCAACTCAAGAAAAGGAAAAGAAAACAAAAAACAATTCAAAACAAACAAACAAACAAAAGCCCCAGGATCCCACTGGCACGGCAGCCCAGACCAGGAAGCAGCTCCACACTCAAACGGAGCTCCACAGCCCCTCAGGAAGAAGCAAAGATGGTGCATGGAGCCAGGTATTTGAGCGAAAGGAGGAGGAGTGCCCAGAGGTATGGAAGAAATCAAAAGAAGCAGATAAAAGCAACACCAGCAACCCACAAATGGCACTCAGAGAGCTGGCCGGTTCGGGTGTGTGGAATCCAAGCAGCCAGTGATTCCCAGTCAAGAGACTGTGGCAGCGGGAAGCAGAGGAGGCCAAGTTGGGGTGAAGAAGTGTGTGGGGTGGGAAAGCGTATATCGCAAATTTCCAGTTGTTTTGTCTCCCGCTGGATGCTCCGTGAGGCTGCTTTCTCATACCCCCTGTTTGCTGGTCTCCGATAGGAGTCCAAGATGGTGGATCCGTGCTGCATTAGCTGGTAGGGGACCTCTGCATGAATCTCTCCTCACTCTCTGTTCTCTGACAGTTTTCTCACTCCATTTGGTGCTTGGCTGAGTTCTTTCTCTCTTCATTTGATGTTTTAGGGTTTCAGGATTGTTGTCTCCTCTGTTCAGCTTAGTTTTTCGGATCTTTGCTGTCGAGGGACGGCATGGTGCTTCTGCCTAGAGCACCATTTTGCCACAACTCACCAGTTTTTTTTTTTTTTTTATGGTAATTCTGGAACCCTGGTGGTGCAGTGGTTAAGAGCTCAGCTGCTAGCCAAAAGGTCAGCAGTTCGAATCCACCAGCCACTCCTTGGAAACCCTACGGAGAAGTTCTACTCTGCCCTATTGGGTCACTAAGTCAGAATTGACTCAATGGCAGTGGACTTGGTTTTTGTTGCTTTATGGTACTTCTATGCTTAACTTTTTGAGGAATCCGCCAACTGTTTTCCACAGCAAGAGTACTTTTGAAGGTACACACGCATTACTCATGTTAAGAGTTAGACTAGGCTGAGGTAGTTGAAGAGTTTTCACACTGGTCTTGCCTACTATATGCCCCTTGATGCTTACATATTTTTCCTGCTACTTTTGTAGCTGTGACACTTCAGTTTCCATAGCCACACAGGGGGAAGGAGAGCCAACACCAAGAGCACAAACAGGAGGGCTGGGAGGCTGTGAAGCAGTGTCATTAACTGGCCAGAGATTCATTGTTGGAGAAGGCAGAAAGGTTACTTAAACAAATAAGAAGGCCAGAGACTTGAACAGTCCCGGTGGATGAGGGTGGGAATGGTGAACAGTGAGCTCTTCTCGGAGTCTGATGTCTTTTGGTGAAAACATCTAGTGAGGGGTGATGTCACCTTGAAACAGCAGTGGCAACATGAAGGTTGGGCCAGTAAGAAATGGCCAGTCCCTAACAAAGCTGACATTCAATACTTGTAACTGGAGTTTGAGAGGGAAATGTGTCCCTTCAATTAAATGCACGTATCTTAGCCTCTTCTCCTACAGCCTCCAAATAAGATTTCAGTTTGAAAGCTTCTAATGACATTTGGGAGCCCTGGTAGTGCAGTGGTTAAGAGCTATGGCTGCTACCCAAAAGGTTGGTAGTTTGAATCCACCATCCGCTCCTTGGAAACCCTATAGGGCAGTTCTACTCTGTCTTACAGGGTCCCTATGAGTCAGAATCGACTCAACGGCAGTAGTTCTTTTTGGGTTAATGACATTTGACTCCCAAAACCCAAAACTCATTGCCATCTCGTTGATTCCAACATGTAGCAACCCTATAGACAGAGTAGAACTGCCCCACAGGGTTTCCAAAGCTGTAAATCTTTATGGAAGCAGACCGCAGCATATTTCTCCCATGGAGCAACTGGTGGGTTCAAACCACCAAACTTTTGGTTAGCAGCTGAGCACTTAACCACTGTGCCACCAGGGCTCCTCTGCCTTTGACTTACAGCTATAGAAAACAGCAAAGTGTGTGAGGGACATCAGGGAGAAAATCTAGCTTTTAATAAGCATTTCACCTTCTTTGGAATGTGTGTATTACATTGCGCTGTCTTTGCTTTTACCTTAAAAATGTTTGTGCCGAAATTAAAGGTTATTCTCCAAGATCTGCACTCTTCAAAAATGCCAGCATCATTTTTGATACTGAGGGACTGTTCCTAATTAAGGGAGGATAAAGAGACCTGACAGCCTAACCCAACGCATGAGCCAGCTTTTCTGTTGCTATAAAGGGCTTTACTGGGACAACTGGTGAAATATAAAAAAGGTCTGGATATTAAATAATAGTACTGTATCAACGTTAATTTCCTGATTTTGATAATTGCATGTGATTCTGTAAGAGGACAGCTTTGGTTTTCGAAAATATACGCTGGAATGTTTAGGTGTAAAGGTGGCATTGTGCTTGCAATTTACTTCCAAACAATTCAGGAGGAGAAATAAAATATATGTATATAATCACATATACATATATTCTTTTTCCTCCTGAACTGCTTGGAAGTAAATTGCAGGCAGTATATTCTATACAGATAAATAGATACAGGTATAGATATAGATCCCTGGTGGCACAGTGATTAAGAGCTCAGCCGCTAATCAAAAAAGGTCAGCAGTTTGAATTCACCAGTGGCTCCGTGGAAACCCTATGGGGCAGTTCTTCTCTGTCCTGTGAGGTTGCTATGAGTCAGAATCGAGTCAACAGCAACAGGTTTGGGTTTTTTGTTTTATCTATACATACATATATGTATATAGATATATATTTAATCTACAAAGGAGAAAGAAGAAAAGGGTCAAGATAATGTGATAAAATGTTAATATTTGGGGACTCTGGGTGTGAAGATTATACGGAAGTTCTTTGTATTACTCTTTTCTGTAATTCGGAAATTGTCAAATAAAAAAATTAAGTTTAATAAAGGATAACTTTTCAACCTTAGAAAGGTTTAAGATGGCTTTATTAACATTGCCTACATATTCCCAAGTACCACTGTAAATACTTAGGGCCGTTTTGATTATTGACAGTATGTGTTTTCCTTTTCATGACATACTCTAAAAATCTAATGGGACGATACAATTTTACACCTATAATAAGGAATGATCTAACTGGTTTTACTACGTAAATATCATCAAGAGCAGCAAATCCTGTCAGTCAGCTGCCAGCAAGAATTGTCCCCTGAGAGAGAACTGATTCACGCAGCAGGACATCAAACGGGTGATAAAACACATTACGTAGGTGAGCAGCTGAAAGGAATGGTATCATTTTACTACCATGCATTTGAATATTGCCTTTTCTTTTCTGAGCATTTTATCTATATTATCTCATTTTATAATTTGCATTTATGAGCCATCTTAGAATTGCAGTTTTTCAAGTAAATCATTTTCACAGCTAGATGAGATTTTTAAAAATATATGTTTGAGGCCAGTGAAAAACGACTACAGTCTGAAGAGGACCTGTTATTAACTAAAGCAGAGTTAGAAAAGGGACAGAAGGAAGTATTGTATTATTCTCAAAGCACCTAAAAATGTAAGTTTTGCTTATTCTGAACCTATCACGATCCTGAAATCGAATACCTGCCTTGGGCATACTGTCTATGATAAAACAAAAATAATCTTATTTATGATAAGAACAGTGATATCAGCCTAAACGGAATCTTGGTTCCTTGAGTACATGTTTGTTCTAATAGCCTACGACGAAACGAATTAATTATAACTTTGTATTACAAGCCTTTCCCTCTAAGTTAGACATCGAGATAATGAGATTTGCTGTTGGAACATTGTCCTAGTGGCATGTATTATTAGGCGCCAGATCCTGCGAAAAAGATGTAAGAATTTTTTTATGTATATAATTTTATTGTGGTAAAATATATACAACAAAATTGTTGCCATTTTAACCTTTCAAGTATACAATTCAAGAGCATTAATTACATTCACCATGTTGTACAACCGCTACCATTATTTCAGAAAGTTTTCAACTCAGTACCCCTTCAGCAATGACTTACCACCACCCCCCTATCCCCTAGTGAAAGGGGATTTTCAAAAGTGATCCGAAAGAGAAAAACAATAATAAAGTTTAATTTTCAGTATTTTGGAGGGGTGGTAGATCCAACAGTAAGGGTTTCTACAGAAAAAACATTTTTTTTTCAATTTTTTGTTGTGCTTAATTCTCCTGTACTAAAGCAATCTTCAAAACTATGAGGAAAGTGAGTGGAGTGATTTTTGGCAATGTATATAATTCACTTTCTGATGTCACTCCTCTGCCTAGCCCTGCCCCTTACCCTCCAAACTCATTCCCCTTGGCCCCCTCCCACCTGCTCCAGTCACATGGACCTCAGTGGTTCAAAGGCTTCATTTGCTGGCCATTTCCCCTTCCTGGAAGTCTCCCTGCAGGTAACTGCAGGACTCCCTCCCTCGCCACTTTTGGATCTGCTTCTATAATTTTCTCCCTGAGCTTTCTCTGGCCAATGTATCCAAAATTATAAATCATACTCCTCCTTCCCACTCCCCAGACTTCCCATTTTCCTTCTGTCTTAGTCATCTAGTGCTGCTATAACAGAAATACCACAAGCGGGGGGCTTTAACAAACAGAAATTTATGCTCTTACAGTCTGGGAGGCTAGAAGTCCAAATTCAGGATGCCAGCTCCAGGGAAAGGATTTCTGTCTCTGTCAGCTCTGGAGGAAGGTCTTTGTCATCAATATTCCCCTGGTCTAGGAGCTTTTCAGGGCAGGGAGCCCGGGTCCAAAGGACACACTCCCCTCCTGGTTCTTCATTCTTGGTGGCATGAGGTTCCCCTGTCTCTCTGCTCGCTTCTCTCTTTTATATCTCAGAAGAGACTGATTCAAAACACAGCCTAACCCTATAGCTTGTGTCCTGCCTCATTTACATAACTGCCTGTAACCCTGCCTCATTAACACAACTGCCTCTAATCCTGCCTCATTAACATCTTAAAGGTAGGATTTACAACACACAGGATAATCACATCAGATCACAAAATAGAGGCCAATCACACAATACTGGGAATCATAGCCTAGTCAAGTTGACACACATTTTTTGGGGGACGTAATTCAATCCATAACACCTCCTCTGCTTTATTTTTCTATCTTTCTGCTTAACATTTACAGTTTATTGCTGGTCTTCTTCACTGTTTCGCTTATTAGAATATAAGTTCCATGAAGCCCGTTTTGGTCTATACTTTATCACTAGTTCCTAACACTTGCCTGGTACATCATCCATTTTTAGAATGAGTGAATGAATTGCTAAAGACTAAATAAATATTCATAGAAATGAATATAGTAATAATAATTGTTGTTAGTTGCCATGGAGTCTGCTCCAACTCCTGGCAACCCCATGCACAACGGAACTAAACACTGCCCAGTCCTGTGCCATCTTCACAATCGTTAGTATGCTCAAGTCTGTTGCTGCAGCCACTGTATTTTGAGTGCCTTTCAACCTAGGGAGCTCATCTTACAGCACTATATTGGACAATGTTTTGTTGTGATCCATAGGGTTTTCGCTGGCTAATTTTTGACTGTAGATCACCAGACCTTTCTTCCTATTCTGTCTTAGTCTGAAAGCTCCTGAAACCCATCCTCCATGAGTGACCCTGTTGGTATTTAAAATACTGGTGGCATAGCTTCCCACATGATAGTAATATGTAAGCCACCAAAGTGCCACAAGCTGAGAGATGGGTGGTGGAATAATAATAACAGCAACAGTAAATTCATGAACTGTGTGCTGCCCAAGAAAACTACCAATCATAAGCTTTTTTTTTTTTTTTTTTTTTTGCTGGTTTGTTTATTTATTTATCTTTACATTTTTGCTGCTTTTAGGGTGGACCAATAAAAGCCTATGTTCCAGTTTCACAATGGTGAACCCCACAGCTGACTCTCAGCTCAGTCTGTACTTGTAGATCTTGGAAGCATATGATTGAACAAGCTTCACTCCAGCTAACAAGCCATTATGGTGCCCAGTGAAAATATGAACACACCCTCAGTTGATGAGTTTATTAATTGGTCTGTCCCCACGTTAATATCGATAGTGAGTTATAGATTTGAACTTATCCATTATACAGAGGATGTATTAAGATGTGAAAGGTGTGTGGGAGTGTAAGGAATTGTTGCCTTACCCACAAACTGAAAACCAGGCATCCAAGGTGGGAAATAAGAAGAAAATGTTCTATGTAGGAAGGGAAACAGGATTTACCAGCTTTTTCTGGGAAAAGTTGCTCGTAATGACTATTATTGCCTCTGCCCTGGCCTCCGGGTGTTTCTACTTACTTTAAAACTTAGATGCAAATGAAGTCCTGAAGCCATTCCCACCATACCGGCTGCTAACCAAAAGGTCAGTGGTTTGAATTCACCAGCTGCTCCCTGGAAACTCTGTGTGGCGGTTCTACTCTGTCCTACAGGATCACTATGAATTGGAATCAACCTGACAGCACACAACAGTCTGCTCGTGCTGCTATAACAGAAATGCCACAGTGGGAGTCTTTGAAGAACAGAAATCTATCTTCTCACAGTTCAAGAGGCTGGAACTCCAGATTCAGGGCACCGGCTCTAGGCGAGGGCTCTCTCAGTTGGCTCTGGGGGAAGGTCCTTGTCTCAGCTTCTGTAATCCTGACCTTCCTCAGTTCCTTGGCGAGATCCACGTGGCTTCCATCTTTCCCCCATTTGTGCTTGCTTCTTACCTGTCTAACCTGCTCTTTTTTTATCTCAAAAGTCATTAGGTTTAAGACACATCCTACACTGATATGGCCTTATTAACATAACAAAACTCTATTCCCAGATGGGATTACATCCACCGGTATAGGGGTCAGGATTATTTGGGCAAGTTTTTATAAATAGCTGTTTAGACTGTTTGGACAAGTTTTATGAATAACTAAGGAATAAAAGAAAGAAAAACCCAACTCATTGCTGTGGAATTGATTCCTACCCATAAGTGACTCGACAGCAACAGTTTTTTTGGGGGGTTAATGACATTTGACTTCCAAAACTCATTGTCATCTAGTTGATTGTGACTCATAGCAACCCTATAGGACAGAGTAGAATTGCCTCTTAGGGTTTTCAAGCCTGGAAATCTTTACAGAAGCAGACTGCCACACCTTTCTCCCGCAGAGCAGCTGGTAGGTTAGAACCACTGAACTTTTCATTAGCTGCCCAGTGCTTAACCACTGCACCACCAGGGCTCCTTAGCTAAGGAACAGCCAAGGGCAACCACACGAAAACTAGGTAGATCAGAGCAAAACCTGGTTTGCTCTCTGGGCTTCGCAATGCCCATCTGGGCCTAACTCTTGATGGGCATCATCTCCGCTCTAACCACTACTCAAAACCACTGCACCACTACCGCCCCAGTGACCCTGTAGGACAGAGTAGAACCACCACATAGGGTTTCCTAGGCTATAGTTTTTACAGAAGCAGATTGCCAGATATTTTCTCCCTCAGAGCCCCTAGGAGCCCCTGGTGGGTTCTCACAGCTTTCAGTTAACAGCTGAGTGCTTAACTGGAGCTCATGCTTGGAATCTTCTCCTGAAAGTGTGGACTCAAGGGAGCCAGAATCTGGGAAGTACCCCCTAAACCCTCCCCAGCCTTGCTGTATTCCTGGGCTCTGTTCTTTAAATGTCTCATTTAGAGGGAAATATAGGGCTATGCTCCCAGGTTTATATCCACCGCTGTATGTCGGGACAAGACTGCTTCTCCTCACCCTGAGACACTGATGACTCCCTGTAGGGCCTCCTCCAGGAATTCTGAACCAGATGAGGAAAGAGGGAAGGAACAGAGACAGAAGACAAAGAAGACAGATGACATGGATAATAGACCTTTGTTTTCAAGACATTTTCAAATAATCACAATCACAGAAAACACAGCAAGGATAAACCAACGAATTCCTGAAGGAGGGTAAGATTTGCCCACCAACTGATAGAAACTACGCAAATATTAGCAACGACAAATAGCCTGGGTAGAAACGATATCATGGAAGTTTAGTGAGACACTGCCTCACTCCAAAGTGTTGTGTCTCATTGACTAAAAGCTATTAGTTTTTAACATGTGTAGCTGGTCTCGTGTGCTTTTGGCATTTCTATAGCACTTCTGGAAACCCTGGTGGCTTAGTGGTTAAGCACTATGGCTACTAACCAAAAGGTTGGCAGTTCGAATCTACCACGTGCTCTTTGGAAACCCTATGGGGCAGTTCTACTCTGTCCTATAGGGTCACTATGAGTCAGAATCGACTCAATGGCAACGGGTTTGTTTTTTTTTTTAATAGCGCTTCTAACTGTTGTCACTTTCTCTGGAAAGCTCGTACTTCCTAAAAGTGCCATTGCTATTGGAAATGACCACCCCACCGGCTTCTATGCTACACCCACCACATAATACATCCTGTTGAACCCTTCATTCCTGTCAGAAAGTTATGCTCATACCTTACAGGGGCATCGGCTGGTCACCTTCCAGTTAGGATGCTTTTGTGAGCTTGAGCCTGGGCAGATTGGATGTCCTCTCTCCATGGGTCTCATTGAATCCTCAGTATCAATCCAACCTCTTTCAAAATCAAAATATACGTGAACCTGATTGCGGATGGATCAGCACTTGTATATCGCCAGGACTTGAAAAGCAACTGAGAAAACATGTGCCTTGACAACCTAACAGGCCCTGGCTGGTGCAGTTAAGCGCTCAACTACTGACCAAAAGATTGGCAGTTAGAACCCACCCAGAAGCACCTCGGAAGAAAGACCTGGTGATCGACTTCCAAAAAATCAGTCATTGAAAACCCTATGGAGCATAGTTCTACTCTGATACACGTGTGGTGGCCATAAATCGGCATCAGCTTGATGGTCACTGTTTTGTTAATTGTTAATCATCTCCACAAAGAAAAGATAGGTATCGAAAAATCATTGCTAAACAAAATGCATCAGTTTGGAAATTATTTCCCAGCTCTGAGCATCTCCCAACGACATGATATGTGCCCAACAAGTAAGACATATCACAAAATCTGGCCCCTCAGGGCGTATTAGCAGCAACAAGGAAAAGAAAAGAGACGGAAGGAAATAAATGAGTGGAGAGACAGGAATAGTTGGCCTTTCTTGTGGCGGTTATTCTTTCTGTTCCCAACGTTCGTAACACCAGGCTTAGATTTGGAACTCGCCACCACAAGTGTCTCTGCTTTCTTGATAAGTCTCCAGGAATTAATATGCAGAATTTGACTCTATCACAATCAACATTTAGAGCACATCGCATGCAAAGAACAACAGTGAAATACCAATACTAAACAGAAATGCCTGGGATAATTAGATACTTTATTTTTCCTTGCACTTTTCTGTCTTTTCCAAATATTCCACCATAAACATTAACTGCTGTCATAATTAGAACAAAAGAAATCATTTAAAGTGCCTGCTAATTAAGATGATGCCATTTTTGGTCTCCCAGAGTTTGTAATAGGGCATTGCCTAATCTCTCTCCGTCCTATCTCTTACCCTTCAATCAGCCATTTGGGCAGATACGTTCTGCTTTGATGGTAGTCCAGGATCAATCGAAACAACTCCTGAATTTCACAAGTCTAATACCGCAAATTAGGGATTTCGGCTCCTTCAACACGTTCTAGCATGCTCGTGCTAGATGAAGCATTGCTCATGTGAATAATTAGCTTGAATAATGTATAAAAGCAAAAGGACGGTTTCTTCAGGCGGTCACTAACCGTCCTTTCCTCCGCGTTCCTACAAAAGAGCATTAAGAGGTGAGAGGAGGGTGTGAGGAGGGAGCTCAGGCTCTCCTCCTGGGGAGGGGCCTCCCCGTTGAGCCAGCACCCGGCTTCTGCAGTGGTGCCTGCAGGGACGAGAGAGGAGTGGGCAGGGATAGGTACCCAGCCAAAGCAATCAGGTCTGGTCTCGATGGGAAGAAAGATTTTGTAGCCAACTCGTTGTTGTTGTTGAGTGCCATCAGGTCTATTTTGACTCATAGCAACCCTGTATGACAGACTGTAACTGCCCCATAGGGTTTCCTAGGCTGTAATCTTTTTAGAAGCTGATTGCCAGACTTTTCTCCCGAGGAGCCCCTGGTGAACCACCAACTTTTCAGTTAGCAGCTGAGTGCTTAACCATTGGGCCACCAGGGCTCCTTGCAGCCAGACTACCCATTACCATCGAGTTGATTCCAACTTATAGCCACCCTGTAGGGCAGAGTAGATCTGCCCCATAGGGTTTCCAAGGCTGTAATCTTTACTGAAGCAGACTTCCACATCTTTCTCCCAAGGGGCAGCTGGTAGGTTCCAACCACCCCCCTTTTGGTTAGCAACTGACCACTTAACCACTGTACCGCCAGGTCTCCTTACAGCCGGATTATCATTCCATTAAATTATCTTAAAAAAAAAAAAAAAATTGTCGTCAGTAGATTCTGACTCATGGCGACCACACGCTTTACAGAGTAGAACTGCTCCCCAGGGATTTCCTGGCAGTAATCTTTACAGAAAACCAAAATCGCTTTGCTGCTCACGGAAAAGTCAGCAGTTAGAGCCCACCAGCCCCTCCACGGGAGGAAGAAGTGGCAGTCTGCTTTTGCAAAGATTATAGCCTTGAAAACCCCGTGGGGCCGTTCTTCTCTGGCCTACAGGGTCTCTATGAGTTGGAATTGACTCTAGGGCAACAGGTTAGGTTAGCAGTCGAGCACAAACCATTTGTGCCACCCAGGGACCTTCCTAGTATATAAGGCAGAGAAAAAAAACGTGGCGCTTGGATGTTTTTGAACAGCTAGAACTCCAATGGGTTAGCCAACTCTACTACTTAGTTATGGTTTTTATCTTAAAGATCTACATACGTATGCAGCTGATCCTTTTACTATGCCGGTTAATTTTAATGCTAGCTTTAAAAGATGATAGCTAACTGAAAGCAAAAGATTACAGAATGAGCTGACACAGATAAGATGTAGCACCTCGCTGGCTAATCCTGACCTGCTTCAATCCCAGTTCCATCTAATACAGTTACCACCCCCAAGCCTGGGTGATCAGAATCTCTTATTTCAGAGTTAGACCCAGCTGGGGCTGGAAACGGGCTCCAGACGTTCAGTTACACTACCAGATGGTGAGTTCCTTAAGGAAGCTATTCTACTCTGGGTTTTCAGTCCCTAGTAGGTCATCTGCACATAATGTGCTTTCTTAACCCAGCCTCCAGCACATTCAGCCTTCTCATATTCCTTTACTGGCCAGCCTCTCCCTTCCTATCACTTCTCAAGGAAGAAATTATGAGCCAGAGAGAAAGAGAGATTCATTCATTCATTCATTCATTGACTGATGGACTGATTGGCTGATTATGGTCTCATATAGCCTATGATTGTCAGTGTTGTTGGGTGCCATTGAGTTGATTCCAACTCACAGCTGCCCCATGTGACAGAGTAGAACTGCCCCATAGGGTTTTCTTGGCTGTAATCTTTATGCAAGCAGATTGCCAGGTCTTTCTCCCATAGAGCCACTGGGTGGGTTCGAACCACTAGCCTTTTGCTTAAACTTTGCTCCACCAGAGCTCTTTAGAAGCCAGTATTCTTTTTTTCTCCAGTTGTAAGTGACCATTTCCTATTTTTTTGTTTTGAGAAACCCTCCTTCTCTTGGGTTTTATCTGACGATTCTTAATGTCAAAACAATTAGGCCCTTTACCAGCCGTTCCATAGCAAGAGCAAGATCTGGATGCAAACTTGTTTTAACCAGGGTTTGGATTGGAAACATCCCCACAAAAACCAAATATCTAACATCTTTCAAAGTAGTTTCTTCACACAGTGGATATTTGGTTTTCATTTTTGTTCGTTTAGTTTTACTTTTGTTTGTTTTTATTTTTGCTTTTGGCCACCCAATATTTGCCCTTTTTACTAATTTCCAGGAAGTCCTTGGGTGGTAAAAACGGTTAAGAGCGTGACTACTAGCCTGAAGGTTGGTACTTTGAACCCACCCAGAGGCAGCTTGGAAGACAGGCCTGGCGATCTGCTTCTGAAAGGTCACAGCCTTGGAAACTCTATGGAGCAGTTCTGCTCTGCACACATGGGGTCGCCATGAGTCAGAATTCACTCAAGGGCAACTAACAGCAACAACAATAATTCATTTCCATGCCTGGTCCCCAGGGAATCTGTGAGCTGCCAAAACTCTTCCACGAAATCCCCTTTTGCAGAAGTTCTCCAGCTTTGGTGTCTGTCAGCCATAAACAAAAAAGTTACCAAATACGACTGGCCTCGATCTCTTCCCCCTCTTCTGAAATTTCTAGCAATGAAACATAGATTAGATAACAAGATCCAAACATTATCACCCAGATAAATTTCCCAGATTAGCAAACTGGAATTAGGAGAACGAGGAACAGAAGTTGATACAGGAGTTGATATTTAAGTGGCACAGTAAGGTGAGTGTATTCATAAGGTTATGAGACAGCACGTGTCAGCTTGCAACACTGATGTCAGGACTTGTATTATCGACAGTGTTACCTATAGGTGGGTTATACTAAACATTAAATTACTGTTTACCATCTTACCCATACTTGGCGTTAGTGAAAGACTGTGTATATCCCTCCCTTTAGCCTTCTGCTCTAATATCCTTCCTACTTCATCAGAAATAAGGGCCACTGGGACAGAGATATGTAGGACTCAGGAAAAAGGATAGGAACAGGAGAAGCCATCTGCAGGCAGTGACGGAGTCAACATTTATATATCTCCTTACACATACCAAACCAAAAAACCAAACCCATTGCCGTCGAGTCAATTCCAACTCACAGTGACGCTATAGGACAGAGTAGATCTGCCCCGTAGGGTTTCCAAGGAACCCCTGGTGGGTTCGAACTGCCCACCTTTTGGTGAGCAGCCAAACACTTAACCACTGCGCCACCACCCTTTTGTGAACATCATCTCTGCTGCTGCTCTCAGTCTCCATTTTACCGTTGAGAACACTGAGCTTCAGAGATAGGATTTTTCCGAGTTTCCAAGGCTGAACCCCACATCTTCTGACTTCTCCTGTCAAGAAACCAAACACCTCCAGAGACTTTGAAGGAGATAGAGTAAGTCATGTATTGGCGAAGGGAAACAAGTACTAAGTGAGGGAAGAGTTGTAGACCTTTAATTATTAACAGCCACTATGAGCTTATCCACCGCCCATCTGCTAGTTTGTGGTGCTGTGGTGGTTTGTGTGTTGCTATGATGCTGGAAGCCATGCCACCACTATATTAAATACCAGCAGGGTCACCCATGGTGGACAGGTTTGAGCATAGCTTCCAGACTAAGACAGCTAGGCAGAAAGCCCTAGGCATCTACTTTCGAAAATTAGCCCATGAAAACCTTATGGGTCACAAGCTTATGGTCCAAAATAGGGCTGGAAGATGAGCCCCCTGTTGGAAGGCACTCAAAGTGCAGGCAGTTGCAACAATGGACTGGAGCATATGGCACAGGGCCAGCCAACGTTTCGCTTTGTCATGCAAAAGATTGCTATGAGTCACAGCTAACTCGACAGCAACTAACAACAGTATTGAGGTTATTTAACTTGCTAGGTCCTGAGATTAGTGAGCCCCTCGCCTTTGCAAACGATGGGGATAACCTCTGGTTGCCTGAGAGAAGGGGCGGGCTGGGCAGCAGGTACTCAAAGAATGGTTAATGAATGAATGAGATAAGGCATGAGTTAAGATGGGCAACCTGAGGGAAGGCCTTAGTGCGCTGTGAGGTGTTTTGATTCAACACAACAGGTAAACAGAAGCCCGGGGAGAAAGTTAATACAAGAAGCACGAGTCTGAACTTCCTGGCTTACTGGGCAACTGAAAAAACTTTTATAGGCCAGTATTTTTTCTATCATGAGGTCTAAAATGAGAACCAATGCGGCCTTCCAACAACCCAGAGTGGCAAACCCCGATGGAGAACAGCTCCCTTTACGCGTTTCCTCTTTGCTTTCACATTCCGAAATGCGTTATTGGAGCGGCCCAAGGCTGCTGCAGAATAAGAGCAGCTCCGAAGGCTTGCATGATTGTAATCTGGAGCCCCGACAGACAGGCGTCCCAGCCTCAGAGCCCCGGGCGAGCTCTTGCTCCATCCGAGCAGCGTCGTCCAGAGGGCAGAGGCCGAGGGTGGGTTCCCCGGCCTCCCTCCTACCCGCAGCTCTCGGCGCCCCGGGCTGCCGGGACGACGGCCGAGCGGCCCCGCTATTGGCTGGCGGGGCGACGGAGGAGGGGAGCGGGCGCCGTGATTGGCTGGGGCCCCGGCCGGAGGGGGTGGGGCCGCTATATCAGAGGAGTCCTGGCGGGGCGCAGGCAGTTCGGCTGTTGGAGCGCGGCGCCGCCCCCTAGTGCTGGGGAGAGCGCGGGCGGGTGGCCGAGAGGGAGCGGCGGCCGCAGCGCCGGGAGCGTCTGCAGGGCTCCAGCCTCCCGAGGGGCAGCCTTTGCCTAGCCCGGGGCTGGGTCCAAGCGGAGGCGAGGCGGCAGCCCCGCGCACACCAAAGACGAGGCGGCAGTGGCGGCCGCGGCGGCCCCAGCCATGCTGTGCTATGTAACGAGGCCGGACGCGGTGCTGATGGAGGTGGAGGTGGAGGCGAAAGCCAACGGCGAGGACTGCCTCAACCAGGTGAGGGAGAGGGGCCAGGCGCGGGGCCCGGGGGCCTCGCGGCGCCGCCGGACGGCTGGAGACCGCGGCGGCGCTGCAGCGGGGCCCGGCGGAGCGCGCCCCAGGCGCCCAGCCCGGCCCTCTCCTCTCCACCGGCTCCGGGCGCGCGGCACCTCCCGGCGCGCCGGGTTTGGGGGCGTGCAGGACGCGCGCTCGGGGACCCACGGCGCCGGGGGCGCGGGCACCCTGCCCCCGGCTCGGCACACCTGCCGCACGTGTGTGTGTGATGCCGCCTGTCGGGTGCTCGCGGGGAGTGGCGACGCCACCTGCGCCCCGGGATGGGGTGGCTTGAGGCGGTCGCGGGCCCCTCGGGTTGCTTGGCGGACAAGCTGGGCCCTTGTCTCAAGCTGCTTCTCCAATGGACCGTTCACCTGCATCTCGGGTTCGCGGAGGCGGGAGGACTGCTGGTCTTGCTAATCTCCCTGGTTGTCTCCAAGCTCACGCTTTCTGAAGAGTGGCGAAAAACAGTGCCTCGTTGGTATAGCAGACAGCACATTTGCTCCCAAGTGAAACGCTGTGCTCTCCAGGCCCCTAGACTTGAGAAGTTTGGAAAACCTCTTGTGAAGCTTAGCCGACACTTGTGGCGTGTTCACCCATGTGTTCGTTTGTTGGGAGTCCAGATGGTTAAAATTGTCCAGATAATAAACCGCCAGATCGGCTGTGCAGATAGCGCTGGTGCAGGAAATGCCAGGGACTGGAATAAGAAGGTCCATGCCCCGTAGAGTCCCCTCCTCAGCCTCTGCAAGGCTACTTTTTAGGACTCCTTTTTCAGTAGGTGACATTGGCCCTGCCGTCGGTGTTCAAGGAAGGACAAGGTTCCCAACTACAGCTAGAGGTTTAGTTAGCATCCCTGGAGCCTTAGAACTTTGTTTTTCCAGCTTACAACAAGAATGTAACGCCGCTGAACTTCGTAAAAAGTAGGCAGGAATCTTCGGTGAGCTTTGACTGTGTG
Source organism: Dugong dugon (assembly GCA_030035585.1). Lineage (NCBI taxonomy): Eukaryota > Metazoa > Chordata > Mammalia > Sirenia > Dugongidae > Dugong > Dugong dugon. The sequence continues at coordinate 4,763,134 of CM057464.1, read as the reverse complement.
TACCATTTGCTCATCACTGCTGCGTTCATTTTTGTTGCAGGTGTGCAGGCGATTGGGCATCATAGAAGTTGACTATTTTGGACTCCAGTTTACGGGTAGCAAAGGTGAAAGTTTATGGCTCAATCTGAGAAACCGGATCTCCCAGCAAATGGATGGGCTAGCCCCTTACCGGCTTAAGCTGAGGGTGAAGTTCTTTGTGGAGCCCCACCTCATCTTACAGGAGCAGACTAGGTAACCAAAACCCACGCCCATTGCCATCGGGTCGATTCTGACTGGGTGAAGTGCTGCCAGAATAAACCAATGTCAAATAGACCTTTGATTCCGTTTAGAAAACCCTGTTGCACCTTCCCCAAGGTGTGCACAGGCAGACACGTGAGTTGGTTCCTAACTTGCAGATCTTCCATGACACAGCCCTTTTGTTGAGGTGAAGAAGGAACTACTTAGCTGGCCTGAGGAACATTTTCCAACTCTTCTTTTGCCTTTTCTGGTCTTTTATAAACTTAATGGAAGAGCAGGGTTGAAATCCTTTCAAAATGTTTGCAATCAGTGCCATGATGCAAAACAAAAACAAACCCACCCGAAACAAAACAAGCAACCACTTGGACTTCCTGATAGCAGGGGGATCTTCCTGTTAAGCCTGTAAGTGCCCGATAGTAACCTCTGCCTCCACAGTGTTACTGCAGGTCATTTGTAAACTGTTCTAACGGAGAGCAGGAAACAGTTCCTCTTGGGTTACTAAAACTTAGTCAACTTCTTCAGCCTCGTGTCAGGTTACAGCGCGTAGCCATGAGCTCTGTCTGACTCAGGCAGAATTTTTCAGTTTCTTGAAAAGTTAATAAAAGAACTTTTAAGGCCCGTGTAGCTGCATTCCAACCCACAGATCTATCGCCCAAGATTGCTGAGTTTAGGTGGTTGGATTTCTCTCTTTACATTCTGAAAAATCACCAGTAGTGGTAGACAGCTGAAGCATGTGGTTTCCTTTTTCAAACAGAAACTGTTTTCTCCCCAGGACTGATTATAATAGCTTTAATCCAAGATGAGCCAAACTAGGAAACCAGTGTTTCATATTTATTTCTGAAATGCAAGAGCCTTAAGTCTTACGGTGGCATGTCAGAAAACAAAAATGACTGCTTTTCAGCTCAGCAGACTTTAGGCCTAAGTTCGAATGTTTTTCATAATGCTTGGAAATTTGCCATGCACACGAAAAATGTGTGAAAATTTTGAGTAATGATGAGTGAACAGTATCTTTTAAGAGTTTTTAACATGTTATTTTTTGTTTGTTTTTACCAAAATACTAATAGAAACATTTTTTGAAACACATTTGAATTTGAAATCTGCTTTGCCTTGTTACGGAGCGTTGAAGAGTGAGGGAAATGTTTAATATTGTTTCTGAAGGAAGCTGGTATATTGAATTCTTAATGCTTCTGAAAATGTCTTGCAAAATATTCAAGTGATTGCATACTTAAGACGTTTTAGCTGTCTGTATTAATCAGAATAGTTTTTATTTCTGACTTAAAGCTGATCTGTGAAAGCTTCCACTTTGCACGTCACCGTGATAATTTGCAGTTGAGTGCAAGAAATCACATACACAAAAACCAGTTACCCTCCATCAGTTCTGACTTACAGCGACCCCACGTGTGTCAGAGTAGGACCCTGCTTCATAGGATTTTCCGTGACTGTCTTCGGAAACAGATCGACAGACCTTTCTTCCGAGGCACCTTTGAGTGGACTTGAGCCCCCAACCTTTTGGTTAGCAGCTGAGCTCTTAACTGTTTGTGCTACCTGGGGGGGGAGGTGTCTCTGACACTCTCTCCCTCTCCCTCTCTCTCTCTCCCTCCCTCCCTCTCTCTCCCTCTCTCTCCCTCTCTCTCTCCCTCCCTCCCTCCCTCCCTCCCTCCCTCCCTCCCTCCCTCTCTCTCTCTCTCTCTCTCTCTCTCTCCCTCTCCCTCTCTCTCTCTCCCTCCCTCCCTCTCTCTCTCTCCCTCTCTCTCCCTCTCTCTCTCTCTCTCTCTCTCTCTCTCTCTCTCTCTCTCTCTCTCCTCTCTCTCCCTCTCTCTCCTCTCTCTCTCTCTCTCTCTCTCTCTCTCTCTCTCTCTCTCTCCCTCTCTCTCCCTCTCTCTCTCTCTCTCTCTCTCTCTCTCTCTCTCTCTCTCTCTCTCTCTCTCTCTCTCCCCCCCCTCTCCCCCCCCCTCTCTCTCTCCCTCTCTCTCTCTATGTACGTGTGTGTTGTACATATATGTGTAAGAAGTCCCTGGCTGGTGTAAACAATTATGTGCTGAAGTACTAACCGAATAGTTGATGGTTCAAATCCGCCCAGACGTACCTCGGAAGAAAGGCTTTGTGATCTGCTTCGGGATTTCTGGATGGTCACAGCCTTGAAAACCCTATGGAGGGCAGTTCTGCTCCACAACACAGGGGACAGGGGGTCACCGTGAGTCGGAATCGACTCCACAGCCACTGTTTTTTTTTTTGTTGTTGTTACGTTTGTTATGTATGTGTATGTATGCGTGTATGCCCAGATATGTGTATATATGAACACCTACATAAAATCTCACAGCATATTGGAGCTTTCATTTGTAGCCTTACGATTTTGCAATCATTTCATGGCCTCTAGAGCCAAACTTATTTTGGTGACACAAATTTATTTTTTAAAATTTGCAGAAGCTCGCAGGACCCAATATTTCATTTAAATGGTGGTAGTGATTTATAACGTCGTTGTGTGATTTCACGCTTGTAGCATTCAGATTTAAAGTTCATCACTAGATGATCTTTACCTTTGTTTTTCTGTGATTAGGTTAATTACTGTTACTAAATCCATTTTACTCGTCTGAGAAATAGAGACACTATGAATTAGAGCTGGAATAAGATTTCCTATCTTAGTTTTTACTTTGTTGAATCCATTGACTTTGGAGATTCATGGTTAGCCCTCAAAGAATGCACATAACCAGTTCGACCAGGTAATTTAATGATCCTTTTTGAAATCATATGGAAAAGTCAGTATAGGCTAAACTTTTGGTTTGCTCTTAAAATACTGGTGAAGTTTGCTTGTTTTTGTGAGTTTGGCTGAAATACAGAACCTTAAGAAAATGCTATAGATAAAAAATATAGAGAGCTTTTGCTTTAATAACAAGATAAGTGATTTGTAATCAGCATTTTTAACTTTTAATTCGGCTGTCAGAAGCTGTCCTGGGCCCAGTTGGCATTGCAGTTAACATTGTTTTTATGTGCATGATAGTACAGAACAAAAATATTTATCCTTCCTAATGTTATGTTAGCAGAAGTCAGCTGGTCGATAAAACTTTTTTGATGTTTAATTATTTGGCATAAAATATTTATATAAAATGCCACGAATGTAAAATAGACCTGTTTGCGTAGTGAGTAAACTTAGGTTTGACAATCCAGTTCCGAGAGGTGATTCTTTACCTTCTCTAAGCCATGAGGGTACATTTGGTACGCTGAAAGCGTCTGGACAGTTTATTAAACAGTGCTGAGATCTCCTAGTCAAGTTGTCCTCTGTGGACAACTAAGGTAGCATGTTCACAGTGAGTTGGCCTAAGTGAAGGCAGTTATGTATCAGTTCTCATTAGTTTAGGGAGTCCACTGTGGAAATGAGCAGGGGGCTGGGGGGCCTGTTTGTGAGGGGAGCGCCCGGGGAACAAGGCCGCAGTTCTGCATTCTAGGCTCAGCTCTGCCACCGCCTAGCAGCTGTATAGACTTCGGAGCCCAGTTCTTCATCTAAATTGAAATCCCTGGAAGAGATCGTCTCTTAAATCCCCTTTAGCAGTAACTTTTTGTTTTTCTTCGTTGCTTTTGCTTCCTCTTCATATTATTTTCTTTCATTTTTCCTAAGTCTGAGGTCCCTGGGTGGCACAAACGGTTTATACTCAGCTGACACTGACCTAAAGGTTGGTGGTTTGAACCCACCCAGCAGCACTGAGGAAGAAAGGACTGACCATCTGCTTCTGCAAAGATTATAGCCAAGAAAACCCTATGGAGCTCAGTTCTACTCTGTGACATATGGGCTTGCCCTGAGTTGGAATCTACTTAACAGCAACATACTTTTTTTTGGTTTTGGTTTTGGTTTTTCCTGAGTACATTTCTCTGAAGGCAGCAGAAGCATGCATCAGCTATCTGCTTAGGTGGGTGGGTAGCATTAATCTGGTTTCTGAATTGGCCCCCGTTTTAGTTTCAGCTCTTCTACCCAGATTGTTGTGTTTACTCTTGAGTGGGGGCCTCGAGTAAAAAGAGTCTTGTTTAGAGTGCAGAGCAGGTGTTTTCAGCAGGTGTTTGCCAGGCTATGGATTAAAACCAAAAGTGAAACAACTTGATGTATTCTGGAAGTAGATCGGAAATCATAATGATCTTTGAAATCCGTGCCTCAAAGGCTCTCAGTTATTCACAGCCATTCAGACCGGATTCTGTCAACATTTTCAAAACCATAGGTTGGAGAAGCCTATACTTCATCTGCAGTGGTAATCACAACGTCCTCCACCCGTAGAATCCTTCTCTTTCTCCCTCCCTGGGCATATTTTAGCAGAGCTCTGCAGTTTTTGCTATAGGGACAGTCCTGCTTAGTTAAGGCTCACCAAGACCTGAATTCTCTTTGCCGGAAAACTAGCCCAGAACGGGGGCTCCGTGAGTCCTGAACTGAAGGTTCGCGGAAACACTGCAATCCTGAACTTCGGGTTTCTAGGAGTTCCGTCAAGAGTTGCAGTGATGCCTTTGACTCAGTCCTTGTTAAGTCCTTCAACTCTCGGCTCAGTGACTGCCCCCCAGAAAGCCTTCTCCAGCCTGCGTGGGAAACGAGGCTGTCACAGGACAATGGCTTCTGTCTCTCCTTGATGGCGTTTAATGAGTGTATAATGCCCGTTTGGCTATGTCAGTCACTCTGATCATCTAAATTCCATTAAACGGAGCTGATCAACTTGGTGTCCCCAGAGTCTAGTCTAGCAAGCGCCTGATACCTATTTGTTGAACTAATGAATTAAGAATTGGGAAATAACATGGAGTTAACCCATACTGACAATGGGAATTTCCTATAGATATTGAAATATTTTTTAGTTTGCTCCTGTCAACTGAAAAGTTGAGGCTGTCTAAAAGAAATCTCACCGTTAATGTTTTGCCGTGGTTATTTTTCTGTTTAGAGCTTGTTTATGTTGAGCATTCTTACCTTTCCTTTGCCCCCTCTGTGGTAACCCCAGTCACTCATGATTTGAGGACAGTTACAGAGATAATTAGGTATGAGATTCCTGAACCATCCCTGTGTTGTGGGATAAATCCTCCTGAAGAGTACTCCTGACTCATCTAGAATGTTGAGAGACATCATTATCCCTTTTAACTACAGAATTGCCTAGCTTGTCATTTGCCTGGGACAGGTCTCTCTTATAAGTGAATAATCATAGTTTTCAAAAATGCAAATTTTATGCTTTCAAGTAGTAGCATATTTCTGGTGGGGCTTGTAATGACTTTTGAAGTTGGGAATGTCCCCACTCTCGGTGTGGGTTAACTGCTGTGTGACTCCCAGTTTCTATTTGGAGCTTCGGCAGAGGTCTCCTTAACCCTGAGTAGCGAGCCCACGTGGTCGTTACTTGGCTGTGACACGTTTCTCCCTTGCAAGCTCGCCATGAAGTGGTGGTTTTGAGGTTCATTTGAGGTATAGCTGCTCGTTTGAATTCTGAACCCGCACTCTCGGGAATTTTCACTGGAATTATTTTCTCAACCTCTTATTATGAAAATTTTCAAATATTCAGAAAAGTTGAAGATTTTTAAAATAAACACACGTACACCCCCACATAGATTCTACTATTAACAGTTTATCATATATTTATCCATTTGCTGATTCCTCTACCCATCCATTAGTCTGTCTTATTTTTTGATGCATTTCAGAATTAGTTGTGTGTAAGACACTTCCCTCTGAGTATGCATACCACTCACTAGAACTCAATACTTGTTGTGTACAGTTGTTTTATTTTTTCTTACGAGGTAAAATTTACACATAATCAAATGCATAAATCCTAATTATACTATTCGATGAGTTCTGACAAATGAAGGTGCCTGCTTAACCAAAACCCATATTAAGAGTGAGAACATTACATCACTCCCGGAAGTTCCGCAGTGCCCTACCGTCAGTCCCCAAACTCCCCTTTGCCATCCACAACCACTATGCTGTTCTGTTCTCCTACCATAGATTAGTTGTGCCTGTTCCTGAACTTAGTATCGATGGGATCGTGCAGTAGGTGGTCTTTGTGCCTGGCTTCTTTTGTTCAGCATAACTTTTGGAGATCCATCCGTGTTGTTGGGTGCGTCAGTGGGTGGTTCCTTTAACTGCTGAGTAGTCTTCCATTCTGTGAGTATACTAGTTCGTTCATCCATTCTTCTGTTGGCGAATGCCTGTTTTCCAGCTGTTAGGAGTAAAGCTGCTGTGAACATTCTATTAACAAGTCTTTTGTGCACATGTGTTTTCATGGCTTTTGAGTAACTACCTAGGCACGGGATAGCCGGCTCATAGGCTAGGCGATGTTTTTAGTTTTATAAGGAACCGCCAGAACTTTCCCCAGACTGACTGTACCATTTGGAGTGTTTGAGTCCAATTCCCCCACATCCTGGCCAGCTGTCCGGTGCGTGTGTAGTGGTGTTAATTTGCATTCGTCTGGTGAACAGTAATGGCAGACACTTTTTCATGTAGGTATCATCCTTCTATCTTGTGAAGCTATCAATTCAAGCCATTTGTCTTTTTTTTTTTTTTAATTTTTTAAATTGTACTTTAGATGAAGGTTTACAGAACAAATAGTTTCTCATTAAACAGTCAATACACATATTATTTTAGGACATTGGTTAACAACCCCGTGACGTGTCAACACTCTCCCTTCTCAACCTTGGAGGACCTTTTTTTGGTGAAAATATACACACCCAAAGTTATACCATTTTAAAAGTTTCTACGTGTACAATTCAGTGACATCGATTACATTCTTCCAGTAGTGCTGCTGTTCTCACTGTCCTTTTCCAAATTATTCCATCACCATTGTCTTCAACTCACTGTCCCCTAGGCTTCCCATCAAACCTTTTGAGGTGCTGTTATCAATTTGATCTCACATAGATAATTCTTTTTTTTTTTTTTTCTTCTTTTTTTGTACCTTAGATGAAGGTTTGCAGAACAAATACTTTCTCATTGAACAGTTAGTACACATATTGCCCTATGACAATGGTTAACCCCACGGCACGACAACACTGTCCCTTCTCAACCTTGGGTTCCCTGTGACCAGCTTTCTTGTCCCCTCCTGCCTACTAGTCCTTGTCCCTGGAATGCTGTGCCTTATTAGTCCTGTTTTGTTTTATGAGGCTGTCTAATCCCCGGCTGAACTTTGGGAGAGAATTCACCACTGAGCAGAAAGGGTATCCAGGGGCCATACTCTTGGGCTTTCTCCAGTCTGTCAAGCCAGTAAATCTGGTCTTTTTTTTTTGTGAGCCAGTATTTTGTTCTACATCCTTTTCCAGCTCTCTCCAGGACCGTCTATTGTGATCCCGGTCAGAGCAGTCATTGGTGGTAGCCAGGCACCATCTAGCTGTTCTGGACTAAGTCTGGTGGAGGCCTTGGTAGCTGTGGTCCATTAGTCCTTTGGACTAATCTTTTCCTTGTATCCTGTTCTCTTCATTCTCCCTTGCTTCTGAAGGGGTGAGACCAGTGGAGTATCCTAGATGGCTGCTCACAGGCTGTTAAGACCCCAGACGCTACTCAGCAAGGTAGAATGCAGAACATTGTCTTTAAGAACTATGTTAATCCAATTGAGCTAGATGTTCCCCAAGACCGTGGTCCCCACAGCCCTCCACCCAGCAATTCAGTCCCTCGGAGTCTGGATGTATCTGTGGAGCTTCCACGACTTTTCAATGTACAAGTTGTGCTGGCTTCCCCAGTACTGTGTACTGTCTTACCCTTCACCAAAGTTACCACTTATTTACTGTCTATTTAGTATTTCCCCCCACCCCTCCCATCCCTCGTAACCAACAAAGATTGTTTCCTTTTGTGTGTAAACTTTTACATGAGTTTTTACAGTAGAGGTTCATACAATATTTGGCCTTTTGTGTTTGACTTATTTCACTCAGCATAATGTCCTCCAGTTTCATCCATGTTATGAGACGCTTCACAGATTCATCATTGTTTTTTATTGCTGCATAATACTCCATTGTGTGTATGTACCACAGTTTGTTTATCCATTCATCTGTTGATGGGCAGCTAGGTTGTTTCCATCTTTTTGCTATTGTGAACAGTGCTGCAATGGATATGGGTGTGCATACGTCTATTCGAGTGACGACTCTTAATTCTCTAGGATATATTCCTAGGCGTGGGATTGCATTTCGTAGTGCTTTTTCTTGCAGTACTGACATTTTCTTTGTTCCTCTTACTCTCCTGTGCTGAGTTCCTTTTGTTTGTGGATTTTTTTTTCATTTCTTTCATTTTCGTAGGTTTTGTTTGTACTGAGACTTTATGTTTTTCTTCTTTATTTTGATGAGTAGATTGTTAACTTCCTTTGTGGTTACCTTGAAATTTACTTATCTTCCTAGGTTTGAAGCAGTCTATTATTACTTGGTATCGCTTGACTTCCTCTCCATTAGAAGGTTCTATGCCTACACTGTTTGTTCCCTCTTTTATTGTTCTGATGCTTTTACAGATTAACGTCTCTGGTTCCTTGTTGTAATTCTTTTGGTTTTGCATAGTCCTTAAGAGTTCATTTCCTAGGTTGGTATCTGGCAGCTACAATCCTGTGTCCTGGATTCAGCCTGTGGTCTGATGTTTGTTCTCAGATCGAAGGACTCCCTTTCCTAAGTCTTGTAAGTTTGGTTTGGTTTTTACATAATCCCTTAATTTCTGTTTATCTGGAAATGACCTAATTTCACCATCATATTTGAACGAGAGTTTTGCAGGATGTATTATTCTTGACTGGCAATTCTTTTCTTTCAAGGTTTTATATGTGTCATCCCATTGCCTTCTTGCCTGCATGGTTTCTGCTGAACAGTCCGAGCTTAGTCTTACTGTTTCTTCTCTGTATGTGACTTTTTGTTTTTCTCGAGCTGCTCTCAGGATTCTTTATTTGTCTTTGGTTTTGGCGAGTGTGATTATGATATGCCTTGGTGATTTTCTTTTGGGGTCTATCCTATACGGGGTTTGTTGAGCTTCTTGGATGTCAGCTTTGTTTCTTTCATGGTATTGGGGAAGTTTTCTGTCAGCAGTTCTTCAATGATCCTGTCTGTGTTTTCTGTTTTCTCTCTCTGTTCTGGAACTCTGATCACTAGCAGATTTTTGCTTTCGATTGTATCCCACATAATTCTCAGAGTCTCTTCATTTTTCTTTGTTCTTTTTTCTGATTTTTCCTCAGAGTTGTATCCAAGTGTTTGTCTTCAATTTCACTGATCTATCTTCCATCATTTCAAACCTGCTCCTCAGCCCTTCTATGACACTGTCCATTTCTGAAATCTTGTTTATCTTTTGGACTTCTAATTGTTGTTTTTGTATGATTTGTAGTTGTGAATTTATTTTAGCATTTTGTTCCTGTATTATTTTCCTGAATTCTTCCGTTATTTTGTCTGTATTTTCCATGAATTTGTCTGCCTTTTCCATGAATTTGTCTATTTTTTCCTCATTTTTGTCTGCTTTTTGCTTCAACTCTTGGATAATTCTGAATATTAGAGATTTGAATTCCCTATCAGTTAGGTCTAGTGCCTTTTCTTCTACTGGAAGGTCATCTGGTGTTTTATTTTGGACGCCTACTGGAATCATCCTGTCCTGTTTTTGTAAATGTTTTGACATTGTCCACTCTTTGGGGGCATTCAGTGGTTATTTTCCTCCTGTATTGATTGTAGATTTGTTTGTTTCGTCCTGCTTTTTTGTTTCATTTGGTTATGTCTGAGCAGGCAGGCTGCGCGTTCTTTGTTGTTTGCTCGTCTGTGGGCACAATACTTTTCACCTGCTTTCCCAATGGGCAGGGTCAGTCACCCAGGTATGGTACAGCAGGGCAGGTCCAGCTGAAGGGGAGTTGCGGGGGTCGGTTGTTTGTGGCACGTACCAGGGCTGACAGTGCGGACCAGGAATCAGTGCTGGGCAGGTTTCAGTAGGCCGTGCCTGTGCTGCTTGGGAGTGTGATGTTCAGTGCACCGTGCAGGTAGGCAGGAAGGAGGGGGCAGATTGTGACGTGTGGAGCTAAGATGAGTATGGGAAACATGAGAGAGAGGAGAGAGAAACAGGAGCCAAAAACATACACACAAACAAAAAAGAGTGCTAAGCGAGCTTGCTATTGGAGTGGAGAGATGAAAGACTGAGAAATGGAGAAAAACAAAAATGAAAAAGAAAAAAGGTAAAAGAAAAAAATGAATAAATCGAGGAACTGGAAATGAAGAAAGACAAAAAGGGAATAAGAGAGAGAGGAAAACAAAAAAAACAAAAACAAGAAAAAAGAAATGCCCCCAGGGATGTCCCTGTGCAATTGCATGGAGTAAGGGACTAGCTTCCAAGCCGTGTGGTTTACTGCCCGGCTAGAAGGGCTCCCAAGCCGAGAAAAGAAAAAGAAAACAAACAAACGAATCAAAACAGAACCAAACAGAGCAAACAAACAAAAATTCCCCGGGCGTCCCACCAGCGTGGCAGCACAGGCCCGGAAGCAGTTTCACAGTCGAGCGGTGTTTCGCAGCCTTTCAGGAAGAAGCAAAGATGGCGCACGGAGCCAGGTATTTGAGAGAGAGGAGGGGGAGGTGGTGAGAGGTGATATCTAAAGAAGCAGAAAAAAGCAACACCAGCAGCCAACAAATGGCACTCAGGGAGCCAGCCAGTGTGAGCAGGTGGAATCCAGGCAACACCAGGGTGAGGCTGGTGCTTCCCGGCCAAGAGACTGTGGCTACAGGAAACAGAGGAGGCTAAGTGGGGATGAAGAAGGGTGGGGGTTGGGAAAGCCTATATTGCTGGTTACCAGTTGTTCTGTCTCCTTCTGGAAGCTCCGTGAAGCTGGTTTCTCATACCCCCTGTTCACTGATCTCTAATAGGAGTCCAAGATGGCGGATCCATGCTGCATTAGCTGATAGGGGACCTCTGCAGGTATCTCTCCTTGCTGTCTGTTCTTGGTCAGTTTCTTATTCTATTCGGTGCTTGGCTGAGTTCTTTATCTCTTCATTTGATGCTTAGGGTTTCAGGATTGACGTGTGACTGTGTTTGACTTAAGTTTTTCTGATCTTTGCTGCAGAGGGATGGCGTGTTGCTTCTGACTACAGCACCATGTTGCCGGAAGTCCCCATTTGTCCGTTTTTATTGAGTTATTTGTCTTTATTTTTGAGTTGTACGAATTCTTTATCTATCCTGGATAACAGTCCTTTGTCAGATATATATATATATATATATATATATATATATATATATATACACACATATACATATACATATATATACACACACACACACACATATACACATATGTATGTGTACATATATATATACACACACACACACATATATGCATACATGTATATATGTATATGTATATATATATGGAGTACTGGTGGCACGATGGTTAAAGTTCAGGCTGCTAACCAAAAGATCGGCAGTTCGAATCCACCAGCTGCTCCTTGGAAACCCCATGGGGTAGTTCTCCCCTGTCCTATAGGGTCGCTAAGAGTCAGAATCGACAACGCAATGCACTTTTGGTTTTATATATGTGTGTGTGTGTGTGTGTGTGTGTGTGTGTGCGCGCGTGTGTATATATATATATATATATATATATATATGTATATATATATATATTTATATAATGTTATGTTTTCTGAATACATTTTCTCCTGTGGCTGCCTATTTTCCTCATGTTTTTTGGTAAGTAGAGGTTTTTAATTTTGGTGAAGTCTAATTTATACATTTTTTTCTTTCATGTTTATTGCCGACTGTGTCCTAAGAAATTTTTGCCTACCCCCAAGTCATGAAGATATTCTTCTATATGTAGTTCTAAAAGACGTGTGGTTTTAGCTTTTACATTTAGGTCTATGATCCATCTTAAACTGATTTTTGTTTTAGTGGAATTTTAAATACAAACCAAAAAAATTTGTGTAGCAATTCTGTTTTGATTTAATAGTTTTTAAATATACCTTGGCAGTCATAGTTTGGTTTAGAACAAACTGATGTGGCATGCATACCGATGAGCCCCGTGGGGGTCTAACTAGGTGAGGGACAAACCAGCCATTACTGTGGGATAGCCAGTTCCAGTCATGTCTTTAGAGGAGAAATATAGTCCATTGGTAATTGAGAGTTTTTAAAAAACAGCTACTTAGCCATTTTCAAAAGTGTTTTAGATTAGGTGTTTAAATTTCAGAAGTCCTTGGGTGGTGCAAACAGTTAACACACTCTGCTGCTAACTGAACATTGGCGGTTTGAGTCCATGCAGGGGTGCCTTGGAAGAAAGGCCTGGCCATCTACTTTAGAAAAAATCAGCCATCGAAAACCCAATGGAGCACAGTTCTACTCTGACACACATGGGGTCTCCATGGGTCGGAATCTACTCCATGGTAACTGGTTTATTTAAATTTTGAGTTTAATTGTGAATCTGGATACAGTTATTTTATATTTGTGTCACCAAAAGCTCTTCAAAATGATGTAACTAGGAAGATCACTGAAAGGTCGTAACTGAGGATAACCAACCCATGATGAGCAAATCCAGAACTCCCTAGTTGGTTTGCAAAAAAGGTTCTTGCTTTGATTGTTAGAGGATTTCTTTATGAGACAAATCAGTATTTAGAGAAGAGTTCTCTGATTACAACTCTTTAAAGATAAAACAATCTAACTTTATTCCTTCAAGCTATAAAAGAGAATTAATTTTTAAAATAAAGGAAATCTGAAGTACTTCCAAACAAAATCATTAGGAATATGTGATTCTTTTTTAAAAGTAAGTTTTGGCATATCCTTATATTTGTCACATTTTTTTTTTTTTTAATATCTTCCATAATGCTACAGTAAGTATGAAGTCATTTGAACTCAAGACGCAAGGACATGAGTTAGCCAGAATGTTTTCCTTTGGGCCCCAGATGTGGTCCATATTGAAAATATCCGTTTTCTTACTAACTGGGGAATGCTTTGAATTCCAAATTGTAGCAAGAAGAATGTTCAGAAAAATGTTTAGAAAATGCAGTTTGAACTTATGTCTGTAGGATGTATTTATGTGATTCTAGTGTGTCACCAATAGTGAATTAGATATACCATCCACTTTTTATCTTTAGTAAGAAAGAGTTCACTGCAGCCACAACTTCTTTGACTATACCTGCTTGTTTTGATATTATTAGTAACCTTTCACTCACTTTAAAAAAAAGGGGTGAGGGGGTCAACACACCAGACAGTTACAGGCCAGATGGCTGGAGGGAGAGATAATGGGAGAAAATACATGATTCCAGGCCATCCCTAAATATTGAACCATCACTGGATTCCTTGCTGGAAAATTGTCTCCAAGTGCTGCTGCCATCCTTCCTCCTCCATCTTGGAAAGAACACGTTGAATAGAAGCTACCGATAGCTCGTGATGGCAGGCGGTCTTTGCCACACGGCTCCTTTGGGCTTTTCTCCTGGGAGCATAAAGCTCACCACTCAGAAGGCTGCTTGTGGCTAGTTGCTTTGACGGAAATGTTCCTTCACTTCAAAAGGCTGTGCTGGCACTAGTTACCCTCGAGTCAGTTCCGACGCCTGGTGACCCACGTGTTACCGAGCAGAACCGCCCCGTAGGGTTTTCATGGTTGTGACCTATTGGAAGCCGATCTCCAGGCCTGTCTTCCGAGGCCCCTCTGGGTGGATTCAAACCACCAACCTTTCAGCCTGTAGTCGAGTGCTTAACCGTTAGTGCCACCCAGCCACCTCAGAAGGCTGTAAGTTTCATCAGAAAAGGTACTGTCAGACACGTGCACCTTCTAACCTTAGCTAGAGTCTGGTACAGAGGTGCTACACAGCAGATATTTGTAGACTAGAAATGAAAAGGCTGCCTTAGAGCCTGGAAGCTGCAAACACAGGAAAGGCCCTCTGGGAAAGTGTGTGTAAACAGTACGGGGGAGGGCTTTTCTCTCTCACAGGGGGCTGTTTGCAGTCCAGCCAAGAACGTGGAGTTATGTCGAAAAGGCCACTTGTTCCCCCCTGGCCCCCATTTTTTAAATTCTGATCCACGTGCCAAGATGGATCAGTATTACTCTCCCACTGCAGACCACCTGTTCCAATTTTGTTACTGCTTCTTTGATTTTGACAGCTGTCTCTCGAGAAGTAGGAGTGGATAGTTTGGAAGGAGAAAGGGGATCGATTTTTTTTTTTTTTTTTAAATATTTTATTGTACTTCAGGTGAAGGCTTACAGAACAAATAGTTTCTCATGAAACAGTAGTACACATGTTGTTTTATGACATTGGTTAACAACCCCACAACATATTAAGCCTCTAAATTCTCAACCTTTTTTTTTTTTTTTTTGATGAAAATACAGATAGCCAAAGATACACCGTTTCAAAAATTTCTACATACACAGTTCAGTGACATTGACTACGCTCTTCCAACTGTGCTGTTATTCTCACTTAAGATGAAGGCTTACAGAACAAAATAGTTTCTCATTTAACAGTTACTACACATGTTGCCCTATGACACTGGTTAACAGTCTCACAACACATCAAGAATATCCTTACTCCACCTTGTGTTCCCTATCACCAGGGGACTTCCTTGTCCCCTTCTGTCTTCTGGCCCTTGTCACTGGACTACTGTACCTCTTTAGTCTCATTTGGTTTTTATTTTATTTTATTTTATTTTAACACCATTTCAAAACTTTTTACTTACACATTTAAGTGATATTGACTATGCTCTTCCAATTGTGCTGCCATTCTCGCCCAAGATGAAGGCTTACAGGACAAAACAGCCTCCCATTTAATAGTTACTACAAATGTTGCCCTATAGCAGTGCTCAACAATCTCACAATACATCGACAGTGTCCTTATTCAATTTGTGTTCCTTATCATCAGTTTCCTACTCCCCCTCTGCCTTCTGGCCCTTGTCACCAGACTCCTGTACCTCGTTAGTCCCATTTAGTTTTACTGGGCTGTCCATTCCCAGGCTTAACATCGAACCTCGAAGGTAACTTCACCTCTGAGCTGAAAGGGTGTCTGGGGGCCACACTCTTGAGGTTTCTCTAGTATTCTTTAGGCCAGTAAATCTGGTCTTTTTTTTTTTGGGGGGAGGGGGGAGTTAGAATTATGCTCTACATCCTTCTCCAGCTCTGTCCAGAACCCTCTGTTGTGATCCTGGTCAGAGCAGTCAGTGGTGGTAGGCGGGCACCATCTAGCTGTACTGGACTCAGTCCGGTGGAGGCCTTGGTAGCTGTGGACCATTGGTCCTTCGGACTAATCTTTTCATTGTATCCTGTTCTCTTCATTCTCCCTTGCTCCCGAAGGGATGAGACCAGTGGAGTATCTTAGATGGCCGCTCATAGGCTTTTAAGAGAAAGGGGATTGATTTTGAAATCTTTTTTTGCAGGCTGTGTGGTGGTTGTTGTTCTTAGGTACCATTGAGTGGATTTCTGACTCCTAGCGACCTGGCATGACGGAGGAGAATGGCTCCCATAGGATTTTCTAGGCTGTGATCTTTATGCGAGCGAGGAGCCCTGGTGGCACGGTGGTCAGGCGCTCCGCAGCAAACCAAATGATCGGCAGTTCAAACCCACCAGCCATTCCTTAGGAGAAAAGACCTGGCCATCTGCTGTTGTGAAGATTACAGTCTGGGAAACCCCATGGGGGCAGTTCTACTCTGTTCTACAGGGTTGCTGTGAGTCAGAATGGACTCGGTGGCACACTACACAGTCTCTCCGGGAGCAGATCACCGGGTCTTTTTCCTGTCGAGTCTCTGAGTGGGTTCAAACCACCGACCTTTTGGTAAATAGCTGAGCACTTAACCACTGTACCACCAGGCCTCCTTTTTGTAGTCTATACTTAATGAAGCAGCAACTCGCCTCTAACTTCATACTTGGAAAATAAGTTAAAAGACATTTTCACATAAGCAGTACTTAAATTGAGGAGACTTTGTGGCAATACCCTTAAAATCTTTCAGCACATCACTTCTTTAGCTGATATTTTAGTTTTCTGATAACAGCTCCTCTGGTTGAATACAGTGTCCATTAGCCAAGATGAAGGTTACCAAATGGTGCTCTAAAAAGGTTTTTGAGGTTGTAATGCCATGGTTTTGTGAGAATGCTAGACCTCAGTCCTCAGATAGCTATTTTAAAACACATTGTTTTTGTGACTATGGCTTTGCCCCACTGGGGCCCCTTCTCACTTTAGCAGTATGTCAGAAATAGTTTCAAGACTAGCAGATGTTTGGGTTAATAAAATCCATGTTTATCTTCTCTCAATGCTGTATGTATTCTTACTGCAATTCTGCATAGGGGTTTTGAATAAAGAAAAACAATGCCAGTATTTGGCAGCATTTAATAGTTTTGAATATTTCTTTAACATTATAGAAGCCAGAGACCATTGAATTTAAACAAACGTTTCTCGGTTAAAGGAAGGTTTTGAGAGTCTCACTACAGCCCCTTCTTGTATCTCTAGTGTCACTTTCTCCTGCCTCCCTTCCCTCTCTCTACTCTTGTTAGCCACTCTCCCTGGGATGTTAGACACCAGTGTTTCCTATCAGTGCAAGCAGTGTTGGGGGCTGGAATAAGGATGTCATACTTGGTTGAAGCGGGGAACTGAGCTTACGTAGTGTTCTTGGAGTTTCAGAGAGTGTTATGGATTGAATTATGCCCCTCAAGAATGTGTGTCAACTTGGCTAGGCCACGATTCCCAGTATTGTGTGGTTGGCCACCATTTTGTGATCTGATATGATGATCCTATATGTTGTAAATTCTGACCTCTATGATGTTAATGAGGCAGGATTAGAAACCATTATATTAGTGAAGCAGGACTCGATCTACAGAATTAGGTTGTATGCTGAGTCAGTCTCTTTTGAGATGTAAGAGAGAAGTGAGCAGAGAGAAGAGGGACCTCATTACTACCACACAAGAAGAGCTAGGAGCGGAGCACATCCTTTGGACCCAGGGTCCCTGTTCTGAGACGTTCCTAGACCAGGGGACCTTCCTCCAGAGCCAACAGAGAAAGCCTTTCCCTGGGAACTGGTGCCCTGAATTCAGACTTCTAACCTCCTAGACTGTGAGAGAATCAACTTCTGTTGGTTAAAGCCATCCACTTGTGGTATTTCTATTCTGGCAGCACTAGATAACTAAGTCAGAAAGTTACCAATGATTGTAATTCATTTACTCATGGAAGGAATATTATGACATTTAAGCATGTTTTAGAGACTGTGACAGCTTATCAAAAGAAGTTATGCATTCACTTTTCCAGAGACAGATTTCATAACCGAGGCCAGTGTGTCTGTGGAGGTTTAGATGTTCTCTTCAGGCCTTGGACAATATAGGCTGGCAGACAACAATACCCCATTATTCTGTCGAGTTTCTAAGTGATGTACTTTTTAGTAAATGTAGATCCTAGTACTGTATGTAATTAGAGCAGGCACAAACTGAGTAAAACTAAGATTGGAATATAAACTAATCACTGGTCATATGCACTTCGCATGTATTTATGGAGCTCTCTGCTGTGTGGGTACTCTGAGATTGGTCTCTGAAGTTAGCTTATGGGCAGCTAACTGTAATAGAAGTTAAAAAAAAAAAAAAATTGCCATCGGGTCGTTTCCAACTCATAGCGACCCGGTAGGGCAGAGCAGAACTGCCCCACAGGGTTTCCAAGGAGCGCTGGTGGATTTGAACGGCCGACCTTTTGGTAGCGTTGAGTGGACTCAGATGCATGACGACCCGTGTGTGTCAGAGTAGAGCTGTGCTTTGTAGGGTTTTCAATGGCAGACTTTTCTGGAGTCGATCACAAGGCCTTTCTTCCGAGGCACCTCTGGGTGGACTGGAACCTCTAACCTTTTGGTTAGCAGCTGAGCGTGTTAACCGTTTGCACCACCCAGGACTCCTGTCAAATACTGTAATATAGGAACAGATCATTCGTAGGAGATATACATGAAAGGGTGAGCTCTGGAAAAGGCAGGGGATCCAAGTGGCAGGGGGGATAACGAATGGCCTTCAGGACAGAGTGAGCAGCAAGACCAGAGACACAGAGGCCTGGGCAGCTGCGGCGTTTCCCAGGAGGAGGGAATTTGTCCTGGGGCATAGTGGGTAGGGAATGGCAGGCTGAGGCTGGACAGCTGGGGCCCGATCCCTTGAAGGGTTTTTGAGCAGTGACCTGACAAGTTTAGGTGAGAAGCAGGCAGCAAGGAAGCCAGATTAGCATCGAATCTAGGTGAAGAACAGTCTGTTCAGAGGCTATTCAGTTCTCTGACAGCTGAGCTGCCAAGTAGACGGGAGGTAAATGTGGAAAGAATGGAGCTGGATTTATGGAGTTTTCAGAGACAAAAGTAGGTGGAAATAAGACTGAGTCAGAAGTGGGTCTGTGCTTCCCGCTGGGAGAGAAGGTGGGTTTGGGAAAGAAGAGAATGAGTGGGTTTGGAACGAGGCACCTACTGGGACACCTGTGGTCTTTGGGCATTTGAAGTTGATTCTTAGGAGAGGAGTTGGGGCTGAGCTGCAGATTTGGGGGCCATTCGAATAAAAGTGAGGATCTTGTCTTTTTTGTAGAATTCCTTAAGATTATTTCAGAATTCACATCCAGTTTTTTCTGATGGAGATCATTTCTTTTAGAAAATTAATAGCCAAAACTTGTTTACAATTATTTTACAATCTGTGACTTGCATTTTAGTGAACTTGTCTTAATTAGATTTGTTCTGTTTGGATTAAGATGCCATGAGTAAATATAATCCATTTATCAGGTTCAGATCAAATGTTGAAATAGATCATTTTTTACTCCAGAGACTTATTTTTCCTTAATCCTCATGTTTAAAAAGGTCCTCTAATAGTTGACATTTTCAGGATGACGTTTCAGGTTGCTCTGTTTTCTCTGTTTAAAAGTGATTGTGAAGTTGCTCAGTAGGTTGAGTTTGCGATCAAGAGTCAGTCCCCCATCCTAACCTCGTCCTGGCGTTGTGTTGCAGGCACATCTTTTTCTTGCACATAAAGGAAGCCCTCTTGGCCGGCCCCCTCCAGTGCTACCCAGAGCAGGCCGTGGAACTCCACGCCCTCCTGGCCCAGACTGAATTTGGAGATTACAATCAGAACACCGCCAGACACAACTATGAGGAGCTGTGCGCCAAGGAGCTCTCCAGCGCCGCCCTGAACAGGTGAGGCTGGTTTAGGGCTAGCGTCTCTAGTCATGGACCGCTCGAGTTTCTAAGAACTGCCAGAAGAAAATAAATGGATGGTATATACAGAGTATCTTTGAGGTCCAGACTGGCCTACTGCCCGGGTTTGCCAATTATTTTCAAAAGCTTCTTTCGTCTTTCATTTCAAGAACCTTAGAAACACAAGACATAATCCACACAAATAAATGCTCTTACATGAAACACTGTGTAACCGGAATTAAAAAAAAAAACTCTGACCTTTCAAGAACACCAGTTTCTTAAAGTAAATTCTGTCGTGTATATTGATATACTTTCTTCACATCGGCAAGAATTAAACCGAGAAGGCTAACACAGGTGTATAAGTTAACTATTCCTGAGTCACACATTCTCCAGAACTCAGTGGCTTAAAACAACAAACACCATCCCTCAGCTCTGTGGGTCAGTTCAGCTGGATCCTCCGGCTCAGGGTCTCTCATGAGGCAGCAGCCGGGCCTTTGGTGGCCTTTTAATCTGTCTCACCCAAAGGCTCAGCTAAGGGAGGGACCCCCTTCCAGGTTCACTCATGTGGGTTGCTGGCGGGCCTCCTTCCCTCAACGCCTGGGCCTCTTTTGCTTTCTGACGTGGATGCTGCCTTCCTCCAGGGCGAACGGTCCAAATCAGCTAGAGAGATCACCCAAGATGCAAGTCATAGTCTTTTTATAACCTAATCTCAGAAGTGCTTGTCCATCACTTGTGCTATATTCTGTTTACTGGAAGCCAGTCAGTAAGTCCAGCTCACACTCAAGGGAAGGGAATACACAGGGCGTGGATATCAGGAGGTGGGCGTCACTGAGGACCCTATAGAGGCTGGCCACCACAATAGAGAACAAAATGAATCCTGTATGTTTTTCTGTTGCTAACTACCAAATAAATCCCTAATTACGCTGTTATAGCAAAGTGTATAAAGTATGCGTAGGAGAATGCATGAGAAGTTCCAACCTGTGAATCTGTCTTACGTATATTTTCAGATATTTTCCATAATTCCTCCGGTTCATTCCCATCCAGTACCCCCAAAAGTTTTTTCTACTAATATTTAATAGTTGAGATCTTGAGCAGTGTCTTAGAATTATTTTAGTAAGTTTGCTAAATAAATGAAACTGATAATAATACAGTTTTGACTGTTTGTGATTCATAACTGACAGTGTTAGTATAATTTGCTGGTGAAAATTATGCATCATTTCCTAACACCATGTAGATTGTTCTCAGACAAGCTCATCTCTGGGTAACTGTCTGTCCTTTGGTGTCCCGCAGCATTATTGCAAAGCATAAGGAGTTGGAGGGGACCAGCCAGGCCTCTGCGGAATACCAGGTTTTGCAGATCGTGTCAGCCATGGAGAACTACGGCGTAGAGTGGCATTCTGTACGTGACAGCGAGGGCCAGAGACTCCTTGTTGGTGTCGGGCCTGAAGGAATCTCCATCTGCACAGATGACTTCAACCCAATTAATAGGTCACCAAGCCCTCCTTTGTTTTTCTTAAGTCCTATCAAGTGTATGGTTTTATCACTGTGATCATGAACATAGAAAGGGGAGAGGGATTTACTAGACAGTCATCCCTTAGGAAGAAAATGTTTCACTTTCCGTATGTACATTAATTTTTTCAGGCCTTGACAGCCATTTAATGGTCTCTAAAAATGCCAACTCAGAGTGGACTGGTAGGACAGTTAATAACTTTCAAACAATCCCACCAGCATGGCCCCCAGACGCCCTTTTAACTCAATATACTGAGGTTACTCCTGAGATTCACCCTTCAGCCAAAGACTAGACAGGTCTATAGGGTCAACAATAACACACAC
Organism: Dugong dugon; assembly: GCA_030035585.1. Taxonomy (NCBI): domain Eukaryota; kingdom Metazoa; phylum Chordata; class Mammalia; order Sirenia; family Dugongidae; genus Dugong; species Dugong dugon. The sequence continues at coordinate 4,742,043 of CM057464.1, read as the reverse complement.
GTGAGGACCATGCTTAATGGTTCAGTCATGGGTACGAGAGTAATGGGTGCAGCAGCCCAAAAACAGAGACGAGAAGGCAGGAAGGGACAGGACAACAGGACGAATGGAAACAGGGAACCCAGGGTGGAGAGGGGGAGAGTGTTAACACTTCACGGGGTTGGCAACCAATGTCACAGAACAATTCGTGTATTAACTTTAATGAGCAACTAATTTGCTCTGTCAACTTTTCACCTAAATCACAATGAAAAAAGTGTATGTTAAAAAAATAATTTTCAAATAAGTCGTTCACTGCCATAGAAACCTCATTTTCACCTACACACTCCCATACACACACAAAACTTACTCCAGCACATCTCTCTGTGTATACACAACTGTTTTCCACATATGTCTATAATTTAAGGAGTCCCTGGGCGTTGCCAACAGTTAAGGTGCTCAGCTGTTAACTGAAAGGTTAATGGCTCGAGTCTACCCAGAGGCACCTTGGAAGAAAGGCCTGGCAATCTACTTCCAAAATATCAGCCACTGAAAACCCAATGGCACCTATTTCTACCCTGACACACATAGGGTCACCTGAGTTAGGGTTGACTCAACTGCAGCTGGTACTGGTTATCACCTGGGGAGCAGAGGGGTCATGTGGTAGTCCCAGACCAGGTGTCTGATTTTACTGTAGGGTCATGAGCAAATGAGGAGCCTAAAATGGTACCCCAGCTCTGATAAATACCTCCTTCGGGCTCACCTTCTCACCTCACCTTTTAGGATCGCGTACCCTGTGGTGCAGATGGCCACCCAATCAGGAAAGAATGTGTACTTGACGGTCACCAAGGACTCGGGGAACAGCATCGTGCTTCTGTTTAAAATGATCAGCACCCGGGCAGCCAGCGGGCTCTACCGAGCTGTCACCGAAACGCATGCCTTCTACAGGTACGTACCCCTGGTGGCTTTCTGCCCTGAGCACCAGCAGTGCTCAGATTTCTGGGTGACAGCACAGCTCCTACCTTCTGTTGTAGCCTTGTGTCTGCGAATCTGCCACAGAATTTCAGAGCTCAGCTGCTTTTCGACATTTGGTTCAGCGTAGAGCCCTTAGCGTAGTCCTGCCTTCCACGGAAAACGCACACGTCTGAGCTGCACAGACGGTTCCCCTGCTCTCTCCACCTTGTTTGCTCACACCGCCTCCTCTCCCGGTGATAGCCCGGGGTGGTCGGGCCTGCTCCACTGCTGCTTTTGCCCTTTTCCAGAAGGTTGACAGCGGACAGCACTCTTCTCTGTGAGAACTGCCTCCTGAACCCCGACTGTGGAGTCAGAGTGTTTTAATAACAGTATTGATACCCTCGTTTCAGGCAGGGGCCCTTTGAAGTAGAGTTGCAATTGGACTCAAATATTTGGAAAATGAAAGATAAGAAATTTAATTGGTAGCATTTTTATTTTAAAATAGACACAAATTGTGGAGCAGAATGGAAAACTTGTAGAAGTTTTTAAGATAAAAGACTAGACTTCAAAGAAGACTTTCCTTCAGGCTATAGCTCATATCCCTGGACGGGGAGGCCCCCTTTCACTGCTGCTTTACTGGAGGCATTTTGGAAACACTTGAAAACTGTCAAGGTAGAACCGTTGAAATATTTAACACATAAAACTGGAGGTACTTCCTTTCAAGCATGCAGACGAGAATATCAAATGCCTGCTGACAGGAACGTTCTTTTAAGGTCTAATCAGGGAAACCCCTGGGCTTCTCCACACTGAGGCAATGTCCACTCTCTCCCCACAGATGCGACACGGTAACCAGTGCTGTCATGATGCAGTACAGCCGGGACCTAAAGGGCCACTTGGCGTCGTTGTTCCTGAATGAAAACATTAACCTCGGCAAGAAGTATGTCTTTGATATCAAAAGAACATCCAAGGAGGTCTATGACCACGCTCGGAGGGCTCTTTATAATGCCGGCGTGGTGGATCTGGTTTCAAGGAGCAACCACAGCCCCCGAAGCTCCCCGCTGAAGTCTTCAGAAAGCAGCATGAACTGCAGCAGCTGCGAGGGCCTCATCTGCCAGCACACCCGTGCACTGCAGGAGAAGCTGCATAAGCTGAAGGAGGCCATGCTCTGCATGGTGTGCTGCGCAGAGGAGATCAACTCCACCTTCTGCCCCTGTGGCCACACTGTGTGCTGTGAGGGCTGCGCTGCCCAGCTGCAGGTGAGTAGGTGCACAGGGCTCGCTCAGACCCCGACATGGAACCTCGATTTCCACCCCGAAGGGTTCTTTACGTCCTATGACTCAAAAGGCACTGCCTGGGAAACATTTCGGATTAGGATACTAGTTCAATAGCAGAATGACTCTGAATCCAGCTTGTTTCAGCATCTGGAAAATCTCACTGTGCAGACGGGGAAGCCAGGTAACACATCCAGTTAGCGGCTGGACCAGGGACCGGAATCCAGGCCTCCTGAGGTCTGGTCCAGGGTAGCTTCTTCCATTTGCATCCCACGTCCTGACACTCTGGAGGATGATCTTTATTATTTGTTTAAAATGTCTGAGAAAGCAAGCTTCAATTTTGGGGCTATAGTTAACACTTGGTTATCCATGGGTAGGTTGATTGCTTTGTGATTATTTGTGATGATTTCCTTTTATTACTGCCTATGCCTGTAGGGGAGACCCTGGTGGCGCAGTGGTTAAGAGCTCAGCTGCGAACCAAAAGGTCAGCAGTTCAAATCCATCAGGCGCTCCTTGGAAACTATGGGGCAGTTCCACTCTGTCCTGTAGGGTCACTATGAGTTGGAATCGACTCGATGGCAGTAGGATTGGTTTTGTTTTTTTTTTTTTTTGGTTTTATGCCTCTAGGTGCCTCTTAGATTGGCAGGTCAAACTAATTTTAATGTTAATCTACATAAAAAAATATAAATAAAACCAAAGCATCTCATGTATAGTAATTTTCCCTTTCTTGTACCTTACATTTCCTTTGACAATAATGTTTTCAGTTTGTCTTCATTTCTCAGAAGTGTTTGCTAAATGTCACTATGGTTTTCTGTAAAACTAGCCCTAAATAACATCTAGTTCTTCTACGAAAAAAAAAAAAACCTGTTACTGTTGAGTTGATTCCGACTCATAGCGACCCTATTAGGCCAGAGTAAAACTGCCCCATAGGGTTTCCAAGGAGTGGCTGGTGGATTAGAACTGCCGACCTTCTGGTTAGCAGCCGACCTCTTAACCACTGTGCCACTAAGGCCTAAATTCAGAACTATTTTTCAGGCTCTACAATGGGCCAACAGGATGCCCACATCATCCCTAAGAGTAGCTTCTTTTGCTCTGATGAGATCTTTTCCCGGGAGCAGTCATGGATTTGTCCTTCTCTGCCCACATATCCTTACCCTTGTGGCTAAGGCCGCCCTGACAGCCAACAAGGGGCACATGATTACTGAAGAGCCAGCCGAGAATGTAGACCTGTTAGCTGAGACCAGGGACAGCCATGCTCACCGACCGTGCTCAGGCCAACAACAGGCAGCTGAGCCAAGAACACACGGTCTCCGGCGGGTTTCTCATATCACTGCCCTAGGTGGACCACCTGTCTATGTAAGGACCACAGCCCACAAAGGACGTATGTCTCTAGTGATGGCTTCACTCGCTGTGCCTTGGTTAGAGTTTGACTAAAATCCTAACTCATTTTCTTCAGTTTACACTTTTTACTCTTTATAATATTGATTCTCAGTCCCTTGTGAAATACAAACATTCAAATCTGTTAGAAAGCAAAGATCTCTGCCAGTTGAAGGCTAGAATTAATTGTGAGCGACCCTTACTTAGAACAGCTCACACAGTAAGGACCAGCGGTGAACACTGAAGGCCGTGTCTATAAAGTGCTCTAACGGGTGCCGTGACTTCTCTTTCAGTCCTGTCCAGTCTGCCGATCGCAGGTGGAACGCGTTCAGCACGTCTACCTTCCCACCCACCCCAGCCTTCTCAATCTGACTGTAGTCTGACCCGACATACCATGTGGCCATGAACTATAAAAATCATCAGTTGTGGAGAGAGGAATTATTCCACACGCATTTGCCATGTGAAGTTTAAAAAAACAAAAAAAAAGATAGCTACTCCTCGCTGCAAAAACACATCCGCGCATAGAAGCAACACCTCCAGTGATGGTGGCCAGGAAGCGCTCTAGGACACAGACACATTCCAGGACTTTTGTTTTTTATGATCAAGTGAACAAATAGACAGAAATCCTCTTTGATGTCAGTTAAGTGGCAACATAGCCAAAAAGTGAGTACCGTTTAGGAAGTTGTGTTGTAAATCCACTTAGTGTACCCCAAGGTAAGTTTCCTACCTGCAGCAGATTTTGTAAGAATTAATTTTAAGAATTTACTGGGTTCTTTTTGTATGGTCATGGAGCTCTGAATGTTTTTCTTAAAGAAATAATCATCGTTTTAATGTCATTTCTGTTTTAATAACTTGTCAAGAATGATTGGAAGGTACACAGATTTAAAAACCAATTCAGTGACTTTTACAAAGCTGACAACAGAGTTGTCAGATTTCAATCATTCTGGCTGGTAGAAGACTGTGAGTGGCTTCCTATGCCTTTGCCCTCCTCCTCTCTCCCCCGCCAACCTTTCAATTATAAAATGCTACCAGTTTGGTTATGAGATTTATGTGGAGTAGTCAGGCACTCCTGGGGACTCTTGGTTTGATGGAATAGCTTGCTTTAAGATTGAAACAGGAGAGCATTCCCCTTGGGAAGGGAAACCGTTGCTCACTTGGAGATGGAACTTCATGGTGTACAAACAATGTAGTTCCTCATTTGTCCCAAGCACTCTCCTCCAGCCTCACCCATTGGTGTCGCTTTAGCTTGAACTCTCAAGCCTTCTGCAGCCTTACCATAAGTATCCTAGACATTGTATAAATTTTTTTTTGGTGGGGTTGGGGGGCGGCGTGTAAATGCTTGGTATTAACTTTTGGTTGTTCGTCTGTGTGCTTTGGAAGGGTTTCAGTTCTTTTTCTTTCTGTATTCTGAAAACATGTTTTCCACTTCCACTTGGGCATTTTGGACGCTGGTCAGCTAGTGGGTTTTCTGGGACGTAGGGAAACCTAGATGACCTTATCGGGTGCAATACTAGCTAAGTTAAAGCTAGAAACTACACTGTCACTTTACTGAGATTTCTGAGTATACTTTTCATATTGCCTTAATGTAGCAGTAATGTGTTTATGCATTTGTTTCTTTGCACAGACATTTTGTCAGATATTAAAACTCTACTTTTTTATGGCACATATTAGCATATAAGCCTTTATTCCAAGAGGTATTTATTTTTTCACTTGTAAAAAAATAATGTTTCCACATAAAGGACTCTGTTATATCCTAGAGAAACTCTGTCTTTTATATTCAAGATAATAAAGAGTTTAAAGCAAACGTGTTTGTTTGTATTGACAAAGTTATTGTCACCTGAGCCAGTTTTATTCATTCAGAGAGCATTGCTAACCTCATGGCTGGTATCTAATTTGGTCTGACACATAAGATTTTAAATGTTTAGGGAATTTGGCTCTAATCAAGCCGAACATTTCACCCAGTTATCCTCGCCTATGTTTTTGGTTGTGAGATTGGAATGTAGGTGACAATGGAGTAACATACACGAGCCAATGAAAAGTAAAAACTGGGAAAAGAATAGGAAGATATTGGAGAACGAAGGGAAAGGTGAAGCTGGAAGTTAAACATTTAAACACTGAGCCACAGCTGCTGGTGGGTTCCCTGGTTAGGGCAGGTGAGTGCCAGTCTGGGTCCTGGTACTTAGGATTTCCAGCTACAGACTGGAGGACTGTATTCCTAGAAGGTGGCTAACCTGCTTTTGCTAAGACCTCACTTCTCTACACGTGCCAGTGTGTGCTGATTTGCGTCACCCGGAAGTGCTCTGGGGTGTACAGAACACACATAATATATGTAACTGACCATTATCTGTAGCCGTTGAAGGAAGTAAGATAATTTTTTTAAAAAGAATTGGAGAGAGTTTATTTTCTACTATACTCATTAAGTAAAACCTGAGTTGATTTTCTACCAATTTCTAGGAATTAACTCACTTGTTCATTTCAGCACATTTATTGAGCCCCTCCTAAGTTATTACTTTTTTTTCTTTTTTTGGTTTTATGGGCCTGTCTATCTTTGGATGAAGGGTGAACCTCAGGAGTGACTTCATTACTGAGCTAAAAGGGTGTCTGGGGGTTTCTCCAGTCTCTGTCAGAGCAGTAAGTCTTTTTTTTTAAGTTAGAATTTTGTTCTACATTTTTCTCCAGCTCTCTCCAGGACCCTCTATTGTGATCCCTGTCAGAACAGTCAGTGGTGGTAGTCAGGCTCCATCTAGTTGTGCTGGACTCAGTCTGGTGGAGACTGTGGTAGTTGTGGTCCATTAGTCCTTTGGACTAATCTTTCCCTTGTGTCTGGTGTTCTTCATTCTCCCTTGCTCTAGGTGGAGTGGGACCAGTGGAGTATCTTAGGTGGCCGCTCACAAGCTTTTAAGACCCCAGACACTACTCACCAAAGTAGAATGTAGAACATATTCTTTATAAACTGTGTTATGCCAGTTGAGCTAGATGTTCCCCGAGACCATGGTCTCCAGCCCTCAGCCCAATAATTTGGTCCCTCAAGGAGTTTGAATGTGTCTATGGAGCTTCCACGGCACCTTGCTGGGTTTTGTTGGAATAGAGGGACAGACAGAAAGGAGCATGCCACGGGAGTGGGGAGGAGATTGAACTTCATTTTGGACATGATGCATTTGAGATACTTAGTAATAGGCAAAGCTGAAGTCAACTGAAAACTTGAGTTGGAACTTTCAGAGGATGATAAAGAGAAGCACTTGGTGGCCATTGTATTTAATGGATATTTGAAGACATGGAGGAGTATTAAAGGGGGGGAGGAATAAGGCTGAATATAGATTGAACTAGATACAAATTTCTTTGAGAAAGAACAGGCAGAATGTAAGAGATAGAAAGCTAATCCAGGAGACAATTTCAAAGAGGCAGGTCAGCTATGTCAAAAACTGAGAGGGTCAAGGATTTGGGCACCAAGAAAAAGCCACAAAATGGGGCCATATTAGGAGGTCCCAGGTCCCAAGGAAGAGTGTTACATTTTGAGAAGTGACAAAGACTATGAGGGAGCCTGACGGCAGTGAGCTGAGGACGAATATGAGGCAAGGAGATGGAGCAGTAAATGAGGGTCAGCATGCATTTGGTGGTGAGGATGGCACCACAGGAGGAGGCAGGGTCCAGAGCAGGATTTGGGTTTAGTATTTTAAATGGGAAAACAAGGGTGGGCATAGAGAAGAGAGCCAGTGGAGAGGATGAGTCAAAAGGTACAACAAAGGAATAATTGGCAAGACTAAGACTTTGAAATTCTGGAGAGCCTGAAGCTTCAAGAAAGCCGTTCTCCTAAAGATGTAATTTACAAGACTGGAACAAAAGCATGCTTTTGTCTTTTTATTGAGGGTGACAAAAATCAGTGGTGAAGCTAGAAATGTTTTTCCCCACCATAGCCCATTACAATATGTATGCTCTATATTTATTCTGTCACCAGAGGAGAGCTAGGATGCAATGCTGGTATATTCTGAGGGTTGTCGCCTTAACTCCGCCATTGAACACTGAGGGTCAGAAGCCCCACAGGAGACTACACTTGGATAAAAGCATGAACTCTTCCAAGAAGAACTTGAGAAAACAATACCCTGGAGAACAGAAGTTTGGGCAAATTTCCAAACACACAAGCATAGGAAAAAGTACACGTATGAATCACTGCAAGCATGCCTGGAGGAAGAGGGATACAAAGTGTGCCTGGGTATTTAGAGCTCAGAACAAACTAGGCAGGCTAAAGCTTTTAGTATAGTTTCCACAAGCAACAGAAAAAGAAGCCTAAATGGGGTTTGAGCACTACTGAAATTTAAAATGTCAAATGCAGTCGTATTCATTTTTCCTACAGCTAATCATATTTGATGGCTTCTCACAGAAATCCTAAATGATTGCAAATTATCCATATTTGCAAAATCTTGAAATGGGTTTGTAAAAAACTGCAAGATATTAAAGAGGTAGCCCTATTCCTTTTAAAAACAAAACTCTGTCGGGACCACGCAAATTACGCGGCTTCAGCACACCCGCCTGTTGCTTAAAGTAAACAATGGATGTCAAGCAATGGCCAAACACCTGTTGTTCATAAAACTTAGCTGGTGCTAAGGGGAGAAAACAAGGCCAAGGTGGAAGCCCTGCCGTCAAGGAGCCATTCTCCTGATAGAGAAGGAAATACCTATGCACAATCCTTGAGGAAAAAAAAAAGGATCGTTCTAAAACCATATTATATATGTATTCCTGTAATTTTACATCATAGACACTGTTTAGAAATAGAGGGTGTGAAGTAAGGAGGTAACTATAGATTGGGTGAAATAAGGAAGGCTTTTCTGAGGGGATTATATTTATTAAAATGTTTAACAACTTTCTCAAACTAGGTAAAAAGATAAAATTCAACTATATTTTGTCTACAAGAGACATATAATACTACATGACACAAATTAAATGTCACTCTGATACAAAAGTATAAGCAATGATATACAAGGCAAACAGATATTTAAAAAAGGACTAGCAATATTCATACCAAATGAAGCAGAATTAGAGGCAACAATATTTAATGAAATAGGGATATTGTGTGTGTGTGTGTGTGTGTGTGTGTGCGTGCGTGTGTGCAAACATGTGCGTGTACATGGGCATGGGCATGTTCCCAGGCTTTCTATTCTGTTCCATTGACCTATCTGCTTATCCCTATATCAAAACTAAAACTGTCTTACTTAGGGTAGGGGTGAATCCTCTCCCACAACCTTACTCTTAAAAATGGTCTTGACTGCTCTTGGCTTTTTGCTTCTTCGTATAATTTTTATAATCAACTTATCAAGTTCCACGAAGAATTCTGCTGAGATTTTGATTGGAATTACATTGAATCTAGGTTTCGATTTGAAGAAAACTGATATCTTGATGATACTGACTATTCCTATCCAGATGATATATTTCAAGGAACGCTTTCGGACGCAGAGAAGTTGTCTTTGTCTTGAAGTCAGTGCAGAATTTGCATTGGTGGGAAGGAAAACAGAGCATGAGAACAAGGAAGAGCCCACGAGAGAGGGGCAAAGGGTGTGACAGAGAAGACAGGAGGAAGGTGGAGCCAGGCCAGAGAGAGGCTTGGCAGCTAGAGTAAAGAGTTTGATTTGATGAGTATGTAAAAGCCACCGTAAGATCTTTGTTCGTCAGATTCATCCACCCTTTACTCGTTAACGTAGGCATTGATTTATTCATTCAGCAAATACCTATTAAGCACCTATTATACGTCCAATGGCAGCAGTGGTGGTTCAGGGGCAGAATTCTCGCCTTTCATGCAGGAGACCTGGGTTAGATTCCCAGCCAGTGCACCTCAAGTGCAGCCACCCCCCGTCTGTCAGTAGAAGCTTGCATGTTGCTAGGATGCTGGACAGGTTTCTGCAGAGCTTCCAGACTAACATGGCCCAGGAAGAAATGCCTGGTGGCCTACTTCTGAAAACCAACCAATGAAGACCCTCTGGATCACAATGGTTGGATGGAGCATGACGATGGCACAAGACTGGGCAGCGTTTCCTTCCGTTGTACATAGGGTCACCGTGAGTTGGGGTTGACTCCATGGCAGCTAACAACAACATATATCAGGCTCTCTGTTAGGGCTAGAGCAGTGGTTCTCAGCAGGGGCAGTTTTGCCTCTCAGAGGGTATTTGGCAACACCTGGAGGTGTTTTTGATTGTCACGACCTGGAGGTTGTGTGCTTTCTGGCATCTGGTTGGTAGAAGCTAGGGATGCTGCTAAACATCCTACACTACACAGGACAGTCCCCACAAGAAAGGATTTTCCTGCCTCAGATGTCAACATCTCTGCTTTTGAGAAACCCTGGACTAGAAGATACAGATGTGTGAGATGAAGCCATTGCCCTCTGTCATGGATTGAGTTATGTCCCCCCAAAAAAGTGTGTATCCCTTTGGCTGGGCCATGATTCCCGGTATTGTGTGGTTGTCCTCCATTCTGTGATGGTAATTTTATGTTAAAGAGGAGTAGGGCGGGATTGTAACACCCTTACTAAGGTCACATGCCTGATCCAATGTAAGGGGAGTTTCCCTGGGGTGTGGCCTGCACCACCTTCTATCTTACAAGAGATCAAAGGAAAGGGAAGCAGGCAGAGAGTGGGGACCTCACACCACCAGGAAAGCATCGCTGGGAGCAGAGTGTGTCCTTTGGACCTGAGGTTCCTGTGTTGAGACACTCCCAGACCAAGGGAAGACTCATGCATCACAAGAACCTTCCTCCAGAGCCGACAGAGAAAGAAAGCCTTCTCCTGGAGCTGACGCTCTAAATTTGGACTTGGACTGTGAGAAAATAAATTTCTCTTTGTTAAAGCCATCTGCTTGTGGTATTTCTGTTAATAGCAGTGCTTGATGACTAAGACACCCTCCCAGGACTACCAGGGGTAGCTGAGACCATAAACTAATCATTCCAGTCTAAGAGGCTCCACATCAGATGCAGGGACTGGGGACTCTGGAGAATCAGAAGATGCCCCTGACTTCACTCGGGGTTGGAAAGATTTCTGGAAGAAAGTCATGTTGGAGAGGAGTCTTGAAAGACGATCAGGAGCTTGCTAGATGGGAAAGGTGGGTGGAAGGAGCATGTTCGAAAACATGGCCTATTTGGGAACCAGGGGACAGTTTGGCAAAACTGAAATATACGGTAGGTGGGTGAACGGGTTGGGGGTGGAATGGTGGGAGATGAGAGTGGGAAGTTAGGTTGGGACCACACCGAGGAGGATGCTCTAGGCCTTCCCAACCCCTACCCTTGGCCCCGCTTGGTAACAAGGTCAGTGTCCCAAACAGTCGTGAAAGGGAACAAGAAGTAGCTAGGTCCCACAGCCCTGCTCATGGCACTCTCATCCAGAGATCTTACTGTCTTGTCCGGGCTCTGGTAAGCCTGTGTCCTCTGCGTTTTCAGTGAAGATAAGAGTAAAATAAAACCCTTGCTAATAATTTGCCCTGGAGATGAAACCTGTCAGCTCATCATTCTGAAGTAAAAGCTAATCTCAGTATTCCTTTAGATGAAAAAAACAGTAAGCTAAAAATATAGCACAGCTTATTAGTAACATCTTAACCATTTTTCCCCTAAATGTTTGGAACATTTTGCCTTCCCTGCTCTTCCCATTGGTGTTTCCATTATTAAAGCTGTCTATTTTTCAGTTCCAGATCCTCTGAGGATTTGCCCCATGAATTTAACATGACCGAGGAAACTTGCTGCAGGGCAAAACTTGGCTGCAAATTATCTGAGACTAGGCTTCTTAATAAAGAGACCAAAAATGAATCATTGCCTTTTTATAGTTTGAAATGTAGAGACACCTTTCTCCTTCACCCCCAATTTCATGATTATTCATAATGGAAATAGGCCGGCTTTATAAAATGACCACATGCAATAATTGTCCTTTTAACTCAAAACCAAAGGCTGTCGCTGCTGTTGGCCAGGAAGGTGAATGTGAGAGAGACGGTGGGGGAGGAACAGAGGCAAAGCCACTGTTCCCATGCTTCTCAAAAAGGCCATCCCTGTGCATGAGCTATGTCGCTCATAGGTGGTGGGAGCTTACGATGCCCCTAGAATCAGGCACTGCCTTCTGAAACTGGACTCCCAGATTATCTGTTCAAGCCCAACTGTCCCTACAAATGTATAACCATGACTTTCCTGGTCTTTAGTTACCATATGAAAAAAAACTAGTTACAGTCGAGTCCATTCCGGTTCATGGTGACCCCAGGTGTGTCAGAATAGAACTGTGCTCCATAGGGTTTTCAATCGCTGATTTTTCAGAAGTCAATAACCAGGGCTTTCTTCTGAGGGGACTCTGTGTGGACTTGAACCTCCGACCTTTCAGATAGCAGCCTAGTCCGTTAACCATTTGCACCACCCAGGGACTCCCTTCCTGGTCTTTAGTTAGAAAGCTTTACCAAAAGCAAGTGTCACTTAACACAGATGAACTAATCCAACTATTAAAGCAGCGTTAGAAATCTTTCTCGATGCTCTCTTGCTGCTCTCCCTCTCTCTGCAGTGAACAGTATAAAGGAGACCCCCTGTGCTCTTCTCTGTAGAAGCCATGAGCCCCCCTCTCCAGTCTCTGTAGTAACTGATTCTAGAAACCTTGTCCCTCTTCATACCAACTCTATGTTTGAAAGCTCTTTTTCTTCTTGAAAAGAAGCCACACTTCACCTCTCCTCTCAGATCTTTAACCTAAATTTGCACACAGTACTTAAGATGGTTGTAATAGGGTCCCTTAGCAAAGGCATTAATAAAGGTTTATGAATGAGTCACTGGTGGCTCATTGGTAGAATTTTCACCTTCCACGCAGGACACCCCGGTTATATTCCCCACCAATGCACTGGACTAGGAAGAAAGTCCTGGCAATCTACTTTTGAAACCCAGCCAAGGAAAGTCCTAGGGATCACAATGATCTGATCCCGAGACAGTCCTGGGGATGGCACAGGGCCAGGCAGCGTTTAGTTCGGTTGTACATGGGATTGCCGTGAATCAAGGCCAACTCAACAGCAACTAGCAAGAGATGCTGACATAGTTCTAAAGGCTTTGTTGTTGTTAGATGCCATCAAATTGAGTCTGCATCATGACAACCCCATGTGCATCAGAGTACAACTGTACTTCACAGAGTTTTCAAGGCTGTGATCTTTCAGAAGCAGATCACCAGACCTGTCTTCCAAGGCACCTCTGGTGGGTTGGCACCACCAGCCTTTCAGCTAATAGTCCAGCATCTACACCACCAGGGACTCCATTTCCTTTCATTCTTACAATATGTCTATGAGGTAGGTACTGGTATCAGCTTCGTTGTATAGAGGAGAACCTGAGGCACAGAGAGATGAAGTGATTTGCTCAAGGTCACAGGACTAGAAAGAGGGCAAGCCCAAGGTCAAACACAGGCCCCTGGAGCTCTTAACCCCCTGCAGGGCTGCTTCCAAATGGCCACCTGCTCACGGCCTTGGGAGGCTGAAAAGGTTTCCCTCAGTGCAGGACATCTGAAGGGACATTACTGCAGGTCATCTGTTTTTTAAGGAAAGTGACAGACAGCCTAACCAAGCCACATTCCCTCCATCTGTGTCCCTGAGTTTGGGGGTACTACAGCCTTTGATAGAAGAATCCACGCTCCTTATGGTTCTTCTCTTCCCCTTACAGTGCTCCCCACGAAGCAATTTTACACTATTTCTTAATCTACCATGGGGTTCTTTAAATTTTATTTTAGCACACTATTTTTTAGAGCAGTTTTAGGTTTATGGAAAAATTGAGCAGAAAGTACAGTTTACCTATATCCATATACCCCTCCCCCTGCTCACTGTTTCTCCTGTTATTAACATCTTACGTTCATGTGTTACATTTGTTGCCACTGATGTTCATGTGTTATGTTTGTTACCACTGACATTCATGTGTTACATTGGTTACCACTGACGTTCATGTGTTACGTTTGTTACCACTGAGAACCAATACTGATACGTTATTATTAACTAGAGTCCACAGTTTCCATTAGGGTTCACTCTTCAAGGGGCACAGTTCCATGGGTTTTGACAAGTGCACAGTGTCATGTGGCCACCATTACAGAATCATGCAGAATAGTTTGCACTAAAAATGTCCCATGCGCCAACCACTTATCCCTCCTCTTCTTCCCCCTCCCCCTGGCAGCCACCAATCTTGTCACCTTCTGTAGAGTTTTGCCTGTTCCAGAATGTCACATAAGTGGAATCATCCAGTCTGTAGCCTTTTCAGACTGGCTTCTTCCATTTACCAACATGCATTTAAGGTTCCTCCACGTCTCTGTGTAGCTTGATCGTTCCTTTCTTTTTAGCCCTGAATGCTACTCCCGTTGTATGCATGTACCACAGTTTGTTTATCCATTCACCTATTGAAGGACATCTTAGTTGCTTCCGGTTTTTGGCAATTATGAGTAAAACTGCTATAAACATTCATGGGCAGGTTTTTGTGTGGGACCATGTGTTTTTTAGGGGAAAAAATAAACCTTAAATGGGAGAAGGCACACAGGTAGAGACAAACAAGACTCCTGTTCTGGCATTTCCAGAGCTTCATTTTTGACGGGCTGAAAGGATTATACAAAACAACTGAAGGATTTAAGTCTTGGCAAGTCTTTGAGCCTTCAAAGTGTCAGTGTTAATATTCTCTTCTTTGCCCTCCTGCCTTGCCTGGCTTCAAATTTCTACCATTAATCCCTGGGAGAGAACAAGAGCTGTGGGCTGCTTACAGTTGTTAGGTGCCGTCGAGTCGGGTCTGACTCCTAGCGACCCTGCGTACAACGGAATGAAACCCTGCCCAGTCCTGCACCATGCCCATAACCATTGCTACGTTTGAGCCCATTGTTGCAGCCTCTGTGTCAGTCTGTCTCCTTGAGGGTCTTCCTCTTTTTCACTGACCCTCTACTTTACCGAGCACGATGTCCTTCTCCAGGGACTGGTCCCTCCTGATAACATGTCTAAAGTATGTGAGACGAAGTCTCACCATCCTTGCTTCTAAGCAGCATTCTGGCTGTACTTCTTCCATAACAGATTTGTTTGTTCTTCTGGCAGTCCATGGTATATTCAATATTCTTCGCCAACACCATAATTGAAAGGCGCCAATACTTCTTCGGTCTTCCTTATTCATTGTCCAGCTTTCACATGCATATGAGGTGACTGAAAACACCATGGCTTGGGTCAAGTGTACCTTAGTTTTTAAAGTGACATTGTGGGCTGGTTAGGCCTTAGCAATATTGTTACTGTTAGGTGCCATCAAGTCAATTTCTACTCATAGCATCCCTGTGTGACAGAGTAGAACTGCCCCATAGGGTTTTTTAGGCTGAAATCTTTATGGGAACTGATCACCTAGCCTTTCTCCCGTAGAGTAGCTGGGTGGGTTCAAACTGCCAGCCTTTTGGTTAGCAGCTGAGCACTTAACCATTGCACCACCAGGGCTCCTTGGCCTTAGAAATAGAGGTGGAGAATCTACACACAGCCTCGTCCTGTGAATGCTGCTGTAAGCGATAGGATAGGACCCCAGGGGAGCCCTGGTTTCAGGCCCACTCCACCAGGAAACAGACCAAATACTAGAGCCAAGTCCACAAAGCTTTCCTAAGCAATGCCTACTCCGCTCAAGACTGTGAGGAAAGACAAGAAAGGATTTGCACTGTGTACATGGTGTGGCAAAACTCTCTAAAAAAACCCCTGTTTTAGCATTTCTGTTCTTCCTTTCCAGATACCACAAAACACCAGCAAAGGGAATGAGGCTAATGACTATGGGGAAGGAAAGTGCAGAAGAAAAGAAAGGACAAGGGAGTGAAAAATGTTTTTCTTCCCGTGTAGGTGAACCAAACAGCTTAGCTTGCTGAATTAGTGCAGAGGTATGGGGGGAGGGGGACGTAGGGGAGAAGTGCTTGTAAAATAAGCTGTGAACTGAAGGTGTTTGCTGCTTCTCTTGAAGGCTCTGTATTACTTGAGACCACCACCTGTCTGTCAGTTGGTCGTGCTGTGGTGGCTTCTATGGCGCTGTGATGCTGGAAGCTATGCCACCAGTCTTTCAAATACCAGCGGGGTCACCCATGGTGGACCAGTTTTGGTGGAGCTTCCAGTCTAAGATAGACTAGGAAGAAAGGCCTGGTAATCTACTCCCAAAAAGTAGCCAACAGAAACCATACGGATCACAACCGAATATAGTGGTGAAAGATGAGCCCCCTAGGTTGGAAGGCACTCAAAATACACCGTGACCACAACAATGGACTTGAGGGGACCAACGGTTGTGAAGATGATGCGAGACCAGGCAGCATTTTGTTCTGTTGTGCATGGGGTTGCCATGAGTCAGAGCCCACTCAGCTAACGAATGACTAACAAATTACTTAGGGTCCATGAGGGTAAATTGAAATGTCAGAAGAATGGAAGTCATGGAGGGCTTCACCTGAGAAATTCACTCCTTTCCAAAACTTCTCTGACACCTACATGTAATTTGTCAGGAAAAGACACAAGCGACTCCTCTTCATTTCTTTTGTTTTTATAGGTTTCCGTTTTTCCTGAGACTTTATGTTTTTCTTCTTTGTTTTGACCAGTAGGCTTGTTAACTTTCTTTGTGTTACCAGGAAATTTACCCTTATCTTCCTAGATTTGAACCAGTCTATTATTACTTGGTATTGCTTGACTTCCTCTCTGTTAGAAGGTTCTATATCTACACCGTTTATTCCCTCTTTTATTGTTCTGATGCTTTTACAGATTAACCTCTCTGGTTCTTTGTTGTAATTCTTTTGGTTTTGCATAGTCCTTAAGAGTTCATTTCCTAGGTTGATATCTGGCAGCTACAATCCTGTGTCCTATATTCAGCCTGTGTTCTGATATCGTTTGTTCTCAGATTGAAGGACTTCCTTTAATAAGTCTCAGAAGTTTGGTTTTCTTTTTACATAATCCCTTAATTTCTGTTTATCTGGAAATGACCTAATTTCACCATCATATTTGAATGAGAGTTTTGCAGGATATATTATTTTTGGCTGGCAATTTTTTTCTTTCAAGGTTTTATATATGTCATCCCATTGCCTCCTTGCCTGCATGGTTTCTGCTGAATAATCCAAGCTTAGTCTTATTGTTTCTCCTTTGTATGTGACTTTTTGTTTTTCTCAAGCTGCTCTCAGGATTCTTTATTTGTCTTTGGTTTTAGCAAGCATGATTATGATATGCCTTGGTGATTTTCTTTTGGGGGTCTATCCTATATGGGGTTTGTTGAGCTTCTTGGATGGTCAGCTTTTCATCTTTCATGATTTTGGGGAAGTTTCCTGACAGCAGTTCTTCAATGATCCTCTCTATGTTTTCTGTTTTCTCTCCCTGTTCTGGAACTCCAATCACTCAAAAATTTTTGCTTTTGATTGTATCCCACGTAATTCTCAGGGTCTCTTCATTTTTCATCATTCTTTTTTCTGATTTTTCCTCAAACAGAGTTGTATCCAAGTGTTTGTCTTCAATTCCACTGATCATGTCTTCCACCATTTCAAATCTGTTCCTCAGCCCTTCTAAGACACTGTCCATTTCTGAAATCTTGTTGTTTATCTTTTGGATTTCTAATTGTTCTTTTCATATAATTTCTAGTTGTGAATTTATTTTGGCATTTTGTTCCTGCATTATTTTCCTGAATTCTTCCATTTTTTTGTCTGTATTTTCCATGAATTTGTCTGCCTTTTCCATGACTATGTCTGCCTTTTCCATGAATTTGTCTATTTTTTCCTCATTTTTGTCTGCTTTTTGCTTCAACTCTTGGATAATTCTGAGTATTTGAGATTTGAATTCCCTATCAGGTAGTTCTAGTGCCTTTTCTTCTACTGGAAAGTCATCTGGTGTTTTATTTTGGACACCTACGGGAACCATCCTGTCCTGTTTTTGTAAATGTTTTGATATTGATTGTAGATTTGTTTGTTTCATCCTTTTTTTTTTTTTTTTTTTTTTTAGATTTGCCTATGTCTGAACAGGCAGGCTGTGTGTTCTTTATTGTTTGCTCATCTGCGGGCACAATACTTTTTGCCTCCTTCTCCAATTGGCAGGGTCAGTCACTCAGATATGGTACAGCAGGGCAGGTCTAGCTGAAGGGAGTTGTTGGGATGGGTTGTTTGTGGCACTTACTACAGCCACCAGGGTGGGTCAGTAATCAGTGCAGGGCAGGTTCTGTTAAGCTGTGCCTGTGCTGCTTGGTGGTGTGATGTTAAGTGCACAGTGCAGATAGGCAGGATGTAGTGGGGAGATTGTTATGTGTGGAGCTAAGATGGGTATGGGAGAGAGGAGAGAGGAACAGAAGCCAAAAACATACAAACAAACAAAAAAGAGTGCTAGGAGAGTTTTCCGTTGGAGTGGAGAGATGAGAGACTATGAAATGAAGAAAAACAAAAAGGGGAAGAGGAAGAAAAAAAAGAAAAGAACGAATAAATAAAAATTAGAAAGAAAAAAGAACAGCAAAGTTCCCAGGGATCCCATCAGTGTGGCTATGAGGTCTGGGGAAGTTGTTCCCAGGTGTTGCAGTACAGCCTGGCTAGAAGGCATAGAGGTATTCAGTGCCAGGTATTCAGAGAACAGGAAGAGAGGGAAGGTATAGAGAGATGAGAAACTGAGTAATGAAGAAAGACAGAAAGGGAAAAAGAGGGAAAAGAAAACAAAACAAATTTAAAAAAAGAACAAGAAAAGCCCCCCCAAAAAAACAGGAAAAAAAAAAAACACAAAGAAAGAAATGTCCTTAGGGATCCCTGTGCACATCTGCACAAGCTGAGGGGGTAGGTCCAAAGCCACGTAGCACTGCCCAGCCAGAACGGGCTCCCAACTCAAGAAAAGAAAAAGAAATAAACAATTCAAAACAAACAAACAAAAGCCCCGGGATCCCACCAGCGTGGCAGCCCAGACCAGGAAGCAGTTCCATACTCGAACGGAGCTCCGCAGCTCATCAGGAAGAAGCAAAGATGGCGCACGGATCCAGGTATTTGAGCGAAAGGAAGGGGAGGTGGTGAGAAGTAAGGAAGAAATCAAAAGAAGCGGAAAAAAGCAACACCAGCAGCCAACAAATGGCACACAGGGAGTCGGCCAGTGGGGGCAGGTGGAATCCAAGCAGCCTGTGCTTCCCAGCTAAGAGACTGTGGCTGCGGGAAGCAGAGGAGGCTGAATGGGGGTGAAGGAGGGTGGGGGGTGGGAAAGCGTATATCACCAGTTACCCTTTGTTCTGTTTCCTGCTGGAAACTCCATGAAGCTGCTTTCTCATACCCCCATTTGCTGGTCTCTGATAGGAGTCCAAGATGGTGGATCTGTGCTGCATTAGCTGATAGGGGACCTCTGCATGAATCTCTCCTCACTCTCTGTTCTCTGTCAGTTTCTCACTCCATCTGGTGTTTGGCTGAGTTCTCTATCTCTTCATTTGATGTTTTAGGGTTTCAGGATTGCTATTTTCTCTATTTGGCTTAGTTTTTTGGAAATTTGCTGTGGAGGGACGGCATGGTGATTCTGCCTAGATCACCATGTTGCCGGAAGTCTCTGTGACTACTCTTAAAGCAAGACTTCATTGAGGCTTTAGTGCAAGAAATCATAGGAGTGAGAGAGCTTAAGCTTTTTTGCTCAACTACAGCTATAAAAAGAAGATGGTATGAATCTGTCTGTCGAGCCTCAGTTTACTGCCCTTGAAATTGAGTATCAGCAGCTTGGGGATGAAGGAGAGATCGCATTTGAAAGCAAACATCTCAGGAAAGCAGAGGCAGCTTGTTTTCCTAGATAATCTGAGTAATAAGACAGTGTCACCTGTTCCTTAACAGAAACCAAACTCTTTGCCTCAATGCAGTAAGTGCGTGCCACAAGGCCCAGAATGTCTTTCTGGAGCTGGATAAGGCACCCAGCTGGCACGCTACCGCCAGCATTGCCGTCTGTAAGCACATCTGCTGAGGGCATTGCATGCACAAAACACTCAGCAATCCCTACTGTGTGCAGAGTCCAACCCATACTCTTGGCCCTGGTTCCTGGTCCACTACCTGCCATTCCACCCACTGAGAAGGCAGGAAGAAGCTACTCACCTCCTCAGAATGTGCTCTGCACCCCAGCCCCTCACTCCTGGGCCTGTGCTAAAGTATCTCGAAATGCCAGGGGGAGCTATATTCACCCAGCCTAAACTGCCTTTAGGGTTCAGCTTAGATTTCAGCACAAAAATCCTTCCATGAATATCCTTTTCTTTTGTCAAAACTAGTATCTTCCTTCCTTATAACCCCAGAGGACTTTGCACCAACACGTAGCATCAGGGAAGTTTTGTTTTGTTTTTTAATGCCTAGATTGCAATTGTTCCTCCATAAGGAGCCCTGGTGGCATGATGTTTAAGCACTCAGTTGCTAACCCAAAAGTTGGTAGTTCGAATCCACCCAGCTGTCTGTAGGAGAAAGATCTGGCAATCTATTCCTGTAAAGATTACAGCCTAGAGGGCCAGAGACCATGGTTTCAGGGGACATGTCGCTCAATTGGCATGACATAGTTCATAAAGAAAAGTTCTACATTCTACTTTGGTGAGTAGTGTCTGGGGTCTTAAAAGCTTGTGAGCAGCCATCTAATATACTCAACTGGTCCCATCACGTTTGGAGCAAGGGAAAATGAAGAAAACCAAAGACACAAGGAAAATGTCCGTCCAAATGCCTAATGGACCACAAGAACGTGCTTCTTAGTTCAATCAAGCATAGGAGACAAAATGGGCAACACTTGACCAAAAGCAAAGACGAGAAAGCAGGAAGGGACAGGAAAACTGGACGAATGGACAGGGAGAACCCGGGGTGGAAGGGGAAAGGGGGAGAGTGCTGACACATTGTGGGGATTGCAACCAATGTCACAAAACAATCTGTGTATAAAATTTTTTGATGAGAAACTATTTGCGCTGTAAACTTTCACCTAAAACACAATAAAACTTAAAAAAGCAAAAGGTTACAGCCTAGAACACCCTATGGGGCAGTTCTGTGTCTCATGGGGTCACTATGAATCGAAATCCATTTGATTGCACCTAACAACAACAGCCTTTACTGTTATCTGCATAGTGTATGTTTACTTCTTTACTGTCTGTGTCCTCCCCCAGAGAACGCAGGGATTTGGCCCTCCTTGTTTATTGCTGCATCCCCAGTGCCTAGAACCATGCCTGGCAGATAGCAAACCATTTGCCATCAAGTTGACATTGACTCATGGTGACCCCGTGTGTGTCAGAGTAGAACCGTGCTCCATAGGGTTTTCAATGGCTGATTTTTCGGAAGTAGATTGTCAGGCCTTTCTTCCAAGGCACCTCTGAGTGGACTCCAACCTCCAACCTTCCGGTTAGCAGCCAAACATGTTAGCTGTTTGCTCCACCCAGATAGTAGCTACTCAATGAATATGTGTTAAATGAATACATGAACGACTCGTGGGCGCTTAGGGGTTCTAGACTGTCTCGCTCATCTTTCTGTCACCCCTGAGTGCCTGGCAGAGCGCTTTGCACGTGCTTCTTGAATCCGATGGATTGGAAGAGCCAGCCACCTACGTTTGGCTGCACACAGCTCCTCTGCTTTGAACAGGAGATGTGGGTTTAACTGATTACACAGCTGTGGGGCTTCCAGCCATACACCCACAAAGGCGGATGAGAATCTTACAGGAAAACTCTAGGTTAATGGGCAATCCTAATTGCTAAATCTAATTAGGAAGAATAAATCAGCTAAATTAAGAATCCTTCACGTAAGAGAATCAAATAAGAAGCTGTTAAGCAAAAGTTCATTTCTCGTTCTCTTCAATCAGCTTCCACGAAGAAGACGTAGGAGCTCGTGAGCCTCTGAGCACGTTAACCATTTGCAGCACCCAGGGGCTCCAAGAAACCCAGGACTTCAGCAAGAGGTTTTATGGAGCCAAAAGCTGTGCTGAGCCCACTCCACCCTACCTCACATGACTCCTAAAACCCCAAAGAAAGAAAAAAACAGGGTCTCTGGCCTCAGCGTTCCCCTGTGGTCTGTGTCTGGGAGGAAGCTGCCAGGGTACTTCCTCTAAGGTCAGAAAGATTATCCCGTCAAAGCTCAGCCTCTCTGTCTTAACTCTGCCAACATGCCTCCGATTTGGATGCCTAATCCTCTTAACTGAACAAAAGCACATCCGTCCCCGGCTGAAGCAGGCAAGCTCCAGAGATCACTGTGCAATTCACCTCCACTGCTAAAGCAGCTGCTTGTATTCTCTTCAGCCGTGTGGTCTGAAAAAATAGATTTTTTCCTTAATATTTGCAATCTTTCCTGTGCCGTCATCATCTTCGGCAGCACTGTATCACCAGGCCCCCATTTTTTCTGAGAAACTCAACAAAACCCACCAACTAGTGGCCGTCAAGTTGATTCTGGCTCCTGGGACCCCGCATGTGTCAGAGGAGAACTGTGCACCACAGGGTTTGTTTTTTAATTTTATTTTGTTGTTGTTGTTAATATACACAGCAAAACATACACCAAGTCAACCATTTTTTCATATACAATTCAGTGACATTGATTACATTTTTCAAGTTGTGCAACCCTTCTCACCCTCCATTTCTGAGCTGATCTTCCCCCATTAACATAAACTCACTGCCCCCTAAGGTTTCTATCTAATCTTTTGAGTCCATAGGTTTTTCATGGCTGATTTTTCAGAAGTAGATCGCCAGCCCTTTCTTCCGAGGAGCCTCTGGGTGGACTTGAACCTCCAAACTTTTGGTTAGCCACTGAGCACGTTAAGCATTTGCAGCACCCAGGGACTCTGAGAAACTCAACGGATAAGTATTAAAATAAAGAAATGCAACAATATGAATGTCCATAATAATCGCCGGCATTGATTCCACAGAATTGGCATATGTAAAACAAGAATATGTGTTCAGAGCAGGTATTCAGGGAGCAGAGCAGAGTGCTAACTTTAGTATCAGCTCGATCAGGATTCTAGGTAAGCTCTGTCACTCACTAACTGTGTGAATTAGGGCAGCTAATATACGCTCTCTCACCTTGGAGTCCCTCCTCTGTAAAACCTGTCCACAGTTATTTTGCAAAGCTTAGATGAGACAATGCTCGTGAAGCACTTAGCACTGGACCTCGGCTGAGTAACCATTCACTCGGTAAGTGTTGAATGAATAAATTCACCAACTGCCAGGCATCGTGAAAACCACTGACCCACAGCTGCTACATTTCTGAGACAATGTGACTTATTTCCATCACCAAAGCCTCTGAGTCCTAGGGCTGCTGTATACAGCTGTGCTGGTTGCACACTGCACAACTCTTTAAGGAGCAACACTCCAAGCTTATGCTTGCGAACCTGTGTACTTACTATAGCAACTTTATGGCATATTACAACCATTTTCCAATGGGTGGAAATAAAGTACCATGAGGCGGGGGAGACTTTGTCTACAATGCACAAAGGCACCGCATGGACCAGCGCTGGTCCAGGGTAGTAAAGATGAGCAACAGCGCCAGCTCCCTGGAAGAAAGCAACCCATCGGATGACTGTCATTTTAGCTACAGTTGGGCTTATTCATGGAGCCCTAAACACTGTAAGGATTGTTGAACACTGCTGAAAAGCTACTGTCGCTGGACAGTCATTTGGGTTTGTAAACGCTAGCTACTCTGCTGTTTTTATTATAATCATTATTTTATTTTACTGTATTGTTTGTTGTGTTCAAACTCTCCACAGAGGCCATGCTTGTTTTCTAAAATAGTTCATCAGCATCATCCACCTGACAGAATCGAGGTCAAAAGGCAGACTGAAGTTCCCACCATGCCATCCTGATGCCAGCCAGTCCTCCCTGGAGTAAGGCCTCCTGCAGATTTGGTCTCCCGCTTTGGACGAGACACGTGTCCGGAATACAGATGGGGGACCTGAACTACCCAGGCTGACTAGCGGAGGGACAACAGGAAGGGCGGGCAACATAAAGTGAAGTCTTTGAGTCCTAGGGAGCGAAATAAATCATCAGGTCAACCTCAGTGCAGGCTTTTGGGTGGCGATTTCAGCAAGGTGTCCTGAGAACCACATGCAGACATAGGACAAGGCCGGTCACAGCTTCGGAGTGGGAGTCTCTCCCTTCTTCAAATCTCCAAGATGTGCTGTTTGTACCTCCCTATATTAGACTTGAAATCCCTGGTGGTGTAGTGGTTAAGTGCTGCAGCTGTAACCAAAAGGTCGGCAGTTCGAATCCACCAGTCACTCCTTGGAAACTCTATACGGCAGTTCTACTCTGTCCGATAGGGTCGCTATGACTCAGAATTGACTTGACAGTAATGGATTTTTTGGTATATTAGACCTGGAATCCCTGGGTGGCACAAACGGTTACGTGCCTGGCTACTAACCAAAAGGTTGGCTGATTGAGTGACCCAGAAGCTTTTTGGAAGAAAGGCCTGGCAATCTACTTCCCAAAAATCAGCCACTGAATACCCTATGCAGCAAAATTCTACTCCGAGAGGCATCACATCTTTATGAGTCAGAATCAATTCAATGGCAAGTTTTTTATGTTTTTGTTCTATTAGAAACATGCTTGATCCACACCCACCCCCCGAAAGTGTATCCACAAGAGGCAAAAGGTGTAAGAATCATGTCTCTCTCTTTCTTTCTCTCTCTCTCATTTGTCCCACAATAGTAAATCCATGCTGGTTAATCATAAACCTATTCAACCGCTTTCATGTTATGCTTTTCTGTATCTTGATTATAATGGTAGTGTTTCCATGACTCTTACGCATCTGTCAAAACCCATGGAAGTGCACACCGCAAAGAGCAAGTACGATTGGGTGTGAATTAAGACGGAGGGTCATGGCAGACACCACTGGTTGTCTATACTACAGTCTTTCTCCCCTATGCTGCTTCCTTACTAACAAAACCTTGATTTATTCAGATTGTTTATCTGGCTTAGGGGCGGCTGGGGAGATACATCATGATTAACTGAAGCCAATTGGGAATCCCATTCCTCTTGCTGGTTTAAAAACTGCATTTGATAGAATTCTTACCAATCTAAGATGTGAGGGTCTGAGAACTGCAGCCCAGGTTTTGTTTTCTCTATATGAGGGGGCTTCAGGAAGATGTGTGCCCTCTTCTCTTCTGGCTTTTGGTATTATTTCAGATGTGATATATAGAATGATCTTGTGAAGATGAGGGGAGCTAACCCACCAGCAGGAGACGGCAGATCAGAGAGAAGGAGGGAACATAAGTTACCGTGACAACATGGAGCAGCTTCATTAACTGATCCTGGAGACTCACTCCACCACCCCACCCACCTCTACCACCTCCTGACTGACTGCTATAGACGATGTTATGGACTGAATTTTGTCCCCTCAAAATACATGTTGAAATCCTAAGCCCTGTACCTGTAAATAAGGTCCCTGGATGACTGTCTTAGGCTGGGTTCTCTAGAGAAGCAAAACCAGTAAAGTGTATAAATATATAGAGAGATTTATATTAAGGAAATGGCCCACGCAATTGTGGAGGCTGGAACGTCCCAAGCCTGTGGGTCAGGCTGGAGGCTTCTCCTGATTCATGTAGCCACAGGGGCTGGCAAACCCAAGATGGGCAAGTCAGACAGCACGACCCTGGCTCACAGGCTGTGAAGACCAACAAATTCCAAGATCAGCAGGCAAGATGGCAGGTAAGCTGCAAGCTCAAGTCTCAAGAACCGGAGCCAGCTGCAGGATCCAGAGTGAGCAAAAGCCCACAAGCCTTGCCAGAAAGTCTACTTATATTCAATGCAGGCCACACCCCCAAGGAAAATCCCTTTCAACTGACTGGCTACTCACAGCAGATCCCATCATGGAGGTGATCACACTATATCAGATCCCATCACGGAGGTAACCACATCATTAGACAACTGCCAAACTACATCATAACTGCCAGACCACTGAGAATCATGGCCCAGCCAGTTTGACATACAACCTTAATGATCATAGTGGTGCAAACAGTTTGTGCTCAACTACTAACCTAAAGGTCGTCGGTTCAAACCCACCCAGAGGTGCCATGGAAGAAAGACCTGGATATCTGCTTCCATAAAGATCCCATCAAGTTCATAAAGGAGTCCATAGGTGCCATTGAGTCCATAAAGATTATAGCAAAGAAAACCCTATGGAGCACAGTTCTACTCTGTAACGTGTAGAGTTGCCATGAGTCAGAATCGGCCTGATGGCGATGGATTTGGTTTGATTTTTTTTGTGCCTGTAAATATGACCTCCTTGGGAAACTGGGTCTTTCTGTTGTTATGTTAGTGGGGCCATACCAGTGTAAGTTGGATCTGAAACCCAATCACTTCTGAGTTATAAAAAGACCAAAGTAGACACAGAAACACACAAACAGGCAAAGACAGTTGCTATCTGATGGAGGCAGAATCTATAAGCCCAAGAATTCCAAGGGTTACAAGTTACTGTAAGCTGAAATACATGACATATGGGTGGTTCACTGGTAGAAATCTCATCTTCCATGTGGAAGACTAGGGCCCAATTCCCAGCCAGTGCACCTGATGCGCAGCCACCACCCATCTGTCAGCGGAAGCTTGCATGTTGCTATGATGCTGAACAGGTTTCAGTGGAGCTTCCAGACTAAAACGGACTAGGAAGAAAGGCCTGGAGATCTGCTTCTGAAAATCAACCAATGAAAACCCTATGGATTACCATGGTCCAATCCACAGCCGATCATGGGAATGATGTAAGACCAGGCAGCATTTTGTTCCATTGTACATGGGGTCCCCATGAGTCGGCAGTCAACTCAACAGCAGCTAACCACAACATGAGCTGAAATAGATGAAGAAGTACCTTCCCCCTAGAGCCACACTCTGAATTCAGACTTCTAGCTTCCTGATGGTAGAGGGTCAATGAGAAAGAGGGAGACCCTCAATGAGATGGATTGACACAGTGGCCACAACAATGGGCTCAAACATAGCAACAATTGCGAGGAAGGTGTAGGACTAGACTACATTTCATTCTGTTATACATGCATGGGGTCCCTGAGAATTGGAGCCCACTCAATGGCACCTAACAACAACAAGTCTCTTAAACTGTGAGAACTTAAATGTCTGTGCTTTAAAGTCACCCACTTGTGGTGTTTCTGTTAAGGGAGCACTTAGTGAGACAGGAGCTAATACATTCTTTTCATATGGCTTAATTTAGCTGTTTTATGTGGTTTTCCTATTACCTGCAGCCCAAAGCATCATGATTAATACACTTGTCCCAAGCTGTTAGAAATGAGTCAAGTATCCTCCTGGAGGGTTGTAGCCAACAACAAATACTCTGTAGGCATCTGTTATACCACTACCAAGATATATTTTGTTTTTGTTGAAGGAATTGTCTCTTGATTACAAGTTGGCTTTTGTTACTGACATGGATTGAATGGTGTCCCTCCAAAATATCTGTCAACTTGGCCAGGTCATGATTCCCAGTATTGTATGATTGTGTAATCTGATGTGATTTCCTTATGTGTTGTAAACTCTATTGCTATGATGTAATAAGATGGATTAGCAGCAGTTATACTGATGAGGTCTACAAGATTAGACAGTGTCTTAATGCAATCTCTTTTGAGATACAAAAGAGAGAAGTGAGCAGAGACACATGGGAACCTCATACCACCAAGAAAATAGTGCCAGGAGCAGAGCACATCCTCAGGACTTGAGGTTCCTGTGCTGAGATGCTCCCAGACCAAGGGAAGACTGATGCATCACAAGGAGCTTTCTCCAGAGATGGCAGAGAGAGAAAGCCTTCCCTTGGAGTTGATGCCTTGAATTTGGACTTGTAGTCTACTAGACTGTGACAGAATAAATTTCCATTTGTTAAAAGCCATCTACTTGGGTATCTCTGTTATAGCAGCACTAGATGACTAAGACAGTTACCTATAAAGCCACTTGTACCTAATTCAACCAATAAAAAAAAATGCTAGAAACTTAAGCCAACAATGTCTTTAAAGCTATCGAAATTTGCCTTGGTTTCTATTTAGACAACTTGTTGAGATTTTATGATACATTTCCTTGTTTTCTCCTCTTTTTCTAGGTGCTTTCCTGCTGGGTGCTGACCACTCAATTTTCAGCCCTTTGAGTGTGTGCTGTCTTGCTGAGTTTGCTCTAAATGAGACCTTCTTTTTGTTGTCTTTCTCTGTCGTCTAAAGCTTTATCTTTCTTTGTTATTTATTATCTTCGTTATTTACTTTCATATTCTTCCTTTCTGCTTTTTCTTGGTCTCACATAAAATCAGGAGCCCTGGTGGCACAGTGGTTAAGAGCTTGGCTGCTAACCAAAAGGTCGGCAGTTCGAATCCGCCAGCCACTCGTTGGAAGCCCTCTGGGGGGGTTCTACTCTGTCCTATAGAGTCACTATGAGTTGGAATCGACTCAAAGGCAACGGGTTACATAAAATCAAGTTTCTCCACTGAAAGTTATGTTTAAGGATCAGGGAAACCCAAGTTAAGTCCATTATACCTTTTTAAAAATCACCTTATTCATCTCTTTATTGTTTTAGTTTTCATATTTTCCTTTTAATTAGAAATGCTTATTATCCAGGTCATTGAAAGTCTCTTGGATCTTACTGAACTCTATCAGATTCTACATCTTTGTCCTCTATTAACTCGAATTTGAGTATCTCCTTATTCATCCAACAGAAAGGGCTCCTCCCCCATCCTTCCAGCCCCACGATTAATCGTAAAATAAAAAATGATCTACCAGTGATACCTCTGCTGCTGTTCCCATCATTTCTCGGAGCTTTGCAGGCAATGAGCCAAGTAGGCAATACGTCAAGCAGCCAACATTTATCAGAATCCAGTCTTTTACATAGATCTCTTCCTAAATGCCTCACATAATAATCTGTTGAGTCGACACTCAATAACTTAAATTGTAGTTTTGAATCAAATCAAACTGAATTTTCATTGTTGCTACTAGAGGACAGGCAACATGCCGTTTTGGAACACACTGTACTAGCAGTGTCTGGATATCTCCATAGCTATATTCTGTCAACTCAGGACTGCCGAGGGCTGAATATTTATGCTGGGGATTATCTAGATCTAGTCCACTGCCTCACCTTCTGCATGCTGGCACTGCTGGCAACTTCCATTCCTTAGTCTCCTTCTGCAAAGCATGCGAAGACCATGAGGAGATGAAATGCTTGATAAATACCTAGTATGTCAGTGGTGGTGTGTTTGTCTTTGAGTCAGTTCCAACTTATGGTGACCCCATGTGTGCAAAGCAGAACTCCTCCATGGGGTTTTCAAGGCTGTGACTTTCTGGAAGCAGATCAGCAGGCCTGTCTTCCAAGGCACCTTAGGATGGGTTCGAATCACCAACTCTTCAGCTAGTAATTGAGCGCTTAATTGTTTGCACCATCCAGGGACCCCTAAATATCTAGCATAAATATATAAATTAATTCAATGTCAGGAGTTTGACTGTAACAAGTAAAGGTTTGGGGATTTTAGAGGGATTGCAATATCCAGCTTCTTCTTAGCCCTCGTTGCCAGGGGAAAAAGAATTGAATTTGTATGAACATCTCAGAAGGCCCGCTCAGTATATTTTCTTGATTGCAGTAGGATAACCTATAGCCTTTAAAAAAAAAATTTTTTTTAGTAAAATTTATTTTTAGAGCAGTTTTTGGTTTATAGAAAAATTGTGCAGCAGAAAGTACTGAGTTCCCATATGCCCCACTTCCTCCTGGGACAGTTTCTCCCATTATCAACGTCTTGCATCAGTACCTTACAATTCATGAACCAGTGTACATTGTTATTAACTAAACACCATAGTTTACATTAGAGTTCCCTCATTGGGTTGTACAGCTCTGTGGATTTTAACAAACGCAGGATGTCCTGTGTCTGCCATTACAGTATTGTACAAAATAGTTTCACTGCCCTAAAAATGCCCTGTGCTCTACCCGCTGACCACCTCTACCCCTGAACCCCTGGTACCCACCGATCTTTTCACTGTCTCTACAGTTTTGCCTTTTCCAGAATGCTGTATTGTTGGAATCATACAGTACATAGCCTTTTCAGACTGGTTTCTTTCCCTTGGGAGTATGCATTTAAGGTTCCTCCAGGTCTTTTCACGGCTTGCTAGCTCCTGTCTTTTTGTTGCTCCATTGTATGGATTACCACAGTTTATCTGTCCATTCACCTATTGAAGGGCATCTTGGTTGCTTTCCAATTTTTGAGTTATGAATAAAGCCACTATAAACATTTGAGTGCAGACTGTTATGTGGAGATATGTTTGCAACTCATTTGGGTAAATACCTAGGAGCGTGATGGTTGCATCATATGGTAAGCCTTTGTAAGAAACTGCCAAACTGTCTTTCAAAGTGGTTGTACCATTCTGTATTCCCACCAGCAAAGAATGAGAGTTCCAGTGTCTCCACAGCCTCACCAGCATTTGGTGATGTCACATACAACCTTTTCATATCTCATTTTTGTTTCTTCTATTCATCAATCCTGAGTCTTCACCTCTGGTATGGCTAGATTTCATTTCATTCATTCATTCATTCATTCATCCAGTAGTCATGCACTGAGTACCACCTGGATGCCAACCACTGCTCTGGATACTCAAGTTACATCACTGAACCAAACAGAATTCCTGCCCTCTTGGAACACACATTCTTGTGCAGGAGACACTTGTTGTTGTGTGCCATCAAGTCGATTCCAACTCACACTAACCCATTACCGCCAAGGCGATTCCAACTCATAGTGGCCCTAAAGGACAGCGTAGAACTGCCCCATAGAGCTTCCAAGGCTGTAAATCTTTACAGAAGCAGACTGCTGCATCTTTCTCCCACAGAGCAGCTGGTGGGCTCGAACCACCAACCTTTGGGTTAGTAGCTGAGCACTTAACCACTGCACCAGCAGGGCTCCTATGTAGTAAATCCAATGTAATAAATCCCTAACCTCAGGAAGAACTCAGTTCTTTTCAGATAAATAAGACTGGGGAAGGACTGTCAAGGGGAGAGGCATGGCCTCTCTGGAGAATTGCTGTTTGAGCTGAGCCTTATTTTAAAGGAAAACTTTTTTTCTTTAAACATCCTTTAGGTATTTACTTTTATTGGTTGCTAACAGAAGTATCTTGGAGCAAGGAATGGAAAAACTGAAAGAAGTCTAGCAATGCGATATTGAGACACTTCCTCACATTCCATGACTGTAAAATAAGGCGATTGGATAATCAGTGAGGTTCTTTGTAGCTCTGAGGTAATAGTTCTTTGCCATTGTACAGCAAGAAAGCTCTCCAGCTGCTATTTGACTTTTCTAACAGTTAGCATCTTTTTTTTTTTTTTTAATATCAGAATCTAGGTGGTCAATGCTCTATTTTTCTAAGTGGCCAGTACTCCATTTTAAGTTCAAGTTGCCTATTAACCAGTTGTCATCAAGTCAGCTCCGAATGACTGTAACCTCACGTGTGTCAGAGTAGAACTGTGCTCCATACAGTTTTAATGGCTGGTTTTTAGGAAGTAGATCACCAGGACTTTTTTCCAAGGCACCTCTGGGTACCCTCAAATATCCAGCCTTTTGGTTAAGCAGCCGAGCACGTTAACCGATTGCACTACCCAGGAACTCCATGGGATCGTGTTATTTTAACAATTCTTTAAGGAGAAGGTGGTGCAATCCTAGCATTTCCATGAATGAGGGAACACGATTCTGACATGTTGATAAGGTACGTGATAACCGGCACATGTATTCTATCAAGTTTAGATACTCATAAATTAAACCAAGGAGGCATCTAAACCAAAAAGCAAACCCATTGCCATCACCTAGATTTCGACTCATAGTGACCTCATAGGGTTCCCAAGGCTGTAGATCTCTACAGAAGCCGACTGCCACGTCTTTCTCCCGTGGAGCCTACGGTGGTTTTGAACCACCGACCTTTCCTTAGCAGTCAATAGCTTTAACCACTGTGCCACCAGGGCTCCTTACAGATCTTAAACCATAAACCTGTTGCCAACAAGCCAATTCCAACTCATGGTGACCCTAGAGGACAGAGCAGAACTGCCCCATAGGGTTTCCAAGGAGCAGCTGGTGGATTCAAACTGCCAATCTTCTGGTTAGCAGCTGAGCTCTTAAACACTGCACCAGGGCTTAGGAGCACAAAATAACTCAGGGAACACTATGGACATAAATATGTCACTCCTCACAACGACCAGGGTTGCCCAGTTAAGTGTCCAGTCTTACTATCTCCTGCTTAACAAGTCATATCTTAAAATGGAAGAAGACCCAAACTCAAAAGTAATCCTGTCTTCAGGCTTAATGAGAAGTAAAATGCTATTTTTATCTACTACCTAAGTAAAGGCAGGAAAATCCTCTCCAGAGAGTGGAAGCTGTCCATAGATCTATTGTACCTGCCGTCTGTAAATGTGTGAAAGAAACTTTCAGGGGAAAATGTTCCCCAAAGTAGCCTTTTAAAACGTTAAACCACTGCACTTTGCAAACCAAGATAAAGAGCTTTGTTCCTCAAGCTATTTCTCTGTTCTCCTTTCCTGAGCTAAACCTCCTGTGTAACAGCTTCTCTGGTATGCTTTCTTCTGAAGGGTGTTTCATGTGGTTGCAGCCTGTCTTAGCAATCAAAGGGGCACTGTGTCAAGTCTGGCCCATGGAAAACAACCCAGACAAATGACTGCCTATAATTATATAAATGTTTAGATAATAACAGGTTTTAATTTCATTTAATGGCAAGCAAACCTTAGCACATCCTTACCCAGTGCCTCTCCTTGTAAGTGACCACTGTGTCTTCTTGTAACCCCCATACCAAGTACGAGCATCAGGACTGTAGTAAAAAACCAGCTGCCGTGGAGTTGACTCTGACTTGTGACAACTCCATCTGTGTCAGAGTAGAACTATGCTCCATAGGGTTTTCAGGAGCTGATTTTTCAAAAGGAGATCACCAGTACTTTCTTCCAAGGTGCCTCTGGGTGAATCAAACCGCCAATCTTTTGGTTAGCAGCTGTTAACCTGACTAAACCAAAACAAAAAAATCAAACCCATTGCGGTTGAGTTGATTCTGACTCATAGCAACCCCACAAAACAGAGAACTGCCCCAAAGAGTTTCCAGGGAGCAGCCGGTGGATTCAAACTGCCGACCTTTTGGTCAGCAGCAGAGCTCTTAACCACTGCGCCACCAGGGCTCCTCAAAATGGAGTCACTTGTGCTGAGCCCTACATCAGCAAACCGAAACCTCAGTTTCTATTTTTTAAAATGCCCACCCTTTCCAGGAGCCGAAGTCCAAGTTGGTCAATTGACTCTCCCAGAAGCAGAAGCCTAAAATAACCAATCAGCACTTGACTGGTGAGTTTAACCTGGTTCAAAATTTCCCCTTAATCCCAAATAAGGAGAGATACTGCCCGCTAGCCAATCCAAAAATCGCCCAGTAGAGCTTCCTTGTTCCTGTCTGTCTGTCTGCTGTTATAAACACTCTTCCGCTTATACTCTGCTTCAGAACTCTCGTTTGACGTCCAGACCAGACATTCCCCAGTTCATGAACTGAAAAACAAAGCTTCTGACTTTGTACACAAATTTAATATTGTGCAAATTTTATTTTTAACATAGCCAAGCACATTAACCATGCGCACCATTCATGGAACATAGTAGGTGCTTAAAAAATATATTTAATAGATGAATGAATGAATAAATGAGCTGATGCTTAATAAATGTGGGTGATCTGCTTCTAAAAACAACTCTCCTGTTCCCTTTGGCTACCATTTTTGTCATCATTTTTGAAGTGTTTTAAAAAGTATATTAATATTGAAGAGCAATTAACAGAAGGTGATCAATGCTATTACTTCTTTAACACGGCCCCTCTGAGACCCCAGCCTCCGGGCACTGCCACCAACCCCCAACTTGTGAGTAGAGTGGCATGAGCCACGTCCCCTTCTAAGTGCTTTCTCCAGATGTTTTTTAGGCAATTGACCAGCTTCCTGCCCAAGATAAGAAAAACAAGAGGCTGGGGTCTGCAGACCGCATAATCAGTGAAGACCAAATCTGGCCAACTGGACATGCGCAGAACTATCAACCCATCCTCTGGGTGACCCCGGAACTTTTCTCCCTCCGAACGGAACCAAAGTTTAGCAGCCCAAGATTGGAGGAAGAGTTTCAGAAGCGAGGTGTCCAAGCCTGAGATCCAGTTTGAGAGACCGACCCCCACCCCTTTTGAACTGAGCAAGTGCGGACCGACGGAACCACCCCGGGAACATCTTTTTTGGGCCAGACCAATCAACGACCTTGCTCCTTTCCCCAGGACCCTCCCCTAATAAATACTGTTTTGGCCATCATTCTGGGAGCCATCCTGCTGACGCAAGTCCCGGCGTACTCCTTTGCTCGGCCAACCAAATAAAGCTGCTGCTTTTACTTTCACCTATTTCGTGTGGCTAAGGCCCCACGGAGCAGACCTAGAACTGTCCGGTTACATCTCCTTCCTACATAAATTCATGTTATATGGGTCTCCAGAGATGGATGGAACAAAGCCAGTTGGGATGAAACTATCTGATGGCTCTTTCCCCCCTAAACTGCCTTGAATTCAGAGTAAGGCCATAGTTTTAATGGCCTCAGGGCCCACACTCAAGTTTCTACAGGGAATCTATCCCAAATGACTCTAGTCTTGTTTTGGCAAGGCCTAACTAAGTCACAGCTTGTCCTTGAAGCCCTCAGGGTAAATTACCCTCATCCCCACACCCAACAATCCCAAAAGCTTAGCTCAGATTCTGTTTGTCCAAATTGAATAGGCACTTGGTCTTACCACTTGAGGCAAAATGTTTTAATTGTATCTTTGCATTTCCTCCAAAAATATACTCTCTGCACAGTTTACCCGAATACTATCTTAGGTGCTTACTAGAGTTAGTCAAACAAACGGGAAAGGTCTAAATAAAACTATTCAAGAACTTCGGTCAATGAAAAATTGGATGAACAGAGCAGCACTGGGGCTGCAGCCCTGGGTGTGGGAAGGGGCTACAGGGGCTCCCATAACCACTGAAGGAGTCGAGGAGACACTTAACCCTGGAGGTATCTGTTCCTCATGTTTGTTGACTATTTGGAAGGCCCCTTAGTATTCTGGAGAGCCTACTCCAGTGTGGGAAAGTGCTCCGTGAAACGGGAGTGTGGGCGTGCACCTTTCTCCCCACAAGGCTGTCTTCTTCCATCCACTTCTAGCTAATACGAAATCTCTGAGGTCAACATTTCTTGGTGAGCTCCATGAGCTGCCTCGAGCAGCTTCCCCAGAGGGTCAACGTGACCTTGGTATTGTTGTTGCTGTGGTTAGCTGCCTCTGAGTTGTCCTGACTCATGGTGACCCCATGTACAATGGAACAAAAAGCTGCCCAGTCCTGTACCATGCTTACAGTGGGTTGCAGATTGGACGGTTGTGATCCATATGGTTTTCATTGCCTGACTAAGCTGGCCTAGGAAGAAAGTCCTGGAGATCTACTTCTGAAAATCAGCCAGTGAAAACACTATAGATCACAATGTTCCCATCTGCAGCTGAGCTCGGGAATGATGCAGAACCAGGTAGCATTTCTTTCTGTTGTGCATGGGGTCACCATGAGTTGGGGCGACTCAAAGGCAGCTAACAACAACAATAGGGTTTTTAGTCCAATTTCTCTTTTTGGAAGCTCTTGGTATGTTAGGGATATTAGTCCCGAGATAAAGAAAAGCAGCCCCTGACATTTGGAAAGTGGCCTGACACAGCTCGGCCTCGGGGTTGCTAAGAGCTGACCTGCACTCATGGCTAGGCCTTGGTGTTTTCCCATTGGACAGAAACAATCTCACCAGCATCAGACGGGGCAATTCTGCCGCCATGATGAAGTGAGACAAAAAAATACAACCACTGGATAATTTTGTCTAAGCACAAACAAAAACAAGGTCACTGTGCAAACCACAAAAATACCAAACAATCCTGGCTAATATGGGTGACTGCTGCTTCTCTACCAACAACTACAGTTTTACCCTTAATTCCTTTCTCCCACCTTATAGAGAAGATCTGTTAAGACACTTCCTCATCCTGATGGCGTCCAATCCAGAGCAAAGTCTCACTTCCTTGAACCCTCTCCAAAGTCACAAATCCAAATCGCACATCCAAATCCCACAGTAAGTCCTTCTTAAAATCCTCTGCCTGAGACCTGTGATATTTTCCCCAAGGTGTGCAGTCTTCTGTGTTGCAATGAGCATTAAACCCAACTTGCTCGTCCACAGGTGTGTTCTTGGAAGCCTTTGGCTAGAGGACATTGGCAACCCTTTGTCATTTAAGTTGCTCATATTTTTCCTAGTTGGTTTTCATTTTACTTTTCCTAAGTTTTTTTCTTACTATGCAGAAGTTTTATGTTTAGTAATTAAATTAAAAAAAAATGTGTTAGTTGCTTTTGGATTCTGAGACACGGTTAGGCAATATGAGTGAAGGAATTCACTCCTATTTACTTCTAGTATCTGTGTGGTTTCTGTTTTTAGATTTAGATCTTTGATTTACTTGGACTGTATCTTGGACTATGATGTGAAAAAGATATAACTTTTCCCACATGGCTATCCAGTTATCTCAACATTGCTAATAAAAAGCCAGCTTTTCCTCTGTGATTTGAGATGCTGCCTTGATTGTATCCTAAATCTGTATATGTGATTAGGTCTATTTCAGTATTTTCTATTCCATTTTATTGGTCTGTCTATTTATTTAGGAACAATCACAGCACACTATATTTACAATATGGTATTATATGCAAGAGCTAGCCCCCTGCCCTGCTCTGCTTTTTTGAGGTTTCCCAGTTATTCGTGGGTTTTTATTTATTTATTTATTTTTGCTTCTTCTAAATTAATCTTATAATCAGGTTATTTTGCTCTGGGGGAAAAAAACTAATGGTAGCTTTATTGGGATCACAATAAATTTATAAGTTAACTTAGGGAGAACTGATGTGTTCATGATGTTGAGTTTTCCTATCCAAGAACATGGTATACCTTTCTACATGTTCAGTTCTACTTTTGTATCTTTCAGGAGTGTTTTACAGTTGGCTGCTGTAAGTCCTGAATATTTAGGTTATGCCTAGGTGTTTTCTTTTTTGCTATCAAAAATGATGTCTTCTCTTCCATTATATCTTCAATTTGGTTATTGTTTTTATATGTTAGTTTTATAACTGGATACTTTACTAACTTCTTATTGTTTAAAGAAGTTTTTTATTGATTCTTTGGAATTTGCATATGTGATTATGTTGCAGATAGAAACAGTTTTACCTCTTCCTTTCCAATTTTGAGCCTTCTAATTGCTTTTTCTTGTCTAATTGTATTGGCTGGGACCTTCAGCTCAACGTTAAATAGTAGTGGAGTTAATGGTGCTCCTTGCTCTGTTCTGCACTTCAGTGGAAAGCCTGTAGTGTTACAGTATTAACTAAGATGCTGGATTTTCAGCTAAAGTACACACACGTACACACACAATCATACAAAGGAAGTAGTCATGAATCTATACTTTTTTGAGTGCTTTAAATACACAGTAAATGAGTGTTCACTTTGTCAAATGCCTTATCTGCATCTGTGGAGATGATTATATGATCTTTCTCCTTAGCTCTCTTAATATAGAGGATTATGTTATTGAATTTCTTGATAGCAAATCACCCTTGCATCTTAGAATGAAGCTCACTTGGTCATTTTATTGGTTTCCTAGGGCTGCCACAGCAAAGTACAACAAAGTGGTAGCTAGTAAGAATGGAAATTTATTGTACCACAGTTCTAGAGGCTAGAAGTTCAAAACCACAGTGTCAGCTGGACCATGCTGTCTCTCTAAAGGCTAGGGGAAGATCCTGTCTTGTCTCTCCAGCTTCTGGTAGCCTCAGGCATTCCTCGGCTTGTGGCACCATCACTTCCATTTCTGCCCCCATCTTCATATGGCCATCTACCTCCTGTGTGTCTCAGTGTCTCTGTGCTGCCTTTTTTATCAGGAACTACTCATATTGGATTAGGACCCACCTTACCCCAGTGTGACCTCATGTTAACTGACAACATCTTCAAAGACCCTATTTCCAAACACGGTTACATTCACAGATGTGGGGTTGGAGGAGGGGTTTAGGACTTCAACATACCTTTTTGAGGGGACACAATTCAACCCATAATAGTTGTGAAGTATTATTTTTAACAAGCTGCTATATTAATGTTTTGATATTTTATTAAAGGTTTTTGTAATGCTGTCCATAAAGTGACATAAAGTGGTCTAAAGTTGTCTTTTTGGTGTAATACAGTGTACTTTTTAATATGTCTTTCCAAATCTCAGTGCTGCTGAAGGATATAAGAACAGCACCAAAAACAGTGTTAAAGATGAAGCTGATTCCTACAGCAACTAGAATTAGAAATGGAAAAAGACACAGGTGATATTAAAAATATCCATATCCCCTATTTGACAGAGAAACAGAATTTATATACCATTTATGTTTGTGACTAAAATAATCCATTGCTGAGGTTTATTTTTTAAATCTTCCTAGAGACTATAAATAGAAGTGAGTTCGAGACACACCTTTCCTTCAGCAGCTATTGTCACGCATACCCCAATTTCTAAAAATGCTTCTACTCTTTAGCAAATACGCAGGTGCTTGAAGGCAATGAAAGTAAGTGTACTGGAGCAGGAACAACACATGTCCAGAGAGAGTGTCTTGCTATCTAAAACTGGCTCTGAAGAGAGCTGAAGGAACAACCATCTGACATTCGGAAGCTAAGATGAAAAATTGAAAGGCTTTCCCCCTGAACCCCATACATCCACAGTCTAATCATGAATAAAACGTCAGACAACCCCAAATTAAGTGACATTCTACAAAAATAACTGATCAGTACCCCTCAAAACTATTAAAGTCATTAAAAATCAGAGAAGTCTGAGACGCTGTTACAGTCAAGAGGAACCTGAGAAGGCATGACGGCTAAACGTCACATGGTGTCCTGGGTGGGATCCTGGAACAGAAAAAGGACATCAGGTAAAAACTGAGAAAACATGAATAAACCATGGACTTTAGTTAACAGTAATCTCGGTGCTTTAGTTGTGACACATGTACATACACATGTAAGATGTCAATAATAGGGAAAGCCGAGTATGGGAAATGTGGGAATTCTGCACTGTCTTTGAAATTTTTTTCTTAAATTTAAAACTATTCTAAAGTTAAAAGTTCATTAAAAAATGTTAAAGAGGGGCCCTGAACAGCAAAAGCTATCTTGAAAAAGAAAAACTAAGAAGGAGGACTCATACCTCTGATTTCAAAACATACTATAAAGCTACAGTAATCAAAACAGTCTGGTACTGGTATAAGGATAGACATATACACCAATAGGATAGAATTGAGAGTCAAGAAATAAATCCATACATTTATGGTCAATTGATTCTTGACAAGAGTATCACATCCATTCAATTGGGGAAGAACAGTCTCTTCAGTAAATGGTGCTGGGACTACCGGATCTCCACATGTGAAAGGGTGAATTTGGACCCACACCTCATATTACATACAAAAATTAACTCAAAATGGATCAATGACCTAAATGTAAGAACTAAAACCATAAAATTCTTAGAAGAAAATGTAGGGGTAGAGATGGGGATCTAGTTCTTGACAACAGAGTCTTAGATATGACACCAAAAACGTGAACAACCAAAAGATGAAATAAATTAGAATTCGCCAAAATTAAAAACTTCTGTGCACTAAAGGACTTTATCAACAAAGTGAAGAGAAACCTACTGAATAGGAGAAAATATTTAGGAACTATATATCTGATCAAGGTTCAATATCTAGAATATACAAAGAATTCCTACTACTCAAAAAAAAGACAAAGAACCCAATCAAAAAATGGGCAAAGGACTTGAATAGACTCTTCTCCAAAGAAGATATACAAATAGCTAATAAACACATGAAAAAATACTCAATATCATTAGCCACTAAATCAAAACCAAACCCATTGACATCAAGTCGATTCCCGACTCCTAGTGACCAGATAGGGCAGAGCAGAACTGCCCCATAGAGTTTCCAGGGAGCAGCTGGTGGATTCGAACTGCTGACCTTTCGGTTAGCAGCTGAACGCTTAACCACTGTGCCACCAGGGCTCCTCACACCCAGTAGGATGGCTGTTACCAGAAAAATGGAAGACACAAATATTGGAGAAGACGTGGAGAAACTGAAACCCTCACGCACTGCTGACGGGAATGTAAAATGATGGCACTTCTGTGGAAAACAGTTTGGCAGTTCCTCAGAAAGTGAAACAAGGAATTACCATATGACCCAATAATTCCAAAATTAAAGGTACATACCCAAAACAATTGAAAGCAGGAACACAAACAGGGACTTGGACACCAATGTCCATTGTAGCACTATTCACAGTAGCCAAAAGGTAGAAACAGCTCAAGTGTCCATCAACAGATGAATGGATAAAAAAGTGGAGTCTGTCTGTACAATGGAATACTATTCAGCCATAAAGAGAAATGAAGTCCTGATACGTGTTATGACCTGGATGAACCTTGACAACATAACGTTGAGTGAAGTAAGTCAGACATAAAAGGACGGTTATTGTATGATCCCACTTATATGAAATATCTGGAATGGGCAAATCCTTAGAGACGAAAGTTTACTAGTGGTTACCAGGGGCTCAGGAGAAGGAGGACTGATTGCCTAAGGAGCACTGAGTTTCGGCTGAGGGTGGTGAAGAACATCTGGAAATGGATAGCAGTGATGGTTGTACAACATGGTGATCGTAATTAACATCACAGAATTGTACACTTGAAAATGGTTAAAATGGCTAATGTTTTGTTAAACTTATTTTACCAAAATGAGTTTTTCTAAATTAAAGGAACTATTAAAAAATAATACAGGTGTACCTTTTCTTCAGATGCCAAAAAAGGTAGAATTAGATTCTTGAATTCTCTGTCAGCTTTTTCAAACTACTCCCTAACATCAGCACGCGGAGCAGCGTGCCTTTTGATTTAGAAGTATACTTAGGCTTGTTTTGGTGAAGAAACGTGTAGGTGGAGCGAAATGAGGAAGTGGTTTGGAAAAAAACAAGTTGCAGACTCAGCAATCCCAGGAGCGACACACTGCCTTCCTCTCAAGCGGCTGCTACATTCAACAGCTGCTGTGTTTCCTCCTTTCCTGTCTTTCTTTCTTATTTTGTGGAGCTGGGGGGTCGGGCCTGCAAATTATGACAGAAGCAATATCGCTTCAAGGACCTCTTCAGCTGCTAGCTGGGGTCTATGGGACCTTCTGATGGGTCTGTGGGGCCTCCTGCCTTGGTGAAGTGTGTATCGTGATACACTCCTGGGCTTTTGTTCATCATTAGCCTGTTTTCAACAGTCTGGCCTAGAAAACACCTCAGGTCAACTCTGGTCTCTGAGTCAATAACTTGTAAGGCTTTTCTTAGCTTTTATTGCCCTGTTATTCTGCTTGCCCAACATAGAGATAAAGCCCTTTTGTTCTTTTGTAAGGGGCCTGGAGTCAGTCACCCAGGAGACGTAACTCGATCTTCCTCAAGATGTTGCCAAAAAGGAGGAACCAGATCCAATGCCTCAGACGTATTTCTAAGACCCTTAACCTGTGGCCGTTGAGTCAATTCCGACTCATGGCGACCCCATGTGTTACAGAGCAGAACTGCTCCATAGGGTTTTCTTGGCTGTAATCTTTACGGAAGCAGATAGCCAGGTCTCTCTTCTGTCGTGCCTGGGTGGTTTCGAAATGACAACCTTTCGGTTAGTGGCCAAGAGCAAAATGTTGGCAACACCCAGGGACCTTATTTCAAAGCCACGGAGGGCATTTTTGTTTCGTTCTAGTCAGGCACGTAAGGACGTGGTGCGTGCTCAAGAAAACTGCAATAAAATTAATTGCAAAAGAATAAATTATTTCAACCGAGAAGCAAAACTACCCTGATTGTTGTGATGTACCAAGGTACATGTGTCAAAAGACACAAACATCACCAAGGCCTAGATGTTTTGAAGAGAGGCTACTGTCAGGACAGCTGCTGGGGCCTGGGGGCATAGAGGGCTGCACTTTCCCCTTGCTCTGGCTTTGCAATACCGTCCACTTAGTACCTTAACCTTGGCTACAGAATGGCCGTCCGCCACCAGCTGCTGTCGAGCTGATACTGACTCATGAGTGTCAGAGTAGAACTGTGCACCGTGGAGTTTTGAATAGCTGATTTTTTTGGAAGCAGATTGCCAGGCCTTTCTTCCAAGACACCTCTGGGTGGACTAGAACCTCCAACCTTTCAGTGAGCAGCTCAGCACGTTAACCATTTGTACCTCTCAGGCATTCCACCTTGGCTATAGAATACCCTTATTAGTATTTAATTCCCTTTAATTTACTTTCGGATTATGTTCAGATCCTTCCCACTGCATTTTCTGAGTCAATTGAACAAAGTTCTGTTTGTGGTTTGATCACGGTCCGAGACAGTGAGTTTGTCTGAATAGCACAAAACAATTTTAAAAGGGGGACGATCTGTGTCTTCTGGGGATACTTGCTCCATGCTACCAGTCTTCTAGAAAAGGCATCACTGGCGTTCAAGATCGCAGCATGATCTGGCAGTTTTTTCTCCTTAACTTTTTATTGTGGAATGTTTCAAAGGTGTACAAAAGTGGACAGAATAAAGTAATACGATAATATAATAACTCTCTGCTGCGGCAACAATCCCCTTAGGCCGCATCATATTGTACGTGTACTTCCGCCCACTCCCTGTCCACCCCCTCTTCCTGATTATTCTGAAGCAAATTCAAAGACATTATATACTTTTATCCGTAAATATGTCTTAGTATCTTTAAAAGACAAGGACTCTTTTTTATAAACATAACTCCTATTCTGTTATCACATTCTAACAAATTGACAGTAAATCCATAATACGTTCAGATATTCAGTGAGCGTTCAAATTTGCCCATTGCATCATAAATGTGTTTTCTTGGTTCGTATTTACTCATTCGTCCTTCCTTACATTCTGTTTTAATCAGGATAAAATAAGATCCATGGACCACAGCTACCACGGCCTCCACCAGACTGAGTCCAGCACAACTAGATGGTGCCCGGCTACCACCACCGACTGCTCTGACAGGGATCACAATACAGGGTCCTGGACAGAGCTGGAGAAAAATGTAGAACAAAAATCTAACTCACACAAAAATACCAGACTTACTGGCTTGACAGAGACTAGAGAAACTCCTGGAGTATGGCCGCCAGACACCCTTTTAACTCAGTACTGAAATCACTCCTGAGGTTCACCCTTCAGCCAAAGATTAGACAAGCCCATAAAACAAACAATAATACACGTAGCTCAACCACATATATGAGACTAAATGGGCACACCAGCCCAGGGGCAAGGATGAAAAGGCAGGAGGGGACAGGAAAGCTGGACGAATGGACATGGGGAAGCCAGGGTTGAGAGGGGGAGACGGTTGACACATCACAGGACTGGCAACCAATGTCACAAAACAATACGTGTATTAATTATTTAATGAGAAACTAATTTGCTCTATAAATCTTCATTTCAAGCACAATTTAAAAAAAAGAAAAAGGAGATACAACTCAGAAAAAAAAATAAGTTCTGTAGATTTAAACTGATAACGTCTCTCAAGTCTCTTTAATTTATAAAATCCTCCTCCCACCTCTCTCTTCTCTCTCTTTATCTCTGGAGTCCCTGGGTGGTGCCCACGGTTGACGTTCTTGGCTGCTAACCAAAAGGTTGGAAGCTCCGGTCAAACCAGAGGCACCTCAGAAGAAAGGTCGGGAGATCTACTTCCGTAAAATCAGTTATTGAAAACCCTGTGGAGGACAGTTCTGCTCTGACACATATGAGGTCACCAAGAGTCGAAAATGACTGGTCGGGAACTGATTAGGTTACTGATTATCTCAATTTATTTTGTGAAAGACACCTGGTCGTTTGCCCTGTAGAGTTTTGCATAGTCTGGATTTGCTGTCTCTATTCTTTGGGTATTGTTTAACATTGCCAAAAGAAACTGAGTTCATAATAAAATTAATCCATTAGATGAGGTTTATTCAGACAGGAGACTCGAGAATCAGGTAGCACCAAACCCCATGTGGAAAGGTACTCCGTTAAGTATCAGCAGCAATTGGCTTGTACTGACAAAACACAGAAGCAAAAGCTTATTTCTGATTGGCTTATACAAGTAACTATTGAAATACTCTCAGAATCTCATTGGTCAATGAGGGTGGCCTGATTTACAGGAAAGCTAGGCTTCAGTTTGGGTGAAGACAAGTCTTAGTGGGGTTGTCCACGTGGTCACAGATGCTGTTTGGTCAACCATATGACTCCATTTTTATTTCCTTTAACAACATTTTACTTCATCCCCTAAGAGATTTTTTTTTTTTTTTTTTAACATGTATGGGGTGACTGACATTACTGGCATGAATCAAAAAAACAGAAAATAACAAATGTTGGAGAGACTGCAGGGAGATTGGAACTCTTATGCACTGCCGGTGGGAATGCAAAATGGTACAACCATTTTGGAAAACGATATGGCGCTTCCTTAAAAAGCTAGAAATCGAAATACCATACAATCCAGTTATCCCACTCGTAGGAATATATCCTAGAGAAATAAGAGCCGTCACACAAATAGACATACGCACACCCGTGTTCATTGCAGCATTGTTTACAATAGCAAAAAGATGGAAACAGTCTAAGGGACCACACAAGAATGGATAAACCATAGTACACACACACAACTGAATGCTACGCAACTGTAAAGAACAATGATGAATCCTCGAAACATCTCAGAACATGGATGAATCTGGAGGGCATTATGCTGAGTGAAATAAGTCAGTCACAAAAGGACAAAGATCATCCCCGAATCCGTGGCCCGCAGACACTCTATTAACCCAGAATTAAAACCATTCCCGAAGCCAACTCTTCAGATAAAGGTTAGACTGGACTCTAAAACATAAAATAATACTCATGAAGCGTGTGCTTCTTAGTTCAAGTAGATACACGAGACCAAATGGGCAGCTCCTGTCCTCTGGTGCTGAGAGGTGTTTTCCTTTTTTCCCCACAGATACTACCAGTTCAGCAGGTCACTCCCGAATTTACTGGGCGGGTTGAAAGGGCAGCTGTAAATTCCAGAGCGCAAACAGAACTGCCAATTTATTTTCCATAGTGTTA
The DNA here is from genome assembly GCA_030035585.1 of Dugong dugon. Classification (NCBI taxonomy): domain Eukaryota; kingdom Metazoa; phylum Chordata; class Mammalia; order Sirenia; family Dugongidae; genus Dugong; species Dugong dugon. Next base: position 4,697,481 of record CM057464.1, on the reverse strand, counting down.
AATATAAACACCAAGGCCTTGAGGTTCAAGCAGTCAGTGTTTGTCTACACAAAGTGTGCTCTTTCTTACACCTGCGTCTGTTTTTTGTTAATAATCTATTTTTACTCACCTCCCACCACCCCTCCCCCCGCTGCCGGCAGCCCAGCCACAAGGAAAAAAAGAGAAGAAAAGTTAAAATATTTAGTTTGTTACCACATGGGTCCGTTCAGGTTATTTCACAGAATCCTAACACAAACACCCTACAATGTCGGTCCTAAAATGGCCCAACAGACTCCTTCAAAACCCACTTCCCCTTGTTTTTTTTCCCTTCCTGCCCGCCCCTCCTCCAGCCACAGCTGTCCCCAGTAGCTTTATGAAAAGCTGTGGAGCTGCGCTGTTGAGAAGGAAATGCTGAGCTCTTTCTCACTTTGGGTATATACCTCACTTTGCCATATACCTGCTTAGGTGCAGCTCCACGGTCCACTCGTCCCTCAGACAGAACCTGATGGAACACCGACCTCAAAGAATTAGGAATGTTATTCAAACACCCTCATGTTCCTATCCCAGTATGGAACCTAGGATCCGCTCAGTTCTCTTAAACTTTTGTGAAGCTGCTGTCGAACTGGTCGTGGCTCATGGTGATCCCATGCACAACAGAACAAAATGCTTCCCAGTCCTGCGCCATCCCCACGATTAGCTGCAGATCAGACCATTGTGATCCATAGGGTTTTCATTAGTTGATTTTCAGAAGTAGATTGCCAGGCCTTTCTTCCTAGTCTGTTTTATTCCTCAGGCGATGCAAACAGTTAATGAGTTCTACTGCTACCTGAAAGGTTGGAGGTGCGAGTCTACCCAGAGGCTCCTTCGAAGAAAGGCCTGGTGATCTATTTCCAAAAATTCAGACATTGAAAGCCCTGTGGAGCACAGTTCTGCTGGGATGCACATGGGGTCATCGTAAGTTCGAATCCACTCAGTGGCAACTGGTTTTCTAAAATTGTAGGGAGTTATTTTTTCTTCCTTCTTAAGCAAGATCAGGCTACTGAGAGCCTCAAATAGTAGCTGGAAGAGGAGGTTTTTTGAACGCACTTCATGGAGCCTTTTGTTATGTCCTCATCAAAGCTGGCTGAACTAAGATCTCTCCAAGGAGCCCAGCCTGAAGGCTCGTGGCTGCCCAAGAGGAGACTCTGCTCTTTCTCAGCACCTTGCACGAACACTTGGGGTCTTCTCTGTCTCTCTCAGCCTCCTGTGCTGCACGTGGGTGGGTTAAGGAGTCTTGGGTTCTCAAAGGGAAGCACTAGCAGGACAGAGCCTACCCCCCTAGTGCGACTTCTAAAGCAAAGGTCATCTCTGGAATTAGAATGGGGGGCAGAGAAAAGAAACGGGGTTCCACTAAGATCTGGCTAACTTAGGGAGGTGGCTTCAGGAGGAGTGTGACCCCAGCCCCAGCTTGCTGCCACTGTGCTGGGAATTCTAAGCTCCTTCTTGTCAAGCCTTCAGGTCAATGTCAAGCCTCAGATCCCACAGTGGTAAACCATGAACATGCTTTGGGGTCTTAACTAGGAACCAAACCAGTAGCTGTCGAGTCATCTCCAACCCTAACCCCATGTGTTTCAGAGTAGCACTGTGCTCCATAGCGTTTTTATGTCTAATTTTTTGGACGTAGATCACCAGGCCTTCTGAGGCTCCTCTGGGTGGACTCGAACTTCCAACCTTTCGGTTGGCAACAGAGCACGCTGATCATTGGCACCTCTCAGGGCCTCCTATTTGGAATCTTAAAAACCTTGAATCAAATTCTAAAGCCACCATTTATGACATTTCTTACTTTGGGCAACTTAACCTCTCAAAGCATCTCATCTATGATAAGTTGAAAAAGTTTCTCATCTGTAATAAGGGAATGGAAATGTATACTTCATATGGTTGTTGTCAGGATAAAAATGAGATCATGAATCCAGCCTGAGTCAACAATATTAGATCCTGACTCTCCCCTGCACCGAGACTCTTACCCCCCAGGGGGAACAGATGAGTCAATAAGATGAATTAGTCTGTCGTTGCTTTTCCTAGAGAAATAACTAACAGGCTTTTTCAGGAAAAAGGACTGGGAAGACAGTCCATGGGATAGGGCATTTCCTGGGTTTATACCGATTTTTTATTTTTTTATTTTTCCCATACAAAAATTTGTACATACATTGTTATGTGACCCTAATTTCTTTCCCCATACTGTGACAGCACACTCCTCCTTTCCACCAGATTCCCCACGTCCATTCAACCAGCTCCTGACCCTCTCTGCCTTCCCATCTCACCTCCTGACAGAAGCTGTCCCTTCAGTCTCTTGTAGCTACTTGAGCTAAGAGGCACACTCCTCACAAGTATCACTTTATGTCCCACAGTCCAGTCCAATCCCTGTCTGAAGTGTTGGCCTTGGAAATTGTTTTAGTTCTGGGCTGATAGAGAATCTGGGGGCCATGCTTTCTGGGGTTCCTTCAGCCTCAGTCAGACCATTAAGTCTGGTCTTCTTACTAGAATTTGAGTTCTGCACCCCACTTTTCTCCTGCTCCATCTGGGACTCTCTGTTGTGTTCCCTGTCAGGGCGCTCATTGGTGGTAGCTGGGCACCATCTAGTTCTTCTGGTCTCAGGCTGATGAAGTCCCTGGTTTATGTGGCCCTTTCTGTCTCTTGGGCTAATACTTTCCTTGTGTCTTTGGTGTTCTTCATTCTCCTTTACTCCAGGTGGTTGGGACCAACTGGTGCATATTAGATGGCCGCTAGCAAGCTTTTAAGACCCCAGATGCCATTCACCAGAGTAGGATGCAGAACATTTTCTTAATAAGCTTTGTTATGCCAATTGACCTAGATGTCCCCTGAAAGCATGGTCCCCAGACCCCTACCCCTGCTACTCTGTCCCTTGAAGTGTTTGATTGTATTGAGGAAACGTCTTAGCTTTGGTTTAGTCCAGTCGTGCTGACTTCCCCTGTAGTGTGTGCTGTCCTTCTATATGGGTGTTTTAAATACAGAATCTAGTGAACTGTTGTTGTTGTGTATTTATTCAGTAGATTTTCAGTGCTGACTCATGGTGACCCCATGTGCTATTGAGTAGAACTGCCTCATAGGGTTTTCCGGACGGTAATCTTTGTGGAATCAGATCGCCAGTTCTGACACTTTCAATCAGCAGCTGAGCACTTAACCATTGCACCACCAGAGCTCCTTGATGGGTGACTAAAACCTGCGGCCGTGGAGTTGATTCCAACTCGTAGCGACACTATAAGACAGAGTAGACGTGACCCACAGGGTTTCCAAGGAGCAGCTGTTGGATTCAAACTGCTGACCTTTTGATTAGCAGCCTTAGGTCTCAACCACTGCACAACCAGGGCTCCTGATAGGTGACTACACCAAACAAACCAAATCCATTGCTGCCTAGTCTATTCTGACTCATAGCAACCCTACAGGACAGAGTAGAACTGCCCCACAGGGTTTCCAAGGAGTGGCTGGTGGATTCGAACTGCTGACCTTTTGGTTAGCAGCCAAGCTCTTAACCACTGGGCCACCAGGACTAGAAGGGACTGAATACCAGTGGAAGTGCAGGAGCAGAGAGAACAACATAGAAGGTGAGAGAGGTGACCTCCAAAGGTGAAGGTCCTCTTGTTGCCTGTCTTGCCCGATGCTTGTGCCAGTTTCATACTCTAGGTCTACCTTTAAGGACGTTCAAAACTGCAGATGAGTGAGAAAGAAAAACATTCTCTGCTTGATATCTTCTTGCCATTTTCAAAACAATTTAAGGTGGGCCTTTTTTTTTTTTTTTTTTGCCTTATAAGGTTTCAGTTAATTTTCTGTAGGCTAATGAATCTTTTATACAGCAAATGGCAACATCAAAATCATATAGACTGAATTGAAATAGCTATACCTGGTGTTCTCCAGTGAAAACAAACATTAGTTCATCTCTTCCAAAGGACCAAGCCAAGCACGTCTTTGAGAAAGAGCCCTTCATCCAGAGGATGTGGAAAGTTGCACCCCCTCAGGCACCTCTAAGGGAATGGAATTAACCTCAATTTATTTCCATGTGAGAAGAAACGTCTTAGAATCCAGTCTTGCTGAAATAGTTGAACTATACCATTTAGTTTGTGTGGTCTCATTGGAGCTGTAAATTGGTTTGATAAAATGTGCATATTTAGTGTACAACATAATCTCCCTTTTTCCTCATTGGAACTAGGGAATAAGAACAAAACTGAGCTTCTGCTAAGCACTTGATGAAAGTTGTCTCACAGAATTCTTCATACAGAAACAGGAAATTGAGCTGTTCTAAGGATCCTGTTTTTTTAGCTGAAGAGTCTTCTGTTTGTAAGTAACTTGCCCAACGTCAATAGGCTAGTAGGTACCACAACCCGGGTGCCTATTGCAGAGTCCACGCATTTTTTTCTTGCGGGGCTCAGCTTTGCTCTGACAACAAAATGGAATAATAGACGAGAAAGTGCTTGGTGGGCGCTCCGTAAATGTTAGTTTACATTCCCCCTTTCCTTCTTTGAAACTTGTAGCTCATCATATTAAGGGCCACAGGTTCTGAGAGCCTATCCTGCAGGGATTCAGAATCACAGAAGGGCAAGGCAGTTTCTGAGAACAGTACACACACACAGTCACACTACATGCACAAACAAACAATAACACACACACAGGATCAGGATAAAAGGTTAAATTGGAAAGGAAAACCACATCTGTTGTTATTTTTCGTTGCCATCGAGTCAGCTGCAGCTCACCGCAACCGCATTTACAACAGAACCAAACATTGCCTCGTCCTGCACCATCCTCATTGTCCGTATGCTTGAGTTCATTTTGGGGCCACCGTGTCTTTTGAGTGCTTTCCAACCTAGGGGACTCATCGGGTGGAAAGGAGGAGTATGCTGTCACAGCACTATATCGGACCATGCTCTGTTGTGATCCACAAAGTTTTCATTGACTAATGTTTGGGAGTAGCTTGCCAGGCTTTTCTTCCTAGTTTGTCTTAGTCTGGAAGCTCCACTGCTGATGTTTGCAATATCAGGGCATAGCTTGCAGCATCGGAGCAACACACAAGCCCCCACCAGTACAACAAACTGAGAGACAAATGGTAGAAACAGCATCTAGTAGGTCTGTATTAAGGGGGGAGACAAGTATTACAGGCCTACGGAGAGCAGAAAGTATGTGGAGTCAGAGAACTGAAATCACAGAGGCAGAGGCTGTTTGGGAGGAAGAGACACCGTTTGGAAGAGTTGTTAGAATTATATGCAGAAAAGAGATATGCTCGGCCAGCACAGTCCCAGGGGAGTGCCTTGCACAGAGGTGCCCGGTAAACATCTGTCAATGATTTATCCAACTTGGCCATCTGCTTAGCTACTCTAGCGTGCCATGCACGCAGTGAGTTCAGCTGTGGCTGTTGATTTTTAGAATAAAGTTGCCTGAAGTGAGTTGATATTGCCGTGATGTAGTTAAGCCAACAAATAAGAATACCAGGTGAAGTTTGATAGTCGAAGCGTAGGGTACTCCACTAATTCCTGAGGTGAGTGGAGGTCTTTTCAAAAAGCCTGGCCCAGGCCCTTCTGGCTAGGTAGCTGAAGACTCCCTGAGAAGTAAGTTCCGGATCCTAGTTACTGGCTACTACCAAAGGAAGAGGTGAATGTGAAAAAGACCGTATCCGGGACTTCCGTCTGGGAATTCGTGTCCCAGGAGAGGCTGACCTCCAGAAAGACAAGGTTTGTTACGTCTACGCTTTGCCTAAGGGTGGTAACAGTTTGGGACACAAGTATTTGTGAATGACTGTTGTCATATGTTTTTGGCAAAACTTATCTTTTAAGCCCAAGAGATGCTTCCCAAGCACTTTTTTTTTCCCCTTAAAATTAAAAAAAAAAAAAGCATGTTCTGGAAGACATCTAATCCCTATGTTTGCTTCCTTTACTCATCAGACTGATGCCTGGTTAATGGGAGTCGATGAGCAAATAAATATCTTTTCAATAAAAACAGGAAATTATATTTTGTTCACTGTAAACAAAACTCAAAGATGTTTGAATTTGGTTTGAAATGGGTTTCCCTCAAAGTTCGAGTGAGATCTAGACTAAAATCATCATCTCCTAAGCCTTGCTTTCCATCTCACGCTCGACTTTCGGAGCCCCCTGGCGTGCACGATCCACCTTTTACTGACAATCAAGGCAAAAAGGCACGTGGCCCTAGCGATACTGACACGCAAGGAAATGCATCAACCGTATCTGAATCCTGGCAATTAACTCCTTAAGACCGTTTGAAGACTAGCCGTTCATTCCCGTCATGAAAACTGGCTGGAAACTTTACCACCACCTAGAGGTCACTGTACTGACCTGCAAAAAAAATTATTTAAGTGATTGTTGGGCTCAAACATGGCAATGGTTGTGAGGGTGGCACAGGACCAGGCAGTGTTTCGTTCTGTTGTACACAGGGTCGCTATGAGTCGGAACCAACTCAATGGCACCTAGCAACAACAACAAACTTCCAGAGGAGCCCTGGTGGTGCAATGGTTAACCGCTTCACTGCTAATGGAAAGGTTGGCTGTTCAAACCCACCAGCCTCTCCACAGGAGAAAAGACCTGGCAATCTGCTGCCATAAAGATTACAGCCTACAAAACCCTATGGGGCAGTTCTCCTCTGTTCTATGGAGTTGCTGTGAGTTGAAATCAACTCGACAGCACCGGGTTTGGTTTTTTTTTTTTTTTTTTTTTTGGTAGTAGCCCATCAAAGGAGCCCTGGTGGTGCAGTGGTTAAGCGCTTGGCTGCTAACTGAAAGGCTGGCAGTTTGAACCCACCAGCTGTTCTGCAGAAGATGTGGCAATCTGCTTCTGTAAAGATTACAGCCTACGAAACCCTGTGGGGCAGTTCTACTCCGTCCTAGAGGGTCGCTATGAGTCGGAATGGACTCCACGGCACACAACAGCAGCAACAAAACTCCCACGTAGGCCCTGATTGGCACAGATGGTTTGCATTAGACTACTAACCAAAGGTTGGCGGTTCAAACCCACCCAGAGGTGCCATGGAGGAAAGGCCTGGGGATCTACTTCCATAAAGATTACAGCCAAGAAAACCCTATAGAGCAGTTCTACCCTGCACGTGTGGGGTCACCATTAGTTGGAATATGGTATAAACAGTTGAGTGATCAGATACTAACCGAAGGATTGGCAGTTGGAATCCACCCAGAGGCGCCTCAAAAGAATGGCCTGGCGATCTACTTCCGAAAGGTGACGGCTGTTTGAAAACTCTACGGAGCGCGGTTCTGCTGTGACACACGTGGGGTTGTCGGGAGTCAGCGTCAGCTCTACAGGAACTTGTCTTAGTGAGTGAGGAAGGGGAGGGCATTCAGGCTTCCTTGTGCCTTCCGGGTGTTGTGTGTAATGTAATGACAGGACCGCCCCACATCCAGCGTGATTTGAGGTTAGTGAACAAAATTAACAAGCAGTCTTCAGGAACCACAGTCTTCCTCCCGAATGGAACATTTCAAAGAACATCCCGCAGATGGTTTTCATTGGCTGTGACTGGAAAGTGTGCGCCTTTGCCAGTTGGCCCCCTTTTGTGTCTGGGTCTGGGGTGGAGTATCGAATGGTCTTCTGTTGTTAGAGCCTCTCTCCTTTTATGATGATGCCAGGGGCAGAGCTGGCCCCAGGGATCTCAGAGCATTTCATCTGTCCACTCAAGAAACTGCCTTACACCCAGCGCGCTTCTCTGAATCACGAGGACGATAGAGTTCACTGAGACGCTCTGCTAGCAATTAACTGCCTTGGGGCCCAGGGTCCACAGACGGGAGCACAGCACCCTTCTTTCATTTACAGGGAAACCATTCAGACCTCCTCAGATGAAAGCAGCTCAGCGTTGCCCATGGAAAGAATTAATGTACTTCAGAAACAAGAGCCGGAAGCAGCAGATGAGGAGGTTTGAGGCATCGCTTTCAAATTAATCAAACGAGAATGGCAAGGAAAACGCACTGGGAGAGGCTGGGACGTGTTGTATGTTTGCAACAAACCCTCTTTCAGTAATTCCCAAGGAAACAGGGGGAAAAAGACAGTGTTACGTGGATGTCGGGTGGTGTCACATAGATTTAGGCTGGATGGGAGTTGCATTGATTGAATTGGGATCATGTTAAGGTGAGCGTCCCTGGCATCTATTTGGTGTTTCTAAAATGTTATGGATTGAATTGCGTCCCCCCAAAATATGTGTTGTAAATCCTAACCCCTGTGGTGGATATAATCCCATTTGGGAATGTGTTTTCTTCGTTATGGTAAGGAGACACTGTTAGTGTAGGATGTGTCCTAAATCAATCTCTTTTGAGACATAAAGAGATTGAACAAGCAAGCAAGAGAACAGAGATGGGGGAAGAGAGACGTCAAACCACATGACGATCGCCCAGGAGCAGAAGCTCAGGAGACAAGGACCTTCCTCCAGAGCCGACAGAGACAGAAAGCCTTCTCCTAGAGTGAGCACCCTGAATTCAGACTTCTAGCCTCCTAAACTGTGAGGAAATAAATGTCTCTTTGGTAGAGCCACCCACTTGTGGTGTTTCTGTTACAGCAGCAATAGATGACGAAGCCATAAGCCTTGCCTAGGACAATAACAGACCAGCGCTATGCACGGACAGATACTCAGAAATGTCTCCTGCATCGTGGGTAGACCAAGACGAACCCTGAAGGTCATGAATTGAACCAAGGGCAGGTGGTTTGACAAAAAGGAACCTTTGCAACCTATAGCGGAAGACAGAAGGAGGAAAGAAGAAAGAGAGTTGGGCTCCAGAGAATCTCCTGCCTGAGTGCGGGTTTCAAGGTGCACACCTTTGCTGGAATAACCCCCTTTCATCCTTCAAGCGCTATCCAGACGGTCAGGAAAAAAAAAAAAAAAAGCCTGCACCAAAGGGATCTTGGGGGAAATGCTTAAAAATAATGAGGCTTTTGAAAGCGAAGCATGTGTTGCAGACTACGTTGCTCATTTTGGTTTCAGTTAGAATCATTTCCAGAAACACAGACCATCTGAGTTCATAAAACAAAAGTTGGAGTTCCAACAGTGTGGACTTTGAGTAGATTTCACTACTCAGTTGGGAGCATAAAGATGAAAGGAAACAAACAAGGTTAGAGGCCCAACTTCAAGCTTCCCAGGGGCAGGTCATTGGTGCTCAGAGTCTGGGAAACTGGGATAACCCAGGAAGAAGTATGCTGTAACACCTTCCTGCAGGGAATGAGCTACCTCTCTGGCCTCAACCCACTGCTTGATCCAAGGCCTTTGCCAACACCTACTGAATCCTGGCACCATCAAAAAGCCTAAAAGAACAAGTGCTCATTTGGTGCCGATGGCAGAAAGGAAGATGGGATGGGAGACCTGCTTCAACACTGCTGATTTCCTCCAACAGAATTTCTGGAGCAATTGAGACCAAACGCCTTCCTTTTGCTTGGTAGAAGCAATGTCAGTTCCTACAGGCCTGAGTTACTTTCATATCATGGAGAAGGGGGAAGGGCGTCCCTGTGTAATCTTAGAATATCTGGAAACTCAAGAACAGAGACAAAGTAAGCTTGAGATGTCCAGGGCATTTAGTCTTAAGGTATGGTAATCACTTTGGCTCCCTATATAAACTGAGAAATATAAACCAAAAAACGAAGTGCGTTGCTGTCAAGTCGATTCCAACTCATAGTGACCCTATAGGACGGAATAAAACTGCCCCATAGGGTTTGTGAGGAGCAGCTGGTGGATTCGCACTGCCGACCTTTTGATCAGCAGCCAAGCTCTTAACCACTGCGCCACCAGGGCTCCATAGTTCACACACTGCCCTCTACATAAACTGAGAACGTTCAGACCCAAATAAGAACTTAATGGCATAATGGACACTCAATAAATATTTGATGAATAAATGAAGGATGGACTTTATTTGGTAGAAATCAGTTATAAGGCCTCAGTACAGGGGGCGTTGGAGTCCATTTGTCTCTTTAAGCTCAAAGGTAACAAATCTAGGAGTCTCTGACTGGTGTAAATAGTTAATGTGCTCGGCTGCTAACTGAAAGTTGGAGGTTCAAATCTGAGGCACCTCAGAAGAAAGGTCTGGCAACCTACTTCCAAAATATCAGCCATTGAAAACCCTGCGGATCACAGTTCTACTGTGACACACACAAGTTGCCAGGAGTCAGAATTGCCTTGATGACAACTGGTGGCAGTAGATAACAAATCTAAGGTGAACTTCCCTTATCCCAGGACACCAGCCAAGGGGCAGGAAATAGAAGTGCAGGGTCTAGATGAGTCAAAAGTGAATAATAAGCCCACCACTATTCAGTGCTGTCATAGTTTAGCAACATGGTCGTGCTCTTTTGAGAAATAAGGAGTGTGATTGCCACGCCTTTCTTCCTAAGTTTGATGCCTAGAATCCTGGGATCGAGAACCAGGAGGAGCTGTATTCCCTCTGCTCAGCCAAACAGTTCTGCACTGGTGTCTCCAAAACTAAGGTGCCTCTTCTCATCCTCCTTTCTTTTCTCCTGCTACTTCAAACACTCGAAGAAATACCCTCACTTGAATGTCCTCACCCTACCCGTGCTTCTCTGCCCAGCTCAAAAGCCACCTTCCTCCCGAGTCTTCACCGGCCTGAGTTACTCGCCTTCCTCTGAGCCTTTGTCGCACCTTCGTGTCTCTGCCTATTTGAACGCATCTTTGCATTGATATTATCAGTAAGATCCAGAAAGGAAAACTGGGGGCACAGTGGTTAAATGCCACGGCTGCTAACCAAAAGGTCGGCAGTTCAAATCCATCAGCTGCTTCTTGGAAACCCTATAGGGCAATTCTACTCTGTCCTATAGGGTTGCTATGAGTCGGAATCAACCGGACAGCATGAATTATTCTTTGTTATCTCTGTATCTAGCTATCTACATACATATACGTATGTATATATATTATAGATACGGGGTATACACATACATATATTGTTGTTGTAGTTGTTAGATACCGTCGAGTCAATTTTTGACTCATAGCGACCCCATGTGACAGAATAGAACCACCCCATAGGGTTTTCTAGGCTGTAGTCTTTATGGAAGTAGACTACTAGGCGGTTCTCCCACAGTGCCCCTGGGTAGAGTCAAACTGCCAACCATTCACTTAGCAGCCAAGCACTTAACCTTCACGCCACCAGGACTTCTTACACATACATATGGATATGTATATATATGTACGTATATAACTGGTATATATTACACTATTAATATTATTGATATTATTTTCTGGCACAGCCTTAGTTCAATAACTAAGCACCTCTGCCTGACACAAAGAAATACTCAGATAAAGAAGGGTTCATGGATTGGAAGACTCAACACTGCGAAAATGTCAATTCTACCCAAAGTGATCTACAGATATAATGCAATCCAAATTCCACCGGCATTTTTTGAATGAGATGGAGAAACAAATCACCAGCTTCCTATGGAAAAGGAAGAGGCCCCGAATAAGTAAAGCATTACTCAAGAAGAAGAACAAAGTGGGAGGCCTCACACTACCTGATTTTAGAACCTATTGTACCTCCACAGTAGACAAAACAGCCTGGTACTGGTACAACAAAAGATACACAGACCAACGATACAGAACTGAGAATCCAAACACAAATTCATCCACCTATGAGCAGCTGATATTTGACAAAGGCCCAAAGTCCATCAGTTGGGGAAAAGACACTCTCTTTAACAAATGGTGCTGGCATAACTGGATAGCCATCTGCAAAAAACTGAAACAAGACCCATACCTCACACCATGCACCAAAACGAACTCAAAATGGATCAAAGACCTAAATATAAAATCAAAAACGATAAAGATCATGGAAGAAAAAGTAGGGACAACGCTAGGAGCCCTAATACATGGCAGAAACACAATATGAACCATAAGTAACAATGCACAAGCACTAGAAGAGAGACTAGATAACCGGGAGCTCCTAAAAATCAAACACTTATGCTCATCAAAAGACTTCACCAAAAGAGTCAAAAGATAACCTACAGACTGGGAAAAAAATTTTGGTTAGGACATATCCAATCAGGGTCTAATCTCTAAAATCTATAAGATACTGCAAAACTTCAACAACAAAAACACAAATTACCTAATTAAAAAATGGGCAAAGGATAAAAACAGGCACTTCACCAAAGAAGACATTCAGGTAGCTAACAGACACATGAGGAAATGCCCACAATCAGCCATTAGAGAAATACAAATCAAAACTACAATGAGATACCATCTCACCCCAACAAGGCTAACACTAATCCAAAAAACACCAAATAATAAATGCTGGAGAAGTTGTGGAGACACTGGGACACTTACACACTGCTAGTGGCAATGTAAAATGGTACAACCACTTTGGAAATCTGTTTGGCATTTCCTTAAAAAGCTAGAAATAGAATTACCGTACAATCCAGCAATCCCACTCCTTGGAATATATCCGAGAGAAATAAGAGCCGTCACACGAATAGATATATGCACACCCATGTTCATTGCAGCACTGGAAACAACCTAGGTGCCCATCAACAGACAAATGGATAAACAAATTATGGTACATACACACAGTGGAATACTACACAATGATAAAGAACAATGATGAATCTGCGAGACATCTCACAACATGGATCAATCCGGAAGGCATTATGCTGAGTAAAATTAGTCAGTCACAAAAGGACAAATATTTTATGAGACCACTATTATAAGAACTGAAGAAAAGGTTTAAACACAGAAGAAGGGATGGAGCGGGCAATTCACTAACTACATAGTAGACAAGAATCATCTTAGGTGAAGGGAAGGACAACACACACTCAGGCGAAGTCAGCACAACTGGACTAAACCAAAAGCTAAGAAGTTTCCTGAATACAACCAAACACCTTGAGGGCAGAGTAGCAGGGGCTGGTGTCTGGGGACCATCTAGGTCAATTGACATAACGAAGTTTATTAAGAAAACGTTCTGTGTCCCACTTTGGTGAGTGGCATCTGGGGTCTTAAAAACTTGGGAGCGTCCATCTAAGATGCATCAATTGGTCCTGACCCACTTGGAGCAAAGGAGAATGAAGAACACCAAAGACACAAGGAAAGTATTAGCCCAAGAGACAGAAAGGGCCACATAAACCAGAGACTGCATCAGCCTGAGACCAGAAGAACTAGATGGTGCCCGGCTACCACCAATGACTGCCCTGACAGGGAACACAGCAGAGTCCCTGATGGAGCAGGAGAAAAGTGGGGTGCAGAACTCAAATTCTAGTAAAAAGACCAGACTTAATGGTCTGAGACAGAGGAATCCTCAAAGCCATGACCCTAGAATGCTCTGTTAACCCAGAACTGAAACCATTCCCAAAGCCCACTCTTCAGACAAACATTAGACTGGACTCTAAAACATAAAATAAGAGTGTGCTTCTTAGTTCAAGCAAATACACAAGACCAAGTGGGTGGCTCCTGTCTGGAGGCAGGATGAGAAGGCAGAAAGGGACAGGAGCTGGTTGAATGGACCCGGGAAACCCAGCGTTGAAAGGGGGAGTGTGCTGTCACATTATAGGGATTGCATCTAGTGTCATATAATAATATGTGTACCAATGTTTGCATGAGGAATTAACTTGAGCTGTAAACTTTCACCTAAAGAACAATAACAAAGAAAGAAAGAAAACAACAACAGTAATAAAAAAGAAAAGGGCCCTTCCACTTTCCTCTACAAACATAATTGTTTGGAGCCTACTCATGTAATTGGAGTGCCGGTGGAGCAGTGGTTAAGAGCTATGGTGAGCTACTGCTGCTAACCAAAAGGTCAGCAGTTCGAGTCCACCAGCCGCTCCCTGAAAACCCTATGGGGAAGCTCTGCTCTGTCCTATAGGGTCACTATGAGTCAGAATCGACTCAAGGGCAACGGGTTACTCATGTAACGGAGATGTCAGAAGGATCTCCCTGCCCCTCAGAGATCTAATAAACTTGGCCCAAATCCTAACTCTATGGCCTGGGATAATCCAAAGCCCCTCCCAGGATTTTTTTGCAAATCCCTGCCCCCATTTCTCCTGAGTCTCTGGGTCTCTGTGCTCTGACCCCAGGCCTGCCACCTCTGTGTTGCATCGCATTAAACGACACGCCAAAGTCTGTCTTCACTAGTTTCAACACGACAGCCAACCACAGCAAGTATGACTGTTTGGCAGACTTTCCTCACCTCGCAGCCCGAGTGTGCCTGTGGGCCACCAACTTCTCTACCGCTTGCTCTTCCCTCCGCGTGTCATTCTAGATTTATAAGTAAATCCCTCCTCCCTTGCCTTGCACGGGGCAACTATACCCACACCCAGGTCCCTCGGGGTTCTTGACTCTACCTCAAATAGAAAGTATCTCTTCCAGACCCACAATGCTCCCGCAAGAAGAATCCTGGAGAAGATTTTCTCCAGCTGTTGCGTAACAACTGCCATTGGATTGGGCCATGATACAGACAGCCTGCTGGCAGGATTCTCATTCCATATCCCTAGAGCCAGGCTGTGGTCACCATTGTTCTGTTTAGCTTTTTCACTTCAGTCTTCCTGGTTCCCAGCCATTAGATCCTAGCTCTGCTTTCATTCATTCACACACTTACCTAAGATACGAGAACCTACAACATGCCAAGCACTTATTTTACAAAAGCAAATAAGACAGAGTCCCTGCCTCAGAGCCCCAGTTAGAATTGAGCCTCGTTTGCTTATTTCTTCAGCTGGGCCAGGGGAAATGGTTCTGTGTTGCCTCTTATACTAAGAAGTATTGTTGTTAGCTGCCACCAAGTGGGCTGCCAATGCATGGTAACCCCATGCACGACGGGATTGTACCATTGTGATCCATAGGGTTTTCAGTGGCTGATTTTTCTAAGTAGATGGCCAGACATTTCTTCCTAGTCTGTCTTAGACTAGAAGTCTCCAATGGAATCTGTTCAGCATCACAGCAACATGCAAGCGTCCGCTGACAGACAGGTGGTGGCTGTGGGTGAGGTTTATCAGCTGGGAATGGAAGCCGATCTCCTGTAGGGAAGGTGAGAATTCTACCGCTGACCCACCACTGCCCTCAGATACTAGGAGGTAGCTTTCCCTCACTAAAACCAAGACACAGTGATCAAGGTCCAAATCCCTACACTTTTAGTGGAAACTTGGCCAAGCTGTGGCTTCAGTGTCTTGGTTTAGTGGAAGGAGTTAGTAACAAAACCAAGTTTAAGATTAACCAAATACTAGACCTAAGGAAATACCCAAAACCCAAAATGACTAGTTGAAGGTAAAGAATGGGTTAATTTAGTCTATCATTCTGGAACAGAGGAGGATACTCTGAAAATAAGTTTTCTTTTATGACCTTTGAAATATTCCACTAAGACCAAATATTTCTCTTCCTTGAATATAAATACTTTCCTTTAAATAGCCCTGACATGTTTGATGAACATCTAGGGCTAAAACACCATGTACCTTCATTTGTTATCAAAGAAGGAGCCAAATATTTGAAATGCTTGTAATATGTTCAAACCATCGTATCAAAATCAAACTTACTTTCTGACGTACTGAATTGTAGAAAGAAGAGAATGAGCTGTATTAAAAATGAAGTAACTTTTGCTGGATCTGTAAGGGAAAGACTGGGAGAGAATAGTTGACGTATTTCCTATGTGCCAAGGGCTGTGCTGGGTACCTTACATGCTATCTCTTTTAATCCTGAGGGGAATCTCGTAAAGTTTCTATTGCTGTTTCCATTTTAAAGATAAGGAGACTGAGTTCTGAAGATTGAGTGAGATCTGGGAGTCCAAAGCTCATTCTCTTTACTGGAGTTCATTTTAAACAGAGGGTTTATTTGTCTCCTTACAGAGTTAACTTCTGAGATCGTGAACATCCCCTTACATGCAACTGCAGAATTCCAAAGATGCTTTGTCTACAAATTATTAACCTTGTAACTCATAATTTCGCACGGAGTTTTGTTTGTATGAGGCTTATAGTTAAGATACATTCATTTGTAGAAGGAAAAATATGTTTCTAGTATTTTCTTAGGTGGGTATTAAGTCAGTGGGGTCAACTGTGGTTGGGGTTTTGTACAGTCCTTTGTATTGGGCACATCATACGTGTGTTAAATGAGATCAGTAATACAGCAGATGAGAAAATAGGCCATTTTGAAATCCAGAGAGACTCTAGAGGTCATCTAGCCCAGGGTTTCTATTACCTTGCTCTGCACACAGGTTGCATCAGAATGAATTGGTCAGTGTTTTAAAAACACAGATTCCCAGGCCCCTCTCTAGGCTTTCTTTCACAAAATCTTCCAGCAGGGCACTGGGAATCTGCATTTAAAGTTTCTAGATTGAGCCTGAGGCACAGCCTGGTTTTGGAACCATTGATGCAGTCCATCTCCAGCTACATGAAGGAATCCCTCCAGCACATCCCTGGCTTGTAATCAGATAGCTTCATTTTACGCACATGAAGGAACAGAGAATTCACGACCTCAGAGAAAGCTTTTTTCTTTATTGGACAACACACTGGTTTGAAAGTCCTTTTAAATTTAATTTAAAATATGTCACCTTAAAACTTCCATTCATTGGTCCCAATTCCACCCTCAAAAGACACACAGAATACATGAAATCCCTTATAACAGAGCCCTCAAATACTCACAGACAGCTAATAGCGTTCCCCTGAAGTCTCTTATTCTCTGGATTAAAACCATTGCTTTAACCCTTTTTGGTAAGTCGTGAATCCAACAACCTTCCCTCTATCAAAAAAACAGTTGATAGAAGATCAAATCCAAGCAGCCAATAAGTACAACACTTAGCTAATAGTAGGGACTGCGAGTTAAAATAATAACGTAATATTATTTTATTCTCATCAGAACGGCAAAAACGAGAAGCGTGGTAGTCCTTATTTCCGGTGGAGATACGGAGAGAAGAGTATTCTCATATTAGGGGGGAAGATGTGCTGTTGTACAGACTTGGCAAAAAACAACCTGACGACATCTGCTGAAGTTAAAAATACATGTACGCTTGGACTCATCAATCCCACTCCTGAGACTGTAGCCCATAGAAATAAAACACTTTTGCACAGGAAGAGTGCCAAGTTTTGGCAAGGGCGCTGGAGGTTAAATAGATACAACCACTCTGAGTAACTGTTTGGCAGTGCCTTCGAAATCTGAACATATGTAAACCCCGTGATGTAGCAAAACTACTCTGGGTGTACGTCCCAGAGACGTGTATATATGTTCTCCAGAAGACGTGTAGAATATGTTCACTGCAGCACCATCAGATCAACCTAGAACAGGAAGCTACTCAAATATCCGTGAAGAGTAAAATGCATAAACGAGTTGTGTCATATTCGTTCAGTGGTTTACTGTCCAGGAACGAGAGTGAACAAATCATAAGTCCAAGCATCAGTATGGATGAACATCACAAACGGAGCCAGACTCGACGGAGTACAAATGCATGATTCCAATGATACGTGGTTCAAAACCAAGCAAAACGCATAGACATCAGAGGGTGGCTGTTAATGACTGGAAGGGGCATGATGAAGGCTTCTGGGAGCTAGTAATGTTCTGTGTCTTGATCTGGGTGCTAATTACATAGGTATGTTCACTTTTTAGGTCCCTGGGTGGTGTGAGCAGTTTGCAATCGGCTACTAACCGAAAGGTTGGCAGTTTGAACCCACCCAGCAGCGCTGTGTAAGCAAAACCCGACGATCTGCTTCTGTAAAGACTAACAGCCAAGAATACTCTAGGAAGCAGTTCTAACCTGCAGTACATGGGGTTGCTATAAGTTGGAATCGATTCAACCGCAACGGGTTTGGTTTGGTTTCGTTTCGTTTTTAATCATTCATTGAACAATATACTTCCGTTTGTGCACCAAATGGTTCTGTTTACCAAGAGCAGATATATATGCATAGGATTTTTATGGAGTATTCTTAGAGAAAAACTGTAAACAACTCAAATGCTGATCAGTGGGATGACGACAGATAAATTATTGTATATTCACATTATGGCTATTATGCAGCCATGGAGGAACTAGTTTTATATGGAATGGTTTTAAATGATTTTCATCAGATGTTGTAGAGAAAGAAAAGGAAGGTGGAGAAAATTGTGTATAATATCCTATTGTCCTATTTGCTTTACCAAAATATAATATCCTATTTTGGTAAATATAATATTCTATTTTAGTAAAGCAAATAATAACCAAAACAAGAACAAAAAGTGGGTATTACTTGTGAAACATTTAATCCTCATAACAATCCTATGATATGGATAGGATTTTTATTATCATTTTATAGCTAAAGAAATGAAGGCAAAAAATATTAATTAGCTGATTAACTCAAAGTCACACCCAATGCTGATATATAGTAAAATTTATATGCATTATAAATTTCTTCCATTTCAATATAGAGCCACACAGAAACTCCTTTTCATAAGCTCTGAGCCATCAAGCAGAGCTCTTTGGAGATGGATATTCTGTAAGGTGCAAAGCCAGCAAACAATATTACCAGCCAGTCAACATTTAAATGTCTTCTCACAAGATTAATAGTAGCTTATATTTGTGGAGTGTTGTCACACACCAGGCAGGGATCTAAGCCCTTTACTTAACTTTCCACCAAACAACCCTGTCGCACATGGACAAATATGGCTCATCATCTACATCCTACAGATTAGTACCAAATCCTGGGCCTCGCTAGCAAGCCTTGCCTCTCCCTAGGAGAGCCCATGCCCTTATCTATGGTTTAGTCTATGAAATCCCTCGGGCTCCAAGTCAGCAGATCTGGGTACAGCCTCTTATCAGCTATGGGACCTGGAACAAGTTATTTAACTTCTTTTAAAGTCCCTGTAAAATTATATAACAAGACTTTCTTCATGGAGTTTGAGGAGCTCCTGGGTGGTGCAAATGGCTAACTGAAAGGTTGGAAGTTGAAGTCCCAGAGGCACCTGAGAAGAAAGACCTGGCAATCTACTTCTGAAAAATCAGCCAT
This sequence comes from Dugong dugon, assembly GCA_030035585.1. Classification (NCBI taxonomy): domain Eukaryota; kingdom Metazoa; phylum Chordata; class Mammalia; order Sirenia; family Dugongidae; genus Dugong; species Dugong dugon. Next base: position 4,678,585 of record CM057464.1, on the reverse strand, counting down.
TGAAAACCCTATGGAAACACGGTTCTAGTCTGACACACATGGGGTCACCATGAGTCAGAATCAACGCCACGGCGGCTAACAACAGCAAAGAGTCGTGGGGCATAAAGGACATGAAGAGCGTGAGTGGGTAGCATACCACCTGGCACGTTATAGACACTTTGTAAATGTTAATGTTCTTTTGAACAAGATATATTTCATTGTCATATTCCAGTTATCATGAGAGAATCAGTCTTTGGTAATATCAACTGAGAGGAGAAAAAATACTGTTCTATTTAATTTTTAAAGCTAGAGCAGGACAGCCTTGTAGTACAGAGATGACCATCCAAACTGTCGATTTAATGTGGACGGTAATGCCGTTGATTGAGCACTACTGAGTGCTAGACACGGTGCCATGCACTTGGTATGCAGTATCTCACTCCCCCTCCCAGCTCTACAGGCGGTCAGTACTCATGCTGGCACTTCACATCTATTCCATCCTCTTCCTGCGTGCTTTCCTCTGCTTGAGAGACTGGACGCATCCCTGGGAGGTGAAAATAGTTAACACGCTCAACTGCTAACCCGAAGTCTGGAGACCGGAATCCACCCAGAGGTGCCTCAGTAGGCCTGCTGATCTACTTCCGGAAAATCAACCATGAAAACCCTATGGGGCACGATTCTACTGACAACATGGGGTCACCACTAGTTGGAATTGATACCACAACAACTCTTTTTTTTTTTTTTTTTTTTTGAGACGTTTCAAGGCTCCCTTGTATCTGGGGTCCTGGCTGTGATTTTGGTTTCCCCAATCAGATGTGCTCACAAGAGATTTGGGAGGTGGAAATGAGGTGGGGGCCTTGCTTCTGGCGTTTCCACTGGCTGGTATAGTGGAGGCCTTTGGTTTTCACTGACGTGGTCAGCAGAAGTCCCAGTGTTCAGTCACAGGTGTGTGCATGGTGCTAAGGAGCAGGGCACGGGACATTAATTTTTACAGTTATTAACTGGGGCAGGCCTGGTGAGAGAGCGGTAGATTCCTAGTCACAGTGCCTTCCAGATTATAAGGGCACCTGTCTCACAAGGTGGTATAGTTCAGGAGCTAATGGATCCCTGATCCCAGAAAGGCAAGAGTTCCCTTTGACCTGGTTCTGAGATGCAGCTTTTGGGAGTCTATTTCTTCAAGCCTTTCAATTAATCTGTAAACCATTTGATCTTGTATAATAAAGTTCTTCCTGTGTAAATTAGTTAGCATTGATTCTGCAGCTAAACCCTGACAAACATAGGTAGGTATATTATGCTGGAAGTCTCTGGGTGGTGCAAATGGTTAATGTGCTCAGTTACTAACCCAAAGGTTGGAAGTTCAAGTCCACTCAGAGGCACCTTGGAAGAAAGGCCTGGTGATCCATTTCTGAAAAATCAGCCACTGAAAACAGTTCTATTTTAACACACATGAAGTCACCATGAGTCAGGGTTGACTCGGCAGCAAATGAACTGGATGTTGTGCTTATTTTACAGGTGAGGAAACTGAGGCCTTGTTGTACTCTTTGAAGAGAGAATCACGATACATCAGCATCTTACATGAGGCCTCTTCTTATGATTAAATCTAATGTAAATTCCAAGAGGTCTCAACTGTTTTTGGTTATTTGAAGTCTGTGACCTCATCACCCTACATTTCATTCCCACTAGGAACATGGAAGGGCAAATGCCCTCAATGCCAAACATGGCACTTACTACTGATTCTTTTCAGATGTATTTCAGTGGTATTCCCCTTCAGAGAACCTGTGTATGTTATAGCTCATATGTGAAAACTGATCCATTCCCAAATAGCTGTGCCTACATTGTTGTAAGATTGATAAATTCTGTGTACTGGATTTCTCTTTCTTTTCGCCTAATCTAGATCAAGCTCAGATGCTGACTGTCTCAGATGTCACTCATTTAATCGTTGATTCAAGGCCATATAATATGCCAGAGTGGCTGGGGTAATAAAAAGATGAATAAGTCACGTTACCTACCCTCTAGAAGCTCACAGTCTTCCTGGAGTTACAACCGTATAAACAAACATAGAAAAATGAACCCTTCTATAATATGGTTAAAAGGGCCCTAGTGGCAAAATTGTTACTGTATTTTTTTTTTTTTTTGCATGTTGCTGTTAAAAAAAAATTAGCATAGCACATGGAGGGTGGGGGAGGGCGCAGTTGGCAAAAAACATAGAACACCCACGTTATTTGCATAGAAATATGGTGGGTAAGTGTTCAGATACTAACTGAAAGATTGGTAGTTTGTACTCAGGCAGTGGCTCCATAGAACAAAGACCTGGTGATCTACTTCTGTAAAGATTACAGCCTAGGAAACCCTATGGGGCAGTTCTGTTTTTTTTGTTTATCTTTGGATTTTTTTGTTTTAATTGTACTTTAGATGAAGTTTTACAGAGCAAATTAGTTTCTCATTAAACAATTAATATACATATTGTTTTGTGACATTGATTGCCAACCCCACGACATGTCAACACCCTCCCCTTCTAGACCTTGGGCTCCCTCTTACCAGCTTTCCTGTCCCCTCATGTCTTCTCGTCCTTGCCCCTGGGCTGGTGTGCCCCTTTAGTCTCATTTTGTTTTATGGGCCTGTCTAATCTTTAGCTGAAGGGTGAACCTCAGGAGTGACTTCAGCACTAAGTGAAAAGGGTGTTCGGGGGCCATACTGTTGGTGTTCCTCCAGTCTCTGTCAGACCAGTAAATCTGGTCTTTTTTTTTTTTTGAGTTAGAATTTTGTTCTACATTTTTCTCCAGCTCTGTCTGGGACGCTGTATTGTGATCCCTGCAGAGTAGTTGGTGATTGTAGGCAGGCACCATCTAGTTGTGCTGGACTCAGTCTGGTGGAGGCTGTGGCCGTTGTGGGCATTCTGTGTTTTTGACTAGTGCCAGTAATGTTGGGGTGAGATGGTATCTCGCTGAGTCAGAATTGACTCCACAGCACCCAGCAACAACATAATATGTTTACTTCATAAGTTAGAACAGCGGCGAGCAACCAGCTCTGCCTGGAGGAACTCGAGAAGGACCTTCCAACCTTAGTAAGAGTTCACTCAGCAGCCAAGAAAATTGCAGAGGCAAAGATATAAGAACCATTAGCGAGGATAGTGTTTTCTGCCCCAGAACATAGAGAAACGGGGGCATCCAGGGATAGACTTGGATGACCTCAGATGACAAACGGACTCTGTATGCCTTGCTAAGTTGGGATTTGTCCTGTGGACAGGCGGGAGCCAGAGGAAGTTATTGAAGAGAAGAATGGCGTGATTTACATTTGACTTTCAGAAAGAAAGACACGGACAATGGGGTCGAGATAAAGAGAAAAAAAGAGGCAGATGGACCCGTGAGGCTGTAAACAAGGGTGAAGATTTGCTGAAGGCGGTGGCTGTGCGGATGAGGAGAAAGGGACAGGTTGGTGAGATTTGGGGGGAAGAAGATTCATCAAGACTTGGTGACAGATTGAACATGTAAGTTTGAAGATGATTCTGAGCTACTTGTTCAGGGGACTCGGTGGATCGAGGTGACCTTCAAATGAGATGGAAAATCCCAGACAAAAGGTGCATGTTGGGGATGGAGGAGGAGGGAAGAAAATGACTTTGGTCTTGGGATTGTTGAATTTAAGTTGCCTGTGGGATTATCTTGGAAGAATTGTGTGGAGGGCAATTCGTAAATATAGTACTGGTATAGTAAGAGGGAGAATTGTTGGTTTTTTAATGCTTATCTCAAATCGACTGCTTAACGCTCACGCACTGTTCATGCTTAAATAACCCAGTTCTTTATCTGTTGATATTTAATTTTGCATTTGAGTGGCCTCTAATGTACTCACCTTTTGGCCTGGGCTTTTGAACTCCTTTATAGAAGTTTTTTAATTAGTTACTTTTTAAAAACTGTTTCTTGGAACCATTTTAAACTTATAGAAAATTATAAGAATAGTATAAACAACTCTCCTATTCCCTTTTCCTGAATTCACCAATTTCCACCAATTTTTACCATTTTGATACATTTGTTTGCTCTCTGTCTCCACACTACACATACACACCAAATTTTTTCTGAACCATATGAGGGTAGTATGAGACATTGTATTCCTTTACTCCTTAATAATTTAGTGAGTATTTTCTTAGAACAAGGCAGTTATCAAATTCAGGAAGTTTAATAACGATATACTTTGAGGACTAAGGTGTGCCTGACCCAAGCCATGGTATCTTCAACTGCTTCATATGTGTCGGAAAGCTAGGCAGTGAATAAGGAAGACCAAAAAAGAATTGATGCCTTTGAATTATGGTGTTGGGGAAGAACACTGAATACATCATGGACTGCCAGAAGAACAAACAAATCTGTTTTGTAAGAGGTACAGCCAGAATACTCCTTGGAAGCAAGGATGGCGAGACTTTGTCTCACATACTTTGGACGTGTTATCAGGAGGAACCAGTTCCTGGAAAGCACATCATGCTTGGTAAAGTAGAGGGTCAGTGAAAAAGAGAAAGACCTTCAACGAGATGGACTGCCACAGTGGCTGTACCAATGAGCTCAAACATAACGATTGTAAGGATGGTGCAGGACTGGGCAGAGTTTCATTCTGTTGTACATAGGGTCACTATGGGTCAGAACCAACTCGGTGGCACCAAATAACAATATTGATGCCATAATTTAATCTACAGTCTATGCCAATTTCATCAACTACCCTAATAATAACATTTATAGCAATTTTTGATACATTATCCAGTCCAAGGTTGTATACAAGAAGTCCCTGACTTACCACGGGGCTCTGTTCTAAAGACTCCATGGTAAGTCGGTTCTGATGTAAGTCGAGTATTTCTTTTTTTTGAGCATTTTATTGTTGTTTAGGTGAAAGTTTACAGAGAAAATTAGTCTCCCATTCAACAATTTATTCACAGCTTGTTTTGTGACATTGGCTGCAGACCCCTGAATGTGTCAGCACTCTCCCCGCTTCCTCCTTGGGTTCCGCTTTCCGGCCCCTTCTGACCTTCTGAAATTTGCTTTTGGGCAAACGTGGCCCTGTAGGACTCATGTAGTTGATTGTTCTGAGGTGTACGTTCCTCATGGTGTTAGTGTTCATTTTATCGGCCTGTCTATTGTATAACTATAAAGGGATCTCCGGGAACTATTTCAGTCCCAAGTTTGAAGGGTGTCTAAGGGCCATAGTCTTGTGGGTTCCACCAGTCTCTATCAGACCAGCAAGTCTGGTCTTATTTATGAGTTTGAATTTTGTTGTACATTTCTCTCCCCCTCTGTCCAAGACCTGCTACTATGGTCCCGCTCAGAGCGGTTGATGGTAGTAGCTGGGCATCATCTAGTTCTTCTGGTCTCAGGCTAGTGGAGGCCATGGTTCAAGTGGTTCATTAGTCCTCTGGACTAATTGTTGCCTTGAGTCTTTGGTTTTCTTTACTCTTCTTTGCTCCAGGTAGGAAGAGACCAATTGTTGTATCTTAGATGGCTGCTAACAATCCCTAGGCGCTACTCACCAAGGTAGGATATAGAACACTGTCTATACAGATTATGGTATGCCAATTGACCTAGATGTCCCTGGAGGCTATGGTCCCTAGCCCTCAAGCCCAGTATCTCAGTCCTGGTAAGTTTATAGTTATGGCTAAGAAGTTTTTATGACTGTGTCACCTGTGAGCATACATGGGTATATTTGCAGCGTGTGCACATATATATGTAAGTGGGTGTAGCTCATTTTTTTTTAGTTTGCATTATTATTGTCTTTTATTATCAATATCTTTATAAATCTGATCTTTATTTGTTTTGGAGGTTGGAAACATTACATATAAACTTACAGATGTATTTTAATATATACATACATAAAAAGCACACAAATCATAAATATTTACTCGATGATGAAGTGTTGGACAACATTGGCATTTTGTCAGTTGCGGTAATAACTCCACTTGTGGAAGATTCTGGATCATCTGGATTATCCTTGGGAATGAGGGTTGCGTTTCTAGTCAGAAAATCCGTGAGAATTGTCTGTATGGTCTTTTATGCAGTACAACATTGTATGTAGTACATATTACTAATAATAAGATGTACCAAAAAAAAAAAAAAAAGACAATCGAAAGTACGGTTCATCGTAACTCAAATATGTCATAAGTTGGGGACTACCTGTGTTGGATTTAGTTGTCATGAATTAATTTTACTGTGGGCTTTACATAAAGTTTATTCAAGGGTCACCCAACCCTTTCCGCTTAAAGGGATCAGTTCAGTCTTAAAAGGCCTGGGCTTGTTATGATAAGTTTCCTTACCCATTCACTGCAGCTTCAAGTTGCTAATTTCAACACAAAATACTCTAGGGGGAAATATTTGGAACCCTCCCTGTTTGTTGCGTGCCAACACTCGGAGAAGTGAGGGAAAGCAAACTCGTTTCCCGGCTCCTCTGTCAAAGCCCTGGCGTGTGGACCCTCTCATTTTCTGAATTAATTGTAATGTCTTGACCGCTGAATGGGCATTCTTTAACCTGAGCTGACCATTTGGAATTTAAAATTAGCAAAGTAATTATATTTACTAGGCCGCTGATTGAGGGAAGATTGCACACGGCTGATGAATTTGCATGTTGTGAAATGGGTCACGGTAGCAGATGGCCTTCCAAGGGGCAAAAAATAACTTGGAGTTGGTTGTTCTTTCTTCTTGACTTCCTGAATTAAACCCCGCTGCACAACAGTGCAAATGCTCGAATTGGGTGGAGGCAATTTGGGGTGGCAGTATGGACAATCAAGGGGAGTTGTGAAGTGTCAAAGAAAAATATTTTGATCTTAAAATAGATTATCACATATTGAGATTGGGGTAGAAATCCAATGCTGTGCATTAAATCATTGTCATCATAATCCACAGTCATTAATCTCTGACCATCACAGACGTGTCGATTCGTTTACTCTGCACCATAAACCTGTGAGTTAAGACTGGACAATTATCATCTGCATTTTACAGATGAGAAAACAGATTCAGAGAGTAACTTGACCAAGTTCAAAAATAAACATTTTTTGCCGTCTAAAATATCTAATTGAAGCCCTGGGAGGTTTTAGCTATATTAAGATAAAAAAGGTCATATTTAGATTGTGGTTTCTAAGTACCATTTCCCACTAAAAGAAACCAGGGCACCATAAAGAAATGGATGATTCTAGTTCCAGGGCTGGAAAGGTACAAGATGACCCTAGAACATCTTTTCATACCAAATAGCAAGAAATCTATATTAAAAAACGCAGGAATTGTATCAAAGGGGCTCAGGAGCTCTTACTGGGCAAGGAGGGACAAATTTGAGCATCAAGAAGTATGATAATTAAAATGGATTTAAGCATGTAGAATATGTTCCTTTAAACACATAGAATATGTTTAAATCTATGGGTTCATAATAATACTAAAACCCCACCACGCTGATATGCTTTGGAGGTTCTAGGAAGCCAAGGCATTATTCTGAAACCAGGGAGAAAGGATCAAGCATTTTTTCTCTCACTTTTTCTATATGTATCTCAGAGTAACCAAATATTTAACAAGGGGAAGATTCTTTTAGGAGAACTAATCCAGCTAATAAAGGAAGAAATGATAGGATCGCACAATTCGAAATTCCTAATGACTTGCTGTTTCTAGGCAGTGATCAACAATGCTGATGAGATCAAGAAAGGAACACAGCTGGTGAAGGGTGAGACAGTACAGACACTGGGGAAGCCAGCACAGCTTGTCCAAGGCAAGGTCATGGAAGCTCCATAGACACATCCAAACTCCCTGGGGACCAAATTGTTGGGCGGAGGGCTGTGGGGACCATGGTCTCGGAGAACATCTAGCTTAACTGACATAACATAGTTTATAAAGAAAATGTTCTAAATTCTACTTTGGTGAGTAACGTCTGGGGTCTTAAAAGCCTGTGAGCAGCCATCTAAGATACTCCGCTTCTCTCACTCCTTCGGGAGCAAGGGAGAATAAAGTAAACAAGATACAAGGGAAAGATCAGTCCAAAAGACTAATGGACCACAACTACCATGGCCTCCACCAGGCTGACTTCAGTACAACTAGATGGTGCCCAGCTACCACCACTGACTGCTCTGATAGGGGTCACCAACAGAGGGTCCTGGACAGAGCTGGAGAAAAACGTAGAACAAAATTCTAACTCACAAAAAAAGACTAAACTTACTGGCCTGACAGAGACTGGAGAAACCCTGAGAGTATGGCCCCCGGACACCCTTTTAGCTCAGTAATGAAGTCACTCCCATGGTTCACCGTTCAGCCAAAGATTAGACAGGCCCATAAAACGAAACAAGACTAATGGGGCACAACAGTCCAGGGACGAGGACTAGAAGGCAAGAGGGGACAGAAAAGCTGGTAACAGAGAACCCAAGGTCGAGAAGGGAGAGTATTGATGTGTCGTGGGGTTGTTAACCAATGTCATAAAACAATATGTGTACTAACCGTTCAATGAGAAACTATTTGTTCTGTAAACCTTCATCTAAAGTACAATAAAAAAAATTTTTTTTAAACATAAAAAAAAAGAAAGAAAGATGTCAGATGTGCAAAAAAAGAAAGAAAGGAACATAGCAAACATTATGTGCCCCTCAATGGAAGTTTGTCACACTACCTGTATGATAGTCTGACCAAAGAAACCACACGGGAATTTGTTCAAGCCCCTGTCTCTGACAGAAGACACAGAGGACAGAGGAACATGGTAAGTGACACTATGGAGATGCAATCAGAAAAATCCCGACTATGGGAAACTCCCAACAAAGGGCCCAGTTTTCTCAAACAATTAACACTAACAAGAACAAAATGTAAGCAAGGAAAACCTTTAGATTAAAAGAGACTTAAGAAATTAGTATGAACCAGTAGTCATATGCAAACTTTTGGATCCTATTTCAAAGAAGCTCTGTTAAAAAATATAACAAAAACTAAAACCAGAACATTTTTAGACAATCAGGAAAACATGAACACTGGGTATATTAAGGAATTATAGTTGAGGTCTTGAGGGTACAATGATAATATTACGATTGTGATGGATTAATTGTGCCCACCTTGAACAAAATAACAAGTGAAAGTCCTAACTCCTGTACCTGTGAATGTGACCTTGTTTGGAAATTGAGGGGTTTTTTTTTTTGTTATCAGTTAACAAGGACCTAATCCCTTCTGTCAGCAGCTAACCAAAAGGTCAGCAGCTCGAATCCACCAGCCACTCCTTGGAAACCCCATGGGGCAGTTCTACTCTGTAGTATAGGGTCGCTATGAGTTGGAATTGACTTGATGGCAATGAGTTTAGGTTTTTTTCTCCCCATCCCTTCTGAATGAAGTCTTTTAAAAGAGAACACACGGGGGGAGATACGATGTGAAGCTACATCTACAGACGGCAAAAGAACACCATGGATTGCTGGCAGCCACTAGGAGCTAGGAAAGAGGATGGACCAGTTCCTCACTCAAAGTCCTCACAGGGAATCAACATGGCCGATAACCTGATTTGGACTCCGGTCTCCAGAACTGTGAGACAATACGTTTCTGTTCTTCAGAGCCGCCCACTTTGTGGTATTGTGTCATGACAGCCCAGAAAAGTAAGACAGTGATCACTTTTAAAAGGGGGAGTCCTTGTCTTTAAAGATACATATTGAAACATTTTTAGATGAAATTGATGTGATGTCTAGAATTTGCTTCCAGATAATTAAGAGTGGTTAAGGAAAATGGATGAGGCCATAAAGAAAAAAGCTAACTAATACAGGGTCGCTCTGAGTTGAAGTGGCGATGGGAATAACAATTGTCGAAGCTGGGTTATGAGTATGTGGGGTTCATTATACTCTTCCCTCTGCTTTTGTATATGTTTGAAATATTCCGTATTAAAAGTCAGTTTTCAAGGTGGCTCATATATTTAACAACACAGATTTATTTGTGGCTATATGGTATAAAGCCATGTTTGTTGATATATATGTGTATAATTGTATTTATTTTGTTGTTGTTGAGAATATACACAGCAAAACACACACCAATTCAACAGTTGCTACATGTACCATTTAGTGACACTGATTACATTCTTTGTGTTGCGCAACAATTTCACCCTCCTTTTCTGAGTTGTTCTTCCCCCATGAACATAAATTCACTGCCCTCAAAGGTTGCTATCTAACCTTTCGAGTAAAGCAATGGTTTTTTAAAAGTACATTCTTTGGAACATTAGTTCTGAGGATGTTAATAGATTTTCTTCATAAAACAGGTTCTGAGACTAGATTAGAAAACACTGAACTAAACAGATTTCTTCATCACTCAGAGTTTTTAAGATGCTAATTAGATTCTCTAAGAAGAGGGTATAATATTCCCGTTTACCAATTTATTTGTTCCCGAGAATCCCTTTTTACATATCCTCTTATGGAATTAGCGTTCCCCAGAACATACTTTGTCAACCCTAAATTAGGTAATCATAATATCATCTGAAGGAACCCTAGTGGTGCAATGGTTAAGGGCTCAGCTGCGAACCGAAAGGTCAGCGGTTCAAACTCACCCAGCAGCTCCTTGAGAGAAAGACCTGGCAATCTACTTCTGAAACATTACAGCCAAGAAAACTTTATGGGGTGGTTCTACTTTGTCCATGGGGTAGCTATGAGTCAGAATCAATTCAATAGCACCTAACAACAACGTCATCTTCCTGGGCTTCTTTGTCATCCAGGAAAGAAGAGGTGGAACTAGTCAGTAGTTTCTTTAACATATCTAGCCACTGAACTTCTCTTCACACAAAAACTTTCTGCAGAAGCTCAGTATGTAAAATAGAGGAAGACAGGGCTTCCAGTTGAAGAGGGATTCGAATCCTAGAGCCCCACCCACTTGGCCTGTTCCTTGCTTTTCCATCCTCCCAGCAAAGGCTCTACAACAGTCTCTTTGGAGAACAGTGAAAATTCTGAGTCTCTAGTGTCCCTTACAGGATGGAAAAAAAGTCACTATGAAATGTGAAATTCAGAGAAGTTTCTAAAGTCTCTAACGTTGAGAAAGTTGTTTCTCAACAATACCTCCAAAAAATCAAGCTCTTTCTCTGGATCCCAGACTTAGGATTCCGGAGGTTGAACTATCAGAGATGGACTGACCACCGAACTTCTGGAATGAACACTCAAAACCCAGGTCAAGTTTATAATTAGAATAAGAATGCGGTGCTTCTGGTTACAGCAACAATACGTGTGCTGGCATTTGTGTTTGTTTGTAGCCCCACTCCAGGACCTGAAATTCTGCCAGTGGATAAAAATGAACAAAGCTTGAGGGATAACACGCACGTGCCCCCATCACTATCAGCTTTTACTACCAGCTTTTTAAAGGGAAAGAAGGAAGTGTGAGTGCTGTTTGGGGCGAGTTTCCCACCCCAGAAGGCACTGAGTGTGGGCTGCATTATGAACAGGGCTTTTCACTCTCGTTGGAGATTCCTCACTGTCCTGCCTTCAGAAATTACAAAAACAGACTGTTTAACGAAGCCCATAAAGTGTCACTTAATTGTATTTAAAATTCATCTTCTCTTTCACTGGTATTTCTGACTTTTCATAGGTCTACATCTCAAGTGTTTGGAGAGTGTTTATGTGTCCACAGGAGGTGCAGGTACAGGGATACAGGGGACATTCTGACTGACTTCCTAGCATCCAATTTACTCTCCTCCACCGGGCAGCAGCAAGTGGCTAGGAATTGGCCCCAGCCCCAGATGTCTGAGATAATCAAGGTCAGCATAGTCCCCGGTGCCCATTTCAAGCTGGAGATGGGCAAGTGACCTAAGCTGCTCCATCAGACCAAGGGGAAGGACCTTAATTTTCCCTGGGGACAAAAGAGACTCCTTTTTCCCCAATGGATGTGAATGATGAAGCTCATAGCTCCAAATATGCTGACAGCCCTCCTCCTACAAAAAAAAAGTCCCAGTTAGAGGACGAAGCTTGCAGTGCAATAGCATAGAGGAGAGTGAGAAAGAACAAAGGCCTTGTTGTCGAAATACTGAAATCATCCATTCTAAGCCCACTCACCAATCACAACCACTCAATTTGTCATACTGCAGTGGCTTGCAAGTCGCTATGATGCTGGAAACCATGCCACCAGTATTTCAAATACCAGCAGGGTCACCCATGGTGGACAGGTTTCAGCTGAGCTTCCAGGCTAAGATAGACGAGAAGGAAAGGCTTTGGGATCTACTTCCAAAAATTAGCCAATGAATCACAACAGAAGATTATCCAGTATAGTGCCCCTTAGGCTGGAAGGCACTGCAATAGCCCCAACAATAAACTCAAACATACCAACAACCACGAAGACGGCGTAGGACTGGGCAATGTTTTATTCTGTAGTACATGGGGTCCGTTGTACAGAACCAAGTCAGTGGCAGCTAACAACAACAACACAGCCCACTCAACCACTTTTGAACTTCCTAATAAGCAAGATAACACAGTTCCTTATTGTTTAAACGATGAGGGACAGGGTTTTCTGTCATTTGAAGCCAAAAGCATCTTCACTAAGAAAGGTGACAAAAACTAGAGCTAATTTTGCAGAGTACAGCGGGTAATTTATTCTAGACAGACGGCAAAGGAACCATACCCTGGTCATCACAGAATCATGAGGATTTTTAATTTTTCAATCATCTAGTATTCTAATTTGCATATATCTGATTATTAGGGAGGCTGAAAATCTTTTTGCTTATTAGCCAGTTGGATTTCCCTGTCCGTGAAATGCTTATTTATATCTTTTGTTATTTTTTCTGCAGTTTGTCTTTTTCATATCGTGTTTTTAAAGTTTTTAATATATTATTGATATCTTACTTACTACTTGCATCCATTGGAAATATCCTCTCTCATTCTAAGTTTGTTTAGATCTTTACTTTTGATATCTTACTATACAGAGTTTTAAATTTTAATGTAGTTGAACTTATCTGTCTTTTTCTTCATGGCTGGTGCTTTTTTTGATGCTTTGCTTAAAAAATCATTTCATACCTAGAGAAAATAAAGGTGTTCTTACATCTTTTTTTAAATTAAAAAAGCAAAGGTTTGCTTTTTCACATTTCAGTCTTTATTGCACCTGGAATTTCTTTTATATTTAGTGTTGGCAAGAACATAAAATATCTTTTTCTGTATGGATTCCCCATTTTTCCAGCATCATTTATTGAGCAGGACATCCTTTCCTCACTGATTTGTAATATCAACGCTGAACAAGTACCAATTTTCCATACGATATTGGCTTGGTTTCTTAGTTCTCTTTCCTGATTTATTGGACCATTTGTATGTATCTGTGCCAGGCTGCAGAAAATCCCACTGTCTCAAACAGCTTTCTTGAGACGCCCCATAGCTTTACTTTAAAATCCTGGTTCATCTCTCCTTAACTGCTGCCCAAAACTAGAGGAAATTTGTGGAAATCAGTTCAGGCACCATGTTGACACTCAGGATAACCTTTTAGTTCATTAAATACCTCATACATAGTCACTTCTCCTCCTGTGGGTGGAGTTTAACTGCCATTTTCTGAACTTGTGATTGAAGTTATATGTAAATCCCATTGCACCTGTGTAGTATGATTAAGGATGTTGCTGATGTAACTTGTATAAACTTCCTGCTTGTAACCCCTTAAAAGTAACACTTCTCACCCTCACTGAGCAGTCTAGATGGCAGCAGCCCCTGCTCCTTTCCTCGTGCAACAAAATAAAGGGGCCTTTCTACTCTCACACCTCGGTCTCTCATTTATTGGCTGAGACCAGTCATGCCGAGCAGAACCTGGGGCTTCCACCTGGCAACATTTCTAATAACCTTACAATAAATATTTATATCTTGGTCCTATCCTTTTCTATATGAATTTTCTATCAGCTTGGCAAGACCACCCTTTTGGAATTTTGATTGATATAGAGACTAATTTGGGGAGAATATCTTTAAAATATTGATCTTCTCATCCATTGACATGATATATTTCTCCGCTGTTGAAGTCTCCCTCCATAATCAGCACGACTTGGTCATTTATTCTAACAGCTTAAAAAAATCAACTAACAAAAAATACTCTTAATGTTTTACCACCTGAAGCGATCACCAATATCAAACTTGCTTTTGTTATATTGAAAAAATACTCTCACTCCCTCTTTTTTAAAATATATTTTTAAAATCTCTTTTCAAATGTAATAGCTGTAAGGTATGAGGTGTGGTCTCTGGCCTCATTTCTTCCTGCATTCAGATCTTTGGTAAAAGATACAACCATACTTTAAAATTTGAACTTGTCGAGTTTTTTCATAGTTCCTTCAATAATACTTCATAACTTTTTTCTAAAAAGTATCTTTCCTCTTTTACTGACTTTTTCCTTTAGTTTTTGTTGCTATTATGAAATATTTCTTATTTTCTATCATGCTTCTCTAATTATATAGTGTTGGAGTCGAGTAACACTATTCAATTTTGTAAGTTAGTTTTATATTCAACAAAACTGTAGATATATGAAGTTTCCTTGCAAAATAAGTTGAACCTGTCAACATTGCTGGTGGGAGTGTAAAATGGTTCAGTCACTTTGGAAAAGAGCTTGGCAATTCCTTCAAATATTAAACACAGAGTTAGCATGTGACCCAGTAATTTGATCTCTAGATACATACCCGGGAGAAATTAAAGCAAGCTTCCACACAAGATCTTGTACATGAATGTTCATTGCAGCACTTATTCACAATAGCCAAAAAAGAGGAAACAACCCAAATGTCCAGCAGCTGGTGAAGGGATAAACAAAATGTGGTGTGTGTGTGTGTGTGTGTGTGTGTGTGTGTGTATACAGTGGAATATTTTTCAGCTATAAAAAGGAATAAAGTACAGATACAAGCTACAACGTGATTAAACCTTGAAAACATTGTGCTAAGTGAAAGAAGCCAGTCAGAAAAGACCACCTGTGGTAAGATTTTATTTGTATGAAATGTCCAGAATATGCAAATCCATAGACACAGAAAGTAGACTAGTGATTGTCTGGGGCTAGAGGTAAGAGGTCAGGAACAGGATATGACTGTTAATGGGTATGGGATTTCTTTTTGAGCTGATGGAATGTTTTACATTGATTGCTGTGATGGTTGCACGAATCTGTGAATATACTACAGACCATTAAATTGTATACTTTAAATTGATGAATTTTGTGGCATATGAATTGTAACTCAATAAAGCTGTTTTTCAAAAAGTTGAACCGTAAGAACCTAGAGATAACTCCCATGTAAAAGAAATAAGAGAAGAACATCTTAAATGGCACCACAAGGAAGAAAACAGACAAAGCCAGAGTATAAAATATTCTGTAGGACAACTGACCCAATTTCTGCAGAAAAGAAAAAGGGAGGATGGACAACTCTGAGTTATAAGAGACTTAAGAGACATGATAATCAAATGTGATGTGTAAACATTTTTGGATCCTGGCAAACCAAGTGTAAGAAAAATTTTTGAGACTATTCGGTAATTGTGATTATGGATTAAAAAAACCAAACCAAACCCATTGTTGTCCAGTCAATTCTGACTCATAGCAACCCTACAGGACTTAAAACTGCCCCATAGGGTTTCCAAGGATCACCTGGTGGATTCGAACTGATGACCTTTTGGTTAGCAGCCAAACTTTTAAGCGCTGAGTCACCAGGGTTTCCGATTACGGACGGAGACTTGGGTAATAACAAGAGTCATTGTGAATTTTGTTAGGAGTGATAATGACCTTGGAGTTATTTAAGAAAATATCCAAGTTTTAGAGAGGTATACAGAAAAGTACAGGGAGTACAGGGGTAATAGGATGTCTGGAATTTGTTTTGAGAATATTTCAGCAAGTAAGAGAAAAGAGGAAAAAAGAAAAATAGATTAAGCACAAACGTGGCAAAAAAAAAAAAAAAAAAAAACCCAACTTTATTATTATTGATTCTGGGTAGTGAGTGTTCTATTCTCTCTTCGTTTTATATCTTTGAAATTTTACCCCCCCCCCCAAAAAAAAATGAGAAGAAAAATGAAGAGGAGAGGAAGGGTAAATTATCTACATACATTCGATATTTTATGTATTGGGGACATTTTAAAACTTACGTTTTGCAATATTTTGAAGTTCAATTTAGTAGATTTACTTCTCAAGTATTATTTAAGTACTTGAGAGGGGCTTTTTTGTTAAGTCTAACAATCAAATTACTTCAAAAGGAAATAAAAGAAAACACACATATAAATGTTGTCCTATTAGAGTGATGGTGTCCATTGGAAAAGTGTGTTAAGTTTACAGAAGAAAATAAGTATTATTCAAGGTTCCCTTAATAGTTACTAGAAAAATGAAGACTTATAAATAGAATGATACAATTTCTAAGGTGAACTAGGACTTTGAAAGTATGTTGATATTTGAATATTAATTTTAAAGAACAAAAGAAACCTGAAAATCATTTCTGCATACAAAAGCCATCCTTGATGGCTTATCTTACCTTGTTATCTTATCTTATCTATCTTCCATGTTATAATTGCTTAAAGAATAACAATAAAATAAACAACAGTGCACCCACCATCCCTCATTTTTTTTATTGAACTGGGTAATATGCCTTCTCATCACTTATCAACGATCTCTTTATCTTACATTTCGCATTTATGACAAGACTAAAAAACCTGCTCACCAACTAATTTGCACACTAACAACATACATCTGGCAGTAACAAATGGTGAGGTGCGAGCCAAGATTAATGCTGACTGCAGTGGTTAAGTTTATGTGATAACTTGACCGGGCCATGATTTTCAGTGGTTTGGCAGTTATGCAATGATCTAATTTGGCAGTTATGTAATGATGTAGTCATCCTCCATTTTGTGATCTAATGTGGTCATCCTCCATTTTTTCATAACACTGATTTCACATAATGACTTGGTCTTTGGAACCTAACCTGTCGCTAAATGAGGAGAGGGTGTATTCTATTAGAATTTATATCCAAGTTTTTAAATGACATTGTCCTATAATATTTCTTTCTAATGCTCTTCTTGTCCAGTATTGGGCTTCATAAAATAAGATGGGTAACTTTCCTCTTTTTTTCTAGTCTGTAAAATAACTTTTACAGATAGCAGGATTTGTTTCCTAAAGGTTTGAAAAATTCTCCTGTAAAAATGTCTAATCCTGTTGACTTTTAATAAGAGATTTTGATGACTGATTCAATTTCTTTGAAGATGTATCAGTTGTCTATTGCTGCCTAACAACTAATCCCAAAACTTACCACCTTAAATCAATAAGCTCACATTTTCTACAGGTCAGAAATCCAGGCATGACTTAGCTCAGTGCCTCTGGCTCAAGGTCTCTTATAATGCTGCAATCATCTCTAGGTGGGGAGGGTCTTCTTCCAAGCTCAAGTATGTGACTCTTGGTGGGCCTCAGAGCCTTGCTAGCCGCTGGCCAGAGACAGCACTTTCTTGACTGGGTCTCTTCTTAGAGCAAATCACAGCATGGCAGCTGGTTTCCCTCAAGTTGAGCCAGCAATTGACTAAGACAGGATGCACAGACCGAACTCACAGTGTCTTTGTAACCTAACCTCAGAAGTGACATCCCTAATTTTTGCCATATTCTATTCATTAGAAAGGAGCCCTGGTGGCTCAGTGGTTAAGCATTCAGCTGCTAACCGAAAAGTCAGTGGTTCAAACCCACCAGCCTCTCCCCAGGAGAAAGATGTGGCAGTCTGCTTCTGTAAAGATTACAGCCTTAGAAACCCTATCGGGCAGTTCTAGTCTGTCCTATAGGGTCACTATAAGTCAGAATTGACTTGCCGGCAATGGGTTTATTCATTAGAAATGAGTTACTAGGTCCAAACCATACTCAGGGGAGGGGAATTCAAGAGTGTGAGTACCATGAGGTGGGGACTATTGGAGGCCATTTTAGAGACTATCTACCGCAAAAGATCATTGGTGTCAGATTTTCTATTTCTTCTTTGATCAGTTTTGATGAGCTATAATTTTTTGTATACAAAAGGAGTATTGATGCATTCAAACTGTGGTGTTGGCAAAGAATGTTGATATACTGTGGGCTGCCAAAAGAATGAACAGTTCGGTCTTAGAAGAAATACAACCAAAATGCCCCTTAGAAGGGAGGATGTTGAGACTTCGATTTGCTTACTTTGGACATAAGGAAAAAACAATCGCTAGAGAAGAACATCATGCTGGTAAAGCAGAGGTCAGTGAAAACGAGGGAAACCCTCAGCGAGAAGTGCTGACACAATAGCCTCAACAATGGACTCCAACAAACCAACAGTTATGAAGATGGCTCAGGACAATTCTGTTATACCTAGGTTGTCATGAGTCAGAGCTGACTCGACAGACAGCAGCTGTCAACTGTTTTCTATGTAATTATCCATTTCATCTAAGTTTTCCAGTTTTATTTGTATTAAGTTCTTCATAGGGGCTGTACATTTGTACATACCGGATTTACAAAGGCTAACAGAACAGTGGCTTAAATGATAGAAATGTATTTTTCTCTCTCATAACCATTCAAACATAAGCAGCCCAGGGCTCATATGACAGCTTCATAGTGTCAGAAACCAGATTCTATCTTGCTGGTCTATCATCCTCAATTCACAGCTTCCATCTCATGCTCTCAAGGGGTGTTATGGATTGAATTGCGTCCCAAAACAAGATAGGTTGAAATCCTAACCCCTGCACCTTTGAATGGAACCTAGTTTAGGGAAATTGGGGTTTTCTTTGCAGATGTTATCAGTTAACAAGGTCATATGATGAAGTACTAACCCCTGGTACCTGTAAACGTGACTTTATTTGGCAATAGCGTCTCTGAAGATGTTATCAGTTAACATGAGGCCAGACTGGAGTAGGATGGGTCCTAATCCCTTCTGAGTGGTGTCTTATAAAAGGGAAGGACAGATATAGGGGAGAGACACACACACACACAGAGGATACCATGTGAAAATACATTTACAAGCCAGGGAACACCAAGAAATGCCCAGGGGCTACCAGAAGCTGAGAGAGACAGGGAAGGAGCTTCCCCTAGAGCAGACGAAGAATGTGGTTTTGCCAACACCCAAATTTAGACTTCTAGCCTCCAGAACTGTGAAGCAATAAGTTTCTGTTCTTTAAAGCCACCTGCCTTGTGGTATTTTGTTATGGCAGCAGTCGGAAACTAAGACTGACGGCTTCTCCAGCTCTCCCCACCATAGCTGTACGCCGGCCAGCAGAAAAGAGAAGAGAACACAGCTCTTTTGCTTAAAAGGCTTGCCCTGGTGGTAGAAAATATCACTTCCCCTCACATCCTCTTCTTTACTTCCTTATTTTCTTCTTCTACTGGCTTTAGGTTTGCTCTAGTGTTTTTTACTAACCTCTTGAGTTAAATTCTTTTTTTTTTTTAAATTTTTTTTTACCGTACTTTAGATGAATGTTTATAGAACAAATAGTTTCTCCTTAAACAGTCAGTACACATATTGTTTAATGACATGGGTTAACAACCCCACAACATGTCAACACTATCCCTTCTCGACTTTGGAGGACTTTTTTTTTTTTTGGTGAAAATATACATAGCCAAAGTCACACCATTTCAAAAGTTTCTACATGTACAACTCAGTGACATTGATTACACTCTTCCAGTTGTGCTGCTATTCTCACTATCCTTTTCCAAATTATTCCATCACCATTATCTTCAACTCACTGACCCTTAGGCTTCCCATCAAACCTTTTGAGTTGCTGTTATCAATTTGATCTCACATAGATAATTCCTTTTTTTTTTTTTTGTACCTTAGATGAAGATTTACAGAACAAATAGTTTCTCATTAAACAGTTAGTACACATATTGCCCTATGACAATGGTTAACAACCCCACGACATGTCAACACTGTCCTATCTCAAACTTGAGTTCCCTATCACCAGCTTTCTTTTCCCCTCCTGCCTTCTAGTCCTTGTCTCTGAACTGCAGTGCCTCGTTAGTCCCGGTTTTGTTTTATAGGGCTGTCCAATCCCCAGCTGAACAGTGAACCTCGGCAGTGATTTCACCACTGAGCTGAAAGTGTGTCCCGGGGCCATACTGTTGGGGTTTCTCCAGTCTGTTAGGCCAGTAAATCTGATCTTTTTTTGTGAGTTAGAATTTTGTTCTACATCCTTCTCCAGCTCTGTCCAGGACCCTTTGTTGTGATCCCAGTCAGAGCAGTTAGTAGTGGTAGCCAGGCACCATCTAGCTGTACTGGACTCAGTCCCGTGGAGGCTGTGGTAGCTGTGGACCATTAGTCCTTTGGACTAATCTTTTCCTTGTACCCTCTTCTCTTCATTCTCCCTTGCTCCTGAAGGGGTGAGAACAGTGGAGTATCTTAGATGGCTGCTCACAGGCTTTTAAGACCCCAGACGCTACTCACCAAAGTAGAATGTAGAACATTGTCTTTATAAACTGTGTTATGCCAGTTGAGCTAGATGTTCCCCGAGACCATGGTCCCCACAGCCTTCTGCCCAGCAGTTCAGTCCCTCAGGGAGTTTGGATGTGTCTATGGAGCTTCCATGACCTTTCCTTGTACAAGTTGTGCTGGCTTCCCCAGTAGTGTGTACTGTCTTACCCTTCATCAAAATTACCACTTATCTATTGTCTATTTGGTCCCACCCCCCAACTCCTCCCATCCCTTGTAACCAACAAAGATTGTTTCTTTTTGTGTGTAAACTTTTACATGAGTTTTTACAGTAGAGGTCTCATACAATGTTTGTCCTTTTGTGATTGACTTATTTCACTCAGCATAATGTCCTCCAGTTTCATCCATGTTATGAGATGGTTCACAGATTCATCCTTGTTCTTCATCGTTGTGTAATACTCCATTGTGTGTACGTACCATAATTTGTTTATCCATTCATCGGTTGATGGGCATCTAGGTTGTTTCCATCTTTTTGCTATTGTGAACAGTGCTGCAATGAATATGGGCGTGCGTATGTCTATTCGAGTGACGACTCTTATTTCTCTAGGATATATTCCTAGGAGTGGGATTGCTGGATCATATGGTATTTCCATTTCTAGCTTTCTAAGGAAGCGCCATATCATTTTCCAAAATGGTTGCATCATTTTGCATTCCCAGCAGCAGTGCATAAGAGTTCTGATCTCCCTGCAGCTTCTCCAACATTTGTTATTTCCAGTGTTTTTGATTCATGCCAATAATGCTGGAGTGAGATGGTATCTCATTGTGGTTTTAATTTGCATTTCTCTAATGACTAGTGATCGTGAGCATTTCCTCATGTGTTTGTTGGCCACTTGAATGTCTTCTTTGGTGAAGTGTCTGTTCATTTCCATTGCCAATTTTTTAATTGGATTATTTGTCTTTTTGTTGTAGAGGTGTTGGATTTTCTTGTAGATTTTTCAGATTAGACTTTTGTCTGACTTGTAATGTCCAAAAATTTTTTCCCAGTCTGTAGGTTCTCTTTTTACTCTTTTGGTGAAGTCTTTTGATGAGTGTGTTTAATTTTTAGAAGATCCCAGTAATCCAGCTTATCTTCTGGAGTTTGTGTGTTGTTGGTTATGGTTTGTATCCTGTTAATGCTGTGCATTAGGGCCTCTAGCATTGATCCTATTTTTTCTTTTATGAACTTTATAGTTTTTGGCTTTATATTTAGGTCTTTGATCCATTTTGAATTAGTTTTTGTGAATGGTGTGAGGTATGGGTCCTGTTTCATTTTTTTTTGCTGATGGGCATCCGGTTTTGCCAGCACCATTTGTTAAAAAGACTATCTGTTCCCCATTTGATGAACTTTGGGTTAAGTTAAATTCTTAACTCATTTATTTTCAGTCTTTCTTGTTTTTTAACTATACATTTAAGTCCATCACTTAAATTGCAACCACTAGCTCTTAATGTGCAATAATTTCTGTTTTTTTTTAATTCCTAATTTCTTTCTAATTTTCACTGCTAATTTTATTTAAATTGTCACCTTTTATTCCTAAGATTCCTAATCGGGTCTTTTATATATCTTCTTGATTTTGTTTATATTTGCCTCAACTTCTAATACAGTGAAGCCTGTGAGAGCCCAAACTCAACGGGACTACCTTATTTTTCTAGGACTCGCCAGTTTTCCACCTTTGACAGGGTGTAGTCTTACCACTTTTTTGTTACTTGTTTTAGTGGAAAATATTTGCATTTTCCTTCTCTGACAGGTTTCTGCCTTACATAGGTTCCAGCTTTCACAGGTTTTACAGTATAATTTCTTATTCTATTTTATGGATATAATCTCTTTATCTCTCTGAGCATTCCAGGCCTAACTATTTTAAAGCTTTTTTCAAATGTTCTTAATTTGCCAAAATCAAATTTATTTTCTGATTGTTCTGTTTGTGGTCACATGCATTTTTCTGGGAGGAAGGGCCCTAATTTAGATTAGAATCTTAAAGCCAACTGGGACCAAAAACCTTGAGGACCGTTACTATTGTAAAAGGGGGCCCTGGCAGTGCAGTGGTTAAGAGCTCAGCTGCTAACCAAAAGGTTGGCAGCTGGAATCCACCAGGTGCTCCTTGGAAACCCTATGGGGCAGTTCTGCTCTGTCCTATAGGGTCACTATGAGTTGGAATTGAGTGTACGGCAATGAGGGTTTTTTTGATTGGTAGCAAAGTGGTTAAAGCACTCAACTGCCAAATGAAAGATTGGCGGTTCGAACCCACTGGCTGCTCCATGGGAGAAAGACTGGCAATCTGCTTCCGGGAAGATTACAACCTTGGAAACCCTAGTTGTGAGTCAGAGTCGAGTCAGCAGCAATGGGCTATTACTGTGAACCTAGTTTTTTTCTTACAGCTCCCTGGAAGTGTAGATGGAGAAGGCTCTTAGGGGCAGTTAATCCAGTGTGCATCCAAGCCTTTCTTTTATAGATGCATCTGTTAACCTCCAAGGCAAAAATACTGGATATTTCAACCGAAGATCTCAAACTTTCTTAGAGTTGGCAGTAAGAAAAAAATCAAGAGCAAGAAGACTTACGACAGAAATACAAGTATAGTTGCTCTTCTGTTTAACTTGCAATAAAAAAGTCTTTAATTTTGATGACCTGGCAGGGTTAGTGCAAAGGGCAAGTGCAATGGATATAAGGAAGAACTATCTTTGGAAAGATCCGTTTTAATTATTTAAAAACCCTAATTATGAATTTCAGGTATAATTACAATCATGTTATTACATGCATTTTATAAATTAAAAATATAAATGGTCATTAATAAAGGAAAGTGACAGAAGTTAATGAAGAGGTTACAAGTCGAACTAATGATATTAATTAGTCATAAGCCTTTAGTATATTAATACAAAAGAGTTAGTTCCTGGACCTATCAATTAAAGGAACTGTGTCTAAGTCACAGGACTCTCCTGCCACTAACTTTATGTGAGGTCACCCCACTCCCTTCCCCCCTGGTGGCTAATTCATTTCCCCTGTGTAGTAATGTGTTCATTATTCACTGTCAGCACTTTCTTGCAGTCTTGAGGTAAATGTCCTCCCAGCTCTGTGTTTTTGCTTCTTCCCTCTGAGCATTTGTTGCTGATCCCCTTAAGTCGTCACCATAAAGTGTTTGACCATTTTGGTGGTCTTGGAGCTGGATCCACAACCCGCCTGTCAGTTTGTTGTTCTGTGGTGGTTTGTGTGTTGCTGTGATGCTGGAAGCTATACCATCGGTATTTCAAATATCAGCAGGGTCATCCATGGTGGATAGGTTTCCGTGGAGCTTCCAGACTAAAACAGACTAGCAAGAAAGGTTTGTCAGTCTACTTCTGAAAATTTATCCAATGAAAACCTTATAGATCACAACAGAACATTGCCTGACTCGCTTGCTTTGGACGCATCATCGGGAAGGATCAATCACTAGACGAGGACACCATGTTTGGTGAGGGTGAGGGTGAGGGAGACCCGGGGGAGATGGATTGGCACAATAACCACAACAATGGCCTCAGATATGCTGGTGATCATGAAGATGGCACAGGACCGGGCAACATTTTGTTCTGTTGTATGTAAGATCACCATAGTCAGTGTTAGCCTGAAGGCAGCTATCAACAAGAAGGAGCTGGATGGAGCTTGTGTCTTACTGGAAGACACATGTGTTATAGGCCAAGCCCGATCAGAGTCCAGATGTTTCTTCAGCGTCCATTTCCTTGCCTGAGTCTCTTTGCAGTCAGCATTCCTTACCATGAACCCAGATGGCTGCTCTCTTTCCTGTCTTCACCTCCTGAGCAATTGCTCTTTACTGAACTGTCCTCAGTAAACCCGCTAGGGAGTACCTGCGACAGGAGAGACTCGAGACACCCATATGGAGAACAGAGATGGAAATCTCCCCGAAGAGCCCCACCTTCTATTTTAACCAAGGAGTTTACTCCCTTCCCCTGATCAGCTAAGTCCCTGGTAGTGTAACTGAAAAGTTGAAGGCTCAAGTCCACCCAGAGCCACCTCAGAAGAAAGACCTGGTGAACTACTTCCAAAAAATTAGCCATTGAAAATTTTATGGAGCACAGTCATACTCTGACACACGCGAGGTCACCCTGAGTCAGAATCTACTAGTTTTATTGGTTTAACATGTGGCCAGATTATTTTTTTCTCTTCTCTTTCTTTCTTAACACTTGGTATCAACTGAGCAATGACAGCACCAGAAGTCAAGAAACCCTTAAAAATGAGGAGAGGCATCAGGCCAGTGAATCCATGAACTGGATAATCACCCTGAATAATCAGGATCAAACTGTACAGTCAACACACCCTCCCCACTTCTTCCCAGGAGCCAAGGAAAGGACAGGCCAAAAACTCTCCCTGCTGGAGATCCAAGAGAAAATTTCCTTCAGCACTACCCCCCCACCCCACTCCCGCCCCAACCCTGCTGTGCATTCAGGGTTACAAACAATTCCTTTTCAGCTCAGACATATCTTTCCTTGCATTGAATGGATTTTCTGGACTTGAATGTGAATGCGACTCCCTGGCTTGGATTTTGCAAAAGCACTGCTTCGTGTCTCCCCGAGTTTGCTTCAGGGAGCGGATTTTACATCTGCTGGCAAGGCCAGGCAGTGGCGCTTGGAGACAGGAGCATTTGAAACCACATTTTTTGGCTCATTAAAGCTATTCTACGGATGTTGCTCCCCATGTCATTCAACCTCTTTTCAAGCCGTGTACTCAGTGGCGCACTTCTGGGAGGCTGGGCATGGGTTTTGCTAAGAACTGGATGGCGTCCATAAGTCTCCTCAGGGCCAGCTTATTCTTGGGTTCTGGCACCCTTTGAATAGCTCTTTCACCTTTGCAGTCTCCCACACAAAGCCTCCTCTGCTTAGTTCACCCATGGACCGAGATGTTTACTTCATCGAGTTTCTGAGGTCCTGGGTGTGGCGCTGTTGCCCCCAGTGTAGGAGGAGCAGGTCTGTTTCCACCTCACAGCCAACAGCCATCACAAATATGTCCTAACTCGGAGATTTCTTTGGATGTCTTCCCTACCCCGGCCAGACAGAGACGTCCTAGAGGCACAGACTGCTTGAAAGCACCAGAAAAATATATCTGATTTGGAATTTCCTCATTAATTAGGGTGGCTTATGAATTTGTTGACTTCAAGTCTGAAAAGAGAACAGCTTACTTGGTTGGTAGGAGTCCCTGGGTTGTGTAAATGGTTAAGGCACTTGGCTGCTAACTGAAATGTTGGAGGCTTGAGTCCACCCAGAGGCATCCTGGAAGAAAAGCCTGGCAATCTACTTCTGAAAATCAGCCATTGAAAACCCTATAGGGCACAGTTCTACTCTGACACACATGAGGCTTCCATGAGTTGGAATCGACTTGATGGTAACTAGTTAGATTGGAAAAAGCAGTGGTTTTCTTCTCTTTTCTGTTTCTGCCTGCAGGGGGTGTTGTGTATGATGGGAAGGTGTTGGGCAGTGTGTCCCCACCATGGCTGTAGTTCTGTGTGTGCATGATTCCCAGTCTCTTCCTTGGTGAACTCTTCCATAGCCCACTCTGACTGAGATCCTGAAGGAATTATCCCAACAGAAGGAATTCCATGTCCGAAGCTGTGCCCCGTCTCTCTTTCCCGGTATCCTAACACTGTCTAGGAACAACAGTGTAATAACTTCCCTGAGAGCACTCCAGATTAGTCCTCAGTGTCTGCAAGTGGTGTTACTCTGCTGAAATACACACTGAGAAGTACATAGCTCTTTCCAATTAGGGTGGCAGGGGGATGTTTAAGCATTAGCTGCTCAGTTAAAGGAGCTGAAGCACCTAACTCAGCCTTCTCTGATATGAATGGGGAGTGTGAGGAAGAAATTTAACAAAATTCAATTCCTCAGACAACTGAGATAAGAAACTAAGATCTGAGCCAGGGCAATTAGGCAAGCAAATGAAATAAAAGGCATCCAAATTGGAAAAGGAGTAAAACTATTCCTATTTGCAAATGACATAATCTTAGATATAGAAAATCTTAAGGAATTCACTAAGAAACTATTAGAACTAATAACTTCAGTAAGGTTTCAGGATAAAAGATCAATATACAAAATTCAACTGTATTTCTATACAGTAGCCATGAGTAAACTGCAAATAAAATTAAGAAAACAATTCCATTTACAATAGTATCCAAAAGAATAAAATGTTTAGGAATAAATTTTTTTAACTGCAAAACTTATACACCCTCTCCTCACTTATCAGCATGGTTGGGTTCTAAAGATCAGGTCGTTATGCGAAATGGGTGTTATGCAAAAATGAAAGACGACCACATCATATCACAAAATGGAGGATGACTACATCCCTACATAACTGCCAAATTACATCATTACATAACTGCCAAACCACTGAGAATCATGGTCCAGCCAAGCTGACACATAACCTTGACCATCAAAGCCAGCATTACTCTCACCTTTCACCTCGGCATTCATTAATGCACAAAATAAGTGGATAGCAGATTTTTTAGTATTGTCATAAACGTGAAATGAAGGATAATAAGACAGTTGATAAGAGAGGAGAAGCTATACTCTGAAAACTACAAAACTTTGTTGAAAGAAATTTTAAAAGACCTAAGATAAATGGAAAGAAACCTCACGTTCATGGATAAGAAGACAATATTGTCTTCCTATAAAAATACTCCCCAAATTGAGCTACAGGTTCAATGCAATCCCTATCAAAATCTCCACTGACTTCTTTAAAGAAATTAAAAAACTGACCCTAAAATTAATATGGAAATTCAAAGGACTCAGAATAGCCAAAACAATCTTGAAAACAGTAGGAAGACTCACACTTCCTGACTTCAGAACTTACTACAAAGCCACAGTAATCAACACAGTGTGATACTGGTATAAGAACGGATGTATAGATCAGTGGAATAGAATTGACAGCCCAGAAATAAGCTCATGCATCTATGGTCAATGGATTTTCAACCATTGACCATAGATGCATTTCAGCAAGGGTGCCAAGGGCATTCAACAGGGAAAGAATAGGCTTTTCAACAAATGACATTGGGACAATTGGATATCCACATGCAAGAGAATGAAGTTGGATGCATACCTCACACCATATAGGAAAATTAACTGAAAACGGATCAAGGACCTAAAAGAACTAAAATTATAAAACTCTTAGAAGGAAACATAAGGATAATGCTTCCAGATCTAGTTTTTAACATTAGATTCTTAGCTATGACACCAAAAGCACAAGCAACAAAAGAAACAAATAGATGAATTGGACTTTATCAAAATTAAAAACTTTTGTACTCCAAAGGACACCATCAAGAAGGTGAAAACACAGCCTACAGAGTGGGAGAAAATTTTTAGGAACCATATATCAGATAAGGATTTAATATCCAGAATACATAAAGAGCTCATACAACTCAGCAACGAAGAGACAAACAACCCAATAAAAAAAAATGGGCAAAGCACTTGAATAGACATTTGAAAGAAGAAATACAAATGACCAACAAACACGCAAAAAAGGGCTCAATGTCATTAGTCATTCAAGAAATGCAAATAAAAACCACAATGGGATACCACTTTACGCTCACTGAGATGGCTATAGCCAGAGCCTCGGGCAGTGGTTAAGAACTTCGGTTACTAACCAAAAGGTCGGCAGTTCAAATCCACCAGGGGCACTTCTACTCTGTCCTATAGGGACTGTGAGTTGGAATCAACTTGATGGAAACAGGTTTTTTTTAAGATGGCTATATGACTGAAAACAATAGGGGTCGGCAAGGGTGTGGAGAAATTAGAACCCTCATCCATTGCTGGTGGGATTGTAAAACGGCACAGCCGCTGTGGGAAACAGTTGGGTGATTCCTAAAAAAGTTAAACATAAAATTAACTTACGATGTAGCAATTCCACTCCTAGGGATATACCCAAAAGAATTTAAAGCAGAAACACAAACACATCTTGTGTACCAGGGTTCGTTGTAGCACTATTTGGAATAGCCAAAAGATGGAAACAGCCTAAATGTCCATCACCAGATGAATGACTGAACAAAGTGTAGTACATAGGTACAATAGAATATTACCCAGTCATAAAGAGGAAGAAAGCATTGATACATGTGACAATATAGATGAAGCTTGAAAACATTGTGTTGAGTGAAATAAGTCAGCCACAAAAGGACAAATATTGTATGATCCCACTTATATGAAATATCTAGAATTTGGCAGATTTACAGAGGTAAAAATTTATTAGTGGTTACAAGGGGTGGGAGGAATGAGGGGAGGGGGAGTCATTGCTTAGGGGGCACTGAGTTTCTGTTAACGGCGATGGAATAATTTAGAAACGGTAGTGGTGGAGAACATGGTTGAAATGGTAAATGTTTTGTTATATATGTTTTACCACAATAAAAATAATGTAGTAAAAACAAAAAAAGACTTCTTAGAACTCAGCAATAAACAACTCAATGTAAAACATGGGCAAAGGGTTTGAGTAGACATTTCACCAAAGAAGAAATACAAATGGCCAACAAGCCCCTGAAAATATGCTCATTAGTCATTCCAAAAAAAACCCAAACCAATTGCCATCGAGTTTATTCCAACTTATAACAACCCTATAGGACAGAGTAGAACGGCCCCATAGGGTTTCCAAGACTGTAAATCTTTATGGAAGCAGACTGCCACATCTTTCTCCCGAGGAGCGGCTGATTGGTTCTAACCGTCGATCTTTCGGTTAGTAGCTGAACGCTTTAAAGGCTAAGCCACCAGGGCTCTTTCATTAGTAATTAACCCATTGCCATTGAGTTGATTCTGACTCATAGAGTCCCTATAGGACAGAGTAGAACTGCTCCATAGTGTTTCTAAGGAGTGGCTGGTAGATTTAAACTGCCGACCTTTTGGTTAGCAGCCGTAGCTGTTGGGGTTGGGAGGTGATGGTTAACGGGTATGGACTTTCTTTTTGAGATAATGAAAAGGTTCCGGAATTGATTGTGATGACGGATACACAACTCTGTGGATGTACTAAGAGCCATTGAATTGTATGCTATAAGCGTGTGAGTTGTGTGGTATGTGAATTGTATCTCAATAAAGCTGTTTAAAAAATAAAAAGCCAGAGTCTTTTCCCTATAGCTAAATACTAGTTACAGTAAGTGTCATTTGACTGGACTCTGTAGGCTGGTGTATTCAATGTTCATGTGAGGTTTCTCTTCTAGCTCCAGGAAAGGCATCTAGAAACCTAAGGGGTTGAGCTGGGTGGTGACAATGGCACCACAATCAGGTCAGAAATCCAAAGGACTGGGTTCCTGGAGCTCAGGAGGGAAAGGGACATGGACCACTGCAGATGGCGATGACTTTTTTTTTTTAATTGTGCTTTAGGTGAAAGTTTACAGCTCAAGTTAGTCTTTCATGCAAAAATTTATGCACACATTGTTATGTGGCCCTAGTTGCTATCCCTATAATATGACCGCACATTCCTCCTTTCCACCCCGGATTTCCCGTGTCCATTCAGCCAGCTTCTATCCCTTTCTGTCGTCTCATCCTGCCTCCGGACAGAAGCTGCCCATTTAGTCTCGTGTATCTACTTGAACTAAGAAGCACACTCTTCAAGAGTATCATTTCATGTTTTATAGTCCAGTCTACTCTTTGTCTGAAGAGTTGGCTTCAGGAATGGTTTTAGTTTTGGGTTAACCTAAAGTCTGGGGAACATGTTTTCTGGGCTTCCTCCAGTCTCAGTCAGACCATTAAATCTGGTCTTCTTACTAGAATTTGAGTTCTGCACCCCACCTTTCTCCTGCTCCATCAGGGACTCTCTGTTGTGTTCCCTGTCAGGGTGGTCATTGGTGGTAGCTGGGCACCATCTAGTTCTTCTGGTCTCAGGGTGATGGAGTCTCTGGTTTATGTAGCCCTTTTGTCTCTTAGGCTAATGTTTTCCCTGTGCCTTTGATGTTCTTCATTCTCCTTTGCTCCAGGTGGGTTGAGACCAATTGATGCATCTCAGATGGCTGCTCGCTAGCTTTTAAGACCCCAGATGCCACTCACCAAAGTGGGATGCAGAACATTTTCTTAATAAACTTTATGCCAATTGACATAGACGTCCCCCAAAACCATGGTCCCCAGACCCCTGTCCCTGCTGCACTGTCCCTTGAAGTGTTTGGTTGTGTTCAGGAAACTTCTCAGCTTTTGATTTAGTCCAGTTGTGCTGACTTCCCCTGTATTGTGTATTGTCCTTCCCTTCATCTAAGATGATTTCTTGTCTATTGTCTAGTTAGTGGATTCCCCTCTCTCTCCCTCCCCAAGCAATGATTTTTAAGCTTGGAATTTTTGAAGGGTAACTGGGAAAATGAATGAGCTCCTGTCTTAAAATGGAATTGAAGCTTCCAGTGGAAAAGCATCACATCATATTTACCATTTTCTAAAAACAGCCTATCCTTCCAAGCCCTCTGACGATGGGGCCAGTGACTGACACTAATCTGCCAATGTGGGGTTGAACCCTATGTAGCTGTCAGCTTTGCAGGTCAGTTTCAGCTGGTTCAGTCTAATAACGCTGTGGTTGAGGTGTCATTTCACTATCCCCGAGCCTGTCTCTACAGGGGCCTGTTGTCTGATGTTTCTAGCTCACTTTTAGTTGCCAGAAGATTCTGATACCTCTTGGCATGGCAAAAAGCTTAGCAGTAGTAGTAAGCACATCTGCATCCTTATTCCTTACTCCTAGCCAGAATGTGTTCAGCACTTATAGCACTTAACAGACCTTTCTGACAGAGCTTGGCCTCTAAAGAATCAGCCCAGTTTTGCTGAGAATGTATCCGAGTACAGTTCCTCTGCTAATGTCCCAAAAAGGATGATGAAATTTTTAAAGTTGAAAAAGACCTCACAGATTCTTATATTTCTGAGAAAGCAGCTAAGGGCTAGACAGGCGAAGTGCAGGAATGTAAGACTTTTGTAGGCCCCACCTCATATCATATATGAAACACATTAAAATACACCTCTTTTAATCTTAATACTAAGTCTAAAAAAATTGACAAGATTTTCATCATTTTGCTTTTAAAAGTATTTGGCTGTCAAAGATTAGACAGGCCCATAGGACAAAACGAGACTAAAGGGGCACAGCAGCCAAGGGGCAAGGACTAGAAGGCAGGAGGGGACAGGAAAGCTGGTAATAGAGAACCCAAGGTCAAGAAGGGAGAGTATTGACATCATGGGGTTGTTAACCAATGTCATAAAGCAACATATGTACTAACTGTTTAATAAGAAGCTAGTTTGTTCTATACTCTTTCATCTAAAGTACAATAAAAAAAAAAATCATTTGGCTGTGGGTAAAGCCTAATTGATAATCATCAATGATTTCTCTGCAACCATCAGGCCTACTTGGGAATTCTTGTAAAGTGAGAAAATCTAGCCCACAAACTCTTCTGAAATTATGTATTTTTAAAAATGGATATTTAAAAATTAATTGGCTGGAAACAAAGCCCTGCATGCCACTATGGGGATGAACGTTGAAAACACGCTGAGCGAAATCAGTGGGCTGCAAAAGGACAAATACCGTATTTGTGTTGCTCTCACTTCTATGAAATACGCAAATATACAGAAACCAAGGCTTATTCGCGGTTACCGTTGGTGGGAGGGAGCGAGGAAAGGAGAGTGTTGCTTAGGGAACACCGAGTCTGCCAGTGGAGGTGGAATTACCGAGAAAAGCACAGTGACAATGATTTGCACAACTTGAAGAACGTCATCGGTGTCACGGAACGGTCCCTGTAGAAATTGTTGAGACGGCGTGTATTTTGCTCTGCATACTTTCACCATAATTGTTTTTTTTAATGGAAAAAAAAATAATGACCTGGACAAAAACGATACATTTTTTGGGAGAAATATTTTTCCATTTCAGTTCAGTCATTTTGTTTCTTTGAATCTGGAGGCAGTATTTTCTGGTTTTGATTTTTTTTCTTAGAGCCTTGAAAAACTGGTAGACCCAGGCACTGCACCTCTCACACGTAATAAAGAGCCTGAGTGAGAGACTTGCACAAAATACACGGTTAAAATGGTAGACGAAGAACTGGAAACCAGGACTCTTGACTCCCAAGAGTCAACATGGATATTCCATGTTCAGTACGAGGGTCAGTGGCAACCGTGTCGTGTTTGAATGCTCTTGCTCTCTTCTCTGCCTTGAAAACCCTCCTGGTTTGTAGGAAAAGTCATCTCATTTCGTGTTATAAAGGCCAGCGTTGCCGTTTTGTGTGGCTTTGTCTTGTTTTTTGGGTTCAGACTGGGAAGCATTCACAGCATGGACAAGGAATGCCTGCTGGACCTGACTTCCTGTATGTTCCCCAGCTCCCTGGAGACTTAAAGCTCAACTAAATGTTTCTGTCAGGAGGCTGAGCTCCCAGCTGTGCAAATTGGTCACAGATGTAATTGCATTTGCCCCCTGCCCTGGAGAAAAACATGCCTGTGGTTGGGGGTTTAGACGTCTCCAAATGAAAGACATTACTTCTGACTCCGGGTAATAGCCGTGAAATCCCAAATAAGCTGCCACAGAGATGTGCCTGTGTTGCCAGAAGTACAGGACTGTTGCTAGGCAGAATCCAGGCCTGGGCAGCTGGTGACCACACTGGGGCCATTCCATTGGCCAGTGGGGCATAGTCAAGAACCACGCTTTTCCACCGGCTCCTTCTACTCCCAGACGTGGCTCCTCCCTGTCCTTTCATCCCTCCCTAATGCCCGCAGGATCTCTGCAGACACTTCCAACTTCAAGTGTGTTAACTGCAGGCAAGGGCGGCCCCAAACATCAACATAGCCCATGGCACAACTGTTCGAATTAAAATAAACGCGTGAACGTGCTGCTGAGCCCGGCGGATAATGTCACTAAACCACATTTCAATAGTGCCTGGCACAGAAATTTGACTCTGGAGACCTCAGCAGGAGGTTATGAGGCTGAGCGGGACCATCATTCCTCAACTGGGCATTTGAAAAGAAAAACAACAACAACAAAACCAGTTGCTGTCAAGTCAATTCTGACTTATGGCAACCCCTTGTGTGTCAGAGTAGAACTGTTCTCCATAGGGTTTTCGATGGCTATGAGCTTTTGGAAGTAGAGCACCAGGTCTTTGTTTCATCCAGAGGTATTCGAACCGCCAAACTTTTGGTTAGCAGCTAGCTAAGTGCTTCATCAACTGTAGCACCCAGGCTTTCCAGGATGGACAGCGAGGGCCAGTCTATCTTTGCTGGAATGGAAAAGAGGAGAAACATGATCTGACAATGCCTGAAAATAATACTAAGACTCTTACTTACACCATGGCAACATCCCACGATGGGAAAGGCTTTGTAGAGACCGGAGACCGGGCAGCTGGGCCTTTTGTTCAGAAGCTGCTGGGTAGAAAATCCTCAGGAGATCTAAGATTGGTTGAATGAACTTCAGAACAGAGTTCATGGAACCTTCCTACTTCTGGGCTTTTCACTCTTGTTAGAAAACCGGCCAGCAAATATGTGCTCCAGACCCTGGGACAGAATTGGATGTCAGTGTGCCACCAACTGTGGGGGGGTCATGGCTGAGTGCAGGCTCTGGGGTCAGGGTGCCTAGCTTGGAATTCATGCTCTACCACCTACGAACGTTGTGACCTTGGGATTTAACCTCCTCTCTGCTTCCATTTCTCCATTTGTCAAATGGGAATAATACAAGCTCATACTTCATAAAGGTACTGGGAAACTACATCAAATAATGCGTCTAAAATGCTTAGAAAAGAGCCTGGTATATAGAAGAGAGGAAGAGAAGGAAAGAGGAAGAGAGAGAAGGTGGGTGGTCAGAGCAGGGAAGGAAGGGAGGAGAAGGAAGAGGAGAGAGAGAGAAAGGACAGAGAGGAGAAAATTTTTTTTTTTTATTGTACTTCAGGTGAAGGCTTACAGAACAAATTGTTTCTCGTGAAACAGTAGTACACATATTGTTCTACGACATTGGTTAACAACCCCACAACATGACAACCCTCTAACTTCTCAATCTTTTTTTTTTTTTTTTGGTGAAAATACACATAGCCAAAGATACACCGTTTCAAAAATTTCTACATGCACAGTTCAGTGACACTGACTACGCTCTTCCAATTGTGCTGTTATCCTCACTTAAGATGAAGGCTTACAGAACAAAATAGTTTCTCATTTAACAGTTACTACAAATGTTGCCCTATGACAATGGTTAACAATCTCACAACACATCAACAATATCCTTACTCAACCTTGGGCTCCCTATCACCAGCTTCTTTGTCCCCTTCTGCCTTCTGGCCCTTGTCACTGGACTGCTGTACCTCATTAGTCTCATTTGGTTTTATGGGGCTGTCCACTCCCAGGCTGAACCGTGAACCTTGGAGGTAACTTCACCACTGAGCTAACAGGGTGTCTGCGGGCCATACTCTCAGAGTTTCTCCAGTCTCCTTTAGGTCAGTAAATCTGGTCTTTTTCTTCGTGAGTTAGAATTATGCTCTACATCCTTCTCCAGCTCTGTCCAGAACCAAGAGGAGAAAATCTTTGAGAATATTTGTGCTTGTTATGTTCCAAGAACTCTGCTTCGCACTTTTATCTGCAGATTCTTATTTAATCCTCACAGCAACACTAAGTGATAGGTACGTTTATTATCCCTATATCACGGAAACCCTGGTGGCATAGTGGTTAAGAGCTATGGCTGTTAACCAAAAGGTCAGCAGTTCAAATCCACCAGGCGCTTCTTGGAAATCCTATGGGGCAGTTCTGCTCTGTCCTATAGGGTCGCTATGAGTTGGAATTGACTCGACAGCAATGGGTTTGGTTTGGTGGTTTTATACCGTGCAGGAAGAAACCAAGCTTTAGCAAGATTGTATTAACTTGCCCACTCACACTGACAGTGTGTAGCAGAGTTAGGACTCAGATTTCCATCTGTTTGACTCTGGCTCAGCAACGCTAGGATGTGCTGCCAATGCCCTCAGTCTTCCAAATGGGGTACACCATCCTTGGAAGGAAGAACACAGGTCCTGAGTAGTTCGAAGAAACAGCTTCCAGGTTGTCAGTGTCCCAAATGGAGAGCAGGCCAGAGGCCAAGACTTCTCTGTTTAAACCAGTGGCTGTCCAGTCAGCTCTGCCTCATGGCAACCCTGCGTGTGTCAGAGCAGAACTGTGGTCCATAGAGTTTTCAATGGCTGATTTTTCGGAAGTAGATCACCAGGTCTTTCTACCCAGGTGCCTCTGGGTGGACTCGAACCACCAAGCTTTTGATTAGCGGGATAACAGTTTACGACACGCAGGGTTGCCGCTTCTCTGTTTATCTTGACATTTTCCCCACTTTACCAGGGAAAGGCTCCCCTCTCCCACATCCCGATCTTGGGAAGGTGCATTGTCCTGGGGTATAAACACTTCCCAGGACGATCTTAAGAAAACAGGGAGAATTTGAAAAATTGGTGTAGGTTGAGAAAGTGACTGTGAGGCCTGGGTAACAAATCTTTTTGCAAATCAGGCAATTTCCAGTTTGCTTGCTTCAGGAGTCCTGAAGTGACTTGTTGGCTGATATGTCACTAAAAGTCTTTTCTCTTGCCATTTTCACGTTCTTTTTAACATAAAATACAGAGTTCAAGGAATTGAGTGATTTGTTACAATAAAAGCTTATCCATTATCATTATATTATTTTCAGGAGTCCTTCTCCCTGCTTACTCTCAGTTATAAGAATAAAAAATAGGAATAGAATTTATTTTTAACTATGTCTCAAAACTCTAGCAGTAGGTAATACCCATTCATAGATATATGAACTCACTGGGAAAAAAAACACACCTCTCATTAAAATATAGATTTCCAATAAAATTTTACTTTTCATATTTAGCAATTATTTTCAAAGTATACAAAACCTACAGGT